>JAULSW010000007.1:1200000-2400000 GCA_033439775.1 Podospora didyma
GGGGCGAAGGGGAGCCGTTTCGCTCGTGCTGCTCGTGCCGTGCCCAGCTTGCATCGCGTGTGCTGTGTGCATGCGTGTGCTGTTTGTGTCTGCGTGGGTGCACTCGCGTGTTCGGAGACAGCCAACAAATGAAAGGTGATGACAGAAAGACGACGGCTCTTGCTTACCAGTCACGCTCCTCAGGTCCTCCGCTCTATCGAGACTCTCAGCCCCTCGGCTGGCACGTTCAACCTCCAGCAACATCTCTTTGGTGGTGTAAGTTGTCTGCCTATATACCCCGTCCTGATCGATGTCTGCCCTCGCTCGTGGATAGGGGTGGCGTGCTTTCGACTAACTGAATCCCCACCACACAGGCTTCCATCGACAAGCACGGTGACTCCCTGACCGAAGAGGCTCTTGCCGCTGCCAAGTCTTCTGATGCTGTCCTTCTCGGTGCCATTGGCGGGCCTGAATGGGGCCCCAGCTCGCCCGTGCGGCCCGAGCAGGGCCTCCTCAGGCTGCGTAAGGAGCTCGGCACCTACGGCAACTTGCGTCCTTGCAGCTTCGCCTCCGAGTCGCTTGTCGATAGCTCGCCCCTTAAGGCCGAGATCTGCCGCGGTACTGACTTTGTGGTCGTGCGAGAGCTGACCGGCGGTATCTACTTCGGAGATCGCATCGAGGACGACGGCTCTGGCTTTGCCCAGGACACGGAGCCCTACAGCCGCGTCGAGATCGAGCGCATCGCCCGCTTGTCCGGATTTCTCGCCCTGGCCCAAAATCCCCCATGCAAGGTGTGGAGTCTCGACAAGGCCAATGTCCTGGCCACAAGCCGCCTGTGGCGCAAGGTGGTCTCCGAGATCTTTGCCAAAGAGTTCCCTCAGCTCGAACTCGGCCACCAGCTGATCGACAGCGCCGCCATGCTGATGATCAAGAACCCGAGAGCGCTTAACGGCGTTGTCCTAACCAGCAACCTATTTGGAGACATCATCAGCGATGAGGCCTCCGTCATCCCAGGCAGCATCGGACTCCTGCCCAGCGCCAGCTTGGGTGGCATTCCCGACGGAAAGGGCAAGTGCAATGGCATTTACGAGCCCATCCACGGTTAGTTTTTTTCTCTCTGAAAACTCCTACAAAATGTGAACTATGTAAAGCTCACCACTTTTCTTTTCACAGGCTCGGCCCCCGATATTTCGGGCATGGGTATCGTTAACCCCGTCGGCACTATCCTCTCCGTTGCCATGATGCTGCGCTACTCGCTCAACCTTCCCAAGGAGGCCGATGCCGTCGAGGCAGCGGTCAAGGCTGCCATTGACAATGGCGTCCGGACCAAGGACCTAGGGGGTGCCGCCGGCACGACTGATATGGGCAATGCTGTCGTCGCGGAGCTAGAAAAGATTTTCAAGGCCCAATAGAGAAGGTGAGATGAGTGAAAATTTCTCGCGTGCTGTCTTTCACGTCTTAAACCCATTCTCGGTTCTCTCCGAGGCTCCGAAGACTTGATCATCATTAGCAGTCTACTACGGCTTGTGGAAGTTCATACGTTGTCATTCTCGTCATTCTCGACGTTCATGGGTAGCCATGCAAGCTATCATTGTTTGAGTCTGTATTTCGTGTATATGATGAAAGTTGAGTTGAAAAAGCAAAACTCCTTTTTTGGTTTCCTTTTTCAAATTCGGAACGTTTGCACTGTGGGGAAAACGAGAGGGTTGATAGGCGGCGGCGGCAAATCAAAGCAAAGCAAGAAAAATAAATGGCATGAAAAAAAAAGGAATGAAACATGGAAAGATAATAAAATGGCTGGCTAACTGGGAGGTTGTGTGAGGTGTGTTATCGGTCATTGTATGGTAGTGATGAAGTTCGGGGGGTTCAACCCGTTTTTTCGGAGTCTCTTTTAGAGAAGGAGTGGTGGCTAACTAGGTAAATACCTAATATCTATGCCAATAATGATTGATTGGTTGATTGATACATCCAGCTATTTATGAAGAGACGTTGCTAAATGTCTGGACGTGGCGAGAGTTTATAAGTTTTGTCATGAGTAGTTGAGTGGGTTGAGTTGAGTTGAGTTGTAGTGAGAAAGTGAATTTGAATGAGTTGCGGTGAGTGAGTACGTACCCAGGTAGTGTGCAATGTGTTTTTTGCACATTTAGGCAAGGCAGATGAAAAGCTCTCGAGTTGCTGATTCATTCCTTTAGCTATATTCAATCGTATGACCCGGGTTTTCCGTGCACATTCCCCTGGTTTTTTTTTTTTTTTTCAGATGTTCCCCCCTCCTTCATGCCTCCAATTTTCATACTCCTTCGTAACCCTCCAAACATTGCTCCCCCTTTCCAATACATCATTATATGATCTTTATAGTCCTCTCATCTGCGTTATCAAACAATTTCATCGGCCCGAGAGCCGCAAACATTTCTGTCCAAGTACCCATCCCTATCCGCTCGTAGGTATCCAACCCGCCGCCGCCGCCGCCGTCACCGGAGGAGACCTTCTTCAGCACGAGGAACAGCACCACCTCCTTCATACCCAGGGGATCGAATCTGTCTTTTTCTCGGTACGTAAGTAAGCGCAGACAAACATACTCTGTGCGCTGGTCAAAAACGCATTGATGTGAAGACTCTTGTCTTCTGTTTTCTTTTTTTTGGGCACGCTTTGATTCCCAACACTGGCACTGGCCTTCGAACCAGCACTGCTGCTGCCGGTCACCTTGGTCAAAGGTGAGAGGCTGCGGCACGTCAAGCAGAACCCGGTACGAGGAGCTCAGGACCTCGGTGCGGACTAGGCAGGGCATCCGTGGCCGTGGCCGGGGATTGCCGTGGGCGCCGCGGCGCAGAAAGTTGTCCCAGCTCGCCGAGCCGGTGTTGGAATAGTCGTCTGCCATGTTCAGCACGGCAAGTTCTACGCGCGCGACGGGGCCCGTGATGACCATGTAGGCACCGGGCTGGAGCGCGCCATGCACGTTGGCGGCGTTGGACGGTGTGCACGATACTTGGCGTGGTAGTGCGTCGCAGACGACTTCGTCTTGGGCTTCCCATTTCGGATTCGACAGTTCTAGCATCCCGAACATGACGGGCCCGTCGATGGATGCCCATGACCATGTAGGCGCGCAATACGCTGGGTATCGGGCATGGCGCTCGCGTCCCGTCTTGTCCAGGGAGTGGTGGTCGACGGCCCAGGTGAGGCTGGAGAGCAGAGAACACTTCCACATGCCGGCGAAGTAGTCCTCACTCCCACCGCCGGTGACGGCGACGACTGTCGGAGGAGCCGGGACGAAGATGGGTCCGAGGTTCTGGGTGACTGCTGCCAACGTCATCTTTTCGAATTCAGTGTCTCTGGGCATTCCTCGTTGAAAGGTTTTGGCAAGCCCCGAGATGGCAACCAGCTTGTCGCTCGACTGTGTTAGAAAGCGCTGCGAGTACTGCCTCGCGATGTCGTTCCAGTGATAGTGGAAGTTGGAGAGAGCCACGTTCTTCATCCGAGCCTCGTTCCCGTGGCGGAGAATATTGGTCATCTGCCTGTCAGCTACCGCCTTGAGCCGTTCCTCCGAGAAGTCATAGTTTTGGTCGTCGTCATCATTGCCCTCGGCGGCAGCGGCGGTAGAAAGAACTTCGTCCATGTGGCCGCACTCGCACAGAACCCTCTCCAGACAAGACCACGACATTTCGCAGCCATCGTAGACCAGCCTCCTTCTAGGTAGCACGCTCTCCTGCAAGCACCATCCTCTCGTGTCGAGGGGAAAGTGGCGAGTGAACGAGTCCGTGTTGTCGACTTGCCCTTTGCGAACCAATATCTTCCTTCCTCCTCCTGCTTCGCCCGGACGGCCACTAACAGAGCTTGGCAACTCTACATCCTCGATAGGGCGCTGCCAGCCCGGGTCTCCATACTTTTGCGGCCCAAGAAAGCCTTTGTGGCAGGAATCAGGCTGTTTGGCGCTGATGGTCAAGTGCGAGTTGGCATAAACGTCGACCATTTTCGCCGCCTCTCGTGCCCAGTCGTCTGCGTCGTCCTGGACGATGCACAACGCGTCAACCCAAATGTAGGTGACGCCCAGCCTGGCGGATACCACGATGGCGTCCTGCACCGTCTGTGGCAGCTCAGATAGAGGGATCCCTCGCTGCTGGTGAGCTTCGAGATTTGACCTGACGGTGGTGACAATCTTCATCCCAAGCACGGGAGGGCCCCAGCAGTAGCTCAATGCCACGTAGGGAAGCTCGGGAGAAACAGACAGCGACTCAATGAGCGTCACGGAGTTGATGCTTCTCTCACCAACAGAATAAGCAGAAGCAACAACAGGAGACTGGTTTATTCGCAGCAAACGGCGGGGTCTTGACTCGGAAGAAGAATCACTCCCCTTGCCAGGAGCAGCAGCAGCGGGATGACGACAGCTTTCGTGAGAGTCAACACAATGACTCAGCCACCTGGACGCGCGGGTGAAGGCCAGGTCCGAGTCGGAAGCAGGCGCAATCTCGACAGTCTCGCCAAGGAGAACCTTTTCCCACGGATCTGGCTCGTCGTCGAGCGCCCGCAGTTTTTCATCATCTGACAACAAAAAACAACAACAACCATGATTTAGCATTTCCCCCCCGAACAACTCACACACCATAGGACAAAGGGGAAGGAAAAAAGGAAAAAAGAAAGAAAGAAAGAAAGAAAAAAAGGCTGCCAGCTAGTTAGGTACGCACCCGTGACGGCCTGATAAAGCTGAAAAAGCTCTCCAACATCTTTGCCCCCCTCGACAAGGCGAATCGCCTCGGTACCGCCGAGGAGTTTCATGTTGGAGTTGAAGAGCCATCGCTCACGACGTCTTATGGCGATGGCACGAGTTTTATTATTATTATTATTATTATTATCCTGGCCTGCCGCCACTGCTGTCGTCGTCGTCCATCCGGGTCGGAGGTGGTCGACGATACCCAAAAGCATGCGACATGGCGCACAACTTTTTTCGGTCCTGGTGCTGGTGCTGCTGCATTCCCGGACGTGAGAGACAGGGATGGAAACGCCCCCCTTCTTGTCCCAGTCGTCCCAGAGTCCGCTAGAACATAGGCCACCACCATCTTCCATTTGTTAATTTAAAAAGTTGTGAGCGAGAGGGATGGACAAAGGAGGCAAGCACGGCTGGCTTGCTGGCTTGTAAGTGTAAGGTAGGCAAGTCCGTCCTTGAGGGGTGAAGGGAAAGCGGGGTAGGTACCGAGACTATTCCCGCCGGCAGCCTCGACAAATGAGTCCCCAATCGGCAAGAAGGCCCTTTGGCTGTCTGTTGGTTCGGGAACCAACAAACCAATACATAACATATCCCCTCCTCAAAAAGGGGCTGCCGTTGACAACATAGCCCCCGATTTCGTCCCCCATCCATCCGTTATAAAGTAGGAGTGAATCTCTCATTAGCATTTAAACAGCATCCTATCTTTAGCTGGTTGTTCTTGATCTTGGGAATACGAGATGTCACCATGTAGTGTCAATTAAAGAGGCTTTTCTGCCAGTCACTCTATTCTTCAGCCTCTGGCATCTTCGACGAATTAAATAACCTCTAGTAACGATATCCCATCGAAGTTGTACACTCAACCTGGAAGACTTGAACGCACAAGGAGCTCAACCTTTAACCTCATTTGTTATTTTAACAAATTATAAAAGAAGCGGGAGTCGAAGTGGGAATCGAACGCGCAACCTTTCCCCAAACCGCATAACAATATGTCGAGCACCTGTCCAACCCCTCGACAGCCACGTCTCTCTTCTATCCTACCTCACCATAACCACCCCCCTTCCCCCATCAAAAAGTTGGGAATGATATAGCGTACAGATTTTCAGTACCCGCATCCCCGGGGGGGCTTCATAGGGTACTTGTGCGAGGATATCCCGCCTACGGTAGGATCTTTATAGAGAGAGGCTCCATGCTTTCCCAGTGACTGAGATGAAGATCGTAACCTTCAGACTTCGCGTCGACGGCGGTGTGTGTATCTTTCGAAATCAGTATGGAGAAAGTAGAGGGAAGAGACGGACGGGAACCCATTTTTCAGGGTCGACGCCAACTCCAACTACACCACTCCCCGTGGTTTTCTGATGCAATACACAGTGAGCGATCAGATATATAAACACCTCCTCCTCCAACACAACCAACCTGGTGCAGGCAGCCATTTCGAAACCAACAAGTTTATTTTTCGTAGTCGGAGGTGCCAACCAAGCGATCCATTGCGTAGCACAGGCCCAGCGGATAAGAAAGAAGGAAAAAAGGTAATACAATATACCAGAATAAAATATAACATTATGACATTGGCGAAGTGAACCATCGATCGCCCCCCCTCAAACGCCAGGTTGCATAGATGTAGGTTTATCCATCCACGTCTTTTCCCAACGCCAGAACTCCCTGCCCCCAAAAGAACCTCATAACATAAATATCGAAAGGAATTTTGCAACACCCTCTTGTGGACATAATATACAATCATCCACCCCCTTTATTAATGACCACATCAACCCCCCAAGCCCAAGCCTAAACATGGCCGTTAGCTCCCTCTCCCAAACAGTAAAATTAGTCGGTTACAACGCTCCAGATTAAAACCAGCTGAGCCTCACCATCAAACCAACCAACCCCCCTTTTAACCCCCACCCAAAGAGAGAGAAAACAAAAGAATCATTGAAAAGCCGATGTTTTCCCATCCACGTCGCTCAGCACGGCAAACGCCCAGAGCGGCGCCCACCCGGGCTCGGCCAGGTGGCTCTTGAGCCAACACGAGTACTTGCCGTTCTGGTCGCCCCAGCCGGCGCCGACGCAGCCCGGCTGGGCGGCGCACAGGTCGATGCACTCGTCCATGGTGTCGGTCGGCGAGTGGTACATGTCTAGGGTACCCTTGTCCGAGTTGTAGTCCCTGCCGCAGAGCAGCTCGAACTTGCGGGTCGAGTCGAAGGGAGACGTGTACAGAGTTAGGTTGTTCCTCGGGCAGCCCATGGGTTGGTTGGTGTTGGTGTTTGCTTGGGCCGTCGGTTTGGGGATGGTGAGGCCGGCTGCTGAAGTGGTGGATGGTGAGGGGGGTGTGGTAGTGGCGGCGGGAGGGGGGCTGATGGGACACGAGTGTTAGTATTGCGTTGGTCAGGAATGTGGGTAGGATAGCCGGTATTCTTGTGTTTTCGTCATCATCCAAAGTAAGTGAGAGACAGAGTATCGGACTCAAGGATTTTGAAACCCCCCTGCCCCAAGAAAGAAAGCCAGGAAATACTTCCGCGCACACACACAAACACCAGACAAGCGGCATTTGATAACCGACGGTAGTAGGGAGACAAGAAATAATAATAGAGAACGAAAACGAAAACATCTCCCCGCCTTACCTCGTTGATGTGTCGCTGCTCTTCCGCGTCGCCACACCCACGCCAACGCCAGCCGCAATGCCCACGACAGCAAGGAAGATGCCGATCACTAAGACGACCAAGAAGGTCTGCCGTTTCAGGCCGCATATCCTCTCCCGCTGGTACCAATGCCCGGCCCCTCCTAGGCTTCCTCCGATGCCGCCGCCGCCGCCGCCCCCGTTGCCACCGCCGGCGCTCGAAGTCGGGGGGACGAGCGGCTGCTTGTCAAAGGGGCTAGCGAAGCCATACGGCGTGGTGATGGTACTGTAGTCGGAATATGGCGATGCCCCTGGGACGCCGCCAGCATAGGCGACATTGGGATTGGAGTGGTTATGCAGGTGGTGCTGCTGCTGGTGGTGGAAATGGTCATGGCCATGGCCACCCCCGCCGTACGGACTGTGAGGATCAAAGACGGGCTGGGTGGCGGTGGCGGTGGCGGGTATATTATACGCGACGACATGAGTCTCTGGCAGGCCGCTTGTCTTCTCCCATGTCTTGGATTGCGACAGGCCTTGGCGGGGCGCGACGACTTCGAGATTGGAGTGCTCCATCACCTCAATGCCCGGGTTGGCGTCTTGCTCCTGGAACTGCGGCCTTTTGGGCTGCGCAAGCTCGATGCCCTGACCGATGTCCATCTCCAATCCCGCCGCCGCCGAGGCATCGTCTCCGCCGCCGTGCCCTGTCGCCCGTCGCGAGCCCATCATTCGTCGTTCTGCTGTTGGTCTGGTTTGGCTACTACCGTTGCATGGGCGGAGTCGGCAACATGTTTTTGGTTCGACAGGAATGAAAAAGGAGATGGCCGACGGCGCGTTGAGAAGCCAAACGGTGAGAGAGAGATAAGAGCGAGCGAGTGAGCGAGTCAGTGAGTGAACGAGGAAAAGAGAAAATCAGACGAGCGTCTAAGCCGGTGGGCGGCGCAATGTGGCGATATGGGCACAAGACGAGAGGAGGAACAAAGTCAAAGTCGGTAATAATCCACAAGGGGAGGTGAGAAGTAAGAAGGAAGGGGGCCGGTCTCCACGGCGCATACGACGAGGCTCACTTCACACTTATTAGCCGTGCGGCGGGAACTCCAGTAGAGGTCGACTGGTATCAGCAGGGTCTACGTCTGGAATCTCGAAAGAACGTGGCACCCGTCTCACTGTGTCACTGCATCGGGCAAACCGGTAAACATGAATACATGATCGATAAGAGGACGGCCGGGGACTACGGGAGCAAGGGGTTGCATTTCGTCTGATGATTTTTCGAGTTCCAGGTT
This sequence comes from Podospora didyma, assembly GCA_033439775.1. NCBI lineage: Eukaryota > Fungi > Ascomycota > Sordariomycetes > Sordariales > Podosporaceae > Podospora > Podospora didyma. The sequence continues at coordinate 1,208,567 of JAULSW010000007.1, forward strand.
GGGGGTTTCTTGGGTTTTGTGCTCTCTCAATGGGTCATCATGGTGTGGCATTGAAAGTGTCCGTTCAGGGAAGTGCGACGACCCATTACAGCAGTTTACGGGACTCGGATTCCTTCCATGGATCGTCGACGACCAAAGCGAGTTGCTCCTTCCGTGCCAGGCCTGCCCTTGTCTGCCCTACTGCAGCAGTTGGATGACGCGAGCCGCCTCAATTTCCACCTCACCCGAGAGGAGAAAGGACAGCGAATCACGGCCCGACGACATTAACCCTTGGGTGTGAATTCGACGAGGGGAAGAGTGGCCCCCGGGAGCATGTGCACTCAGTCGCTTAATCGAGACGAAGGAGAGAGTCGATAGTAGGGGGGGGCTGCCTGGGGAGAAGAACGCTACGAAGCTGACAAAATCGGGGCCCACCCGCTGACACATCGCCAATAAAACAGATTGTGTGTGCCGACTGAAGGCTTAAGCTGCACCTCAACGGCAAACTATGGGGAACCACATCTCTTGGCGGAGCTGGGGTATGCGGATTTATTCCTTTCTTGAGTCCTTGACAGCTGTCGGTGGCTTTGAGAAATAAATACCAGTGGCTGTCCTTTGGATATATTCAGAAATCGACTACCGCCTGTTTTAGGTCTTTGCTACGCATCTCTCTTACCGCTTCTCGTGGGCTGCATGGGATATGGCAGCACTCCGTTAGTCGAGCTTATTTTTTTGGCTGTAAAAATCATCCTCTCGACTACTACACCTCTTAGCAGCACCATGCAGTTATCCCCACAATTCTCCCGAATTTCTTAGCAATCTACAGAGTAGAGCTTTACGAATGTCCTTTGCCATGGAAGCCAATTTGCGCTCCAGCGTCACGATACTGTGTAGCTGATGTATCCAAGTTCTAGCGCCATCAAAGTTGTTTTACACTTCGGATGTACACCCATACGTTCCAGTCTAAAAGCAGCCCTTTCCAAACCATGCCCGCCACGTTCAACTCTAGCAGAGTGGTTACTGCGGCACAGCACTCAGCTCCACCTCCCACCTCACTGGAACTCTCTGGTCACACCCACTTAGCATCAGTGCACATCAGTCGGGAGTCTCATCCAGGCTCCAGGATATGCAAGAGAGTTCAACTTGCATATATATCCGTACTACTGCATGCACTCCACCGATAGATAGGAAAACGCATCCAGGCGGCAAGAATAAAGTCCAGTTGGAATTCTCAAGATCGGGGAGAAAACAAGGCACGACGTGGTTGTTCAGCACTTCTTCGTTCCGAATATCAACATGCAACTTTGACCCAAAAAAATGTTGCTGCCTTGTGCGTTCTCGCCACCACCCGCAAGAAAAGAACACGAGCAGCCTCAGGAATACGTCTCAAACCGAGTCGCCTGTCCGAGCCTGTGTAGGTGAAGGTAGGTCGGAAACGAAGATGACTTCTCCAATGACACCCCACACACACCAGCAACTACTCGCGAATTTCCCTATTCCCCACATCATCTCATCATCACCCCCATTTGGGGCAGGTTGGCGGGGAGGAGGAGTCTGGTCGGTCGGCGACTTCAACTCCTACACCACAGTCAGCCGTAAAATAAGCATGCGGCCGCGTTCGCGTTTCTACGTTTTTCTTGGGGCCCATCCATCTCGGGTATTTTACTCAAGCCAAGCCAAGCCGCGCCCGCCCCCCAGGGCTGGAAAACCAGCCGCACCACACGCCCACCACACTCGCACACACACCCCCTGCCCGTCGCCAGTCAGTTCTGACTTCGCCCCGGAACCAAACCAAAGGAAGGGGCCTGCAGGGTAAGGGGTCGTCATCGTCGTGAGAAAAAAAATGAAAAAATTGCGTACAAGTGCCCAATCATCGTCTGATTGGATATCAACCGCTATACCCTACCCTACCCCCTAACCCATCACTGTCTCACTGTTGCTCACTGCTGCTTACTGCTCACTCATGCGCATACGATTTTCTGTTCGTTGTTGTTGCTGTTTAATTCCGTTTGGGCATGTGTCCAAACACATCCCATCCCCTCCCTCTCGTGATCTCCACTCGTGATACATATCCGGCTGGTTTATCTCGTTTTACGATTATTATGTCTCGATAAGGCAGGTCGGAAAACCCTCAGCCCGCCCTTCCTTTCAACCCATTTCCCACCAAGCACAAGAGGCGTACCTAACAGCGGTTAGGAAGGGGGTCAACGGAACGCGGCGAGTGGAGTGTCTTATTTCTCCCTCCTCCCATTGCAATGCCTCCGGCGGCCCCTCCGGGGGCTGCTACGCACGAAGGCGGGCGGGTGACTCTATTGCGGGCGAGCGGCTCCGTTGCCGGTGTGTGATTTTGTTTACTTTCGTATGGCCTTGATAACGGCGAGTGGCCTTGAGCCTACGAAAAGCTCTATTGCAGGAGAATAGCTCTATTGCGGGCAAGTAGTTCAATTGCACGGATGTACCTTCTTCGTCGAAAGAATAGTTGATTATCGCCGTTAAATCCTGTTTATATCCGTGACTCCACATCATCGGCCAGTCCCCGTTCAAGAATTACGCCACTCGGAGCAATGAGCCAATCATTTCGGAGATTCTTTCGGGTCAAGCCTAGAGTAGAAGACACTCCGGTGGCAGGCTCGTTCTGCTGAAAAATAGCTAAAATGGTTGTATCTAAAAGATTATCTAGCATTGTCTGTGTTTAAAGCCTTTTATTCGTATCACACCCTTAAAAGGACGGATGATGGAGGGCGTTTCTTTCGGAGTAAAAAAAGAAGACGAAAAAAAAAAAAGGAAAACCATGCACATCTTAGCCGTAACACAAGCTACCACTTTCGATCTAGAACAGACACGATGGAGGGAGGAGCGCAAGGAAGTATATAAAAAAAATAAGATTCCCGGCCACCTGTTTTTAGTGGGTTGCACATAACACACACCATTACGATAGACGACGGACATTAAGTTGGGCCATTGGCATCGAAGGCAGTCAGGAGCCGCCGCAGCAAAGGAACCTCGCAGCATAAAGAGACGATAAAATATCCCATTAATAGCTGAAGGAAGTAGGAGATCGTACAAATAAAACTGTACCTATCTCATGCCTTCCTCCCCAGAGCTCCCTCCTTCCTATAACCATCTTACACAAGTTCTAATCTTCTAAAAACAAAACAGTAGGAACATCAGAAACAACAGTGGGAACAAAAGGTACAAACGGACCAAAGTCCTCCCCTTTCCAAGTCGTTAGTTGAACTCTTTACTTCGGAAGAGAAAAGAAAACTCAAATATTCAATACTTAGCTATGTAGATAGGTACCGCCCGCTATTGGTGATGCATACTGATTATTTATTCTAAACAGACAGATGATATGCTCTATCTAACCCAAGCCCAAGTCAGTCGAAAAAATGCGGGAAAAAACCACGCAACTCAAAACAGACGCCCGCCATGCCTGCATCTGCATCGAACATTACAACCTCCCAAACGTGCATCGAAATTGACTCCCGAAACACAAAACGGCGTGCGCGTGTGTGTCTGTTCCTAACGGAAGAAGAAACTAACCAAGGGGGGACGCAGCAACGAAGCGGCGCGGGAAATAAAGGAAGAAAGTAAGACAACCCAATCAAATCTCCCGGCTGAGTACCTAGGTAGTGTACCTCCCAGCCCGCTGAAGCCATCCAGGGGGGGATGGGTGGATAAAGGGATGGGTTGGCGCTGACGTGGTGAGGAGGAGGGAGTGAAAATATCATGTCACCCACGCACTCGCTCAGTCGGCCGAAACCCGGACACACCCAAGCCACCAAGTCAACTCAGCTCTTCTGGCCTTTGTGGTGCCGATCCCACTCCTTCTCCTCGCCTTCAACAATAGCCTGATTATCCGCCTTGTTCTTCGCGACATCGAGGCGGTTGGTCGAGAAGGGATTGTCCTTCTCCTCCTCGTCGTCTTTCGTCTCGGCGTCATCCACAGCTGGGAGCTTCAGATGCTGCTTCCCTTCGTCAGCACGACCGCTCCCATCAATCTCGTCCGAACCAGTCCGTTCCGGTGCTCCTCCAGAAGTATCTTTCTTCTTGTTGGTGTCAGCGGCGCCCTTTTTCGCGACCTTGGCGCTCGACTTGCCGACGTCGGAGCTCGTGCGCCCGGGATCGTCTCCGATAACCCCCTCGATGCCTTCACCCTTACTCAAGGCCGTGAGAGCCTTCTCAGCGGTATCGACGCTTTCAAAAGCGGCTCCCAGCCCCCTTCTACGCCTCCTCACCACTCCTCCCGTCAACTTGGCTTTCAGTCCACCACCGGTCTTCTTCCTTTCCTCTGTCTCGAGCGCCTCCCATAGAGCACGCATAACCTCCCACCCCCTGACCACTTGCTCTCCCACTTTGGTCCTCTCCTCGCCTTCCGGGAGTGCTCTGACCTCTCTTTGACCCTGCACAATTCTGGCTCGGCGGATATACTTCACTGGCTGGCGGCCACGATGCGCTTGCTTGATTACACCCTTGAGGGTATACCCGACGGGTCCGATCAGCGCGGCGATGTCTTTCAGCACGAACCCGGTAAGTCCCATGCCGACGCCGGAGACAAATCCTCGGACGCCACCATCCCGAGCTCCACGGACTGGAAGCCGCACAACTCCCGTCCAGCCGTCGTAGATACCATAGATAAACTCGTGTCCCGCGGCGCGGAGACCAGACCGTATACCGGTAACACGTGTGGGCCGACGAACGGTGTCATCGCCATAGAGCCGGGGGGCATTGTGGAAGCCTTGGGCCAGGGCTAGGGACAGGTCGGCGGGAGCACGTGCAAGAGCTGAGGCCGACTTGTATGCTCCGCGCCCAACCTGGGTGACGAACTCTTCTGCAGGGTTCTCGGGCTCGGCGGTAGAAGCGGTAAGGGTTGTATTGGTGTGTCGGATGGCGTTGCTCGTGGTAGTTGTGACATTTGGGGCATCTTCTTCGTTGTCGTCATCCTCGTCATCTTCCCCATCCTCTCCAGATGGCGGAGTATTCTTCTCAACAGGAGGAGACTGTGGTGCGTGGTCCGTTGCCTCTATTCCTGGTGCCGGCTGAGGTGTGTTCGCGCTGTCCTCGGCTTTTTCGGCTTCAGCAGCGGCCTTTTCTTCCCGCTTATCTCTCCTCTTCCTCCTCTTCTCCTTACGCTCCCTCCTCTCGCTCGCCTTCTTGTGCACCCTGTACGGGACGCCACCAATGCCACCGAATACGTCTCCGACAGAGCTTAAGAGCGACCCCGCGAGGCCCGTGACCGGCTCTCCGGGCCCTTCAAAGTCATTCCACTCGTTGTGCCGTAGCAGCCGCAGTTTCTTCCAGGATACGTAGCCTCTTTGTACGATGAAGTCCGCGGCCAGAGCGCTGAGCCGCAGGTTAGTCTTTTTAAGCTGCCACACGGCAACCCGGTCTTGTAGAATGGAGCAGCGCATCGAGTTCTTGCCAGAAAGTGCGAGGTGTTTGTGGAAGGCCCTGCACGCGTTCTCAGCGCCATCGCCCTCGAGCTCTATGCTTGTAGCAATCTCCTCTGCAGCCTTCACTGCCTCATCTGTGAGACAGTACTTGATGCCCTCGGCAAGTTTCTCTTCTGTCAGGCTCTTGTACGGCACCGGCTCAGGTCCCGCCTTTGCAGTGGCTACCATGGAACCCCAAAAGTGTTGATCGCCAAAGAAGGGCACGATCATGGTTGGCTTGCCGCACTTAAGAGCAATAGCTGTAGTTCCGGCGCCTCCATGGATCACGGCCGCCCGTATCTTGGGAAACAGCCAGTCGTGCGGCGTGTTATCAAGCAAGAAGATGTTCTCGGGCACATCAAGTGAGTCGCCACCGAGACCACCCCAGCCTTTGGAAACGAGTGCCCGGACGCCCGCCAGCTTGACAGCATCAAAGATCATCTGCGTAAATCGGTCCGCATCGTCGACCACGATCGAGCCAAAGCCAATGTAGATCGGCGCTTCGCCAGCGTCTAGGAACTTGGTCAGAGGTTCAGGGGGTTTGAAAGAAGACGCCAGATCCAGGAACACAAAGCCCGACACATCAACCTCATCGCCCCAATCCGCAGGTTTCGGAACCAGTCCAGGACTCCAGAGATATGTAAATGGAACGTGCAGACGATAGGTTGCGCCAGGAGCCCAGAGAGTCGAGACTGGATCGAGGCCAAGGGTCTTGACCCGGAAATCATTCATAAGATCGCCGAGCCCTTGCCAAACCATCATTTCAACTAGAGGGTATGATATGAAATTTGTATAGCCGGGATCAACATTCGACTTCTTAATGCTGGCAAGGGGATGGGGGAAAGCTTGCGTGGGCGTATAGGGGAAGGTGAACATCAGGTGAAGCGGGATGCCCAGCGCCTCAGCGCAGTGGACATGAGCAAAGCTCGGGGGGTTGGCGATGATGGCATCCGCCACAAATGGGTCTTTTGTTCCCATCATCTTCAAGTTGTGCGTGTCTTTTTCGTCGTCGGTGGCGTTTATGCAAGCTCTCCAGAATCCCTGGAACATTTCGGCCATGGCAGCCCGTCGCCTCCCAATATCACCGGCCTTGACAGTCTCTAGAGTCGGTATCATGCCGGGATTCTTCACCATAAACGCCATGAGCTCGGACGGGTCACCGCCCACGGAGAAGAACTCGAGGCCCGAGTCCTTCTCAACGAATTCGCGGAACGCGGGATGAGTGGCAATGCGCACACGATGGCCATATTGCTCCTTCAGCACTTTACCGATCTTGAGAAACGGCTGCGCATCGCCGCGCGAACCAATGACCATGATGACAATATTGAGCTTCGGGCATGACGTATTGTCTAGGCCGGCCGTCGTTGAGGCAGACGACAACCTCGACACGGACTGAGGCCGCGTGCCCGCGTTGTCCCCGTCGGCGCCTTTCTTCAGCGGTGGCGGGACGATCCTCTTGGCCGCTGTGCCGAGCGCCTTTGCAAGATAGCCTGTATTGCTTGTGTCTTTGACCGAAATATTAAGCCGGCCATCGTGTTTGGAGACTTTCCCCTTGGTGCGGTAGTTGTCGTTGCCAACGTGAAAGCGACGGAACTTTTCCTCGCGTTCTCGGTGTTTTCGTGTCCGTCTTTGTTGCTTGGTCTCGACACTGGTGCCATGCTCCTCGGAGGAGGAGGAATCACTGCTCGATGTGTCTCCTCCGTCGTACCCAATTGGTTGCGTTGTCCGAGGTCTCGTCCAGAGCTTGGGGTCAACCGAGGACAGATTGGTCCCCGCACGCTTCATCGCATAGGGTAGGATGGAGTCGCTCCTATCACCTCGCAACGGTGTCTCGCTCGCCCACTGTGTGGCGCTGGGACGCGCGGGGCCCTTCAGCGTTGGTGGCTCGGTTTGGGACTTGCGCGGGTGCTGCTGGCTTGGCTCAGGCACTTTCTGTTGGTCCTGTGTCCCGGGCGGCGATGTTGGCGAAGTCGGTGACTGGGGCGAAGTTGGAGATTGGGTCGCGGGCGGGACGTAGGTGGGATAGACAGGGTGGCCGTCGGCATCGCGAACAACCGTCACCTCGTGGCCCTGGTGGAGGATGCTCTCAAACTGAACCGCGCCATCTTTGTCCACGTCCTCGGCGGGGGCACGATGCGCATCCTGGGTCCCCATTCTGGGCACTGCAACGTCAGCAGGCTCGACCACCACGTTGTCGTTGGTTCTGATGATGGCCTGAGAAAGAAGCTCTTTCGGTAATGCTGGTCTCGGTGTTGTTGCCTCGCAGGCCGAAACTGCTCAGTTGCTAGAAATAGAGTATAAGTAGCTGGACAAAGTGGCTGAGTTCGAGACTACTGCACGCACAAGAACAGATCGGGTCGGGTTCTTGTCAAGATCGCATCATACACATGTGTTTACGGGAGAGCTTCAGAAGGATTGTCGACTTTGATCGGCTGCCGGAAGGGGCTGGCGAATTACCCAAATTCGGAACGTCGGGAGTCTTGGTTTCAAGCCACCAGATGCCAGGCACTCAGGAACTAGTGCAGATTTGGTATGGATTGGATGGCGTAAAAGTGCAGACAAGGCGCCGAGGCAGTTGGGAGGCGAGGCAGATACGTGTAGTAAACTTGACGTAGGTTGGCGTTCCTGGTTTTAGCACAGCAACTACTTGAAGGCGACGGAACCGTCCTGAATCCTGATACAAGTGCCGCTGTGTCCAAGCCGGACCAAAATGTCCTGGTCTTGATTTTGGAGGCTTGGCTATTGGATAACTGTTGGGTGTTTCCGAAAACCGCAAGGGGCCATAGATTTGCTGGCGCATTCCTTCCCTTCTGGTTTTCTTCGCTTGTGATTTCGGTTCAAAACGGGAGCGATGACATCACGACGTTACCAGCGCAGGGATCTGTTGGTTAGTGGGGGCGCTAATTTGGCCCTGGTCAATTACCCCGGCCGCATCGCCAAGCCAAGGCCTTTGGCCAGAACATCAGGCGCCAAGCATCGTGGGGCCGTTAAAACGCTGGCGCCAGGCCTGCCTGGGGGTTGTTCACGGTTACATTTCATGCGGAAACATGAATCATCACCATTTGATACCGGGCACTCTACCATGCATTTCATTTTTATTGTAAGTCAAGAAAGCCTTCGGATGCTACTTATGAGGTACTATTCAAGCGCACTGCAATGGAAAAGTCGATTTAGCTAAGTAAGGTATTTACAGTACTTATCACAGCGCTGTCCGAGAGCAATCTGATAGCTCTTTGTCCTATTTAGGCAGTGTCAAAGCAAAGGAAGTATTAATAGAGGCGCTCTGATAAAGCTGACATAGAATCATGAAACTGGTACCTCGACAACCTCTTCTTTAGCCCCTACGGAACTTGAAAAGTGGTAGGTGTCATGTGTAAGGCACATGGAGGAGATGGACTTTCCGTCTTCTATTTTTCACCACACAACATTGCCTGCACTTATGCATACCTTATAGCTAGGTATCTTGGGTATCTGTTGGATGTGATAATACCGTCTTCAAGGGCACAACAAACAAGCCTGGGTCAGGAGCGTTTTATTTTGGAGCGGGTTGACTTTGAGTCAGACGGATTTGTATCGTTGAAAAGGGCTCGTTTTGGAGGTTGGTTCGTTGGTTGGCTGGTAGGCTGGCCGGGCCCTTTGGGAGTCAGAATTTAGGTAAATCTTTTTTTTCTTCTTTTTTTTCCCTTTCTTTCTTCTCCACCGTGAAGCAACTGGAAAGGAAATTCGGGGACAGATTTCAATTAATTGAAGTATTGTGGTACAAAAAGAAGAAGGGGTGGTGACCAGCGATTTGAATATATTTGAGCGAGTGAACGAGTGAGTCTGCAGTCAGGAAGGAGGGCTTGTGCTTGTGAGGGCGGCCAGTCTTTCCCCAATCGAGGACTCGCTCACTCATCTAACAGAGGCGCATGGTTTCCCTCCCTCACAGCGTGAGTCACTCACAACATTGTCCAACAATATCCGGCCACCGCACCGCACAATGCCCATCCCCTTTTCATCTTCAGTAAAGAACACACCAAACATCCGAGAAAAAGACGATTCCTCATTCGGTGAGAAAAAAGCGGTAAGCGCAGCCCAAAACATCTAGCCATTGGGCTGAGAAAACGAAAATATGAGCATCAACTTCCCAAAAGCTGAGGAAGATGTGCTTCGGCATTGGCGAGACATCGATGCATTTAAGACCCAGCTTCGACTGACTCAAGACCAGTCGCGGTTCACTTTCTATGATGGTCCTCCCTTTGGTACGTTCTTCTTATCCAGAAGTTCAAAACCAGAAGGACATGCTTGCTGACTCAAATTTGTATAAATTAGCAACCGGTATGGTACATAGAGCCCACACCAACTTAACTGACCATTCGCCCTCACCGAGTCCTTGAATCTCACAAGGAAAAAATATTCTTCCTCACAGGACTGCCGCATTATGGCCACCTCCTCACGTCCACCATCAAGGACATCATACCGCGGTATTGGTCCATGAAAGGCTACCACGTGAGCCGGCGCTTCGGCTAGGACACGCACGGCTTGCCCATCGAATACGAAATCGGCAAGAGACTGGGCATGTCCGCGCGCGATGCGGTCCGGAAAATGGGCATCGAAAAGTGCAATGCCGAGTGCCGGTCCATCGTGATGACGTATTCGGCCGAGTGGAGGCACACGATCGAGCCGCTGGGCGATGGGTCAACTTTGATGACAACGGCAACGACTACGAGTCCATGGACCTCGGGTTCATGGAGTCTTGCTGGTGGGTGTTCAAGCAGCTCTTCGACAAGGGGCACGTCTATCGCGCCTACCAGATCATGCCGTACTCGACCGCGCTCGGCACGCCCCTGAGCCACATGGAGTCGAAGCAGAACGAGAAGATGACGCACGACCCGGCTGTGCTGGTGTCGTTTCCGGTGCTGCTGATGAGTGGTGGCAGTGGTGGTGTTGAGGGTACTACTAACGACGACGAGGACGAGGACGAGGAAAAACCGTCTCTTGTTGTCTGTACAACTACCCCCTGGACTCTGCACTCGAATCTTCTTATTACTGTCCATCCCGACTTGGAGTACCTCGAGATCCTCGACGAGAAGACTGGCCGCCGGTACATCATGTTGGAGAGCGGCCTGTCCATGCTCTACAAGGACCCGAAGAAAGCACGATATAGCACCCTCCGCACGATTCCTGGGAAGTCCATGGTTGGGTGGAAGTACAAGCCTCTGTTCAACTACTTCTCTGACACCTTTCCGGACTTTTTCCGGGTCATTGCAGCAACGTACGTGGAAGCAGGCGAGGGAACCGGACTTGTACATCAGGCACCGGCATGAGGACAGGAGGACTACGACGCTGCTGTCGCGGCCGGCTTCATCACGCCCAGCCGTCTGCCGCCATGCCCCGTCGACGAGGCCGGCCGCTTCACGTCGGAAGTGCCAGACTATGCCGGGCAACACGTCAAAGCAGCGGACAAGACCATCCTCAAGGACTTGAGGTCGACGGGCCGCCTACTAGTCGAGAGCCAGGTCGGCCACGTCGATAAGTTCTGCTGGAGATCAGACACGCAGCTCATTCGCCGCGCCGTCACTTCGTGGTTCATCCGGGTGACCGATTCCATCCCGGAGATGCTCAAGAACCTGGAAGAACAGACAAACTGGGTTCCGTAGTTCGTCAAGGAGAAACGCTTCGCTAACTGGATTGCGAATGCCCACGATTGGAACATCTATAGGAACCGATACTGGGGAACCCCGATTCCGGTGTGGGTGAGCGACGACTTCTTTGATTGCTGGTTCGTTTCGTCTCTTCTTCAAGTTGTTGCAACCTGTATCGCACGCGCCCATTGTCCATCTCCCTTTGATGGCTAACGTGCCGTGGAAACAAAACAGGTTCGAATCTGGTAGCATGCCGTACGCCTCGATCCATTATCCCTTTGAAAAGAACTCGGAACAGTTCCATAACGGTCTATTCCCAGCCGACTTCATTGCCGAAGGCCTCGACCAGACGCGCGGCTGGTTCTACACCCTGACCGTCCTCGGCAAGAAGCTATTCGGCACGTCGCCGTTCAAGAACGTCATCGTGAACGGCCTCGTGTTCGCCGAGGACGGGAAGAAGATGTACAAGAGCCTCAAAAACTACCCCGACTCCAACATGGTTTTGGACCGGTATGGTTCCGATGCGTTGAGGCTGTATCTCATTAATAGCCCCGTTGTGAGGGCTGAGCCCATGTGGTTCAGGGGGTCAGGGGTGAAAGAGATTGTCGCTAGGGTGCTTTTGCCGCTCTGGAATAGTTATCACTTCTTCCAGGAATAGTCGCTGTTGTATAGGAAGACCACGGGACAGGCATTTGTTGCACAAACCTCCTCGCTTGAGGGCGGCAACAAGGCTGAAAATGTCATGGATCGCTGGATCCTGGCCGACTGCCAAAGCCTGCTACGCTTTATCGAGGAGGAGATGCGAGGTGAGAAATGAACAATTCCTACCCTTCTTCCTCCCTCGAAGTAATTTTAACACTTGCTAACTCAACTCGAAACCTCTCTAGGTTACCGCTTGTACACCGTCGTTCCACGGCTACTGCAAAACATTGATAACCTGACGAACTGGTATATCCGGTTCAACCGCAAGCGCCTCAAGGGTGTAGCCGGACCCGGTCTGGACGACACCACAGCAGCGCTGAACACGCTGCTCCAGGTACTCTTCACCTTGGTCCGCGCCCTGGCCCCCTTCACCCCTTTTCTCACCGAGCACATCTACCAGCTCCTGCGACCACAACTAGGCTCAGCCGTCATCACCACGGCGGGAGGATTATCCCCCCCAGACGCACGAAGCGTGCATTTTGCTCCCCTTCCCGACCGTTCAGGAGGGGGCCCTCCTCGACGCGGTCATCGAGCGGCAAGTCTCCGTCATGCAAAAAGGTCATTCAGCTAGGCAGGGCAGCACGAGAGCGTCGTCACAGCAGCAGCGGCGGCAGCAACCTGTCGCTCAAGGCTCCGCTCATGTCGCTCGCCGTCATTGCAGACAGCCAGCTGCTAGCGGATATTGACTCGTCGCTCACGCTCAAGGCGTATATCGGGGAGGGACTCAATGTTCGCAACGTCATCCTGGCCGCCGCCGACGGCGACGACGAGGAGAGGTTCAACATCGTCCTCGAAGCGCGGGTGCTGGACTGGCCTTCCCTGGGCAGGAAGCTGAAGAAGGATGTCCAGATGGTGCGCAAGGCGCTGCCGACGCTGGGCCAAGCGAAGCTGAGGGGGTACCAGCGGACAAAGACGATGGTCGTCGATGGGATAACGCTTGGAGAAAGCGAATTGACGCTTGTGCGGGTGATTGGGAAGGGGAAAGGGAAAGAGCAGGAGGCACATGATGCGGAGTGGGAGCCGGCGTTTGCTGACGACATGGTCGTCTTGCTGGACTTTGCTCCGCATCCAGAGTTGGTGCAAGAGGGGATGCTGCGGGAGCTTGTGAGCTTGTTTCAACGCCTGCGCAAGAAGGCCGGGCTCGCGCCGACGGACGAGGTGAGAGTGCGCCAACGGGTTGTCTCTGACCCGGACGGTATAGGGCTGGGCAAGTTGGTGGCGGCACGACAGGACTTGTTTGTCGCTGCTCTAAGGGGGAATGTGGAAGAAGCACGGGACGAAGAGGGTGGGGAAATCGTTCTGGAGGAGGAGCAGTTGGTTGAGAATGCTGTGGTGATGTTGCAGCTTTGCGAGGCTTTGAAAGAGACACACCAGACGTCTGCCTCCCAGCTTTGAGAAAAACAGTGTCTCCCGAGGATAAAAACATGGCCAGAAGGAGAGATAGATAGTGCTATAATGTCACCAAGGAAACGCCTCCCTCCCCCTCAAGATGCCTTAGCTACCTAACGCCTAAGAATCCGTTTATTGAACTACCTACTACGAGAGTTCACTCTCGTAAACACCTACAATACCTACCTACATAGATAGAGAATTTATCAAATACTTAATTTGCGTGGTCACATATTTTAGCGAAAGAAATATAATCTAGTTTTACTATCGTTCATTGCCAGCGCAATTCTCAAAGGCACCCTTGTTGCTCCCGCCCAAAGGTGATCGATGATGGATACCAACCACCACCTGCGAAACTACCTACCGAAAAAGATATTTAGTGGCGAGCTCCCTGCGGACTTTTAAATCCGATTACAGAAAGCCATGGACATCCACCAAATAGATAGGTATGTGAGTTTGCTATGGATATGAAGTAGATCCCCCCCACCCCCCAAGACCAACCCATCATGACTCCTTCCTTCCTTCCATTTGTTTCCCTTGCCAGCCACACACACACATACAGTCCTGTTGTATCATATCTCATACAACTACGACATTTCCCTACATCCTTCCCCAAAGACCGAACTCCCAACATCAATCATGAGACAGATATGCAAAGTAACCCTCTGCTTTCACCAGCGCATGGCCCGTAGGAGTCCACATGAAGGGTGGTTTGCTGTTACACATGCTCAGCCTCTTCAGTGACCTTGAATCCCTCCGTCGCCGCCAGGCGGGCCATACGCTCCTTTAACACGTCCAGATCAAAAGCCGCAGGGCCCAGGTCGTCATCCGTGACCTTGCCTGCCTTCTTATCCGCGTCAAGTTTCTCAATGACTTCCGCCAGGGGCTCGAACCACCGTTCTTTGACCGTGGCCTCAGAGTTGGCGGGCAGCACGTGTTTCCACTCGTCCGCCGATTTCCAGAGGAACAGTCCAAAGTTGACCGCCTGGAGCAGAAACGGCGAGTTTTGTACCAGGTGGTCAACCACTTCAGACGTCTCAAGCTCTTTCAGCGAGTTCAGGTTCGGGAATACTACGTACTCCACCGTTTCGAGCGCATGTGGCCCGGCAAATACACCTGGCGTGGAGGCAGTATCCGTACCGGGGGTGGCGGTAGCAGACGCGGTGGCGGCAATGGTGATCTCCTCGCGCAACCACCTGATGGCGAGCGCCTTCAAGGACGCATACATACAATTCTCGAGTAGATCGTAAAGAATGAGTAGTCGGTCCTCGTCAGAAGGGTCGGCGTGGAGGATGAGGCCGGCGAGTGTGCTCGCGGCATTACGGACGTGAATATGGGGGTGATAGAGCGCGATGAGCGTGGTAGAGAGGAGATATTTCATGTAGTCCGAACTTGGGTCCTCGTCTGCCGCGAGACGACCGTTCGATTGGAGCCAGAGCCCAATCGCTACTAGAGCCTCTATTGTGCCGACTGATTTAAGGATCTGCCGCTCCGGGTCCTCGTCTCCTAGAAACCTGTCGAGGATAGCGTGGTGTTCTGGGAGGATGTGAATATCCGGTGTCGGGTGGCGGGCATCGAAGACGGTGGAGGAGAAGACCCAGTATGCAACCAAGCACACACAGCCACCCGTTGAGAGGCCGATATCATTGGGGTTCGATAGGTCGTCTGACGCATCCGGAGGGCTGTCGTGTATTGGGCCTTTGAGCAACTGGTTGAGGAGTGTTTTCGAATACGACATCAAGCCCAAGTCACTAATTAGTGCCTGTGATGTCCAAGTCAGTCGGGGTTCCGTACTCGGTTTTTTCTACAAATAAGAGGAGATGGCAGAAGACTTACCACTAATTGACCAACCATGGCGTCCCTCGCCAGGAGATCCTGATCCTCGCGGAAAGATGCCATCATGGTCGGCCTCCCAGGTACAATTTTGTCGGGGTTGTAGAACTCCAGCAGGCGCGCCGCCCACGCCATGTCGTTTCCGTTGACATAGGCCTCGAGGATCCAGGTGGCAAAGCTAAGCAGAAGCTTTTGCTGCAAGATTCGCTCTCCCGGATCCTCACGCTCGTCCTTCTCGCCCTCCGGATCAGGCGCATTCTTGGACGCATCGCCATCCTTATCGGGATAAGCAACGTTCACGCTCGACTTTCGGGAGGGAAGGACCGGCCTCTGCTTGCCCGACAGGCTGTGCATCAGGTTGATGACGGAAGCAGTCATCTCTTGGTTGGGGCGGTATGTGTTGTAGACGGTCTGCAGGGTCTGTGCAAGGAAACGGCTGGGGTATTTCGTCTTGATGCGCTTGTGTAGGATAGCGAGCATGCCGAGAAGAGTGATAAACTTTTGTGACGATAGGGCAGCCTCTGGGGCCTTCTCTTCCTCTGACACCTTCTCGTTGTCGTCCTCTTCGTCTCTGTCATCGTTCTTATGGTCGCCGCTGAGGAGCTCAAGGGTTTCGAGGACCTTCAGAATCACCTCTCGTGGATTCCCCAATCTCGCGATGGTCTCGAGGCAGGCTTCGGAGCCTGGCAGGTTGACCAGATTGTACACCAAGTCCCATCCTATCTCTTGGGTGAGCTCTGCGTCTTGGAGGATTTCGTTGAGAGCGGGAAGGACGGCGGGAGAGAGGTTGGTCTCGATAATGGTTAGGTATGTGAATCGGTCGGTGGCGGGCGGGCGGGCATCACGGATCGCGGCGATCGCGTCGGCGGGATCGACTTGGGGTGCACCAGCGGCGGCCATAGCGAAATGATTGGGGCTTCGAAGTAAGGTGAAGTAAACGATCAATCCTGTACGGGAAGCGACGAAGTGATCGGCACGTTTATTGAATATAGACTGGAGGCTGCTTTTTTCGGTTTGGGTTTGGCGATCGTGTTGAGCGGGCAGGCACAGGCGGGAGAGCGGGGAGCTTGGTCAACCGCGATACCCCGCACTCCACCGTCCCATGAATGGAACCCGGAAAGTGGAATCCCCATGCCCTTGTTTGCGATGTGTTAGCATCACTAAGAACGCCCCAAAGAAGACAAGGTTGCAGCTTCAAAACTCCAAATTATATTTAACCACATACGCACTATTGTTATACACATGAACACCCAGGGTCTCTGTACTACTTGACTGTAGCATCTGGATTGAGAGTATACGCTGTATAGATCGAGCTCACATACTCTTCTTATATGTAACAACCACCACCACCACCACCACCAAAAAAAAAAAAAAAAAAAAAAAAAAAAACACTAACCAATGCTCCCACTTCCTGCTGTCCCGCCTTGCACGACATGTGCAATGACATCAATGGAGCCCACTCGCCCGCCTCATCCGCAGTTTTTAGAGCCCATAATAAACCGGGCTTATCCCAGAACGCCGCAAAAAAGTCCCAAATATAGAACCCACCGGCCATAAAAACCGCACCAGAACCAATGCACCGCCGTTGATAACTGATAAATCGTACCGCAAGTTTGTGCCTGTTACCCGCAGACAACCGCTAATCCGAGTCGTCGTCTTCTTTCTTGCCCCATCCCATTCTCGTCTTGGTCCTCTGCATCCAGCTCCAGTGAGACCATGGGTCCTCGGCCAACTGCAGCATGTCTTTCACGTCAGCGTCCTTGTCGCCAACGGTGGTGAGTCCGTATTCGATTGCGAGCCGAGCAAACTTGGTTGCCGTCCAGGGGTCCCCGACGCCGTTGTATTCAAGCGCCGCGAGCGCGTACCCTTCGTACATGCTGCCGCCGAGTCGTTCTTGCTCGTACAGGCTGATCAGCAGCTCGGCCATCTGCGGAGTCGCGCGGCTGTCTTGCTTCTTGTTGCGGAACTCCCAGTAGAGGCCCTTGATCTGCTCGATGCGCTTGTCCGAGGCATCGGCACTCTTTTGCGCTTGCGTGCAGAGATGGCAAGCGCAGTCGAACCCCCAGATCCGCTTCAGGCGGCGCATGCGATCGGCGCGCGTCATGGCAGGGTTGATGTAGGACAGAGTGATCTCTTCGCCTGGCATGATGTCCCGGAGGGCGTGGATGTACTGCGTGAGCGTCGCGTGGTCGTAGTAGTAGTCGGCATTGGGGCGGCAGTCATGGTTCATGCGTGCGATCTCTGGGAAGACAACGAAAAAGCTATGGTCTTGGTCCTCGTCGTCTGCGTCTGGGGCGATATCGAAGGCGTTTGTCGCAGTGAGCTTGTCGATCTTTTCAATATGCGAGAGATTGGTAGCGTGGTGAGTAGAAAGCTCGAGGACGGCCGCCCTGTGGGGGGCGGGGAGGTTGTCGACTGCGGCGACTTGGAGCTGCATGTAGTCCTCCTTGGTAATCTCGTCGAAGACTCTGTAGTCGATCATGAGGGAGACAGTGTTTGCCATGATGAGATCGCCACGGCGGATATGCTTCTTTGCCTCGAGGCCCATGCCCTTCCCCGGGAACTCCTTCATCCTATATAAGGCTGACGTCTCGATATCCTGGTTGGTGTCCTTGGTCAGGTCGGGCTCGACGAAGCCTGGATTCGTGGCAAGGTAGGCGGCCCGCCTCCCTGACATGACGAAGGAGGCACCTCTGCCATTCGCGAAGTTTGTGTCGGTGAAGACGCAAAACTTATCGTCCGATTCGGTGCTCTTAAAACACGGGGACGAGTGGGTCCACTTGTGTTTGGGCACGTAGTTGCAGTCGGTGCCGTTGATTCCACACGGATAGTCGGCCACCAAGATGTCTGGCTGGGGGGTCAACAATAAGCTCTGGCCAGCCAGACATGTGGAATCATCCCCGGATGAAAACCGGCATGTTTGGGGTTGGTCGTAGTGTCCGCCGCTGTGGGCGAGAGCCACAGCGGCATACAGAGAAATAAGTTGTGGCAGCTTCATGTTTCCAGCAGTGAACAAGGAAAGTACAGCCAGGCAACAGAAGAGCGTCCGTCAATAGACGTATGAATAGGAGCCGAGAACAAAGAGTTGAATACCACAACCTCGGGACCCAGTCACCACGAGATGTCCAGGAACTGGACAGGAACTGGAACAAGAACAAAGGGAATGGAATGGGGCCGCATTATACCAACAGGCAGATGGCGACAGGTTATTAATTGATTTACGTCGCGAGGGATGACGCTGGGTAAAGTGGTAGAAGTGCTTCCTCACCCCCTCCCTCTGGTGCTCTGTGCCCTACAGCGTGTGTGCTCTAGGGAACAGCGGCGTCGACCAGCTCGTGTTCTCGAACACGGATTCCTGTCTCCCCCTTCGTTTTGAAACGACAAGGCAGGGGGATGGATCTAGCCATCAGCCGGGGATCGTCGCTCAGTCAAGGGAATCCGAGGTTTGGGGCACTTCTGGGCACAGAGATGCAAAGCCGCCCAGATGCGCCTCCAATGTGTCAGGACATGGTCCGATCCGTCGCAGACTGGCTTCCCCGCCGCCTCCATGCCAATCCCGCTCTTCTGGCTGGCATGCCGCGCCGCCTCGGCCTGGCATTTGATTGGTAGCGAGTATTGACTTGCCTGGTCACAGACTGACGGCGTCGCTGGGCATGCTGGGCATGAGAAAACGAATGCGAGCAGCTGTGGAAGATCGGAGCATTCTGTCCTTGGGGTTGCTCCCATTCTTTTGGCAACTTCTTAGCGCTCGTCGGCTCCAGCTGTCAAAACAGCGTTGAACTCTTGGCGTGCGCAAGCGTGAGTTTAAAAAGTGCTTGGCACTCGGGGATGGGCTTAAGTGGGTTTATTTGCTCCCTTGGGATGGGATATTACAGATTATCAAATCAGGGCTCTCTCCTCTTCCCCTTCCTCAAACCTGCCAAGCAAAACTTCAAAGCACAGTTCAGGTTCTGCTGTCTCATGTCTCCGCCATTTCTGAAGTCACATCACGTCACCCTTTCTTTGTTTCTTGGCCAATAGTTCCTCTTCTCCAACGGGCCGCTCTCAAGTGTCGCGACGGCGGTTGCTGCTGCTGCCTCAGGCGCAAAAGGTTTGGGCTGCTTGCCGAACCAGCAGTTCCTCGCCGCGACCTTCGGAGGTTGTTGATCCTTGCTGGACGGATATAGGTTTCTCAGCTGGTCCAAAGCCCATCCACTGCCAGTGCCGCCGGATTCGCACTGGTATCGGAACCCGTTGTTCGCATCGATGGTGGTAAATACCGATCTGAAACTCCCATTGTAGGCGACATCTCGCAAGTCAGCCAGTCGGTTCCACTCGTGGTCTTGCACGGTTTCGTAAAAGGTGCAGACGATGGGGATGTTGCACAAGGCTGCTGCTGCTTCTTTTCCTTTATTGTCCGAGCTCACGGGGGGGATGATGGGCTCGATGCGGATGGCCCGCATCCCCAGGGTAAGGAGGTAAATGCACCAAGTGCCGCCGCTGTCGTGCGTCGTCCGTCCGGGCGGGGTGGGGTCATATCCAACTCGGAGCTTCCACACAGGCACGACGGCGTTGTCCAAGTCGTTCCAGGCCGTCTTGGCGGCGCCCGTGAACCGAAGCCACTCAAAACCCGCTCCGTCGAACTGCGAGTCCAAGCCGAATGGGAAATCGGCAGCTGCTAACGGCCCCTTGGCATCAGGACCGGGACCATTTGCTATTGCTCTTTCAAGGTTGCGTTGCTGCTCTCGTAACTCGATCGGGACTGGCTCGATCGGGACTGGCCCATAGCGTTGGGGAGGCTGAGGCGCAAGCTTGGATTGCTTCATGCTGGAAAGGATTGAGGAGGATAGATGGTGACAAAGCTGAGCAAAGCAGTCAGGGTAGCCAGAGTGTGCAAAAATAGATTTCAGGTTGGAGGATGACGATAACAACTTTGATGGTAACGTAAAGTTGCTTAAAGGTGAGAAGAGGTGGACGGTCAAAGGTGAAGACTACTTTGGTAGGTAAGCATTATATTAGGGTGACAACAGGTCTTTAAAGAGACTCGTACAGTTTAACTTCGTCCAACATGTGCACAGAACGCTGCCCTTCTTTGCTTCTTGGCGACTCCAGTAATTATGTGTACAGTTTGGGCTTCTTCATCTGACCTCCCTGTGCAGTCAGCCCGTGTGACTTCTTTCTCGCACCGTTGGTAGCACAAACAACACGATAAAGAGTCTGATCAACGGTCAACAACCAACTGCCCTGGCATTTCCATGCTGACAAGCCGTTAGCTCTGGCTAGGATATCGCTCCTGTTCTTCCCTTTTGCGAAGTAAGCGGTCAATCAAGACGACGACGACGGAGAACCGTGGTCCCTGAAATAAGCCTGGAAACGAAGGTTAATCCGTAGGGAAGGCAAAAACATCAGAAGTTGAAGGGTATCCCACGTGGATCGCCTTGCTGTGCCTTCCCTGTGTTACCTTACCTGCACACACGGCTCGGGATGTACAGTGTGCGCTTGAATGTTTCGAAACCGGGCCTCAGTTTCGTGACCAGGCGGCTCTCTGTCCTATCTTTCCCCTTCAGATACACCTTGGCTGAATTTCCAACGACGCACACCGTATTTGGTAGGCTTTGAGATCCTGATGAGCCCGAGACCCAACAACGCCGTGACTTCCGCCATTTGACGCCGTCAGGTGGCGGCGGCTAGTGGGGATTTCTCCACTTGCGCTATTCTGGAACATTTTTTCGACGAACCCCCTCTGATGCGGTGCTCATGTGGGTGCTTGTGTCATTTCTCATTTTCGTTTGGTCTAAAAGTTTCAGCCTTGCAAACATCAATATATTTTCCTCACACAAAGTATTGTCATCAACTTTCAGGTCACACTGAGCTTTTTCGGGTCGCACTCTCCGAATCCCCAGCTGGGTCGGCGGCCCGCTGGGCGAAGCTGTTTTTCGATTGTACGAGGTTGACTTCAAACAGAAGGGGATTGAAACGAGGGTGGTTGGATAGGTCCGCTGTTGTTATTAACCTTGTGCTCCTCGTGGCTGAGTCACCACAGTTGTGTCGAGCGGAAGAAGACCTTGGTTAGCACCACCTGAGCTTATTCCTCGGATGTGCGTCTCAACTTCCAGGCTTGCACCCGATGCCAAGTTTATTACTCCCCATCCCATCTATACTCTCTCCCGCCATGTAGTTTTAGATACCATTTTCCTTTGATTCTGGTGTATTTTCAGGAACAGGGTTTTTTTTAAAAAAAAATTTTTAAACATATTTACTCAGGGGATAAAGGGGGGGAAATGTACTTCCAAGTGGGGCGACAGCTTGGTTTATCATTTCGCTCTCCCCATCACGCAATGGTTAGAAATCAGTCCTGCAAGGCAAAGAGACATTTAAGCCCGAACGAGGTGGACAATATTATCGCCGATAAACATTGAACAGCCAAGATCTCGAGTTTACCCGTGAAACTAATGCAGACTCAAGATTTCTGCACAGGGTCAAAACGAAGCGATGGCGCCCTCGCTGAATCAGCGCGATACGTCCCAACGCCCGCCAAACCTGACGCCTAAGCATTAGCGCACCTTTACCTAATGCGCGGCAATCTGCAACCATGATTGTCAATTGCTTAGGCTGGCTGACACCCGACACTTAATCATCCATCACCACGTCCATCCTCCACCTCCACCTCCACCTCCCAGTTCATGTGACATGGGCCCTCCACATAGTCACATAGTCCGGCGAGCGGTGAGATAGCACGGGCTTCTTGTTTGGCAGAAACACATTCAAACAAAAAGTCCGGGCATGGGCGACTGCAACGTCGTCTTTCTCGTTGCGGAGATTATTTTCGTGAAGACGGGGCTGTTTCCACAGGGGCGCTGAGCAAGCCATTAGAAGATGATTTGGCGATGCCACCCGACTTTCTATGTGTGGGGTTTCTTGCCTGGGATGCGGTGTGGCGGGCAACCCTTGGAATGGTGGGAGAAGATGAAGACGGAAGGGGAATCGGAGAGAAGGGTCCTCATACCAAGAAACTGCTCTTTAGTCAGGTATGCTTTTTGTATAAAAGGGTCACGATCTCGCACGCTTTTAGAGGATAGAGGAGAGAAGAGACATCAGCTCAGCAATCACAGCTCGTTCGTCTTTAAACCATACTTCCCGGCTCACTAGACCATCGCCACAAGATAACCGCTTCATCTTCTTCTCTGAAAACAGAACAATCATCATGAAGTTCAGCGTCTCCGCGATTCTGCCGGCTGTCCTCCTGGTGGGCAATGCCGCGGCAACAAACAGTGAGGCTCAACTCCCCTTTGACAACACCACGATAGAAGCCAAACAAGCGACTGACACCGGACAGGCTACCCATACGAGAGGCTGGAGAAGAACAACACGGTTTGTGATGTCACTCCAACAGATACCCAGCAACACAGATTGCTAACTTTGACATAAGATGTTGTTGATCCTCGATCTCCAAGAGGGCCTCTACACTCTTGCTCGCGACTGGGGTACGCAAATATTCCAAACCATCACCGTCGGGAGATCAAGTACGAGTAGTTTTGCTGACTCTTTGCTCTTCTCGCCCATGTCTATCAGATGCCACTCTGTACAAGCAAAATCTCCTCGCATATGCAAGCCTGGGCACCGTTTTCGACATCCCAGTTGTCATGACTTCATCCTCCGAGACTGGTTCGTATTTTTTTTATCTCCCGCTTTTCCCAACCCTTTACCCATCCATCAGACTTGAACTGGAAACTTGGACAGGTCCAAATGGGTTAACTATTGCTTACACATATCCTTTTTCTCCCCTTTTTTCTAGGCCCCAACGGCCCGCTGCCCCAGGAGATCCTTGATTGGTATCCCAACGCCCCTCTGATCAAGCGGCAGGGAGAGGTGAATGCTTGGGACAATGCTGAATTCAGGGCTGCCGTCAAAGCCACCGGCAAGAACCAGATTATCCTGGGAGGTATTGTGACTGACGTCTGTAAGTTGAACCCCCCCCCCAACGCCCCGCTGTTTTATTTGTTGTAGGAAAAAAAACCAAGTGTGCTAAAAAGTGATATTTTCAACCAAAAATCAGGCACTGCGTTTCTCGCCCGCTCCCTGCGCGCCGAAGGCTACTCCGTCTGGGCAGACATTGAGGCGAGCGGCACCACAACCAAGGAGGTCAGTAATGTCCTTCCTATCTATCTATCTACCGTACCGGCACACACATCAGTCCTATTTATTCTTCTCTCTCATAAACAGCCCCAAAAAACTGCACATGGATGATTTTACTAAACAAACTTGTTTCCAATCGGCTTATAGATTCGTGACATCGCCAACGACGAAATGGTCCGGGCCGGAGTCCAAGTCACTTCCCTCTTTAGCATCATGTGCGGCCTGATGCGGGACTGGCGCAACACGCCCGGCGCCGCCGAGCTCATCCCCTGGCTGGACAAGTACCTGCCCTCGTACGGCATTCTGGCTCGCGGACACCGGGCCGCCATCCTGAACGGCACCATTCTGCCGGGCGAGGATAAGCTACCCCACTAAGATGATGCCTCATTTGATGGTTTATCCAAGAAAATCTGGCGGGGAGGCAGGCAGGTCGAGTAGGTCGGCATGGGTGAAATAGGAGGAGGATGGTGCAGTGGGGGAAAAAAGGATACGGCGAGAGTGGAAAGGGGGGCAAGCAAAGGCTAGGGTTGTTGCTCAAAGGAGGGGAGGGGAGGGGAGTGTGGGTGGAAGGGGGAGCTTTTTGCTCGCATTCATATCCATTCACCCGGACGGCTGGCATGCATACCGAGATGCCTTACACATATTACACCCATCAAGTAAATATCATTCAAGTTATTTGCTTGCTTCCTTTACAGTATGTTGACACTTTTTCCGCCCAAACGAGTCCCCCAGCTTGGTTTACAAAGCAACGAGGCACGTCTTGAAGGAGGTACATTCAATACCGGAGCGAGAGTCACTTTCATCCGCTCTGTCCAGGAGCATTCCATACCTATCTATAGGTAGACAGACAGACAGGCGGCCAGGCTCTTTCCTACTTTATCTCAAACATAATTTAGTACTCGAAAAAGGCGGTAAGTTGGTTGGTTTAATACATGACAAGAGGAAATTCTTTTTTTCTCGATAGAAATAGTAAGGCTCCTTTTCCTCCACACAATTAACATACTACATACCTATAATACACGCATGAAGAGCAATAACCCTGCCGATATATGCAGAATACCTAGGCAAGTAATATAAATATAAAAATACAAAAAACCTCACCGTGAATAATACGCTTCCCTAAAGCGCACATCGTAAGATCTTTATACCCCCAACGTACCGTGTCATTGAAGTCACTTGCCGACTGTAAATAATTCCCGTTGACGTAGAATCCCTGAGTGTTTTATCACGAAATGTGGGCCAACCCTAAATAAAGTGACCTCTTTCTTTCGCCCCAGGCCTCAGACAATGACGTGCATGTATATTACCACCTAGTTCTATTGTATCCAGGACGCCCAAGCGTTGAATGCGCTACCGAACAACTTCAGATATATTCAACTACTGAATGTATGTACTTTGAAGTTCTCATTGCATTGCGGCGCCTGGCATTGTCAGTCGCTATTCGAGCTCTATCCTTGGTGGTACCCGCTTCCTTCGCATTCTTTCCTCGGTGAATTATGAAACAGAAGTTAAGAAGACAAAGGTCATAATGTTTGTCAAGCTGGAATGTAATTTTCACGAGAAACGAGTAATGTGACTGAAATAAAAATAACTAATGAATGAACCAAATAAGAAACCGTGAAAATCCAAAGTCCGATCCATGTTGCCATGAGTTTCTACCTGCTACCGACAAAATCCAAGTCCACACATATCATAACAAATCAATCATGTCATCAAGTCATTTCCCAAACGTCACCCTCCTAATCATAGTCCAACTCCTATCCAGTGTCGTTACATGAGACTGCTCATGCTTGGCAAGTCAATTATCGACAAGCCATTTTCCTTTTGTACTTTTTTTATTCTTTTGTTTCCTTTTGTTTTGTTTTTTGTTCGAGGTTCATTCAGAACCTCTCACTCGTCATTGGCCTAATAAGGAAAGGCCCACGAGGAACCGGGCCTTTTTTTTTTCTGTCGAAACACCAGCATTGGGTGTTGACATCCTGATCATCAAATGTGGATAAGTGGCCAAAAACTCATCCTCATTCCAAGGCAAAACACCAGTTAGCCTCCACGCGGCGCGGCATTTGTAACGAGGTCATCGTGGATAGAGCGCCTGGGCAATCCAGTATCACGTCTCAATGGCCCTCAAAGTGGCCCAAAAGTCGTCTGCACTTGCAGACAATAGAAAATCAGGGCCGGAGCTGATATCCGGGAAGGTAAAAGAACCCCTAGCACATAGTTGTCAGTCAAAGTAAAAAGTACCCAATAAGGAAAGGGGTTAACTCACGAAGACTATTCAATCTTTCCAAGATCTGTAAGATCCATCTGCCTTGTTGGTGCCAACAAGCTCATGGGAGATCTTGCCCATGGCGATCAAGTGGTCCTGGGCATCCTTGATGTACTGAAGGGTATGCGGGTCATCCGGCTGGAAGTGTCCATGGACAAGAGTCTGGAGGGCCTTGTGGTGCTCAAACCACTCATCAACGTCGGTAGCCGACTGGAGTTCGGCGTGCTTGGATGCCTTGGCTGTCGAGTCTCCCGATACCTTGTTGGAGGACTTTCGTGTAGTGGGCTTCTCCTGGGCTGCACTCTTCTCCTGGACCTCGTTCTTCCTCTTTCGTCCTCTGGTAGTGGTGACAGCACTTGATGGGAGAGGGGAAGTCGCTTGGGCTGTGGTCCCGTTGTCGTTGTGGACGCGTCTCATGTGGTCTCTCAAGTTCCATTGCCGTGGGAAACCATGTCCAGGCTCGGCCCGTTCGCATCCCTCATGAGTGCACAAATATGGCTTCTCTCCGTGGCCGTGCATGGCGTGGGCCTCACGCTCATGTCGAAGCAGGCAGGCAGTAGACGAGAACCGGGCATTCTGGCAACCCTCGACCTTGCAACGGTATGGCTTTAGGTGCGAGTCCACAAATTTGCTACAGTTTTTGAAAGTGGTCAGCTATCCAAATTGTAAAGTATTGTTGATAGGTTCGAGGGGTCCTTACTCGTAGTTGCACTTCAGCTTTTCGGGCTTGTGGTTGCAGCTCGCCTGGCCCTCCCATGGGCAGTGGAACAAGCCGTCCGCAAGGGGGAACGCATTCTTGTAGAGAAAATGGTCCCGGGCAGACTCACCTTCACCGCTAAGGCGGCGAGAATTGAATGCAGGTGGAAGAGAGAAGGCCTCCTCTCCAATAGCGGGCATATGGCTTCCATGCAAGTCTTCCGAGGTGACAAACTGGGATGCATCCAACTTTCGGTTCATCCTGATATCGCCCAAGGTGTGAGATAGTGTCATAGAAGACAGAAGATATTCATCACGAAGGACGTACCTGGGTGATTGCCCGGCAAGAAGAGGTGGCGAGTTTGAGTGTTGGCTTTCACCAGGCGAAGAGGCAGATTGGACGGCAGACCACACATCATCGGAAACTCCGTCTTGCGCTCCAGGGGATGACATCCGGGAATCACCAGGGCTCAGCGAACCCCATGATTGAGGAGAGCCACCAGGCAGACCAGCATCGAAGATCTGAGGGTTCACATGCTGTGCCACTGAGGCTCCCAGGTCACTGCTATAGTGAAGGCCGTCGGGGAAAGCCACCATATTGGGATAGAAAGCAGGGCCTGCAATCTGTGGCGACATAGAGAGGGAGTCCAGGTCCTGAACGAGGTACTGATGCACATCCATCATGCGGCCATTCGCCATCGGTCCATCCGGGTAGGCGGATGCATTACCTGCCATATCAAGCTTCGACATTTGCGACGATGCTTGAGTGAGAATAGAATGGACCCTCGATCGGCTCTTCTTTGAAGAAGATGATGAGGAGCTCTTAGTGCTCCTGTTCTTGTGGCTTCCAGCGGAGCTCCGGGAGGTCACCCGGCGCATGGGCTCGCTCTTGAGGCCCTTCGCCTCGGCCGAGGCAGCAGGGGTCCATCTGGCCTGTAGGTCATCCATGGCGTCAGACTGGTCCGGCTTGGGGGTGATCTGGCCAAGGTGGAAAGCATAGTCCTCGGTGTTTCCAGTGTAGTAATCTCCATGGTCTGTAAACTCGGGGAAGTTCTGTGATCCTTCAACTGTCGTGTCCCAGGACGAACTGGTCAGGTCCGCTGGTCCTGTTTGACAAAAAGGAAAGATCCCGGAAGCACTGGAGGAGAGCATGTTGGGGGGAGCAAAGCTGTAGTCGCTGGGGTCAAGAGTCAGTGTGTTGTCCACCACACGTTCCGAGAGATAGTAGAAAGAGAAGAAAATATGACGAAAGAAAAAATGCTGAAGGACAGGACAGAAAGAAAACAAATTTTTCAGATGGTCACAACTTTGTTCCTGCGCAGGCGTATTAGTTTCTCGCATGGCACAATTTTGGAGGACTGTTACAAACCAAACTGAGCGGCTCTGAAATAATAGCCTGGCGGAGTTGAGTGACCCGGTCCATGGGAGACGAAACTACATTGCAAGGATTTGCACGGATCCAGCAGGATAGTCCAGGGAATCACGGAGCACACGTTGGATCCAGGAAGAAAGAAGTCGAATCGAGCGAGGAGATCCTAGGATAATTCGACGAGATTGGGTTGTCCATAACCTGGAGTTGTTGTGACCTCAGGAAAGGTTGGCGACGGAAAGTAAGAAGGGAAGCTGTCGTTGAACCAGAACAGTTCGCAGGCCAGCAGGGCCGTGGCATTGTCACTCCAGGTGAATGGCAAGGTGTCGACTTCAAGAGGCGCTGGAGAAGTGGTCGAGAGGTCATCTGGAGAGTCAAGGAAGGAAACAGGTTGAAGTCGATGTCTTCATTCCGGTTTGGTAACTGCGCTGTGGAAAAGACTCTGGCCACAGGGGTTGCTATCTCTGATCCTCGAACACCTTCAACATCTCCTAATGCAAAATGCAAAAGATGAAGCAAAAGGAACTGGAGAACACATTCTGGACCTGAGACAGTCAAAAAGGTCCGAGCGATAGTCCTTTGAAGTCCTGGCGAGTTGAGTAGTGGGACCCGTGTTCCTCGAACGGAAAGCAAACACCGGCGGCTTCCATGGCAAGTTCCAGCGGCTGAGATCTGCGCAAGATGGCGGTCCCTGTGTGGCGATTTGTCGAGCGGGTCATACTCACCTTGAGAAGGTGCTCTGAGAAGCTTTTGATAAATTATTTGCGAACCTGACCACAGCCGAAGCCATAGCAGTCTCAACAACCCCGGAGGGTCGGGATTCCTGAAGGCGAGAGAGCGTACGAGCGATCCAGTCCAGGAGGACGTCCATCCACGTAGCAGTTGCGGTCCTCTTCCAGCGAGGTAGGTAGTGTCCACAAGGTTGTCAAAGCGAGGTGTCCTGGAGTTCCAAATTGTTGTTGCCAGTGGTCCAGAGAGGCCTCACAGAGGATCCAAGACGAGAGTGACAAGCCGATAGTTGAAAGCCGAACCAAACAGAAGAGAAGAAAACAAGATTATTTCGCAACAGGAAGTAAAAGCACAATGGACCTCCCAGGGAAACATATGAAAACACACGCAATATACCTCGAGGGGGTGTGAACCTCGTCCATTTCAAGATGGTTGAAAGAGGACATGGTGTCAGGCCGAGTAAGAACAGCAGAAATAGGCTCCAGAGCGGGCAATCAAGAGCGGGCAGTGTGCAATCCGAAGGCAGAGAGCCAACACTGGGGTGTTCCTAGTGCAAGGTCCTATGGAGGGCAGAGAGAGAAATCCTTGGAGGGGGATGTGATAGGGTGAAGGAAGGGGAAGAAGTCGTGGTGCACGGGGATAAGTTGTCCAGCAGAGGAGAGACAGGGCAGCTCCACGAAGGGGAGAAGGCGACGCTGATCAAATCCTGGGGTGGGATGGGATCAACCTTGGATGTCGTGAGAGGGAACAGGTGGTGCGGATCGTGAGTGGTAAGTCGTGTGGGTATGTTATAAGTGGAAGGAGCAAAACGAGGACGAAGAGGCCTGAGGGGCAGTGTCGCAGTGTTGGGCACGAAGATTGGCGGGTCGTTGGGCTCTGATGAAGAAGAATTCGAGGGAAGGAACAACTTTTGGGCAGAGAAGGGGCTATTCGGGTTTTAATGTTGCAGAGCATCGTCCCTGCTGCCGTGCCTTGCTCGTCGCTCGTCAGTCCGGTTTGCGAGGCAAGCGCAAACCCCGCTTCTCTGCCTCCCTCGCTGGCGCTTCCCCCCTTCGCAAGGCTTCTTCCCGCTTCACTCTGCCCTCTTTCTTCACCAATCTCCGTCCAGGATGGGATTGCTGCATGCTGAAGGGCCGGTCTGCGTGTCAACGACCTGTCACATTCGCCAACGAGCTGAGCTGGCAGAGCGCTCCTGCGCCTGCCATAGGCTGCGTGCTGCAGGCCGGTCGCACACCGCTCTCTTGCGTCGTGCTTTTCCTGCTCCCTCAACATTCGTTTGGGCCAAAGGAGGGTCGCGACGGGGCGTGAGGAGCCATTCCAGCCTATCAAGCTCGCTAGCGACCACTAGCTCGCAACATTTACAGGGGATGGCTGCAGCAGCCAGCTTGCCAACTCATCATTGCAGATAGCCAAGCCTTTTGACGGCAGTGGTCCAGCCGGGGTGAGAGGGTGTTCGCCGGCTGTTGCGCGAAATACCAAAATTGCTTGCCAGTCGCCAGTCGCCCGACCAGAGAGACTGGGACTGGGGCCAGCACCTTCCGAGTTTCCCGCCGGTTGTCACCTCACCAGCCGTCAACCCCATGCTTTCATGGAGATGGCGAGCACGGCATTCCGGGGAAAGGGCCAAGTTCCAGTAGGTCTATGGACAAGGCAAAAAATAGGAAAAGGCCTTCGCACCACAGCAGCCGGTTTGCCGCCCGTTTGTTCTTGCCCGCGAGATGTGTGTGGCTAGGAGCAGCTCGGGTCGAACAACATCGAGTGGCTGTCTTACTCTTGCTGGCCAACCGGTGTTTAGCAAGCGGGTCAGCGTCATGCATGAGGATCTATCCTTCAGCCAATGCGGGCGAGCCCCGCTGGCTGGCGTGAGGTCTGGAGGAGCAGTCGTGAACCAGTGGCCTCTTGGTCCTCAGTTTCGCCTGACTGAAATGCCAATCGAACAACAAGGTTGACCGCATGAGCCAGCGACGTCCACGACTTAGGAGCCCGGGACCGACTGCTCCGGAGGGCTCCTTCGAGGGGTCGTTTTCCAAAGCAGCTGAAGAAACCGAATGCCGAGACGGTCGAGACCTTTCGTGGACGTACATGGGCGGAGGCAAGAGTTCCAATGCAATGCCTTGTCATGCCAGCCTCGCAATACTCTCTGGCTCTGTTTGGGACCAAAAATTCATGACAGCTCACCGTCGCTGGAACCACGCAATGTTCCTTTGGGTTTCGCGCTTGAGATGCAACCGCCTCACTTCCTATGCACTCTGAGATGGTGCTTTCGTGGACATTTCGATGCGTCAATACCGCGTGTAGAAAATGCTGCCTTCGCCAGCACTGTTCGCGGCAGCTTCTGGTGTGGCCTGTTCTGATTGATGCTGTGCGTTGCATTGTCTGGCTACCGTAACTGCTTGGCGATGTGAGTTGGGCATCACCTCCTCAGAGACCTGAGTAGAGAGTTTAAGGTGTGGTTGCGTGCGTCATCAAAGGTTGCTCCTGCTTTGTTCATTCCCGCCATTGCCGCTGCGCCAAAGTGCGCAAAGGGTCGGTTGGGCTGGGTCGAAGTCGTTTATGAAGAAAGCCTTGCGGAAACCACTTGCGTCCAAGACTGCCTCATGGCACCATGGTTGCAAACTTTGCCTGCTCACCACGCATCATTTCAACTCCTGGTTCATAAAATCAGCCATCATCACATTGGGGCTTACCTCTAATACCCTTGGACATTCGTTGTCACCTTCATCCACGGCCGGCTGGTTTAATTTTGACCCCATGTCAGAGGGCTACTGTTGGTTGAGAACAGTGGTGCTCTGGAAGGTTTTCTGACGTGTTGATGTATAAGAGAAGGAGAGGAGGCGAGAAGGCAAAATACTCTGAAGAACGAACGCTTGGTGGACTCTGATGCTGTGAGTTGGATCAGGCCGGCTTCCCTCCTACTTCCAATCATCCAGATTCAGCATGAGACGTATGGCTATCATGCACGGACTCATGGCGAATGCATTTTCAACCACGACCGGAAGTCAGGGGTATCTGCTTCGTATTAGCTTTCAATGTGCTACCTTTCCTGCCATGGCTCGAAACACACCAATCAGCACCGGGTCATACCTTTCTCGCCATCCTCAATCCGGAAAACCACGGCCAACTTCAACATTGCCCGCCGAGTATGATAGCACATCTCGGACGGTCATCTAGAGAGATGAGTCTCGGTGTGTCGATTCTGAGTTGCTCATAACAGGCCAGTATGAAGTCGAATGGCTTATAGCTCTTCGCCATGTTGGCAAAGCTCCTGCAAGTGACTGACTCCAGACCGGTACTCGATCGTTAGTGAGCAAGAATATTGCACTGCCAACTGCCAGCGAAGCTAGGTAGCTAGCATCCTGGGGGACTGATCACGTTAGCAAGATGACACTGGAAAATAAGAGGGGTTCAACTTACAGGTCCAGAAACCGACTCCATCTTCGAAGCTCGGAGATAATGATTTGGCTCGGCGGAATTTACCACAAGTACCTCATGGGCTGTTCACGAACATTTCCAGGTCTTAGAAGTGGCATCTGAGGGCTTCAACGTTGTCCAAAGCTCGGCTGCGAGTCGTGGCATGATTTTCAAGCCTCGTGTTTGCTGGGCCGGGGCTGAGGTCAAACAGACGCACTGTCTTCGTAACTTGAGAGAGAGCAGAAGCTCTACTAACGCGGATCTCGTTAGCCAGTATACTGCCGGTGCTGTCTCATTGCCAACCACCAACATCATGACGAGAAAGCTAAAGGTGCCAAAGCTTGTTTGTTCCGATTAACCACGCCAAATTGAGAAAAGTTCCTGGGTTTGTTTCCAGCAGCCGGTGATGTGTGGCGTCACTCAATCCTAGCTGGCGGCGAGCAGTCGCGGCGGTTTTTCGAGCGGCCCCGACCATGGAGGAATTTCGGGCGCGGTCTCACCCACGAGGCTGCAAAATAAGGCTTGGTCCAGTTCTCAGTTCGGAATACCCGACATCAAAAGAACCTAGATCTGTCAGCAACCCCGCGAATCGTGTCAAGCCCAGGGGAGCTCAAAGTCCAATTCCAAAGAGAATTCGATGGAAAACGAGGGCATTTCAGCAGCCCGGTTCCACCAATGTCAGCAAGTTGACTGTATATTCGACAGTCTGTGTTGTTGGTTCGCTGCAGGCTGGTCTTTTTTTTCCTTTTCAGAACCCATCGAATGTCATTCATGAACCAAAAATCCAAGATTTGCCGGGCAAGGCTCGCTGCCACTTGTCGTCATAGCTTCGGCCAAAAGGGGTTGTCGACATCAAACACTTCCGGGCCCACGAGCATGCACGTGCGGTCCTCCCCGCTTGGTAAATGTTTTTGGGGGGTTGAAGGCCTTAGTCCAGGTGTAACTTCGAGTGATCGACATGTGATGGAGTCCAGATTCTCCATTCCGATCTTCAGTGTGGTGAAAACGAAGCAGGACAGAAAGCCCTGTAGGCCTCACCTTGCTTGAAGCTTATGATCTTATGAATGCCTGGTACCAAGGCAAGAAGCTTTGGTATTTCTCACTCAACAGAGGGTGTTGAGAGGAAGCCGGCATGCAGGTACCCACGGGTTCGCGTCGAAAAAGTCCCATCCTGTTTTTCTTGGAGTCGTCGACAGGTACCAGAAGCCTGGGATGCAAGCATTGCGACGGCAAGTTCCACGGCCGGCAAGGCCCCGACTGGGCGAGGAGTTCGGAGCCGGTGGCACAACGGAGCTTGCAGTAAAATCGGCGGGCGGATACACAGTCCGGCGAACACGTGGAAATGAAAACGATCGGCGTTACAAGTCTTGACTGTCTTAGTCAGAGTTGAAATCGAGTCTGTGCTGGCTGTTGCAAGGCGCAGTCAGTCCACCTGCCGGTTTGCGCGTCAAGTACATATCTCCCCAAGGAGGGTGAGGGTTGCGGGTGGATGCAGATCCGGCTGCCCTGGCTTTTAAGAAGAGAGAAAGAGGGAAGCAGTTTGGGTTGCCCAGGAGCGAGCTTGCGCAGGTCAACAAGCTGGGGTGGGGGCTGAGATAGGGTCCTGGTCTGATTCGGGACAACACTGAACCAGAATGAGCGAGGACATGCATTGGCATTGGGCGTGGCATGATGGCATTTGGCAGTTAGGCTCGCCAGCAAAGCGAGGATTCCTGCCCAACGTCCCGAGTTTTCCCCAAATCACATCCGGCCATCGCTGGTCGGGTCGGAAACGGGGACAATCCTGGCACCAATCATGTCCCTGGGCGTCACGGCCCATTGGACGACGGCTGCAGATTGCCCATCTGGCGCAACGCAATCGACTTGCATTTCCATCTGTGCCCAACGGTGCCCTATTGTCCATCGTGGCCAACGCGACTGCCTGCGGTTTGCGACCTGGATGGGCGGCTTGAGACGGGCGACAGGAGCACGGGTTCTAGAGGGAGACCACAGAATGGCCATTGCAAGGCAAGCAAGTCATGGCGATCGTCGGTTGCGCCCGCTGCCTAAGCACCTCCCTGCCCTACGAGTCCAACCTACCTTACCCTCGCTCGAGACGAGCCACCGTGGCTCCCCTTTAGTCGACGCCCGAGCTTGGAGCAATTGGCAATCCCAATCACCCCCCAGTCACCCCGAGGTCACGTATCTGCCTGTGTATGCGGGATATCGACGGGGCAGAACGCATCTTCCCCCTCCAGTCTCCCGGTTGGAGCAAGCTCCTCGACCGACCTGATACGGGGCTGCACTGCGTGTTGACTTGCGCACCCACTGGTGCCGTTCCGCCTCTCTCTTGGGTTCTCACTCTGTTGCCTGCTTGGTTGGGTGACCGTACATGTGCAGTTTGCCACTCGGCCGCAGCCAGCAGAAACAATAACGTATATATCTCTGCTCCAAGGTTGAGCCTCTTTTTAGTACTGTCTCAGACGCGTCGTTAAAAGACAGTCTTTGGAACTTGTCTCGTCCGAGCAAGAAACCCACTACAGTCTAGAGCTCACTAAAGCCCAGGAGCCCAGCCAAGCAGCAGTCCACTTTTCGCGCGTCCACCGAGTTGTCAAAGTCCGCTGTCAGTGGACCTCCGTTGCGGCAATCCCCCGAAGCCACATCCCAGTGAGGTTATCACCGCTCCGTGGGTCCCTTGGAGTTTGACGGTTGTGGTAGCCGGTAACCCAGGAAATCCCGGCCACAGATTTTTTTATTTTTTTTACCCAGTTGCCCTTGGGACGGACTTCCTGGCATCCTTGGACTACGTTCACCGCTTTGCGTTTTGAGTTGTTCACTGTGCCAAAAATCCAGTGAAGGAGCTTTTTCGAGATTCCCATCTTGAATTTCAGCCAGGCGAGCGAGGAACAAGAAATGGCACAACCAGACTTTGCCTACCGCGCTTCTGCCATTGCGTCCAACGACCCATGGCACCCTTCGCGCAGGTGCGAACACATTCCCGAACCACCTTCCACTCGACGGCAAGCACGTTATCTCAAGCTGACTGGTGTTCAAAGCCAAATATACAATGATGCGCCCTATCAGAATAGCATCTTCGACACGGGCAACGGCCCCTATCGGACGCAGAGGTAAGATGAAGCCAGCAGAAAACCCTCCGTGCGGTACAACGAAAATAACCTCCGGGTCAATCAAGCGTGGCATCATACACACCTGGGACCACCTCGTCGTATAATCTCCCCGCCACAATGTCCATGGGGACCAATGGACACAATCACTTTGGACGAGCTGGCGTTGAGGCCGTCTATTCTGCTTCCGGGACAACCAACAATAGCCACAACAGCCCCCGGCTCGCCATGGAGCAGTACACCAGCCCAGGACCAGGCCAAGGCCAAGGCCCGTACCAGAGGAACAACGTGGGTGCGCAGGGCTGGGACTACCAAGGAAGGTACTCGCCATCTGATTCCGTGGACGATATTATGATATCCCCAAGCCTTTCCGACTACTCCCTGGATAACGGTGGCGGAACCTCGCAGCTCCAGAATGGCAGCAACGTCAGCAAACGAATGGCAGATGCGAAGTCGCGATCACAGCGGCGACCGTCAAACCGCGACGAGTTCGACGGGCCTCACCAGTTTCTTAAGCGGCCGCACCCCGACTACATTGCGATGCAGGAGCGTGAGCTTCCTCACCTCCCGACCAATCTTCTTGTGCAGGAGCAGGATAGTGTCCTGAGCCAAGTCAATGATCGGCTGTCGCAGTGCGCCTTCGACTTTGTAGCCAAATATCAGTTTCCCATCCCTCTGACGCAGGACATGAGACCCGTGGAACGACCCCAGGACCGGGAATGGACAGAATGGGTGTATCTTCTGAAGCGCCTGGCTACCAAGCGGCGGATCCCCGCCCGCGTATTGTACAATGGGCAGATCAAGCAGTTTGTTACCATCCTGGAAAACTCGTTGGAGATGCGCCATGCTGCCAAGCATCAGTCTCGCCCACTCAAGGACGACCGAAACATCCTCCAGCTGATCTCGGCTGGTATCCAGGTCGCCAAAATTCTCAAGGACGCTCAAGCTATGGACTATCTTGATCGACTCTACGTTTCAACGGAACAACAGATCCAGGAGAGATCGGCCGTCGCTGCGGCTCGATTCCGCTAAGCAAAAAGAAAAAACCAAATACCCAGAAGAGCTGCTCTGTTGACAGCAATTCATGTCGTGTTTGTCGTTTTTCTGGGTTTGCAACATGGTCCTACCCACCCATGCAACGTTTGGAGTTCTCTCTCCTTTCAGGATTGGTCTCCCCCTCTTATTATATTCCCGTTTCTGATATGCTCATCTTGGGAAACCGAATCTTCTTTTTGGAACACTAAACACCTTTTGGAGGCTTGAAGGGATTCAAGGACCACGGTCCAACCTTCTCCCTTCCGTTTCCACATACACCACAGGCCACAGGAGAGGCGACACGGACGCGAAGAATGAGAATGACGAGACGAAGACAAACCGCCCAAGCTGTGCGGGTTTGTCACGGAAAAAGTAGACTGAGAGGTCCTTTTGTACGATTCATCTACTCTTCTTTTCTTTCAGCCCCCTTCCTTTTTCTTTTTACGTATCTCCGCCCGCGAAAAGACGGGCAATACGCAGATTTGCCTTACACACATACGAGGGAGGTTCAGGTTGGGTGACGGAGAAAAGGGTTCTCAGGGGACAAAGGCGACGGCCGCGGATATCCGCCTGAATGACACAATACTTGACGAGACTATTTTTTTATGTTTGTTGGCTATCTGGTTTTTGGGGTTGGTTTCTTGATCTTTTTCACGAATCATAGAGGTTAGTTTCAGTTATGACTTCATTGCTCTAGATTTGTTCCCCCTTTTTGTATTTGATGTCTGTTTTAGTCCGTGATAGTTTCACGAATCACGAGGGGAAAGGGAAGAGGAGTTCTCTAGAGGGGATGAATAGGATCCTAGGGAGCCGAAGGCGGACTTTTGTTGTCAACATTTATCAGCGAAAGGGAGCAGGACCAAAGCCCCCCAAAAATAACCTCCCCATATCCCTCACTATCGAAGCAACTCATTAAACACGTCTTGTTATTTCTCCGCTCTTTGACCCTTAGTCTCCTTATTGCAGCAGTTTGATATATATAATGTTAACCTTTAATTGTTCCTCTTTCTTCTCGTGAGGTTTACAAGTGTCAGTGTACTTGATGTCCCATCGTCCTCGTCATGATGATTTGTTTGTTCTTCAATCTTGACCGAGCAACATAATTACCTCCCTATGCAGCGTGCACCTAATCATTGTGGATTTCCCAGGCAAAAATTGTTTTTCTTCACCTAATTAAAAAAAAACCCCCCCCTTTGTTTTCCATAAGTTTGTCATATCATTTTCCTTCATCGCAAAATGGGGAAGATTTCTAGTATGTAATGTACATGTACAACAACATGAGGAAAGTTTTCGCCTAGATAGGTATTCGAATGACGACACCACGCTCCTCCTCTCCTCTACTCTAAACCTACCTCTACGTCTCTTCCGCCCCGTTCTGTGAGACATAGTACCCTACCTAGCCCGGTAGTCAAAGACCTCTTTATTATATCTCGATCCGTAATCTGGTTGGTTGTTTATTTTCTTTTCCGCGAAAACCATATTTAAAGAAAGAAAGGAGGAAAGAAAGGGTTTTACACCGCAATTAATGATAATGTGATGTGATTCCTTCTACTCGTGTGTGTGGCTAACAGCAAACCTTTCCGTTTTCTTTTCTTTTCCTTTCCTTTTCTTTTCTTTTCCTTTCCTTTTCTTTTCCTTTCCTTTTCTTTTCTTTTCCTTTCCTTTTCTTTTCTTTTCCTTTCCTTTTCTTTTCCTTTCCCCTTCCTTTTTACTCTGCCCCTCCTCCTCCTCCAAGCAAGAGCAAAGCGTTCCCAATTAGTTTTCTAGGTAGGTAGGTTTCAGATTTACCTAGCTGTTTATTCAGTGAACGCGCCGTAAGTTTTTCGTATAAATGTGTACGCCCCCACCCCCATACAATGAATGCTGAGATAGAAAGATAGATGGGCTTGCTGCTCGTGAAGTTCGTGATGATGATGATCGGTCCAACTAGGTAGGTCATCGACCGATCGATCGATCGGGTTCTCTCTCCTCTCCTTTCCTCTCGTCTCGTCTCGTCTCGTCTCGTCTCGTCTCGTCTCGTCTCGTCTCCTCTCCTCTCCTCTCCTCTCCTCTCCACTCCTCTCCTCTCCACTCCTCTCCTCTCCACTCCTCTCCCCTCCTGATACTAGCTCGGACCCCAAAAAATCATGGATGTTTCTCCTCTTGTTATACACAAACACAAAAGGTATTACACGTGGTCTGTTGTAAGTCGGCTGAACCTTTTTGGTGCAATTTGTTTTGGTTTCTGCTGGGCTGGCTGGCTGTTGTGCTTGGTTGCTGGCTTCCTTGCTGGCTTACATGCACGTTATTATCGCCGCGCCGCGCCGGCAGTTGTAAACTTGCATGGTAATTCTAGGAAAGCATAGAGTGGGGGAGGGGGGAAGTTGGTTTATGGTGGTAGGCCAAATACCGAGCGAGACCCAATAGACCTGCTCCCCCAACATATTTCAGTTTCACTCAACTCACTCACTCTCTTCCCGCCCCGCCGCTCCGCGTCGGGTCCCAAGTTATATGTGTGTGTGTGACAATACCACAAGCTTAATGATTCTCGTGCGGTGCTGGAATCACACAAACAAAAGAAGGAAGGAAAAATTCGCCGCGCGCGCGATGCGATGCGAAAGGTTCGTCAAACGATCGTACATGTACGTAATGCACATACCTCCACTATACGCGGAAGCTGTGATCAATTCTTCTTCTCTCTCCCTCCCACCCATCTCCTTTCCTCCCATTCGGCTGTTTTAGTGTTGTTGTGTGTTGTTTGTATACCGAAACCCATGGAACACGGCAGTAGTTTTACATGTTTTCCAACGTGACTGACCGCCTCGTTCGTTCCGGAGGAAAAAAATTAAGCAAAACAACTGTTGCCAACACATCCGGTAACATGGATCCTTCGTTAGGATAGAGATGGTGAGCTCAAGTCTTGTCCACTTGGAAGGACTGAGGCTGGCATGCTGACATTAACAGCGAAAATGTGCCTCGGTGGCTCAAGGCAGTGCGACGGTGAGGGAAAGAAGAAGAGGGAAACGTCTCATGCTGTTTTTCGATCGGTAATCGAAAGTGGTTTAGCGTCAGATCTGTTTCGGGGCCAGCAGGGGGGGTTTTGGGGATGGATGGTCGTGTTCGGCAGAGGGCCAAGACTTTTCTCTCTCTCTCTCTTCTCTCTCTCTGGCTAGGGTGAAGGAAGGGGACGGGGACCTGGCCACTCTGCAGGCTGGGGGTCGGGGCTGGCCCAGCGGCGTCGTCTCATCCCGCCTCGGTCGCTCGATCGAGTATAGTGGCAAAGGAGGCTGAGCGAACCTCTCCTACTGCCTACCCCCCTCTCCTCCTCGGCGATGTCATCGCAATAATTATAACGAGCCACTTTTCCCTGGCTGACTGGTGTCGTGCTGTGTTTTCTTTTTTCGTCCTCGTCTCTTGTTTATCTTTCTTTCTTTTTGAAGAGCTGCCCAGTCAGCTTCGCAAAAAGAGGGCAGAAAAGAGAACCGAATGGAGATTTGATATATACATCACCTTCGTCTGTGTATTTTCAATCAACCCACAGCCTTATTAACATCTCCTGTTTTTGTTTGTTTGCATCGTGGTGTGACCTTACTTCCCCCTTTTTTTACTACTACTACTTTGCTTGCGCCTCGCTGTTGTGGTTTTGTGCTTTGCGACACATACACAGACGGCGGCGGGCGACACCAAATATAAAGAAAAGCTACCCGGGATCGCGGACAAGTTCCCGGATATCTGGTTCTGAACGACCTCGACGCGGCTCGGTCTGACATAGGCAAAGCCGACGGGTGCACCATCTCGAAGTCGGAAGCTCCGAACATCCCTCGGTGAATAAGAAGAGAAGTAAAGAAAGAGCGGTCGGTCGCACATACACAGTATAATTCGCATGACGAATAGTACCAGTCCTCCCTAACGAAGGCGGCCACCACCAGCAGCGACAACAAACACCAGTAGTCAGCAGCAGCAACAGTGGCACAGCCGTGTACCGAGCAGTTCAGAGTCGACGACCATGGCAGCGTCAGTTGCGTCGGGCGGGGCCTCTCCTCTGTCCAACTATGACTTGGCCTCGACCGGCGATGCCGACGAGAACGTCTGGATCGGAGTGCCCATCCCGAATACCGCCGGCCCCAGCTCCGCAGGCGGCGGCGGCTTCTACGCGAGCCCGGCCAGTGGCACCAGCCTGAGCAGTTCATGGGCCATCCTCTCGCAGCACGGCCTCGATCTGTCGCCGCCAGCCGTCTCGCCACTAAACTTGGACTTCGAACAGCAGAGCGCGTTCGCCGCTCCTCCAGTCACGTATGGCTCCGATATCACATCTTTCAACGGGGTCACATCTGCACCGGCGGCAGACAGCAGCCATCCGTTCAGTAATTCCCACAACCTGGATGCGTCCGACTTCTTTGGTGATATTCTGTTTGATCAGCATCTGCAGCAGTTCAACAACGGTAAGTTGACGGTTGGTAGAGGGATGTTCGCATATGCCCCCGCTGACCCGCCGTTCCTTATAGCTGACCTCAACGCGGCAGCCTTGTTGTTCAATAATAACCAGTTGTCGGCACTTGCAAGCGGCTTGGGGCAGCAGCAGCAGCAGCAGCAGCAACAGTCCCTGTTGACCTTCGACTTCGACAACCCCCAGCCTCTCCAATCAGACACAAGGGTACCGCCATGGAACCCCGCGAACCTCTTCAAGGACGACGGCAGCGCGTCCATGTTCTTCACGGACGGGCCGGGATACGTGTCTCCATCGCCATCGCATCAGCAGCACTCCCCCTCCATCTCCCTTAGCCCGCCGCCGCCGGCAAGCGCCAGCCCGCGGTCTCCGATCCACGTAAAGAGGGAGCCCAGCAGCAGCGGCAGCAAGGCCACCTCACCGATGCCGATTCGGAAGGCAGATGGTGGCGTGAAGAAGACGAAGAAGAAGACGACGTCAACGGATTCGTCATCCTCCTCGTGGAGCAGTCTCGGGACCACAAGCAAGTTCCTGATCGTGACACCCGACACGGTCCACGCGCACGGCGACAGGCCCAACCCGTACGAGTGCTTCGACATGATGCGGCAGTCGCAGAGGGGGCGCAAGGGCCCGCTGGCTCAGGACACCAAGCAGAGCGCGCTGCAGGTTCGGCGGCTGGGCGCCTGCTTCTGCTGCCACGCACGCAAGGTCAAGTGCGACGAGCAGCGGCCGTGCCGCGGCTGCACCAAGCTCACGACCCAGGTGCCCGAGGCCGTGTGCTGGCAGTTCTCCCAGTTCATACCGATCCTGTTCCCCCAGTTCATCCGCGGCCACTTCAACAAGGATGAGATGAGCAGGTTCATTTCCGAGAACATTGAAGGGTTCACCGTGGCCGGCGCCGTTAAGCCGTGCACTGTCGAGCTCTTCTCGGGCCCTGGCTTCCGCACCGTCCTGTCGCTCAAGGCCAAGTTCTTCACAGCCAAGACGACCGAAGTGCTCCAGCAGTGGCACTTCACGGTGGCGCAAAACCAGGTGAGCCTGCAGGCGCGAGGCGCGGCACCCATCGGGCTCGATACAGAGAACCCGACTTACAAGGACGAGCTCAAGAAGAAGACTAAGGAGTACATCCGGGCCATTGTGGCAGAACCCAACTACGCCGAGCTGGTGACGGACTCATTGCGGCACACGACGCTGCCGCGCCAGATCATGCGGATCGTGCAGGACTACGCCGATAGGTCGGGGTCGCCCATGGTCAAGAAGGCCCTATCCCTGTACGCCATGCACCATGTGATGGCGAAGCACCTGTGCCTGACGCAGCGGACCGTGGCCAGCCTGGGGCCGACCAAGCTCATCCCGCAGAACGTGCCGTGGGTGACGCCTCGCGTGCTCAACCGGCAGATCAAGGCCACCATCGACGACATGATGCAGAAGGAGATGCAGGAGCTGTTCGACAACTTCAACAAGTCACTCAAACCCAAGATGCGGAGGGAGTGGGCGCCATGCCTGGCCGCGTTCCTGGTGCTCTGCTTGTTCATGGAGTCGGTCGAGACGGCGGCTGACGTGTTTGTTGTCTCGGAGAACGAGGTGCATCTGCAGACGAACCAGCCGCCCAGGTGGAAGAGGTCGTTCGCGCTCGAGGTTAACAAGGAGGTCGAGAACATGCCGTTCAAACAGTTCGCCTTCCAGTTCCACCAGATCTACCAGACTCACTCGCGCGACGCCACGGCTCGCAGCTTCAACCCCATCGTGGATGATTTGTGCTTCAAGAACGAGGAGCTGGACAGAGATGCGCTCGACATGGTTCGCAGTATGAGAGATCTGCTGAATAACAACTGTGAGTTGATGGTGGACTCGTTTCGCTCGCCCGTTCTGTGGGGATCTGCTAACAGCTTCGACTCAGGGGGTGAACTGGATTATTTGGTCATGGATCCCATCTTGCCCAACGAGGAGAAGCACCCATACCCGCGGGATGTCGCCTTCAACTATACGGGCAAGCTGCTGGCACGATTTCTGCTTTCGTTCACAGACGAAACGTACATCTTTGGTCGCAATGCGGCGAGCCCTTGAGATGGACATGTTCATCAAAGCATTTGTCGACGGCGTTATGACAGGAAGAAACAATTGCGTGTATTTGCAAGGGCAATTAGAACGAGGGCGTTGAACAGGTTTGAAAATACCCGGGGCATATCATGAATACAGCAAGGCATAGGACGGACATTACAGTTACAACAAAGGGTGGCATGTATGACTGGAGGCAAAGTCTTTTTATTGAGATGAATGATCTTGTGAGATTGCGGTAGCAGTAAAAGAGAAAGAATTCAGTACGAATTGCAAGTGTTGAGAATGTTTGTCTTGTTTAGTCCCGCTGCCGCACAGAAGCTCTGCGAGAGCGGGGTGGATTGGACTGGCTGTCTAGGCCGCTGGATTAATCTTCCACACGAACGATATATCAAGTTAACCCATTACGCATTGAGAAGCGCAGAGGTAGGCAAAACGTGGTTTTTTTTTTTTTTTTTTTGGGGGGGGGGGGGGGGGGTTGATGTTAAGGGCACGGGGATTAATTGCTTTTAGTTCTAGGGTTAGCAGCGCAGTTCAGTGGCTTTGCTCGCTCGGTCGATCTGCCATTTTCGACATCTCTCGTCTTCGAGTCCCTCTCCAAAGTCTGACAGTGAATGAATATGGATAATACCCAGATACGAAGGATCTCGATGGCAAGAGATGGCGACAATGGCGAGTTGAGCCTAAGCGAGGGCTAGTGTCTGCTGGGGAAGGGAAGTTGTTGATGATGAGAAGAGGAATAGTTTTTTTTGAGAGTGAAAGAAAAGTTCTGATATGGATAATTTGGGTGGTCCGTGCGTGGCTTGTCTGGTGGGGCTTGGTGGGGGACTGTCTGTCTGACTGTCAGAGTTTCTGTGGCCGGCCCGATACGCTCCGGGAGAGTTCGATTTTTGTATTTACCTGAAGCGACCCAATTCTTGGCTTTCTTCTCTCCTTTTCTTCTTTTCCCCCTTACACTTTTGCACGAACAATCAACCGATATTGACATTTACCCACTTGCTATCGGTCATATTTAGTGCTAGAAAAACAGGGTTTCTCCTCCTGTCATTTGGACCTATATTGGAAAAAATCCGGAACTCCGCGCAGCCTCGTTTCTTCCGTGGCTTGGTGTTCTGGCCGGCAGTGGGGAGCTCCCGACATATCTGCACATTTATAAATACACGTACCTACCTATTTCGAATACTACATGGCAGTCATTTCCTTGAACAAAAAATCGCTTGTCGTCGGGTAGCGGGCTCCTTTGACCCAACCATCGCACATGGCCAACGACTCGGCTGACAGGCTGTGTCCGTCAGAGTCAATGTCTTGTTGAAAGCAACATTGTGCTCAAACGGGGGTCGGCTATCTACAGAAGAGGTGAATTTTTGCTGTGTCCGTGTTCCTGCCAGCATGAATGTCTCTGATCGGAAAAGGGACGGCAAATCACGCCGGGGCGGGTGGGTGGATATGGTGCCATCATTCATCCCATCTCCATCCATACTTGTCCAAGCCTTGGAACGACATTCCAAAAGAAGACGACGAGCGGTCACATTGCAAAAGAATCTGGTTCTCCGGAACCGCCGAAGCACCATGACCTGCTGTGTCCCGTCGACGCCTTGAGAAGGCCAACGAGTCACCTCGACGCAAACCTGAGGCTGTGCGGATCCTGTCCGCCCTCAGACCAAGGCATCCGGCCCGTCACTTCCACTCCATCATGGGACTGATCAGCAGACTTGACACGGGTGGAATGTGGGTTGTGCTCTTCGAAGTGCAGGATCGTTTCTTTTCTGCACATGAAATCTGGAGCGATTGCTTTGTGCGAGCGGTTTTGGGCAACCACGCACAACCGCTGCCTCTCGTTTCAGGAGCCACTCCCAGAAAACTCGTCTCGTCATCATGCTTGCTTTGTTTGGTGGAGGGTAGTGGGTTCGAACAAGTCCCAGACTCTTCCAAAGGACCGTTGTTATCGCAAAATACGGCGAAAGAAAATTCGTGATCAATACGTGAAAGGTTTCATTGAATCAGCCTTGCTGGGCGGCGGAATCAGGTCACGGCTCCCCGTCGAGTACTGGCGGGTTGATACGATACACGGTGTGTATCGATGCTCTCCTACCTACAAACGGGAATTTGCCTTCCTTTCTTGCCGCACTTGCCCCTGGGAAGCCCACTTCCGCTGATAATTTTTCGTCGATTCCAACGTTGGACCCGTCAATGGAAAAGGTAAGTGCGACGGACCCCTCAAATACGACTCCCGCTCTGGGCTCAAGGGTCGAGGTAGCACGTACACATCATCTGTCAAACTGACGAGAGCCAAGCTTGATACCACAGCAAGCGGCTCTACAGGTTACGAGATGGCTGCTCGTCATGCGTGCGGATTTCGCTCCGGCGCAGAAATGAATGGCTTGTTCTTTTATCAGCAGTCGTCCATGTCTTCCTAAAGAGGTCTTGAATTCTGAAGATGAGCCGCACGTCTGGCGATCGTTGGCGGAAGTGAGGCAAAGCAGAAGGGTGGTTGCAGGACAGGGTCTCTCGTCCATACGTTATCAGTGTAATGTGCTGTCCTGTGCTGGCCCAGATTTCTATCTGTTGTCGGACAAGAAAAGCAGACCAAGCGGTCATGTCCGCACCCAGACACATTTTCTTCCCTTGTGATG
The DNA here is from genome assembly GCA_033439775.1 of Podospora didyma. NCBI lineage: Eukaryota > Fungi > Ascomycota > Sordariomycetes > Sordariales > Podosporaceae > Podospora > Podospora didyma. Next base: position 1,253,368 of record JAULSW010000007.1, read on the forward strand.
ATGTAGCTTTGACCACCTTCCCAGATATATCACCATTGCTCGGGTATAAGTAGCCAAGGGGGTGGGCTGCCGGTGGAAGAAGTCATGCAGTCGCAAGGTCGAGCAACTACAGGTCAGCCAACGGTCTTGATTCGCGCATACCCATATATATTCAAATCCTCATTACCAAAGCAAGCCACTTGAATCAGCCTCCCATCTAGCCATCAACACATTTACCGACCAGCTGGAATATCACACAAAACAGCCGCCAGGGTGTCCAGAAATATCTGGTAGCACAACGTCTCACGTCCCCTAGTTCTCGGTCCCTCATCTTGCGTTTCGTCATCTCTCGTCGCTTCATCCTGCTTCCTTTCGACTGTGTTCCACCTATTCGCAGCAGACAATTCCAAAGCCATGCAGGAAGCCAAGAGCGATCTCTACGACAAGAACGGAGATTCAACGACTGGGAACGGGGGTGGCAGTAGCAGCTCCAGCACGGCGTGGGAATGGACTGATGGAAGTATGCGTCTTTGAGCCTTTTTTCCCTCTTCAAACTGCTCGTATTAATCCTTTGCCCAATCTGTTTTCAAGAAAGAGAACTTCCAGCTGCACATTTCCCAAGGTTGCCATGGCATGAGCTGACTTTCGAATTGTGGTAAAGGGTACGGAGCTTAGTCGAAGCCAGTGAGACACAAGACGGCAATGCCATGGCAAGCTCACAAAGAGGCCGTATGGCATTTCCCAATGTCCGATCCATGATTCCAGATGGCGATACCGGCCAGCACAGTCATTACCTACGCACTGAAAGGGAGGTCTATCCTGCGAGAGATTAATTAGCCAAGGGATGGCGAGACAGGTACGACCATACTGCCGTTCTAGGACAGCATCGAAGGTCAAGGAGCTAATGGTTTGCCTTGGACGGGAATGTTTCCGGGCGAGAGATATAAGGGTAACGGCGGACATGGTTTTTTCTTGAGAGGTTCTTTTCTCTCCTCATCTCTCACGGTCATTTTGGAGGCTGTTCATGAGCGTTGGAGTTTTGGCAGGCAGCCCCTTTCGTGGTTCTTCGTGTTACATTCCCGGCCGACCTAATAATGCTTGGGCTTTTGGGGCGGTTGTAGCCCTCCTTTTTGCCAACATGATTCGCCCATAGGGGCCCTATACTAATCAGGATAACAAGTTCATATAGCTTGTTCTTAATCTGAAACATTCTGGTAGTGGCCTGTGCATCATGATAAAGTTCACAGCGTGACTACGGCGGCGTTCTTGCGACATAACTCTAGCGGGATGATTCTTTCCCTGTCATTTTGCTGTAGGTTAGGTTTCCAGCAGATTGATGATGAGCTTGAGACTGCATCAAGAGCTATGGGATCAACAACCTCGCCCAGAGGTGGATCGTTATAACTGCTAGGGAAGGTTTACGTCGAAGCCATGTGGAAGAAATGCCTACGTTCTCTTATCATGCGTACCACCGCTTCCTTATATGTTCAGCAGTGCCAAATAGACCGACACAGGACGGAAGACATATTGCAATTTGCAATATATGGACCTCCACTAACAGATTGTTGGAAAAGCCCTAGCATCTAAGCGACTGCTTGTAATTCCCAGCAAGCCATCACAAGACTTTCGTGGCCGTTGTGCCTTCCTTCCCTGGAGCATTCGATATGAATGTAATCCAGAAAGCAGACATGGAAGGAGCTTGCGATAGAGGTGGACGGCCGTGTGGGGAAGGTTGTTGGGGAGCAAGGCTCAAACTGTCGTAGCAGCCCTCGTCGGGCTGAGGAGTTGGGAAATAGAGTATCCTTTACAGCATCAAAACCATCACTTTTACGATGCCAATAAATCCAGTCCCATCCACAACCTTCAAAGGGACGTTGATGTCAGAGCAATGAATGACTCCGTTGACCGAAAATGCTTGGTGAATGTGAGTTACGTAATTTTTGAGGGCGAGCGAAACCCAGTACACCCAGCTGTCGGACAGCTGGCAGGACCAGGTGACCTTTTCGGCCCACAATCCACCCCGCAAAACACACAAATTCTTCGAGGTCCCCCAAATTCCAATTCCTCAGCGACAATTATCCTGCAACGACGCAACATACCACACCTATAGAAGAAATTTTACAGGAAGACGGTCAAGATGTCAAAGATTACCGTCGGTAAGCATTGCGCTCCCTTTGAGATTGATGCGTTTGTAGCTAATCCGATGCAGCCGGTGTGCGTCAGAACGTCGCTGAGCTCCTCGAGTACAGCACGGAGACCAAGAAGCGCAACTTCTTGGAGACCGTTGAGTAAGTTTCACTGCTTACGACGACTACGAGATTGCCAGGACGAAAAGGCTGACATACCGCAAAGGCTCCAGATCGGACTCAAGAACTATGATCCCCAGCGTGATAAGCGTTTCTCCGGCACCGTCCGCCTGCCGACCATCCCCCGCCCGAACATGAGCATCTGCATCCTCGGTGACCAGCACGATATCGATCGTGCGAAGCACGGTGGTGTTGATGCCATGAGCTCCGACGACTTGAAGAAGTTGAACAAGAACAAGAAGCTCATCAAGAAGCTCGCTCGCAAGTACGATGCGTTCGTCGCCTCCGACACCCTGATCAAGCAGATTCCCCGTCTGCTCGGTCCCGGTCTGTCCAAGGGTAAGCCGCTGCCCCTCTGCTCGCCATAAACATGTCTGTGGGATTTGCTAACAACCGGATGCAGCTGGCAAGTTCCCCACGCCCGTCTCCCACGCCGATGACCTCACTGGCAAGCTCAACGAGGTCAAGTCCACCATCAAGTTCCAGCTGAAGAAGGTTCTCTGCATGGGTGTGGCTGTCGGCAACGTTGGCATGACCCAGGAGGCCCTGATTGGCAACATTATGCTGGCCATCAACTACCTCGTCTCTCTGCTCAAGAAGGGATGGCAGAACGTTGGTAGCCTGACCATCAAGGCTACCATGTCTCCCCCCAAGCGCATCTACTAAGTGCTGTTTATGGCCATATGCCGTAAATTTCATGAGAGATAGATCACCGCCAAATCGCCTGTGCTCGTTAGAGTCTACGGCCTCGAGCCGCGGATATCAAATAGCATAAATGCGAAGACAATTCAAGATCATAAACCAAATAATCTTCCTACGGATTGCATTGCGTGGGGTCCTGTTAAACTGTGATTTTTGACTTGCTGAATAGCCCGCTTGGGGACAAAGCTATCTTGTTTATGAATAGATGTCACCTCTAAAATCCACGAGGAGCCGTTTAGCTGCATTGAGAGAACATTACCATCGGCTATGCTTTCCAAGCTTCGAGATGTCTTGCTTTTCCCACTTGGATGAGATCAGGACATGATCTCAGACAGGTTACACCTCGGGGGCGCGTGCTCCGTCCCAAGCGTGTACATCTTCATGAGCTGTAATGTTCTAACGGCATAGCTATGCCCTCAAGAAAGGGCTTGGTCTCGTGTACAGACACACGCTGCGAAATTGACTTCAACTCTTGGTGTGTCGACAGATCTGATCACACCAAGGAAGATTCAAAGGTCGTAAAAAATGTCAATTGCAGATAGATGGACATGTGCAGACAAGGCAATTGATGACAGAAATGCACTTAGGAGGAACGCACGGTGAAGTGGTTCGTGCAATTCGCCCAATTGTTTTTTAATAACGATGGGAGAATGAAGCAGTCATCACTGTTCATTCCCTAACAAAACTCGGGAAAAGCCACATCTGCGGATTCGAGTGCTTCATTAGATTTTTATATAAAAAAAACCCCATGCATGGAGAATTAAATGTTGAAATCACCCCACAGGCACGGACCACGAGAGTCGGCGTCCGCGCCCATAATTTTAAGGGAAGAGGTGATCCAGCGTTGCTGTAGGTGGCCGGGAACGGAGGAAGACCCAAAGGCATACGACACACAAGGAATGCGAACGTAAAGAGTAACCCTCAGCAAGCCGCCGTAGCGGAGCCGCCCGTCAGCCCCAGGATACTCTTCTCTTCATGTGGCGATGTAGAGAGAAGCGCCTGAAGCGTGACTTGATGAAGAAAAAAAGAAGGAAGAGGGGGTGGTGGGAGCCGCGTTATATAGGCCGCTGAGCGGGTGGGGCTCCTTCGCTGGTGGTGGGGTGCCTGAAATTAAAATTTTCACATCTGTACTTCCCTCAGCGAAAGGGGAGACCGACCCAGCTGGGTGCCACTAGGTGGCTTGTGCTTGCTGTGGTGAATCCACTGTGAATTTGGACGCCGAGGCACCACAGTTTTAGATTTGTTCTCTGTAAGGTGTGTCACGACGGTTGATCTGTCTGTGCTACTTCACTGGAAGTCTACATGGAGGCGTTTCCCCCTCTATTGCCCCCTCTTGATCGGAGGGCGGGATCAAGGCGACAGTGGCTCGACTCGACTCCAAAAAGGTCAGCGATTGAACTGTTTCATCAGCACAGTTGTGTGTTTCAATAGGTTGTTTCAGACTGCATCATTCGAGTTGCCCCAATACAATCCATATATCACAATGCTTCGATCTGTTAAAACCTCTACAGGAACAGACTATTATATAACAGGAAGGCATTAATATACAATAAAATGAATAAACATCGGTAAAAACGACACTTCGTGTACCCAATCCCGTAACATCAAGAAGTATGTTTATTCCAATCGCGAGCAAAATCGACATGCAGTATGTAGTAGTACCTAGGTCAAGAAACACATGCAGCGCAAGGTAGTTCAGCGTTTGGATCGACAACTCAGGTAAGTCAGTAAGGGGAAAAGGCGGCAGGACAAAAGCAGTCATCTACTTCCAAAACCAGCCACGAGCCTTCTCTTCGGGCTTAGCACCATCGTCGTCCTCACGTTTACCAGTATCATCAGACTCTCTCACCGACTTTCCTCCTCTTGTGTTACCATTGTAGTGCGATTGGCTTGTTTGCTGGAACGAATAGCTTGACTCCCGGCCAACCTCCCTGCCATCAGCATCCTTGTGAACGGTCTCAGTCTTGACGTGAAGACCGCCGTTCTCGTCAATGAACTCGCTCTTGGTGACACTCTTGGTCCAGCCTCTAGCATCCTTGACAATGTCAGTCTGCTGGCCAGGGCCTTGATAGTGCTTCGGCTGCTGCTGCTCTACCCTCTTCCCCTCTGAGAAGGACTTTAGGAAGTTAGACAGAGAGCGCTCCGAGTCATGGAAGGCCGAGCGGATGACCGAATATAAATCTTGCTCTGTCTGGTCCACGCCCTCGTCATCTGTGGAAACATCTCGACCGGACACGGAGGTATCTGCGCCGCCTCTGAAAGCCTTGAACTCGTCTTCGAGTGCTTTGGCGAGCGCATTCACAATCTTGCCAAGCTCGGAAAACGGTTGATTGTCTTCCCCTTCCTTGTCCGGCTTGATGCGATCTGGAAACCGAGCAGGCGGGGTGGTCTCGCCAACACCAAGGGCGTTGCGAGCCGGTTCCTTTGCTGTTTGCTCGTCATCATGACCAAGAGCCCTCCTGAGCGGCGGCGAAACATCGTCATCACCATCTCTCTCGGGTCGTGTTGTTGCGAGCATGTCCATCTCCCTCTTTCGTACTACCGCCCACTCCTCTATTGTCTGTGGTGATCGGTAGGCGAACCGCGGCTCGTTGACGGGAAAGTAGACCTCGTCGAGCCCCTGGCCGCGAAGCCTCATGTAGAAACACTGGACCGGGTCGGCCTGCATCTTCGCTGGCAAGTACCCCATTGCCGTTTTCTGGCGAAGGCGATGGCGGAGGGGGTCCATTGGTTTAGCCGAGCTGGCAGCTAGGAGGTCCTCGAAGGCTTCAACCCAGCCAAACTGGCTTGGGTCTATGTCAGCGGGCAAGCCATTTGGAGTCGGCTTCCACCCTAGCTCGGCGTCGAGATACATGGGCGAGTATGCAGAGCGTGTGAAGAACAACCGCCACGCCGCATCATGTGGGCCGTTGGACGCACCGCGCAGGGAGTCTAGAAAATGCTCGATACGGGATCCTCGAGTTGCTGCAGCTATCTCTGTGACGGGTCGATCCTGAAGCCATTTCTCGTCCTGCAGCCGAGGAGGGGGGAACGGGGGTTCTTCCATTGTCCGCACGCTCAGCTTTGACTCTCTGTCCTCTGTTATGTCACCGAGGGGGAAATTGCGAGATACGACGGAAGGTAGTCCCAAGAGGTTATGGAGGCCAGCGGCAACCCGTTGATCGACGTGCTTCTTGAACCGCACAAACGGATTATGGGACTCGCCGTCACTGGGCATCTCCCGCTCTGATTTTTCTTTCTTTCTGTCCTAAGAAGATTTTGTCAATGATACACGAGAGTATCGCTTGCTTCGAGCTCCATCGTCAGGCGTAGTGTCTGGAGGAAGTGGCGGGGATCGAAGAGGTGGTGTTGTCAATAAGCCGTTTTGGGGATTGTTAGGTTAAGCGGGCGGGTTCCATTTGCCGACCCCGCCAAGCTTGAAACAGAACACCTTGGGAAGAAGCTCGGACCAGTTTATTGTTCCCTGTCAGATGCTTTTTCGTCAGACACGGCTTCTAGAAGGATTTCAGGTTGCTCAGTTGGACCCCTGCCAAGTTCGGACCTGGAGCTGAAGGATCTCGAAATTCAAAGTCGAAAATTGTCCATGTTTGCAAAGGTGTCGCCAATGCAATTTCAGTTGGTGGAAGACATTCAAGCTCCTTCTTGGTTCACATACACGTGTACAGCTTCCGCAGTAATCGTCCCGAACAGACGAGAATACGGATAGCTCGGCGTTCTTTATCTCAAGCCAAGCAGCCAAGTACAACCAAGAAGCTTTCGTTCCTAGGTACAGCTCCTCCAAGAACACTAAACAAACGAAAAATTTCACCTAAAAATTCGAAAGGCGAAAGAATGCCAATGTCACATTTTCCCCAGCTGGAACTTGGACAAGCTGCGACCTGTGCCCCGATGACTGGAGCTCACGGTGCTGACGAATGAGACGGCCAGGCGGGTGCCCCTGCTGGATTGGACTGCATGACGCTGCGGACAGCCTCTGGAGGGCTGTCAATCCTTGTCCATGCCCCCCATACGGGATTGAAATGCCCCCAAAGGCGCCACCACCTTACAGCGGCCTTCGCAGCACGAAACCAACACCGGATCGTGAGAGATCCATAATTAGCTCCACGTTCATTTTTTAGGTCAATTAAACCTAGAGCCTTGCGTTTTGATGTGATTTACAGGAATCTTCCACAGCCTCAGCCCTGTCCTGTCTCTCCTTGACCCTCACTCGAACAGTCCGACGACAACGACGACGACGAAGAGAGCAGGTTGACTCGAACGCCTCACCGGACGAACAACCAACCACCACGGTGACGACGCCCAAGGCGCATCTGCCCAAAGCCCCAAGACTGGGTGCTCCACCCACCGATGCCCAGCGCCAGACGATTTCACATGTGGTTTGTCCGGGAACATCGACGGGATCTAGGCTGAGCGGCGCATCGTACCCGCGAAGGTCGATCTGAGGGATATCGAGCGACCGAGCGGCTCCAGCGAACGAAGTCGCCCAACATGTATCTTCGCCCCGACACCCCGAGGGCGCTCGCCGCCCGCGACTTGTCAGACTGGGTGCCCGTCTTTTACAAGCCGCCCTCCGGCGACGAAGACGACCCCGAGAAAGACTTGCAGAATTGGTCATCCCTCATAGGCATTATTACGGCTATCTGCGGCAACGTCCTGATCGCCCTCGCACTCAACGTACAGCGATATGCGCACATCCGACTCCATCGCGAACGCGCACGGGTGCGCGAGCGCGCCAGGCAGGCTATGAAAAATGCTGCCAAGTCACAGGCAACAGCTGCCGGCTACGGGTCTGCTAGCACCTCAAACCGCTCGAATGGCAGCTTGTCGACACCGAACGGCGGCCCAGCCCACGCCCATGACTATACTGACGACGACTACGCTCACGGCCCCTCCGAGATGGATCCCCTCGCACAGTCGTTCCGGTCCGGCGATTCTCGCTGGTCCGAGTGCTCTACCGACGACGACGACGAGACCAAGGTAACATCAACATATCTAAAAGATCCCTATTGGTGGCTTGGGCAGGTGTTGATTACGGTGGGCGAGATGGGCAACTTCTTGGCCTATGGCTTTGCCCCGGCGTCCATCGTGAGCCCGCTCGGCGTCGTCGCTCTCGTCTCAAATTGCGTCATTGCCCCGCTGTTTTTCAAGGAGATTTTTCGCCCACGGGACTTCTGGGGGGTCATCATAGCTGTCGCCGGTGCCGTGACGGTGGTCCTGAGCGCGAAGCAGGAGGAGACCAAGCTGGGCCCCCACGAAGTGTGGGACGCTATCACAAGCATGGAGTTCGAAATTTACATGGGGATCAGTGTCGTTTTGATTACGGTTCTCATGTGGCTGAGCCCCAGGTATGGAAATCGGACCATATTGATCGATCTAGGTCTTGTCGGACTCTTTGGTATGTATTGGATCTATGTCTCGGACAACCTGGGGGAAGATCCGCTATTAACCACGTTTACGTAGGTGGCTACACCGCGCTCGCTACCAAAGGAGTGTCTTCCATGCTCTCGTCAACACTGCTTGGCGCGTTTACCACACCGGTTACCTATGTGCTGCTTTTCGTGCTCCTCTCGACTGCCATTATGCAGGTTCGATATGTCAACAAAGCACTTCAGCGCTTCGATTCCACCCAAGTCATCCCCATCCAGTTTGTCCTCTTCACGCTCTGTGTCATTATCGGCAGTGCAGTTCTGTATAGAGACTTTGAGCGTACATCAAGCGAGCAAGCCCTCAAGTTTGTGGGCGGCTGCCTGTTGACCTTTTTCGGTGTTTTCCTAATTACTAGTGGGCGACCTCGGCACGATGAAGACGAAGACACGCTCTCAGATGCTGAGGGCATTGAGGAAACAATAGGTCTTTCGGAACAAGGCCACCCAGTCCCTCAGTCGGCATCGCGTCATTCGTCTCGTCGAGATAGCGGCTCGGAGAGATCAAGGCGATCTTCGCGTGTCAGTTTCAAGGAGGGGGCTGTCAATAAACCCCTCGCGGCTCTGTCTGGCACTGGGTTTCCGTCGTCGAGGGTCCCCCCGACCAGCTCCTCGGCCATGGGGCCAACGCTCCTGGAAGAGGACAACGAGGATTCGCCATTCCTTGTCAACCCTTGGAAAGAGAACTTCGGTGATGCTTCTGGCCAGCAAAACCACCCCGGCCTCGGCCAACACACAGTATCATCTGAGTCTGTCGTCTCGGTGGTGTCTTCAGCAGCTGTCTCAGACGGCGAATATCAACCACAAAGTTCAAGCACCGCCACACCCCTGAACCAACCTCAACAAATACCACACGTCGCCAACGTCGACCGGCCCGCAACGCCACGTGCCCCTCCCCCAGCGCCGCTCCTCTCCACGTCCCGGCCGCATTCGCACCACTTTGGCGGTCCAATGATATCACCGTCGCCTTTCTCGTCGACCCTCAGCGCTGTCGTCACCGACAAACTTCTGGCCCACATCGACAGCAGCCCCACCCTGCTCCGAAAGGTTGCGTCCCGGCGTAGCAGGCCGAGCCTACGAAACAGCTTGTTTGTGCCCCAGGACGAATTCGACAGCGATTCTGAAAACGAACAGCAGCAAAGCTTGGTCCCTAGGAGTGCCGTGGAGAGAGCTACCACCAGTCGCCGAGACCTGTATGGTTTAAGCGGAGGAGAGGATGCAGACGAAGAAGGCGGAGACGCCGAGGCGGCCCTTGAGGCGAGCAGGAGCTTCCGGGGTAGAGCGAGGAGTCTAAGTCATACACTAGGGGGCTTGTTTGGCGTCCATGTCAAGAGGGAGAGGGCGAGGAGGGATACTGGGCCTCCTACCCCGTCGTCTGGCGGCGGCGGCGGCGGCGGCAATGAGACGAGACTTCTCTTTGAAAGCAGAAGGAATAATGCAGAGAGGAGCACAGATACGCTGCCGTGATACCATCTTGTTATTGTCATTGTTATTTTTGCTGTTGTATGTGTTCAGTACATTACCTTTAATTAGTTTTAATGTGTTTTGCTTTTCTACTACCGCTGGTTTGGGAATTGGGGAGGGGGGGTGGTGGGATAGGGAAGAAAGGGACGGACTTATTTAGGCAAATGGATGGCTGGCTGGCGTTAAAACGTACTGCATTGGATTGCATACATGGTGGGAAGGTTTTTTTTTGGGTCTTTTTCCTGTCTTCTTGTTCTTCTGTGTGTACAATTTAGAGAAAGCGTGCGTGCATTGATCGTTCTTCTCTCACCTTGGTCCGTGGAAACAGAGTTGGTAGGGAAAATTTTCATATTTTGTGATTTCGCCGTTGACTTGTTTGTTCTCTGGTGGTCTGTTTTTTTTTTTTTTTTTTTTTTTTTTGGTGGGGGGGGGGGGGGGGGTGGTGTCTATACTACTGCCGGGGAGGACGTTTGAAGAGCAAAAAAGATTGGCAGGCAGAATGACATACTGCTTTCTCTGTGTTTCATACTTTCGTATATATATCGTTAAGATTAGTGTGCAGCTGTGTAAAAAAAAGGGCTTAATTTGTGTAAGTAGGTTGGTATGAGCAAGCAAAGCCCCTTTTTTGTACAGTACGGATGTATATAGAGATTTGAAGTCAGATGGATAACTCCAAACCCCTGGTAATATCTCGTGGATCGTGGATCAGATTATTTACCAACCTATTTATTATAATTACCGTTATATTTACTTTGATCTTGAAATAGGTACTGATCTGATGTTCTCTGTGGTATTTTCCCCCATTTATATCGGCTAATTGATTGTCCCATTACTCGGATTCCTAGCAGTCGCAAAGGTTGAAGCGTATCATGACAATTGGGTCTATCCCTGGGCAGGTACTTGTAGGAGGTTGGACCTTGTCCTAGGTCAGGGGGACCCCGCGGAAGGGGGGATTTGGGGAAGCTGGTGAGATGTGGGGTAAAGAGTAAAGATGGCTGGCTGACTTTCAAAAATATTGAGGTACTTGAAGAAGGGAGGAAACGTTCCTTCCTTTCCTGAAAGTCACAAGTCAACCCGGTGGAAATTTTGTTGATGGTTGATAACAACTGTTGTCCATTGTGAGAGCACTTCCTATCATTTTCCTTTCATTTCCGCATGATGATTCCTTTCTCTCAAGCGTTCGTGACAAGCACATCAGGGGCGTTGCGCCGGCTTTCTTCGGGAAAGGTGAGCTGCGATCACTGCCAGAAACGGTTTAGTTGATACCACACCTGAGTCGTTGTTCGGGGTCAAGGAGGCAGCGAGACAGGGCCAGCCAAGAATGCGGAGTTGGTGACACCCCCAGACCCCTCGCACCACCCCAGGCTCAACCATCTTTGGTCTACCCCGTAACCTTGATTGAGTCTCGTCTACTATACGTACTAGCCCTTCTCTCTTTCTCGAGACCCGAGGCGTTTGGTGATGGAGCCCGGACAGCTGGAGCAATAGACACAACCACACCAGACCGAAAGGGGCCCAAACAAAACCTGGGGACTTTCTTCCCTTTCTCCAGTCTGCAATTGTTGTTTTACCCTCTCCCTCTCTCTATTTTTTCACATATTCCCCACCCACTCACCCTCTTTCTGCTTCATACGATTCTTCGTATTCGAGATACCAGATAGTTTTGCAGCTGTCATCAACTTGGCCGTGGTACGTACAATCATAACGGTTTCTGGAAACGTTATTTTACTATCCGCCGCTCGTTCCATAACAATCACACCTAACGGTCCTGCTCTCGTCAGTGCCCCCCTTCCCCCCCTTTTTGTTACCGCGTCATTCCTCCCGATCCGTTCACTCTTCATTTAGGGTTGGAGAATAAAGTTGTTTGTTAATTCCCGACGTCTAGGGTCACGGACCCGTCCATCCCGTCATTCGCTGCATTCAAGCCAGCAAGGGGGAAGGAAAAGGGGTTGGGAATAGCATCATCGGTGACGCGCAGTCTTTCGTTTGGGCTTTCCCCCAAACCGGCAATCTCATTCAACAGTCTTCTTTTTCACTCTCCTTACAACTCACCCAGTCTCAATAGCCATCATGTCTGGAGCACCTTCTAGGCTCAGGAACGTGCTGGGCCACCTTTTGTCAAGGTCGGCCACTGAGCAGCCACCGCACCACATCTCGCAGCTGTCGCCCACCTACTTTCTAGAGCGGGCGGCCGCCATTGAACCCAATGCGGAGGCTGTCTACCATGTGACGGCCAACGGCAAAGTGCTGCGGCGATCCTACATGGAGCTGGCCGACCGCGCGCGGGGGCTGGCCTATTATTTGCGAAAGAAGAGCCTTAAGCGCGTGGGGTTACTCGCACCCAACACGCCCGCTTTCCTCGAGAGCGTCTACGGCATTGTGGCGGCAGGTGCCATTATTGTGCCCGTCAACATCCGTCTGAAACCCGAGGATATCAGCTACATCTTCGACTTCGGCGAAGTCGACTCCATCATCGTGGATGCCGAGTATGTTGACCTAGTAGATGCCTACAGGAAGGGCCACCCGCACATTCCTGTCATTATCGATCTTGTAGGTATTCTCTCTCAAAAACTTGCTCGATGAGAATGTGGCTAACTATTCCAAAAAGGACACCGACGCAACCGAGGGCGCGCTCTGCGGTCCGTTTGACGAAGCTGTGCTGGAAGGTCTGAACGAAGACCGTCAAACCGGCAGCAAGGGATGGGCCGACCTGGTGTCACAGACCGTCGCCAACGAAGACGACATGATCGCCATACCCTTTACATCAGGCACAACCTCCAAACCCAAAGGGGTCGTCTATACTCACCGTGGTGCCTACCTTGCTACCCTCGCCAACATTGTCGAGTCTGGCTTGAACCTGCCCAGCGGCAGGTGCAAATATCTGTGGACGTTGCCCATGTACGTTTCTTGTTGATTCTCATCCTACTTTTTCAGTGAACTGGTTACTGAACTACTGGACAAGGTTCCACGCCGTCGGATGGACATTCCCATGGGCGGTGTGCGCTGTGCGCGGGACGCACGTATGCCTACGCAAGATCGACTATCCCCTGATCTGGCAGCTCCTCAAAGAAGAAGGTATCACGCACTTCAACGCAGCGCCAACCGTCAACACACTGCTGTGTGCCGCTAAGGAAGCAGTAGCCCTTCCCCACCCCGTCCGCGTCACGGTGGCAGCAAGCCCGCCGACGGCGCACCTCTTTGAACAGATGATGGGGCTGAATCTGATCCCGGTCCATGTCTACGGGTTAACGGAGACCTATGGGCCCATAACCCGGGGCTACGTCTTACCGGAGTGGGATTCGCTGCCGAAGCACGACCAGTATGCTAAGATGGCGCGGCAAGGGCATGGGTTCCTCACAAGCCTTCCGGCACGAGTCATCAAGTTGGACCAGCCCGAGGACGTGCTTATCGACGTGGCCCGCGACGGCAAGGAGATAGGCGAGATCGTCTTCAACGGCAACATCTGCGCAAAGGGCTACTACAAAGACCCTGAAGCCACACGCAAGCTGTTTGCCGGCGGCGCGTTGCACTCGGGCGATCTTGCCGTGGTCCATCCCGACGGAAGTATCCAGATTCAAGACCGGGCGAAGGACATAATCATCTCAGGTAAGGAAGGCAGCCAACACATACCCGTATCATCATCTCGGACCAAAAAGTTTCCCAGATAAAACTAACTCGGTAAATTATATAGGTGGCGAGAATATCTCTTCTGTCGCTCTCGAGGCCATGTTGGTTGAGCATCCAGACGTTCTCGAGGCAGGTGTGGTGGCGGTGCCTGACTCGCACTGGGGCGAGCGGCCCAAGGCCTACCTAACGGTCAAGGCCGACGTCAAGGGCGCCCTGCAGCCGCAGGATGTCATCGACTGGGCCAAGCACCAGAGCTCCATCAGCAAGTTCATGGTGCCGCGCGAGGTCGAGATTGTGCATGAGCTGCCCAAGACGAGCACCGGCAAGATCAAGAAGAACGTCCTCCGCGAGTGGGCCAAGAAAGGCACTCCCGAGGGGCAATGGATTAACTAAATACCTACCTAGGTAAGGTAGACGAGTTCGGGGGTTGGAAGAGAAGAGTGTGTATTGCGTGTTGGGTAAAGAAAGTAGGTTTGGTATCCATGTGGGCACCTATGTTTCTGGACAAAATATGGGGCAGAAAGCGAGCGAGTCATCTCTTTCATTGATGTGGTGGTTGTTACTTTTATCAAGTTGAAAAAGGCAATACGAATTTTCATTTTGGGGGGGGGGGGAATAGAACTGGATGGTTATGACCGTGACGAGGGTAGCTTGTGACAGGTGTAACGGCAAGTCAGTGTATAGTGATTGTGGCAGGGGAGTGAGTGGCGAGTGATATGACGAGAGTTGCCAACCTAGACAATGGATGAAATCGAGAGAGAAGAGAGAGGGAGTGAGAGGAACGTATGGTAACTGCCCGGTAACCTCCTCGGTGAAGAATGAATATCATGGATAATAAAGCAAAAGAAAAAGAGAGAGAAATGATATACTAGCAGCGACTCGTTTCGATCGAGTGACCTCCGGGTTATGAGCCCGGCGCGCTTCCGCTGCGCCACGCAGCTGTTCCACCATGTATGTCTCCCTCCGAACTGCTCGGAGTCAGTACTGTTAAGAGTAATATATATAGGTAGGTACGTATTAGGGTTATCAATTTTCTAATTCGTTCGTAGGGAGAGCGATGGTGGGGCATAGCAAGCAAGCAAGCAACACACAATCCTAAAAGTGTGACTCACTGGGGGTGGAAACAATACTAAGCTGTCTGCCATCCATCCACTTTCCTTAGGAAGTGTGAAAGAACGCAAGCGGACGGAACGGAGTTTCTAAAGCAAGTCTGGTTAGTTGATAAGTGCTACATACGGCTAGGATATTCCAGGGAAGAACTTATTGAAAGCTGCATGGCGCAGTGGAAGCGCGCCGGGCTCATAACCCGGAGGTCACTCGATCGAAACGAGTTGCAGCTAAAAAATGAGAATATTCAACCCTCTTTTTCTTGTACACATATTTTTGGTTGCTTCCAATTTTATCCGTATATATCGCAGCAGATTATCCAGCATTGTAGATTGCTGTTTTATTATGTTCCAACTTTTATTCTACTACTCCATTCGTCATTCGACGAAAGAAATTTTTTTTCTCACATGAGAGGTTGGAATAGTTTCAGCTGTCAACTCTAACCCTAGTTTAATCGCTGTCTCCAGTCTCGTTCACTGAATGATTATTCTCGATGGACGCCACCAGTTGCAAAATGCAGAATACCCGAACAATGTTGTAACAGTTTATAGAACGTCTACATGTTTTCTAATCCAACACCATAAAACATCCCAATCCCATTCCCCTTTTATCTCTTAAGAGAGGATTGCAAACAAAGAAGGTGAAGTGACCTTTGAGTTAGGCAGGACATACAGGTCGAGATCCTTTAGGTAGGGACTCAGAAGCTTCAGTGATGGCTCACCCCCCCCCCCATGCCTCGCAACTATAATCGAAATCAACCCGAGTGTTTGCCTCTATAGCTAGCTCATCGCAACGGCCCAGAGAAAGAAAACGGTATCAACCAAACAACTCCATGCTCATGCCGTGGTATAAAAAGTGAAATTAAGCAAAAACAAAACAGCCCAATAAATTGAGTTTGTGTAACGTGGGGGGTAAACAAGAGCCCCCTGGGGGTATGTGTAGATGTGATTATGGGATGGGTTATCATCAGTCATGTGGCGAGACTGATTAAAAGATCATATGGGGTAAAGAGGGCTAGAGAGGAAACGAAACAGAGAAAAAGGTTTACAGTATTGAACAGAAGGGATCAAGCAGTGATAGCTGCAGACTGCTCAGCAGGTAGGCCTGCTCGTGAGGCGCCTGGCGTGCTGGGAGGGGCGGGGGATATTTCGGGATCAGGAATCTGGATATCAAGCTGCCAAACAAGCCTGTCAGTATACTACACCTCTCAGGGAAACACAGTCATAGCTTACCGTCATGTAACCCGTCCGTCTTAGCGGGATAATTTTCGGCGGCACGGCACCTTCATCCTTGCCGGCTGTCTTTTCCATCTCCACGTTCCATTGCTCAATCCACGTCTCGACTTTCCGAAGACGGGCCTTGACGCCCGTCAGGCCAAAATCATCCCACAGCCATCCCGTAGCAAGACCCAGCATGCCGTCGAGAATGTTTCTCCAGTTATAGGGGCTGAAAATTGGCACCAGCCCGCTATTCAGCTTCTCGATGACACGGCGGAACTCCTGTTCGGACACACCTGCCGGGTCTAGGATTTCGGGGTACAGATTGGAAAATGTGGGCGCGAGGTCGCCTTCTAGGAGCCAGTCCCGGCGGATCCGGATAATGCGTGTATTGACATACTCAGGGGAATCAACGGGGACGTGTGGGTTCAGATGCGGATAGCAAGGATGAAGTGGGCCCCAGTCTTCTCCTCCGTCTGCTTGTTGATCGGGATCTCCCATGATGGACGAGTTGCTCGATGAGATGGCAGACCCAATCCCGGAGACGCCAGATACCGTGGAGAGGCGTTGGTTTGTGAGGTCCTGGCCACGTTCCAAGTCCTGAGAGAAGCCAGTCCCGTCATTATCGCCCCGACTCTCGGATAAAGCCATGACTTCTTTTCCCTTTCCCTTGTCGACTTTAGTGCTTGTTTGTACGGTATTGGATACAGCAGGCTCGAAGCTAAGCCCGACGGTCTCTTGTTGATTTCCTACGGCTTGCTCCCTCCGTCTCGGCAAAGCTTGGGGTGCCGGCTTGGTGTAGGAGGGTCCTGCTATTGGCTCCTCAGCTGGCGAAGGCGTAGCGTTCGCGCCTTTCTCGTCGTACGGGTGGCGGACGGAGGGCGGGAGACTAACGCGCTGTTCACTCCCAGCACTGCGTTCGAGCTGAAGGCTGGCCCTATTGGGAATGGAGAGGCGCTTCAGGTGCAGCTCGGGAAGCGTCAGAAGCGGGTAGTCGCCAGCCGCAGTGCCAATTGGATTGACAGAGTGGCTTGCGACGTCGAGAGCAGCTTGCGGAAGCGGGACGGGTGGAGGCGGCGGCGTCGAAGGGCGACGGCTCCTGCGAGCGTTGTCGGAGGAAGGAGCAGTCGGGGTTTTGGGAATTCTCGGGGTCGAATTGGTGGGATTCCACAGGCGGGCGGCGGACAAGTGTCGCAGCGGGGACTGAAAAGCACCGTTGTTGAAGGAGGCAGCGGCGCCGCGGGTGCGGAAGGGCGACTGCAAAAAGGAGTTTGGGGGGCTACCGAGGCCCCTTCGCAGCAGGCTGTTTCGGCGCGGCGGGCGGTTAGGGGCCACTGCTACTGGCAGCGGAGGGAGCGGCAGAGTAGGGGGGATTGGAGAAGGTGTGGGTGTGGGTGTGGGTGTGGTTGCGCCAGGGTAGGCGGGCTGCTGGGTCGGCGAGGGGAGGGATGGGTTGGCAGCAGTCGGCGGTGGCGGCAGTCTAGATGATGCATCTATGGCGGTTGTTTCAGTCGATCGCGTCGGGAAGGCTGGGGACGCCGTGGGTGAAGCCGTCGGGAGAGGCTCTGGGTGGCGACCGCCGAGACGGCCTCCTCGCGACTTCCGTAATGGTTGTGTTGGGAGTGTGCTTGATGCTCACAACCAAACCTCCACTGAACCTTCTCCGCTCCGTCACACAACCTGAACCTTAATAATGACCCTGATCGCCGTGGTCGCGTCGTGAGTGTGGGTGCGGGTAGCCACAATCGACTGCGGTGCCAGTGCTGCAGGCAGGAGCGAGGCGAGGGCGGGAGCTGGTGGTCGCGGAGGTCAATTGATTTCGGGGCGTTTGGCTGCTGCTGCCGTTCGCCTAAATGCGCTGCACGGCAGCAGAAGTGCAGGCGCTCTTTCTGCTTCTGGGGCGGAAGCAGATCAAGCCGACAGACCGATGTGGGCTCAAGGGGCTGCATGAAGCGACGGGCAGCTGGCAGCCAGCTGACCACTCCGTTCGTCCTCGACGCTCGTGCAGGTGGGATCTTCTTCAAGACCTGGAAGCTAGTCAGAGAGGAGACAGTCGATCTCCCATATCTTGCTTCACTCGTTGCCAGAAATGACGATTCCGGATTCCGAAAGAATGCAAAACCCGACCACGGATTGTTTTCGTATGTCCCGTTTTGTCGATGATGTTGGAGACCAAAGCCGCGCTGCTGGATGTAGTTCTAGACAAAAAATAGTCTGCAGGTGAACGTCCTGAGATGCGAAGATGCCAGGTTTTCGTCTGTTGAACGCAGAACTGTTTGCTATCACACCGTCGCCCAAGAAAAAAATCTCTTCGCTTGCTGCGCGAGGGCACCCAATATAACAAGGCTTTCTTTCGACCCGCCCCATTACGACATTTGTCACCTTGGGGCGGCGTTGGCTCCCATCCCATGCTTCCAATTCCATGCCAAGCCCCCAGCTATCCCAGCTTCCGAGACTTGCCCAGGGAAAGGGGCGGAAGGCGAAGGCTTCCATTCCAGGGTAACAAGGCTGCCGGGATCAGCGATACGTCGCTTGGCCATCCTGTCAGCATCGGCGACGAGACGAGTGTGGATGGAAGTGAGAGACAAAACGGCTTCGATTTGGAGGCGGCGTGAGGCGATTGGCGGGCTATTGCGGGCTCACCAGCGCCCGTGAGGCACGTTCATCCCTATGACGGGACGGCTTTGGTTTTGCCATCGCTTTTCCATGTTTCGGCAGCAGGAAAAGGTGGGTGACTTGGGCGTCCGCAAGCCAGCTTGCTGTGTGCTGCCCGAGTCTGTGCCCTGTAAAGCATGAACGTATTTTGCCATCTAATCTCACGTTGCCCTTGCACGTCGGCCCCTTGCAGTGGGAATACCAGTCAGTTACCTAGTCCCTGTACGATTTGTACGACCGTATGAGACTTGGGCCGCCCGTCCAGGTCGACGGCTGGGAGCGGGACGGCTTCTGGAAGAATAACACTCAAACCAGAGACCTGGTTGATGGTGGTTCCTGTAGCTGATGTCTTTTCGTGGTTCGTCGATGACAGCATCGGCCCGATGTGAGGTGGATCGAAGCCCACACTCCCACCCCCCTGGATCTGTGCCTGACCCAGGGAGTGGTTTGCCCTGGCAGCTGCATTATTCCTTGCGTCCGCGTAGCTGGGACTGGGATTTGGTTGGCCGCCTCCTGCTTTATTTTCCCTTTATCTTTTCAAGGAGGATGATAAACCTATCCATTGTTCTCACTCGCCCCCATTTATCAGTGTATATGTGTTACAAGTCCACTTGCTGTGGAAAGCACAGCCCAAGACTGTGACCAAATGACAACTGGATGCGAAATACCTTGGGACACTCACTGCTGTACATGTACACTCCAGTACCAAAGTGCTCTGGCTGAGATCCGTCAGACGACACAGGCAAGACTGGGACCTTTCAGAGAGCCTTGGCAGGCTGCAACGGCACTCCAACCGTGGGGAAGCATGGGGGGGGGGGGGGGCCCAGTCGCTTTCCATCCTACGCTAACTGTCTTCAGCTAGGCTTTCACAGCCCCGACCCCCTGTTGATATGCATGGGTCCAGTGACCCGTTTCTTTCTGGGGAGTCTCCGCTGCTGTTGTCTACCGCTCGATCGATCACTGGAATTGTCCTCCGATGGCGAAAGACATCATGGCCACGAGCAACTCCACTGCCCGCCCCAACGCCCCCCCACTACGAGGGAGTTGAGGCGCAATTATTCTACGGAATACCGGAAGAATGCTGCAATACAAAGTAGAACGACACACACCTACCTTCTCCCCAAAGAACCAGAAACGGTGCTTTAACTTAAAGTTTGCAGTCGACAGCGGCTACTACGTCACTTACAGGTCCAGCTCCTCGGGCATCCCTGCGGTGCCCACGATTGGCTCTCCCCCGCCGCACCACACGCCGCCAATCTTCATTCGCGCCGACTCCCTACCATCGACATTCGAGGATTCTTCTGGCCCCAGATCCAAATTCAACCTCCCATGCATCACCGTTTGGTTGCCATGACAGAGTTCTCTTCGAATCCACCCGCAAAGCTGCCCTCGAGCCCCGGTGCAGCGAACTCGACGTCGGTGGACACCGAGTCGTCAGCCGCACCCCCCGGTTACCATGCCTTCCGCCGTTCTTTTCACGCCGACGATGCCCCCAGCTTCGCTGCTCGGCGTCGCCCGATATCTGGCCAGTTCAGCGTCACAGACTCGCCACTGGACGACCTCCGCCGCCGGAGTTCGACCTTCTCCGACTACAGCTTCTCAGAGACGATGAACCACCTGGAGGATAGCATCTACCCCAGCGGCGCCATGTTGGAGGGCAACGACAAATCGCTGTGGCAGGCCTACCCTGTCATAGTCATTGTTCTACCAGCTGTCGTTGGCATCATGTTCAAGAACGGGGCTAATACCACTACTGACATAATGCTGCTGGGCGTCATCGGCGTTATACTCTTCTATTCTGTCACGTTGCCCTGGTAAGTTGTCTTTCAATGTGTGGTTTCCGTTGGCCTGTTGAAGTTAAGTGTCCTCTTCTTACTCGTCGCACATTCACAGGTCCTGGTACCAGTCTGCTCAACAAGTACGTCTCGAAGAGGAGATCATGGCAGGTTTCGATGAGGACGTCACGCATGGTAATGCACATATCCACCAGGCGGCGGAGCCATTGGTCTCGCCTTCGTCGCCAAAACCCAAGATACCCATCCTAAAGGATATGCCCGAGGAACAGGCGGCGGCATCCTCGTCATCCCAAGGGCCAAGCGGCAACGGTAATGCGTGTGCTCAGGCGCAGCGGGAGAGTGTACGCAAAGCCATGAGGGAGCTATACGTATACGAGGTGATCGCACTCTCCTCGTGCTTTGCGGTACCTATGGTTGTGGCGTGGCTATTGCACTGGTTCCGGTCCTCCCTCACTAATGAGTCATCACAAGTGTGGCTCTCTCAGACCAACGTTATGATCTTCACGATAGCGGCCCTGATGAGGCCCATTAAGCATTCAGTGGCTCTCATCATGCACAGGACGTTACATCTTCAGAGAGTAGTCCACTCAAACCCATACCGCACAGAGGTCGTGACGCCAACGCAGTTTCTAGAACTGTTGCAGCGTGTCGAGGAGCTTGAGGCGGCCCGGGCATCAGTGGAAGACGCAACACCTCGACAGCGTCAGCAACAACAAAACGGCCCGTCAGCCGATTTGCAGCGGAAGGCGCGGCAGCAGCAGGAAGCGATCATGGCACAAAAGGTGCGCAACGAGATCCAGCCGGAGCTGGACACGTTGAGCCGGGCGATGCGGCGGTATGAGAAGAAGTCGGTGGTGCAGGCGTCACAGACCCGGTCCCAGATAGGTGCCATCAATGCCCGTGTGGATGATGCGATTAGGTTGGCCGCTGCAGTGGCAAGCACGAAAAGCTCGCCGCATTGGGGCCTCTTTTTCGGACGCATGGTCGACCGCCTCGTCGCTTGGCTATTGTTTCCTCTCCGCATTTTCCTCAACTTGGTCACCTTTCCGGTCACTACGATTTCCGGCGTACTGAGGGGCGGTGGCAGGAAAAGGAAGCCGGTGCAGGAGAAGACGGCCAATGGCTATTGTGATAGGAAGGGGTCCGTATCACCTTTCAATTCTGGAAAGGGGTCGCCTATGAGGCCGGCGATGCCTTCCCCGTTGGGACCAGATCGTGTTAACCAACGATTTTGGATGAAGGGATGATGATGATGATGATGATTATGACTTTATCTTTTACGAAGAGCCGGACAGCGACTCACTAAGAATAACTCTCTTTGTCATGATATAATTATACTGTGAAAAGGAAGTGATTTAAAAAGGGGCAACCAGCGTTATTATGACTGGGCGGAAAGGGATTATTTCTACTAGGGTTTCAACATAAAAAGGGGGGGGGCTCTGGATAAGGAAGACAGGATGGATATGTGATATCTGCCACTTTACAGTATGGGTCTTATCCGGAGCATAGGAGTTTTAGATTTTGGATATCACACACGTCTTTAGGTTTCACGAAACGGCTGTCAGGTCTATAAGTCAGCCAAGCCAAGTTCTACTACGGTCCACTAATGCTAGGTACTTATTTGTCTTTGGAGGTTTTAATTAGGTAGGACAAATTCTCAAAGGAGCTTTGTCAATATGATCACCATGGTTTGTTGGCTCCTCCTGCGTGAATCCAGGTTGGCTTATAATAATGTGGTAGTAGTAGTGCTTCTTTCAATTTTAGTCAATGCTGATCTCGTTCCATACCTAGGTGCGTGGAAACCGATATGTGCTGCTGCTGTTGCTGTTGTTGCTGTTGTTGCTGTTGTTGCTGTTGTTGCTGGATCTTTGCTCGCTGCTGCCGTTGGGGTTTGTCTGGGCAGAGCTTTTGTGAAGGACCTTGAACTTTTATTTTAGTGGGAGGCTTGATACGTTTCGCCAAAGGAGTGGTGACCAGGGTAGGAGGAGTGGTGACCAAGGTAGGAAGGGTGCTTGGGTGGGAAATATATACACAGTCTTAGACTTAAGGAAGGGATGATTGGGTACTTATATACACTGCCAATGAATGATCATCTCCCTTCCAACGACGGTCTTTGTGAGTTTATAACGGCATGGCTGCTCTGTGCTTTGAGACGAGGCTCATGTTTGAGAAAAGGAAGAGAGAAGTCGAAGAGGCGTAGAGGACGAGAAAATACGCAGACTGATGAAGGGATTGATGCGTCTTAGATTTTCGCTTGAGGTGTGATGGTGAATTTGCAAGGGGTGTCGAGGAGTGTAGTTAAGCATTATAAAGGCTATGTGAGCCTGTCAGAAACCTGCATGATCTCATCTAAGATCGTCAACTTGGAATTATTCCTAACTTGTTCTATTTGGATAGTTAAAAAATCGTCTAGGTTTGAACGGACAACAGGCGGTTTCCTTAAACGAAATCTCGGTGCGGTTTATGTTAGTTTTTCTTCCATAATTCTCGTTTCCCTGGGCCCCGCCCGCCCCGGCCCTGTTCACGTCCTTGCCCTTTGTCCCGACTGTGATGCCCGCCTCTACCTCGCTGGCTGTTGCAAGCACGGAAGCAATTACCACTCCTAAGCTAGTGATCAACTTGGCTAACCCTCGCCACATAGCGAATAAACCCGCATCACTATGAGAAAAGAGAG
The DNA here is from genome assembly GCA_033439775.1 of Podospora didyma. Lineage (NCBI taxonomy): Eukaryota > Fungi > Ascomycota > Sordariomycetes > Sordariales > Podosporaceae > Podospora > Podospora didyma. The sequence continues at coordinate 1,276,318 of JAULSW010000007.1, forward strand.
CGAGTGGGAGTCACAGTTGGATCGTTGCATCTATAGGTTAATTCAGGGAGGTACCTAGTGCGAATATTAAATCACACAGCAAGAGTATCGCATATTTAAACGTACCTACTTATCCTCTATTCATGGTCTACTTCGAATTCATTCTTCAAAAAGGGTCCGAGCGAGAAAGGACTCACGCGCAAGATGTATCATGTTTAGTTATTGGGAATTTCAAAATACCAACTTGGCTTGCTTAAGTAATTTGGTGAAGAACTAGAGTCTGAGCAGAAACAAGCAACGAAGGAAATAAGAAAGAACCACCCCCTTTTCCTTCGTAGGTTATTCAATCCGAGTCTCGGAGCATTTGTTCAGCTTCCAAACCCTTAGCGTCGTCTCTCGTTAAAAAAACCCCCCCAAAAAAGGTCGCGGCATGGCTCCGCTCCCACAAAACCCAATGGCATGAGCCATTTCTCCATAACTCCATAATGTCAACTGGCACGAGTAATTCTCATCAACTAGGATTTATCCTAACCACGGCCGGCTGGCTCAATGGTAGAGCGTCTGACTACGATTCCACAAGTACTCGGACAATTCTGTCTGCCTACGGTGGCTCGGTCAATCAGGAGGTTCCAGGTTCGAGACCTGGGTTGGTCGATATTTTTGCTCCATTCTCCTTTTTGTATTAGAACTCTCCTGCGGGCAAATAAAAGGGGGGGGTTGAGAAATCTTCCTGTTCACGTTTCGTGCGCGCATGAATTTACTATATAATTACTGCCTGCACGCTTGCACGCAAGAAGAAATCATGAATGACATTCAGCCTCTGTGCTGTGGGGGTTAGATGGTGGGGGCCCCTGTCCCTTTTTGTCTTCCAAATGTTCGGAGCCGGGAAAGGGGAAAGCAACGTTCATGGAGCCGTAATCTTGGGTTCACTAAACTAGCAGAATGGAACCCATCGCTAGGCTCAGTGAAGGCACGGCAGTCACGCAGTGTGACATCACGACTTTATAGCGTAGAGATTATCGATACCACATTCTGTAGCATGGACATCTAGCGCAGCATCATGTTCCTGTAGGATCCAAGATTTAACTTATTCTTCCTTGATTTTTTTTCCCGTTTGGTGATGTGGTGCTGGCAGCGTCGTAGCCAATTGTTATCGTCCAGGTCAAAGATGTGGCTTTCAATGCGGTCTTCCCTTGGGCCAGCTACCCGGACGTCTGAAGCCCGAACACACAGAAATTCAATTCTTTAGTCAGACTTTGGGGAGGACGAAAATGAGATGGCAGATGAAGAGGTGGTTGAAAGTTGAAGAGCACGGTATTCATACGAGTACGGGCTTGTGGTTATATGAATTTGAGACCACCGGAAATTTCTTCCCGAGTCACACGTTTTATGCTGTGTAGCATCCCGCGGCTTGGCGACTTTTGACCACCATGCACCTTCGGCAGGCAGGCAGACGAACGTGGTATCCAATCAGGTACGCGAGAAACGCGAAGGACGCGACGGAGACTTTGCCAGCAACTCGGCAGTCAAGAAATCGCTGACGTGCACGGCGTCGAGTCTCCTGACAAGACGGCAGGATATTGCCGTCATGGTGCCCAGCACGGCTCCGTCAACATGTGAGAAGGGGCAGAAAGGACTGGCAACGTTGGCGATATCGAGATATCGGGATACCCATCGCAGAGACCTTTCAGAGTACCGTGTCGCCCGCCCGACAGGTCGCTGACTGGCGAATTGAGTGTCCGGATAGCAACGCCCGTTTAGACAGGTCGATCTTGTCCCATTGTCTTGGATGCTCAGACGGCAAGCGAAAAGGCGGTGATTTAGCCTACGTCAAGTTGACACCCTGACAGCTCGACGGCAGGAGCGAGACGCGAACCTACCTCCTCTGCATGGAGTTGAGGTGATGCTCCACATCACAAACGCAATTGACTCACATCGAAGCCGGAGTTCCATTTTCTTAAGCCATTACCAGCCTCCTCTCCCACAAGCTCCCCATCTGGAGGAGTCCAAGACGGTTTTCGACTTTGCGACATCTCAGCGCGTCTGCCTCGTAAAAAAGATTAAAAAAAACTCACCGCAAGCAGCTCCCACTTTGGTCCTCGCAAGGATTTTAATGTAATTACAAGGGCAACAAGGACCGCCCAGTGGCCCTAGGCCCCATGCGTCCCCTCATCCCTCAGCAAATCGATCACAGGCTGACAGGGAACCTGCCATCCCTATCTGGGACATCCCGGCTTGTCATGGCCAATTTTGGATGAAAGCGCCTCCAGCAGTTTGCTAACTCCTGGCCCCTGTCTGCCCTGTGGTAGTTGTGGAGCTGGGGGAAGCTCTGTTCGCTAGTCTCGACGCCTCTCCGTGTCTCCACGTCAAGTCGCCGAGTCGTCGACCTCCAGTCAAGCTGTGGTGCTCATCTCCCACTTTAGAGCTGGCCATTCAAAGCATGCAATGCAGCACAGCAAGCTTGGTCTTGACCGGTGGGATGGCACGCCAGCCATGGCGACTCCCCGAGCCTTGCATATGTTCTTCCTCTCTCTGGTCGTCTGGTTCCTTGGCTGGACTTGACGTGCTCAACTCAATGTCCTGGTCCTGGCACCTCCCCCCCCCCCCCCCCCCCCCCGGGACAAGCCGTCCTGCCTTGATTCGATTTCGACCGCCAAACCAGGTCTCATCGGCTCATCTCTCCGGGAAGATCCCGCATTGAGTGGCTTAACATCTCTCATATCCCCCCCGCCACCTCCTGCCGTTCCCGGTTGTGATGTGTTATTCCTCTTGCCTTATGGTTTGATCGGCCGCAAGCCCGCCTTCTCAACCAGGCCAGTGTCTAGGCCGATCCCGGCTCTCTCATTGTTGCTGCTGCTGCTTCTTTTGCTCTGCCCTGGTCTGCTCTGCTGCTCTAGGACATACCCTTTCAACCATCCTCTGCTTGTGTGTCGACGACGGGGATATCCGACCTGCCATTCCCGCCTTCGAAAACTCCCGGTCGAGCTCTCGACGTCTTGGCTTGTCTGCCTGTCCGATGAGAAGGAACAGTCTGACAAGCTTGATCGTCGATGATGGTGCTCCTGGTGTGTTGACATAAGAACTACTTCGCCTCTGCGCTTCCGACCTGCCGGTCAAGAATTGATATCCCAAGCTTGGGCTCTCATCAAACAATCAAACAACTGTCGCCCACTCACCAACTCTTTATCAAACTTGTCGCGAGCATGAGGCTCTTTGAGCACTCTCTCATAAGGGCGCTGCTCTGCCTATTCATCTTCTTCCGGGTTGCTGCCGCCGGGTCATGGGGTCAAGTGAGAAGAGAAGAAATAAGTCTCTCCAGGACCAGCCAGACAGCGACAAGCAATGTCCAGGAGACCACGACTTTGTCGCCATCACCATCACCATCGCCATCGACAAGTCAGTCGGACTCTTCCACCACCTTGACGCGCCCTTTACCAACCACACAGACTGTATCCGGCGCTTCCATGGATCCGACTGCCAGTACTTCTTTGAATTACACTTTATTCAATGGTATGTAGCCGAAGGAGAGTCAAATATATGGGATACACAAACTGATAATATTGTACAGCTACTCTGCCCCCCGACCAACTTCCTCTTGAACCGCAGATTACACCTGGATGGGTGGTTGCAGGGGTCATCCTCCTTACCACAGGTGTCGTATATGCCCTGGTAGGGATCAAGACAAAATGGCTACATACCTTCTTTTCAACGGCCTTCCTGGCGAGCTTGGGAACGACAGTTCTCATTCTCTATGTCATGACCCCGCCGGTTAGCCCCGCCATCCAGGGCGCATACGTGGTGGCCGTTGTATGCACCGGTATGATATTAGGTGGCCTGGCAATTGTGTTTAAGGAGATTACGGAATGCCTCGGCTGTCTCCTGGGCGGGTTCTGTCTGAGTATGTGGTTGCTGACCTTGCAACCTGGAGGGCTCGTACCCACTGTCGGCGGAAAGGTGGTGCTTATCGCGGCGTTTACTCTCGGGGCCTTTGGCTTATACTTCACCCGCTGGACACGAGCGTACAGCATCATCGCATGCACTTCCTTCTCAGGCGCAACGGCTGCTGTTCTTGGCATTGACTGTTTCAGTCGAGCTGGTCTCCGCGAGTTCTGGGCATTTCTATGGGCCCTCAACGACCACCTTTTCCCGCTGGGTGCTTCTACATACCCATTAACCCGCGGCATCCGGGTTGAGCTTGCCGTGAATATTCTCATATTTCTCGCTGGCATCGTTTCCCAGCTTAAGCTTTGGCACATCATCAAGGAGCATCGCGACAAGCGCAACGCTGAGCTCGCCGAAGGCGAGCGAAACCTTCGCATCGAGGAAGAGAATGTTGGCCGCCAAGTGGAAGAGAGAACAGGTCAAGCGCGCCGCGAGTGGGAGCGTATGTATGGAGATGGAGATGGCTCGGCAAGTCCCCTCGGGGGGTCGGCAGATTCTGGAGTCGGTGACATGGACAACGAGAAACGCATGCGGGAAAGCAATGGTGGCCTGGCGATTGTCACCGTACAACCCCAGTCAGCAACCGGGACCGAGACCGAGACCCCGTCTGACGGACCAATAACTTCTCCGCGACTGGTGTCAAAAGTGAGTGCCGCTGAGATGGTCATCTCCCGAGCTGAGAGTGATGGGAGAGTCACTGTTATGGTTGCACAAGATCCTACACCAGACGACCATACAGTTGCCGACTCCCTCAACCAAGAGAAAGAAGGGCGCCTTCACAAGAAAGACACGCCGAATCCGATCCCAACACAAAACTCCCCACCCATCACTCCGTTGCCGGTGGTTATTCCACTGCCATTCAAAATTCCCGAGGCCCGGGCCGATGAGGAGCGGTCCTCTGTTGCGACATTTGCTGATGAGGCGACAGAAGAAGATGTCGCAAAATCTCAGGGTCGAGGTAATAACATGGAGAGCCTATCAAGACGGCTATCAAACAGCTCCATTAATATCTTCAGGAGCATGTCTCAGCGGTCGGGGCGTACTATGAGGGGCAGAATTGACGCCATGAGCGAAAGTCGTGAAGACTTGGTGTGTTCGACTCGAAATACAAGAGACGATGATTCACTCGCTGCGAACATGGACGACACGAGCTCTAACTATGATTCTGGATCAATCCAAGATAAAGAACAGCCTCGCGATACTCATGTAGAAACAGAACCGGCTGCCTTCAACAAACAAAACCTGAAACAGGCAGAAATGTCGATGAAATCGGACAAGCAATGGCCGTTAGAGCACCCTTTCCATAAGCCTGCAGACGTTGACGGTGCATCGGTGGGAGTACAGATACCTTCCAAGGTTGCGTCAGACTTGAGCAGATCTGCATCCCCTAATGTTGCCCCCAACAGCCCTGTTCCCACCAAACGTGGGAACAGCATGGAGCTGAGCGCAGAGAACATTGAAGCAAGCGCCCCAGGTCCAGACGAAGAGGCTTCCGCGAGGGGGGACGAAACCAAGTCCAGCAAAGCATCACAATCTGTCGCCTCGGTTGATTCCATTCCTGCGAGTCTCTCTAGGGGCAACCTGCCACCGGCGCTTTCACGGGTTGCCCTGTCTTATCGAACAAACGAGTGGGCAAAGCATCTCAGCGCTGCGGAGACGCCAGAGTTGGATACCTTGCAGCTTCCTGAGCTCCCGGAGGAAGCCCCGGCACACCTTCGCAGCGAAGAACCGGCGCCATTAGATGTTGTTGATCTACAGCAAACAGCAGAGAACGCTGCGCCCCGTCCCGCTGCCCCAAGGTCAGCTAGTGCGTTGTCGCACCACGGGTCCCAGCCGCATCTGGTTACAAGGAGCACTTCGAGAGCCTCGCTCTCTGGCTATTCGGATGGGGCTGGCTATGCCTTCCAAAATGCGCCGACCCCTGAGCCTCAGGTGAGGAACAGGGTAGCACCTTACCGCTCCATGTCGGGGACGCTAAGGGGACGCGGATCAAGACTTTTCGCGGAGCCTATCGCCGAGGAGGGCGATGGTGAGTTATCTCGCAACATTCCGGCTCCGCTGCCTGAGGAAGATTACACGCCACCGGCGCACTACATGCACTCGTCGCCAGTCCCTCGCGAGCTTTCAACCTCAAATTCAACCCCAAACCTTTCAATGTGGCCCAACAGCCCGAGCGTCGTTGCTTACCCCCCATCGCAGACCTTGATCGGCATGCGTGAGATGCTCCTGCGTAGCAAGAGTCAAGCCTTCATAAATCCCGATGTTGGCTATGGCGGCATGCCTACTATACCAGGGTCTGGGCCACCCTCTGACTCCGGGAGCTTGCATAATTACCCCTTGCACAGTTCTCCTATCGGCAGCGGGCCAAGCTTGCCCCTTGATATGGACGACATCCCACTTTCGCAGCGCCGTGTCATGATGCGTCAAAGAAGCATGAACTTCTCCTCGAGGGGGCGTTCCAGCCCCAGGGCCACCAGTCCCAGGGCCATCACTCCCACGGCGACCGCCGACTCTGTCCCGTTCGACTCGCATCAGCCGTCGCGGCGGAGCAACGTCCCCCCAGAGGTAGTGCGCCAGGCTCAGCTCGCCAGGTTTCGCAACAGCATTGCTGCGGACCTACGGAACGCATCGTCTAGTCAGAACCTGGCGGGGCGGGCAGGTCTGGCGAGACAGTCCTCGTACGGGGCAGAATCGCCACTGGACGGCGGTCTGCTTGGCGGTAGGGGCTCGATGGGGAGCCTCCGCGGGGCGTACGGGATAGACAGCGATGCCCGGCGCAGCATTGAACTACAGCGCAGCATGTTACTCGGACAGAAGGAAGCAGAAGCTCAGAGACGCGAGGCGGAGCGGCAAGAGCAAGAGCGCAGTCAGCGCGAATTCGAAGATCGCATGCGAAGCGGCACGCTTATGGAGGCTCATCGCGATGCCATGAGGAGACTCCAACGCGGCGTAAAAACCGTATAAAACTTACGCATCCATCACTTCATGGGGCCCTGGCATAAGCCCCTTGTGTCTTTTCATCGACACGTTAGAGAAAAAAGCAACAGGATATCAGATGTTTTGCCAACCAAAAAGGAGGTCAGCGCAACTCACTTACTAGCGCGAGGGGGGTAGGTGAACTGGAAGGGATTGAGGGAGAAGGGGGGGGTGGGGGGGTATCTACTTTTTTCTTTCTGGCTTTTTATAACGCTGATGACCTTTCATTTTGTTTTTTATACCACCACTACCATATGGCTGGCGTTTCACAACTTCCCTCCCAAGATACCACCATCATTATTCATCATACATGGCGAAGAGCAGGTAGGGGCATAGGTATGCATAAGAAGAGATGCTAAAATCAGAGAGATATATATAATGGGATAGATGAATATTAGAGTACTAGCAGTATTACAGGTATATTTAATATGGGATTTAAGTGTCATTCGTATGCGGACAGGCATTTCTTCCGTTTATATATATATACGGAGCGCTCCTCCCACAAAATGTACGTGTGTGTCAGAGGAGGTATTATACAGGGCTTTGGTTCTATGAAGTTTATTTCAGGTACCTATGATAGAATAAGAATTGCGAACTCCCTCTACTTTTTGAGATACAAATACCTACGTAGGTGCCAGTTTAGTTCTGTAAACGCTATCTAGTATCTACTTAGGATTTATATAAGAAATGACAGGAGAAAATATCGCTGGAACTCTAGTTCTAAAGGGTTTGAATCTAGGCTGCTGCTGATGAGCTTCACCATCCGCCGACACCCACCCACCCCCAACTAACCAACTAATTTTCTTTCTTTCTCTTCTTCCTTTTCATTCTTTTCCTACCAATTCCCCTTCTGTTTCTTCTCCCCACCACTGTTTGCTTTCTTAGATTTAAGTAAAGTAAAAAGCTGCCCGCACCCACCCCTTCCAAGTACCGCCACCCCCATGACAGAGGGTTGAAAAATAAGTAGTACCTACCTACCTAGGTAGTTAGCTAATTTGATTTGGAACCGGCGCGCCCTCTTTATCTCCCTCCCTCAAGCTATCTCGGCGCTGCTCATCTTGGACAGCCCCCTCCCTCTTTCCCTCCCTCTTTTCAGATTTAAGATTTCAGAGGGTTTGGTGGGTTGGTTGGAGCCCTTGGACTCAAAGCTTACTTGTGTGATTACCTACATAGGTAGGTAGGTGCTTATGTATATGCAGCAACATGCTAGAGACCATGATGTTCCATATCCATCCATCCCTCCCCTCCCTCCATTCTGTCATGCCGCTCCAAATAATGTAAGTCACTGACCGCCGCTCAGCAATAGAATCTCATCAACCCTCCCAACCCCAGAAAGAATAAACCTATATCAACTTCTTTGCCACCTTAATAAACACAATCGCACCCGTCTCCATCCCGTTCACATCCAGCAGATGCACAAAGCGGTACCCCTCGCGGAGCCGGTCGAGCCTCACACAAGCCCAGCCGGCGAGCGAGTCGTGGCCGAGCTCGTCGTCGCGGACCAGGAAGCGCACGAACGACAGCTCGGGGACCACGCCCGGGATGTGGTGGAACTTGAGCACCTGGCCCCTGAAGTCCGGGTCGCGCCCCTTGAAGGCCTTGGTCTTGGCCTTGAACTCGCCTTCCTTCTCCTTGCCGTCGACTGGCACGGGGTCGCTGCCGTGGCGCTCGCCGGGCTCCTCGACGTGCACCTCCACCTTGAGGTAAGGGCGGAACGAGTCTGGGTTGCGGTCTCCCGGCGGCAAAGGAAGGGACTGGGCGCCGAGGACCTCGATCGTCAGGTCCATGGCGTAGTGCCGGACGGCGGTGGCTTGTGTGGCTAGCGTATGGTGTACTTTGGCGGGTGGGATGAGTTTTTGTTCAGTGCGGTAGCCTGGAAAAAAAAGGGGTGGGTAGGTTAATATTGGCTACGATTCGTGTATGGTCTTGATCACGCAGACATGTATGGGAAGAAAGGGGAAAGCATACCATTTGGTTTCAGGACATACCCACCGGTTCCCGCAAACATACCCTCGTTCAGCATCATACCTTCGTCCCAGTTTTGCCAGTTCAGTGCGACGATCTGGATCCCCTTGCGCCAGAACACGGCAGGGTCTAGGTTTGAAGAGCGGATGCGCAAGCCGGAGGGATATGCACGCATCAGGAAGTGCCTATTGTGGTCGAACAGCTCACGGGCACTCTTCTCGTGCACTTCCATCACCCCGTTCTCCGACAGTGAGAAGATATGGGTCGGCATGGCCGCCTCGGGCTGCGTCAAACTCTTGAACGACACGCCCCGCGTGTAAATACCCAGCTTGCTCAGGGCCTGGATGATCTTGGAGGGCTTCTTAGGAGGCGGTGTCTGTGCAGTACCGGCGGCGGCAGCGGCGGCAGCGGCGGCAGCGTCGGTGGCCACGCTTTCTTCCGACGCTGACTTTGATGGAGCCTTTGGCGGGCTTCCTTCAGACTTGTCGGGCGGAGCATACTTGACCTTGACGAGGATCTTACCGCGCAGATCCCCTGGTGCGGGCAGTGCCTGTACATCCTCATTGGGCACTGGAAGCAGGAGTCCAGCCCATTCTTCTTCCATGATCTGCACCATAGCCTCCTGTTGTTCAGTGCTGCAATGGACCTCCAAGCTGACGATCAGAGGTAGATCCGAGGCGACGAAGCCGTAGTCCCTGACAGCCACACAGACATCCCGGAAAGAAATCTCCTTCGTGAGGGTATAGCCATGGAAGACGAGGGGCTCGACAAAAGTTCGAGTCTTTTTGGGGGGCGATGGTGCTGATCCTTCTGCTGGTGCTGGTACAGGCGCTGGCGCGACTGCTGGTTTTGCCGCTGACGGCGATGGTGCCTTCGTCGTTACAGTTGCTGCCGCCGCCGCCGCCGCCTCAGGCTCGGGCTTCTTCTTCTCAACATACTTGTCGAGCGTTTTGCCCAGCGACAGCTTTTCAAGGAGAGAGGCGGGGACCTTCTCCTTGACCTTTTCGACCCGTGTCTTCCGTTTCTCGTATGTCTTGGGCTTTGCTTTCTCGGCGGGCTCATCCTCGTCACTGCTCGAGTCGGAAGTATCCAAGTCGGATTCGTCGCCATCCCATACATCAACCTCGATGCAGCGGCAGCCCCGAAGCAGGACGTTCTTGTAGGCATCGGCGCTCGAGGTGCTGGAGAGCTGGTTGCCTGTCAGGTACGTGTTGTGGCTTGAACTGATAAAGTAGCTGGAAAGCGGCCACGAGTTGTCCTGCTGCTGCGGGGGCGCAACCACATTCGTAGCGGTCGAGGTGATGTAGTGGAGGAAGGCGCTGAAGTCCCACGGGTGCTTCGGGTTCGCGGCCAGCTGGTGGGCGATGTCAGCCTCGCTGTCTCGTTGGACATTCCTGAGGAAGGCGGCGGCATCAGCATGGCTTAGCTGGGAATCGTAGATCTTGTGGAGGTGTGAGATGAGGGAGGCGCCCAGCGTCTTGATCTTGACCTCGCGAGCCTCTCCCGAGAGGCCGCCGCCAGCTTGGTGCGGGGCATCGCGAGTTGGGGGGATTCCAGCAGACGCCATATTGGAGCACTAGATGGTCGACTCGACTCAACTCAGCTCTGACGAAGATGCGAGACTAGAAAAACAAGCAGCGCGGCGCGGATGATTCCTCTCGTATCTGCTCCCCGCCGTGTTCGTGCCTCCTCAGTGCGTGCTGCTGTCGTCGTCCACCCCCTCATCTGATACCAGCCCACGTTGCCCGCATCAAGTGGGATCGATCAAGTGGGCAAGGTTGGCAGAGGGCAGCGTCATCCCCTAATCCAGCCAATCGAGCAGCGCCTATGTCGCCTGCCAAGCACCTCTAGGGACATCCCGCAGGTTCAGCTGCTGTGTGGGTCGGCCCAGGCCCTGCTAAAACCCCGCAAGTTCCAGGTACTCAACATAAATTCGCGACTTCGCTAACAAGATGGAGTCCAGGAACGGATACGTAGGTAAACCCAGCGGGTTGTCTAATGATGACCCAGCAAGCATCGCGCCCTTTCTTTTTCCTATTTCATGTTATCCGATCTTGACCTGCTCTAAAGAAGATAATACATCGCTATAATTCAGAAAACTTGAGCCTTTTGCGCCGCCCCCTACCACCCCGGATGTATTTATCATCCAAACAATTCAGCCAACTCCTCCTCCCGTAAAGATCGGCTCTATCTGGCTCAGCTCAGTACTGCCACAGCGCTTTGTGGTATACGACTCTGGACCCAAGCATCTTGTACTCGAAGTTTGTGATCCAGGAATCGTTGGTCGGGAGCTTCGCAAACACACTCGCTCCTTTCCACACCACCACCTGCTCGTCCATCTCTCTGGCGCTCCGGCTGACCAGGATGCGCTCCGCCAAATCCGGCCGGCGTCCCTTGAGCTTCTCCTCAAGGAAGGGCGCAAAGTGCGGAATCTTGGCGCCACCGCCGATCACCATGATGCTGCCTAAAAGCTCCCTGACCTTCTTTTCGTCGCCCTTAGCGGCGTTTTGAATACTGGTCATGATGGCGATGTCCAAGGGAGCCGTAGGTAGGACGCTGTCACGCTCGATTGCAAGCGACTTGGGACTGCGCTGGAACAGATCTGTTCCTGGCACGGCCAGCATCGAGGACGAACCATTGGCAGGCGGTGGCGCTGGCGTGCCGCCGTTTCGTACGCTCGGCGCCGGGCTGCCGCCGTTGACGTCCCGGGAGCCAAATATGTACGGCGCCGGGACTGGGGTGTTGGCGCCCTCGGGGGCTGGGGATGGCGCGTTGGAGGTGCCCGGTGTGGCGTCGGCGCGCGAAAGAAAGTTGAAGGGCTGCGTCTTCTCCTTGCTCGGCGTGGCAATGTCAAGAGGTACACCAGAAAAGCTCATGGTCGTGGCTGTTACCGAGGGCTGAATGAGCGCGAGGATGGCCAGCTGGGCCGAAGACGCAGGGTCATCGGGCACATCCACATCGTACGCGTTGTACGACCGGTCAACCAGCTTCCGCCGCCCCCGTAGCTTCGTGCTGTTGTCGAAGATGGAGGGGTCGTAAAACCCCATAGGGGCAAGGATTACCTCGTCATAGCACTTGAACTGATACTTGTGAGTTGGCTGGTTTGGAGCACGCAGATGGAAGTCGTAATTCTGGACCGAGATGTTGGCCTGCGAGAGAGTGCAGTATTTGATCTTTAGTTCCTCGGCCAGGAGGAAGTCGTAGCGGCGGCGTAGGTTAATCTCCTGGTAAGGAAAGTTGTCATAAAGCATCATTTTGACAAACGTTTCGGTTACGTCGTAGCCACCAAACTTGAGGTTGATTCGGGAGTCCTCCAAGACAAGGCCGTCTTCAACACAGGTGATGGACGTTTTCTGCGCACCAACGTCAACCACGCAGGCCTGGGTATAGCCCGCGCCAAAGGTGGCTGCCATGCTCTCCTGGATAAAGGAGACCCTGTTGAACTCGAACCACTCCACACACTGATGGAGAACCTGCTCGACGTATTTTTTATCGTACAGGTCAGGGATGACAAAGACGCAGGCATACTGCTTCCACTCGGTGCTGCGCTTGAGGCCCAGTTCCCAGCGGATGGCTCGGTCGAGAAGAGTCTCGAGGTCGTTGAACATGTGCGCCTTGGCTGGGTAATCGTCTTCGTTGAACTGACCGTGCTGGAGCGGCCACCACAGCTTGAATTTTGGATCTGAATCGTCCGGAACGCGCTGGGCCTGCTGCCCAATAAAGACGGACGAGATGGAGTCGGGATTCTCTAGAGCGTTGACGTCGGTCCAATCGACCTGCAAGGGATCGTTGTGCTGCGAGATGACCTCGGGCTCCGTCCGGCGGTTGAAGTTGATTACCAGGTCCTTGGAGTTTGGCAGCACCTTGCGCTTGTTGGTGCGCATGTCGGTTCTGAGGTCGAGACACATTTTCTGGTACTTTTTAGACCACTCCTCGCCGTATTGTTGATCCGCCGTCCTGGCCTCAAACTGCCGCCTGGGAAGAGCCTCGTACATCTCGGCCTCGGTCTGGCTGTACCGGGTGGCGAGGACCATGGGGACGGTCTTGGGGAGCGCGTCGCTGGCGAACCCAATGCGTAGGTTCTGGCTCCCGGGATGTATTACAATGATCTTGGAAGGATCAAGGTACGTAGTTGCCGGCGCGGGGCCATCTTCGCCCTGGAGGTCATCGATAGGGAGCGGAATCTCGCCGTTGGCGTTGTTGTTCAACGCGCGGTCGCGGTCCTTGGCGCTTTGCACGAGACGGTCCCTGTTCGCCTCGCCCTGTAGTCTGAGCGATAGGATTTGGTCATCGCGCTTCATATAGTCCCTACCAGAATCAAAGGTCAGCTATGTTGGACGTCGCACGCCATGGAGACAATATCGCCAGCCCTTACGTATAGTAGTTCTTCTGGTTTATGGGCACCACATCGGGCCAGCTCGTCTGCTTCATTCCATTATCGGTGCGCTCCAGTCCTGTGATACTTAATCAGCAATTGGCCTCTCGCCAACCCATGGTCTGTCTGGCTTTGAGCATGGCCTGGGAATAGGAGCACCCACCTTCCCTAAGGAGGACACGCTCGCTGACTTTGCCCACCATATTCCCGGAGACTGTTCGAGATTACCGGAGATGGATGTGGATATAATGGTGTGGTGGTCTCGGTGTGTTGGGGCGAGAAGCGACCCAAACTGATTTGGCGGCAATGACTTGAGGACTCGCTCGAGGTCACCAAATGTCCGAGGTACCCTCTTTGCGACGCGACGGTTGCGTACAGTCGAGATTATGTGTCGTGGGGAATTGTTGGCCGTCGCGTCGGGATGTTTTCGGTTCGGCGTCATTCACTGATCGTCACAGTTTTTCCTTGGGGAACATTTAGCTTGGAGACCTCGAGCTGTTTGAAGGTATCCCCGCGGCGCGCGAGGCTGAAATCGCCAAGAGCTGGCTGACATTCGTGCGCTAAGACCGCCCACGGTTAGTTCTAGCATCCCTGACCCTGATTCGAGTAAGCCGAAGCTATTGAGGTACCTACGGATGTACTTAGGTACCTTCCTACCTCTCTCTGTAAGTTTAGAATGGAGCACGATCTCCCTCAAAACGACAATTCCGACCGCCTCAAAAAAAATTTTTTTTTCAGAGTATCGACGAGGCAGCTTCGGGGGGGTCTTCTTTCTTTCTTTCATTCATTCTTTTTTTGGGGCGCAAAAGAATATACTGGCGGCTGACCGTCGAGATGTATCTGATGGTGGATAGAATACTCTATATGTACTGTACAGTACAGTTCATGACTTCGCAATTTGGCTCAAGTTACAGCCCAAACGCGCCAAATCCCATATAACAGGCTTCCAATATTTTTTAGTGAATATTGAAACTGAACTGTATATCCATTCTTTACCATGATATAACCATTTCCTCCTCGTCATCTCATTTCAGATCTTGGAAGGAGCAGGGAAGTGCGAGACTCTCCAGCTGGCACGTCCGCCAAGGGCCATGCCATGCAAAAGCAAAATCGCGAGAGCAGGAGAAAGAAAATGCCACCACAAAGGTTCGGTGAGCTACGTAGACAATGGAATAATAAAGCCCCGTGCTCTCATGCAAACATAATAACTAGACGTATAGCGGCGTGGCGTCGCCCACCCTCTGTGTTCGAACCCTGTCCTCTCCCGTGTCGCACATCCTTTCTTTATCCAGATTCTTCTTAATGCGACCTTAACAGAGATCAGTTGATTGCAATGATGACCATCTTCCATCCTCCATCCAAACACCCAGCAGTAGTAGCATAAAGATAATTGGGCCATTATCAGTAAGTTTCAGTCGGCTGCTGCGTTAACCCAGCCCTGACATTCCTATTGATTCAATTGCTTCTGGAACATGCTCATCTGCCTTTCTTCTCAACTCGGGTTATCGAATTGACCTCTCGCCTCCACGCCTCAGTGCCACGGGCTCTGGCTGCTCCCCATGAACCCTTCCTCGAGAGTACGCTCTTCCAGATTTCGAATGAAGTCACGATTGCTCCGTGTGGTTTGTTGAGCGCGGCTTCCTCTCCTACCCGCCGCTCCTCTGCCTGGGGTTTGGTCGAGACCCGTCATGCCGTCAGGCGGGGGTGGGTAGTATGCCGGGCTTGGCTGCAGCCGAATGGGATGGTTCGGGTCAAGGTGGCTGGCAACCCTTTGTATCGCAGCCGGTATTCCACTCTGCTGTTGTTCCATCGTCGAGGCACGCTGCCTTGTCCGAGCTTGTTGCTGCTGCGTATACGCATTGGATTGGGGGACGCCTGCGTAGTTGGCTGGTGGCATTTGCACAGGCATTTGCTGCATGCCCATTTGACCGTATCCACCCTGCTGCTGCTGCTGCTGCTGTTGTTGTTGCTGCTGCTGCTGCTGCTGGTGGGCTGCATAAGGAGGCGGTGCACCTGTATGCCCTGTATTTGGAGGGTACATGTTGTTGGTCGCGTATAAAGGTGGCCCCTGGGCATGTGCTGGTTGCTGATATTGATTGCTAGCTAACGGGGCGTAGACAGCTTGGCTTGCTGTATTGGCTTGCACCTGAGCTGCTTGCGCTCTCTGTTTGCTCAAGGCCTCGGCTTGTTGCTGTTGTTGTGTGCCTGGAGCTGGCGATCTATTCAGAGAACTGGATTTCAAGTTCATGGGTGGTACAAATTGTCCCGTATACTTTTGCTGTGTGATGAAAGGGTGCAGTTTTGCTTGCTGCGGAGACCACCTTTCCAGCGGGTTTATCGTCAGTAGGCCCCTGACGAAGTCAATGAAGGCAACTCGATTATTCATTTCTGCATCGCCGGTTAGTCTTGCCAAGGTGAGGAAAGGGTCGAATTCCGACTTACCTCTATCAATTTCCGACTGCTTCATGTTCTTGCGAGGCATCGGGTACGACTTGATAATTTCCGGCAAGGTACTTGCCTGGAAATACTTCTTGCTCGGTTGCTCCTTTGTCCCGTGCTCCCGGGCGTAGACCTCCATGGTCTTCAACTGGTACGTCCGTCTGCCGTACTCGTCTTGTCTCCTCTCAAAGAATTCGCCAGCTTGCTTTCCCATCTCAATCATCCAATTTGGAGGGACTCCGAGCATCTCGACGATACGAGAGACTTGGTTGTACTCGGAGGAGCCTGGGAAAAGGGGAAGTCCGAGAAATAGCTCGACCACGATGCATCCCAATGACCACATATCAATAGCCGATGAATACGGCAACCCGAGTAGTACTTCAGGTGACCGGTAGAATCTGGATTGGATGTAGGTATAGACGGTCTGCCGCTCATCGCACGCGGACCCGAAATCGATGATCTTGATAATCGGACTCTCGAGGTTCTTGAGGAGAATATTCTCTGGTTTCAGATCGCAGTGGATCAGTCTTGCTTTGTTCAGCAACGCAAGGCCATTGAGGAGTTGTTGGGCAAAGACGCGAACAAGAGTCGTGCTGAGGCCGCGGAACTGATTTTGCTTGATCAGTTCATACAAGTTGACGCTCAGCAGCTCGAACACCAAACAAAGATGTTGTCGATGAATGAATGTGTCTTTGAGTCGCAAGAGATGGTGGTCGTCATTCTTGTCGAGCTTGGTATTGAGCTGTGGAGGTTAGAAAAGAAGGAGCAAAGGGAAGTTGGTGAGGCCGCTTACCAAATCTAATACCGATACTTCCATCATACTCTGGTTGAAGTAGGCAGTGCGGTTCTTGATCACCTTCACTGCCACAACTTCTTGAGTCTTGAGATTCTGGCATTTGACGACCTGGCCAAAAGTGCCCTGGCCGAGAACGTCGAGAATCAGATATCGGTTCCTACGCACACCATGTTAGCCGCGATCCTATAAGACCCAAAATCGAGGTAAGGTGCGTACTTGTGCCCAGCTTCCTCAGAGCCTAGTATATCGTTGACATAGAGGATGTAGTCGCTGTCCTCGTTATCGAAGCCATCGTTCTTCACTCCCTTGCTCGGCTTGGTCAGAACGCGACGTGGATTCCGCGACGACTCGTACTTGAAGATAGGATTGCAGATTCGGTACGTCGCGGGGAGATGAACCGTGAGCGCTTGGAGAGGCTATCGCAACATGTTAGCCGGGAAGAAAACAGCCAAGCACCTGCAGCTTTGAACCTACGCTGATAAAACCGCCTTCCGGATTCGCTCGTCTGAATGCCGGCTGCAGATTAACCTTTGGCCTCAGGTCTGTTGGGGCCCGGATCTTCTTGAACTCGGGCACGGGGCCCTTTTCGTGCAAGGGAATCGATGACTGATGCGGCGGCGCGCGTCTGGGGGACTTGGGGTCCATGTAAGCACCGTCCATGGCAGCCACGGCGGCCGACTGATAGCCGTCCTGCGCCGGGCCATAGGGATTGATGGGCGGCAGCTGGGGAGCGCCTTGGCGAGTGCTGTAGTAGGGGCTCTGCGGATAGTCAGATTGGGAGCGGCTTGGAGATTGGCGCTGGGAGGGCGACTGCGAGAACTGGGTTCCTCCGGCAGACTTGGCTCCGTACGGAGAGGTGGGGGACAGAACCTCCATGGGCGAGTATCGCTGAGCTGCAGCAGAGGGCTCCTGCTGAAGGGCAGAGGGCCGACCGCCGGAGAGGTGGTGCTGGTGATGAGGCCGCATGGGATACTTGAGGCTCGAATACGAATCTTGGGCGTCCTGCATGGCGACGTCGCCATTGCCGTCGCGGAGGTTAGGAGTAGTGATGGGGGAAGCAGCGGCCGATTGCTGTTGCTGCTGCTGTTGCTGCTGGGAATTCAGCCCGCCCTGATACTGGTCGTACTTGAAGCCGGCTGGCGGCTGTTGTTGTTGTTGTTGTTGTTGTTGTTGCTGGGGAGGGGCCTGACCATTGTTGTTGTAGTCCCGCGGAGACATCTGGTTATTGCCGTTGTATCGCCTCGAGCCGCCGGCGCCGGCAGGGTCGTTGTACGCCTGCCATTGCTCCATGGCTGTTGGCTGGTAGCAGAACGGAGAGCCAACTTTGCGGATTGCGGATTGCGCGGCGTGTGAGGTGTGGAGGATGGACTTGTCTCGCAAGCACAGGTGAGGCGAGTCTGGCGAGTTTGGGCTTGGGGGGAGACCGAGAGGGAGGGGGGACCCGCTCAGTGATGGTGAAAGCGGGTTGGCGAACGAGCCAAGCACCCTAGGTCAGGTATCAGAGACCCAAGCTGGTGCTTGCTTTGGCGCGTTAGGTGGCCTGGGGCAGGGGGCAAGTGGATTGATTGATTACTCGCAGGCCAAGAGTCAAAGTGGAGGAAGCGGCCAAATGAGCCCAGGAAGGGAGAAGGGCCGACGAAACCGCCCCAAAGTCTGCGCGGAGGACGAGAAGATATTGGCGACCGTGGTTTTCTCAAGGCATGGTGAGATGAAGAAGCAGATGGAGGGGTGGTAGGTAGGTAGGTTAGGCGATGAAGAATGGCCAGTCGTGGAGAGAAACTAAGAGAGATCAGGTTCCTGGATCGATTGGGCCCCTGCGCCAGACTTACCTTAACCTGTGCACGCTCACGGCATGCCACGCCATAGGCCCATCGCCCTTTTCCTGACCGATGGATATGGGGGAGCTTTTTGGGCAGCGCTCTGGGCAGACTGCTGACTACAAACGTACCTAACTCTGCAGGCACAGGACCTGGGGTACCTTTTGGCCGCCGAAACCAGACAAGCCAAATGGAAGAAGCTACTCTGTAGGGCGCTCCAAATGGACCGAACGCCCATTCACCATTGTGCACTGGCGGCTAAGCTCAGGTACTCACCGAATAAGCCCCATCCTTCCTTCCCAGAACGGAAGGCAAAAGTCATCCACGGACATCAATATACTTCCCCCATATTTCCATCATTCACTCCCACAGCAGTCTATCTTGGTAGGATCACGACGGTTTGCTTGAAGTGAATGCGGTATTATGGTTGTCTGCCCACCTTGCTCGGTATTCGTCTCAGCGTTGCGGCCCAGAGCAAACACCAATTGGATGGATGGACGTATAGAAAAGATAGCGCGAATTAACTTGTTGCAGCTCCATGGTTGCGCCAGGACGATGAAGTGAAGCGCGCTGCTGATCCCATGAGATGACGACGCTATTTAAGACCTTAAGCAGAACTTTGGCTTCGGCGTTTCTCGAAATAGCCCGCTGGGAGCGAGGTCTTTGTCTTCCTAGGCGTTCTTCAAAGGAATTCAGAAACCGTCAACGTCAATCGAATCCCTCACTCAAAGAAGGGTTTCCTTGGATAACAATGGCCTCAGTTTGGCTCCGATAAACACCGCATTCAGAAAAGTAGCGGAGCAGCAGCCCCAAGCTTCCGTTTTGAGGTTGCCCTTCGCACTGTTTTGGGTTTATCTCTCCTGCTCTAGACTTCGTTGAGAAAGTATCCAAGAGTTGTCTACTATGGTAATAAAATAAACCTACCCAAGGCAGGTTTTTTTGAGCGTAAGCGGGCATGCGGGAGCATGGTGTGTACAGTACCTAGGTACGGGAGCCTGCTTCAAGTGTCTCAAAGCTCTAGCAATTGCAATCTGAAAAGGAAGGGGAAAAAGCTCTTCAACATCATGCATCAACCTCAGCCGCTGCTGAGCAATACATATACTCGGTGCTTCCCTGGTCATCTTGCTCGGTTTAGAAACGGGCTCTGCCATCAAAAGCGGTGGCGAAATGTCCCTCAGGGCAGGCTGGAGGTAGCTTGGTATCCGTAGCCATGAGGACATTGGGCATCAACCTTACGTTTTCACGAATGGTGTGAAGTCGGCTGCCGTGGTGTGGTGCGGTTTTAGACCATGGCATCTTGTAGCCGCCGAACAGCTGCATCACGTCCCGACGAGGAAATATTGGCCAATAACCTCGCACCCTATACGCTGTGACTTCCTGCAGCACCCCACGCCGGCAGGCCGAAACAGAAAAGCCGAGCAGTGGAACATGGTTTATGTCTTTGGCTGTCTTTGAGCAATCAATTATTTGCTGTGTTCTCAAATGATCAAGTCTTCTCCTAAACACCCCTTTTTACAGTCTTATCACATGATCGTACCATCTCGTCAAAAAGATCAAGCCTTTCCGCCCTTCTCCAGGAGCTCATAAAAGATATTTCGCGTGATCCTCGCCACACCCAGGATGCTCGCGCCTTTGAATTAAGGTGCATAATGGCTCAAGCAAGCAAAACGAAAATGCCCGTGGCCTTGTGACCCCATAATCGGAAAACCCTCCTAGACTGCCTTGACGCCCCAAGCTGCGCAACACCCTGGTCGTGTTGGTCGCTATAGCAGAAATCCGTGAACTCGTCCAGGATAGAGGTAAGTGAGGTAAGTGATCAACGAAAGAATACCACAATGCGTTAAGAGGTATCCAGCGCAGGAAAAATCATTCGGAAATTTTGAGCAGAGAGAGAAGATGCGCAACTACAGAACCCGACCGGATAATAGATCATGCCCGTGGGAATCACTAGCAGACATAGAAATAGAATGAAAAAGGCATTCGCAGTGGGAAAGGTGAGACATCAAAAAAGTGCGTAGAGAAAGCTCCCAAGTTCCCCCCAAATAAAAATCCCGAAATCCCAACTTGAACGATTGTCTGAAATATCAGATCACGGAGAAGACATCACGACGTGAATGCATCGCATCTGCCAAGTTTCGAAACCCTTTGACAAGCCGAGAGAGAAAGAAAGAAAAAAAGAAAACTTTTCCACCATCACACAGACCATCTTAAAACGAGGAATGCCCGCGGTGCCGTCGCTCAACAGCTGTGCTCATCAGACCAAGGTCTTCTAGCCCTGGTAGCCTGAGAAGCCGTTGTTGAAGTTCTGCGTCTGGGGAGGCTGGGACCACTGTGCATTTGGCGCCTGCTGGCCGCGGCCATATCCGCCGGCGCTAGGAGGGCCAGTGTAGCCCATGGGCTGAGTGCTGTACCCAGCAGGTGACTGAGCCTGGCCGCCGGCATAGTTTGGCTGCTGCTGCCCTGGACCATACGAACCTATGCTCATATTAGTTAACTGAGCATTAGAAGATGATGTGCCACTGTACATACCGCTGTACTGGTTGAAGTAGGTCGAAGGCGTGCCAGGGTAGCCACCACCAGGTGTCTGGGCGCTCCCAGGGCTATACTGCTGCTGCTGCTGCTGGGCGGGATCGAATTGCGTAGGGTTCGACGTCTTGTCCTTGCCCCACTGTATTTGGTTAGTAAGTCCTATGGGCATAATGAAAAGGAATAGGGGGGCGTACACTGCACTTCAGAGGGCGGCCATTAACATTATATCCGTTCAACTGGCAAATAGCCATTGCGGCATTTTCGTGAGAATCCATCTTGATGAAAGCAAACCCGCGGTCGGCCTGGAAGCGTGATTCGACAACAAAGCCAAAGTTTTGGAAAAGAGGCACAAGATCGTTCTGCGTCGTGTACGGGGTCAAGTTGCCCACGTAGCAAGTCGTCTGCCAGGCCGGGGTCTGGCCGGCAATCATGTCGAAGCTGTGAACTCCATGGGTCGGGAAGTGATGGTGGCCATACGGAGTGGTCGGGGTCATGCCCATCTGCTGCATAGCTTGCTGCTGGGCAATGGAAGGCTGACCCTTCTGGTTGGCCCAGTTGCAGCGAATGGCACGGGATCCGAGCCATTCGCCATCCATGGAGCTCAATGCTTTTTCGGCATCTGGCCGTTCCCGGAAGGCAACGAAACCATATCCGCGAGAGCGGCCCGTCTTCATGTCCCACATGACGCGGGCCTCCGAAACAGAGCCGAAGGCACAGAAAGCCTGGAGGAGGACTTCGTCATTCACCTCGTTGGACAGGTCGCCAACAAAGATGTGGAAATGGTTCGAGGTATCTTCCTTGTTGTTGCTGTTGGACTGGTACGCCCAGTTCACACGAATCTCCTATTCACCTTGTTAGAGCCAGAACTTGGAGCTCTCGAGATGCGCGGCGGGGAGGGGCAAACAAACCGATTGGTGGACGCGACGTCCGTTCAATGTTTGCATGGCGCGCTCAGCAGCACCGGGGTCATCGTACTCAACGAAGCCATAATTGTATCCCTTAGCCTTGCGACAAGAATAAGTCAGTAGATGTATCAGGGATTGTGGATATTAATCCGGACGAGGCAGTTTTTTCTTACACTTTCGGGGCCAGGGCTACCTACGTTCTTATCGGGGATAATCTTGACATTCTGGACATGGCCAGTCGTCTCGAAGATCTGGCGCAGAACATCCTCGGTGACCCGAGGATCGAGACCTCCAACGTACAGCGCCCGCTTGTTAGGCTCAGGGGCCGCACGGCGAGCGAACGGGCCACCACTTCCAGGCGAGATAATCCCACTCTTATCGCCGCCACCGCCCATTGGCGAGGTGATGGCCGTAGGAATCGGGTTCGTGTTCTGCGGGATGTGCAGGGGAGGTGGCGGCAGATGCGAAGGATTAGATGATTGGTTTTGCCCGTTCTCATAGCCCGGCGCGCCTGCGTTTGGCTGGGGCGGGGGAGGCAGCTGGCCAGTCGAGGGCGGGGGGCCATTGTCAGCCATGTCGAAAATCGGCGGTTGTGGAGGAGGAAAAAGTCGGCAAAGGGCGATGGTCGCGACGATTGGGAGATGTATAGCGCAGGACCGTCTTGGCGAAAGCAGCCCCACTACGGAGACAGGATCTCTGTGCGGACTGCGAACTACAATTCAAGCAACACGCGACGGTGATTCTGACGGACGCAACGCTGTTGGCTGAGAAAAGCGAGATGAAGAGCAGGAGACAGTCGACGAGAAGGTTGGTCTTGTTTGGTTGTGCTGGGCGGCGGCAACGAAAAGAAGATCAAGTTGACGACTTGCTTGGTCTCGACTGGTTCGCCGCGCTTGCGAAGGGCAAGAAGTGGCGGGATCGCAACGGCAAGAGGGAGCTGAAGCTGTTCAACCCGCGGCAGACGAGCAGACGGAGAGAATAGCTACCGGGTTGGCCAAAAAAGCACGGGACGACGAGCTCGGCGAAGAGGAAGAAGGGTCGCCGGAGTGGGACGATAAGAGACGACGCCAATGGAAGAGAGACACCCGACGTGCGAAGAAAACGGCACGGCGGCAGTAGAGAGGCACGAAGACGACGGCTAGGACGGCGACGCGCGAGGAGCGGGAGGATGCCGACGATGGGAAAGACTGACACGGATGATGCAGTGATAAGGGAAAGCAGGAGCTGAGAAAAACCGACAGAGTAAGAGGAGGGAAAAGAAACGGCCGTCAAAGGAGGGAGCCCCGGAAATTCAACAACAGCAGCAGCCGATCTGATATGATACTTGTCGGGTATCCTCTCGATGGTGGTAGGGAGAAGAAAAAAATCGGAGGGAGAAAGCTTGCAGCGTGACGAGGAGGGGGAGGATTTTTGATCGTGCCATTGCCTTGGGATTGGACGATGGGAGAACGGTCAGGCCTTAGCGCAAAATTTCAGGCCCCAGGAGTGGCCATAGCAGCAGCTTGCCCCTCACATCCCGTCCACTTTCCTCGCTTCCTTTTTGGAGGTCGTCCTGCAAGGCAACTCAGCCCGGTTGCCGTCAATCCTAAAAAGAACCTTTTGGAAGCGAGCTTCCACCTTGGCTCCATGGTAAAACTAGCATACCTACAAAGTAGGTAATACCTACCTAAGGCACCTTTTCATCGTCCGCGTTTGACACTCGACTTTGTCTCGGCCAAATCCTGCAGCGATCAGTTAACTTCGGACGCTGCCACTTGTGTGACTGGCAGACTGGCTGGGCGAGAGTAACGCACCCGTCCAATCCTCATCCATGGAGGCAAACCAATGTCTCCTTACTCATGCAGCAAAGACGCAACCCGCCTGCAGCAACTCGCAAGAAATCCGGATGCCTACCTGCTTTATCTCAAGTCATCTACCGTCCAGGGTCCTCGATGTCAATCATCAATCACACAGCAGTCGAGCCAGGGTGTTCCCGATAGAATATATACTCAAACACAGGGTGAGTAGCGCTCGCTGATAGCAGCCGATGCATGATTTTAATCCCATTTCTTCATCTGTCGTTGTGCCGCTAGTGGCTTTATCAACGGCTACCAAGTGGTTCGATTCAACAAAGGAACGGCTTTAAATCGAGTGAGCCTACTCAAAGCCTATTCAGAAGAAAGATTTCAATGTTTTCTTTTTTTCTCCCCTAGAATCGTAGTCTGTCCGGCAAAGAAGTCTACTTGCTTGCTTGCGTTCCCGCACTTGCTTCTTCTTCTGGCCACGATACCAACCTGGTTGCCTAGGTATTCCATAAATCCAGAAAAAGAGTGCTAAATCAAGAAGCAAAGCAATTGCTGGATACCTGGCTCCTGAGTTTAGGTAGGATCACTGTTTGCTGTGGCTGCGGTTGATCAGGTTTCGTCCAATGTGTGATGGATAAGGGCATCAGTCTACGTTGACCCACTGGTGTACATTTATATCCTCCCCCAATTCGATTGAACCAACGCGGAGCTGTCAAAGCTGTAAAAAGCTTGGAGCCAAAAAAGAGCATGAGCGCGGTCTGGCAGCCGGCCACCCCCGCGTGCCGAATTCCCTCCTACAAAAAAAAAGTAAGGCACTGACGTGGAACGGGTCGTCCCCCACAAGCGGTCCATCGTCACGCTGCAAACCTCGGAGCGTGAAGTTAGTGTCTCAATAAGACACAAGTAACTAAGCGATCAAGAAAATCAAAACAAATCAGCATAACATCAATATCAATACAGTCAATGGAGTGGAAGTGGAAGTGTATGTACAAGCTAGGCTGAATCAGTCTTTCGGTTTCCTTATTATTTTGGCCTCAGGAAGCCGGGCTAATTAGCGGTAGCACACGTTAGCGAGCTCCCCCAACAATTCCCCCACAAGCCCAGAGCCGCAGCGCAACAGCTACGGTCCTGAAACCTCGCATCGTCTCTCATCGCGCGACCAACGACGATTGACCAAACGCACACGGTACCTACATATCCGTATGAGGCCGAGTCTCCAGCAAGCTCCAGCGCTCCATTCACGTCTGTTTTCATCGCAAACAGCGGAGTTACACCACTGCGCTGCCAACCTGGCCGGTCGTCGCTTCTCCATACCCATCCCCGGCCCCACATCCCTGTCGCAGTTCGAGCCAGATTAGGGTCCCCCCGTCTCCAGGCGACCACTCAGTTGGAGATACCCTCATTCCCCATTCCCCATTCTCATCCCCAGCTTACTGCTCAACTCGTCATCCGCAGCATTCAAGAGGGTCCTGATCACACACCATCATTGGGCAACACCGCTCGCCGTCGTCGTGCGGCCAACAAATTGCCACAATGGCAGTCCCCAAATCCACAGAGCCACTCGACGTCTTGCAGCAGATGTTTAACGACGTAGTAAGTACTCATGAGACTTCCTCAATCTTGGTCGCCGCCGCTGACACGCCTAACCAATCCGCAGCTCATCCATACTGGAAAGGCATTGAGGACGGCCAACCGCGATGGCAAAGGCGGCGTTCCTCAAGCCAGTGCGACACTTGGCGCTAGGATCCCTACCTCTATCGACACCTTCAACTCGGCCTTGGACGAGTTGGAGAGTGATATAGTAAGTCCTCTTACGAGAGCCTCGCGAGACATCATGACTAATATCGCCACAGCTCCGAGCCAAGTCCGTCTTGCAACGGGATCTCAATCAATTAAAGGCAAAGCGCCAGCTGCCGCCGCCGCCGCTGCTCGAGCAGAAGCCAGTTGCTCCTCCTGCCCCTATGGTCGTCGACTTGGACCCACCTCCTCTGAAGATAACCGCTGCTTCAGCACAAGTAAAAGCCGTAACTCCGTCCTTTCAACCCTTCTCGGGTACGCCCCGAAGCGCAAAACTGGACAACACGCCGGTTGCGCCCTTCCCTAACATGGGCTTCGATCTCACCGTTTCTCCTGAATTAGAGAGCATGCCTAGCCCACTGTTGCTCAAAAAAGAACCCAAAAACTCGCCTCGGCCCAGGCCAGCCAGCGGCCCCCCTCGGAAAGATGCCAGGGCTCCCCCTCCTGCTCAGGTCCCTCGGCCAGTGACCGCACCGCCCTCGACCCAACCATCCGGTCCCGTTCAGTCTTTGATGCAAGCCAAACTGCAAATTGCCGGGAAGAACCAACCGGCACCGGTCACGCAGACCAGTGGGGCGGTGGCACCGTCAGCGGGAGCGGGAGCAGGAGCGCAAACTTCGAGCGCAACTGCAGCCCCGCCCGGGCCCGAGAACATTTTTACCAATATGACTTTCTCGCTAGCACCTACGCCGAGCGAAACACAAAGCTTGAATCAAAGCCAGCAAACACAGCAGCAGCAGCAGCAGCAACAGCAGGCATCTCCACCGCCGCCGCAACCACAGACACAGAGGCATCCGCAGCAGCTCCAGCAGCAACACCAACAACCCGACATGGGCTTGGCTGGGCTCGGGCCGGCGGATATGCCAAGCTTCGATCTTGATAACACATTCCCAAGCAACATTAACCTCGATGGCGGTGGCGGTGGCGGCGGAGGGGAGGCTGGAGCGGCTGACGATACGAAAATGACCAACGACGTGGATGCCAAGATCGAAGGACTTTTTGACCTTGGCTCGGCAAGCGGCATGGACATGGACTACGATGTTGGCGGGGATGACGGCGACAACAGTAACTTTGAAGACCTGTTCTTCAACACAGGCGACGATACCATGGCGGCTGGTGAGTTCGACAATGCCTATTTTCACCTCTCATGAGTAGAAGTAGGTGATGTGAATGGGGGGCCAGCTTGCAAGCGGGTGGGTGGATTCTAGACACATTCGAGAAGGTGAGTTTCACACAGGGAGGCGTTTTATTTTTTTCCTTGTTTCGGGGGAAAGGGGGCTGGGTAGGGTTTTGCAAGTTAGATACCAGCGCTTGGCGCGTTTTCTGGCTTTCGTTCATTTTGCTATTTTCATCTATTTCAGCCCGATGAGCGGTAGTATTAGAGAATTACAACGAACTACTTTGACATAGACACAGCTCTCGTGCTCTGAAAACCTTCGCGTTATATGTAGTAAAATTACAGACTTTTTTTTCTCTTTCGTTTCTCTTCTTTTTCAGATGGAGGGCAATTAAAGTGCCACGAGTGTCACGGGACTCAAGGATCCATGATTGTCTCATTGTTGGTTGAATGGCAAGAACAAACAGAATGTTTGATTTGCTGCATCAAACTCGGCACTATTGACATAACATCACCGTTACGAAGGTAAGTGGGTGGGTATAGAACAGATATGTATGATTTCCTCCATATAGATCAACTCAGGTCCACACTGGGTATTATCCTTAGCTCTATAATGATATCCGCCAACGACCCCCTCTAGATAATGAACATTATGATGTCGAAGTGTCTTTTACGACTCTTCATTCATCATTATCCCTCCCTCACCCCTGTTGAGTTGATGAGGTGTATGCCCCTTAACTGCGCTGGTAGCCAGGATGATACCATCGGTATATATATATGTTATGTCATGGGAATACCTCGTAAGCAGCTCTTTCTCTGAACCGTACGGATTTGAGCCTGTCCATCTCGACGCCTCCTCCTCCCGCGGACCCTGTCGGGCTCCTATCTTTTGCGGCACGGCGAGCGTCCCAGCCGGCGTCACTTGCCGTCAAGAACGTGTTGACAGTAGCGCCCGCAATCGTGGTCCCCACCACCGCGGCAAACAGATTCGACGCCACTGTCCCGACTGTGATGGTCAGAGGGGTGATCGATAACGCGCGGAGAAGATTCGGCGTGACGTTGACGAGGGACTGATACGAGGCGAACGAGGTAACCGCGGCTGCCGCCGCCGCCCAGTCGAGACTCCGCGCCCAGAAGGCCGCCTTGATGTGGTCCTCTCCCACCCCCAAGGAATTAAAGTAGAGTTGGACCAGGTTGGCCACGATATCGGCGATGAGGATGATGAGCAGGAAGATCCCGCTCAGGATGGCAAAGTTAGCCTGCAGCCCGAGGGCCAGGCTTGCTAGCCCGACGTTTCCTCCTCCGTGGTCGATTGGTATGGCCGCTGCTACGGTGTTTGCCGTTGCCGTCCGCGAAACCGATATGCTACCCGTGCAAGAAAATGGAACTGGGCCGAAGCAAATGCCTTTTATCATTTTCAAAAAGCCCACGTTAGCATAACCTTGCTTGTCAGAGTTGCGAACAATCAATCAGGGACACAAGATGATGACTCCTCACCCCAGAATCCGATACGCAGGTCGACTCGAACGGCCATTCCGCCAAAGGTTGCCGGCCCATTAGACCGGACTATTACGGGGGATATTGTACTGAGCGAGTCGTTGATACATCCCAAGGAGAGAATTACTAGGTGGCAAGTCAAGTAAGTATTCAGACATGGGACGTCGGCAGTATGTTCGCAACTTACAATATAAGATAAAGCTAATAACAGGGAACATGAGGACCAGAATTACTCGAGGAGCCTTGAGAACCCCTTCAAAATATTAGTTGGTTTTTGGCCATGGCTGCACACGAAGAATGGGGGCAAACGAACATGAGGGCTTCGGTGCCATCGTCCGCGCCGTGAAATATCCTCGCCGCTTGCCGCTGCCGGCAGCGAAAGAAGACGGAGGTGTGAACAAAGAATAGAACTGGTCAGAACCGAAATTTCAGTTCCATTGAGTCGAACTATCAACCATCTTTGGCCACAGCAGACCGGCGGAGATGAGGCTTGTTGGCACTGCTCCGTCTCGTGTTCGATGTAGCATCACCAGCAACGTGGTTCAAGAAACAGGCCGGCCGGCCAACCTACTCGATGGGATAGCCGTTAGGTTTAATGCAGCTGGGAACTTCTGGCTGCGAGGCATTCGCCGTGCAGACGGATCGAGCGTAGCCGGGACTCAGACGGCCCATGTGGCTGCCCCTGGCCGCTTTGCGGTTTCAGACCGAGAGAAACACCAAGAAAAATCGCCATTGAAAAAAAGCAAGCTCATACAAGCTGTTTCACCGCAGCCGTTTGGCGATCTCCGGTATACCCATCCGGTACACCCTATGCAGGATTGGGCATATGAACCGGCTGAGAAACTGAGGCTTCAACATTCACCCTCCCAGAGACGATTGCACTTCGAGACGCACCCATCAGCCGAAGGGCGGCAAAATCGCCCGCGGATCACGGCTTGCGAAATAGCCAGGCTAATAAGTCTCTTGTGTTTATGCCAGACGCTTTAGAATTATTTGCTTCACGGTGGGCGGCAACTCGTCGAACATGCGCTTCTGAGGCCTTTTCTGCTTCTTGACTGCCCCACTGGACACAATGGCTCTGACGCGGGGAACGATGGAAGGGGAAATGATCGTCGATGCAAACGTACCTGGCCGTGGCGTCCACTCGGCCACTTCTCATCTTCGATGTCCCGGAACAGTGAGAGTGTTTAGAGCTTAGCGATCACTAGACCCAAAATCAAGACATCGCATGCCGAGTGGCGCGTCTCCTTAATTGCTGATAAGATGGGAGTCTACACACCCTCTTCCACATGCCAAACTTTTGGCTGGGCACCAGGCCCATGTGGCCCTTTCTTGGAAGGCCATAATCTGGAGAAGTGGCTTGAAGCGTGGGGTGGTAAACAATCAAGCATGCGTGTTCGTCTCTAAACCGAGCTGATACAACTTCGAAGCTGAAGTTGTGCACCCTCGTGCAGAATCCTATGTTCAATTCGATTCACTGTGGAACCCTCCATATCAGCAAGACGGGAGCCTCTTTCCGATGAAAACGCCATACAATAATACGTGGTACGCATCTAAAGTCTCGGTCGAATAACAAAGCTTGACAAGTAGCACGGTCGGGTTTCGCCCTCTAGTTGTAGACCTTGGGTAGGATCGCTCATGTAGATGAGGTTTCCGGCGTCTGTCTCCAATGGAAGAAAGAATATCGATTTCATCTTAGATACCTGATGTAAAGACAGAGAGGCCCAGATAGCATCAGACGTGGCAACCACGAGGTGAACAAACGTGATGTGTAGAAGGATCTGAAAGTGTAGAAATAAGTGAAAGTGTAGAAATAAGTAAGTTAGATTGACTTAGCGCCTTCCACTCACGTTGAGAGAAGGAATGCATGCAAGCCGACAAGTCCGAGGATCGCACCTCCTTTAGATAACATGTATAGAAAGGCGTGGCTCGCTTGGTATGTTCCTCCCAACAACCAACAACCTCGCCTTCTTGGCACCTCTAGCCCGAGCTAACTTTAAAAGCACTGCGCTTTAAACCAAAAGGCTTGTCGTTCTCTTCAAACTCACCTCCTTGCAAAGAATAGCGGACGAATGAAGCGGAGAACTTAGCAATAGTCAGCTCCATTTGATCAACAATAAAGCAAAGGTTTTGCTGTCTCTATTTTTGCCCAAAGAATTTCTATTTCATTGCGAGCGCGTTGTCTTCCTCACATCTTGGAGCCCTGGAATGAAGTTGTGTTGCTTCCATTTCGGCTCCTTCTCATACATGCCTTGGCATTAAGGCCCATGCCCGACGCTAACGGCTAATCATCAAGCCCCCTCCAATCCCGTCCAACACAAAAGCAGCCCCTTCCCAGCGCCTGGAGCTCGAGGTCGGCCGTGGCTCTTCAGGCGGCCCTTTCTGAAACAGAAACAAGTCGTCGAGACTCGCTCAGTTCCTTGCGCCCCCATCGTCGTCGACCACTCAACAGCGCACCCGTCGCATCGCATGAAGCATCGTCGCGGCTGTTCAGCTTGCCATCAAATGGCGAGTCTCTTGTGGCTGCACGAGGCCTTCTAGACGACTTCTCGTTGGCGTGCCGATTGGCTAGCCTTGGTCCGCCCAAACCTTCCTGACGGAGCGGCGCGTGAGCCGTTGCCCATCTTGCCCATCTTGCCCTAGGTACTTCAATACATCTAAATCGACGAGTGTCGTGTCCGTGCCGCCCCTGACCCAGTTGCTTGGGCTCAGAACTCTCCTCCTCCGACCGCTTTAGAGTTTCATCAGCGACGCCCTAGGATAAAGCCATTGGAAGCTCCCGCGAGCTCCTCTTGCCTCCAGAATAGCACTCCTCCATCCGCACGGCAGGCCCACTCAGTTTGGAGTTTGGCGTCCAGTGCGCACGCGCTTCGGACCTTTGACATCGAAAACACCTGACAGGCAGGCAAGAACCAGTCCCTCGGACCCAGCTCTCACATTTCAACCCTGCCTGGCCGCCCTCATTGCGGCTGCGCCCGCGACGTATCTCGCAGGCATCTAAATCGAGTCACTGGGGATTGGATCAGCTGCCCGTTTCGCTCGCTTTTTATACTACACGACTATACTATATAACTTGGGAGGGTGCCTTTCGCTTAGCATTCCCTTGGATTTTCTATCTCGACTGGCTTTACTTCTTCTCGACGGCCTTGCTATCTCACCTCTAATACCACCACATTCGACATACCAACAAACTCTCTTACCCAAACAACGCTGCCTAGGTCGGTCTTGTTCATGCTCTCTTCGCCATGGCCGAAGCACAAACACAATCTCCACCGAGCGCCAAGTCGCGCGACTTCCGAGTCAACCTGACGATCCCGCCCTCTTCCATCACCATGCCCCAGCAAACCGCCGCCAGGCTAATAAATCGGGTCGGTCTGGACACATTCTCGCCCGTCAACCAGAACGGCAGTTTTGAGTTCGACCGTGTCCTGAAAAGCGGTTACGTGCAAAAGCGCACACAAAAGACCAAGGTAGGAAGTCCCGCCTAAATATGTGCATAAACACGCCCGCTGACTAGATGGCATAGACATGGAGGACAATATACTTGGTCCTGCGGCCAAACACACTCTCCATTTACAAGTCAGACAAGGAGGAGAAGCTGCGGCACAAGATCTATCTCTCCGATTTGACTGCCGTCACCTTGCTGAAGGACCCAAAAAATAAACGGCCAAACGTGTTTGGTCTGTTTTCGCCCTCCAAGAACTATCACTTCCAGGCCTCTACCCTGAGGGATGCCCAAGAATGGGTCAACATGATTAGGAATGATGCAAGGATAGAGGAAGAAGAAGAGGAGATGTTCTTGGCGAGCCCCGCGGTTCAGAAACGCTTCTTCAAGGATATTCCGTTCCCCAACTTTGAGAGCAACCGCGCCGTAGCCGAGATGGAGCGGATGGCATCGAGTTCTCCGGAGCCCCTCGAACCACCAAAGCGGACATTTCCACCGTATACTCGGCGACCTTCGCACGTGGACTCGTCTGGCATGTCAGGGACCGAGCTGGCGTCTCACTCGGACTTTTCAGATTCGGAGGTCCAGCGATTCCCAGGCACCTCGTTCGAGAGCTTGGCTGTGCAGTCGCCCCCACTTCACTCTACCCTAACTAGACCGGAACTGGGAGCAACGAACGCCAGCCAAGTCAGTGGCATCAATCTCGAGCATGACCCCGACCGTGTGATCTGGCAAGGGTGGATGTGGTTTTTGCGCAGCAAAGGCGGCGTGCGACAATGGAAGAAGTCGTGGGCTGTTCTGCGACCGAGGAACTTTATCCTCTACAAGGACGAGACCGAGTATTCTGTTCTCTTCCTCGTCTATCTGTCCTCGATTGTCAACGTGGTCGACATCGACCCCATGAGCCGAACAAAAAAGCACTGCCTCCAAGTCATCACCGACGAGAAAAGCTACAAGTTTTGCGCCCACGATGAGGAGGCACTGGTTCAATGCCTGGGGGCTTTCAAAAGCCTGTTGGCAAAGCGTCGTGAACTCGAAGCAAAAGCGGCCGCTCACATTGAGAACCGTGCCGCATCCTGATCGGCCCGCTCCAACAGGAGACCTATTTTTTATTCCCTCCGTTGTTTGGAATACCCCGGTGGACTTCGCGGGAAAGCGTGGGGTCTATCAATACGTGCCGTACCCAGCCTGGTTTGTTGGTGGCTACCTAATTGCGCTTTTCAGCGCGTTTTTTGTATGTTATTATTCTCTGACGACTTACGACATATGACGAGCAAGGCTGTAATTATCAGGACTCAGTTGACTCGGCTGGGGAAATGACCAATAATGAACATGTTAATCCTGCATCATGCGGTTCGCGGTAGAACGTGGTCACTGTGGTGTGTGGCAAAACTCTAAGTGCGCTGTACTTTTTTGTTGCCAAGGTGCCAAGTATGCACGTCGTCGTGACATCTTTAGTCTACACGGGAGCTTGCTGGTTCATCCATCTCCATATTATGAAAACGCCAGGAGGCTTGTTCAAGCAACGATGAGTTGTTTTGGTGGGTCGAAGGCGGGCCCGATGGACATGAGATGGCTTGCCTAGGTGCCTGGGGAGTCCTGATCAGCTGCTCGCCAGACCGCGGCTAAAGCAGATTTCTAAAAAATCTCCCTCGCATGTATCAAGTTTTGGCGAGGTGATTTCAAAGAAGATCATGAACCTGTTGTCTTGCTGGTGGCAACACCAAGACCAAAGTCAGAAATGACCTTCACGGGACTTGGCACCATGAAGCAGGATCTTGGGATCAGCATTGGCTCGTTGAGTTACACGCTAACATCACCCCCATCACCCCCTAAATGACCCCGCGACGCCTCCCAAGCCACCTGCTGGAGGATGGCCAATGCTTGGACGGTGCCTTACAGCCACATGATATAGGGTAGGTTGGCGGGAGCGCCTGGACAGGGAAGGTTCCATCGGGGGGTGTTTTCCCCATTCCTACCTTCCGCCTCCCAGGTTGTTCAGGCCAACGAAAACGCAACTTTTCTTCGACTTTTGTTCTCGCTAACTCTGTCACAGTCGTCTGTCCCCTGTCCAGCGGCTCAAATGATGAGTGGATCGGAACTTGCTGGCCTGCAAAAGCCGGGCCGCAGCCATCATTCGCCTCCCCCCTCATGCGCCCCATATTGAGTGCCGCCCAATCAGCAGCCTGCGCCATGGGTGCAACTAACAGGTCGTGAACGTCAACATACAGGAAGGGGTGGTGGTGACCCGAGATTTGCAGTTGTTAGGTAAACCGGTCCATTCTCGGCCATCAACGACAGTCTGTGCTTCCATCTCCGTGAATCCTGGTTGGATTTAACAAGGTATTTTGCACTTCGCCCAAGCCGCTGCCCCATGACATGCCTGTAACTGGTTCTGAAGCCATTCCTATCTCTCTCCTCCCTCTTTCCTTCTCTCTCCATGGCTCGCTCGCTCGTTCTCTTTCGCTAGGGTCTCATCCAGGTTTGCCCTCGTGCGGCCCTAGACCGTAACGTCACGTCTAGACTGCAGCAGAACACAAGTTGTTTTGTCGAATAAGATTGTTCACACCTCATGTCCCCTTCCCTCTTTTCCGACCACTCGGTAGCTAGCTCGAAGTCTCTTGATCTTGGCCAAACTTCCCCCAGGCCCCCTCTCCTTTCAATTTCCCCCCTGTGCCACCTACCGTTGGTGGCTCGAACTCTATCTGAGGGTGTGTGAGTGTAGAAGTGTGGAGGTTGCGGTATCTGATGAAAGGGGACCGATATCCCCCCGAGCCGCACTTGTATATATCTATATCATGGGCACAGCACCACGCGGAACATAGACTCTTGTGTTTCTCTGTTCATCCGACTCGGTGTCTCTCGCTCATCTTCGCCACGAGACGCACCCATAACATCATTATAGTTGGGACGTTATTACCCTCACTCTCGTTATATGCCTGTATATCTTGTCTTTCATCCAACTTGTTTCGTTCCTCCCCAGCCACAGGGAATCCTTTCTCCTACCAACACACACGTCCAGTCCCCCCCCCCCAATTTGTGAAGACCGTTGAAGCAGATTCAAATAGAGATTGGCTCTCTTGAGGTCCATCTCTTATCGTCCTCTCCCGCAGCTTTCATCCCAAGTCATTGACCACAACCATTATTGCCCACCAACATGGCCTACCTATCGAGGTTACTAGTCTTCTTGGGCCTCATCACCCCCTTCGTTGTGGGCCAAGCCCTGCCGCTGAAAACATCGAGTCGTTGGATCCTCGACAACAACAACCAGCGGGTCAAGCTCCGCTGCGTCAACTGGGCTGGCCATATGGAGACCAATGTAGTAGAGGGCCTTCACCGGCAGTCGGTTGACTACATTGTCGACTGGATCAAGCAGCAAGGCTTCAACTGCGTCCGACTGACCTACTCCATTGACCATGCGCTCGACCCAGGCCGCAAGGTGTCAGAGTCCTTCACCAACAGCGCCGCTGCAGCCGGCGTGCCGCTGGACAGCATGGTCAACCTGTACAACCAAGTTGTTGAGAAGAATCCTTGGATTGCCTCGGCCACGACGCGCGATGTCTTCGGCGTTGTCGTCGACAAGCTGTGGGCACAAGGTATCATGACCATCCTCGACAACCACGTCTCTAAGGCGAGCTGGTGTTGCGACCTGACCGATGGCAACGGTTGGTGGGATGCAGCATTCGGGTACAACCAGTGGAACAGCCGCTACTTCAACACAAACAACTGGCTAGCGGGCCTTCAAGCCATGGCATCCTGGGCGCAGTCCCACCCCGGCGTCGTCGCAATGTCCCTGCGCAACGAAATCCGCGCGTTCCTCCTCCAGGACCTCAACGGCCGCAAGGACTGGTACAACTACATAAAGCAAGCTGGCGACCTGGTCCACCAGACGCACCCTGGCGTGCTCATCGTCATCGGCGGCGCGCAGAGCTCGACCGACCTCACCCACATCCGCAAAAAGATGCTCGACACCTCGGGCTGGCAGGACAAGCACGTGTGGGAGATGCACGCCTACTCCTTCACCGTCAACTTTCCCGATCCATTCTCCAACTGCGACATCGTCAAGGCGCAATACGGCCTCTACTCGGGCTTTGTGCTGGAGCAGGGCAAGGCGTACACCGCGCCGCTGATCCTGAGCGAGTTCGGCGTCGGCATGTCGGGCGGGCCCAACAACGGGCTCGTCGACAAGGACAGCCGGTACCTCACGTGCCTCGTGGACTATATGCAGAACAATGACGCCGAGTGGGCTGTCTGGGCGATTCAGGGGAGTTACTACATCCGGCAGGGCAACGTGAACGTTGACGAGGGATGGGGTTTGATGGACTATGAGTGGAAGGGCTGGAGGAATCAGCAGTTCCCCGGCATGTTGGGCAACATGTGGAAGGCGACTCAGGGGCCTTGAAGGAACATATGCTGGCCGGACACTGCGGTATGTTCTTATAGCTTGCCACGCCCACTGAGTGACTTCTGGGGAAGGCTCTTCTTTTCTTGTAGATAGGCATTCGCCATTTTTTATTTCTTAGATCTCATACCCCAACCCATCTGCAAACAAGCGTAGTTGATTGCAGTTATTTCGAATTTGATACCCCTTAATATTTTAAAGTAGAAAGAAAAGTGTTCTACTCGTGATTTTGCTGGTCTCGCGAGGGTAGCATGATTGATGGCTTGGGTGAAAGTTACTTGCCAGCCAATTCAACTGATGTTATAGGGCCATTAATTTTGTCTGCAGAATCTGCGATGTGCCCTTTCCCTCTCCATCCTCATTGCTCCTTCCTCGGAATATCTGCTGAGGGTGCGACTTCTCATTATGCTCTATGAGAGCGCACATTCCTTCTCGTTGTGCTTTCCAATTCAGGTCTGATGAACCTGCTGCGGCTTGTTTTCCCGACCCTCAATCTGCTCTTCTTTCTTGTCTTGCCTTCTTCTTCTTCCAGTGATCTTTTGGCTTGCCAACCAACTCGGTCCCCGTCATCAGGGAGGCCATCATCATCACCCCAAGTGGCAATTGAATCCCACAGATATCACCATCGATTATTTCTTGAGCCATCCCCCGTTACCCGGGGAGGTATTTTCTTTCTTTTGTTACGCCTACGGGAAACTCTTTGGCCCCAGTCAATCGACAAAATGGCGCCAATGATGCTGAGCCGCCCGATGACACAACCCCAGGTTCAAAGAGAGGAGCGTCTCGTCGGCAATGAGCCCGAGCCAAGGAAGAGCGATGACTCCCAACGCTCAACCGCTTCGATCTTTCGCTCAAAGAACCTTCGCCTCTTCAAGAAGACAAATGGCAAAGATGTCAAGTCCAATCTAACCGAGAACACCAAAAGGTGCTGGATTTGTTTTGCCAGTAACCGCAGGGGTCCTTGCAACCCGCTGAGTCGGTCACATCATTTTCCATGGCACGATTCTGGCAACACACATTCCGCAGCAAGTAATCAGTCGGCCGCGTCGACGGAGCCAGACCCTCCAGCCGGGGATACTACAGCATTGCCTCGCTTCCACAATGGACAACGGGTTTTCGGGACAATGAACATCATTCCTTCCGTCAGAGGAAGGCTCAATCTCAGAGGAGGCTCCCTTCGAAGAGTTGAGGTCTCCGAAGAGGACAGAGAAGTATTCAACATGGTCAGCTCTGATGAGACCGAGGAGGCGGTCCCGGTGTTGGCAATGCCGTCAGCATTTGCCTCCGAGGAAGAACGACGCAGCCCATTCCAAGGTTTCCAGGGTAGGCATCTA
Source organism: Podospora didyma (assembly GCA_033439775.1). Classification (NCBI taxonomy): domain Eukaryota; kingdom Fungi; phylum Ascomycota; class Sordariomycetes; order Sordariales; family Podosporaceae; genus Podospora; species Podospora didyma. The sequence continues at coordinate 1,313,417 of JAULSW010000007.1, forward strand.
ACCAGCATTATTTGTACTGTGTTCTGGGACTGACAGCATACAGACTTGTTCAAGGGGGACCTCTCGCTTTCTCAAGTGTGCCACACGACCGGTAAGAACACCTCCATTTGTTTCTGTTTTTGTTTCAAATCATATTCCTCGGCGCCCTCCACATCTCCTTAACTGCGCATCAACATGCTAACTCATCTAGGAGATGTCTTAGGCACGCTGTCTGCCGACCCGGTGATACATGTGACGCCTGTCTCGCAGCCCCCGGCTATAACCAGCACGGCGTGCAAAATGATTTTCCACACCACCAGGAGACTTTCAATAAAGAGTTCTAGCAAGGCGCAGGGTCAAGCAATTTTCATCTCTGGCGATGGAACATACAAGCAGATTCTGACTAGCCCTACCTTGTCCAACCCTTCAGGACTAGTCGAATCCCTAACAGATGCTTCTTCCCTGGATAAGGCCAAGGGAAGCGAAGCTTGTAAAAAACCGAAAACCCACGGGGGCGAAACCGACAACCGAGTAGGTGAGACAAATAAGTCAATGGGCGAAACGGATAAGTTAGTTGGCGAGACGGACAAGGCAATCGATGTCTCAGCAGACTCGGATTGGTCTTGTGATGCTGACTGCCAGTGTACCACTTGCGTTAAACCCTCTCCATGCCCAAAGTTCAACACGCTTCCTGTTCGAGGCAAGGTGTCGAAGTGGCACCGCAGATCGCCAAACTGCTTCAGCCGCGTTGTCATGACCACTCTCAAACACCTTGAGCTTGAGTTGAAGATGCAACGGATTATGACAGAGATAGCCGAATACAAGTTGGAGATGCGTGGCGAGCAGCTGAAAGAGGCCGCGTTGGGTTTCAGGGCTCTGCAGGAAACACATGGCACAACTTTCGCCACACCTTCCAGCAATGAGAAGACCCCTAGTCCTGATGTGGCATATGCCTCTCCAACAGTGGAGGATGACTCAAGCTCAAGCTCTGGGAGCGTCAAGGAAAATTACGAGGAGTCAACAACTTCTTTGGTTGATTCGAACCAGCGGTCATTGAGAGACGAATTGCTAGATATGGACGAAACATTTGACAGTAGCATACTGAGCTTGGGTACTGAGGGTAGCATCGCAGGAAGCATCCCCACTTTACGACGACGGCCTCGAATCAATGCAATGTGGTAGGAAGATGGAGTCGGAGATTGATGTTGTTCATCACCCGAAAGAGTGTCTATGGACTATTATTAAAGACAGGGGCTGACATTGAGTGTACAAGAGATACTAGGTAGTATTATGAGAGCATTTGACTTCTGAATTATCCAGTCAGGTGCAGATGCTAAGTGTAACGACGGGAAATTGAGTCATAGCTGAGTTCGAGCAGCTTTGGCTTTGTAATAAATGTCCAGGAAAGCCCCCCCTAGATGAAGTAAATCAGAATGTCTACACAACCGGGGAAGCGCCCAATCTCGACCTCATGCCGTTATGACTGCTCTCTTGTTTTCCTACCATTTTCCGTATCAGTCCCAATCACAGACCGGCGTCCAGCTTTGCGGCCGTCTAGAAATCTGATTTGTCTGTGTCTTTTGCCATTGAAAACTCCTTCTGATTGACGTGTTGAGGGAAGGGGCTTTATTTATCACTTGCTGCCACATTCTTCGATTTAAGTGCGTTGATATACATATATACATATATATATTTATAGAATATGCCTGGCATATTCCTGTAGTTAGGTAGGCAGTAGTTATATATCATCGAGAACTAACACCACTCCAACCCCCTCCCCCACCCTGGAATCAATATTGGGCAATACTTTTTGTCCTAGGACGCGCGAGAGGATAAGATATAGGTCTATATACATAATGTTCAAGTCAAGCCCACTGCTCGTGGGCAGGCAGGCAGACAGACAGACAGCACGGCTATTTAGCTACCTAGTTATTATGTAAGTAGGTAAGTCACACACAAACGGCGTTCAAGAAAAAGGGGCTAGGTCGCTCTATTTATTTACTCTTTTCTTCGCCTTTCATACCCCCCCTCCTCCCTTCACATAACTAACTGGTAAGGTAGGTGCCCAGGTTGTTAAGTTCGTAGATACTGTACGTTATATACTGCCCTCCCCTGGCCCCGCCCTTCCTCCAGCGCTGAGTGGTGCGACTTGCCACTCTCATCCACCGCACCGCCGGTGTAAGTAGCAAAACATAGACAGGTAGCTTTGAAAATCAATGTTCACGTTGACAATCAACCAACTAACCAACCCCCTCCCCTTTTTTTTGCCCAGAAAATGATAGCAGTTAACCAACAAACAATACAATAGCACCACACCACCCCACCCCACCTCAACTAACTAGGTACCCGAAATATATTTCATTTCACTTTTCAGTACTCGAAGTCGTCGTCCACCGCGGGTCCTTTACTCTTGGTGACACTCTCCTGCTTTCGATACATTTCAGCCACCTGCCTGCTCGACGTCGCTTCGTCAGGCTTCTTGTCATCCCTGATCTTGATAAATCTTGGGAAGCGCAGACTGATGCCCTTCTCGCCGCTGGGGTCAACGCCTTCCTTCATGCCGGCCTTGTAGCGCGGGCTAAGGGTTAGATCGGCCGTCTTGACCTCCCAGACGAAGCGGGGCTCGAACCAGACGTCGGGCTGGTGCTGGCCGCCGGCGCTGTGGGCGTAAAACGGCTTGGGTCGGTCGATGACCGTCTCGGACAGGGCCGCGTGAAGCTCCTCCAGGACGGCCTCGCTGAACCCCGTGCCGATGTTGCACACTGTTTCGTATGTATCGCTGATCGGGTTGTAGCAGGCCAACAAAAATGCGCCGTACACGGATGTGCGCTTGCCCTTGCCGTAGTATGCACCGAGAACGACGAGGTCGAGAGAGTCGCCGATGCCAGAGAGGTAATCCTTCTTGATCTATAGGGGGAAAGAGCAGGTCAGTAATAAGAACTACTCATAAGACAAACGAAGCAAATTTGTTTTACCTTAAGCCAATTGCGACTCCGCTTGCTGGGCTCGTACCCGCTCTCTGTGCCGTCCAACATCTTCACCATCAAGCCCTCGCAGGACGCCTTGACGGATTCGTCGAGGAAGACTTGGATCTCTTCAAGCTCTTGGCCATTCATGCTGGTGGCGAACGAGAACTCGCCCTCAACAGGCTGGAAAGACTTCACAAGGAGGTCCCTGCGCTCCCGAAGTGACTTCTCCACGATGGACTCGCCATTAAGGTAGAGCAAGTCAAATGCGAACACGCACACCTTGACCTTCACATCGTCAATTTTGACGTCCTTTTTCTTCCGCGTCATGAGTTGCTGGAAGGGCAGGACTTTCTTTTCGTCAACATCCCAAGCTACCGACTCACAGTCTAGCACGAAGCTCTTTGTATCTTCCTTGACCCAGGTGTGGAGCTTGGCGAGGATATCAGGATACTTCTTTGATAAGTCCTCCGAGTTCCTCGAGAAGATAGAAGCCACGCCACGGCCCGCCTCTGTGGTGGCACTTGGTAATGACTGACTAAGCTCTTCACCGGCATCCTTGGCGACATAATGGATTTGCGCCCGCTCGCCGTCGTACTTGTATTCACAGGTAAAAGTCTGACCATCAAAGCGATCAAGAACTTCAGTGATGGCTTTGGTCGGTTTGGCCAACATGGGCTTGAGAGGGACTCCTGGCCGAAGCTTACAGTGCTCTCTCAGGTTCATAATGCCGTATTTCACCATGGCGGGAATAATGACATCGTAGCTTGGAAGTTCACTTGTTCGGAGTCAGTAAAAGACAAAGATTGAAGATCAGTTGGCATACCTGTACACTGTTTTGAGAATGGATTCGCCTTTCTCAAGATCGGCCGTGCTAGGGACTTGTCCTTTCTGGGTGGCTTCGTGGGCAACCATTGCCTGAGCCAATGAAACCAGTACCGTTCTCTCAGCAAGACCAAGTCTCAGCTTGCCTTCCAAGAAACGGACGAGGTATTTCGCCTCGCTGGGGCCGCCTTTATCTTTAGTAATGTCGACTTTCCCGGTTGTAGAGTTTGCATCTGCGGCCGAGAGAAGCTTTTTGATGCCATCCACCTTTCTGCCTTGAGCACCGTTTCCAGACACGGTGGCGATGCCCATCAGTCCCTTCAAGACACCCTGTATCGTCAAAGCCTTCGGTTTGAACATAGTCGGCTGCGTTGATCTGGACTTCACTGCAACAAGGCCGAGATCTCCAATCTCCTTTTGATCTTGCTTGATGACAGCCAGACTGCGTCCGGTGGTCTCTCCAATTGCTTTCATGATCAGAGACTCGCCGATTCCGAGCTCAATTCCCGCATAGTCAGGCGCAAGCTTGTTGATCATAAGCAAGACCGTCGGCAAGAGATCGTCGGGGGTCAGCCTCAAGACCTGGCGCAGAAACAAGGAGCAGTGCTCCATAATTATAAGTCGTTTCGTCGTGAGCTCGACAAGGGAAAACGTCTTGCACAGAGCGGCGTAGGGAACGGGCTCGCCCGGTTTCCAGTCCGGATAGGGGTCTTTGGCCTTGGAGGTCAACACGGTTTGGATAGTCTTCCGCGCCTTGGCCGAGACAATGGGTTTCTCGTCATCATCAATGTCTTCTTCCTCCGCATCCTCGTCTTCTTCGGCCTCAGATGCCGTCTCGGGGGTTGCTTCTTCCACCTCTACCTTCTCAGCCTTCTTGGGGGGTTTGGTGTCCTTTTTCTTTGGTGTGGCTGCTGACTTGGGCTTCACAGCCTCTGTAACCTCAGCTTTCGCCGGCGGGGGTGCGTCGTCCATGATTTCGTCATCCTCGTCATCCTCTATGACTTGTCGGCGATCTCTCCTAGGTCGCTTGCTGGCTGGCGCAACATCCTCGACATCGTCCACAGCCACGCTATCCTTTTTACCATTTGCCGCCAGTGTCTTAGCCGGAGGCTTTGATTCGGGCACAGCTGTGCGGGTCCGCTTCTTGGTGTCTGTCACTAGCACTTTGTATTGTCAGTCCTATCCAGATTCTCAAGTCTCAGCAGTCGGCCACTCTTACCTTTCTCAGGCTGTGGAACGCCCATTCTCCCGAGGGCATCCATGATAGCCTTCTTCCCCCTCTTTGCGCCTTCCGATATTGAGGCACCATCCTTCTTCTCCTTGGCTGGTATGTCCTTTACTTCGTCATCTTCATCCGCCTCCTTCTTGGTCTTGGTCGGCACATCATCGTCGTTCTGATCCTCCTTAGCAGGCATAGCTTTGACTTCCTCCTCCTCCTCCTCCTCTTTAGCGACAACGACCGGAGCAGTCTCGGTTGGCTTCTTGTCTTTCGGCTTTGTCGCAAAGGACAGCTTCGTCTGCTGCGACGGAGCCGGCTTTGCGCCGTTTGGGTGACCAAAGAACTTGCTACATCACACACAAACACATTAGCGAAAGGGCTCATTACACTACACAACACACACCACTACCTCTTGAAAGAAGTAACATTTAAATTAAAAGAGCCAGCCAGCCCTCTAATCGGCAGCGGTGATGTTTGGAACCCAAAAGGGATTAATTTGGATTTTCAACACCCACCCCAACGTCGTCTGCGAGGATTTCACGTACCCCAGTGTGGCCTGCTTCTTGCCGCCACCGCCGCCTTTGGGAGGTGCCATCTTGAGTAAGAGAAGATTTCTGGCTGCTGCTGCTGCGCTGCTGCTGCTGCTTGCGAACCGGAAAAACTGCCGCGAAGCCAGGGCTGCTGAAGGATAAAACCTTCAAGAAGGGGAATGTCGAGGCCGACGGGGTTGTTGTTTTTTGAGAATGGTGCTTGGCTTATAGGCGCATTTCCAAACGCCCAATGGAATCGAATCGCGATTGAGAGCTTAGACGCGGTCGTTGACGCGACTTCGAAACGCAGCAGCGGTCCAGGGGTCGCGTAAAGTGGCACGGTCACACATGCGCGAGAGTGGGTCCCAGTCCAGCCAAAAGCTCCCGTTAGTGGACTAACTGCTTATGCACCTAGCCTCCATCTGTTCAACTCTCGGAATCCGATGAACTCTAAGAACCTTGTCGACCTTGGGTCCTTTTATAATCTAGGTACGGACACTCTGTAAACAGGCAGTCTATCCCAACACATATTCAATTTGGTTCACACATCGACTACACTAAGCGCCTTCCACAGAGTTGTGCAACATAAAAGCTCAGACTTCCCAGGCCTCTATGGTTGACTAATTAGGATAATGTACAAAAAAGAGACCGACACTAGCAGTTCCGGCATGTTGTTACATGCTGGGGAGGGTTGGGCTTCCAGGAAAAGGTCCAGAGGTATCGAGGATAGGGTAGTGAATCGCATTCAGGGGCTTCGGCTTAGTTGAAGTAGAAGTTCTCGTCCAGGGTCCGTCCACGAATGAACTGGGGCTCCGACCCGGGGACGTAGATGTCCTCGAACAGGATCTTGGGGGTGGCTTCGGGAACGGCCATCGCCTCAGCAATGGCAACCTCTTCGTTGACGTGGCTGCGTGCCTCCTTGTCCAGGCCCTTGAGCTCATCCTCCTGGGCAACACCCCAGTCGAGGATGTGCTGCTTAAGGCCAGCGATGGGGTCGTTGGTGGACCGCATACGCTGGATCTCCTCACGAGTGCGGTAGGTTGTGCCGGGATCCGACATACTGTGGCCACCATAACGGTAGGTGACGTACTCGAGAACCATGGGGCCGTTGTCGCCTTCGGTCCATTCCTTGCCATACTTGACCGCAGCCTTGACCGCAAGCACGTCCATGCCGTTGACCTTGAGACCAGGGATGTACTGTCCACGCTTGTAGTAATCTGTCAGGGCAGACGAGCGAGCCGCAGAAGTGCCCATACCGTACTTGTTATCTGTATAGTTGCATGGGTTAGCCACGGAGCGTTCATTTAGAACATGGACTGTGGGTGTTGCCTACTCTCGCAGCCGAAAAGGGCGGGCAGCTTCCAAAGTTTGGCCATGTTGAAAGCTTCAAAGACCTGGCCCTGGTTGCTGGCACCGTCACCTAGAACGCAGGAAATGTTAGTATTCACTCTTCGGTAAAATGTGTGCTTTCCGCATTCGTACCATAGAGAATCACGGTAGCCCTCTTGGTGTCCATGTACTTCTGGGCAAAGGCCAGTCCAGCCCCGACGGGGACCTGGGCACCGACAATGCCGTTGCCACCGTAGAAACCCTTGGTGAACATGTGCATGGAGCCGCCCTTGCCGTAGGCGATACCCTCGCGGCGGCCGAGAAGCTCTCCGATGATGGAGCGGACGGTGGCGCCGCGCATGTATGCATAGCCGTGGCATCGGTAGGCGGTGATGAGGTCGTCGGTCTTATTGATCGCATGTTCAATTCCGACCGCGACAGCTTCTTGACCCGTGGAAAGGTGGCAGAACCCCCGAATCTTCTTCTCCTTGTATAGTCTGTCGGCTGCCATCTCCATTTGCCTATTCAAGGGAGCCGGTTAGTTTGGTTGATCGATTGCACCAGTACCACCCGCCGTCTGTTTCATCGTGTCCTGCATACCTGATGACGACCATGTCGTAGTACATCTGCTTCAGCTCCTTCTTGGTCACCTCCATGGTGTAGGGCGGGGGGTCGAGCTCGTAGGTCTCAAAGCTCTCATCGCTGAGAGTCACCTGGAAGGGCTCCTCATCGGACTAATAGGCGCCATGTCTTGTTAGTTCCAGCCCAAAGCATCACGGCTCAACCCTCGAGAGGCGATAGGGCCAGGGAAAAGAGGGATTGGGGACAATGGCAGTGGGTCCGAAAACAACGCAACACAGCTCGCTGCGTGCCATTCACGCACGCACCTGGGGGACGGAGCTCTTGTCGACCTGCGCCGAAGCAGCGTTGGTGGTGACGCTTCTTCTGACTACAAGAGAAGGGATAGGAGCGCGCGGCGCCGCAGCGCGGGCGGGCACTGCCCTTGCGAGTCGGGCGGCTCGAGAGAACATTGTGATGATGGTAGAGGGTCGATTAGGTGGAGGTTGCGGTTTGCGCGCTGTTCGGAGCTGACTTTGAGAAAAAAAGTGACCCAGTTTTTGGCGTTGGGGAAGCGATGCTTGTTGAACGAATACTAGCTGGGTTTAGCGAGGGAACATGGTTGGGTTCGAATTGGGGGCTCCCATCGGAGGTCCCACTTCAGAGCTTTCGGTGAGCTCTTAGCCTCCTGTCACACTAAAACCAAGGAATTCAGTTGCATGTGCGATTGAAGAAACTCCGATCAACATTTTTTGTTTCCTCCTTCATCATTGAAATGGGTAGTTTTCTCTATTGGACTGGTCACCCATAAAATATGACCTTTTATTTCTTTCCAAGGTGAATGATTACAGACCAATATCTCACCAAGGTAATGCGGATTATTCAGTAACAAATGGTCACAGTGGGTGGAATGCTAGCAAGGCTGAGCGAAGGAAAGCGGGCCCGGAACTGATGGGGAAAGACCCGATAGCCAGGTGTGGAATCCTCCCATCATCACCGATTTGACCGGACATTTGAATGCCACTTCAGTTCATACATTCCAGACCAAAAATCTCTAAAATTTTCAAAATTCAGCCGGGGTAAATCAAACATCCCGAAGAAGTACAGAACTGTTCTTTGTCACACCTAAACCGGGCGCTTAATCTTCAACTCACCCATCTTTAGTAGCGTTATTAGACCGGAGTCCGGCTCAAGAAGTGGAGAGTGCATCATAACAGTTAATAAAATATGTGTCCCTTTCTTTCATATTCCAGCTAAAAGCTCAAGAGTGCAGTACCTCCTACCCAGTTTAAGGGCTCATCCCCTTCCAAAAATGCCGTTCCGCTAATATATTGCCAACCCCATGCTTAAAAAATGAGAAGAAACGCCATAGCAATGCCTCTCCGGGCTCCTTTCTTTTTCGAATAGACCAGAAATGCCTCTGTCCTAGGTATCTGTATGCCAATGTGTTGAGTTGCAAAGCCAATGTACGCGTGCTGTGTGAGTTTAACCCGAGATTAATAAGAACGCAAGCATCATCGCTCGGGAGCTCGAAACAACTCATGCCAGGTATATATGCTGACCCAGCGCCCCGCGATGCGGCACGCATACGGCGTAGCGCCATGTTGAAAATGGATAGACACTCGGGATATCTTTCTGTTCGCTTGTCTTACAACCCTCCGTCGGGGAAGAATGGCGAGCTGCTTCGCTGAAGCGGGGCAGTAGACGGACCGGCATCCATCATCTCCACGTCTTGCATGACGCTAGAAGATGTTCCGTAGTCGAGAGAAAACGCGCTGAGAGGCCGTTCTGGAACTGGCGCGTCTATTGCCCTTTGCGGAAGCGAAAGCGGTCGCTCATAGAGCACTTCCTCAGGGGGCGAGAAGGAGAAAACCTTGGGAACTGTTAGCAAAGGAACAGGGAACGAGCGGAGCTGAATTTTGCGTACCTCCATGACAGTCCGACTATTTTTTAACGCCATGGCAACACATTTCTCCTCCTCAAAGGCAACGCGCCACACAGCTTCCCCTTGAGTGATGAGCTCGCGGACAAGATGCCCGGTCTTGAGGTCCCAGACTTTGACTCGCCCGTCGCTTCCGCCGCTGACGACTCGCGTGTCGTCAAATTGCAAGCTCGTGACGCTGTTATCATGGGCGGCAAGGCGGTGGATGGGACAAAACCTCTCGAGAGACCATACTCTTACGGACCCATCACTGCCACCCGTAACAAGCGTCCCCCCGCGCATTTGCAGCTGTCCTACTAGAGATGTATGGCCCTGAAGAACAGCTTGGCATTCACTGTGTCGACGTGGTTAGCTAATTCAAGGCGGAGGGGAAGAGTTGGATGGGCTTACCCAGTAGCGGCGTTCCAGATTCGAACGCTGGTGTCAAGACTTCCAGTTGCCACTCTGTTACCATCAAATGCTATGGCGTAAATCTGGCTGTAGTGCCCCTGAAGAGTGTGGATGCAGCGGCCTTCAGAGATGCTCCAGACTTTGGCTGTGGTATCATAACTGCCGGAAACGACAATATCGCCCTTGATTTCCAGGCAACGGACACTTGCCTGATGCCCTACAAGTACGTTCCGACAGAGACCAGTCTTGATGTCCCAAACCCTGAGAGTGGTATCCCTCGACCCGGAAATTGCCGTATTGGCATCAGACATCTTCAAGCAGCGGACAGTAGAGGTATGCCCTCGGAGAGTGTGGAGGCAAACACTGTAGACTGTTAGCTGTGCACGGAAGATAGGAAACCCGGAGACTTACCCAGTCGTCAAGTCCCAGACCCGAACATCACGATCGCAACCACCACTGACCAGAATGTCGTCCCAGGGCACCATAGCCCAGACACCCATCACATGGCCCGAAAGTGTGCGCTGAGCGTTTCCCTCAGTATCGAAAACGTGGATCTTGGCATTATCAAGAGCCACGATAATATACTTGTTGGTGAGGTGGAGACTGGTGACAACGCCACCGTCCTGGGTGATATTCCTCGAAATATTGCGACCTCCAGTTCGCCATGCAGCATCAACGAGATACCTCTGCTTGAAATGCGACTTGTACGACCTCAGCCTAGGACGCGGGTTGACCGGTGGTATTTTGGCACCACCATCCACTTCGAGGGGTCCTGACCCAAGCAACGTGGGCGGCAGAGCTCCTGGGAAAGTGCGACTCGTCGGGGCGCCGTCCTTATTGGTAAGGGAGAACAGGTCCCGAATTGGGGGTAGTTGCACTGATGGCTGAACTTCGGACAGCCTCCGTTGATAGTCGTGTTTCACACATAAATTCTTCCACGTCATGTCGTCGCTCAAAAGATCCCGCCATCGTCGAGACACTTGAGATGCCCGGGCCAGGACTTTCGGGTCATCGATAAAGGAGAGAATCTGTGAATGCGTTAACGACAAGCGCCAGGGTGAATAGAAGATCGAAGGCCGGGTATCAACCCTCGAGGGGGGTATTTACACGAAGACAGAGTTCATCTGGAAGGCTGGTAAAAGGGTCCTTCTTCAGTAGCGGGCTAACGAACTGATGCACAAAGCTGAGTTGCTGGCTCGTACAGAGGTTAAACAAATCAGCAAGCAGACGTTGTCTTTGTGGGCTGCTGCACTTGACGAAGTGTTGGCGGAGTTCTGAGAGATACACCTCCTCGCTCTCCTCAGCATTGCTCCAGTTCGGCCGTGCGTGTGAGGGACCTGGCGATGCAGCGGGAGTTGGAGGCGGGGGCGGCGAGCCCGTGAGTTGCTGGTCGAAGTCCGCCGCTGGTGTACTCATACTCGGAGTCGGCGGCCCCCTCGGGCGCTGCTGGGACATCTTACCAGCATGTGTGTGGAGGGTCAGCTCGTCGCCGAAGGAACTCCTTTTCCGGTGATCGGAAAAGCTGGAGGGTCTCGAATAGCCAGCCATCGTGAATCAGAGTCAAAAGATTACAAGAATCTTCTAGCTGGTTGGTAGTATGCCCACAAAATAATATGTTCCACCTCTCGGCGAGCCTCGCGGGTTCTAAGTGTCGCAAGGGCTTCAACTACGCTCTCGTCGCAAATGCCAAACTCGCAGGCGTATTCGCCGGCGCCGAGGGCGAATACAGGCCAGGCCAGAGGCGAAGTGGGAGAAATGAACGTTTGTATAGCCGGTCGTAATCGTGATCTCGGGTCGAGAGTTGCCGAGGAAGACCGGTTGTCGAGTCGCGAGAAGCCGAAGGTGGCGCTGACCGCTGATATGAGAGTTGCTGAGAAACGTCTTCAGCTTCACTCAGAGGGAGTCGCCTTAAACTAAAATCCGCCTGACGTGGGCTGGAGCATGCGACACCTGCTCGGCCCGGTAGCGAAGCGTCGTTGAGATGATAAAAGGGCGCGTCGTCCACAGTTGCGACCGTAGGGATGGATCGAATGAGCGAGGAAACCCGGGGTTGTAAGTTGCAAACAGGGTCGAAGGGTCCGGGGGGTGGGGAGCGGGTATGCTGCCGATGTTTGCTAACGAGACATCGAAAGGGCACGGGGTTCCGCAGGGAGGGGCGAGGGACGAGGGACGAGATTGATCAGGCGTGCAGACCCTGAAGTTTGTCCATCAAACCATTCCTGCAATATTGAACCGAATCGACGAGGGCGTTCGCAAGGGAGGATTCGTCCAAAGTGTGAAGTCGTTGGGCCGGTTCGCGAGGGCTGAAAGAAGGGGGAGAAGGCGCTGAGCAGCGCTGAAAGAACGGGCTACAGTTCCAAGAAATACGAGGCGGCGGGAGCGCCCTTCAAGCACTCCCAGATTGGTCGAATGAGGAGACGGAAGGTGCGGTCTTGGGGGGGGCGACAGGGGGAGGTACGGAGGAACCTGGGGGTGGTGTGAAAGGGGCCATCCAATTATAACCGGTCCTTGGTTCACAGACCCGCACTACGACCCGCCAGACACGCCCAGAGCGAGCAGGACCCGACCTCCCGACGCAGCGAGGACGTTCCAAAAAGCAAATCGTCAAATGCAGCCACGCTGTTGAACCACCGCACCGCCGTTTTTCCTTGGTCAACCATTGTCTGGCGAAGAACTAAATAGCTTCAAAGCGAAGCCAGGTATCTGCTCGCTTTGGTAGCGAAATCATATCTGTGTGATCAATAATTCCATCAATTTCTACGGGATGTTGGGCATCTCTTCAAGTAGGAGTGACAGGGAACCGTCAACCAGCCATTTCGAACAGCCCGCCGGACTTTGATACACCCATTCGACAGAGAGCATGCAAGCCCAACTGCGGCGCCGAGACTCGACGCAAAAATCTCATCACTCTGCTGCCGCTCGGGCCGCATCTCGGTGGTGCAATCAGCACAGCAGAGTTCGTCCCAACACGAAGTCGCCGGTTCATGCCTTTGGGCGCTACTAACAGAGTTTATTGAGACCTTGTGAGACGGGGCAACGGGCGACGAAGGAGAGACATGGGCTCGGCGGGAGCTACCATATTTGCCTAGTCCATGGATTACATTGTTCTCGTCCCGCCGTGGCCACAAGCCAGCCAGGACACGCCGGGCCACCGCCTTAGATACATTAACAATCCTAGATCCTTTGGCCTGGGCCTGCCGTCTGCCGAATATAGGCATGTAGACAACATGTGCAGACCGCTCCGAAAAGAGTCTGCGGTCATCTGAATGCAAGGAGACGGCAGGCAAGAATGGCGTGCCAAACAAGCGGCGGGCGTGCGGGCTCGAGGCGGTCTCCAGGCACTCGAAGCACTGTGCCGCGGCCGAGACCGAAGATTGCTCGCCAGCCTGCTCCATGACTGCATGAAGAACACGGCGCGACCGTCGATTACATCAGTCTGCAGCAGATTGTCTGTTATTGCTGTTCATGCCACACGCCTATCGAAAAGATACCGAGCCTAATGGGGGCCAAGAGCAACGACAATCTGCATCCTCCTTTTTCATCATACACAACTCAGATTTGAGAGCGAGATTTTCACAAATCCTGAACTCTGATGGGATGATGGCACCACCACCCACCACCTGCCCAAGTCCTTCTGCCCGCTTCAGTCGGTTGCTGATTAATTTGCTCTGCAACTCCCGCGGCCTGAATCTGCTGACTGCAGCGAGCGAGCGACGCACTGCTGACGCCCCAACAGCGCATCCGCGCCTTGGGCCGCCCTCCGTGTTTAAAATCTCACCAACACATCAACGAACGAGCATTGCCCTAAAAAAAAGCTCTTGCCCAAGTTGACGGGTCCCCTTGCATTATTCCTTCCGTCGAGAGGGCTTGGGGCGAAGCAAGGACACTCCAAGCCATTCCAATCCCAACTTTACCGCAGGTAGTGTAAAAAATCGCCCCTGGCAGCATCCCCAATAAATGTCAAACATAGCTCCCTGGGGATTGAAACATCTCTATGTATTGACTAGAAATCCTTCTTGCGGCTCCATTCGGGGCTGGCTGGCCTGAAACATCGGCTTGTTCATTTACCTAGGTCGGTTTGTTGCTCCGCAGCTGGCTTTTTTTTACTTCAACCGGCCTTGCTTGCCTAAGCAAGCAAAGTTATGGAGTTTTAAAAAAGAGCCATGCTTTTTTGTCTAAGGAACAACGCTCGGGGTCCCAACTGACACACTGACACGCTTTAATGCCTCGATATCTCCACTCATCCCATCCCTAATACACGATGACACTCAATAGGGTAATACATATTTGAATTGTAAATAAGATCACAACTCCAAACTCCGGTTCTCCTCATGCCGCTGCAGCACAAAATGAGTAAGAATAAAAAGGTGCAGTAAAGTTTATGGTACCACACAGATATGACCTGAACACCTGCCGGTTTTAGTAATTCAATACAGGAAAGAAAAATCAATGGTGGTGCCCAAATTGCGTAAGGAGCGGTAGCAACATCCCTCCTACTGTTGCGAGCGTATCTCGTATTTGCGGCTTGGACTGTTTTCTTTGATCCATGGTGCTGCTTGGGTACCCGTTCATGGTTGAATGATGATCATGAGGTTGAGAGTGGTTTTCTTCTTGCATTGCATGCATAGCAACGTATCTACGAGATTTACAGTCAGTATTTCCGCTCAGTGTGCCAAGGTGAAAAAAGAAGGGGGGATGCTTACAAAAAGGTACCAGCGGAGAAGAGGAGCAACATGCCCGTCCACCACTGCCCCGACTCGCCTTCCATGTGGTCGCCCCCGAGCAGGGATATGATGAGGTATGTCATCAGTGCACCGAAAGGGGCTGCGAGGCTAAAGACAATAAGATGACCCCTTGCGGCGCGCTTCGAGAGCCCTTGCTTGAGGAGAAGCGAGGTCAGACCAAAGGCCGCAGGAGCTTTGTGGACCATGATGGCCACAAATATGATCAGCCCAAGCTTCATATTCGACGTTGTCGCCGATGCGCCCATCGCAATACCGTCTGCCGCGGCGTGAATAACCAAGCCTGTCGTTGTTGCTAGACTGCGTGACTGCTTCGGCGACGGGGCAAGAGAGCCTAGAAAGCCCTCGGCTTCCTCATCCTGCGACAGCACGCTTGATGTTGACAAGTTATCGAGACTAATGTGCCTGGTCGCCGGTGCTGCCTGAAATGTGTCTGTCGCATGGCGAGGTAGCCTATCGATTAGGAACATGAGCACGAAGCCCAGCGTCAAGGAGAACCCGATGTAGAACGTCGGCAGACGGGGCACGTCATGGTCGTCCTTGTCTTCGGGCGAGTTTGCCGGCAGTGTTTTCGCATGGTTGTTCTTTCCGTCGTTAGGAACGCTGCCCTCGTTCTCCTCGTCGTCCTTTTCCGCCCTTGGCATTGTCGAAAAGATGGAGTGTATAGCCCTGGACGCAATGTCGACGCCCTCCCACCTCGGAAGCTTCAACGCCTCGCCATTGCCATTAGCCACGTTGATTCCAGCTTCCCAGCGCACCCCCAAGTTGCACCCTCGGCTGAGATGACGGGCATTATGGGAATGCCCTGCCGCTCCAGTCGTTGCAATTGCTTCGATACCTTCGGGTATTATGACAATGAGTGATGTGCCGACCAGGATGCCGATGCCGATGCTGGATATTAGTCGAAGTTGCGACTGCGAAAGGGTCATGGATAGTGGAAGAGCCCCAGCCAAGAAGGAGCTATTGTAGAGTCTCGTCAGCTTGCGCTCGCTGGCAGGAAGAAAGGGTCAGTTCGGTGTGTCGCAACGTACGCCAGGGCCATGACCACCTGTTGCGAACAATCTTGTTAGCTATATTACACCATGGAGAGATCGGCGCATATGAATTCAGAGGGCGGGGGAGCAACTCACGCTGAGGGCCAGAAGAATTAGTAACCCGCCCATTTTCCAGGGAACTTATGCCACGATACGATGAGGATAACGACCAGTCTTCTGGCGACTCATCGGCGCAGCAGATGTGCAGCCGAGAGCAATAAATGACAGCTAGACTACTGCACCAGACAGTAGGATAAAGTGGACTCGGAAGTATCTAGGAGAGACCCTGTTTTGGCAGCCTTGAAGATCAATTCGCGCCGTTGGACCCATTCGCAGGCCACGCAGCGGGTGATGGGGGTCAGTGCCAAGCCCTTTAACGACTGGGTGTTCTGTTCAGAGATTTAACCATTTCAGACCAAGCGCTGAAGTACTTCCTCTGTAGACACGCCAGGGCGTTTTACGCTCAAGGAAGACAAACGACGAAACCCCAGATTTCGTTGATATAAATAAGACTTTGATAGCCAAATTTCGCAATTAGACACTCAGGAATAGAGCATATAGATAATTGATGTATTTTCATTTTTGTGAAGAGGGTTGAAGATGTGATTAGGATAATGTGTACATTGCGCTTCACCCTCTAATGCGGGGTTCCCTTAGCAGAATAGCAGGGGCAATTCTATAAATATACGAGCTACACGTGACAGGGTGAGCATTCAATTAGAGGAACCTCGCATCGCGACCGCGATTGTTTCGAACACTCCCCCAAGCTCTTCAACCCCTCAAACCCGATCGCATCACCTCAATTTCTCCTCCACACCACGCAGAGCTTCCCGACCACGTAGGGCGCAAAAATTGCGAATTGTCCCAGTACTTTGCCATATTTTTACACAAGATTCCCCACCGCGAACGGGCGAGATTCCTTGTAACTCGACACGAGCTAAACTTACCAAGCTGTCATTCACCATGTCTCATGACGATTGTGAGAAATCCCGTCCCTAGAGTCTTTCTAAACTGCCTATCAAATTAGCTAACCTGCGTTTTAGGGACGGCGAACGCCAACCAAACCGTTGTGGTGTCTCTGGTCGCACCGAATACCAACAGCGAGAGCGGGTTAAGGACGATCGGCAGCTTCCACCCCAAATTCACATACCCAATCTTTGGCGACGATGAAGCCATCTTCGGCTACCGAAAGCTGCAAATCGAACTACGCTATTCTGCGTGGGACATGCGGCCAAACCTGAATATCTCGTACAGCAAGAAGTTTCCGGGCCAAGGCGATACCCAAGCAGCGGATATCAAGGAGATATTGCACGATTTTCTCCCCGAAGGTATGATATAAGCTACGTTCTTGTAAGAAAGAACCAAACTAACCCATACAAGTTGCCTTCCAGAATCCGCGGGACTTTGAGGCCGCAATTAGGCAAGATCACAGCGGTTGGACTCCTCCCGGCAAGCTGGTCACATCTTTCGACAGCGGAGATAAACGGCTTGAAGTATGGAAGGGCAGCCTCGGCGATCCGACCGTAAACCAACTCCTGAGGCGTATCCAGATATTTGTGCCATTTTTTATTGAGGGTGGAACAGCCATTGACGTCGATGAGCCGGACGCTGATCGATGGACGGTATACTTCCTCTACGAGGAGAAGAAGTCGACCGAATTCGGCAAATCCGAATACATCTTTGCTGGCTACAGCACCGTCTATCGATTTTTCCTCTACCAAAAGCCCACAATCACCGAAGCATCTAACGGACAGCAAGACCAATCCAAGAAAGACCTGGTGCTGAATGGAGACTTTGACCTATCAGACCTTCCATGCCGCACGAGAATCTCTCAGTTTCTCGTCATCCCTTCATTCCAGGGTAAGGGACTGGGTTCAAAACTCTACAACGTCGTCTACCAGGACTATCTCCAGCACCCGCAAACAGTCGAAATCACGGTCGAGGACCCTAACGAGGCTTTTGATGATATGAGGGACATTGCAGACCTTCGGTTTCTGCGAACCACACCAGAGTTCAACGCTTTGCATTTGAACACCAGTCTCCTCATTCCCAAGTCCGGCCCTGCGCCAAAGGATATCCTCGACAACGCTGCTGCGGAAGCTGTGCGACGGAAATACAAGATCGCACCCCGACAATTCTACCGGGTATTGGAAATGCATCTGATGTCAAAGCTGTCGGATGCCCTTCGGCCAGGGATATCACCAGAGAAGACGACAAAGCGAGCGACGAAGGAGGAGAACCATGAATACCAGCTCTGGAGACTAATGGTCAAGAAGCGGTTATACATGCACAACAAGGATGCGTTGGGTCAGCTGGAAATGCATGAACGCATTGAGAAGCTCAACGAGACGGTATCGGGTGTTGAGTTCGACTTTGCTCGCCTTTTGATCAAGGCCGACGATCACAAAGATCCAGCTGCTGCCACTGCGAATGGAAAGCGGAAGCGGGATGAGGCGGGTGAATCATCCAACCCGAATAAAAAGTCGAAGCTTGAGCCCAATGATGGCCCCGACGAAGGGCCCGACGAAGGCTCCGACGAGGGCTCCGACGAAGGCTCTGATGAAGGCTCTGAAGACGGTGTTTGTTGATGAAGATTCTGATGGAAGTGGTGATGTCGGCCCCGACGAAGGCCCCGATGCAGCCTCCGATGGAGACACCGATGAGACATGATGATTAAATCTACGGCCTGGCAATCAGGATGGCGAAGAGCATAGGATGAGCACAGGAACATGATGGGTTAAGGATTCTATTTCTTGTCTGATATTTGTTTTGTATTGTGTGATTTTGGTGGCGTTTGGCGCTGAAATGGTGTCCAACAACTGTTAGCTGTTCTGAAAACCGATGCTCTTTATAATACCTTGCGGTTCAGTTTACAAGAGCAAAACAGAAAGGCAACCTCTATCCGTACCCCCATTCACGGTGTCTATGTGGCCGACATGAACCTAGTATTCGATAGTAACGATAGGGGAAAAGGGCCTTTACCCACAAACGCCCAACAAAAGGGTCGAATCAAGTTTGTATTTTATATTTTTTTCAGCAGCTTGGGAGAAGTTTAGTCCATCTGATGGTTGGAGAACCGGGTGCCGTTGACGCCCTGGACGCCCTTGCCCAGCTGGCTCGCAACCACGGTAGCCTCGCGGACGGCGCGGGCCACAGTGCCCCTCACCCTCCCTTCCTCGAGGACCAGCAGGCCGCCGATGGTGCAGCCGCCGGGGGTGCTGACCTTGTCCCGGAGGATGGCAGGGTGCTCACCGTTGAGGACCAGACCAGCGGCGCCGCGCATGGTCTGGGCGGCCATGCGCTGGGCCTCGGCGCGCGGGAGGCCCATGGCCACGGCGCCGTCGATGGCCGCCTCCAGCATCAGGGCGAAGAAGGCCGGGCCGGACCCGCACAGCGCGGTGCAGGCGTCCATGGTGGTCGGGGGCAGGTACACCACGTCGCCGATGCGCTTGAAGATCCACGTCACCAGGCCCATGGTCTCCTGGGGCAGGGGCGGCGTGGACGTGTTGATCACGGTCATGGACTCGCGGATCAGGGACGCCGTGTTGGGCATGGCGCGCACCACGCGGCATTTCTGGGCGTCGTCATCGGGGACTGAGTCGCCGCCGTAAATGGCCGTCTCGAGCTGCGGCACGCCCACGCCGGCGAGGATGCTGATCAGCAGCTTGCCGTTCAGGGCTTCGCTCATGCCCGCCTCGCCGAGCACCTCCTGGACCATGTACGGCTTGCAGGCGAGCAGGACGATGTCGGCCTGCTTGACGGAGGCCAGGTTGTCATTCTGGACCACGCTGACGGCCGAGAGGTGTTCCCGCAGCGCCGACTTGACCTTCTTGGCGCTCTCGGGCCGCCGCACGCACGCGATGAACCGGGTTGGGAGCCGGCTGGGCACGTCTTCGGGCGCCGCCGGCGTGGATGTCCCGGACGAGGGAGGGGCCAGACGGCTGGGGCCGCCCTGCATGTCTTGAAGGGAAGCCAGGATGCCGGACAGGATCGCGATACCCATGGTACCTAATCAAGGGGCGTTAGCATACAATAGAAAAATAATATCTTATATACTTGAAGTATCAGGGAAACTTACCACATCCTAGAACCGTCATGGTAAGCTCCGAAGAGCCACTGCCGGGGAGAGTTAGATTTACAGAGCTCATCTTTGCGATTTGTTAATATTGCTGTTTGGGGGATGAGTGAGGTGGTGTGTTCAAGTTGAGGGCGCGCCGATTTTCGGCTTTGGATGCCCCAAAAATGGAAATTTGTCTTGAGCCTGAAAGAAATGGAGATGGGTTCGCACGGTTAGGTCCTCAGGTTCATTTATGCCTGCAATAATGGCTGTGAAAATTCCAAAGTTGCTAAAATCACAAATATCGCCTGATGATTCAATTCTTTCTTCCTTGTAACTGATCTAAAGTCGCCCTCGACCCTTTTTCTCGACAGGTACCACCCCTGTCAGTCTACAAGTCTGGAATCCCTCCATCAAAAATGTCACCCCGCCGTTTTAAGGAAGCTTTTAGCGTAGTCTGACGTTTGACTTGAGTGGTCAAAATTCCAGACGGAACTCTACACCGCCTGCCCAAATTCGACTAGTGGTAAGAGAGCAACGGGACGCACGGTCCATTGCATTGACGATAAGAAACGGGGACGACGACTCTCGGTGAATGAACATGGAGCCAGTTATTATGCTGCCAGTGGCGCACCTTCCGTCACAGCAGCATCCGCATCAGGTCAGTTCATGAGGCTGTCAGTTGCCTTTCAATAGAAAAACATACCACTTGTCGTCCCTCTGCTGCATAGCCCATGGGCCTTTCTTGCCTTTTTCCCTCTTTCTTACATACATTGGATAAATGAAAAATACTTATTGGAAAGCCGACCCGTCACAACCAGCTGTTCAACAACCTAAACTTAGGCATTCCATCACCCACCACCCCTGAAAAAACGTTTACAGCATATGAGTCGCCAATAACACAAACTCAGCGCAACACTACACAACACACTCTTACCATATCCGCCCCGTTCTTCTTCTTCTTCTTCTTCTTCTTCTTCTTCTTCTTCCTCCTCTTTACGATAACCAGGCAGCTACTACAAGAACAACAAGTTAATAACACGACAAAGAGAAGAGAATCCGAACACACACACACATAGAATAATGGCTGACCCGTTCGAGGTGCGCATGCGGTTCACGAACCAGCTGCGGCAGCTTAATGCGTCTGTCAACTCGGCTCAGAAGGCCGCCCAGTACGCACTCAAAAATCGCGATATGGCCGAGGATTTGCATTCGTGCATTCTGGAGCAGCTCGAGCGGGTAAATAAATAACTTACCTTACTTTCATGAAAATAATAATAATATTCTGTCTTTCTTCTGTTGTTATATATATGATAATTTTCCTGGATGAATTTCTTTTTGGGCTGACAATTTACCTCTTAGAACAATATGAACACGCGCGCCAACATCATGTACTTTATCGAGCATTTCCTGGACATGGCCAGCAAGGACGGGTACGACGACTACGTGCGGATGATGCAGCGTGACATTTTTCGGGTGGTGGATGCCGTCGCGCCTGATGACGGCTCGGGGGCCGCGAATGTTAAAGTCGCGAGAAAGGTGAGTTTTATTTTGGTGGATGATCACTTGGTTGAGCCTGCCTTATTTATGTGGTTTTTTTTCCTCAGGTTCTTCAAGCACTACAGCACAAGAATTTCTTGGTTGCCGATACGGTAGCCGAGATCGAGGAGGTGCTCAAAGGCCGTGACACAACTGCGCAGGATATCGTCATGTCGTCGCCGGTTAACGGCAGCGGCGGCGGCGGGGCCGAAGACCACCTAGGGGACATGCCGCCTTCGCAGGCTCTGCCCCTGCAGCAACAGCCGAAAAAGGGCAACGCGCCGCCCAAGCTGGACAGGAAACAGGTCGAGCAGCGGATCGAGGAGGACCGGGAGCGCCACAAGAGGCTGCGCGAGGGCATGTGGGCGGTCCCGTCGGGGGATTATGCCGAGGCGGACAAGCTCTGGGAGGAGACGAGCGATTTGGGAGAGGACGACCACCGCCAGGGCGAAGAGGAGTATCAGGAGTGGAAGAGCATTATTGATAAAAGCTGTCCGCACCGCAGAGCTGCTGCTTCTGCTGCCGCTGCCACTGCTACTTCTAGGGGGAATGCTAATGGCAAGCAGCAGCAGCAGCGTAAGAGCTCTGTCTCTTCCTCCACTGACCGGATGGTCGAGTAGAAGTCCAGCACGGAGCGCGGAGATGGTGATGGCTATGGCAATCGTGAAGGCTCTCACTTTTCTCCTACTTAGCTGGAAAACCGTCAGCACCAGCACCGAGCGCGGAGACGGTGATGATTATGGCAATCGTAGGCGCTCCCACTTTTCTAGTACTAGCTGGAAAACCGTCAGCACTAACTCGGAGCTTGGATGTAGTAGCAAGGAAGCGTACGGCTCCGCCATTATTCTCACTGGTCGGACCCCCGATGAGGAGTCCGGTTCTGGCGGAGATTGAACCCCCCCTCCCCTCCTCTCTCCTCTCCTCCATTGATATGCGTTTGTGCATCATCCATAAGTCAGTCCAGCGTTTACTTTATATTTGAACGAGCCCAGCGGAGGTGCCTGGGTAGGGCAGTGTTTGGACCGGTGACGATTGGCACAGCACATTAGCTTTGAACCAGCGTGATACATATGTATCGGTTAGTTGTATATAGGATCGAGATGGAAAAGGATTGGGGCAAAATGTAACTTTTATGAATTCATGGAGACATAACACGTAACCATGGCTTCTCTGATGGGTACCTACAAGTAGATAGGATTTGCAGAGGTTTCGCTGGTATATATCGAGGTAATGTTACATGTTTTTTTTTATATGTGTTTGTACATGCAGCGGCTGCCTTTGGTGATCGTAACAACTGGCTCGCCACAAATAGAAGAAGCCTCCCCCAGGCCCTTTCCGTGCACACAGCAGTAGGTTTGTAGGAAGAAAAAAAGGGTAGGCGGCCCCCGCCTTATTTATTCCAACACCACAATGGCACCTAGATCTTTCATCGTCGCCACGATCTTCTCAGCGTCCTCCTTCGGTACCGACTCCTTCATGACCTTGGGCGCGCTCTCGACAAACTTCTTGGACTCGACCAAGCTCAGCCCGAGCAGCCCCTTGACCTCCTTGATGATCTTGGGCTTGGCGGCGGCATCGAACGACATCAGCTTGAGCGTGAAGAGCGTCTTCTCTGCGGCGGCCGGGGCCGCATCGTCGGCCTCCTCCACGGGTGCGGCGGCCGGGCCTCCAGCCGGGGCAGCCGCGAAGCCGCCGACCGGGAGATCGGGGATGTTGAGGCGGGACTAATTCCTCCGTGTCAGAAAAACCAAAAAAAGAGTGAAGAAAGCAACCAGTGTTGCCCTCATGTGATGAGGATGTTTTCTTCACTCCAGCCGTACCTTCAAGCTCGCAACCAGGTCTGCTGTCTCCAGGAGCGTCAATTGGCTAATCTGGTCGACAATGGCGGAGATCTTGGGGGCAACTGCTGCCGCCTCGGTCGAGTTGTGTCGTCGCGCGAACTTGTTCTGGAGGAGGGAGCTCGAGGCCCGGACGGACAACGTCGTGCTGGCGCGCAGCTGGCGCGCGCAGCATTGTGCTGCGAACCGGCAAGAGAGAGACATGATTAGATGTGGGGGTTGGTTGGAGATGACGACGACGACGACGACAACGGCGGCGGAGACGAGACGGAAGGGCGACAGAAGGGTTGGGGCAGGTGCTGCTGGCGTCGAATTTGGCCTCGCGATATGTCCAAAGTTGCTGCTGCTGAGAACGCCCCGGGAATTTTTTCGCCAGTCCGTTTCCCCAAGAATGGAGCTCTCTGATTGGTCGCTAGCTTTGGTAGCGTACCTGGGACCTGATACTGGAGTAAAATAAATCCGGGCGGCACTCAACCACCTGCGTGCAGGCGGAGACAGGCGGTGACATCCACCAAAGAGGTGCCCCAGTTTATCAGTTTACAGTGGACTTGGGAGTCCCCTGTCGTTACGCTAACGACCTGCAGCGGGAACTCTGTATGTACCCCACCTCGATTGCTCAGAACGGCAAAAAAAAAAAAAAAAAGTTGAGATGGTGAACGAGAAGCAAGCATGCGAGTCGGTTTTATATCCGATCTCACAAGCTCTGCATAATAAACCAAAAACCACCACACAACGCCGCCAACCTGCAATATATCTCACCAGGATGGCCACGACCGACGTGAGCCCGCAGAGGGCGTCGCTCCTCAGCGACGCAGCGACTCTGCAGCTCTTGCCGGTCGAGCTGCTGGCCATTATCCAGGACCACCAGCCTACACATTTTTTAGAGGCCATCGCCAATGCGGCCCTGGCCCTGGCTGCTACCGACAGGATATTCGCCCACTTTGAGGCCGTTTTCGCAGATATTTGCGCCCGCTGGGTGCTGACCTCCACAAATCTCGACTTGCGAGTTCTTGCCGCATTTGCAAGGATTCTGCCTTTTGCCCCGTCACTTTCCGTCTTCCTCACCACTCACCTTCAAGGGGGGAGCCTTCAGGGGCAACAACCACTAGAGCCGCTCGACTCGGCGTCTTTTCGCGATGCCGACCTGCTCGTAGTTCTCCTGTCTCTATGGCGGCTCAACAACTTTGACAGGCCGACGTATTCCAAGCTGGCGAGGCCGTCGCAGCTTCAGTCCCTGTTCACCCACCGGGAACCTGCTGTCAGATATCTAGCCATCAAACTCTTCTGCCAGCTCCATGATGCCGCAGATCTCAAGTTGGAGGCCCTGCTGGCCAAGCACATCCCCAGGGACGCCAGCCTCGTAGCTGCTTTGGACGGGAGGGAGGCCGACTATGCATTTCTAAGCCTGTATGAGGACGCTAGGGAGCAGGAAGTCAGGGGCCTTCGCAGTAGAATTCAAGCTGTCCAGGCCGCTGAGCCGCCTCAGCTTTGCATCCCAATGCAAAATCTAACTCCTCTTGTTGTCAAGTATGGCAAGGCTGTCCTCCCACGACCTCTCGGCCCTGTGACCACCCCTAGCGCTCTGTCCCTCACACCGACCACGGTCGAGAACCTTGAGAACCTCAGCGGCCTGTTGCAGCTCTCAGGTCCAATATTGCTCCATGGCCTTTCTGGCGCCGGTAAGACATCGCTCGTCCACGAGGTCGCCCGCGAGCTTGGAAAACAGAGGGACCTTGTGACACTCCATCTAAACGAGCAGACCGACGCAAAGATGTTGCTAGGTTTGTACACCACAGACTCTAAGCCCGGCTCATTCCAATGGGTGCCTGGTGTTCTGACGACGGCCGTCAAGGAAGGCAGATGGGTCTTGATAGAGGATCTCGACCGCGCGCCAACCGAGGTCATGAGCACCCTGCTGCCGCTCATCGAGCGTGGAGA
Organism: Podospora didyma; assembly: GCA_033439775.1. Taxonomy (NCBI): domain Eukaryota; kingdom Fungi; phylum Ascomycota; class Sordariomycetes; order Sordariales; family Podosporaceae; genus Podospora; species Podospora didyma. Next base: position 1,338,303 of record JAULSW010000007.1, read on the forward strand.
GCTCTTGATTCCCGGCCGAGGAGAGAGAATCAAGGCCGCGAGCGGTTTTAGGATGTTCGCCACTGTTCGGACGCTGCTGGGCATGAACGACAGGGAGAACCTGCCCAGCTTGATTGGGCTTCGTCTCTGGCTGCCTCTGCACGTTAAAGCCCTTCCTCGCGATGACTTGCGGGAAGTAATTGGTGGCAGGTATCCTCTGCTGACCAAGTACATCACTGGAGTCCTGTCCGTCTTCGACCAGCTCATCACATCTACGAGCGGATCGACGCGGCTCGCGCTTGGCCGCTCATTCATGGAGCGCCCCATCGGCACAAGAGACCTCCTGAAATGGTGCGGACGATTGGACAACATCCTGCGCGCAGCCGGCTGCAAGACGGGAGAGGAGCCCATCAGCGACACCACGAGAGATCGTATGTTTTTGGAGGCCGTTGACTGTTTCGTCGGGAGCATGCAGGAGACGCCATCCCGGAACGCCCTGATCGGAACGATCGCAAAGGAGATGCAGCTTTCTCCCGAGAGAGTGCAGCACTATCTCACCAGCTACATCCCCGACCTGGTAGATAGCGAGGCGAGGCTGACGATTGGACGTGTCGCTATGGTCAAGGCAAGGCGGTCCAGTCGGGTGACCAAATCCAAGAGACCATTCGCCACGACGACACACGCCAAGAGGCTGCTTGAGCAGATCGCAGTTGCCGTGAGGCATCAAGAGCCGCTCTTGTTGGTGGGTGAAACTGGTATAGGTAAAACAACGGTCGTTCAGCAGTTGGCGGAGTCCCTTGGCCATCAATTGATCGCCGTCAACTTGTCTCAACAAAGCGAGGCTGGGGATCTTCTCGGTGGATTCAAGCCGGTTAGCTCGCAGAGTCTTGCGATGCCCCTGAAGGAAGAGTTCGACGACCTTTTGGAGAAGACGGGCGTCAATGCCGAGAAGAACAAGAAATACCTGGACGGCATCACGCGAAAGTTCACCAAAGGGAGGTGGAAGGATGTTCTCAAAGAGTGGCGGAAAGGCCCCAAGATGTTTGAGGAAACACTAGCAGCGCTCGAGGTCCGCCTTGCCCGCGAGCCCGAAGCGATGGATACAGATTCCCAGCCTGCCAAACGCCGGAAGACGGATTCGCCCAAGCTGGTTCGTCTGCGGGAACTGAGACCGCGGTGGGACCTGTTCTCCCAAAGCCTTGATCAGTTCGATCGGCAGATCTCCAGTGGCCCTGGAGGCTTTGCATTTGCGTTTGTCGAGGGCAAGATTGTCAAGGCCGTGAGGAATGGAGACTGGGTTCTCCTCGATGAGATCAACCTTGCCTCTCCAGACACTTTGGAGAGCATTGCGGGTCTCTTTCAGTCCGTGCCTTCTCTACTTCTCTCAGAAACGGGAGATATTGAGAGAATCCAAGCGCATCCTAACTTCCGAATCATCGGTGCCATGAACCCGGCGACTGATGTTGGCAAGCGCGATCTTCCACTTGGCCTGAGATCGAGATTTACTGAAATATACGTCAGCAGCCCTGATCGGGACAAGAAAGATCTCCTTACCATTATTAAGACATACCTAAAAGGTAACAACAGCGGCATTGACCGATTATCTGATGATATTGCCGACCTTTATCTCGAGATCAAGAGACGAGCAGAACTGAAAACCTTGGTGGATCAGGCCAATGAGGTGCCGCATTTCAGTCTGCGCACCTTGACCCGTGTTTTGACCTACGCCAGTGATGTGTCACCTTTCTACGGCCTCGAGCGAGCCATGTATGAGGGCTTCTGCATGGGTTTCACGACACTGCTTAGTGAAGAGTCTGAGCGGACAGTGATGCCCCTAATTCAACAACATCTTCTCAGGCGACCGTCCATTTTGTCTACGCCGCCCAAAAAACCCATGGACGGCAAAAACTACGTGGCCTTTAAGAACACAGCCAAGAACCATCAGTACTGGCTTTTGCAAGGAAACGAGGTGCCGATGGAGCGCGACGATTATATTATTACGCCGTATGTCGAGAGAAATCTCTTGAACTTGGTCCGCGCCACTTCTACGCGTAGATACCCGATCCTGATTCAGGGTCCCACCTCTTCTGGCAAGACAAGTATGATTGAGTATCTTGCCAACTTCACTGGAAATAAATTTGTGCGAATCAATAACCACGAGCACACTGACCTGCAGGAGTATCTGGGCACATATGTGTCGGACTCGGAGGGGAAGCTCAAGTTCCAGGAGGGTCTTTTGGTTCAAGCCATGAGAGAGGGATCATGGATTGTGCTTGACGAGTTGAACTTGGCACCGACTGACGTCCTGGAGGCGCTCAATCGTCTCCTGGATGACAACAGAGAACTCTTGATTCCAGAGACGCAGGAGATTGTCCGGCCTGCGGAGAACTTCTGCCTTTTCGCCACCCAAAACCCCCCAGGCCTGTACGGAGGCAGAAAAGTTCTGTCTCGTGCCTTCCGTAACAGATTCCTAGAACTCCATTTTGATGACATCCCCGAGCATGAGCTGGAAACGATCTTACAGAAGAGAAGCCGCAACACTGCCCCTTCTGACTGCCGCCGCATTGTCTCCGTCTACAAGCAACTCACGCGCCTTCGCCAGGAGAGCAGAGTGTTTGAGCAGAAGAACAGTTTTGCTACGCTCAGAGATCTTTTCAGATGGTCGTTGAGAGATGCGGACACGCGTCAGGATATTGCTGAGAACGGGTTCATGTTGCTTGCCGAGCGGGTTCGCAAGCAAGAAGAGCGTGACGCAGTCAAGAGCGTGATCGAGGAGGTTTTTAAAGTCACTATCAACCCAGATCTCTTGTATGACCGGAACTCTGCTTCCGAGCTGCGAGGGGTCTGCAGAAACAGTAATAGCCAAGGCGTGATCTGGACGAAGGCCATGCGTCGTCTTTATGTTTTGGTCAAACGTGCAATCCAGAACGACGAGCCCGTCTTGCTGGTGGGCGAGACTGGCTGTGGCAAGACCACGGTTTGCCAGCTGCTATCCGAGTTCGACAAGAGGCAGCTGCACATCGTCAATGCTCACCAGAATACCGAGACAGGAGATCTTATTGGCTCTCAGAGACCAGTGAGAAACCGCGGCGCTATCCTTGACGCCCTCCTGCGGGATCTCGAGGGAGCAGCCGGTCTGCTGGACAAGGAGTCAGGCTCCCTCGAGGAGCTGCAGGCTTGGTATCGTTCTCTTTCCAGTGACGACTTGGCCCAACTGCCGGACTCGCTGAAGGCTAGAATCCAGTCTGGAAACAGCAGAAACAAGGCGCTCTTTGAGTGGAGCGATGGCAGTCTCGTCCATGCCATGAAGGAAGGAAACTACTTCCTACTCGATGAAATCTCTCTGGCGGACGATTCCGTGCTGGAGCGGTTGAATTCGGTGCTTGAGCCACATAGAAGCCTGCTACTTGCTGAAAAGGGTGTCGATGATACATTCGTCAAGGCGGTTGAGGGCTTCCAGTTTTTCGCAACCATGAACCCTGGAGGCGACTTTGGCAAGAGGGAGCTCTCACCTGCGCTGCGTAATCGTTTCACCGAGGTCTGGGTACCATCGCTCTCGGAGGAGGATGACGTGCATGACATAGTCATTTCCAAGCTCGATGACCGATTTAAAGTCAAGTGCAGCGGAAAATCAAAAACGGTCTCCAGAATCATTGTTGGCTTCTCATCATGGTTTGGAAAGACATTCCGGCCGTCGTCAACCACCGGCTTTTCCGTCAGAGACATCCTGGCTTGGGTTGAGTTCATGAACAAATGCCAATTTCCCTCCGCAGAGCTTGCCCTCCTCCATGGCGCTGCGATGGTGTTCATTGACACGATCGGTGCCAATCCGTCGGCGCTAGTCGCTGCTGATCCTAGAGCAATGGAAGCGCAGAGGCATTTGTGCCTTCAACATCTTAGCCTCTTAAGTGGTTGCGATCTCTTGCCTCTTTATGCTCAGGTACCGCAGGTCACTATGGATCAGAACCTTCTTACTATTGGCGACTTCAGCATCGACAGGTCGCTTGCCGAGAATCTCGACTCTGGAGACGAGTTCAGCGTCCCGACCACCAAGATGAACGCCATGCGCGTGATTCGGGCGCTCCAGGGCACTAAGCCCATCCTGCTGGAGGGAAATCCAGGTGTGGGTAAAACCACGCTCATCACAGCCCTGGCGCGAGCATGCGGCAAGCCCCTGACGAGGATTAATCTCTCGGATCAAACCGACTTGATGGATTTGTTTGGTACTGATGTTCCAGTTGAAGGTGCTGAGGCTGGCAACTTCGTGTGGCAGAATGCCCCCTTTTTGGAAGCCATGCAAAACGGTTCTTGGGTTCTACTAGATGTAAGTTTAAATAATTGACAGTATTTCTTTACAGCTACTAAATTTGAACCTTAGGAAATGAATTTGGCCTCCCAGACAGTCCTGGAAGGTCTGAATGCCTGTCTCGACCATCGTGGAGAGGTTTACATTGCAGAGCTGGACCAGGTGTTCAAGCGACATCCCGACTTTAAGCTGTTCGCAGCCCAGAACCCACATCACCAAGGTGGCGGCCGGAAGGGTCTTCCCAGCTCCTTCGTCAATCGATTCATTGTTGTTTACTCGGATGTCTTTACCAAACAGGATCTGCTTCACATCACTGCCAAGAAGTTTGAAAAGATTGGGGAGCAGACACAACACCAGCTCATTGAGTTTATCTCGAAGCTTGATGACGCCGTGGTTACCGATAGATCATTCGGCTCACAGGGCTCACCTTGGGAGTTCAACTTGCGAGATATCCTCCGATGGGGTGATCTGTTGACGTCCCAGCATGCGCTGCTTTCGGGCCGCAAGCCGGATGACTACCTGGACGTCATCATCCGCCAGCGCTTTAGGTCTGATCGTGACCGAGTGGAGGTGAACAAGCTCTTCTCCGAGGTCTTCCAGCGAGCCCCAGAGCAGCACAGCCTTTACCACGATATCAATCCCTCGTATGCCCAGGTCGGACTTGCCACGCTGAAGCGGAACCCATTGTCTCAGCAAACCCCCTTTCCCAGCATCGACCCGGTGCTTAGGCTCAAGGAGATTGAGTCGATCTTGATCGCCATCGAGCAGGACTTACCTTGCATTCTCGTGGGTCCTTCCGGCAGTGGCAAGTCGGCCCTCTTGGCCCATGTCGCTGCTTTGGCGGGCAAGGCTATCACCATTTTCCCTCTCAACGCCGACGTGGACACCATGGATCTCATCGGTGGCTTCGAGCAAGCGGACTCTCACAGAGAACTCCAGGCGTGCCTATCCAGACTTCGGCAGGCGCTTCAAGATCACATACTCCGAGTCGTTCCAAATACTGTGTCCGAGGCGGTCGTTGATCTTGTGGGTGCCCTCAACTCCCTCACAGGAGATGTGAACGAATATGACAGCATTCTGGAGATGGTCGATAACCTCACCGAGCCCGTGACAGAGGATCTCGCCGCTCTTTTGGCCGAAGCATCTCAGCTGTTACAAAGCCCACTCACAATGGAGAACCCACGATTCGAGTGGCTCGACGGCATCATCGTCCGCGCTGTAGAGAAGGGTGCCTGGTTGGTTCTTGACAATGCAAACTTGTGCAGCGCTTCTGTGCTCGACAGACTCAATTCCCTCCTCGAGCGTCCCAATGGCACTCTCAGCATCAACGAACATAGTGGTCCTACCGGCGAGCCGAGAATCATCAAGTTGCACCCGGATTTCAGGATATTCCTCACCGTTGATCCTCGGTATGGAGAGCTCTCGAGAGCCATGAGGAATCGATCAGTCGAGATTTATCTTGATGGGACGCCCGTAAATGCCGCCAACGTGGGCCAAATTACGCCGATCGAGGGCAGTATGCAGAGGTTCCACACTGCCACAAGACTGCTGGACGGATCAGCAGAGAATGAAACCATCGCGCCCCTGGCTTTGGACGTTCTCTCCCTCGCCGATACGAGGATTCTGGAGGCCTTTGCATCGTCGTCTTTGATACAATCACCAGCTGCCGGCCAAAGATTAGGGCAGCTCATATCTTATGTCAATGCAGAAGACGCTGGTGCTCTGAGACAGGCCGTCGCTAGCCTGTACAGCTCTTCCCCCGACAGGATGCTGATGCCGCTGCATCCTCTTGTCAACGCGCCCATGATCCCCCTACTGGAGACTGACAGTGAAGGACTCGCGCACTGGCTTGCCAGCTGTTATGAGCTGTATCTCGATATCCAGGTTCTACAGAGCACAATGGAATCTCAGCTCAGCAACGTGAACCTCAGCAAGCCGTCTCTGATGAATCGCTTACAAAGGTCATGGGTCTCGGATAAGGTTGCCTCGCTGTCCAGGGACTCGACAGTCCATGCTGTTCGCTTTTTGTCATCATTCCTCCAGGCGGTCAAGGTGTATCTGAGCGAGCATGTGGAAGACCCCAGCTCGTGGAAAGAGCGCCGTTCGGCATTGGGCCGTCTGATGCTGTTCTGGAGAAGGACTTTTGAGTCGTTGACTGCAGCCTCCTTCGAGGAAGCTAGGTTCCAGGCACACATCACTCAGGGGTCAAATCTCCTGCAGCGTGGCCTGTCGACTCTTCAGGAGCCTGGCGATCGCAAGATGCTCTCGGCGCTGGCTGGATTCCTCGAGCGCGACTTCGTGCTTGGATTCAGGCTGCTAACTGGTCTCAGCATGGAAGTCCTCTGGAGCTGCCTTCGTCCTGACCCCATCTCGGACTTGCAGACTTTAGATCAGGTGATTGGGATGGAGCGCCTGGCTGAGCGGTTCGACTCCCTCCGCTGGAGGGCTGACGCAGCCATCCCTACGCTCCGAAACGTGCAGGACTCTATGGCTCTTGCATACGCGATTGTCAGGGCCGGCAAGGCCGACGCGGCCTCGCTGGTTAAGGAGCTGCAGTCAGAAATTACGACTCTTGAGGACGGCATCGGCCAGAACTCTGCCACACACGAGCCCTTCTTTGCGGGTAGCTTTGAGGGCCTTAGGCAAGCAGTCGTCCTTCACCAGCTCTCCCAGGATGCAGCGGTGCTACCGGGATCTTCAGACTTGGATGTACTTTCAAATATGCCCACTGTTGGTCTGATGCGCCTTCGGAGCTCGAAACAGACTGGTCTCAAATCAGTCGACTGCATTCTGGCGCAGGACAATGCTCTTCGTCCATGGGTCGGCACGTTGTCCAAGTCGCTGCTGCTCAAGTACGATGCAGCATCCTCTGCGAGTCTACGAGAGTTGCGTTCTCTCGAGGTTGAGATGCCGATCATGGGCAAGGCTCTGGCTGGAGCATCCGAGGCCTTGGACACAGACCCTTTGAAGAAAGCAGAGCACTTGCTTCTCAATCTCATGGAGGAGATCATGTGCGCTCATGACGAATCGTACAAGAGTCGTGCTATAGCACTCTATCAAGAACTGGTGAACAGGGCTGACCTTTCGTCTGCCGACATTACCGATCCCGATTCATGGCTTGACCAGGCTGGTCTGCCAGATATTCCTGAGCGTTGGTCCCAGCATCTTGCCGAAATCTTCGGTACTCATCTCTACAAGGCGCTGATGGCTCTCGCCGGTGCAGCCAGAGGACTTAAGCCCAGAGCGGCATACACATCCATTGCCTGGGTTCAGTTCTCTCTGGCTTGCATTAAGCTCTTCGTTCCCGACAAGGTATTTGACCCCCATAACCGTGCACAGATCGAGGCGGAAGAGCACCGGGAGATGTACCAGCATCTACAGCAGCAGATTGCTGCTCTTGAGGCGTTCGAACTCGCCTTCACAGGCCAGCAGACAAGTGTCCGATCCAAGCTCCTCGTGAAGGAGGCGGAAGGATTGGGAGAGCCACCGTCTGTCCAGTCAATCTACAGACCAGGCGGCGCAGAGCTTCGCAGCCTACAGGGAGAGTTCAGCAATGTTCTCAACACATTGCTCCGGAACGACGTATCATCCTCACACCTGCGCTCCATCTCGACACCTTCTCCGGAAGCTGCAGATGAGTTGGCTCTTATTGAGCAGAATGTGGTGCTGCTGATTGGTCGCTTGATGGGCCGCTACGACGCCTATCGCGACCTGACAATGCCTCTGGTCAGCTTCCTTCGCTGCCTTCAAATGGGTCTGTCTCTGGGCAGGGCATCTATCCCAACCGCCTCGCTAGACGACGGCGACTCTCAGTCCCTTCTTACCATTACACCGTTCCTCAACGGGACCGTCTGGGAAGCCGAGACAAGCGGTTTGCAGCTGCGTAGCTTCGAGTTCCTCTCATTTGTGCAGACCGTAACCGCGGTCGAGGGCCTGTCCAACCTCCCAAGCTACCTCCGGCAATATCTCCATGACTCTCTCGCTGCGTTCCACGAGGAGTGGAGCAAGAAGCTCGAGTCTGACCGCAAGGCCGAAGAAGCCAGGAATAGCTTGTTCAGGTTCAAGGGTAGCTTGGAAGACGAGGAGGAGTTTGACCAGGAGGAGTTCAGCCATCTTTTCCCTGCCTACGCTATGGAAGAGGAGGGCGCACCAAAGCAAAAGAACCGTGGAAAGGGAGGCCGTGATCTTGCCATCATGTTGGCCGAGGCCCATGAGAAGATCTTCTTGCCATCTCGTGATGCGCAAAAGAGCATCCGCGGCCTCACCATAAGTGTCGCCCGGAAGGTTGCCCACGAGAAGCGCCGCGCTGCCGTTGGCGAGCCAGAGCTGGACAGCCTGCTCCTTCCAGCCACAATCCTCGTCTTTGACGAGCAGAGAAAGGCGTTTAACGCAAGTGTCGACACGTCAAACTACAACTTCTACACGGATGCCAACCTGGTCGAGGTCCGAAAAGTGCTGGGTCTTGCGAGCGCCATCAAGAAGCGCTTCCAGGATCTGCAGACCATAGACGAGATCGGCCACCACCAGACCTTGGCCGATGTCATCACGGCATGCGACAAGGTGCTGGACATGTCCATCGATGATCCGCTGGCCATGGTCATGACGACCCTGGAGTTCCTGCACTCTTTTGTGTATGAATGGCACGAGGGCGGCTGGGCTACCAAAGCGAACAAGGCCACTGTCCTCTACGACAAGTTGAGGGACACCATCTGCGACTGGCGCCGCCTCGAGTTGTCGAGCTGGTCCCGTCTGTTCGACATGGAGGCCAAGAAGTACCACGACGATGCCAAGTCTTGGTGGTTCATCGCCTATGGCGCTGTGATCCTTGAGCCGTGCGCGAGATTGCGCCAGGGTGACGACCTCAGCGAATACGCTGTCAAGCTGCTGGCCACACTGGAGACATACTTCACCGGCGCAAACCTTGGCCAGTTTTTCTCCCGCTTGAATCTCACGAGGCAGCTCAAGAACCAGCTTGATCTTCTTGTCCTCGATGAGCCTGCCCTGGGCCCCATCCATGATGCCGTCCAGAATTTCATCACTTATTTCGGCCGGTTCGAGGACAAGGTGGCCAACACTATCCGTGCAGGCAGAGCGCCCCTGGACCGCAAAATGAAGGATGTCTTGCTCCTCTCCAAATGGAGAGACAAGAACATCGAGTCCCTGAGAGACAGCGCCAAGAGGTCTCATCAAAAGCTCTTCAGACTTGTTCGCAAGTTCCGGCTGGTGCTTCAGCAGCCCGTGAGAGCCATCACGGACCAAGGCCTCCCTGACGAAGAGCATTCTATAAAGAGCTCCGAGTTGCAGAATGGCACAAAGCAAGCAAACGCTGACCGGGACGCACTTACCATCTGCCAACAACTAGTTCCAGGCATCGAAGTCCATCCTCAATGGGTCAGAATGTCGAACGTTGGTGCCGTTCTCAAGGCCATGTCCAAGCACGGCTCGCTCCCGGCTTCGGCAATCGACGCTTCCGAGACTCTGGACAATTACATGTCAGAGCTCGTCTCCACCATAGATTCTTTGAGGAAAGAGACACCAGGGCTCTTGACAGACGAGAACAAGGACCTTGTCAAGCATCTCAAGACGCGCAAGACCAACCTATACAGCGACACTCTCAAGACTCTCCGCGAGATGGGCTTCAGCCGGAATCTCGGCACTATTCTCCTTGGGCGGCAGAGCTCGGCCCAGCTTGTTCTAGTTGGATCGGGTGTCATCCCTTACTTGCCCGGCTCCTCTCTGGACGCCATCGAGTACTTCTATCACAAGACGTTGGATTTAGCTCCGAAAGTACGGTATGCGGCCTTCGACCACTCGGATGACATAAACCGTGAGGTGATCAACCGAAGTGTAGGTTATTTCGAGGGTGTTCTGCATGTCATGTTCCGGCAGCGCCAGTACCTCGCTCGGACGACCAAGGCTGAGCGTTCTCTCGACCATGCTATCACTTCGGTCACCGAGCTCTCAGTAAACGACGGCAGAATTATCGGACCACTGAAGCGCCTGACGAACTATCCCCAACTTCTTCGCTGGCTCGTGCAGGTTCTCAAGTTTGGCATCCACTTGGTCGAGGTCCATGGCAAGCTCGGATCCGCTGGCAATGAGAACGTTCTTGGCCGTCTCAATAGGTGGGCGGAGACCTTTTCAGCCCTCGATACTACTCAGGAAAACTTGCCTCATCTTCCGGCTGGCTTCAGCTCCACGGCGAGCGACAAGCTTCAATCTGACATAGAGAGGGAGCTAGACGCCTTCCAACTAGGCTTGGAGGAGCTTGTGCAAGAAAATCCTGGGCTGAGCTTCGTAATCCGACAAATCCAGCTTTGGGCCAGCGGCCAGAGCACAGATATTACCAACGAAATGCGCGGCGATGATATCAATGACTTTGCCGCGTCTGTCATGACCCTTTCGAGCAAGGTCCTCGTCGCGGTCCAGACTTTCCAGAAGACGGTTCAGATGCTGCCACAAGAATCAGATGACCCGTCCTGGTTCATTAACTACAGCGGGGGTCTGGAGAAATCAATCGATGCCTTCCATATGCCAAAAATTGCGGAAGAGGCCGAGGGCCTTGTCGAGCTGGTCAAAGAGCTCGACATTAGCCAGTCCACTATCGGGCAGGCGGCAGCGGCCCTGATGCGTCTTGTTCTCCCCGTTCTTGAGCAGTACGCTACGGCTTGCCAGCAAAATCTCGCCCAGTACGGAGAGCTACACAGGTCTACATGCCAGCTGGGTTATACCCTGAGCAAATCCTTTGTTCAGGTCGCCTCGCAAGGGTTCTGCACTCCTCAAGAAAAGAATGACGAAAAGTCCAAGGAGTCTGGCAACCTCGAGGCTGGCACAGGATTGGGTGAGGGTGACGGTGCTGAGGATATCAGCAACGACATCCAGCCTGATGAAGATCTGTCCGATCTGGCCCAGGATCCCAACAACAAGACTGATGGTGACATTGAAGACAACAAAGACGCCGTCGACATGGGCGAAGACGACTTGGAGGGAGCCATGGGAAGCGTTGCTGGCTCTGAAGATGAAGATAAAGAGGATGGAGACGACTCGGGCGATGAGAACGGGGACGACGAGAATGAAGAGGCTGGTGATGTCGACGACTTGGATCCTACTGCCGTCGACGAGAAGATGTGGGACGGCAGCGGCGAGGAGGACGCCGAGAAAGACCAACAGGGCGACTCGAACGCTGGCAAGCAGGAGGACGAGAAGACTGCTGCTGGTAACGACGACAAAAAGAAGGACGGCAAGGAGAAGCTAGAAAAAGAAGATATCGAGCCGGACGACAGCTCTGAGCAGCAGGGGGAGGAGGAAGCTGAGGGTGAGCCTGGCCAGGAGCAGGAGGAGGAAGCTGCCCCGGCGGAGGAACTCAACCACCAGGACCAGAATGTCCAGGAGAACGACACCCTCGCCCTGCCAGACGACATGAACATTGATCTCGATGAAGACGAGCCAGTGGCAGGAGATGATGATCCTCTGGACGATCTTCCTGAAACTGACGCAGCTGAGGACCCCGAGGTCAAAGATAGCGGGGCTCAGAACGACGTGGAAGAGGATGAGACCGCTGGAGAGGCTCAGCAAGACAATATCAATCCGGAAGCTGAGGCTGAGGACGGAGCGGAGGAGGATGTTGAGGGAACTGGTGGGAATGAGGAGGAGGAGGATGACGTGTTCATGAGCGATGCCGGAGAGGAGGAAGAGGGCAAGGGCGAGGAGGATGAGAAGGAGAAGAACAAGCAGCAAATGGCTGACGACGGCAATGCTACGGATCGAGACGCCGCACCCACAGATATCCAGACTGGAGGAGGCCAGACCAACGACGCCGACAACATGGACGAGCAAACTGAAAACAATGCGGCCCAGAAGGATCAAGGCGCGCTCGGCAAACAGCCGTCAGACCAGAAAAAGGCGGCCGGAGAGGAGGGTGCCTTGTCTAGGTCCGACCAGCAGCAAGGGCCATCCGACAAGACAGATGAACAGGACTCGCGAGACACGCAGCCGTTCAAGAAGCTGGGCGACGCACTGGAACGCTGGTACAACAGCCAGCGAGATATCCGCAATGCGCCAGACGACCAAGAGGATGCCGAAAAGCCAGATGTCGACATGGCCCGCTCAGAATTCCAGCACCTCCAGGACGAGAATGCAGAGGCAGATGCACAGGCGATGGGCACTGCGACCAACGAGGAGGTCCGCCCCATGAACGACGCCATGGCCATCGATAACGAGATGGAGGACGATGGGCGCAACCAGATCATGCCCGAGGAGGATGAAGTCGACGAGACAGAGCAGGATGTCGAGATGGGAGAGGCCGACGATGCCGAGGTCCCCGATGCCCCCAAGACAGATCACGAGGAGGGACGGTCTGGCGTTGCTACTCATAAGGGCGCCGAAGACAAGAGCGACGCGCTGCCGCACACGGACGAACCCACGAGCGAGCTCAATGAGGAGAAGATTGAGGAGACATCGACGCAGCTTTCTGCCACACACATCTCCGAGGACGAGACAACACTACGGGGCTTCTCTGAAGCCCTCGACATGTGGTCGACGTTCCAGGCCAAGACGCAGCCCCTTTCGCTGTCACTCTCGTCGCAACTGCGGCTGATCCTCACGCCAACTCAGTCAACCAAGCTGTCTGGGTCCTTCCGCACCGGCAAGCGTCTCAACATCAAGAAGATTATCCCGTACATTGCGTCGAGCTATAAGCGCGACAAGATCTGGATGCGCCGCAGCATCCCAAGCAAGCGGTCGTACCAGATCCTCCTCTGCGTCGATGATAGCAGCAGCATGGGCGACAACAGCTCCGGCCGGCTGGCGCTCGAGTCTCTCGTCATGGTGACGCGCGCCCTGACCATGCTCGAGGTCGGCCAAGTCGGCGTCCTGGGTTTCGGGACTGACGTCTTCGTGGCCCACGAGCTAACAGAACCCTTCGCCTCGCACGACGCCGGCGCCCGCGTCCTGCAGCGCTTCATGTTCGACCAGCAAAGCACCGACATGATCCGCCTGCTGCGCACCACGATCGACCACTTTGCGGCCGCGCGCCTTACCCAGGGCGGCGGCGGCGGCGAAGACCTCTGGCAGCTGGCCCTAATCTTATCTGACGGCCTGGTCCAGTCCAAAGACCACGCCCGCCTGCGGCCGTTACTCCGGGAGGCCATGGAGCAGCGGGTCATGGTCGTGTTTATTGTGATGGACGACGCCGCGAGCGACCCAAACAAGAAGGGCCAGAGCGTCTTGGAGCTAAAGGAGGCAAGGTTTGGTGCCGACGGCATCCCGGTCATCAACCGCTATCTGGACTCGTTCCCGTTCCCGTACTATCTGATTGTTCATCACCTGGACGATCTCCCTGGGGCCTTGGCAGCCCTGTTGAGGACCTGGTTTGCTGAGGTTAATTCGTGATCTTGATCTATCTTGGCAGCTAGGCAGATTTGAGTAATTGGAGGAGAGAGAGAGAGGGGGTATTTATTTAGTACATATAGGGACATAAGCTTTGCTTTTGTGGGTTGTTTGAGAGGCGTTTTATAGACAGAGGGATGGGTAGAGAGGGAAGAAAACTTGGGAGATTTTAGTAGATTAGAGATGATACTAGTTGGTTCATTCAAGCCTTGTTTATTCAAAGGGTTAATTGTTCTTCAATGATATAATCATATATGTGTTGTCTGTGAGTAACTCCTGCCGTCTTTTTGGGGGGGGTAGTCTTGCCTTTCCTTCCTTTCTTTCTTGCTTGCTACTAGACCCAGAATAGGTAGTACCTAGGCAAGGTACAAGGTACTATTTAGTAACCTTCGAACTCAGTGATAAAGTAGGCAGTTAAGAGTTATAGAACAAATATGTAACGAAAAGTCGTCCATGATCTTGTTTAAACCTGGATCCCTGCCAGCCTGGCATACAAAATGCATATCGTCTCAGAGTTTATTTGTAGGTAATTGAGTGATAGATTGTGGTCTGTAGGTATAGATGACTCTATCTTATCATTCATTATGTTATCAGTTCTATATTCTTTCTATTCTGGTCACATATATTAATTCATCGTGTCTCAATCGATCGATTGAGCAAATAAAGTAATAAAGCTCTTTTGTTGAATCATTAGTACTTTCATAAACACATGGTTCAGTCAGTCTTCCTTCCCCCATCCGATCTTGCATCATTCATTTATCGTTTATCTGTCTCCCTTGATGGAAATTCATTGATTCATTACAGACGCGCACACAACTTTATCTAGATCACTTCAAACAACCCCCCAGGCTTTGTCAACTGGCAAACTTACACCGTTGATCGTCCGCGCCTGATCACTGACCAAGAATGCAATCGTCTTGGCCACTTCATGTGCCGTGATGGATCCCGTGGACTCTGATGGGCGGGCTTGTAAGGCGTGGACAGGTCTATTTTGGTTTGTTGTGTCAGTTTTAACTTTTATTTTCTTTGTCCCCCAAACAAAGAAGGGGGGATGGGTCTGGCTAGGAAGAAATAATGGGATGAGAGCTGGTAAAACAACAACAACATCACAGAACGAATAAGCAGCAGTGAAATGGATTGATAATAGATGGTAAGAAAGCTCACTCAATCTCAGCAAAAGCCTCCGAGTCCCACAGCTCGTTGTTACGGCCAGCGGCAATGGTCTTGCCCACACCTGAATCGACAGCGCCGGGGAGCACGGCATTGCAGCGAATGCCGTCGTTCCGAAACCGCCAGGCAACGTTTTTGGTTGCGCCGATCTAATTTGTTTTCAAATTTACTTAGTCAGAGTCTCTGTGGTTAAAACACAAGAGCGGGAGGAAAAATAAACACAAACCAGCCCATGTTTGGACGACGTATACGCGATGCCGGCAATAGCACCGCTCATGCCCGCTGTGCTGGCCACATTGACGATGACGCCATCCTTCTTTGCCTTCATGAAGGGCAACACGCTGCGCATCATCTTGACCGGCGCAGTAAGATTGATAGCCACGACCTTGTCCCAGATGTCGTCACTCACGCCATCGGCACTATGGAAGTTGTCCATCATGCCGGCTACGTTGACGAGGACATCGACGCGGCTTCTATGGAGGGAGGGAGTGTAAGTAAGTATATTTTTATTTAAGAAAGGGGGGGGGGGGGCTCCCAAACAACAACAACAACAACAACAACAACAACGACGACGACGACGACGACGACGACGAAGCAACAAACACTTCTTTTCTGCAATATTTCAAATAAACACCACGAAGATACCTAATAAAATATTTCAATGGCGAAGAAAAAAGTAGAAGAAAAAAAACATACCCAAAAGCATGCGCCGCAATCCTAACGCCCTCCTCACACACCCCAGGGGCGGTCAAATCCCCCCGGTGGAAGTGAAACCTCCCGTGGTCGGCCTCCCGCAGCAGTTGATAGTCAAACTCGGCGACATCCAGCCCGCAGACTTGAAACTGGTGCGCGAGGAGGACCTGCGTGACGGCCAGGCCAATGCCCGACGCGCAGCCCGTGACGATGGCGACTTTCCCGAACCCAAGCGGGTCGACCGCCGTCTGGGGAATAAATAACTTGTCGGGAGCCGTATTGTATAACATTTTTTTCTTTTTTTCGGGTTTTGTGGATTTTTATATATGTTTTTTTGTCCCTTTCCTTTCTAAACGGAGGGAAACAAGTTGACAAGTAGAATCGAGAGAGCAACCAAGTAGAGTAGGTAAGGTAAGATAGGTAACCAGTTAGGTATTCGAAAATGCGGTTTGCGGTGTGCGGTTGATTCTCGACCACTTTTTTCAAAGAACAGGTAGGTATATCATCCACGTCTCTCTCTCTTCGCAAATAAGAGGACGTTTGAATAAGGCACGTAGGTACGTACGTATATGTGACGAATCTCTCCTCCCGAAAAAGTCACAAGGAGTTTTGCCAAAAAAAAAAAAAAAAGACACTTGCTTACGAATGATAAGATGATATGATTGATGGATGATGGACAATGGGTAGGCAGCACGATTGAAGCGGCAAGCAGCATTCAGTAATTGCAGAGAGCCGGGCTCGAACAAGCAGCATGAACACACAGCAGGAAAAGCACGGGGAGAAGAGCAGGCAAGACAGAGCGCGCTTTAAATAGGTACGTACCCCTTTTCGCTTGTAGAGTATTATGACAGATTCAAATCGTCGTCGGTGCGTGCCGTTGAGCGGCCGAGTTAGAGTAGAGTAGAGTAGAGCAAGGTTGTTACATGATGGTACGATCTCTGATGGCGAGACCAGCATGGGCTAGAACTAGAAGCTGGACACTCGGCCGAGAGAACACAAGCAGGAGCTTATGATGGATGGGTGGCGAAATGTTGGCGGGGGATGTGGGGGTTGCAACGCTTGGAACGACATCAGGCCACTCTACCAAGAATAAGCATATGGGCACCTCCGAACACCGGGGCTAGCTCCTTCTGATGGCTACTTGCTCTCCATGATATTATCGGAGCTACCATTCTTGTCCAAGATGGCTAAGCTATTGGTGACTGTTATGGCATTATGACGTTCCAGACCGGGTTTCTCCCAAAACCCAACCCACAACCACGCTGCCCTGAGCTGGACACGGAGAAAACCCCAGTCAAACTGCCCCGACCATGAATCCTAAACCTATTCGCCTGTTTCTGCCGTCCTAAGATGGCTCGATCACTTTCAATACACATACCACTCCAAAAACAATAAAACAACATGCACACTTCCGGCCAATGATGGCACGCTTCTCGCCCATGACGAATGCATCGCGTCCTCACCGCCCGCCACTGGTAACATTTTCCAAGTAGGACAGAAGAAAGTTGCGATCCGCAGGCGAGATCGGCGTCTGACTACCCCGTCGAGAGGTTGGGGCACTACCGGGACCGCTATCTCCAGGAACGGACGCCAGTGACGCGAGGCGAGACCGAGGCGTGGCCGACCGGATTTGGTCAAACATTACAGGGTCCTTCCCTTTGACTAGCTCGGCAGCCGAAAACGCAGTCGGTGAAGGCTGCGCCTTTCCAAAGAGCGACAGGAGCTTCTGCTTCTGCTCGGGATTGGAGGCCGGTGGCTGATGTAACTGGAATGATGAAACAGAGTGAGTGCTCGACAGAGTCTGTACCGGTGATTGGTGCGAGACCAGCGCCGTCTTCTTCTCCTGCGTCTCTGACTTGTATAAAAGAGAATGGGTCCTAGGAGAAGGCAGGCTGGCATGAGTCGTATCTCTCACATCGTGTCTACCAGAACTCGTAGATGCCGAGGACTGGCTTTGGATATGCATAGGAGCGGGAGCCTGACCCTTGTCTGCCTCGGCTTGTTTCGGGCGGCTCAGGATTTGAACAGCCCGATACGGAAGGTTGACCTCTGGATTCATCCGCACAGGTCCGCCAGTGTTAGTATGGGAGGCAGCAAAGGCAAGAGTCTCAGCTGCCGAACGAGGCTTGGCTGAAGGGTTGCCATATTCCTCTTCTGGTGCAAAGCTCGCCGCAGCCTTTGACATTCCTGGGACTACAGTTGAATCGCTGCTAGCCGAAGACGCCTGCGCCGGCACTGGCTTCTTGAACATATCCAACAATGATGACCGATGTGGATCGGTGGGCAGAGCAGGCTTCGAAATGGAAGCCGACGCGGCAATCGATGCCACAAGCTGAGTCGCCGTAGTCTCGGAACGGAGCTGCCCAGCTGGCGCTATCGGATGTGGCAGGTATTTCGCTGCGGCGTTGGGAGCCTGTGGAGCGGGCATGTTTGCCCGGGCAGAAGAAGAATACTGGGATTGCGTAGTAGAATCGCCTCGACTGGTGTTAGCCGGAGCTTGGTTCTCGCTCGATTGCTTGTTCTCCGTCTTGAAGGCATTCAACAAGGAGATCTTGTGGTTTGTCAACTGAGCAGGTAGCTTTCCGCCCTGTTGCTGCTGAAACTGCGGAGGTTCGGGATTGCGCATAGCATACGAGTTCGGACCTATCTGGTGAGTCTGTGGAGGTGCCCGGCTAGCATCTGGGATATTCGGAGTTGGCATTATGCCTCTTGTGAGGATAGACTGCTGAGCACGAGGAGGCAGCGGCTGGGGGTGTAGAAGAACGGGTTCTTTCCGAGGCATCTGGCCCGGGTTCATGTAAGGGTTTCGACCGTAAAACTGCTGCTGGTTCTGATGGAAGGCCTGAGGGGGAGCTCGCGCCTGGTTATAGTACCCAGCAGGTCCATTCTGATGATGTATCGTGGGCGGAAGGGGAAAGTTTGGGGGTGGCTGATATTCGGATACATGAAGGCGCTGAGTAGGGTGGTGATGGCGGGGCGTATGTGGCTCGGGGGCATTGGAGTACGTGAGATCGAAAGGGGTATGGGGCTGCTGAGGCTGCTGAGGGTGGCCAGGCTGGGCCTGCGGGGGTAACTGGAACGACGCCTCGTCTTTCTTTTGCAGAATCGCCATCAAGGCCTCTCCCTTGTCGGGTATGGTGGCAGCAGCCGGGCTCATCTGCAGCCCCTGAGTCGGCGGCTGAACCTTTAGAAGACGTTGGAGTTCGAGAGTAGCTCCCTCCAAGGTCTCGATGGATGAGGTTGTATTTGGAGGACCAGATATGGGCTCTGTTTGCATTCCGAGGTCATCCTCAGTCAGGGGCTCGTCAAACGGAACTTGAACAGCGAGGTGGGAATGGTTGGGCGCCCGGATAGAGTCCTTCTTCTTCTGCTGAAGAACCCATTTCTTCAGAGGGACAAGGAATGGGGCCACCATGTAGAACTTGTTTGCTGCCGTCGATGCCGCTTGCATGTCCTCGGCCTGGTTGCTTCCCTTCTTCCGGAAGGCGGGCAGCTCCGACAGCTTGTACCACTGGATCTTGCTGATCTCCTTTCGTGTCCTGGGTTGAAAAAACGTATCCATGGGAATGTTGCGAAAGACATAAAGTCGGATTTGCTGCTCTCTCATGGAGATCTGGATGTACTTTACCTCATCGTCCTTGGGCACGAGGCCGGCCTCTTTGATGTCGAAGCCGGTCTCTTCGTAGACTTCTCGGATGGCGCAGTCCAGGTCATCCTCGTCTTTGTTGATTTTCCCTCTGGGAAAACTCCAGTTGGCCCCCTTCTTCCAACCCTTTACAAGCACAGTCGAGTCCATGTCCTCGTTGAGAAGAATAGCGCCCCTCACGGGGACGCGGGTCTTGTACGTGAGGAACTCTTCGAAAGCGCGCATGTGGTTCTCGACCGAGAATGAGGCCAGCAGGGGGCAGTGTTGGAATATCCGGAGGCAGAAGGTTCGTAGGGTCATGGACGGCAAGGTGGGGTCCAACGGACGAATGAAGTCTTCGTAGAACCATTGTGCCTCCTCAACTTGGAAGCAAATGCGGGCGACCGACGAGAGGTCTTCTTTGGGGAGATTTATTATAAAGCGGACGCAGAGGTCGTCCAGCCCTATGGAGAGTGGTTAGCAGGCCGCGGTAACAGGACAAGGCTGTTCGACATGTCGGACATGCACGGGGAAAATTCAAACATACAGTCTTCGAGTTGCATCTTTGGTTCGGACATGTTGGCATGTTATATTTGGCATATCCACGGATTCGGAGTGCGTCGCGGTGTCGTCGATAGGGTGGTGTTTTGGCCTCGCTGTCGCGCGCGTGTCGTGGCCTGATAGCGGATAGCGGAGGCTGGCAAGGGGCTTGCAGCAAGCGGCTACGTGACTCCCCACCAGAAGCGAAAAGGTGAAGCTTGTTTATCGGCTTGCAATTGCGCCGTGCGCTGCAGGTCTAGAAGTAGGACAAAGAGCGGGTTGTTGGTAGTTAGCAAGAGGGGGGCTGCAAGAGCTTGACGTTGCTGTCTGACGAGTCAGAAATGGAGAAATGGTGATGTGAGCAAAAGACGTGGTTGAGGATCATTGATCCATTCGGAGAAGTCGCGATTAGCTTGCATCTTCGCCTGGTTCTGTGTGGCGCAGACCTAAGAAGCGGCAACAATCGGAACTGGCCAGAAGGGGCTGGGGGCAGAGCTGTGGCGGTGCGGTACCTTGCCAAGCCAAACACCCGAAAGAAGTTGAAGCTCTGGGCTCCCATCGCCCAGCCCACTAGCGCTGCTTCAGCCAGTCAGGGGTCAGGGCTGAGCTGCGCGTGACGCGGGCATCGAAAGCCAGGAGGGCTCCTGTACGAGACGTCATCGTCCAAGAAACATGAGTGACACGGGCGGTCGGGCCAGCACCAGGTTTGAGGGCACACTTCAATCAGACGGCTGCAACACATAAAGACGACCGCAGTGACCACGGGAAGAGGCCATAGTTTATCGTTCCCTGTGCCTTTTTCATCCCAAGGCCGAATCTGACCGACCGGTCGGACACTTGTGATTCGGTCAGCCAGTCCAACCCTTTCAAGAGCCAAGCTTTTCCAAGCGCGCATCTGAAACCAGAACAAAAACCGCCAGGCCAATCCGCCCGACACTGTCCATATTTGTAGCCGCCAAAGCCAAGAGCCTTCATCGACCTCATAAGAAGAACTCATAAACTCGACTCACCCACTTGAAGGATCCCCGCATCGCATTTCTTTTCTTCTTTTCCTCCCAACTGCCCGCAGTGGTTGAAAGCACACAGCACTCGCTCAGGAAGCCGTCAGTATGAACTACATCACGAAGAAGGCCAAAGAGAAGGCCGTCGAGGAGCTGGAGAAAAGGGCCAAGGACCAGCTGGAGAAGAATGCCTTCTTCCGGCTGCGGAAGGATAAGAGAAAGACAAACTCTGAGGTACGTCGAGAATTCTAACGCGTAGCCATGGCTGTCTGCTGACTCGAAATATCAGAATCCCTATTACCACAAGGTCACCGTAACGAACCCAAAGAATGGCAAGACCAAAACCAAGACGGTCGAGAGGCCAGTTCCTAGAGGCATTTCGAACAACGATGCCAAAATCTTGAGGAGAGTCCGGAAAAAGGCCTACAGGTGGGACATGGGCATCAACTGTAGCTGCTGCTTTGGCCTCCGCTTCGGTTGGTCTGCCATCATTGGCCTGATACCTTTGTAAGTTCGCTTTTTTACCCACCCCAAAATTTTCAAGCATCGCTGACCGTGTTCCCCCCTTGCCTAGCATTGGCGATTTCCTCGAGCTCTTCATGTCCTTCCGCTTGGTCTGGAAGGCGGACAAAATCGACGGAGGCTTGCCGATGCAGATCCGCGCGAGAATGGTATCCAACATCGCAATCGACTTTGCAATTGGCTTTATTCCCGTGCTGGGCGACTTTGTGGACGCATTTCACCGAGCCAACACGAAAAACGCCTGGCTTCTCGATGCCTACCTGGAAGAGAAAGGGAAAGCGCTGGAACGAAAGGTGATCACGAATGAGGAGAATCCCCAAGACAGGCCGATTGAAGTACCCCAAGACCTGAAGGCACACCCAGGTGACACAGAAATCGGGCGGCCGCCTCTGGAGGAAATTGCTGGGTAGGGAGCGAGCGAGGGAGCGCTGGCTATGATATGAAGCGGATCTTTGAAAATCTCAGACCATGACGTAGATACCCTCCAGATTGAAAACAGCTCGGGTCGGGCGTCGGCGTCGGCACAGCGACGCTTTTTTCCCTTTTGGGTTTGTGATATCTCGTTGCCCTGTCAAGGGAGGGGCAGAGGCCATATCTCGTCAAGCGGTGGATACAGAATGAAACTAGTTAGCACTTTATGGAGCAATACCAATTCGGCGTCAAGAGCTTGTTAGGGATATCCGTGATTGAGGGTGTGAAGTTGTGCATGCATTCAGCTGTCTCTGTTGGACGCAGCCTGCGATGCAGGCCGCCGAAGGATTGCAGATGCAGGGAAGACATCCATGGAACAGGTAGAAGAAGGCGATCTCTCCAATGAACGCCAATGGGCGGCCAGGATCGGGCCAACGGTGGGGCCTCGCTCGTCGCGATGGTGGGATCTGATAAAGGCGAGACGAAGAGTGGATTCATACACATAAAAACGGGGGCTGGTCTTGAACGGCTTTTGGGTGACTGGGCGATGCGCACAGACTATAACACGTAAAACGCGAGATTTCGGCGCGAATTTGGAGGGGTGGGACCACGTGCTGACGTGCCACATTTAAGAGAAGTCGCGGCTCCCGCCTTTCTCCCTCCCAGCGTCGTCCTTGTCTGCTCAACACTCAGTCCGCCACCACGCAATTCACACTCAATTGTCCTCCCGCACATCTTTCCTTGTAGCCCATTACCTCTACATCTCGCGTAACACTTCACCACCTCTTTACTCCTACAATGGCCGTTGAAATCACGCCGTCCAAGCAGGTTCGTGCAGCACTTTGCCCCACGCGTCACTCTGAGATCACCACGCGTCGCTCGAGTTCTATGTAATTAACAACGCGTCTTTCCAGGCCGCATCTGCCATTGAGTCTTTCAAGATGGAGTCGCCCGTGAAGAAGCTCAGCTTCTCCCCCGCGGATAAGGAGAACAAACCCTTCGACGGCGATTTCGCCAACCTTGAAGCAGAAATCGACGCCAAGCATGCCGAGAAAAAGGACGACGCCGCTGTTGTTCCCGCAGCTAAGTCCCAGTTGATGGACGAGCCACTTCTGCAAGAGAACCCGAACCGCTTTGTGCTGTTCCCCATTAAGTATCATGAGGTCAGTGACGCGTCGTCTCCACCTTGACGCGTAAAGTGGTTCGACGCTAACGCGCCATCACAGATCTGGCAGATGTACAAGAAGGCTGAGGCGTCCTTCTGGACCGCCGAGGAGATTGATCTGTCCAAAGATCAGGGCGACTGGAACAATAAGCTCACCGACGATGAGCGGTTCTTCGTTTCCCACATCCTCGCCTTCTTTGCTGCGTCCGATGGCATCGTCAACGAGAACCTGGTTGAGCGGTTCAGTGGAGAGGTCCAAATCCCTGAGGCTCGCTGCTTCTACGGTTTCCAGATCATGATGGAGAACATTCACTCGGAGACGTACTCTCTCCTCATTGATACCTACATCAAGGAGCCCGCTCAGCGTACATACCTGTTCAACGCCATTGATACCAGTATGTGCCCTATTATTTCCGGATGTGCCTAGGACCTTGTCTAACACGCAGTTACAGTTCCCTGCATTCGCAAGAAGGCCGACTGGGCTCTCAAGTGGATCGCCGACAAGGATGCGACCTTTGCTCAGCGCTTGGTCGCGTTTGCTGCGGTTGAGGGCATCTTCTTCAGCGGCGCCTTTGCGTCCATATTCTGGCTCAAGAAGCGTGGTCTCATGCCTGGCTTGACCTTTTCCAACGAGCTAATCTCGCGTGACGAGGGCCTGCACACCGACTTCGCGTGCCTGCTCTTCTCCCACCTTAACAATAGGCCAAGCAAGCAGCTCATCGAGGAAATCATTGTCGATGCCGTCAAGATTGAGCAGGAGTTTCTTACCGAGGCGCTTCCTTGCGCGCTGCTCGGTATGAACTCGAACTTGATGAAGCAGTACATCGAGTTCGTCGCCGATCGTCTCCTTGTCGCTCTTGGCAACGAAAAGATTTACAAGTCCTCCAACCCCTTCGACTTCATGGAGAACATCTCCCTGGGCGGCAAGACCAACTTCTTCGAGAAGCGGGTAGGCGAGTACCAGAAGGCCGGTGTCATGGCCAGCACCACCAAGAAGAGCTCTGATGAGCCCGAGGAGAACAAGAACGAGAATGGCGGCGACTTTGCCTTTGATGAGGACTTTTGAAGCACTCGCCACTTACCAACGCCTTGTTACGACCTTGTTCTCTAATACCCCACTTGTGCCCAATATTTTCCTTATTTTTCTTTGGTACGGCATACTTCAGGCATAGAAGTTGGGCGGCGATTTGTCGAGTTCTTTTTCCTCTATAAGCCTACGGAGGTGTTGGATAGGATATCCAATGCATGCTGCGCAGGCCGTGTTTGAGATAGGCGGAGTACTGGCGTTTTGGGATTTGCATAGCATGATGTTCTTCAGAACTGACTGCCTATGGTATAGGCGATTGTAAGGAGCGAGGAGATGACGGGAAAACGATTTTATATTCTTGGGCGGCATATGTAAAAGTAGATACTCAAAATCACAACTACAGACACTTTTGTTTGAATTGTTTCGGACGAGATGGGCCCACATTTTCAAAATATGGCGACTACTTCCTCGTCTACATGCAATGAGGTTATATCGCATGCTGCCATTGTTCATACTCCATCAACGCCCCTATTTTATATACTTCGTCTCCGTTCCACACAAACTAGGGGTTTGGCTCACACACTACCGCTTCCCCTTCTTCTTCTTCCCCTTTCCACCACCCGGTTGACTCTGCCCCTGCTGCTGCTGCGCCGGGCCCGGACCCGGCGCCCCTGTTGCGGGCGTCTGCACTCCGCTCGTCTCGCCGCCGCCGCCGCCAGACGCGTCTGCCATCGCGGTGTCCTCTTCCCCTGCAGCACCAGCACTAGATATGGCCGGAGGCAGCGCCGCCATCCGCCGGCCTAGTGTGCCTAGCATTTGCACCAGGCGCGTCACTTCAGCCGCTTTGGAAGTCTTATATTTCAGGGTGGAGCCGCTTTGTGGGCAGTAGGTCTTGAGCACGAGGCGGCCTCTGGGTGGTTTTACTGCTGCCGTTGGCGCCGTCGCCATTGCCGCTGGTTTTGCGGGGGAGGTGGTGGTGGAGGTATCTGTATCTGTGGGCGCAGACGTGGACTTCTTTTCGGATTTGGGGATCCGGCGAGCGGGTTTGATGTGGTATTTGGTTGTCACGATGGTCTGCGGTATGGTATAACGTTTGTTAGCTTAGCTTTGGTTCTTGTGTGTGTGTATGCGAAGGCTGGAAAGGGAGAAGAGAGGAAGGTCAAGGCAAGGCAAGGCAAGGCAGAGGGGGGAAATGGTATGGGAATGGGGGTAGGTAGATGTACGGTTGCGGGAAACGCTTGGAGAAGCAGCGCTGACTGCTGCAGCCAGTCTTCGCTCTTGGTGTAGTACGGCATGGTTGTATATGTTTATCGGTCGTTTGTCTCGTCGAGAGGAAAGGTTGTGGGTTTGTGGGACTGAAGTATGAAGCCGCGGCGGTGGGGAGATGTGTGCGTGCGCAATTACGGTGGGCTGATAAGTATGGTCGCCAGTTTATGCCTGCGCTAATAGGGGAGTAAGTTGGTTCGATAGGCGCGAGCTGGCGACGACGACGACGTATTCTAGTTCGAATCGCACACTCTTTGCGGTTTTGGTGACACCGGTGAGTTTTGACTCCATGGTGGGGCTCAAACGATGCGGGGGGCAGGCAAGCTTAAGCTCTCCGGGGTCGGTTTCCCCACACATCAGCCCAGGACTGGATGAAGAGGGCTTCTAAAAATGAACGTATTTCACCAATACCGTTACAATCAGTCATCCCATCACTTCTCGTAGGTTATTCTTTTCCACCAATACACACAAGCCAGAACTCCTTTCAAAGATGCAGTGCCCCGCAGCACCCTACATACAAATTCGTACGCCCAAAGATGCAAACAGGGGTATCTCAATGCTGTTGACCCGTTTTCCCAGTCCAGTCCCCTTTTCCACCAGCCAAATAAACCAACAGTTCTCCATCCACCTTACGCATTGGGGTCAGGGAGCCAGAACATCAGCTCCTGATCTGCCGTGGCGATCATATTATACCGGGGGTTGAAAGCCACCACCGCCGCCTCATGTTTCTCGTCCAGCACGTGTATGGGATCGAGGTTCTTGTTGCTGTCTGGCACGCCCAAAGTATCCCAGATCAGCAGGTCCTTCTTGGCACCGCTTAGTACATAGCGCCCATCCGGAGTAAAGCAGCAGTCACCGCTGCTCTCGACAGTGCCGCCCTCCGTCTCTCCCACAGCAAGCCGCCTCGTGCCGCCGGGTTTCCTCAGGTACGCCTTCAAGCTTCCGTCAAACGCATCAATCAGAAAGTGGCCGTTGTAGCGCGAGCCCACCAAGATGTGTTTGCCGTCGTTGGAGAACTCGAGCGCCGTCCACCCGCGAAAGGCTGCCTCGGCCTCGGCCGGGCCGCGGACCTTTAAAATGTCGAACACAGCAAACGGCGCTTTTTGGTAGTTACGGTAATCGTACAGCAGGACGCTCCCGCTAGCAGGCAGTCCGATTGCAAAGACATTCCCCGACGGATCCCAGGCCGAAAGGTGAGGGCCGTTGAGGAGGAGCTTGGCCACCCACTGCTTCGTCCCTGTGTTCCACATCCTTACTGTATTGTCGAGGCTGCAGGATATGAAGTTATCAGATCCTGGGTGCAACGACAGACTCGTGACGGACGCCTCATGGCCATCGAAATATCTAATGAAGGAATTGTCGTGAGTCGCCAGGTAGCGGATCGCATCTGCACGATTTGTGTTAGAGCCCAGGTTCCACGCGCGAAGATGCGAAACAATGCGCCAGGGGCGTACCGTTCTGCTTCGTGCTGGCATAGATGATGCTTGAGCTGGTGTGCGTGAACTTTGCTAGCTTCACTCCGTACTTCTTGCTCATCAAGCTCTTGTCGTGACGGCCCTCTTTTACGTTATAAATCTGGATCGTGTCGTCGTTCTCTGAAGTCATGCACAGCTCGCCGGGATCGTCAAAGTCAATGGACAAAATGTGTGGTTTCGGTTTGGGCTCTTTGACATCGTCCCGCTCGAAAAACTTGTGATTGTTAGTCCCAGGACAGGCAAAAATAGAGGCGCGGACAAAATCGTACCTTCGTTGATCTAAAGGCCGAAATAACATCGCTAACCAGCGTCGTGCTAGGGACATTAACTCCTAGACTCCTGGCGCTGTGTAGCAATGGCGTTCCGGCGGTTGATGAAGGGTCATCAATATCCATTGGAGTGGAAGCCATATTTTGGCGGGATATACAGAGCTCGTGGCGGCTCGTCGATTGAGGGACTCAAGTTGTGGGGATGCTGTCACTCTCAGGGCGGAAAGGGACGGCAGCAAGAGCTCGCGACAGCGTTTCTGCCAGGGGCAGGCGGTGAGTACGCAGAACCTAGCCCTGTATCTTCAGACAGCTGGAAATTCGCTTCGACCCACAGTGCCACCACTACTGTCCACATCATCCCGAAAGTCGGAGGCGAGTCTGTACTGAAGCTGTACGACTCCACCGGGGAAATACATGTTAGTGAGTGAATTGAAGCATGGGTATTCTTCTACCAAATAGGAGCTCCAAATGAAATTCTAGCCCTTCTCCAAGAGCTAAGTACATCTTCATGGATTATGGGAAGGATTTATATCGTCTTTTCCAGGTGTAACAAATACTCAGCACCCCCTAAATATCTCCATTTGACGCGTCCAAATGTAATTCATTAACGTTTGTTTCCCTGTTGGAGGTGTAGGGCCACGCGGGCCAAGGAGCTGAAGCTTCAGCACGCCACAGGGCCAAGACCGCTAAATTTGGATTGGAGGTCCCCAGTTTTCCCTTTTCCGGGGACCGACTCCGCAGCGATGCATCTCGAGCGCCGAGTAATAAGACGAAAGGCGAACGAAGGCCGACGACTTGAACAATTTCCAATTGACTCCCACTACTTGCCCATTTGCTCCATAAGCAAGCGTCACACGGGGTCCGAGTCAGACACACACAGCGACAGACGAACATGGTCCGGATATAAACAGCACTCAAGTAACACGGCCTTCCCAAAGGCCAAAGGCAGACGGCTCCTCCGGAAATTCCATCCCATCTGTGACTGCCCCGGTGCCCGGCTTCGCTGCTCCACGACCGGCCCCATCGAAGTTCATGCTCCTCTAGGAGTGTCCGAGTCTCCTCTCTTCCCAGCAAGCCAATTCCCTCTCCGAAGGCGCACGCGCCGCACTGGCAACTGACAGGTCATTATTGTCTTTGCAACACAACATAAAGGATGGCGACAACACTCGGGTAAGTGCGCATTTGCGAGATGGAGACAGTTACAGTTGGCGACTAACACAGAATCCCAACCCAATAGCGCCTTCATTGCAGGCGGCATTGCCGCGTGTGGCGCTGTGACGGCGACACACCCCTTCGAGACGGTCAAGATCCGCATGCAGCTGCAGGGCGAGCTCCAAGACAAGGGCCACCAACCACACCACTACCGGGGTCCTCTCCACGGCGTGTCGGTCATTGTGCGGAACGAGGGCGTGCGGGGCATCTATCGCGGCTTAGGGTGCGCCTACATCTACCAGGTGCTACTGAACGGCTGCCGGCTGGGCTTCTACGAGCCCATGCGCGGCACCCTGACGGGGCTCATATTCACCGACAGCAAGACGCAGAGTCTGGGCGTCAACATGTTCTGCGGCGCCGCGTCGGGCATCCTCGGCGCCATGGCCGGAAGCCCCTTCTTCCTCGCCAAGACGCGCCTCCAGAGCTTCTCGCCGTTCCTGCCCGTCGGCACCCAGCACCAGTACCGGAACGCCTGGGACGGCCTCAGTCGCATCTACAAGGCCGAGGGCGTGCGCGGTCTGTACCGGGGCGTCGGCGCCGCCATGATCAGGACGGGCTTCGGGAGCTCCGTGCAGCTGCCGACGTATTTCTTTGCCAAGCGGCGACTTGTCAGGCATCTGGGCATGGAGGAGGGCCCCGCGCTGCACCTTGCTAGTAGCACAGCCAGCGGCTTCGTCGTGTGCGTCGTGATGCATCCACCTGGTAAGAACAAGCCACCCACCCCCCCCCCCCCCAATCTAGTCTTGTAGACCGTGTGTGTTGTGACTGACATTCACCGATTTTTTATCTAGACACCATCATGTCCCGTCTGTACAACCAAAACGGGAATCTCTACAAGGGCGTCTTCGACTGCCTAGCCAAGACGATCCGCACCGAAGGCTTCCTGGCCATCTACAAGGGCTTCCTCCCACATCTCGCCCGCATCCTGCCGCACACCATCCTGACCCTGAGTCTGGCCGAGCAAACTAACAAGCTGATCAGGAAGCTAGAGAACCGCATATTGCCGGAGTCCGCGCTGAAGAGCGTGTAAAAGTTGTATATATGTGCCCACATTTTCATATACAGACAGATGTAGACCTGGCGTCGGTTATTCTTGGGAAAGCGTTAAAGTTTCTTGCTTTGGACAAGAAGAATTCACTTACATAGCTTTCGGTGGAGGGCTTTTTTTTTCTCGTTTTTTTTAGGAAAAAGCGGCATTTTTTCTTGTCACCATTCTTTCCTTCCTTTTTTGGGGGGGTTTTTTTTGCGTATATACTAAGGGGCTCATTACGAACATGGATGCTGTTCTCCTCATGGAAGATTTAAAATTTACGGGGATTTAAAAGGTGGTGATTTGGTTCGGAGGGGTTTGGTTGGAATCAAAACGAAGAAGGAAAAAGTACATAGTCAAATCAATATGGCCAAGCAGGGCGCGCGAAGCAGTTTTGATTTTTTTCGTCTTGTTTTGTTTTGTTATGTCTCTGTAACATGGCTGTGCCTCCTGTTGTTGTCATCTAATATATAGGTATTAACCAAGAGTAGTCCGCTCACAACCGTAGCAAAGCCTCCCCCCGGTGGCGGCTGTCCCGTTGGCGGTGGTGGTGGTCTTCTCCTCCTCCCCTAGCTCCCCCCTCCACCGCTTGTCGCCTTGCTCGTCCAGCGGCATGCTGCACATCCCGCACCAGGTCGTCGTGTTCTCGCCGCCGGCGGTACCGTCGAGCCGCAGCAGCTTCCCCGTTGTGCGGGCTACGTTGGCCACCACAGAGGGATAGTTCTCCTCCACTTCGGCAAAATACCGGAACATGACCTCCTCGATGCTCAAGTCTTTGTGGGATACCACTGCGGAGGACGAGGTTGCGATCGTCTTGTCCTGCAGATCGGAGATGAGGGCTGTGAGTGGCGGGCTGGTGAGCGTTGCGTATGTGGTGAGCTCCTTGCGCAGCACGTCCTGGAGGGGGTGGTAGATTAGTACTGTCTCTGCTGCTGCTGCTGCTGTCGCTGCTGGTACTTCTGGGGAGTTGGTTTTGATGCTGCTGCTGTAGTTCACGACGGGAAGAGCTCCGTCGTTGATCTGCCACGGCAGCGAGAACCCGCGCCCCTTGGCCGTTTCGGAGAGGGTGAGTTCTGCGAGTGCGGTCGTGCTGTGGCCGAGCAGGAGGGCCTGGCACCTCTCCAAGCGAGAGGTAGAGATTAAGATGTGTCGGATGAACAGCCGGAGGGTGTCTGTCCGTGAGGCGGCCGACGGGAGATTGTCAAAGAGCTCACTCAGTCGGCCCGCTGGCGACTTACTGGGGTGGCTGTCTGGGAGGGTTAACGGCGTGAGGGCGGTCCAGTCGATCGTCTGGAGGGAGAGGGCCGCGCTGAGGGGGATGCACCGGAAATCGAAGCGTGGGTATCGCTGGCGGTATTTTGAAAGGATTTCTTCTGCTGCGTTGTCTGACTGCTGCTGCTGGCTGCCGAGGCTGAGGCTGGACGACGCATCGACGTGTACAATGGTGAGCTCGAACGGTGCGTTGCGGCCACGTGCAAGTTGGAACTCGATGTTCTCGTTCAGGAGCTGCAGGAGGACGGATGATGAGACGCCCAGGGAGAGGCCGACCAGGTACCGCCGTGCGGATGTGGTGTCGCCTGTGGCGGCTGTGTTCGGCGGCGGTGGGCCATGGCCTGGAACCCGGGTCTCCTTGCCTAGGATGGCGATTTGCTTGATGCATTTGGTGGAGATGAATTTGGCGAAGCAGTCACTGAGATGAGTGTTAGGTTTTATTCATCTCCGCTAGGGCTTGAAGGAGAAAGGGGGACTGTTGATAAACAGTCTATGGGCATACCTGCAAACAGCTTGCGATCTGCTGTCAAGAGTCGCTTCTTGGGCTCGGCATTTTGCACAGGGCCGGGCAAGCGGCTTTGTCTCTTCCATAGCTATATGTGCGTGATTGAGTGCCCGGAAAGTCATGAAAACTTAGGAATATATATATTTGTGAGTTTCGGTATTATTTGGACGAAGATAGGTTGGGTTTGCTTGGCCACTAACCTGAGTATTTGGGTTGACTCACTCGCTCTCGGTTTCAGGTTTTAGATGAGAGCAAGGTTCATTTAGCAGAGTAAGAATGCACACTTTTTAAATTGGCAAGTTAGTATAAGGTAGGAAGACGAATAAAATGTGCCAAGGAGAGACTTTGGAAGATGTTCTGTTTGAATCTCTTGTACGAATGTTGCGGGGTGGGAGGGTCAATGTTGAGAGAAAGGACTTGTGAGAAAGCCTCTCAACTAGCGCAGGGTTAGGGTTGCTGTTAATCGACTCGTGGGCTCTTCGACATCCGTATACATATTTCAATTATTAAGAGATGGAACATGCATTTATTCATAAAGGCTTGCTTTCCTTCCATATACGAAGTCTTCCATCTCTGCGTGGTTGTCCAAAGGGCAGACGACTGCACCTTGCGATGATGTCAAGATGCCTAAAATCAAGCGCAAAACTTATCCGATAATCGCCCTTGTGGTCTAGTGGTATGACGTTCGCCTCACACTCCAGAAGAGAGGTCGCGACAGGTCCCAGGTTCGAGCCCTGGCGGGGGCAACTTTTTGCTCTCCGACTCCTCGGGAGTCTTAGTCGTGTCAGGTCTCTTTTGGCCTGGAGAGTAAAGTTTCCAAATTCAAGAGGCTTTATTTATCGGTCAGATGAGCGATGTCTGCCATATCACCTGTACACGGAATAAAGATGAAATGCTTGAAATAGGTTGATCATTCGGTTTGTTGAACTCTATAATCCGTACATACCTAGGTAGGTACCTATGAAAGCTTCTCACATACATAGGTAGGCTTTGGTCGAGTTCGGCGCTGCAAACCAAAAATATTCGAGGTATAATTAGCTTAGTGAAGGACAGACCAAGAAGTCAAAATCATAATCACTAAAACAGAAGACTTGCCAGGCATCTTCATTCTCAGAGCCATCTTGACACCCAACAAGGATGCCCGTTGTCGATCCTTGGATGGTGGAGGGGCATGAGGGGTAAGGCAGCCCAGACCCCAGATCCATTTAAGGGGGTGGGGTAGACGGGCAGGGGTGTTTGGGCTCAGCCGCGCCCCAATCGCCGACAATCTTAACCCTGAAGCTTACCGCAGCCCCCAAAGCAAGCCTCACCATCAATTACACAGTATTCCTTCGTGCCAAAGCAAAACGCTGCGTTAGACGCCTATTCTTTCCACCCGCCGTTCGCAGTCTTTCCGAAACCCACACACTCTCTCCCCATGGCCGGCCGCTTTGTGCGCGCGTCGAAATATCGTAAGCCCATCCGCGCCATTCTCTACGGTCGACATTCGAGTCGATGCGACGACGCCATTCCGTTCCTGACCCATACTGACTCGATATGTCGCAGGACATGTTTTTGGCAAGAACACACGGAAGGAGTTCTGCTACGATAACCTCCACATCAGCCGCAATGCCTGGGACACCAATCTCGTAAAGGTGCGAACCCTTCGACTCTGCAGGCTGTCGCATGCCCTACTGACCATGTCCTCCCCTCCAGGCCAACCCCGAGTATCTCGCTGTCAATTGGGAGTCTAGCGGCGGCGGCGCCTTTGCCGTCATCCCTCTCAACGAGCGCGGAAAGCTTCCCGACCAGATTCCTCTTTTCCGGGGACACACTGCTGCTGTTCTCGATACCGACTGGTAGGCGCCCGCCCTAGCCCCTCGAGCCACTATTGCCAGACCTACCGAGACTTACATATACTCAGGAACCCCTTCAACGATCGGGTCATCGCCTCGGCATCCGATGATGGGAAAGTTTTCATATGGGAGGTGCCGCAGGGCTTTTCGCTCTACACCGATGCCGAGGAGCCCGCCAGCGTCGCGCCTGTGCTCAAACTCTCCGGCCACTCGAGGTGCGAACCAGCCAGCCAGCCAGCGACCCTTTATTGCAATGCTCATTGTATTCTAGGAAAGTCGGACATGTCCTTTTCAACCCTGCCGCCGAGAACATTCTCGCCTCTGCGTCGGGCGACCTCGCTCTCAAGATGTGGGATATCACTACCGGGCAGGCAAACATTGTCCTGAAGCACCCCGACATTGTGCAAAGTCTGTCGTGGAGCGCCAATGGTGCTATGTTGGTCACAACCTCGAGAGACAAGAAGCTGCGCGTCTGGGATGTGCGTCAGCAGAGCCCGGTGCATGAGTACGAGGGTCACGCGGGGGCCAAGAACAGTCGTGCCGTATGGATGGGCGAGCACAACCGCATCGCCACTACTGGCTTCTCGAGAATGAGCGAGAGACAACTGGGCTTGTGGGAGCCGGGCAGGAAAGACCCCATTGGCGGTCTCACCTCTCTTGACTCCATCTCCGGCGTTTGCATGCCATTTTGGGGTAAGCTGTTCTTCTGTTTCCCTGCTTTCCCCGCGGAAGCTAACTGGTGGTTGTAGATGATGGCTCCAACTGTTTGTACCTAGCCGGAAAGGGGTAAGTTGCTACGGTCTGGCTTTTGGTAATGCCCACAAACTAACTCGTAATAGTGATGGTAACATTCGATATTTCGAATATGAAAATGACAAGTTCGAATTCCTGTCTGAATACAAATCCCCCGACCCCCAGCGCGGTCTCGCCTTCCTTCCGCGTCGTGGTGTCAACGTAGGTGTCCCCGCCTTGAGCACGCTGGAACGTGTCGCAAGACTAACAAGACCAGCTTCACGAGAATGAGATTATGCGGGCGTTCAAGACGGTCAACGACTCGTACATCGAGCCGATTTCGTTCACGGTGCCCCGTCGGGCCGAAACCTTCCAGTCTGATATCTACCCCCCTGCCGTCGGTACTAAGCCAGCCATGTCAGCAAAGGAATGGCTCGACGGAAAGACTGCCTTCCCTCCCAAGATCGACCTTGAAAGCATCTACGAGGGGAATGCACCTATTGAGGTTGCTGCAAGCGCTCAGCCGTCGGCGCCTATTTCTACTCCTGCCCCTGCGCCGGTGGCGGCTCCCGTCGCTAAGAAGGCACCAGAGCCGGCGCCTGTGGCTCCTCGCTCACCACCAGTTGCCGCAGACCAGAAGGCCTCTCTCTCGGCCGCGGCGGACAAGTTCCAGGATGCCGAGGAAAGTTCTGATGACGATTCCAGCTTCGAGGAAGTTGCACGACCACCGCCTCGGGCACCAGCTCAAGTCCGATCCAAACCCCCATCCCCTATTGCAACTACCCCTGCGGCCCAGGCAAAGCCCCCCTCGCCGATCAAGTCGCCTCAGCCTTCCGCACCGTTGGCCAGCCGTGCTCCTCCCCCAGCTGCTTCGCCATCGATTGCGGCATCGGTTGAGCAATCGCTAGAGCAGATCAAGTATCTCCTCGAGCAGCAGAGTAAGATTATCGGGGTTCAGAGCGAGAAGATCAATGCGCAGAGTGACATCATCATGCAGCTCACGACTGAGGTTGAGACGCTCAAGAAGAAGGTCAGCCCGATCTCGCAGGACCAGAACGAGCGCATTCGGCAGTTGGAGCTGGAGCTGGAGTCGGCAAGGTCTTGAATTGGGTTTAAATGCTATGGCGGGATTGGGTAGGCTGGCGACGGCGGCGTAAGTGGATAGTTCGGTCTACGCGATCAAAATATGTGTTTGTCCAGCGTGCGTGTGTTGTATCAATTGGTGTCAGGGGGCTTCTGCTCAGTCTCGTTTGCGCTGTTATCTTTAAGCACAGGTCGGGATTGTGTGTTTTCCTTTCACTGCCTTTTCTGTGCAGATTTTCAAAAAAAGAATTCCCTCTCCGAACCAATAAAAGTCTACTCGAGCTGCCCATATCTTGCCTGGCCTGACTTGATCAACTTGAATAACACTTTCCCCCATTTAAGGTGTGCCGCGTTACGCTGTTGTAGATAAGGATAGGTAGACAGGTACCTACCTAGATTTATTAGATACCCATACCTCTCTGTCTTTCCTCCTCCTCTCCTCTCCTCTCCTCTTTACTTTTACACAAATCAAAATCAAAAATCAAAGCATGTACCTAAACTGGGGGTTCAAATCCTGTAAAAGTGTAACAAAATTGTGTCAGTGGCAACTCGATTTCTCGGTATACTGAAGTTCCATGAAAAAGAAAAAAGAAAAAAAGACCAAAAAGAAATTACCAGGGAAGAGATTTGAACATACCCCAAGCTCAGACTTTTCATAGTCTGTCAAGCCCACATCGTGCGCTGCCTTGGCGCGCTTCTTGTTCTCGCGGGTGAGGACGGCGGCGTAGGCGATGCACGAGATGGCGCTGAGGCAGATGAAGGACACGCAGATGGAGTAGCCCTTTTTGTAGAGCGGCGCGTCGTCGGCGACGAACGAGAAGGTGGAGATGATGCCGCCGATGTTTCCGAAGCCTTTGTTAAATGACTGTTTAGTTTTTCGTCTCATTTCATGTCTCAAATGAAAAAGGGGTAATTAATAAAAAAAAAAAACCCATACCAATTTGCCACGCCGTGCCAATGGCTCTGCGATGGTGCCCTCCCAAGTTCATGTTGAACCAGCAGACGATAATGGGCATGGCCGAGTAGGTGCCCATGCAGATGAGGAACAGAGCGGCGTACTGCACGGGCGTGTTGGTGTGCACGGTCATGAGGATGGCGAAGCCCGAGACGGAGATGCAGATGGCGCCCATGGCGAACAGGAACCGGTGGCGGGCCCAGTCAGACGCGACGGCGACGACCATGGCAAAGCCAAAGGCGACGGCCCATGGCGGCACGGACCGCAGCTGGGTCTCGATGGCGGTGTAATGCCCGGTCTGGATGATGATGGTGGGCGAGAAGTAGGCGTACGAGTACGCGGGCACGATGAGCCCAAAGTACATGAGCCCGCCGAGCCAGACCTTGACGTCCGACATGACCGTCTTGACGTCCGAGAGCGTGATCTTGCGCTCAGCTGCGTTGTGGCCCTGGTCGGCCTCGAGCCGGGCCTTGATGTAAGCGCGTTCCGGTTCGGTGAGCCAGGTCTTTTTTTATATCACCTCTGTTAGCAAGGTTTTTTTTTCATATATATATATATATGTTCATCATATCTTGGGGAAGGACAAAAAAAACCAGCCAAAAGGGGGGAGGGTAGTAAAACGTACCGCCTGCTCAGGAAACGAAGGAAACGTAAACAAAAACAGCACCCCAAACAAAAAAGTCAACACTCCCTCGAGGATAAAAATCCACCGCCATCCACTGTACCCCCTCATGCCGTCCATATTCCCGATCGCGCTCGCCAGCAGGCCACCAAACGCGCCCGCCAGACTGGTCGACCCAAAGAAGAGCGAATACCGCTTCTGGGCCTCGCTGCGCTTGTACCACATGCTCAACAGGTAAAAACACGCGGGGAACATGGCGCTCTCGAAGCAGCCCAGAAAGAAGCGCGTGGTCAG
This sequence comes from Podospora didyma, assembly GCA_033439775.1. NCBI lineage: Eukaryota > Fungi > Ascomycota > Sordariomycetes > Sordariales > Podosporaceae > Podospora > Podospora didyma. The sequence continues at coordinate 1,374,679 of JAULSW010000007.1, forward strand.
CAGCCCGCCATAGCTGCTCACCAAGCCCTGGCAGATACTGACGAGCCCGAACCCCAGGGCGCAGACGGACAGCCAGACGCGCGGCGAAAAGCGCTTGACCGCGATGTTGGACGGGATCTCGAGCACGATGTAGGGAACGAAAAAAATGACGAGCGCCGTGTTGAACTGGACCTTTTCGAGCCCCAGGTCGCGCTCCAGCCCGAACGCGCGCGCGTTGGCGATGTTGACCCGGTCGAGGAAGGCCAGCAGGTACAGGATGATCAGGAACGGGACCAGCCGCAGATCGATCTGCGTCATGAGCCGCCGTTCCGTCGTGTGCGGCGGGCATGGCACAGCTAGAGCGTCCGTGTCGTAGCCGGTGGCGCCGCGGCGGGTGACGGTGACGGCGCCGGTGGTTTCGCCGCCGGGGACGTACGTGTTGTCCGTGAGGATGGGGTGGCCATGACTGCCGTCCGCTGAAGCGGGCTTGGTTGAGGGGGAGGGGGAGTATTCCTCCTTGGTAGCTACATTTTTTTTTCATATGTTAAAACATAGTTTATAGGTTTGAACGGCGGGAGGGAGGGAGGAAGCTAGGGGATATAGAAAAGCTTGTGAAGATCTGGGCGGCTCCCGGTTTCGGTGTTTTGTTGTGTGACCGAGTCAAAACTCAACAGTAATGACGTGAAAAGAATAGCTTCTCTTCGTTACTAGATGTGGTTGCTTGAGGGGGCAAAGGAAGCGAGAGAGTATATTAATAAAAAAGACATACGAGAGCTACGTCCAAACATTGTTCTTCTTATTGCTTCCTTCCGTGGCAGCATTCCCCAACGATGAAGAAAAAAGAGTATGTCACACTTTTTGGTCTAAGGAACGGGATGATGGACGAGGAGGAAAAAAAGGAGAGGAATACTAGAAGCACAAACCGACGATCGGGTCATGCAAGGGGTGTGTTTGTGTGTGTGTAAGGCTATTATAATATGAGAGAGAGAGAAGACGAGAGAAATGAAATATACATGGGATGGATAATTGTACCCGGGAGGGAGGAGTCCCAAAAATGATCGGCACTCCTCTTCGACCATCCTGCAATCGCTCTCTCTTTTTCGTAGCTTGTCCATCCATAAGCAAGCAAGCAGTTCGACGAACGACTGACCGACTAGAATACCACCACGCAAACTACCTTCCTTACTAAGGTTAAGGTGAAATATGAAGCCTGGGGCAGGCAAGCAATAGTTCGACTCGGGAGAATGGAGTCATCATCCATGTAAAGTAAAAAGTAATCCATGGGATTTACATGGGGATACGTAGAAATGGATCGGCCCATCGCACATCCCCCGCCTTTTCAGGGGGAGGGGTGTGGTCTACATACTCTAGTTTGCTTTCTTTCTCCTCTTGTTTTGCATCCGAGGCTCATCACAGAAGAAAAACGAAAGAGAAAGAGAAATGTTGCACAGCCGTCCCCCCCTTCGGATCGGCGGGCGGCGGCACCATGCGAGTCGCCCCCCCCCTTGGGCCCTTGCACAGATGCAACTTTGGTACAACAGAGCCAACCAACCCCCCCCCCCCTCCCCCCCAAAAAAAAGAAGAAAAAAAAGTGACTGACTAGGGAGATAGGACATGTTACTCGGGCAAAAGTGGGCGGCGGTTCGCTGCAAATAGGAAATCAAAGTTCTCGCGTCCGTCTGGCTTGTGTCCCCCGTTGGGGCTGCCTTAAGATGCCCGTGCATGCGTACGGGTATCCGGACGGAGCCCCTGGTTTGTGGTAATGTAGTACGACGACGAAATGGTCCCGTGGCCGTTGAGAAAATGAAAAAGTCCAAGTTTTTGGGGGGATTTTTGGTTCCTTCCCTCGTCCACTTCCTGGGACATGATCTGCATTTTTCGTTTTCTGTTCTCCGCAATACAAATCCATGAACACCCCCAACCCCCTTACCGGGTCTACCCTACGTGCCAACTCTCCCCCGGCTCTCGGACTTTAAAAATGTCTAAATGGCCACTTGGGGTGGGGAATGGATTACATTGCACGCACCACCCAAAAAAGTAGAAAGAAAGGGGGCAACGTTTGTGGCGGATTCGCTGGCAAGTGACCCATCAGTTTATTGTCTGACAGACATACATTTGGGTGGTAAGTAAGAGTAGTAACACTAGAGTACGGATAAGATGGGAAAGTAATAAAGAGGTAAGCCGAGGTATACTTGAGTTTAAAGTGAATGCCGCCGGCTGGGCGATTACCGATTTACTAACGAACCACAAGCCAGTCAATTAGAAATAGATAAGTCCAGCCAGGCAGATATCTGGTTCCTCTCATCATGGTGTGTGGTATGTGCCCCTGTAAGATCCCCACCCCCAAAAATTACCTGTTTTTCATTTCCAGGTCGTACAGACGATGATGCCTTTTTATCGCCGCGTGAGAAGCTAGAAAACAAACAAACCTGGCATATATAGATACCTGCCTTACTATCTGTACTTTTGGTATATATACCTGTACACACCTATCCATGAATGAATGCTACGGAAGCCGTGGAACGCAATTCTCCTATGTACCTATCCGTGGAATGTAGAATGGAATATTCCTCCCTACATGTGGTGGCGTTATTGTAATTCCGTATCATACGGATACGTAACTTGACCTATATATTCAATCAAATAGCCGCGAGAGCGCGCTATCAACTTCCTCGAATAGGTATATATGTGCGTACCTTACTACCGTATAAAAACAAGAAGTGACAACCTAGACTCTAACCAAAGGACGAACCAAGCAAAGCAGGGGGGAAAGGAATGCTGCATTTGACTTGACGTCGTTCGAATCGAAGTGGGTGGCGGCCTAGAACCTTAGCCCCATTTCCTTGGCAACGCTCCGCTCCACACTCCTCATCTCTGATCCCATCTACCTACTCCGCAGTTCCCACACGAACCGCAACGTACACCACATGGATTCGAGGCTTGTCGTTTTTCTCGCTTCTTGTCGCGGGGAAAAACCGAAGCTTGGTATTCACTAGTTCTATCTAGTAGGCCAGCGTAGCCAGAAAGGGGAAGGGGAAGGAACCCCTTGGCTAATAGTGGCATCACTACCAGGTTCCTATCCTCGGGTGACTTATTGAACTTTCTGAGGAGATGATACGGTACCATGCATACATCCATGGGACATTTTCCTGGCTTCCATCTGGTGACCGTTAGTCTGATGAGCTGACAAAGGGACCACCGCTGCCAGTGGAGAGGTAGATAGGTAGGCGGCGGTCACCGCAACACACACGAGTTATTTGTCAATCGAAAAACCATCTTCAGCAAAAACCTGCCATCCGTATTCCTAGACTACTCTACAATGAGAAAATCCAACTCAGCACACCATCCTTTTGTTCTTTGATTATTTGCCTCTTATTGAAGCCCCAGTCCCATCCCTTTTTTGTCCATCGCTCCCTAGTAGGTGGTGAACGGCATTTTTCAACCTCCATCGGTCATTCAGAGCTTATGGACCATCGAAATGAGTTGTAGTAATGCACCACTGAGCGCTGAATCAACGCCCCAAGAAGTAAGAAAAAAAACACTAACATGGGGAAAAATAAGCATCCGTGAAAAGACTATTCCCCAAACCCCAAACACATACAAGCTCTTGGGTATCCGCAGACCAACTAACTTCCCAACGCAATCCTCGGACCCGGCGCCTTGCGTCAAAAAGATGACAAAGCCAATCTTCCTCCAAAGGCGGGCCCGTATATTCAACGCCAATATCAAGGACCAAAGTATCATGGAAGAACCAAACCACACAAAAACAATCGCTATAGCCCCGGACGTTTGGTCTGTCCGAGCATTCGAAAAGGGCCGAGTAGATCTTAGTGTCATCTACTTGTTTCCGGTGCGTTAGGTTCTTGCATCTGCTGTGGTTGCGGCGGCGGCGGCGGCGGCGGCGGTTGTTGCTCGTCTTGGGGCATAGCACGCTTGATGTCCAAGCTCTTTCCACGTGTCGGGAGAAGGCTGCCGCTCAACGAGGCGGACCGATCCCGATCACCGGGCGGCGACTTGTTTCGTCGTTGCTCGGCCGTCTCCTTTACCTCGCGATATTTGCTTTTGATCCACCCTGTCAGGCTCTTCCCGTCGTCCCGACTTTCCTTGCTGCCGGCCTCGCCCCCGGCTGGCCCGTCGACTTGGCTCGAAGATAGATCGGACCGCTCCCCAGTCATACTATGACGAGGTTTGTAGCCAGCACTGCCCACAGACGTCGTGCTGACGTCCGCGTTCGAATTCGTCCCAAGGAACAAGCGTGGCGACGAAACAGGCGGGTACGCAGGCGGTGGCACATCTTCTTTTTTCCGTGACAGGCGCCATCTTCTTTTCTTCTCCTTCTCCGACGTTGTGTCGGGGCTCCCAGCATCAGCACCTGCGTCGATGCTCGGCATCTCGTCGACCTGGTCAAGATCCGATCCTTCGGCGAACGAGCTGTGCAGCGACCATGGTGGAGATTTCTTGGGCTTTAGAGTCGTTGCTGCCTCGGCGCTGCTAGGATGCAGCGTGTTGTTGGATGGGACCTGAGATGCCCGCGGCGTCGCCTCTGACGGCGTCTCGTCTGCTTGTTCCGACGCAAAGCTCTCCACGTTAGCAGTTCTAGGCGGTGATGATATCGTTTCCAAGGGGTTGGAGAGCTCCGCATTTGGCGATACTGCCGACGAATGTGGCAGCGAGACGGTAGAGCTTTGAGCACTTGGATTGGCACTACCTGGCATCTTCTTTTTCCTCAACTTGTTAGGCGCCCGCCCGTCGCTCTCGCTCGTAGGGATCCGCTGGAATAAGCTGGGTAGCCTACGGGAAGGTGTTGTAACTTCAGGATTGGGATCCAAAAGTCTTTCTTGACTTCTCCCTTCAGCAATAGACTGGCTAGGCGCCAAGCTAGAGGCCGCCGTGGAGGTTATTACTGATGGTGCTGATGATTCCTCTGGCGGGGTAGCAACCTCTTCAACAACCGCCGGCGGAGGCACTACTTGCGGCGATGGAGGGGCCATAGGGGTCAAAGGGGCAACCGCTCCAGATGAGGGGCCGATCCTATTCGCAAACCTTCCAGACTGCAGTGCCGGCGACTTCTTGGAAGGCAAGGTGTTGCTCCGAGCCAATCCGCTCGTCGGTGTTGTGGCTATTGCTGGGCTGGCCGGGCTCGGGGCGCCATTCGACTGGAGCGATCGCCGAGACGAGGTTGACTTGTTTCTCCGAATCTGCCCCTCCTTCGCCACGCTCTCGGCTCCAGCGCTTGCAGTCGACGGCGACCGTGACACCCCCGATTTCCGGTTGGGCACAGGTGTTGTGGGACTGTTGATGACGGGAGTTCCCTTCTGCACCTCCTGAACAGTCTTTTCATCTGCAGCCGTGCCTTGCATTCCGATCAGGAAGTGATCCTGGTTCTCAATCAAGAAAATGATGACACATTGGTTCAAGCGGTACTCTTCGGGCGCCATAGCATGATTGGGATGTGACAGCATCCCTGGCTGGAAGATGGCGGCCAGGTTCTGCGAGTTCATCCTGTTCTGGTCTGCCTTGGCTGCGAATACCGCCAGGAGGTCCAGGATGTACAGAAGCAGCTGGCGGTTGAGTGGTGGTAGCTCCGTGATAAGCTGCTGGTACGTCGCAATGGCTTCGTCCATGTTAAAGTTGTCAACAAACTGAGGCCCATCAACATCTGCTGTTTGCTGCTTTGTGGCTCCTCTCAACGGGTCGCGGAACTTTTCATAGAGATCCAGTGGCACAACCGGCTCAGGGAGGTCATTGAGATAGCGGCGCAGAACATTGGCAGCATCATGAACCGTGTACCCGTCCCACACTAGCCCCTTGCCGTACCTGTCTGGCGAGTCAAAGACGGTCTTGAGTTCCTTGATTCGCTTCTCCGACCCGCTCAGGCGGAAAATGCCCTCGACATCGGTCGCTTCGGGACATGTCAGTTTTCATGGACTATAGCGCGTGGGATCACAGACTCACCTTTTTCTTTCAAGAAGACGCCGCATTTTGCTACCACGATGGGTACATAGCCGTAGATATAGCTCTTACCCTGCTCGTCGATGAGGGAAATAGCAACATTGGCGTATGTAATGCTCTGTCGGAGAGGTACACCAAAGATGCCCTGAGGACGGTGGTCTGCGACTATTAGTTTTAGTCCTGTGGAGCAGAGCCTGGGACATGCACTGGTGCTACATCTCCTCAGACACGAGGCAAGGATCTGGACAAGACTGCCCAGCTTGGGCTGTTCTGGAGGTCTTTGCGCAGACGCCTGACTCAAGCTCGCACTTGCGTGTTGAGTCGGGCATCTTTCTCCGGCCAGCTTCCGGTCTGCAGAAGCACACCAAGGGAGCCCACCAAGACGGCCATCTAAGTCCTCTGTAAATAGGGTTTTTGACCGGAACGGTCTTGACGTGATGAAAAAGGTTGCTGTACCGTGAGCTTCCTGGTGCTTCGAAGGAAGCTTAAACCCTTTCCACCACGACTTTAGATCTCGTTTGTTGGGAGGCGAGGCAGCCTGCACATGCACAGGTACCGGGGGCTGAGGAGGATACGACGGGTTTGTTCGTTGTTGTTGTTGTTGTTGTTGTTGTTGCTGCTGCTGCGATGCAGCGGGGTACGGTGGTTGTTGTGCGGACGTCATGGCTTAACGGCGCCTGGCGGCGACAGTCAGTCGGAAGTTGGAAGCGCCAGCCGACGTAATTCGAGACTAAGAGCTCGAGATCGCTCTTGAGTCTATTCAGCAAGTCGGGGGAGTGTATATGTATGAGCCAGCACAAGACGTAGATGCGCGCGGCGTCGTCTGAGATGAGGTCGAGGCACGGCGCTCTGGGGCATTCGTGGGGCAGCAAAAAGGGGGGTGTCTGGCGACGCGATACGATGCTGGAGGGCGATTTGATTGGATCTGCGGGCGGCGCTTCAGCAAGAAGGCTCCAGCTCCAACTCCTCCTCTTGCCGCTTGCTCGCTGTCTCGTCGATCGCCAAACCGGGCCTGAAGTGTGCGGGCGGTGAAGACGACGCGAAAGTATTCGGTTCGGGGTGTTGGCGGTCAGCGCGCAACGCTGCCCGTCTCGTTCTCCGGATTCTGTTGTCGAGCCGCGTTGTGTTGGGAGGCATAGAAGTTTGATTAAATGAACCCAGTGTGCGACAGGCAGAAGAAGAGAGAGATGGCGGGCAGGCTTTTCAACACTGGCGACCGGGACTGGGGGGATTGGGCACAGCAACAGGGGGCCCTACGGTTTTCCCCAGGGCCCAGGCTCGCTAACTGTGCGCGGTCCAAGCTCACACTGAGCTTGGCGTAAAGCCCGACGCCATCAAACGGTATCCAGTACGTAACGAACGTGGAAGGCAAAACCAGGTACCAAGGTGAACGGATGGCCAGCCCTACACCGCCGCCGAGTCAAGGCGGATGGAAGAGAAAGCAGTAAATAAATAAGTAGCCTACGACTGACGGAAATAGATACGCTTTTTGCGCGATTGCACGAGGCTCACTGTCATATTCATAGGCTTTCATAGTGTGCACTTCCATTAGTTTACGGCCGTCGTCTGTAATAGCGTAAACCGCTTGGATGTATTGTAAGTATTCAAAGTAGCGGTACAGTTTACACTGCATCGTGCACAAAGAATCCCCTCGACCAGCTCAAGACACCCCTCGAGAGTTGGTGGCTTGGCTTCACACCCACCACAATGGGGGCGCTGCCGTCTTGGATCCAGGTTGTACTGGTGGCAGCCTGCAGGCTGTACACATAGTGTACAGAGATGCAGATGACAGATCTGCAATCCATACGGGGTGCAACCGGGAATAATAAATCCGAGCAGACTTCGTCTTTCAGCAGTCAAGAAGAATTCACGAAACAGGCCCTTCAACTTTCACGATGGATGATCCCATCCCGGAATATTGTGTGTGTGTGTGTGTGTGTTTGTTGTGTGTGTGCTTTGTTTGGACCCCAACGCGCCACGGCGTCTCTTATTTCAATAAAAGCGAAAGAAGATCTCTTCTTGACCTGGAGCGATCGCTCCCTGTAGATCACGGCATTTAATAAATCTTTTCTTTGGGTGTGGCGGGACGGATGCGTATTCCTTTATAACAGCAGCAAGGAAGTGCAATTAAGGTCCTCACCACGTCTTATGGATAATGGCTCCTAAATGGATCGCAAAGAAAGAGGGACTTTTCATCATCCTCTACGATACCAAACCACAGCAATGACCTTTTCGTCAGCGTCGGTGGGAAAGGAAACTCGTACTGTGCTTCATCTCTCTCGACAGAGCCCGCTTGGATCACGGATGCTACTTTGCAGGCCAACGTCGCAGCGCAACTGCAGCATCCCTTGATCGAATACTGTGCTCTCCCCGGGAGATTGTGCAGCGGGAGAAGCTCTCTGGTTGACATGACAGCGGCGCAAAAAGCAGCCCATGACGTATGTAGGGGTTCTCGTGTAGCACTGCAGCCCACGACGACGAGCATTCGACGCTGGTGATGGATTCGAAAGAAGTAGGGTCCATGCGCACTTGACTTTGGCCCTGTCAAACCGACTTCAGCAAGGCTGCACTTCCACAAGTACCGTCCGTCGCCTTTGGAAAGTTGGTCGTTCTGCCCGTGGTACTCTTCACAACAGGCTACCTGATTTGTCGCGGTGTACAGTCTACATCCGTAGTGAGTGGCTCTGTCCAAATATAGCCCTTTCTGAGGTCATGCGGGGCCAGCCGGTCGCCTAGAGACGGTTTCCACGGAACATCGTCTCGTCATTATTTTGCCCCCCTTGCAGGAGCTTCCCCCTCAGCTGAGTTGCAAAAGTGGTCAAGTTGTCACGGGACTTGCTTGGCTTTTCTGCTCATCTCATCAACCAGGAAATCGCAGTGGCCGGCCATGATCAGGTCTACGCCGTAGGTGCGCCTCGGCCGGGAAACTAGTGGCCTGAGGAGACGAGCGATAAAGGGGATTCAGGGTCTACTCCCCATCGACCCGTCCCTGGAAACCAGGTCGCCGACACGGCCAGCAGTTCGTCCCGAGTTTCCGACCAGTTTGATTCGCAAAACCGAGAACGCTATCGAGACATTACCGCCGTGCTCAACATGGAACCTAGTTGCTCGTCTTAAACTTTTGCAACTCGAAGGGCTGGATATAACTGCCGTAGATTTCGTCCACAGTGCGAAAGTCATGCAGGTGGTCAGATGGCTTGTTCGTGACTTAAAGCTCTGCATCACGCAGTACTCCGAACATTCGTTGTATGTTTCATATTCAGCCTCACGGTGCGGGCGGGAGACATGGTGACGGGGGAGCCGATACGAGGTGCGTGAGGACGTCATAGGCTCAACACAATTATCACCCTGCAACGATGCGGAATAAGGAGTAGACTAAGTCGTCTCGCCAACCGGTTGGCTGATTTGACATACTCGTTTCCGACGTGCGTTATATGCTGCACATGAACTATTGGTATCGGAGCTACAAATGCCTCAAGAAACACAGACTGCTACATGTACGGATGTTGATTAGTCAGTAGAAATGGTTCACAATAGGGGGGCTTCAATCTTTGCTAGAACTGTCAAATACAGGGTAGGGTTTTGCGCGTGGTCCGTTTCCAGCGACCTTGTCAGCCGGCTCAACTTCGGCCTTTCGCGCACAGACCATCGCAACTCTTGAATTGGCCCGGCCCATGCACGTCACTCATCAGTGATTTTTTGTTATCGCAAGAAAGCTCCATCGATCCCAGCAGCTAAAGAGAGGCCATCATCGATCCAATTCCACCAACACCGACACCAGAAACCGCTGCCTCTCTACTTTCTAAATACAATGGACGCCGGGTACATATGAATCCTTGGCTCTAATGGCATCTTGTCTCCTGCTGCCGGCTTGACAACCAGGCTAACAATCTTCCGTCTTGCAAGACTCACACAAGCCGAGAGCCGCGAGCTCGACCAACGCCTCCAGAAGCGTCAGGTCAAGGAGTTCATGAACGTATGTAGCTTTCAGGGTCTATACGTGGTGTCGGGATCGCCACACATTAATCCCTCCCCCCGCTACCAACTCGAGACCTTGCTCTCCCAAGACATGTTTAATAACCATTCGCCCCCTATATATAGGTCATCGGCAACCTCGTCGACAACTGCTTCAACGCGTGCGTCGATGACTTCACTTCCAAGGCTCTCTCCGGGCGCGAGGGCGGGTGCATTAGCCGGTGCGTGATCAAGTCGATGACGACGCAGACACGGCTGGGCGAGCGTTTCGCCGAGCTCAATGCGGCCATGACCGCCGAGATGCAGAACAAGGGCCGGTAAACGAAACCCTCCTCAAATAATGGACATGATTCAAACAACGAGCACGGACGACTGCGCGATTCTCTCAACTCTATCCCTTCTCGCCCACATAAAAAAACAACCAAAACCTGTACACTATTCATCCCATGCATCTACACCAAAAACGGAGATGCTGTCACTGGAGGAAGGGGGGTCTCGGAAGACGGGCATGGTTTCTTTTGACATGAAGCTGAGCGGAGAGAAGTGCGTGTATTGGAAGCCCGTTCTTATGCCTGCAAAAAAGGAGGCAAATGTGTGTAGAAAGGCATTGTTGGCAATGATCATAGGCGCCTGTGTAACAATATATAGGGAGAAAGGGGTCCAGGTTAATAATAGGCTGGGCGTTTTCGAAATGGATATCAGTCTCCAGTTCCCTTCAGTATAGGAAAAGGTGGCATATAATTTACTTATTTAGCTCTGAATCGCCGTTGCCTTCGCCATCGGAGTCTGGGTATACCTAGTATTCTACAGTATTTGACAGTCATCCCTTCCCACAAATGCCCCTAAACACCGTCCGCGTACGCCTTGCCGCCCATCTCTTTGTCGAACTCGGCGCACTCACTCAGCCCACACACTTCAAAGCATTCCCGAACACCGCCAATGACCTTGCCGTCTGGACCTTGCCGCTCTCTGATGGCGCCCGTGGCCTTCAGCTCCTGCGCAGCCTGTTGATAGGCGAGATAGGCGGCAGTCATGGCAAAGCACGGCTAGATTACGATCTTATACCGCATCCTCCTCGCCTCGGCCGCATCAATAAGCGGCGTCACACCGCCCGAAACCATGTTCAGAAGGCATGGAGTCGGGGCCTAATACAATGTTTAGCTTGAACTCGGAGGGGAAAGGGGGAGACCAAATAGCTTACCATGGCCTCTACAGTCTTCTGCATATCGTCCTTGGTCGTCATTCCTTCGAGAAACGCAACATCGGCGCCCGCTGCCACTGCTGCCTTGAGCCGCCGCACAGCTTCGTCGAAGCCGAGACTCTGGAGCGCATCTGTCCGCGCAATGAGGACAATGTCATCCTCCAACCGCCGCCGCGCCGCGTCGGCGGCACGGATCCGGGCCACGTACGTCGCTACGTCGATTAGCTCCTTGCCTAGAAGATGGCCACACCGCTTGGTGCTGACTTGGTCCTCGATATGAAGGCCAGCGACGCCGGCGAGGATATACCGCTCGACCTTGGCGGAGGGGGGGAAGATGGTGTTAGTCGCGGTGTAATTATATATATGTGTGTGTGGCCTTGCGTGGTGAATACTCACTGAACGGGCTACCATTGCTGGTCCGCCAAACCGGGTGTCGGCATCTGTGATCACGGGGACGGTTCTGTCGAGGCTGGCTATCATGCTCGCGTTTCGGACCATGTCGTCTGCGGTTATGAGACCCAGGTCTGGCATGCCGAGGAGGCTGATGGCTATTCCGGCGCCCGTCTTTTGCAGTATACTATAAGTAAGCAAGGCGCCCAGCTCCTAGTTACATGTTTGATGATGTTGAAGCGCTCATCGATCGCCATACCATGTAAGGATTCCGAAATCCCTGCTGGAGACACACTCGTGCCGAGAGTCCATCTTGAACGCCCGGACAGACAACTATCTCGTCCGGGTCGGCGAGCTGGGCTCGGAGCTTGGCAGCCGCTTTGTTGACCATCTTATCTGAGAATAAAAAGACGGCAGAAGTTGGAACTCGTAGCCTTTTCTATTACCAAGTTAAATCTTACGATGAACCAGGAAACGAGTTCTAGGTAAATATTCTTAGTCAATAAAACCAATCATATTATGCCCTTTATTCCGAACAGCGACCAAAAAAAGGGGGATGCATTCACCCACATCACCATCTTGCCCACACTTTCTCTCCGCCCTCGGCAGGCATATCTGATGCAAGCAGGACGCTAGACGAACGGGATCCCCGGCCATTTCTCATGCGATCTTGAAAACCACGGATATCTCGGCAGATCTTTCTCAACGCCACTCCGAAATAGGCGGAGGGGGGGACACACTCCACGGCCGCCGGGCCATTGTTGTCAAGCGGAGCGTCGCGAGGAGCGAACAGTCAAAATTTCCGGCCGCGGAAGGAAGCGTTGGCAGGCGGCGGCGGCGGCGGCTGCAGTTGGCACGGCCTGGGGAAAGGAGGTTCCGTGTAACCAATTGCCAATTGTAAATAAATAAATGTAAGTGTAGGTATCTTTTCTGCTCTGTAGCTGATCCATGTTTCTTTGATATTTCGGAAACCAGAAATTAGACAAAAATACCACCAGGTAATACCTACCGAGTCGCCCGTTCCTTCCATTTCTTGTTCTTACCTCCGCCCCTAGGTACCTAGATAGGTAGGTATCAAGGGACAAGGCGTGGGGAATTGAACCATTTAGTAGCTTGTCTTCGCACCTGCCCAAAGATGTTGCACTCCCCTTTTCTCCCCCTCTTCTCCAAAATGGCCTCATGCAATCCCACTTTGTCAAAACTGATCATTCAGTAAAACTGGTAGGTTTTTACGCGTTTCCTCTTTTCATTAGCTAATTCCTTAAGCTAGAGATATTGCAAATATCCCCCCAAGCAGTATTTTTTTGGCCCCGATAACGATATTGTTCTGGTTTATTCTCATTACCTATCAAGGCCCGCATACCACACACAGCCCTCCCTCTGTCTCTCATATGAGCCGCCACCCAGCCTCAAGTGACCCGTCTCTTTCGATATTTAGCTTTTCTTGTCCCCCAAGAAAATAATTGCCACGTTGTTGAGCTTGCACCCCCCCCCCCCCCCCCCAAAAAAAAAACCCAAATCGGTCTTTGCCTCGTTCTGTCTCGGTACCGAAAATCACTTCCCGCGGTGCTTGAGTATCACTGAGACAGCCAACCCCCTTTTGAGGGACCACTTGGCCACTTTTCGTTCACCACCAAACCTTGTATACTCTACACTATATTTTTTTCCAAGGACTACCGCTCCGCAACCGCTTGCTTTCAGACCAATAATTCATCTGCTATCCTCAAAAGTTGTCCTCTGGCCCGGGGAAACTTTCTAGAGAATAAATCTGTGGATTTGTTCATTCATTTAGCATGGCTGGATTACCCACCGAATGGAAACTAAAACCTGAGGACCGGTTGGCCATCTTCGAGAAGGAGATCGCCCTCCATGAACTACAACCATACATGCGCCTCCACCACAAGGAGGACGGCAAGCAACCGCTGGCCGTGCTGATCGTCGGGCAGACGGGCGCTGGAAAGACGCGGTTGGCACCTGACCTAGGAAAAGCCATGGCCGACACGAACCGTGGCGCAGCCCACTTCATCGCCGACACTTACAAGACGTATCATCCTCACTACGCAGAGTGCATTGGAAAGGCCCCAGAGAAGGCATCGATACTCGCCGGACTAGATGCGCGCATCTGGCTCACCATGGCGTGCGAATACGCCGTTGAGCACCGGCTCGATGTGTTGGTGGAATCGGCGTGCCGCCACCCAGACGACTTCTGCGATCTAGCCGAGATCTTCCACAGGGGCGGCTACAATGTCCGCGTGGCTATTCTCGCTGTCCCAGAGGCGCTCAGCCGACTCGGCATACTGGTTCGGTACTACCGCAACCTCCCTGAGGCTCAGTCTCGCAACCTCCCACTTCGCCTGACGCCCAAGAAAGTGCATGACGACAGCTATGCCGGGTTGGCGCTGGCGGCCAAGTTTATAGACAAAGACCCATCGGCGGATGCTGTTATTGTTGTGCGAAGGAACAACATGTTGGCTTACGAAAACGAGCGGGAAAACGACTCAGCTACTCGGGCCTGGCACACGGAACCTGGAGCGTCCTGGGCTTTGGAGATTGAGAGAACCCGGGAATTGTCGGCTGACGAACTGCGGACGGCTGAGGCTGACATTGACGAGCTGAGGAAGCTTCAAGACCCAAAAGTAGATGCCCAGATTGAGGAGATCGAGAAGTACATGGCCAGCCTCAGAACCGCCAGCCAGGATGCTCAACAACCGTTTCCAGCCCTTACGCCTTTAGATGCTGCTCGGTTTGTGGGGAGGGATTTGGACTAAGGCCGAGTTACACCGAGCACAATGGGACTGATTTAAATCCAAAAACCTGTATAACTGGTGAATCATAAGAGGTGAGTGGTTAGTTCTGATGTCGGTCGCCAATTCGTGGTTTATCATACTACATAGAAATTCACGACGAAGGAGACTGGAGAAGTCAACAGCGAGGTCGGTCGCAAAAGGCTGCTTGGGCCCTACTTTCTCTCTCTCTTGACACAGTGGCCCGGCAGAACGAGCTACGACCCCGATGTCACAAAACATTGTCGCCACCAGAACACACAAACGGGCTCACTCGGTTTCGTCCCCCTCTGGGATTTGAGGCAAGGCGTCCTTGCTTGTCGCACTGCCCTTTGCTTGGCTTTGGCGATGATTTACAAACTTTTCACCAACGCGTAGCACGTCAGGGACAGCTTCGGCTTGGAATCCGTGTTTGTTTAGAATAGCCAGTACGCCGGCCTCCTCCTTCTGGTTCGGGTTTCCTATCTCAGACGAGTTGCTGTTCTCTTCTCCCATATCCTCCAGATAACTCGGAGTTGGACGTCTTAACTTTTCTAGGGCCTCCGAGATCACCTTCTCCGTGTGCTCATATTCGTATGATGCCATTGCGGTAACTCGATCGATATACTTCTCAAGCTCGACGACCTTCTCAAGGAAGGATGCTTGGTTCTCAGAATTGGGGTTGGCCGCCTGTTCCGGCTGATTATTATTAGGAGAGACCTGCGAACTGCTCTCCTCTTTTTCGTTCAAGTTTGCCGTCTCTCTATTGTCGTCCACGTCTACGGCGGCTCCCAGAACTTCAACCTTCGCCAGTTCTATCTTCTGTCTCCTCCACTCAAAGAAGGACTGCCATGTTTTATCCTGGTAGTCTGGGTCAGCCTTGTATTCTGGCGCATCATTGCGATGGAAACCCGGCAACGCGAACACATCGCTGTTATCAAAGCTGCAGATGGGCACCGACGTAACTGCACCAAAGGACCTCTCCTCGCCGTCACGCAGTATGTCTCTAGTGAGAGCTTCGAGCTCCTCGCAGCTCAGACCCGGCTCGCGCACAAACGCCCAGATGCTGCCCCGTACCTCCCTTCTACATCCACCTACAAATTCAGCATCGCACCAGCCCAGGAGCAGATCCTCCACCTCCACCCACGTGGTTTTCGGCCGCCTGGGGATGATCACGTACGGGCTGCAGCGCCAGGCGTCCTGCATCCCGAACGCGGTGGTCGCGTACATGACGCACCATGGCTCGCCGTTGCGCTCGCAACGCCGGCACCGCAGCGCCCGCTGGTCTTTGACCAGTTCCAGCGAGCACGGCATTTTCTTGACCAGGCAGGGCAGGCACGGCAGCATGGGCCCTTTCTCCAACCGGTCTCGGTCGTGGTCTCTGATGAGGGCATTGTACCGCGTCCGCGCCAGCAGCTCCACCTCGTACCACATCCGCGCCGGCGAAAAGTCGAACACGGAGTTTGCAAACGGCCTGGTCTTTTTTTGTTCGTCGTTCAGACGGACACCCGCCATCTCCATGAGCTGGAGTCCCGTGGTGCAGTACCGTGCTTCGTCCCGCATGGTGTACCGCCGCATGCGCCGCATGATTTCTTTCTCGCGGATCCATTCCCAGTCAGGGCCCTCACGGTGCGGCTCGAGCATCGCGTCGAACATGTCCGGGAGGGGGTATGGGTGCGGCGTTGAGAGGTGGATCTCTTCCATAGGCATGTTGGCAGTGTTTAGGGGGCTGTTTTTTCTTGTGTCTGTGGTGGGCGGTGGATGGAGTGGGGGGATTCAGGGGCTCTGTGTGTGTTTGTAGGTGATGAAAACACACAGAGGGAGTCGCCGAAGGGAGAGAAGGAGGAGGGGGGAGGGGAGGGAGAGGGGCTGAATGTGGGCTTGCCTGAAAAGATATATCAGGTTCACTGATTCGGATATGGCGTTGTTGTTCCATCACGCCTTTTGTTCAGTGTCTGTTTTTTGGCTAGGACTTTAAATTTGTTTTGGAACATGCTGTGATGTGATGGTGTATCAAAAACAAGTGACGAGAAGCGGGCATATGTTTTCTGTTATGAGAGCAGGTTCCTTGTTCTGCTGTCTTGCATTTCCTGTTCTTAATGCTGAATCAGCTTGTCCTGTGTGGTGTTAGTCGCTGCACACACACACACATACACACACACACAGAGCTTGGGCACAAAAAAAGTACTCATTGTTCGTTCGTTCGGGCTGTTAGTGCCGCCCTGCCTGCCGGGTATCTGTCTGTCTGCTGGGTAGATAGGGGAAATGTTTCCGTTTGTCGGCATTGATTCTTCGGTAATCTTTTTTAACTACGTTCACGACGCTTACTCGGAGGAGAGAGAGAGTAAGGGAGTAGGAACTTGTGTGCTAATAAAGTTAAAGAAAAGACAGACCGTGAAATGATTCCTTAGGTATTGTTAAAATACATTACTACTATGAGAGAAGCTAGAATGTTTCGTCACCGCGAGGTTTTTTTTATAAAAAATTTTGGGGGATACGCGCCATAGGTAAGTAGTTGAGGTTGCCCGATTCGTGAATCTTACTGTCTCGGATAAAATCAGGTTCTTTATACTAACAAAGGAAAGGAGTACTTGTTGTTCAAATATAGGTGTACCTTACCTAGGTAGGTGCCTACCTAGACAAAGACAGGGCCGGTTGGGACGGGAGCTGGACATATACTAGGCACCTAGCTCAGGCACTTAGCCACTGCTGCTGCTACCCAGGCACATAAATGGACGGAATAAAACTTTTCGTAACTGACTTGGTTTGAAAAGCAGAAATTTTTAAAACACTTTCTTATCAAACCTTGGAGAAACAGAAAAGGAAGTGATGACTCTGATCCATTGCGAAAGGGGATGATGAAGTGAGCGTCTAAGTCCGGACTGTCCCTATTGAGGGCGGGCGGAGAAAGGGGTGTGCACATTTTCAACTGACCTGCTGAGCTCAAATTCCACCTAGATATGGTGGGTACCTAGGTAGGTAGGTGCCTATCACGGTATGCCTGCCATTTACCTACTTACGCTGGGTCTTTTGTTCCTATTCTTCTACTGTATGTTTCACAGAATACGCAGGTACCCAGCCAGCTCGATCACTTATAGAAGTAGGTTGGGCCAAAAGTAGATCGTAATGTATGCGTTTTTAGTGCAAGTAGGTAGTTTTTTATCAAAACCTGGTATAAATCTAGCGTACATATGATATTACAAGGAGAAAATAACATGTGTGGAAATAAAAAAAGTCCAAAAAATGGTGAGAGGAAGGAAAGAAAATGAAGGCTGAGTTGTGACTCAAACAAGGCACCCCTTTCTATCAATGGGACTTCTTCCGTTAGTAAAGGATTACCGCCGCCCTGTGACTGGGCCGCTTCATGGATGCCCGCTCAGCGCCTAAGAGATAGTGATACGTTTGACCGCTTTACCACTCAGCCCCCAATTCGTTTGATGGAAGAACTGACTTCGGGGAAGAAATCTATGTACCCTCTTAGGCAGGATGGAAAGGTGGGGTTAGGAGGGTAAAGGAGGATATGAGATGGAAGAGACGAGGGGGTAGGGGAGATAGATATGAAGCGTGAAACATCAGATGGCAGCAGATATTCCGGAATTAGATCCATACTCGTACAAGATATGTCGTTCACCCCCCAAACTCACAGCTCCTCCTCCTCCTCCTCCTCCTCCTCTGTGTGTCTTCTCCTCTGCTGCTCGGCATCGGCATCATAGGAATCTGCATAAACCCCGGTATCCCAGACGACCATCCGACCCCGCCGCCTCCAGTCCTCGTTAAAGGCGCCATTCCAGGCCGACCACGCGCGCCGCAGTCGCACACCCAAGCCGCGGCCCTCGCCGCCGCCGACCTCGAAGAATTTCTGGAGGGCTGGTTCGATGCCCTCGAACCCGACAATGTACCGCGGCATCTCCCCGCCGCGGGTTTTCGGATTCTTCTTCTCTTCGTGGTCGTCGTTATCAGTACTGACATGAAGGGGGGGCCACATTTCGTCGGCCAGGAAGCGCACTCCATAGCTTCCCTCGGCGTCTTTGGCATAGAACCGGTCTGCCTCGTCCAAGTAGGTGGCGCGCTCTACGCTTCCCGGAGCCGTGTCCAGGGGCGGATCGCAGGTTAGGGCCCTTGCGCGCAGAGCTGGGTACACAAGGTGGGAGCGCCATGGGGTCGAGTGGCATGGCATGAGGAACAGGGCGAACAATTCGTCTGAGACTTTCTCGCTGGTGGCCGATGTGGTGATCAGTGCTGTGGCGTAGTTGGAGGTGCTGTTGGCGGCTTCGGCTCCGAGGGCAAGAGCACTGGGGTGCAGACGCTCGAAATCTGATCGCAGGAAATTCAGAACGGAGATGGGGGCTGGCTGGTGCAGGACAGACAGATAGCCTGCAAGAAGGATGTTGATGGAGAGCATATTGGCTAGGGAGATGGTGCGTCGTAGGGTGACGGGCTGGAATGTCTCGGATGGCGACGCCGTAGTGTCTGCGCTGGGTTGGGTGGTGAAAAATGTAGTAATATAAGGGGCAGCAACGATGTGGAGGATGGGGAGCACTGGGTAGATGAAGCGGACCTCTTTGTGCGAGACGAGAGATAAGACCGCCACCATGCTCAGCACCGTAAAGGATAGAGTCCGGATAACGTTGGACTGAAGGACAGTGAGGTTCTTGGACGAGGAGGTTCCCTTGTACAGCCCCACCAGTGCAAATGGGAGAAAGGTGGTGGTAAGCAGCGGGATGCCCTGGGATAGGTAGTAGTGCCAGGGCATCTTGCCGTAGAAAACGGCGAGGGACTGGGAGACGTTGAAGTACAGCCATTTATACGGTGGGAATGCCCAGAATCCAAAATACAGCCGGTCTGATACAACGGATACGGCCAATGCCGTGGCACCGCAGAGAATAATCTCTCTCAGAAGTGTCATGACAGACGCCTGTCGGAGCGGAGACGTCCCATCCAGGGTCAGTCGCGTGAGGGAGAGAGTGAGCACACTGAACCAAATGAAGATGTTTGTCGGCCGCAGCAACACAGCAATGGCCGCAAGACTGAGAGACACACGGAGGCTACACGATCCGTTAGCTTGAGAGTTTGCAGACAGATTTGTTAGCATCGCTTACCTATTGATGCGCCTGCTCGACTGCAGTGGCATGCTCTTGCTCTTCTTTGAGTCCTCTAGCAGCTCCCATGGCCAGTAGTAAAGTGCAACGATAGTCAAGGTAGTTTCCAGCGAGTTGGAAAACGTTCTTGTCGAGCAATACCACTGCCAGGGGTTGAGCACCGTCATCCAGAGCTGAACGGTGAGCCAAGCATCCAGTCAGTTACAGAACCAAACCAAATAAGATAAAATACGAGACAAACTGACCGCAGCCCAAGGGGCATTGCTCTGGTCGCCAAAGATGTGGGTGGCCAGCTTCCAGGTGTAAAAGTCGGCCAAGGCGGCAAACACTGACTGCACTACGCTCGGCAAGGCGAACAACATGATGGCCTTGAATGGCGGGAACAGATGCATGGCACTCATCATGCATTCGGCGGCCTTGTATGCAAACCCAAAAATGGCTGGGTGGAGTGATGACCTGAGCTGGTGTTGCCATTCCTGATACCGCATTGTTGTCAGTCAGCTTCAACGACAGGAAAATGGTTTCAAAAATAATGAATAAATAAATAAATAAGTTACCCAGGTCACCCAAGCACCGCTGTCATTCCCAAATGCAATTGTCCATGCTGGCTCGAGCGCCTGGAAGTATTCGTCAGGCTGGAAGAAGGTGCGGACGCAGAGGGCGTTGATGAAGCGGAAGGCCACCAGCAGGCTGAGCACGTCTCTGACTTGGGCCGAGACTACTTCACGATGTCGTTTTGGCGCCGCTGTATGCAACTTTCTGGTTCTGCTTTTATCACCCTTATTTGTTTTCTCTGGCCTGAATGGCTCAGAGGGCGATTCTTTGTCCATTGCCGTGGTGTATATTTATGTTGGACATTGCTGGATGTAATATCTGGTTCTAGGTATTCTCGGACTGCTGTTGTCTTCAGCTTCTACACTATCGAATTTGGGGTGAAACAGGATCGCCAGCTGGCCGCCACTTCGGCAGGTGGTATTGTCCAGTTTGGCACCTGCAAGGGCCCGTTGCTCTTGCGTCCAGCCCTACCGCCAGTCCAGAGGAATCAGCGGCGCTGTGATTGGGCAGTCGGTCTAACCCTGCCCATGTCCCGTTTCCGCTATCGGCGGTCGTGTGCCTTCCTAAGGTTCGGCGACGACCACGAGCCCCACAATGCATCCATGCCAGCTTCAATGGAGTTATGGACAACTCCATGAGCATGATGATGAAAGTCGGCAGTTTCGACAGGAATAGCCCCCAGAAGGATGTCAGCTGCGGTGATGCAGGGGGGTACGGGCCGCTATTTTGTTTCGTAATGGGCACCGCTTTGCTTCGGCTCCTTGGGGCCACGTGATGAGTTTCCTGCTGTCATCCCCGCCACTCAGATCCCCAAGATCCCTGGACCCTTGAAGTCGGACCGCATTTGGAGGGGTAACATTCAAGATTGGGCGGCGGCTCTGCGCTGCGCACAACTGAGGAAAATCAAAGGTGAGGCTCCAGATTGGGGTTACTGGGCAGCGGGCAGCGGGCAGTGAAGAGGAGGAAGAGGTGGTCAATGGAATTCCAATTGCTTCAACTGGTGTGGCTACTGAACTTTTCCAAAACGTTCAACTTGTCCATTGAAAGCAACTGCCCCTCATTGATCGAGGTGGTATGTATGTATCTGACTTGTTCTTTCTTTCACCTGCTATCAAATCTCCTTGTGGGCTCTTCGGAATTGAAAGTGACTCCCTCGCTTGATTGCTCCCCAGAGCTTAGTCACTTCGATTTGTCTCGGGATAAGATAAAAAAACCCCAACTAGTCGCCTGCCAGGTTTCGCTTTCCGTTTACGTGGTTCCTTCCTCCCTTGCCTTAGCTATTAGTATCAGTGCGGGGCCAGGCACGCAACGTTTCCGAACATTCTTCCTGTTCTTTCCCAACTTGCATTGCCACTTCGAATAAAAAGCTGCTCTCTTTAACTCACAGCCGACGATCACCTATCACGACAACCAACCAAGCCACACCATCACCACCACCACAATGGCGCCTCACGCTGACAACGACGTCTCCAACGGCACCAGCCTCAAGGGGTACGCCCGCTTCCACGCTGCGTCGACCAAGGGAGCCATTGCTGCCGAGAACGAGTACGCCGCCCACAATTACCATCCGCTGCCCGTTGTCTTCGCGAAAGCCCAGGGGGTTAGCGTGTGGGATCCCGAGGGCAAGCACTACCTCGATTTTCTCTCTGCCTACAGTGCTGTCAACCAGGGCCACTGTCACCCAGAGCTGATCAAGGCCCTTACCGAGCAGGCATCCCGACTGACGCTCAGCTCGCGAGCCTTCCACAACGATGTTTTCCCCGTGTGGGCTGAGAAGATCCGATCCGTCTTCGGCTACGACATGGTGCTGCCCATGAACACGGGCGCCGAGGCTGTCGAGACAGCGATCAAGATTGCGCGAAAATGGGCCTACAAGGTCAAGGGGGTGCCCCAAGGGAAGGCACTCGTCTTCAGCGCTGCAGACAACTTCCACGGCAGAACGGTGAGTCCATCCACATCCGTCCCCCAACTCGCTAACCCACCAGCCTAGATGACAGCCATCTCGCTGTCCCTGGATCCGGAGTCGCGGGACAACTACGGCCCATACGTACCTAACATGGGCGCCATCATCCCATCCACCGGCCAGCCCATCCGGTATAACAACGTTGCAGACCTCGAGGCCGCGCTGGATGCCCATGGAAAGGAGACGGCCGCTTTTATCGTGGAGCCCATCCAGGGCGAGGCCGGTGTCGTGGTGCCAGACGACGACTACCTCCAAAAGGTGGCCGAGCTCTGCAAGAAGCACAACGTGCTCCTGATCTGCGACGAGATTCAGACGGGCATTGCCCGCACAGGGCGCATGTTGTGCTCTGAGTGGGCAGGCATCAGACCGAACATGGTCACTCTGGGCAAGGCCATCTCGGGCGGCATGTACCCGGTTAGCTGTGTGTTATCCAGCAAGGAGATCATGATGGTGATCGAGCCGGGCACCCACGGCTCCACGTATGGCGGCAACCCACTCGGCTGCGCAGTGTCGATCCGCGCACTCGAACTCGTCGAGGAGGAGAACATGATCCAAAATGCCGAGGAGCTAGGCCAAATCTTCCGCGCCGGAATCGAGGCCTTCAAGTCGCCCATCGTGGAGCTCGTCCGTGGAAAGGGCCTCTTGAACGCCGTCGTCATCGACGAGTCAGCTGCCGCAGGCAGAAGCGCCTGGGATCTGTGCATTCTGCTCAAGGAGAAGGGGCTTTTGGTATGAACAAACCGACGTGGCACTATTTGTGACCAAGTCCGAGGGTGATCATGGATATGACTGCTGACGGCAAGCAACTAGGCAAAACCCACGCACGGAAACATCATCCGATTCGCGCCTCCTCTGGTCATCACCAAGGAGCAGCTCCGGACGGCCATCAATATCATTGGAGAGGCGTTGAAGGAGCTGCCAACGGCGAAGAAGGCGGCAGCGCACTAGAGTGGAGAAGTGAGAGAGGATTCTCAGGGATCCCCGTGGAAGCCAAGTCGCTAGCCCCGGGACTGGGACGGATCCTTGCATTTCCTTCTGGATAGGCCGAGAATAAAAAGGTCTTGCATCATTGAGGTGTCCTTTTTAGGCATCTCCTACAGGAGCGGCTGCTACCTATCACAAAATTATTTTGAAGCTAGAATGAAAGAGAAGGAAGGGTGGAGCCGGCGAGCCAGCTTAGGAATAGACCGTGATAGGATGTTATGTTTTTCTGTTGATATGCAATGTATATAGGCATGTAGACAGGGAGTTGGTCTAGGTACTGGCGTAGAAAGAATGATACCCGCCCGCCTTATTATTGGAAGGAAATAAGCATTATTAAATCATGAATGTGGGACATGGACAGTGGACGACGACCGTGGGTGCGGGAGTGGCTAGGTGCTGCTGGCTGGCTGGCCGGCTGGCCGGCTGGCTTGCTGCGCAGCTGCCTACCTATTGAATCCTGTCTGTGTGTCTGTGTGTGTGTGTGTGTGTGTGTGCATTTTGCAAGGCGTCCGTCCGTGGCGACCGACCGACCATATATTGATTTTTTTGGGTGCGGCAAAATCGGTCGCCGCGGCGGCAGCGGCAGCGAAAGGCTCGCACGCAGATGTAGATTTCGTACTGGTTCTATTTTATGCAGTGCCTGCGTACAAGGTGACGATGATGTCGTTTTGTTGTTTGTTTGTTTGTTTGTTGTACAAGGAGCGTTGCTTTTTTTTCCCTCTCTTTTTTTTCCCTCTCTTTTTTTTCCCTCTCTTTTTTTTCCCCCGGCCCTTTGTGGTGGTGGTGGTGGTGGTGGTGTTGGGATGTGTGAGGAGGTCAGGTGAAGTGAGTGAGTGAGTGTGTGTGTGTGTGTAAGTTGAGTTGTCGACAGTCTTGATTATCACTAAGTGTATGACCATGGACATATGTAGATGGGACGGACTGGCGGACTGTATTGGCCGTAATATAGGTTGGAATAACCAAAATGCTGCTTGTTCAATGGCTTCTTCAGTCTGATTACATTGCACCTTGGGTATGTAGGTAGTAGGTAAGGTAGACTTAGTCGTATTGTAAAGGTGTGTGAAGGTATTCATGATGATTGATTATTGCTACACTACCCCGACTTTGATAGTCAAGCAGGTATACTAGGTAATTTCTAAACCAGCTACCGATATATCCTATCCATCTTATTGTCTCTCTCTCTGCCTGGCTTTCTATTCAGTTCGTTTCAAGAGGTCCGTCCGGACACCAGGGGCTAGAGGCGGCTGGCAGGGAGAGGGTAATGGGTTGTAAAAAGAAAGCTCTTACAAAAAGTTGATAGTATTGGACTGGGAGTTCTTGGAGAAGCAAAGATGCTTGGTCGTTGGGAAATATAGTATACATGCCGGAGCAGGGCAGATTAACTAGCACGCAGGTAAACAACCCCTCAACTCAAACTTTGGTTCATGTCAAGAAGGGTGTATGTGTATGTGTGTGTGGGTGGGTTTTCGGACAAGGGCAGGCAGGCAGGCAGGCAGGCAGGCAGGCAAGTAGGTAGGTAGGCAGGCAATAGACGACGAGAGGGGAGGTAGGGGATAGCCCGCATCCCATCCCATCAGGGGATCTTTTGGATAGATATTTTGGCTGATAGGATGGGTAGGTACCTGCCCCACTTTCACCAGCTCATCGTGCTGTTCAAAGAGGAGGGAAGGTGTGTGTGGTATGTGTGGCGCGTGTGTGTACCCCTTTCATCCACACTCCCACTACCGAGCAAAACCTGGACTTCGACTTCGACCCCGCACATGATTGTGTCTGCCTATGAGGACCTGCCAAAAAAAGAGACATTTACTGCGGATATACCAACATGTGTGTAGATATCCCGTATATCAAAATAAGTAACAAAGGTCTGAATGGATGTGAATGAGAAAAAGGAATACTAGGACCAAGACAGTCTAGCATGGATGCTTGGATCATGGGCTGCCCGTCCGCACGGAGGGCGCAAGGCGCATGTCCTTGCATACCGAGCGGCGGCGGGAGGGTGGACGGCGGCCTGACCTGCGGGCTACCTAGCCGAGTCTAGCACCGAAGTAGAAGAATGGGACGAGGAAGAACCGATTGAAGCAAACTGGGATCCGCCCCGCCCGTCTGCGCATTGGAACGAACAGTCGCTCAGTTTGAGTGGGTGAAACTGCAAACCAAGACAACCATGGGTTATCTTCCGGGCCTTCCCTTTTATTGGATCGACGTTAGTAAAGTGGGCATGCAAGACAGACCTTCAAATGATACGATGACACATTTCGTATCCTACCCTTATTTACCTTGCCGGTGGACAATACACTAAAAAGGGAGAGCGAGGACTTACATGCACACGTGAGGCCTTGCAGCAGGCAAAACCAGCCTCGGGGGGCGAGGCCAAGCGACCACCAATTGGACCAGTCTCGGGACATGTAGTGTTGGGAACTAATAACTGTGCCTATCCTGTCATCGAGTGGCCAGTCCCAGAGCATGGTCCCTTGCCTTTCGTCTGATACCATGCTTACTTACACTCCTGTTGAGTCCAAAGGCGAGTGATCCTTAGTGAGAACCGGAAGAGGGTCGGATGTGAGCCCACCTAATGTTGTCGTGGTGCGTGCCGGGAGAATACGGCGGATAGATAGTGTAGAGAGACATCGGAGATAAATAGATTAGATAGCGTTGTCGGTACCACGACGGAGGCATGACTGGCCCGGCTCTTTTTGTCTCGCCCTCCCGAGTTGTGAGAGGATTAGTAACCTCGAGAGCAGTATGCCTGGCCACTGCAACAATAAACAAACTAGAAGGGCGACCAGGCAAAATTCCCATGGACCCGCTTGCTGTTCCTGTCGTTGCTGTTGCCGCTGCATGCAGCTAACCTACCTAAGTGGTGGCTGGCGGATAGGGCGTCACACCCTCTTTTTTTTTCCTCAAGTATTCTAGTGTAAAAAGAGATGGGCAGATACGGGAGACACAGGATTTCCAAGGCTGCCAACCTGCGTGCGTGTCTGCCTCCTTTTCAGGGTGCAAAACCCCAAAAAATACCGCCAACGGGGGCTGCAGACTGGCTTTCCACAAAGAGCAAGTGGAAAGGACAAAAGCAGGATCCATTGCGTTGTACTGACCGTTCGTCGGGCTGGCCAATTTGAATCAATGAATTGAATTTAATACCAGTTAGCCAGGAACCGATGACGGTATAAGAGACACCCGAACAAAGACGGGCAAAATACAAGGCTCTGTCAGATGGCTGGCCGGCTTTGTCTCGTCCCTCGCCGGCTGCTGTGGCCGTGAGAGTGAGACAACACGAGAAGCCCAGGGCGGACGGACATAGTGCAAAATAAATGCCCCGACTGTACGGGTTAGTTTGGAGATCTGAGACGTGGCTTGCAAACGGCTGTGGCCAGAGACGGGGAAGCTCCGTAAAGACCCGCACTGCGTGTTGTGTGTGCAGCTTAGTCGGTGCTAGATGCTTGGCAGCTTTCGAATGCTAAGACACCGCAAGGCAGAAAGGGCGATTGACCAACAGGCGTGAGTCAGGGTAAGGGAGGCAGGCGAGGTGGTGGCCAGCCACAGGGATGCGCCCAGGAACTGCAAACAGGAAATCTGAGGTGTGCCAGCCGAATCAGTATTCAACCAGGCACACACAGCATCTTCGTTGTCCTCGCATTGTGGGCCGTGGTGCGGGAGTTCAAAGGGGTTGCCGCCGTCAGCAGATCGATACGACGTTGAGGGACGAAACAGCGAACACAGTCAGTGGCCCTGGTGAGCAACTGGCTGTCGATAGCGCGGATAAGGGCGATAGCAGATAACCGATCCTGTCGGAACTTTGGGCGGATTTACGGATTACAGAGCCAAGAACAGCCTCACTTTTTAGAAACCATGCAAGCAAGCAGCAAAGCAAGCATCCCTCATTCATCTGGTCTGAGACTCTGATGAACATTCGGCAGGCGGATCAGGGTCAGATCAAGCGACGCCGCCGGCCGGCATACGCCATTGGCCAACAGGAGACCAGCAGAACGTGGGAAGCCGACGAGACGACGACGCAAGCTTGCGCCGCTCGTTGTGCACCGTACAGGGAGTGGTGGTGAGGGTGGTGGTTGGATGGTTGGACAAGCAAACCTTCAATACAATACTTACCCACGGGGCCCCGGAGAGTCCCTTTCTGGTAATCGCGGCCCTTGTGGTAGTGGTGGGTGCGGTGACTGTTGACCTTCTGACTGACACTGCGAACGTCCCCACGCTTTGTCGATCGAGAAGGGCTTGGCGCCTGTACTTGTCCTCGCTCGCTCTTGCCGTGGATCGCAGATGGAGCCCGCCTCCTGCGTTTGGAACTTGGCATTATTGGGCTGTTGAAGATGTCGTACGTCGTACACACCTTGACGGGGCGGGCAGGCGGTACGCCATCGGCTCCCCAGCCAGCCATTCAGCCATCACCGTGAGCGAGGAGATACAAAAATCCGGCTGCCTGTCACGCTGCGATCGCGAATGGCGTGTGCAGTGCCGTGCTAATTCCGATGCTCTAAGTTTACTGCCTACGTAGGTTGTTGTATTCTGGCTTGTTAAGTCGCGGAATCTTGTATGACACAAGGGCAGTGGGTGATGACAGTGCCAGAAATGCAACCAGCCGACTTTGGCTAGGGTCACAGGCTGGGGAGGACTGGAGCTGGAGAGTGGGGCGGGGGGACTGGACCACAGGCCTCTTGTGCAGCTCTATCTTGCCCGACCTCCATGCTGGTGAACAAGACAGGACAAGCGCTTTATGGAAAGACTGGCCCGTCCAGACAGTCTGGAACTGGGGCATCGGTGCTTGAAGTGCAGCTGATCAATCTTCAGCGTATTGAAAAGAACCGTTTGCCCGCGCTAGATATGCGGGCAGCAATGCGTAGGAGTGGTACCTAAGTAGCCACCACCATTATTTGCAAGCACTCACAGGGTGAAGCCGGTGAAGGAAGTAACTAAATAGAACGGAATAGACTCGGGCTTTCTGGAAATTGGACTATCCTCTTTTCCTGCTTTCGTCACCGCTTAACAAAAATTCCATCTGATGCTGCTTACCTCACCGGTGTCGCCTTCGAAGGCGCAAGAAGGGCGGCAAATGGGCAAATGGTGAGGACGGAGCCGGGTCGATCATGGGGATTCCCACCAGCCAACAATTGGAGGCTACCAGCGAGCCAGCCAGCCTGCTGGTCAGTGGTCCAGTGGTCACCGCCCGTAGCCCACAAAGCATGTTAATGGATTATGCTCAGTGGTGGGGTCGAGGCCTGGGCGGCAGTGGATGCGGTGGTGTTATCAGGGAGCCTTATCGCAAAATGCCGTTTAGCGTCCTCCGGGTGTCGTGGCCGGGGCCTGTCCGCCCAGGTCAGACGTGACACTGCCTCGTACCGAGCTTGTACCCCAGCCAGGGCCGATCGCCCTGTTAGCTCGAGAATCCCCCATAGTGGTATCTGCAGCGGTACGCGCGGGTGACTTTGTCTCAAAGTGAAGCACTGGGGGCGCTGGCTGGGTCCCGCGCATCACGAGCGACGAACGAGTGACACCGCAGCGCTCTCACACTTCTGTACTGTGCGCAGTGAGGAACCAGCCCAGGAGCCAAGGTGGAAAGCCTCCCACAGTTTGCTCGTACTGTGAATCCGGGAGCAGGTCACCGCCTTCAGGCTTCAGGTATCTCCAGCAAAGGGCTCCACAGCGAGCCCCCCATGCTTTCCGCTTTCCGCTTCCATTCCTGCAACTGCAGTCAAGTCTCTAACCAACCTTGCTTGTCTTTGGGGCCTTGGGCAACACGACCTGAAGCTCCCCCAGCACCCCAGCACTCCCAGCACCTTGCTCTTGGTCCCCTGCTTTTCTGCCGCTGCACCTCACTAGGCAACCCGCCCGCATCTCTTTCGTCCATCGTCACCTTTCCATTTTCCTCCTTCCCTCCTTCCATCGCTTCTTTCCTTCGTTTCCTTCCCTTCGCCTTCCAGTCACCGCCCCTTGTACCATTTCGACCGTCGATTTCGCAACCGCGCACCATCATCTCCTTTCACCGACGTCCTTGTGCACCGCTAGCTTCCTGACCTGGGAAGCAAGGACCGTCCAATCTGCAACCGATCGAGTCTGAGTCATTCACTTGACCTTGGACGTCAGCGTGCCGTGTGGAGCTGCACTTCCAAACTCCAGGCACAGTCGGCTACCAGAGCTTAGACGCTTTTACGCCGTGCCTCAACCCGTCGTTACCCCAGACTAAACAAGAGCCGCTACCCGACCCTGTGCCATCCAGTTTCCATCGGCCGCCAAAACACACCCTAGGCCGCCTACCCAGCTGCTCTGTCCGTCGCCTCCCAAATCGCCGGCCATCCAGCTCTTCCCGCCCCATCGGTGCTCTGCCTTCAACACGGTCACGGTGCGACGAACGAACAGCGACAGCGATACACATAGACACTGCACAACCCACCCAATCCAAAGCATCTCCACAACACATCCTTGGCCGTCTCCTCTTTTCCCGCGAGCCTCCGCCAGCGAGCAACCATCATCCTCAAGCCATCCCCCCCAAGCCCTCCTTCTCCTCCCGGCTTGGCTTCTGCCTCTACAACCCAGAGATACCTTTCTCGCGCTTTCTCGCCAAAGGGCCTCGACTTCAGCACCTATCTGCGTACCATCCATCTTGCTTCCTAAACTCCTGCCTCGACCATCCCGTTTTCTCTGCCTAGCAACCTTATACTGTCTGCATCACCTCGGCCCGCCTTCGTATACATGAAGATCACGCCAGCCGCCGACGTCTTCCGGATATTATAAGCCCCCGGGCTTTCCATCTACTTGCCAGCTTCCTGTCCCTGCCAACCCCCCGCAGGAAGCCATGGCAGATCGGCCGTCTTCGGGCTCGTCTTCGAGGCGGGCCGCCAAGATGTCCGATGATGCTGTCGGTCAGTTCGTCATAGACCAGGAAATAGGGAAAGGGAGCTTTGCTCAGGTCTACTCTGGTCGCCACAAGGTGAGAACATCTCTTTCCTTTATCAAGGAGATGATGCAGAGCTTGCTATGTTGGCTTCGAGTCTTTGCTGTTTTAGCTGAGATTGAAGAGAGCTCAACCTACTCTGTGGCCTCTACTGTGTGCAGTAACTGATGGATGCCGTCATTGCAGGTCACCGGTGCTCTAGTAGCCATTAAATCCGTCGAGCTCGGCCGTCTTAACAAGAAGCTAAAGGAGAACCTATACAGCGAGATCAAGATCCTGAAGACTCTCAGACATCCTCACATTGTTGCTCTCCACGACTGCGTCGAATCGGGCACACACATCAACCTTATCATGGAGTATTGTGAGCTCGGCGATTTGTCGCTGTTTATTAAGAAGAGAGACAAGTTGATCACAAATGCGGCCACACATGATCTTGCACGCAAGTATCCTATTGTTCCTAATTCTGGCCTGAACGAGGTTGTTACTCGCCACTTCCTCAAACAGCTTGCCAGCGCTCTGAAGTTCTTGCGAGAGGGTAACTTTGTCCACCGAGACGTCAAGCCGCAAAACTTACTTCTCCTCCCATCGCCTCAGTGGCGGGAGATCAACAAGACTACGAAACAAATCCTGAGCGCCAGTCACGACTCCCTCACGCCCGCTGTAGGGTTACCGTCGTTGCCGATGCTTAAACTGGCAGATTTCGGATTCGCTCGTGTGCTCCCTTCGACCTCCCTGGCTGAGACGCTGTGTGGCTCACCGCTCTACATGGCTCCTGAGATCCTCCGCTACGAGCGTTATGATGCCAAGGCAGACCTATGGTCAGTGGGCACGGTGCTGTACGAGATGGTTACGGGGAAACCGCCCTTCAGGGCCGCCAACCATGTGGAGCTCCTTAGGAAGATCGAAGCAGCGGATGACGTTATTAGGTTTCCTCGAGACAGTGTTGTTAGCACCGACATGAAAGGGCTGATTCGCGCTCTGCTCAAGCGGGCTCCGGTAGAGCGAATGACATTCGAGGCCTTTTTCCAGCATCCCGTCATCACTGGCCCCATTCCCGGCCTGGTTGAAGATGACATTCCTCGGACCGAACGCCACTCGACCGCCAAACCCAATTTAATCCCACGCAGAAACTCTTTCCAGCGCTACCCAACTGAACGGGAGAGCATTTCTCGGTCCCCTAAATCGACCCGAGGGCCGTCGCCTTTGTCAACTCCTGTTGAGCCCAAGCCAAATCCTTTGGAGCAGGCGCCCAATTACACCAGCTCTTCTCCACGACAAGGAGCAGGGGAGGGACTGGGGATTCGTCGTCCTCAGCCGAACTCTTTACCAAATCGGCCTCCTTCATACCATGAGCGTCTTCGGCGGTACACAAATGAGTCGGTGAGAACACCCATCCGCGAGACTTCATCACCAGCATTGTCTTTGTTGGACGAGACAGCTAGAAACAGGCCGAAGCCAAGGGTTCCTACTGAGGAGGAGAGGGCTGCCCAGGAGGTTGCCTTCGAGCGCGACTATGTCGTGGTTGACAAGAAGCATCTCGAGGTCAATGCCCTGGCGGACCAGATCTCGCTAACGCAGCCCGCTTCGCCGAAATCGGGCCCCATGGTCAGGCGTGTCACTCAACAGGGCAATCCTACTGGAGTGTCGAGCCCTGCATCGCGCAACTACCAGATGGGCGGTCGAAATGATCACCATCGCCAGGGTGCACATGGTGAAAAAGCTCTGTCGAGCAGTCCAGGCGGAGCAACTTCGGTCATCTCCAAGGCCATCCAGGACGCAAGCCTCCGGTTATTTGGCTTCAAATACTCCCCTATTATCCTAGGGAAAGGCCAGTCGCCACCTCAGATTTACAGCCCATTCCCGGCCTACCCGACTCCTTCAGCACCCGCTGGCTTGATCGCAGATGGAAAACAGAGTATGCCTGTGGACGAAGACTCTCGGGTTGCTCAGTGCATAGAAGACTACGCTACCCGAAGTGATGTTGTATTCGGTTTTGCTGAAGTCAAGTACAAGCAGCTCATCCCTCTAGCCCCGTCCATGGAGGTTGGCCTTGGGGGCGTCCCAGCTCAGCAAATGGCCTCGGATGAGGAGGAAGGACTCACTGTGGAAGCAGTAGTCTCACTATCGGAGGAGGCCTTGGTCTTATACGTTAAGGCGCTATCTCTGCTCGCGAAGTCGATGGACATCGCCAGCCTATGGTGGACGCGCAAGAATCGGACGGAGTCGAGCGGCAGCGTCCACTCGGCTGCTCGAGATTCAACGAACGGCCAGGCGTTGACGTTGAGAATCAACGCGGCTGTTCAATGGATTCGGACCCGCTTCAACGAGGTCTTGGAAAAGGCCGAGATTGTTCGTCTGAAGTTGATCGAGGCGCAAAAACAACTGCCCAAGGAACACCCAAGTCACCCAGATAACCATACGACTGAGATCACTTCGACCAGCAGCTCCAGTGCGGAGGGTGTTTTCGTCACGGCCGGCATCAGTGCTGAGAAGTTGATGTATGACCGCGCTCTCGAGATGAGCCGCGCCGCCGCCATCAATGAGATTGCTAACGAAGATCTTCCGGGCTGTGAGATTTCCTATGTCACAGCAATCCGCATGCTGGAGGCTGTTTTGGACCACGATGACGACCACCTTCCTAAACGGAGGGTTTCGCACTCATCGAGGGACGAAAAGGCGGCCGCTGTTCAAGACGAAGAGTCGAACGAGATGAGCAGCAATGACCAGGTGGCTGTTCAAAAAGGTAAGCCACTAGACACTCAATGATCTTTTTTGGGGGGGGCTTTGTGTTCCAAAAATCCTTGAGCTAACATTTGTTTAGTGATCCAGATGGTTACCGGCAGATTGGGGACTGTCCGGAAGAAGCTTCACATGATCGCCACCGCCTCGCGCGCCCAGCAGCAGCAGCAGCACAACATGGTGCGACGACGGAGCGGCGACATCACGCCTCGCAGTGTTCCTGCCTCTTGACGAGCCGATTGATGACTAATGAACTTTGATGAAGATATCAGAGCTTTGGCCCAGCTCATGCCTCACGGCTATATTCTATCCCCCCTATTCCTAGCTCCCCAAGCCGGTTGGCGGGAGGGTTTTTCTTTACCTTTTATCACTTGCGAGGATGGCAAGCATACACCGGAGTTGGCGGCTGCTTCTCTTTAATCACGTATTTTGCTGTTCTTTTGGCTTTCTTTTCCTTCGATCGCACGATCATTCGTCAGCTTCGTCGATGGCCATGCTCCTCAAACCAACCTGGAGGGTGGTACGGCAGGTTGACGCTACGATTTCTTTGGATGTGTGAATACTGGGATGCAATGGGTCTTTCCCGCTCCCGCAACTTCTATCTTGCTGACGGGCGTTTATGTTTGTTTTATGGGAGGGGGTTCTTCCTGGAGTTGGACCCCTAACAAGGAGCTTATTGGCTTTGAATACGTGGGATTTACCCTGGGCATATCCAGATTGGGACCCGAAACGGGGCGAAATCGAACAAGTTCCTTATGCCAAATACCCTTCTGGAGTTTTGGTTTGTGTTTCCCTGGTATGGGAAAGGGGTCGAGGGTTTTCAGAGGCTACGTCACGGTGGCCAGTTGCGAATCTGGCTTGCCTTTCGGAACCATTCCTTCGATATTGTATTTGTGTAAGCGGCACGCCCTCTTTCGGTTTCGGCGGAGTGATGGTGGTAGCAATGGATTTTCTTTGGTTTTCTCCTGGCTTTCCCTCTTTCCTGAAGAGAAAAAAAAGAAGGATTCCGTTTGTAGTGTGTCGTTGTTGTAGTCGTTGTCGCATTGCATTTATGGGAGCGGTGTATAAACTAGATTGCTCTTGATCCTCAGGATCTGCTGTTGTTGGCGTAGCCAGGAGAAACAAAGATTGCCATCATTCAACATTCTTGCACTCTTTGCAGTTTTATTATTAATAGATGTGAAACTAATCTTTCCCCCAGGAGTGAATTCACCCATTTTATTTGTATTAATTGGAAGTAGTTGTTAGTTTGGTTACGGTAGGTTTTTATACTGTTTTGGGTTCTTTCAAGAAGACCTGTCCGTGATAGGGATAATACGTTTTTTACATTCCGCCCAGCTATTTACCACACCCCCCCCCCCTCTTTATCACAGAAAACTAAAAATATAAAATAAAACACCAAATGGGAAGAAGAAGAAGCGCTTTCCCCTTCTCCTTACTCGCCCTTTCCTTAAGTGCCTAATAAACCCACTTTACTTCTTTATCTTTCTCTCCCCCCCCCTCTCTCTCATCTACCCTAAACTGTGCTTCCTACACTTCCTTTTTGGTTTGCTTTACCCCTCTTTTTTTTCTTTCTTCATTTACTCAAAATCATCAGTAGCCAACACGTCCCTAACAGCTTCCAATTGCTCCACGGCCTTTTCCTCAAGCATGTTCTCGCACCCGCTGCCGTCGAGAGCCTTTGTCGCGCGCCAATCCGTCTCGCGGGGGCCCAGGGGGAGTAGTCGCTCCCTCAGGATCTTGCGGCTCCGCAGCCAAAAGTCGACGTTCTCCAGCACGGACCCGGCGTCCCAGTCGACGGGGGGAATCACGCAGGCGTTACCGCCTCGCAGCGCGCCGAGGACGCGCGTGAGCAACGCGAGGGAATGGATCTCGGAGATGGAGATCAGTGATATGTACTGGAGCGAGTCGCGCGAGGCGGTGCGGCTGATCCCCGGGGCCTCGAAGCGCTCGACGCTGGACTGTAGTAGGTTGGGGAACTGGTTCAAGACGACGGCAACTTCAGGCGCAATGGTCGAGCCAAGGGCGCCGAAGATGTTAAGTAGTAGGGGCAGAATGCCCTTTGCCCAGATGCCATAGCAGCGGGCCGCGCCAGCGTTGTCGGAGAAAGGCGACACGTTGCCGCGCCGGATAAAACCGGTCAGGCTGGCGGAAGTAAGATGGTCCAGGACGCCATCGCAAGCGAGCTGCTCTGCAATAGACGGGAGCGCCGACAGCTCGAGGAGGAACAGTAGCGCCAGCTCGCCATAGATGGGATCACCATTGTCTGCGAGCTTGTCTGCCCACGAGAAAAGTGAGATCGCCACTTGCAGGACGTCGTAAGATGACATGATGTTGAGAATCTGCACCTGGCACTGGTCGATGCCAGGGACGGCGAGACATGCTTGGAGCAGAGCGGTGATGAGTGCGATATCCTCAGGCGTCGTCGCGGAATCCGTTTCATGGACCAGTGTCACGAGTGTCCGGAACAGTTTGGCGACAACACGTTCGAGAATGGTTAGAACTAACTGAGTGACGGCGACGGGACTGTCAGTGCTTCCACTATTTTGGGTTGCCGCAGAGTTGGCCGAATGCCTGGACCCTCTCAAAACGACAAAAAGGATCTTGAGGAGAGTACGGAAGTAGGAAATCCGGTCAACGTGGAACGGATCGTCCACTGCGTTGATTGTGGCTGATATTCTTGTGAGAAGCTTAGTGATGTCGCTCGGGAGATGGGAGGACCTGGCGAGCCGCTGGAGGAGAGTTAGAGTCAGATTCGCGCGTGAATGCGTGAGCCTGACGAAGATGTTATCTGGGGGTTGAGGCCTCAGATTCGACTCCAAGCACTGTTCCGCGACTTGCAGCATTTGCCTGGCAATGGTCGCGTTCTTGGGCAAGAGGCACACACTGAGCTCCAAGACCAGGTATTCCCAGGCGTGGAACAAAGCCTTAGGTGGTGAAGGTTAGTTCGGAAAGTCACATTGAGCAAGGACAGGTGTTCAACTTACCACTTCAGCTTCAACGAGTGACAAGTTGAGATTTGCCGTCTCCATCTCGTGCCTGAACCCGTTTTTCCTTGGCCCATGCCAGCCAGGATCGTAACTGAGCATAGATTCGGCCGCATCTAGTGCGTAGAAAAAGTTTGCGCCGAGTTCTTTGGGAGCGAGGACGGTCCTCTTAAAATCGTCTATCGAACATCCGGGATACACTCTGTTGAAATTCCTGGCAAAATTGGCATGCAAAGAAGCGTTATACCCATCTACTTGAACTCCATCACGGAGGAAGTAATCCAGGTCGTTTACTACCTCTGTAGCAAAGGTTTGTTCTTGGCCGATCTGGCGCAAGTGGTAAAGCTGCATAGCAAACGTCTCTGCAATATACGCTGCTATTCTCGCCTGAAAGCCTGCTTCAGCAGCATCGGTCCTAGAAACGGCAGACGGCGACCTTAGTTCTCGGACGTATGAGCGAAGATCTTGCAAAAATGTGCTATCTTTCTGCATAGCAAAGATTGTCCAGGGCCAGTGATTCTGTGCAGAGGTGAAAAACTCCAGGATTGCCATGGTTTCTTCGCTGGAAGTGGTCTTGATGGAGCGCAGCTTCTCCGTTGCCGTGGCGAGCACGGAGTCATCGGAGAGTTTCGAGATCTTATCCTCGCCCTTCAATGCTTCACGTGGTGTTTTGCCCGTTAGAAGGCAATTTGCCATCCACTGCTGCCGGTTTCGCAAAATGGTCGTGAAAAACTTCCACATTGTCACCGACTCTGGTATCCTGTCAAAGGGCTTATCCAACTGCGACGTCGTTTGGATAAATGAGCGTGATATCTGTGTCCCAAGGTACCCCAGAAGCGATGGGGGCTCTGTGCTACCTTTTCCAGCACTCCCCACGAGTGCGCTCAGAAGAGTGATTGACGGTGCCCTAAATGCGTGCCGAACTGCAGGCAATCTGGCGATGAGTGAAGCTGACTTGAATAACTGGGTCTGGATGACAGTTGATGACTGGTTCAGATAACTCGCAGCCCGCAAAAGAGTGTCCGCGAAAGAGAGGATGGATATAAGCCTGTCGGCGATTATCCGCGACCGCTGTGGGTACAAAGTCGACTCGGGAATCTGAAAAGCAACAAGGAGAGTCGCTAGGAGAGGTTGGAACCTCAACGCACTAGATGATGTGGACACAAAACCGTCCAAGATGTATCTAGCGGCTAGGACCAAGCAACTCGTCAAGCCGGTTGGCGAGTCCAGAGTCCCGATGCTAAAAGAGTAGGATGCGATCTTGTCCATGATTCCCACCACATCTCGGACCAAAATACTGCGATCAATCTCGGACGGGAATCGCCAGGTGGCGGTATTCTCAAAGACATCGACAGTCGTTTGGGCAATCAAGAGTGATACACGGGAAAGAATCTTGTCGGATGTTCCCACCCAAGGATTTTCGTCGTCCCCTGAGCCGAGGCGGGAGTTCGCTGTCGTTCCGGATTTCCGTTCGACAGCACTGGTCATAGCACTGTCGACCAGGCTTGAGAAGAATTTGATTGCCGAGGAAAGGAAGTCGAAGCGCTCAGAAAACATGTCGAGGTTCCCGGTGATTCTTGAGAGCCGCCCAGCCCGCGTCTCGCTGTTCACGAGCCCGCACCGAGCCACGTAGGTCCAAATCCGACCAGGACAGACCGCAAGTGCAGCGTGCAGAAACTGCAGGCATGCCGACATGGTGGCAATCTTTGTTCCGTCGAGCTGTGCGAGGTCCTGTTGGATCAAGACGTCCAGAGTGTCGCATATGACGCCGATGATATCCTTTGTTCGCGGGAGAGACCGACTAGCCTCTTTTAAAATCTCCATGCCAGGTTCAGAACCAGCACTGGGGGCAGGCCCAGAGAGTCTTAGAACCTGTGCTCGCAAAACAGTTGCCAGCAAGGCTATCCCTTCGACTACTTCGTCGGGTGTTAGTGGTCTGAGGGGGCACCGGTTGGACTCCCCGTTCACGTTTTCCTCGAGACGCTTCCCGAGAAGAGCCAGGGCAGAATGCTCATATTCCAACAGGGCTATAGACGAGTTGTCAGAAACAAATCGCCCCTGCGTGCCCATCGGGATGGAGAATTTTTCCCCGCCGCCAAATTTCCGCTTTACTGTTGGGCCAGGAAGGAAGAGATCGATATCCTCAGCCAACTCAAAAGCGTTGGAGGCACTCAAGTCGTCCTCATAGAACATTACGCTCTGTTGCCACTCGGGTCTCCAGTCTACCGTTAGGCTGGGGGTCTCGAGAAGGAGTTTCATGACGAGCTCCGAGCAAGTGTCATCCGAGACCAAGCCTGCGGACAAGATCCGACAGAAGTTTGCAAAGGGGGTGAACTCGCAGG
This sequence comes from Podospora didyma, assembly GCA_033439775.1. Classification (NCBI taxonomy): domain Eukaryota; kingdom Fungi; phylum Ascomycota; class Sordariomycetes; order Sordariales; family Podosporaceae; genus Podospora; species Podospora didyma. Next base: position 1,412,511 of record JAULSW010000007.1, read on the forward strand.
GGTAGCGATTCAGAGCCTGCTTAAGATAGTTTCTCCTCAGCACATCATCTTCCAGCATGCGAGCGGTAGCCCCTTGAGTGGTTGTGAGCGAGTTTTCCAGAGATATATCCCAGTATTGCCTTCCCGCCGAGAGGAGAGAGGCCATAGCTGTGACGGGTTCTGTCTGGTACCCGACAAAGTCGAAGCTCATCTTGAGGAGATCTTGGAAGGCCACGCGGGCTCGAGCCCCCACCACAGGCCGAAATGCTCCCATCTGGCCACTGCCCAGGCATGTCGACATTTCAGATATCAAGTCATAGACCTGACCCTGCTGGGCGGCGAACAATGCAAGCTGCTCTATCGTCTGTAAGTCACGCTCCAGGCCCCGGTTGACAAGGAAGACGTCGTATGGCGCCTTTTCGATGGAGATGATGCTCCCAGCCGAGTTCCTACGCCCTCTCCCAGGGGCTTCATCATCGTCCAACTCAAAGCGGTCCTGGGCCAGCTGGTTTTGGGCTGTGTCACGCCGCTCTGCCCTGTCCTGGTATTCGATGTACATTCTATGAAGAATCAACGACCAGGCAAATGTGACCGGGGTTGCAATTAGGATGTTTGCGTTGGCCGCTGCCGTGAGTGTGGCATGAATCTGTTCCAAGACATCGGCCGACGACACGTAGGCATCTTCAAACTCGAGAAGTTCAATCTCGCGATTCAGGTAGGCGAGTGCTCGAGGAAGATTAAGGACCTTCAGCGACATGGCGCAAACCAGACTCTTCAAAGGCATTATCAGTTCTGCGACCAACTCATGAACCTATTGAATGTTAGCGGAGGCTCCGCTGATTCCTATACGGAGCTACTGACGGGCTGCAGCAGTTCAAGGAACTCATATGTGTCGACGAACGAGAACCACTTGGACACCAGTTCTGGGGATGCAAATATTGAGCCTGCAAGATCCAGCGCTTGGAATGCAAGCGATATGGCATGGGCCGCCTCGGTGAGAGCTGTCCTGATCCAATCCACCTCCAACTGCTCAGTCAGAATCTGTGCATCGACAGTGGCGGGAGCTGTCTGGGAGCGGTCGAGGCAGTCGTCGAGTAGGAGGATGTAGCTCGGCACCAGCGCCTCGAATGCTTCGATACTGATCTCGTCCACGCTAGCCAGTTCATCGTAACCAAAGGCGTCCTTGAGAACATCGCGGCGGAGAGAGTCGACATTGGGGCCCGTGGAGGAGGCGGGACGGGAGTGCAACGAAAAGGTCAAGAGCGAATCGGCAGCGCTCATGAAGGACCGCCGCTCAGAAAGATAGGCAGCCAAGATGCGCTGGCGGCGCCTGGTTTCCGTCTCGAACTCGGCCCATGTGGTCTCGGCATCTGCTGCGGCGGACGTGTTCAGCAGCGCAAGGATGCTCGAAGCCTGCGCATCACTCACGCCGGCCGCCTCCTGAATGTTGACAATATCCTGGCTGGAAAGAGGGCCGTTTAGGTGGTTGTGGGCGCGTAACTGGAACTCGATAGCCACGATGCGCAGAGCTGCCACCTCGTTGATGTTCGCATTCTTGCTGAGCCACAGCGCATCATTCTTGATTGCGTCCAGGTCGTAGCGATTGCTAGGATCGGGGACGACATTAATGGCCGCGGTCTTCGTATCAAAGTCGGTTTTCGTCTGGGGAGAAGGCGGGGCAAAGAGCTGTGAGGGTGTCTTGATCAAGTGGTGAATGTAGCCATCCCGAAGGAAGGTCGACACGGCGACGCTGGTGATGCGATCGCTAGAAGTATCGTCGAGAGCAGATGCGACAAGGTTCCAAGATCTATTCGGAGGGCAGATGGCGAGCGCAGAGTTAGCAATCAGCATACCCTAAAAAGGAAGACACCCTCGCTGGGCACGTACAGGATGAAGCGCTTGCCCGACAAACACTCCCCCAGGGGAGGAAAGTATGTTGTATCGGTCAAGGATGCCATTGGTAAATAGTGGTCTCCATCAGCGACCAAAGCTGGATGGTCGGGGAGGTGGTTGCTCTGCGACTGAGAGCAAGAAGATCTAGGGCGACTCCCGCTTTAAAGAATTGGGCGTTAGTCCAAGGGTGGAAGCTAGGAAAGTCGAGGTTCTAGTCGCTACCCAAGTAAGGTTATTTCGTTGCTTGACGCGCGCCGACAAGACGCGGCTGGCAAGCTCTCTGAGGCGGAACAAGGCGCTCCCCAATTATTTTTCAGGCCGCCAGCTCGCCAGCCTATCAGCGCCGCGGTGGCCCTGATTGACAACCCACCTCCGATAAGCGATAAGCTCACTCGCCAAACCATGCAGCTTCAAGCAATACGTAGGTACGTCAGGCAGCGAGGTCGGGGGAGCTCCAGCGGGCATGTGCCGCCCCTCAGGTTTCTTTGTTAGTAACCGCTTCCAAACGTAGGCACTATCGCTAACGTTACCATATATCCGTCAGCGCCCACCGTGATTGACAGATTTCATCCAGTTTGGTTGCGCCAGCCTCTAGGTCTCTTGCTCAGAAATAAGACAAGTGACTCACACAGACCGCCGCTCCTTTTCGCCTGGCCACTCACTGATATTTGAGAGCCCCCGAAGGACATTCTCACCAAATTCTCGAACCTCGAGGAAGGCAATTGGCACCAAGCTGAGCCAGGATTTATAAAAAAAAATTAAAAAAAAATGCCTGCGTTCGAGCTTATTGACCACTCAGCACCCCACCGTGGCGGCCCCTCGTCGCTGGTTCCAACCGCATCCAACCTCATTCTCATAGACAACTATGACTCGTTCACCTGGAATGTCTACCAGTACCTGGTGCTCCAGGGCGCCAAGGTGACCGTCTTCAGGAACGACAAGATCACGCTGGACGAGCTCGTCGCCAAGAAGCCAACACAACTCGTCATCAGTCCCGGCCCGGGCCACCCCTCTACCGACTCGGGCATCAGTCGCGAGGCTATCAGGCACTTTGCTGGCAAGATTCCCATTTTTGGTGTGTGCATGGGGCAGTAAGTCGGCCCCAACCCTGCCTGCGTTGATACAACAGCAACAGCCGCCTGACATCTAAAAAGGCAATGCATATTTGATGTATACGGAGGTGATGTGAGCTTCGCTGGTGAGATATTGCACGGAAAGACATCACCCCTGAGCCATGACTCTAAGGGTGTCTATGCTGGCTTAGTCCAAGGCCTCCCGGTCACGAGATATCACTCTCTTGCCGGCACACACGTCACGCTGCCCAACACCCTCGAAGTGACATCTTGGATCGCCAACGAGGATGGCTCTAAAGGTGTCATAATGGGTGTTCGCCACAAGGAGTACACTATTGAGGGTGTCCAATTTCATCCCGAGAGCATTCTGTCTGCTGAGGGAGGTGTCATGCTGAAAAACTTTCTGAAAATGCAAGGAGGCACCTGGGCCGAAAATGAGCAACTGCAAAAGTCTGCCCAGGCCAATGGCACCAGTGCCAGTGCCGATGCTGGAAAGAAGCCATCTGGAGGGGAAAACAACATACTACAGAATATTTATGCTCACCGTAAGGTTGCTGTGGCTGCCCAAAAGCAGGTCCCCTCTCAGAGACCATCTGATCTCCAAGCCGCCTACAAACTGAACCTCGCCCCGCCTCAGATCTCACTCGTCGACCGCCTACGTCAGTCACCATTTGATGTGGCGCTTCTGGCCGAGATCAAGAGAGGGTCGCCGTCCAAGGGAATTTTTGCCCTGGACATTGACGCACCCTCCCAGGCGCATAAGTACGCGCTCGCGGGCGCCAGTGTGATTTCTGTCCTTACAGAGCCGGAATGGTTCAAAGGGAGCATCGAGGATCTGCGGGCTGTGCGGCAGGTCCTCAATGGTATGGCAAACCGGCCCGCCGTTCTCCGGAAGGAGTTCATCTTCGAGGAATATCAGATCCTGGAAGCAAGACTGGCGGGTGCCGACACTGTGCTGTTGATCGTCAAAATGCTGGAGACGGAGCTTCTCGACCGCCTTTACAAGTACTCGCTCTCGCTTGGCATGGAGCCCCTTGTCGAGGTGCAAAATGCGGACGAAATGGCCATCGCCATTAAGCTAGGGGCCAAGGTCATCGGCGTCAATAACCGCAACCTGGAGAGCTTCGAAGTTGATCTTGGCACAACTGGCCGGCTCCGCAGCATGGTACCCGAAGACACTTTCCTCTGCGCGCTAAGTGGCATCAATTCGCACCAGGACGTCCTCGACTGCAAGAAGGATGGCGTAAATGGTATTCTTGTCGGCGAGGCCATCATGCGTGCTCCAGACGCTTCCCAGTTTATTAGGCAGCTATGTGCCGGCCTCACAACCCCAGCCCCTACGTTAGGGCCAGAGCCCCCGCTTGTCAAGATTTGTGGCACTAGAAGCGCAGAAGCTGCGACTGCGGCTATCAAGGCGGGGGCAGATTTTGTTGGCATGATCTTGGTTCCTGGTACCAAGCGGTGCGTTTCTCACGAGACGGCGCTGTCTATCTCGGCTGCTGTCCATTCGGCCGCAAGGACTGCTGCTGGTGAAGCAGCAATGGTGCCAAGAACAGCGACGGATTTTTTCAGCTTGTCTGGGGAAGGCTTAAGAAAACGGGGGCCATTGTTGGTTGGCGTCTTCATGAACCAGCCTCTGGAGGAAGTTTTGGAAAAGCAGCAGCTGTATAATCTCGATGTCGTCCAACTGCACGGCAACGAGCCCGTGGAGTGGGCAACGCTCATCCCCGTGCCTGTTATCCACAAGTTTGGGCCTGGCGAGCCTGGGCTTGGCCTCCGCGGCTATCACGCATTGCCGCTACTGGATTCTGGGGCTGGCTCAGGAAAGCTGCTCGACTTCGAGTCGGTCAAGTCCACATTAGACGGAGACGAGAATCTGAGGGTTATGCTTGCCGGCGGTCTTACTCCGGACAATGTTGTTGATGCGGTTGCGGCGCTGGGACCTTTTTCGAATAGAATACTGGGCGTAGAGTGCGCAAGCGGAGTTGAGGTGGATGGGACGCAAAGTCTCGAGAAGATAGAGGCTTTTGTTCAGGCCGCTAAGGCTATAAGATAGATACTTTTTACCTCTATCTAATATATTAGCAGCTTGAACCAAGAATGGTAGCTGTCTTCATTTGCTTGACGCATATTTCGGGTTCAAGATATACTGCTTCGTTGCGGACAGTCAACAGGGGAATGGGCTTTCCCAATATCGACCAAGAAGGAGAAGCAGTGTCGGTGATTGAAAGGTAAGCCGATACTTAATCGCCGAGCTTTGCCAAAGCCAGTGTTTTTCCTGGCTTCCACGATGTTCAATAGCAGAAGAGATCTCTATCCCAACGCCATACACACCAGGTTTCTCTTGCCGCCTGTCCCAGGGAGTAATTAGGTGCGTGACTACCTCAGTATTCTAGCACTACGTATCATCTTATCTGAAGCCATTCGTACCTCATAAGCTGATTGTCTCTATTCTAGTTCCTTCCTTTGCTTCCTCAACAACCATACTATGTGTTCTTCGTCCCTTCCTTTCCTCGCCTTATCTATCTCCAATACTTTACTTTATCTATCACACCGTTGCATTCCTTCATCTCAATTTCATTCCTTCGCCCTCGTGCTCGTTTCTCACTATAACCTCTGACATCAACACCACCGCATACTTCTACTATTTCAGACTCAAGCAGCTTATTCGTTTTCCTCGTTGCCCCCAGAAGCACCCGACTCGTTACCGATCAGCTACCTAGTTATCGTTTCTCAATTTATAAATGCTATAATTCCCATCGTCCCTCCTTCCTCCCTCTCCCTCCCCAAGAAATCGATCACGATGCGGACCATCAAGCCAAAGATCAACCTCACCAAGAAGGAAAAGTCCATGTTCGACAGAATCACGGTGGCCGTGGTCGGCGAGTTTAGTGGACAGTGGCTGGTCGACAACATCGCGAGATGGGTGGGTCTCAGAGGAGGCAAGTTCATCCAGCAGATGGACGAGTCGGTGACCCACCTTGTCTGCTCAAAGGTCGAATTCAAGAAGAAGGGTGCCAAAGGTAGGTTTGTTTGTTTTCCTCTAATTACTGAGTAAAAATGGGGGAACCGAAACATTGTTGATTTTTTAACACATACATATTTTATTAATGTTATATGTGTATTAGTCAAGGCAGCTCTCGGACGTGGCAAGACGTGCTACATTGTCACGGTCGACTGGCTCGAGGACTCAATGCATGCCAAGCGCAAGCTGTCTGAGGAGAACTACTCGCTAGCCAAGTGGCACCGGGAGAAGCGGGCCAAGAAGAAGCAGGAAGAACGGATTGCAAGGGGCTTGGAGTTGGCTGAAAAGGCGGTCAACCCGAGTATGTTTCCGACTTGATATCTTTCCGAATTGTTTTTTTGCTTTGTTTCTTTAATGGTTAACATTCTTTAGACCTCTTCAACGTCTTCAGTGACAGCGAATCCTTCAAGTATGAGAAGATTGCGCTCACCAGAGACAACGGCAAGGGAGGAGTTGAGCGGTATGAACTTGCCGTAAGTTGAGCAGCTGCCCGTCCCATCCCATCTCATCTCCCACCTCCGAATTATGTAAAAGAAATCCCCATCTACGCTTGGGTTTCCTGATCAATAATCTCCAAATACGTTACCCCGTCAAATTTTTTCACATCTCACAAAAGAGGATAAACGTTCTACAAATTAACTGACTCATTTATTAACCTTGGCTCTTACTCAAACCCCTTTAACCACCACCTTCAACATCCAAACCAGACATCGAAGGGACACTTTCAGCCGCTTATTTACACATCATATAATAGTTCTACCAGTCAAAGGCACAGCCATATCTCTATTGGTTCGTCGCCAAGTACTACAAAAAGAAGGGCGACAATCAGCCCAAGTTCCATCGACCTAGCGAGACGTCGGGGACTTTTCGCCGCGAGTTCAAGCTTTTCAAGGACTTCTTTCACAAGAAGACCGGAATCTCATGGGAACAGCGATTAGTGAGGTGTGGCGGCGAAGCAAACAACAAGAAGCTTTTCCAGTATCTGCCGCCGGTAAGTTTGCCAAATATATCTATCACATTGAAGGCATCTGAATCCCCCCACCTCCCTCCAACTTTCATTTTTTTTTTCCGCATCATCTTCGGCTTGGTGAAACCACTAATATGTTTACTCGATATACAAAAGACCAGAGGAAAGCCCATCGGTTGCGTGCCTCGCAGGTTCCTCCCGCCGGACGACCCAATGTACAGACCACCAACTACTCCTACTGCCAACGCAGCTACTACTACTAGCTCAATGAATACATCCGAAGATCCAGCTCCCACGACTCTTGCTGATAGCACAGTCATCAGCTTGCCAAACACGTCTGAGGATCAACCTATGCAAGTCATCGCCACACCATGGCAAGCATCATCAACAATCCCGGTGGTGCCACCCACACCAGTTCAAGTGGCCTCGCCCACATCACTTCTTCCAAAGGCAATAATCCCCACCGCCATCCAAACCCTCCCTCCTCCTCCTGCTTCTCATCCCCCTCCGTCAACTCTATCGATTACCACAACGACGGAAACCAACAATATTTACACCAGCCTGCAGGTAAGTCGCTCCGCCCCCATCGACGAGACCAACGAAGCCTTCTGGGGACCCGTCCAATCTGCCAAAGCTGCCGACCGGGAGCCAGACGACGAGGACGAGGATGAGGACAGAGAACCCGACGAGGATGGTAATGATGATGATGATGACTCTGAGTCCGACAGAGAAATGGACCTGGACGGACCGCCGCTGCAGGGCGAAGAGGCCGGCGGCAATAATCCAAAGCCAAAGCCACAGCCACAGCAATCACAGCAGACCAACTACAGCAGCAGATCCTTTGACGATGTCGAGGATATCATCATCATTGACTAGCTAGGTAACTAGCCGAACCAGCTATTTGACACCGGGAGACTGCACTTTCCGTCATTATTTACACTCCCCGGACCATTACTTTTTCTTAATTTTTTTAGTCCTCAAACTTCAACAAGAGGGAAATTCTTACGGCAGAAAAAACAAATTTTTTCCCCATTATTCTTTGCTATTCATCTCTCACTCAGCCACTCCCTATCCTTCTCTCTTTAGTTGGCGAGAGAGAGCACCAGGTAGGGGAAGGAAGGGGGACGATATGACGACATAGTTAGCCACGACGAGGACGACATTTCACAATGATGACAATGATGATGATCGAGGAGGGAAATGGGTTGATTGATTGATTGATGAGGGGGGGGTGGATAATAGGGGGGATAAGTTCCATTTCATCGACAAGGAAAGCAAGCACCCCCACGGCATTCTATAGATTTTTATCGATTATAATAATTTAAAGAAGGTGAACGCTCATCTTTCTTTCTCGTCCTTTCTTTTCTCTTTAATGCACTACGCTGGGTTTATTTCAACGCATTCGACCTTTGGCTCCGGGGGAAAAGGACATCAAAGATTTTTGCTTGTTACTCATTCGTACAAGGACGACGGCCATTTCCGTGGGATGGGGACTTGGGTTTTGGTTTCATGGATGAAGATACATACATACATACGCAGACAGACAGACAGACAGATGGCCATAGGCACCAACTTTTCGGAATAATAAAGCGATTCGTCATTTTACCCATGTTTCGCTTCACTCCCCCCACCGAAAAACCCATTGCTCGTGCAGATAGATAACCCCAAGCTCCCATGATTATTACATCCATCCATATATAATTAAACCTGACCAGTAACCGGGAGATGGAACTAACTAACTGCCTGCCCCCTTTCAAAACCTCAACTTAGGCAACACAAATACCACCAAGACCAGAACCAGCATAAGCCCATAGACCTGCACGTACAGCCTCATACGGCCCCACCAGCCCTCGCCCTCGGTCATCTTTTGTAGGGTGCTCATCCGCTTGGTCACGGCGTCCATGCTCTCGCCCGTCTTGCTCATCCCTTCGCCGGCGCGCGCCACCACCTCGGCGTCCTCCTCCAGCGAGGACGAGAACGCCTGCGACGACTTCTTCAAGTCGGTCGCCAGCTTCAGGATCGACTCGGTGAGTATGTCGTGCTCAGCGCGCTGGTGGTCGAGGATGGCTTCTGTGGTGGCCGTGGTGGAGAGCACCGTAGTAGTGGCTCCGCGGCCGTCGCCGAAGAGTGCGGAGCGTTTTTCTGCCGTTTCGGTTGATGTTGCGCGCCGCCGGGACCGGAGTTCTTGTTGATGGTGTGGGGGGGGCTGTGGTGGTGATGCTGGCTTTTCGGATATGGGGATGTCTTCTTTTCTGGCTGGTTGCCCTTTTTCTTGTTGTGGTTGTTGGCGCAGGAGCTGCGAGGGAGGTTGTTGTGGCTCTCGCATATCTGGTATAGAATAATCGTTTTGCTCTTCTCCATCGTCATCGTAGTCATCAGTGCCATCCTGCGGCTGCACGTCTAGCGACCTTAGTGAGTCCAAGCTCTCGCTGGGCGTCGCTATAATGTCGGCCAGGATATCTTCGCCCTCCTCGGATGTATTGCCCCCCCACTCGCCGCCATCATCATCGTCGTCGTCATCCCCAGCAGCGGCGGCAATCTCGGCCAGGTCCCTCATGCGCTCTGTAAGCTGGTCCAGCACTTCCCGTTTCAGGACCAGGTCGGTTTGGAGCTCGTGCTTCCGGGTGTGGATCTTGATCGCCAGTGCTTCTTGCTCGAGCTTGGTGAGGAGCGATCGTGCAAAGTTGATGTTCTAGCCAGTGTCAGCTTAGGTAGACTTGTTATTAGTAGTGATCAAGGCTCACCGTCTGGACCTTCTCCCTCTCAAACTCGCTCGTCCGCAACCTGGCCTCGCGCTCTGCGTCGGCACGCAGGACCGTCTGCTGAAGCCGGCTCAGCAGTCGTGTCAGGTCGGTTAAGGGGTTGGCGAGTCGAGCGCTGGGGGTCGCCGTCGCCACGCCGTGAATCAATCGAGCCATTGTGTTTTGTTCTGTCTTTGCTGGTGCTCGACGTGGGGATTGGCGTGACGGTTGCTTGTGCGATACGATGGACAGATGTTCGGAAGTTGGAGCCACTGTGCACCACTCTACTTGCCGGCCCGGCAGACATGGGTAGGGAGCTTGGCCTGACATCATCTACATGGAGCTTAACCCTAACCCTGTGCTGGATCCTGGTCAAGTTTGGAGTCTTTCCGACACTTTGGAACCTTCAGTGAATTGGTCTAAGCCCAATCACGAATGATCAGACCAGCCAGATTGGTATTTCATCGCTAGTCTTTTAAACTGACAGTCTTCTCAGTTGAACAGATAATCTATCTTTTACAGATCAGGATTTGTTTCTGTGGGCACATGAAATGCTGCTGTATTAAAGAGCACATCTTCAGTCTCACCACCACGCCTCGAGACTGAAGCTCAAGCGGTACTTTGTCAATTCTATAAGAAATCAGCCATGGCAGGGAAAGACAGACAACCACGCCGCCCAGGAAACAGCGCAGCAGCAGACTCAAGACAGCTCCCTCCAGCACCAGCAGAAGAAGAAGAAGCAGCAGCAGCAGCCGAGAAGGGGCCCCTGGACACACTCCGCCAGACGGTTGAGTCCCTTGGGCCAGCGCTCGAGATTCTTGAGCGCTTCCACCACCGCAACAAAAACCAGCACCGCCTGTCCAAATGGTGGGCCGAGACCGATATGCTGCGGCGGCATGTGCGCAAGACGCTCGCGGTGGCCGATCAGCGGTTGGAAAAGATGGCAAAGGAGGCAGCTCGTAGGGGGGTGAAGCCGCCTAACAAGAAAAGGATCAAAAAGGGAGTGGTCGAGGAAGACAAGGATGAGAAGTACCTAAAGGCGAGAGCTGGGTTTTTAAGGATGATATTGGTGCCAAGGGCGTATTTGTGAGTGGTTTTTTCTTCTTTCTTCTTCTTTCTTCTTCTTTCTTCTTCTTTCTTTTCTGCCAATACTGGTCGCTTTCAAACGCACGATGAGAGCAGTAAACACCGGGGGCGGGGAGCTGGAATTCCTATTTCATTCCCAAGGCTCATGATTCTTCTCTCACACACTCACTCACCCTTCCCACCCTCGTTGACGTCCCAAACTGCAGCTAACAGCCCGAAACTCAGATCCTTCTCCCAGCTCATCTCGGACAGGCAGTTCGCACACCTGGGTTTGATGCTCCTAGGAATTCTTGCCCAAGTGGACAAGGCGTTGTCACCATTCGCGTCGACCAGCTCCTTGGACGACGAAGAGCAAGACCACCTACGCAGCGTACCATCACAACTCGCTTCTGTAGATAATCCCAGTCACCCTCAGCCCGGCCATTTACCAGAAACCCACCAAGTCAAAGACATCGATATGCCTGATATTGCAGAAGACATAGGCGTCGCCGTCTCAAGGGAAGATCTCCTCGTATCCACGAGGGGCAATGCACCATCACCACCATCATCACTACCAAGCCGTGGTAGTAATAATAATCCACCACCAAAAAAAGAAAAAGAGCCCAACAACACCATTATTACTACCACAGACACTACCACCAAAAAAGACGAAGAACCCCCCGTAGCAGAAAAGAGGAAGAAAAAGAAGGGAGGCGACGAGTTCGATGACATCTTCGGCTCACTGGAAGAAGACAAGCCGAGGAAGAAAAAGAAGAAAAAGAAGGCAGGAGGAGGTGATGAATTCGACGACATCTTTGGGGGCCTATAACTTTCCCAAGTACCTTGTCTAGAGTCAAACGCTCGGCATGCATTGCGGCGAGGCGCAATGGTTCTGTATATAGTTATTCCCCATACCAACCAACCTATCTATCTCTATTATTCTACAGCTACTCAATGTATGTATTCATGTTCGCCCTCGAGGCTTTGATGCTATACACGACTAGTCAGCCTATCTCTTCCCCAACGCAGTTGATATACTCCAGAGCCTTGATTTGTTGTTTAGATATATTACTTTCAGGATGTTGCGCCCCGTAAAATTTGTTGACCTCCGAAAAGCATACATGTCAAACAGATCCTTCCAAAAAGCATATATGTCAAATTCTCCCATGGGAGGCGTATCTACCTACATTGGGGCCAGTCAGTCAATCAGTCTCGACCATATATCATCATCATCTCTTTCCACCCACCCCAATGAACTCCCTCCCACACCCACCCAAATTTAAATCAATAACGCACTACTAAGGATAGAACATATTCAGTAGGTAGGTAGGTAGGTAGCTGCCAGGTTCGGGTGTCAGTCATTCCATCGCCTCACTAGGTACCTGGGCACCTACCTACTCACAAAAGTAACCAAGTCTATCTCTGTCTACCTATGCTGGAGGTACCCCGTATATGACATTCTTATAACTCGATGTCTTCCTCTGGTCGCTCTCGCCTTCGGAAACCATTATGATGCCATTATGTCACCCTTGTCTTCAGCAGAAACACTACGTCAATTAAGGGGTGCCTCCCGCATAGAGGTACACAATAATTTAACAATGGGGTTAAGCACAAATACCTACTTGGTCACAAAAAAAGGAACCAACCTAGAACTACCTGTCTATGTCTACCTTCATGCCTCCACCCCCTTACCGCTCTCTCTACCCACCTACCAAACCGCGCCAACGGGTTTCTAGAAGATGATCCCCAAGTGAATTTTATTGACTGGGGATTAACTTTGCTTCTAAAATGGCCAGGTGAAGAATTTGAAATCCTAAGACGTTCTTTCCAGGGATTTTCAAAATAATTTATATTTAATATTATTTTACGAATTTAGAAGGAACGCACTCCCTTTCGACGAAAAGCACTTTCCCGATGATTTTAAGACCATAAAATCATTATGGGATAAAGTTATTTTAAAGAAAGATTCCTTCTATTCTCGAAAATTAATCCAGAATCCATCTTCATCGATCAAAGCCGTCATATACTGAATTTAGGAGTAAAATAAACTCGGCCCAAAATCCTACCTACCTACCCAGTTACCGAGGTACCTATCCAGCGACACCTCTTCTCCTCGAACTAATAACCATCTAATAATAACACGAGCGGTCTCGTTTTCAGCAGTTCACCAAGTTAGACATCCTAGACCTTGGCAAATAAAATGCCAGGCCGAACCAGGATGCTTATTGATTATATGGAGCTTCACACCATAGGTGCCACCTCAGCGGCGCATGACAAAACCCGGACATGATACCCAGGCACCTACTTTGCATCATCATTTGGCTGAGAGCATGTTGATTAAGAACTGAACTACGTAATAGATAATCTCCAGTTATTCCTTCCTCATCTCGCAACGCAAAAAAAAAACCACCCAAAAAGGGCCAATAACAACAGAAAAACGAAAAACTGGAAAGGGTTCCCACCCGAGTGAGTCTCTTCTCCGATCATCCTTGACGCCACACACCACACACAATCACATCAATCCGCTGTTCTCCTGCGAGGGGCTCGGCATGTGCCCCCACGATGTCCATGGCCGACACACATAACGTGGCAGAATCTGTTTCCGCTGCGAGTATATCGCATCCCCCTCCTCAACTGCACCGTGTCTATTTATGCTCCTTAAGACAGTCGCTTCTCCGATCCGTCCCCAGTTTCGCCATATCCTACTGCGTGACCGGTGATCTCCGCAGTACTCCCTATCCCTCCCGATGTGTCCGTTTGCTAATAACATCCGCATTAACGCTTTAGTATGAGACTCGCTTGCCCGCATTCTAGGCATTAGCTACGCGGTGATAAGACCAGATACGGGCCTTCATGTCGCCTGATCCTGTCGCAAAGAAACCTCCTGTAGGACTGGGAGCAACGGAAATGACGGAGTTCTTATGGCCCTGGAGCATGAGTTGCGTAAGCCCGGTCCGGGGATCCCAGAACTGTACCCCACGGTCCTTGGAACCAGAAAGCACCCATTGAGCATCGGGGGTGAGGGCTACACTAAGCACAAAATCCTAGACCCAACGCGTCAACAACATTGTCAAGCTGCAATCGATAGAGAGAGAACATACCCTGTGACCCTCAAAAGTCTTGATACAGCGCCCACCCTTTTGGGGCGTCTGCTGGCCAATCCCTCGAGGGGCCGTCAACTCCCACATCTTGATGGTCTTATCTAGACTGCCGCTGACGAGATCTCGCCCGTTGGGCGAGAACGCAACGCTGTAGACACTGTCCTTGTGGCCATCCTGGCCTTCAAGACGCTCTAGGAGGTATCCCATCTTAATGTCCCAGACGCGCACGCTCTTATCGAGAGAGCCTGCAGCCACAAGCTTGGCATCGGGGGAGATGGCAACTGTCGTTACGCCGTCCTCGATAGAGAGGGTAAGGGTGTTTTGGCCTGTCTCAATATCCCAAATCCGCACAGTGCGATCGCCACTGCCAGAGGCAATAGTGCGGCCATCGCGAGCGAAGTCAAGCGAGTAAATATCCTGCTCGTGGCCTGCAAACGTGTTACGAATGGTTCGGTTCGCAATATCCCAGACCTGTCAAAGTCAGCATCAAGTCATCTACACCCTTCACCAATGATCACGTACTCTAATCAACTTGTCTTCAGCTCCAGTGGCAAGGTATTTTCCATCCGGGCTGAAGCAGACGCTGCGGATATAAAGATCCCCGTTCAGATCAATGTTTTCGTCCTGGAGAACACACATCTTCTCGCCAGTGGAAACATCATAGATTTGAGCGGATCTGTTACATCCAGTTGCAACCCACTTTCCGTCGGCGCTAAACCGCACACAGCACACAACACTTTCGTGCTGGAGTGTGTGCACTAGGTCGACGTCTAGAACGCGGGGAACAGACTGGTTGAAGATGACCCACCAATCCTCTCGAACTTTCTTGATGTGGTTGGGCAGCCGGTCCGGATCTAATTCGCTTAAGGAGTTCGGGAGGGAATTTGGCTGCTGGGGCGGGGGCGGAGGAGGTGCGTGCTGCATACCCCGATGCTCTGGAGTGGGATGAGTGGGGACTTGGGGAGACTGGCCAGGGCCGTTATTATAAGGAATGGGAGTGTTGATCTGCGGGGTGGCCGGGCCGCCTGCGGGGGGCCTCCCGATAGCTGTGCGCTTGGGACCCGGAGAAGCGGTACTCTGGGGCGGCTGGGAAGGGAAACCGCCGGGCGCCGGTCCCTGCGGGTATTGCTGGGGGAACGGGGGCTGCTGGGACGGGGGAGGCGGGGGCGGCGGAGGGCCCTGAAGTCCAGGCGGTGCAGGTGGCATATGCGGTGGCTGCTGCTCTGGCTGGGGGGGCGGCGGAGGAGCCAGACCTTGCGTGCCTTGTCCAGCCATTATGGCACCGAACACATTGCTTCCCAAGCCGATGGAAGGGGGCGGTTGCGAAGGACCGCCATGCTGGGGCGGCGGGTTCATACCGCCCGGAGGGCCTCCGCGAGCCTCGAGCTGACGGCGCAAGTGGG
This sequence comes from Podospora didyma, assembly GCA_033439775.1. Taxonomy (NCBI): domain Eukaryota; kingdom Fungi; phylum Ascomycota; class Sordariomycetes; order Sordariales; family Podosporaceae; genus Podospora; species Podospora didyma. Next base: position 1,427,758 of record JAULSW010000007.1, read on the forward strand.
AGACGTCCTCCTCGTACCTAGTCGAAAACAGTCAGAGGCCTGCGGTATGCATTTGCAGCAGAGGCTGAAGAAGGGCAAGCAGACTTACTTTTGCTTCAAGTTGAGCTGGGCCTGCTCCATGTACGAGACGCGCTCGCGGATAGTCTGCAATTCATTGACCTGTTGTTGAACTATTGCAAACGGTTGTTAGCTTCAGTTGGTCGGTCACAAGGGGGAAAGGTAGAAGGAAAAGACGACCGGGGAGGGGATAAGCCACCGACGAAAAGCCTCCCTCCCCTGCGACTGCCAAACCATATTTTTGTCCGAATGACGATAACTGGAGGTGCAGGAGCAGGGCTACAACGGAATGAAAAAGGAAGGCTCTTACGCTGATGCTCATACGTCTCGCCCTGGCGGGCATAAGCCTCGAACTCGGCGCGAATCTGGTCGAGCAGCTCGTTGAGGCGAGCGCCGCCGCCGTTGACAGGGGGACCACCCCCCATGCCGCGATGCCCCGGATACATTGACATGGTGTCCGCGGGTCTTTTTATCCGTTTTTGCTCCTTTGGTTATTTAGGATGCGAATCCGTGAAGACGATGGTGCTGTTGATGGCGATTCAATTGTTGCGATGCGACAGGATTCGTGGGGGTTGGGTGTCTGGCCGGCCGGGGAGATTTTTTCCAGAAGCGCAGTGGCCGCAGGCTGAAACTGACTGACAGCTCCCAGCGCGCGGGCGCAAAAAAATTGGCAGCAAAAGCAACGTCGCGGATGTGGCTCGCAGGAAAGCACTGAATGCACGGTGCTCGATGAGAGGCGTGACCCTCTTGTCGGGGCTGGGCTGATGGCTGGCGGTGTGGACAGAAGATGCGATGAAGGTGATGGTATATCAAGGCAGGTGTGTTGTGTGTTGTGTCGTGTCGTGTCGTGTCGGGAGGAAGAAGAGCGAAGAGGAAAGGCCAGAGCGGAGGGGGCGGCTGTATTGTGGACATTGGGGAAAGGCTGTCTTCCAAACTACCGCTACCCAGGGCAGCAATCATCCTGAAAAAAAGGTACATGAAAGCGGTAGGCGCCACCCAGCATCTCATGTCACACCCACTTCTCAGAGCTCAGCGTTGTAGGGACCGGGATCAAATGCGGCGCTGGGCGACGCAGCTCTCAAGCGTCTGCAGCCAAGTGGAGCAGTGCGGGTCCGGGTCAGTGCACAAGCAGCCTGTCTTAGCGTGCTGCTCTGGAAAGGAGGAGTGGGGAGGTGGAGAAGAGTGGGTGCTGCCGAGCTGTGAGTGCGCACCCAGATAGGAGCACGCCCTCCTCGGGAAGAGCGCTTGTTTCCTGATTGATTGTTCCGTTTTCCAGTTGCTCCTTCAGATTGCTTCTTTTGTTCGCGTCTTCTTCTTTCCCCCTTCATCATTTTCTTATCTGCCCCCTTGGGTCAGGTTTGTACTCAGCCTTTCTTGCTTCTCACAATTGATTTGATTGCAAACCATATCCGACTAAATAATAAATCAATAGAAGCTGCCCCGAGCAAAAATAAAGATTTCCGTATCGTGTATTATGTCAATCCGGTTTAAATACGATAAAAATTCTCGCCGCCTTGTTTCACCCTCAGGCAGCCGGTCCTGTCAACATGGACTCGATCATGTTTCTGAGTGTGGTTTCCTATTGCTGATCTTCCGACGATAAGCCATCTCGTGATAGGATGACCATGCAAGTCGCTCAATTGTTTCAGATCAGGGCTAGGTCAACGCACCAATTGTTGTCGTCTCGTTATCCCCGAGTCGGGTTAGTTTCGTCCAAACGGCAGAATTATCCGGTCCGTCTTGTTAAGACAGGCATGTCTGGGCCGGCTTCATGGATGCGGCCTCGGCAAACCGAACACAGACAGGACTACACGTACCAACTACACTACACTGCATGTATTATTATTAGTAGTTTATATAGCCCCAGTGATCCGTTCAATACCTTAGATAATATACCTAGGTACACTATTCGCCCGCCACTCTCATCCACCATCTGTGTGTCATCCTCCGAAAGCCCCAGCGTCCTTCCTCTCTAGGCTCACCACGCCACGACCACAACCACACCGCCCACGAGCCGACCAAGAGGCGGGATGAGGTGGGGAGTGGAAGGAAGGAACTGCTGTATCGGTGACGGGAGATGACGGAAGACCAATTCTCCGTTAGGGCTCGCCCGCATTCCCCCATTCCCCTTATCCAGCTATCGTTCAGCTGGGCATCAGCGAGCCTATCTGATTGGGCGTGTTGCGGGTTTCCGTTTGCTGCATGCACGTACGGATGATACGTGGACAGTGTATCCATAGAATGCACAGTGTACATGTTCATGTTGTTCATGTCCACATAGTGGCACACACCACAGCACGCCCCAGAGAGGGAGGGGGATGTGTGCTTATTTAGTGTGCTTCTTGTCTAGCGTTAATTCCCGGCCCTTCCCCACTCGCCTCTCCCCCTGCCGCATCCACGTTCCACGTTTTGTTTACTGGATGGATGGACGGGAAAGGAAAGGGAGAAAAAGGTGGTTAAAACCTTCCTCCCCGAAGATAATATGTGTGAAGTGTTGTCAGCAGTCAAGCAGGCCAATCAAGCAGGCAGCTGTGATTAATGATACATAGCCGCTTCCGCCGGCAGCCTGCATTGAGGGAAGGAGTTTTGTGTGCACACACACAATGCTGCAGTTGGCGGGAGGTTAGGGAGGTGATTCTGTGTCTGTGCACCCTCCCCCTCCTGCATGTCGTTCCCAGGGAGGATGTAGTGTAAGTGTACAGTTTAAGGTCAGGCAAGGTCAGAGGCATGATGCGCGCTGTCCACACACAGCCCCCCCCCCCCGCTGCACGCACTGTACTAAGAGCCTACCAATTGGCTCTCCATTTGGCTGTCTCTCATGTCGTGAGACACCGTCCGAGTGGCCGCCTCACGGACATCCCGTACTACGTTCTCGCCCGAGGGGGCTTTTCGGACTTGGCTAGCCGACATGTTGCAGTGGTCGGTGTGACTCGCGGGGCTCATGCAGTTCTCCGTCGAGTTGGGCTTATTTATTTACCACTCTTGTGAATCAATCCCTGGCGCACCGTTTGTTTTGGTTCCCAGCAAAAAAGTCAAGTATGGAAAGCCAGTAGGGCGTTAGAGTTGTTGGCCCATACCCGCGCGCGCTGAGTTACGTCCGCACGGAACGAACGATCATGTCGTGATGATTTTCGTATGTGGGTGGGTTACATAAACGAGGCTACCATACCTAGTGTAAATGAAACAAGAGGCAAATAAAAAATATTTAGCTCCCGTCCGACGGAGTGATTGAATCCCCCCCTTCCCCCCACATCATACTTGTTAGGCCAAGCTGAAAACTTTGCCTGATGGATGTGATGACCCTGGGTGCCTGGAAACCTTCTTTCTCCCCACGGCCTTTGAGCACGTCACTTCAAATTCCCGGAGCACGTATCCGATTGGCTTGTCCTCCGTGGTGCATGGGAATATAGTCTTGGCGAACTATATACCGTCCTTTTAATCATTCCGAACGAAAGCCTAGATATCAATTCGCTCTGACATGCTTACCACCTGCCCTTTTACGTTTCCCGGAATCTTTCAAAGTGCGTGATTGACATCCACGTGTGGCATATTGTTGGTCGTGGGGTTGGCCTAGGTAGTTAGATAAATTCGGAGACTGGAGGCTGGTATTGTTGGCTTGAGCATCAAGCTTGTTTTACCTATGAGAAGTCAGAAACAAAGTCACCCGCTTCTACGGATTTTTATTGAACTGGAGCTGCCATGATGGTTACATAATATTCACATGTCCAACGTCAGGATCACAATGACACTTTCCTCTTCCGAGATCAAGGGATTATTGTATACCCCATTGCTATGTGTTCAGGAAAATGAATGTATCCAAAAAAAGAGTAAATAAATTTGCACGCCAGCCTAATCCTTGCCTCATTCCTGCCCAGCTAGCTAAATAATTTGGCAATATATAGAGCCTATATATACAAATTGTTTCATTTTTTGTATGGAAGCTGAGACTGAGAAACTATCATATAAACACACAAAGGGAAAAGAAACAAAGGGAAAAGAAAAATATTTGTCTGGATGACCGGGACTACCCAAGGGGCGGTAGTACCAAAAGTTCCAATCAAGGACTCTTAGTTGCCGGCGGCCTTGGTCTTTTTGCCCTTGTGGTGGCGGGCATCAAGGACGTCGCGAGCGTTCTTGGTCTTCTTGCCCTTATGGTGTCTCGCCTCAAGAACGTCACGCTCCTCGATGTCTGAGTGGTCGTCATCCTCCTCATCGACGTCACGAGCGTTCTTCGTCTTCTTGCCCTTGTGGTGGCGGGCCCCAAGCTCCGAGAGGTCGCGGGCATTCTTGGTCTTCTTGCCCTTGTGGTGGCGGGCTTCGATGTCCCGGGCCTCAACGTCAGGCTCGTCATCATCCTCGTCGTCGTCCCCCTCCTCCTCGACATCACGGGCATTCTTAGTTTTCTTGCCCTTGTGATGTCTGGCCTCGATCTCCGAGGTGTCACGGGCATTTACCGCCTTGGTCTTCTTGCCCTTGTGGTGACGGGCCTCGATGTCCCGGGCCTCGACATCGGTGTGGTCGTGGTCGTCGTCGTCATCCTCCTCGACATCACGAGCATTCTTTGTCTTCTTTCCCTTGTGGTGACGGGCCTCGAGCTCATCACGGGCATTCTTGGTCTTCTTGCCTTTGTGATGTCTAGCCTCGATCTCCGGAGCGCCGGTTCCAAAGAACGATGGGAGAGCCAAGGCCGAAGCAGGGGCAGCAATGGCAAGAGCCGAGCCCTATGCAAATATCAGTGGTCTGCTGAGAGATGAGAAGGGGTCAAGTCAACTTACAACCCGGGCCAAAGTGGTGACCTGGAAGGCAACAGCCGACGACGTAACAATGACGCCGACGAGGAACTGGGCAAAAGTAGGGGCGTGCATATTGAAGCAGTAATAATAGACTGACCGGCAGCCGAAGAAGTCAAGTAGAGAGGAAAGAAGAAACGAATGAAAGACCTGGAACCTGAATGCCAAGGAAAGAAGAGGAATGCGGATGGGTCCAAAAACTTACGAGGTGAGAGAGTTTGAGCTACTTTATACACTTGGCCTCGCAAGTCTTACTGTTGATGGGACGAAGATGCTAGGTCCCCCTGACGGGAGTTCCACGTACTCGACGGCCCAGAGCCATTGAAAGGGCAGGATGCCGATATCCACCAGGCACACTTGATTCCAATGACGAGACGAAAGCGCGAAACTTGATCGACGACAGCAATGGAGGGCTCCCCCAGTTCAAGGTGGAGATGTCTTGTCTCACGATGCAGACCGCAGACATACCGCAGGCAGACTTACTGGGTCTCGACAGGGTCTAACGCTTTGGGGAGGGCGGTTACCACCCCGAGTTAGAGAAAGAAAGGTCATGTCCACCGAAGGGGGGTCGTGAACTCAGTCTCATTCTTGGCACCTGGCGCCCATGCCGTCTTCTTCTCTTCTCATTTGCTGCCCTACTCCCATGCTTTACGGCTCACTTGAGGCGGCCTGCCAAGGCCTCGTCTTGGCATAATGTTACAGACCCAGGGGACGGAGGAGATCCTCGTTGATCGAGGACTGGATGAATCCTGGAACGGCCATGAGGGGGCGAGCGGTAAGTGGGCGAGTCAGTGCGGCTGGCTGGCCCAGGAGGACAGAAAGTGCGTGGCCAAGACAGGTCCCCGCAGATGGGCCTTCTTCCGCAGATCGATCTCCCGATGCCAAGTGCGCCTCTCTCTCTTCACGGCTCGAGATGCTCGCCCTTCTTTTTCTTTGAACATCATGATCGCCTGGAATGTCTTGGCTCAATCGAAGTGGCGTCTGAAGCCTTTTGTGACTGATTCCAGACGTGAACACGGAATTCCCGTCGTGAGATGAGACATAAACTCGATGAAAGTATCCTACGCCTTCTTCTCCTGGCGAGTTTGGCAAGGAAGGTTTGTTCCGTAATGCTGTACTGTGCTGTGCTGTGTTTGAGTGTGGTTGAGCGATGTCATCGTCGAGCTCGCTTGGCACTCGACGTCTCGAAAATGAATCGAGTTCCCTCGAACAAAAGGCATGGGTCCAGGGTCCATGGCTCCATGGCTCATGCATGTGAGGAAAGAACAACCGCGTCGCCTGGACTTGCCGACTTTACCGACTTTGGGGCTCTCAAACTTGTGTGTTATCTTATCTGATACACTAGAAGCGGCACCAGTGCGAAAAATTGGACAAGCTAGCTGATTCCAGCCCTGAAACTTGTTTGAGGCTTGGCGAATGCCTCCCCAGCACTCCACTTCTAGTCTTTCAGTTTCAACTGCCGCCAAGCGTAGCCAAGAGCTCTGTCTCGCTCGTTACCATCTTTGGTTCGAATGATCGCGTGCTCACAATGTGATGTGCGGCCACTCATGCTGGCCGGCCTCAAGGTTAAACTCAAAGTTTGGCACGACGACAAAGGGCGGCAAGCAGCATTAGTACATACCTTACATCAACTTGGCTATTTTTTAAACTGTATGCCCTGCTGTGCCTCGGCCAGGTCATCCTGTCAATGCTTTGTCTCATCTCACTAACTCACCTTTCAAAACATGATGAGGCAGGCACAATGCGCGCCCCCGCTTGGATCTTTTGGATCTGTCAGGGGCTGTTCCCTCGTTCGCGTGCACATGCCCTGCCCTGACTCTCCCTATTTTGATTTTCTCTCTGTTCTCGAATCCTATGCTGATCAGTCTGTCCTATGGCTTGAATTCCAGTTCATCGGTATTTCCTGCTGATCACTTGCTTGGCTGTGCCATCACTTCTTTTCTCTTCTTTAGCACTTTCTGACACCCACCTGGAGTGCCCCTTGATGCCTGCTTGACTGGTGAACGGCTCCATTTCCGTTCCTTTTTTTAATATCTATTTTGTGTTACTTTTCTTCATAATGCAGAAAAACAACTACCATTCAGTACCTCTTGACGAGGAGCAAAGCGTCGATGGCTCCTCGTCGAGTGAGAAGGGTGTCCGACTGTCAGGGCATAGCAGAAGGTCGACGTCAAGAACAAAAAGCGGGCTGAAGACACACTGGATGTGGCTTGTGCATGCTATTCTCTTATCAGTCTCCGTCACGCTGTTTACTCTCTCTGTCTGCATGAAGACAGCAAAGCCATCGGATACGGGTTTCTTAGGCCGTATATCAACTTACTGTAAGCTCGCTTCTGTCCATCGGCGGTGGCTACCTACCCGATCGTCCGCTGACATTTTTCAACAGCGCCTTTGTTCCCAGCAGTCCAGTATGAGTTGAAGAAGTTCACCCTCCAGCCCATCCCGAAAGGCTCACCATACGCTGGCTACGGCCCCGAGGTCGACAAGGCTTGGGATTACATCGCCAACGACAGTAAGGAGTTCCAGTCCCCATTATTCAGCCGGGACGTACTGACGTGGAAAACCAAGTTGGCGACATCATGATTACTGAGGAGGAGCGAGTCAAGCTGGGCTTGTCACCGGACTCGCTGAGGATCCAGAATCCTAGGACAGGCGAATGGGGCTATAGAGCCGGCGTGGAGGTTTTCCATCAGCTGCACTGCCTGAATCTCCTCAGGCAAGCCGTTTATCGGGACTATTATGGCCGAAAGGAGGTAGGAGGGGATGTTGGTGACGCCGATGGGCCTGAGGATCTACTCGGCCATGTTGGTAAGTAAACCGAGCGAAGCCGAGCCCGATACCAATCCTGCATCGCACCACAGACAGATAAACCGAAGCTGACCTTTATAGACCATTGCATCGAGGCGATCAGAGAAAACATGATGTGCCAAAGCGACGTCAGCGTCTTCACCTTCAAGAAGTTCCCAGAGCTGGCAGACGAAGGCGTAGAAGGCGACTGGCCCGACTTCCAGATCAACCACATGTGCCGAAATTACGAGGCCATCCGGAAGTGGAACAACGACCATGTCGCTGCGTGGGATCACGATGCCTGATGCTTGGCTGGTGCTTGGCCCAGTAGAACGCAAAACCGTTAGAAAGCATATTTGAATATTTTAGAAATAAAACCTAAGGCTGATGATCCATCCCAAGATTTAACGTGCGTCAAAGTGGATGCCCGCATATTGGTGTGTCTCGGCCGAACTGTAATAAAACATGAACCCTGAGAATCGAGATGAATCTTATCAGATCAGGCGGGCTGTCGGACATGCCACTAATTCCGACTGTAGGTGGGTGTGTAGCCACTGAGTGCCACCTGACAGAACACCACGCCATTTTGTTGCGTCGGGAGCGCTGCACCCCGGCAAGTCTTAGCAAGGGGCCCAGCGAACCACAACGGCACAATGGGGCAATTGTGGTCCAATTGGCGGCCTTGGCTGGACGACAAATTACCTATCGATCCTGCAAATGCGGGTGCTTAAGTCTCAACAGCTGTTTCCTGCGGTCATTCACGGCCGAGAATGGGGCTCTCAACGAAAAGATGGCTGCCAATTGCGTGTCCAGTTCCTATTTCGCTCAATACGAGCTCGGAGACTTGCAGCACTGAGCAGGTTGTCTGAAGGGAGCTCGCTCGGCGGTCTGGCGCCTGCTCACTCCCCGGAGGCCGCTGCACGATATTCAAAAGATACCGAGTGTGTCGGCATTGCATAGGGTGGGGTTGCTTCTTGATAAGTCGATATCATTGCACTTTCAACATTCAAGAAACACTTTGTTTCCCCCTCCACGAGCTCTCAGGGAGTCAATTGAAGACGCTCATTCGTTGACCCTTAGCGGTACCTTGCCTGACTGGGCCCCTTGTTATTTTTGTTTTCCACCCTATTGTTCGGGAGACTGCCAGCCGAGAGGGGCAAACTGGGGCACCCGTGAAATTGCGACTACTAGTCACCGCCTGTCCGATCCCATCCAGGAGAGACGCGGCAAAATCTTTCGACTTGCGTTGCCTTCCCCATTCATTTATTGCGCATGTGTTTGTCTCTTTGCTTCGCCGAAATCGCAATCGCCTGGGAAAGGGTCGTCCGCTATTCATATATCACCACCCTCGCCCGCGCCCTCCCCCCCTCCTTCGTTTTACGCCTCTCTTCACCCCCCACCGGCTCTTTTCGGCGATTGGCGACGAGCCCGTCTTTTTTCCCAACATGGATTTCGTCCTCGAGTTGACTGACACGTTCCTGTTTGACTACATCTACACTTGGGCACTCCCCGCGCGACCTGCCCCCTATGACTTCCCAGACAAGGTGCTCGCCAACTCTACGGCGCGATCCTTCTCGTCATGGCAGTTCAAGCCCGCCTCGTCCTTCTTCTCGGTCGAGCCCTCGCAGGCAGCATACGCCAGCGCCCTAGACAGAGATAATATAATCCGCCAGTCCATCTCGCTATTCTTCATATTCTGGTTCGTAAACCCCCCATCTCTTTCCCCTTCTCTCGATGCGCCGTGCCAGTGACTCTGAAGGGCATACGCTAACGGGCAACCCTCAAACAGGATCTTTGGTGCGATTGTATACTTCATTTTCGCCACGCTATCGTACATCTTTGTCTTCGACAAGAAGACCATGGAGCACCCTAAATTCCTCAAGAACCAGGTGTGGATGGAGATCAAGCAGGCCAACTCGGCCCTCCCCGGCATGGCGCTGCTCACCTTCCCGGCCATCGTGGCCGAGGTGCGCGGGTACAGCAAGCTCTACGACACGTCGGCCGAAGGGCCCGGCAGATGGTATGACTGGTTCCAGTTCCCGCTGTTCCTGATCTTCACCGACCTGGGCATCTACTGGATTCATCGCGGCCTTCACCACCCATCTGTCTACAAGTGGCTGCACAAGCCTCACCACAAGTGGATCATGCCCACTCCTTTTGCCAGCCACGCCTTCCACCCCATCGATGGCTTCGCCCAGAGCATCCCGTACCACGTGTTCCCCTTCATCTTCCCGCTCCAGAAGTTCGCCTATCTCGGCCTGTTCGTCTTCATCAACTTCTGGACCATCATGATCCACGACGGCGAGTACATGGCCAACAACCCCATCATCAACGGCGCCGCCTGCCACAGCGTGCACCACTTCGCCTTCAACTACAACTACGGCCAGTACACCACCCTCTGGGACCGCCTCGGCGGTAGCTACCGGGCGCCCGACCAGGCCATGTTCAAGAAGGAGGAGAAGCAGAGCAAGAAGCTATGGGACCAGCAGGCCAAGGTCATGGAGAAGATGGTGGTTGAGATTGAGGGCGCAGACGACCGTGTCTACGAGCCCACTGAATCCAAGAAGTCGCAATAAGAAAAAACCACCACCCCAATTAAAAAGGGGGGGGGGGGGGGGGAGATCGGCACTGCAAGGTACTGGAACACACCACCTTACACAACACTATGCCAAGTGGCCTAGCTACATAGCTAGGGGGGCGCTTTCTAGGTGGAAATTTGGGATGTTTGTTACACCATAATGACGTTTCCCACCACTCCTGCCGCGAGTGCCATTCACCATCTCCTGGGGGTTTTTTGGGGGAGTCTCTGAGACAACCCGTTTGATGAAGTTTTGACGAGGTAATGGTAGGTGCTGGCTTTAATATATTAGCGGGAAAAAAAAACACTGAACCTAAGGAAGGAATGAATGTGAAAACGGACGGCGGGGGAGGTTAAACTCACCATCGCCGCACCACAAACACACACCTAACCCCTCTATATAACATCGGTAGGAAGAGAACGGCGCCGATGTGTTTTCTTTCTTTCTTCCTCGTAATTTGCACATATAGATTCCCCCTTTCCAACATAAAAACTGTTCTTGAGCGTTGCCAGGCTGCGACGGCGGAGTGGCGTCGGCGCGGTTTCATTCTTGGAGACCTGGCGGTTGTTTCCCAGCGGTTGTCCTAATAGTTTTTAACTTGCTGAGCCCGTTAGTTGGTTACCTAGTAAGGCGCCAAAACTGGCTCTCAAGTGTCTTTCGGGATAAGGCAAAGTATTATATATATCGTAATGAATTCCCTATACGGATACACTGTCTGTTTCCCTTTCTCTCTGATTAGACTGGTTCGATCTCATGTTTGGCCGGCCTTATGTTGAGACTTTCGTTCAAGATGAAAAAGAATTTCGGATCTCCTGTCTTTGCTATTCTACTTGAGAAAGAATTGTATAGATAGGAGATATTTGCGTATTGTGCGCACAATAACAGGTTTCCATAGGAAGTTTGAATCCATTCGCGACTGACTGATTGCTTTAACTCGCTAGCGAAGCAGATAAAATGAAATAAATAACCATGCCAAAAAGGCCCCAACCCAAAGAGCATCCATCTTCTCGGCCTCCCAATAATCTATACGGACGGACTCTCTTCGTCACCCATGTCAGGGAACGCCAACGCTGTAAACTCCGTGCCACCTTTGATCATCGAAGCCAGAAAAACAGAATGACAAAAGAAATATACTTAAGGAAATGTTAAGAATATGTAAGAGACGGAATTAATGACGCGGTGAGTGGTCGGTCGGGTATGTGTGTATGTATGTGTACCAAAATGGGCTTCGAATCGCAAAGAAAGCCAACTGAAAATGTAAGTGAAGAGGGGTTTCCTGTCCAGTAGGTGGTGGTCGGTAGTCGGAAGGTGGGAATGCGCAACCATCCCTGACATGATGTCGACCATGCCCTAATGGGTTGTCTCTCGGGGGTTTGTGCAGGATGTTGAATGCGTTTCTCGCTCTTCTTCTCCCTTCCGTTCCGTAATTTTTCTTCCTTGCTCTGACTTCATGAGAAGCTCACAAACTTGGGATCCTTGGGCCGGCCGTCCGCACCAATGCCGTTAGCCTGGAACCGCTGCTCCATATACACGCGCCGAGCTTCGTCGAACCGCAGCCGCCGCCTCTTCATGATCTTGAGAATCTCGCGCTTCGCCGCATTGTCGAGCCCCGCGCGCCCATCTCCATCTGCCACGTTGCCGCTCAGGTCAAACGTGCTCGACGAAAGCCCCGCCTCCATGTCCCCGCTGAAGGTGTTGGATGTGCTGCCGGGTAGTGCCGAGTACAGGTAATTCTGCCCTGGTAGGTTGAGGTTCGCGAAGGTTTCCTGCACACTCGGTAGCCATCGTGCCCGGGTGAAGTAGAGAACCGTACCCATGGCCAGCGCGGCGAACGAGGCTGTGTAGAGGATGTAGGACATTTTGACTTGACGTAATGTGGGTGATGTAGGGTTGGTATAAGTGCGGTGGTGGTGGCGGGGTGCCAGGTGCGTTGGCTTGCTCGAGGACGAGGAAGTGAATCCTTTGATGGCAAGCGAAAAGGCAGCGAAATAAAACGCCTGGTCAAACGGGCGAAGTGGCGATTGAGTATTATCGTCGGGCAACTTCGTGGGGCCTTGGTGTTGAGATCTTCGTGGTTGAGGAGGCCTCGGAAAGCTTGGAGCGTTTGGTGGGCAGGCAGGTCGGGGAGGGGCGAATGGTGGTGGGAAGGAAAGGCAGTGAATTGAGGTCGATTAAAGGAGAGACAAGAGCTTTGTTGTCGGTGAGCTGTTCCTAGAACATTCTAACAACTGGCTGGGTGAGACATTCCATGCGGCGGCGACTCAATAGTGAAAAGAAAAGCCTCTGGGTGACGACAGTTCCCGTAGCGCATGCAGAGCAGGAGACGTGATCAGGCTATTGAAACTCAACCAACACCTGAGATCTGGTTGCGACCGCCCTAATGGTCCGACTGCGCCGCCTTTTCGTCCAGTCGGGAATGACGGATGCGAGAAGGAGCCACAGTTGCACGAGCCAACCAAGCCATGCCTATCTTGACTTGGCGCTGTTACGAATCTCTTCCGGCCCTATTTCTTCACACTAGGCTGCAAACGGAAGTTTAGGCGAGGCCACATTCAGTCTGCGCGCCAAAAATCTAGGGCGTTGAACTCGAAATTCGAGGCAACGAACACTTGCAGACGACTCGACTTCAAAAGCCTCCCTTTTTGCTTCTTGTTTCCGTGAAGCCCATATCCAGCCAAAATGTCGTTCTCCAACGTATCCGCAGACCTGATTTGGGAGGTGACCCGTAAGTACTGCCTGCTGCGGTTGCGATTGATTTACCGTCGAAATTCTAACGCATCTATTCGTGCGAAGGCAGCCAGAACTCCTTCCTTGTGAAGAGGAAGAGCGGCCCCCAGGTCCAGTTCTCCCGGGACCCTTACAACCTCCTGAACGTCCACTCGCGCAAGGTACGACAAGACTCGACTACTGTACCAATTGGGAAAATTGAATCTTGGCTAACTCTGGGAAATAGCACGCTGGTTTCGTTAATGAGAAGGTACATTGAGCACGACTTGGATATTCACGCTGTAAGAGAATCTGGGAGCTGATTTGCATGGGATTAGGCCGTCGGCATCGCCCCCAACGAGAAGGGTGGCGTCCAGGTCATTACCAAGAAGGCTGGCTTCGCCAACAAGCCCGCTGCTGGCCGTATCTCCGTCACCTACGGCGGCAATAAGTCTGCCCGCAAGTCAGTTATAGCCTCCTGGCCAGAATGACACAGGGAGGGGGAGTACTGACACAATCCGACTGCCAGGACCTACAAGGGTGTTGCAAACCAGACCGCCAAGTCCGGATACCGCGCCGATCTCCGCCAGGCCGCTGTTGCCCGTGCCAGCGCCATCCGCAAGTCCCAGAAGGCCAACACCAAACCCGACTACGAGCATAAGCTCCGTGGCAACGCTGCCAAGAAGGCTGCTGAGGCCAAGAACTAGAGTGGACGGTACAGTTGTGCTGGAGGAAAGGAACATGTCTCTGTTGTACTGAGCCGGCAAGCCTCAATGAGAGGCGCGATGACTTAGATGGATAGGGGCGCAATGGGGACAAGGCTGGTTGCCAGTCTCGCATTCGGGAATGGCCACGGCGTTATGATATCCAAAGAATCAAACACTCAGCGGATGTCCATATTTTAACAACCGGAGTGTCGGCGTGATTCTGATTCTGGTTCTGGTTCCTCATTGGACGCGCCAACGGCCGTTGTGTGCCGAGGGTGAGAAATGCGAAGCAGCAACAAACAAATTCCAAGGTTGTGGTGGCTGTATCTCAGTCCACTCTCCTGGTTTGTCTGTCCAAGAGCGATGCTTCCAAGAAGATGTGAAGTCATTCTGTGCTGTGTGACGTTACGGAGATGCTCGGTGCTCTGACTATGGGGGTGATTCTCCCGGTCTTCCCCGACTACGAAACCCGAGCCGGACCTCGGGAACAGCCACACATGTTTCGGTGTTCGCTCCCATTACCCAAGTTCGGTTCAGAGCCAGAGAGTGGAAACAGTGACTCTCGGGATGGAATTGATACTGTGTAAGTGCATACCTATCTTAACTTCAAACATACAAAACGCTGAGCTTCCAGCCTTGGGATGTTTGGCACATGCATGCAGCTCCACAGGTTTTGGGAAAGCAGGCAGATAGTGGCGCCTTCCAGTGTTATTATTAGGCAACCCATCTCTGTGATCGCGGCGCCATGGCACGGCAGGAACCACACTGAAACCCCCTCCCTCCCAATCTCGGACAGAAGGTACGACATAGGAGGGTCGCAAACGCGGGGCAAAGAGGAGGAGCTCGTGCATTTTTGGGCGGCACTGACTGGCGAGAGATTCGGGGCGGGATGGAGGATGGAGGCAACTGGGGGGCAACCGACCCCGCTAGATTCAAGGATTACTTAAAGCCCCAGTGGAGCTCCCTTTTCTCCCCTAGTATCATGGTGGGACTGACTTAAACAGCTCCAGACCACCACTCGACGCCCACAAGCAAAGCAGTTGTATCACCTCGGCTATCAATTTCTGTCTACCGCAAAGTATACGTGCGTTTGCCATTCTCCCAATTACTTCCCGTGCTTCTATTGTCTGTAAATTCAGTCGATCGAGGGACTCTACAGCACAGCAGCAAGAAAAAAAATACTGACTCTCCCTTCAGTTTACCCCTCCACCCCGCACTCCCACCACCCACGATCCGAAAATGGTCAAAGCCGGTAAGCAACTCAGAGACACCCTCTCGCAGCCCGCCTTTGCGCTATTTGACGAGATCGCCAGTGTGGCAGTAGCTAACTACCAGCAGTTGTTGCCGGCGCCGCTGGCGGAATTGGACAGGTCTGGCTCCCCAGCGCGACATGCGGATTGATGATAGTGATGACGGAAGTCGATAATGTTGACACCCTATCCAACAGCCGCTGTCCCTGCTTCTGAAGCTCTCCCCGCTCATTGACGAGCTCGCTCTCTACGATGTCGTGAACTCCCCTGGAGTTGCGACAGATCTGTCTCATATTTCGTCGCATGCCGTGAGTAGCAACACAGCCTCTCCTCGTTCCACGCTGTCTGCGTGCAATTGGGCTGCCACTGATCGATGAGCGGGAATCCAGAAAACCACCGGCTACCTGCCCAAGGACGATGGCGCCCAGCTTGCGTTCAAGGACGCCGATATCGTGGTCATCCCGGCTGGCATCCCTCGTGCGTGCTTTGATACCAATGTTTCATTCTATGATATCCCTCTTGTCTCCTTGAGGCCTGGTATTGACTTTAGTTCTGTGTAGGCAAGCCTGGCATGACCCGTGATGATCTGTTCAACATCAACGCTGGTATTGTTAAGGGGCTGATCGAGATTATTGCCGATGTTGCCCCCAAGGCCTTCATCCTCATCATCTCTAACCCTGTTAACTCCACCGTCCCCATCGCTGCCGAGACACTCAAGGCCAAGGGTGTCTTCAACCCCCAACGTCTGTTCGGTGTCACCACCCTTGATGTTGTCCGTGCCGAGACCTTTGTGGCCGAGATCACTGGAAAGTCCACCCCTCAGGAGCTAACTATCCCCGTCATTGGCGGTCACTCTGGAGAGACTATTGTTCCTATCTTCAGCCAGGTCACCCCCAAGGTCACGATTCCGGATGATAAGTACGACGCTCTTGTCAACCGTGTCCAGTTCGGTGGTGACGAGGTTGTCAAGGCCAAGGACGGTCTTGGATCCGCTACTCTCTCTATGGCGTATGCCGGCTTCCGATTTGCTGAGAAGCTTCTTAAGGCCATCAACGGTGCCAAGGGGCTTGTTGAGCCCAGCTACGTCTACATCAAGGACATCCCCGGCGGCGAGGAGATCTATAAGAGGACTGGTGTCGATTTTTTCTCTGTTCCCATTGAGCTTGGAGTAAGGCCTGAACCCCCACTTCTAATTGCGCTGTCCTTCTTCAAGCTAACATATATTCCTCCTCTCTTTAGCCCAATGGTGCTGAGAAGGCTATCAACATTCTCGGCGACCTGACCAAGAAGGAGGAGGAGCTCCTCAAAGTCGCCGTCGAGGGCCTGCAAGGCAACATCGACAAGGGCGTCTCCTTCGCACGCAAGACCCCCGAAAAGTGATTCACCCCCTAAACTATTCATTCTGGCAAAGTACCCATTCTCTCCCCACATGTGCAGGCGAAACTGGATTTTCCAAATCTTCTCTTTTTGGTGGTTCTCAGACTAGCCGGGGCACAGTAACGCATTGATAGATCAATAGACACATCTTTTTCGGGTGGCTGATTGTTCTTTCCCCTCACTCTAGGCTGTAAAAACAAGAAGGAATACGTAAATATGTCCTCTGAAGGAAGATTCGACAAGCCGACACCAATGTCACTCAGAGTATTGGGGGGATACAAACGTTGATACTTCTCATAACTACTCCTTGTCGAATTGATCTATTTGGCAGTTTCGTGTAGAAACTTTAGCTGGGGGCTGTTTTTCCCACTCACATCGTAATGTATGCATATACGCTACGAGGAGTGCGTGAGATAAAAATTTTTACTTTTTTCGTCTCTTTCTTTCTTTCTTTCATGCTGGCTTGGCCGGGATAGTTTTGATTTGGAACACCGCACCCGGCAGCTCGCTTGACTCTGCTTGTACTGTCGCCTCGATGCCCATTGCTGCTAGTGCGCCGCGCACAATACCGCAGGGAAACCATAGAAACTTTTTCGCGAGGGGTCAGCATTGTCCACATTCACACTACTCCGGTTGCTTGTGTGTGTATATAGAGAGGGAGAGATGGTATGTGCCTACTGGTTGCGCGCGTAATACTGCCTGGCCGCCAGGTTCTGCACTCATGCGCATAAATGGCCGGAACGCCGAGTCTGTCAAGACATAGACGCCCTTAAAAGGAGGAGAGGTTAGCAAGAGAAAGGGCTGGAGGCTATATGTATATATCAGAATAGGAAAGGCAACACAGTACCCTATGATTCGTCTTCAGATTGTCCACCTGTTTCCTAAACAGCAACGTCCATAGGTCCTTACACAGAAACTTGATGACATCTAATGTGTCGTTGAACCGTGGTCGGTCGCGTGAGAATCTGTGAAGGGTAAAAGTGAATAAGTGTCAGCGAGAACAGCCCATATGAAACCCATTTTCTGTATGCAAGCACTTGAGATACCTCTATCCCTCCAACTTCCCCCCTCCAACTTCCCAAAAAAGTCCACATCGCGAACCTTGCTGGCCAGAGCGAGCCAACCTTCCTGCCCCACTCACACCGATCCGTATACCAGCCAAGAACATAGGGGTGTTGCATAGAGAGAGAAAGCAAGACGTACCGTTCTACTAACCCCTGGCCCACACGATACCCAATGGCATCCAGCCTAAAGAAGACCGCATCCCGTTCCTCGTCGTCGTCCATATTCCTGACAGCAGGGGGGCTTGTACTTGTCGTCCCACCAACGGCGGCCTTTGCAGCACTCTGTGACCCCCCCAGCGCCGTAACAACGTTCCCAAACCCTTCCTCTTTCTCTGCCGCTGCAGCGTCCAGTTCGTTGGTGACGCGATATGCCATGGGCACGAGCTCAATAAGGAGGAAATCGAGGCACGAGGCCGAGAGAAAGCGGGCGTTTGGGTCCGAGGCGTTGAACGGCGGCATGACGGTTTCGAAGGACATGATTGCTAGCTAGACTTTGCGCCCCGCTGCACTGAATTTCAAGCTACCTATCCAGAGAATTATATCTTGTTATTGTTGTCGTCCTAGTGGTCGTATTGGCAGCGGTTCTCGACTGTTCAGCTCGGGGGAATGTCGCGGCGGGCTTGCGCTGTTGCGAGCAGAGGTGAATGGTGGGGTGCGGTGGTCGTTGACTCGAACAGGACGGCAAGCATTGGCGTTCGGACTGGCGAGGTGAGTGCAAAACAATTAATTGCGCCGGCAGTATGTAGCCACACTGTCGTTCGCCAAAGTTAACTCTTGTTGAGTTTGCGCTTTCCTCATGGAACATTTGGAGGCGCCTCAGGGAGCAGCTTGGTCCCCTGTCTGTTAGGGGAGCCTAGCACTCCCCAAATCTGGAGGCTGCTCACTGCTCACAGTGGAGGTGGATGGCTACCCCCGCATACATATGCAAATATGCGACATGTAATTACAGCGATGTAAAGGACGACAGCGACAGAACGGCCAAGCACGAAACATAGCAAAGCATCAGTGACTGTATCGGGGCTTTATTTACACAGGGACTATCGGCCATGCCTCGGACGAGGTCCAAATCATCAGATGCCGTGATTGCCAGGAAAGCTCAGACTCTGGTATCTAATCCCAACCACTCTGAACGGAGGAAACAAGACACTCCCCCTGACCCCCAAGTTCTTCCGTATTAAACTCCTGCGCTGACCCGTCCCTGCAATGTCATCAAACATAATGGATATCCTCAACGCCTATTGATGCCAAAGCCGCCTACACGGTAGATGGGAAATTCCGATGAAAAAGTCGTCGTGTACAAACTTGGCAAGTTCAGCTTGATGAATTCCCGGAGGCTCAAGACTGTCCTCCTCTGATCTGTCCTAATATGTCGGCCCCGAGAAGCTACCGTATCCGTAGTTGGCGCGTTTCACCGGCCGGGCTGGCTCGTCATCATCATCCGAGAACGTCAAATCAATGACCTCAGGAAGCGGCCGCTTGCTTCCGGACCTCGACACCGACTGCGTGTCCCTGGAAGTATTTGTTGTATTTGAGGGTGTGCCGAGAAGTGAAGCGGGTCCAGTGCCTCTACTCGGGGTCACCGTAGATGTGCGATATGTGTTGTTATTGGAGGCTTCTGACACGACCAAGTCGTCGTCGTCAACGAAGCTCGTCTCTTGTGACCCCTTGCGCTCCTCCTTGCGCACACCTGGCACGGCCCACTTGCCATCGGGCTCGATGGTGACTTGCTCGACCGAATCCGACGTCTCAACAAGAATTTCGCGCACATACCTAATGTCAAATTAGCGAATGAACAGAGGAAACGATGGGTATGGACGCACTCATCCACCGCCAAGGTCTCGAACGGCGCCGGGTTGTTGCAAATTGGACATATCCACTGTGGACCTTGTTCTTGAAGTTGCAAGTATGAAGTCGCATCGAAACACTGTATATGACTACAGGTGGTGGCGCGGCAGGGCATACTGAGTCTCATGTACGAAAGGGGGCACTTGAGACTCAAGTTTTGGGCAGTCGCAATGACATCGGGATCGCTTGCTTTCTTGGTAACTATGAATTAATTAACAATTTAGAACCGGCATATGGGGACGACTCGATTCTCTTACTCTCTGTGATGACTGAGTTTTTTGGGATCTTCTTGGTGATCATTCCCACCAGGTCTTCAACAGGTGTCGTTTTGCAAACATACACGGCGAGGTAGAATTTCTAAGAATGAGTTAGCCAAATTTCGAGTTCGGGTGTTGTCACACTCCTCTTCTTCCATCATGTCTCATACTGCTACAAGTTTCTGGCTCACCTTCTGAGTCAGCGCATAAGTGAACTCGACATTGTTCACATATGTTACGGGCTTCAGGCGCAGCGAGTCTGTAATGTCAACCGGTCTAGTAGACCCAGGTTTGTTCTTCAAGCCTCGCAGGTTTGCCTTGATGTCGCCGCCGTTTACCTTGAGCTCTGACTGGTGGGGGAAAGAGATATCTTGAGTGCCGGAATTTCCAGCAGAGCAGAAGATCATGACCCTCATTGAAGGGTCTGTGATGCACTGTTGAAGCACAGGGTGGTGCTCCATGGCTTTGATCGGAATTGCAATCGAGTTCCGATGTTGAGCCATGACTGATTTTTGGGATGAGCAACCAAGAAGCCCATTTGTTGAGGGCTGTGAAGACTTACCATCACAAAGCTTAACCTCCCCGATCCGAGAGAGCAAGTTGTAGAACGGACTCTGCTTGTAGAAAAAGGCTGGGCGATTCAGCATAGCACCAGGCTGAAGCGGATCAGATGGGGTTGACATACTTGGAGAGTTGTATGCCTGCGGGCGCGGCGCCGAAGGCTGCGAACGCGGCTGGGAAACTGCTGGAACCTGTGTGCTCCCCCGGAGACTGCTGCCGTTCATGCCATAGCTCGGAGAGGATGCCCAGCCGGCGGAAGGAGAACTATACCCAGGTTGTTGAGGTGGCATTGCCGTGGTCTGGGTCTGGAGTGGCGCAGATTTATAGATGCTGTCGCGGACCTCATTTAGTCGTTGCACATCACCTTGTGCTTGGCAGGTCTCGAGAACTGTCGTAGGGCGAGTGGTTAGCGAGAGAACGAGCCCCATTTGGAGAAAGTGCAATACGCTACGGGAAGGAGTGAAGGTGTGGACGGGGTGTATGGATAAAAATATATATCATGCGATGACTCGGCAGGAATGGTTGATCATTCAGTCACCGGATGACTACGAACTGCGAATACCTACGGCAGGCAAGGTAGTCGAGAATGAAGTCAAGTATCTCGCCGGTGCTGGAAGGAGAGGAAAGGCAGACGAGAAGCGAGATAGGTAGAGAGGTAGGTGGGTAGGTAAGGCAGCTCGCCGGCGCCGAATGCGACTTGCGACCTGGAAGGTGAGGTCAAGGTAAACTCACGTGCGATTATGCGCTTTTGGAGATCGGCCTTATTTCCAGTTTTCGGCAGACTATTCACCGCGCAGATAGTCTGGAGGGCGGTCTTTTGGATGGAAGGGATCTGGACGGTACGTATCAGAACCTGGATCTGATCCTCCGTAGGTGCAGGAAGGGCCATTTCCTCGAGCAGCAGCCACGCTGAGCCCTCGCCGTCCTTTTGGGTCTGGCCTTGGGGGCGCGTGCTTTCCTCGTTCCTCGTGTACACAAGTAGGGAAAGGACGACTGGGGAAGAGACCAGGGTCTTGGTGCTGTGCGCGTGCTGGTTTCAAGAGGCAGGTGCCCGACGAACGACACCGTACAGGAAGGTACCGAATTGCAAAGCCAGTTCCTCGGGCAGGCACGGCTGGCCTCGCAGGCGCCTGCTATGGCTTCCGGGCGGTTGACAGTTGTGGGTTGGAAGGGTAATTTAGGTCGTTTGCGCTCCGGTTGGTACCTTGGCGCCTCTCTTTCACACCTGTTAGGTCGGAGGCTCTGATGCGAAAATGACGGTGCTCGGCCGGTAGCTTCTTCTGCTCTCAATAGCGGCTATCAGGGTGCTTCGCTGCTCTCGCAGCTCTGTCGTTAAGTAAACTCCAGAGCTGTCGTCGGCGCACGAAGGCGGTAGGCCTGGCAGAAAACGCGCTGCCCCAAAGAATGCCTTGTTCGGGTCGTTCTGATAAGGCAGCCGATGCCTTAGTGCTGCAGTCCCCGCGCCTAGTGGAGAACAAAGTACTAGCTACTGTTTTCGCGTAGACTCCGCATTTCTTGGCGGGCCTTCAGGGCAGTTTTTAGGCCATTTTGGGGGGAGCTTCCACAAAACTGTGCCCCGCACTTAAGTCTCCGGTACTTGACTCGAAGATTCAAGTCCAGCTGAAATTTTCATTCCATGGCCAGAGCCTTCTCACAGCGTTTGCACCCAAGGAATTTTCACACCGTCGATATCACGAACAAACTCACGAGCAGCGTGCCCACGGAACAGCAAAACCGAATTCAGTGACCTACGACGCCGAGAATCTCGTTGAAATAAATTCAATTTCAGTCAGCCCTACGTTTCGCGCATTTCATACCAGCAAAGATGGCGAAAAGCGCCAGATCGAGTTCGCTCAAGACGAACAACCAAAAGCTCAAAAAGAATGTCTTCGGGCCTGTCGAAAAAGCGCGTGCTCTGCGCCTATCAACGAAATTGCAAGAGATCGCTGCACAGCCAAAGCCTGTGAAAGAAATTGAGATGATGGAGGTCGTGAGCGAGGGTTTGTGCTCCTTTTCAGGAATTTATATACCTTGATGGCTGGCTCTGCGCAATGTGGATACGGCTTTGAATCAGAATACTAATGCCATTCACAGAGCTAGTAGATGAGTCTAAAGTGCCATCAGCTGGGAATGATGACGGTAAGTTCTTCTACATCGGCCAATCCAGATCATCTACCACTGACAGAGCCGCAGCAATTATGGAGGTTGATTCAGAGGAAAAGCCCGCTGCCAAGGCAGAGGGAAAGAAGCGACCCGAGAAGCGGAGAGGCAAGAAGTCCAACATCGTCTTTGCCAAGTTTGGAGAGAGGAGGACTCAGGGCATCCGGAAGAAGAAGTGAGAGACATCATCGGGGTCTCTCACATAACAAGTGCCTGGCCACCTAGTCTTAAGAAGGTCTGAACATAAATCAAGGGCTATGGACAAGGCACAGGATGCGCTTCACAACACCCCACCCACCAGGGGTTTTAGTGGGGCTTATCGCAACGTGGGATGCGTGGTCAGGGCCTGAGGAGCCGTATCCAATCAGCGGCAAAGGCCTTCGGCAAGGCTCTGTGATGGCTGAACCCCAACTTCTTGCGAGTGTAGCCTCCTTGAATCTCTCCATAGCTGACCGAGAACTTGAGATCAATACAACGAACAATACCATTTTTATTTCGTCTTGTTGACCAGATCCACCGCCAAATATCAGGCTGGCACGGGACGAAATCACCAGCCCTAGAAATGGCTCGCGAGTGCGATTGACCTCTGCCAAACGTTTGACTTAAGGACGTCCCTCCCCGTTCCTGCCAGGTACCCAGACAGCCGCTTTTTGTTTCTCCTATTCCTGAGATGACGCTGCGTCGGGATGGATCCCTAACCTCGACACTCCTGCTGGTCGCCGCAAACCTCCTAACACCAATTGCTATATTTATTTTCGCGACTGGCTTCTTCCCCTACAAACCACTGCTCTCGGGTCTGGCAGACTTCGGGTCGCTGACCGAGTATGGCGACCCCCCAGTGCCGCCTTTCGACAGGCTGATTTTCATGGTGGTTGATGCTTTGAGAAGGTACGGCTACTTTACCTTTCCGGTTTCCGACGATTCTGTCTTCGAGCTAATCATTTCCTGTTTTGCCACAGTGACTTTGTCTACTCCGAAAAGAGCGGCTTCCAGTACACCCATTCGTGAGCGCAAGCCATGTTCGACCTCCGTGGTGCTCCTATAATCCATGCTGACAGTTGACACGCGCTAGTTTGATTCGCAATGGCGTCGCGATCCCATTCACGGCCCATGCGACCTCCCCCACAGTCACGATGCCCCGACTAAAAGCGATAACAACTGGGTCAATACCCTCTTTCCTCGACGTGGTTCTGAATCTGGACGAGGGGGACGAGTCATCCAGCCTAGCGTCGCAAGATACGTGGCTGGCGCAGATGAAGGCGAAGGGCACCGGAAAGCTGATCATGTATGGGGACGACACCTGGCTGAAGCTCTTCCCCGGCACTTTTGACCGGGTCGACGGGACAACGAGCTTCTTTGTCTCGGTAAGCACTACAAACATCGGCCGGAAAAGGGGGTTGCGTGGCTAACTGATTCAGGACTTTACCGAGGTTGACAGAAATGTCACTCGTCATATCGAGGAAGAGCTGGCGACTCACGATTGGAACACAATGGTTCTTCATTATCTTGGGCTCGATCATATTGGACACAAGGGAGGACCGAGAAGGTAGGACAAACGCCTCAACCACTGATGCCCGACGCTGACTTATCATCTCCAGCTCCCACATGGAAGGAAAACAGGTGGAGATGGACTACATTGTTAGGCAGATCTTCAGTGCCATTGAACGAGAGGAGACTCTTCAATCGACGCTCCTCGTCGTGTGCGGAGACCACGGCATGAATGATGCCGGCAACCATGGCGGTTCATCTGCAGGCGAGACATCGCCGGCATTAGTATTCTTATCGCCAAAGCTGAGGTTCCTTCAAAGTGCCTTGAAAGCGCCACTGCCAGAAGAAGAGAGTTTCCAGTACTATACTGGTGTTGAGCAGTCGGATCTCGCGCCTACTCTTGCTGCTTTGCTAGGCTTTCCCATTCCAAAGAACAATCTGGGGACTCTGATTCCCGAGTTTCTCCCATTTTGGCCGAACAGTACGTTTTCCGATTACATGCTTACTAACTGGCCCTTGCTTACCTGAAGTAGAAAACGACCAAGTTCAGCTTTTGATGCGAAACGCCCATCAGATTTTGGACATCATCGTAGCAGTGTTTGGGTCTGATGGGTTTGAGTTGGATCCTACGTCTGAGGCCTGCGCCGTTTCCAAAGCTGATTATCAAGAATTGGCCTGTGAGTGGCGGGATATCTCCAATGCCGCCAAGTCAATGGGTGCGACTTCTGAGATCGACCCCGAATGGATAAAGTCGATAACGAAGGTAAGCATGCCCATATGTAATACATGCTCTCCAGCGTAATGCTAATTGGTACATCCAGTGGCTCCGCAAGGCTCAGGGCCTCATGAGTGGGATGGCCAGCAACTACGACATGCCTAGACTGTTTCTTGGACAAGTTGTTGCTGTAATTGCCGTGGCGTGCGCAATAGCTGCTGCATTGCTATGTATTGACGACAAGGCAGCCTCCTTCATCCCCTTTGCGGGGATTGCTATTGCATATGGAGTGATGATGTTTGCGAGCAGTTATGTTGAAGAGGAACACCAGTTTTGGTATTGGGCAACCTCTGCTTGGCTGGGTATCTTGGGGTTGAAAAGCCTCCAAAGGTATGTTGTTATGTGCTTGTGCTGTGACTTTCGAATCATGAACTGACTTACTTCGCTTCGCAGCCTCGGCGGGACTACCTCTTTGAAAAGTCGTCGCTCGATGTTCCTGACTGCCCTCGCCAGCACACGAATACTCCGTGAATGGAATCAAACAGGCCAGAAGTTCGCAGGCGGGCCAGACATTGCCAAGTACTTTGTTTCGGCGAATCCCTCTGCGATCTGGGCAGTTGTTGGCATGGTGTATCTCTGGATTCATTACGAGCTGAGAAATGGCTTCAGTGGCCTTCCTGCGGCAATCGGGTTTGCGGTCGCTGCTGGGTTGGTACTTGCGGCTGCCAGCTTCAAGATTGCATTTACGCGGGAAGATGCGCCCGAGCTTGTCACTGGTGTCGCTAAAGCCATGCTGGATTACAGCCCCATCGAGGGCGGCAATTTGATATCGCGAGCTCGCGCTGTCTTTCTTGGTATTGGTCTTGCAACTGCCTGTGCTGTGTTGTTCATCCTGGCCAGGAAGAGGCGCTCACTCAAATCGCCAGGTAAGCGAATTTCTTCGGGGCCTTGCTTTAACGTAACCTCATCTCATGCTAACGCTCCACTCGCTCAACAGCTATCGAAGCAGTCCATCATCTCTACGTCCTCCTCGCCGTGACACAATCCCGGCTCACCAATATCCCGCTCTTCATGCTCCTCAACGTGCAATACAAATTCCTCTCATCGTTAGACCTCGGCCTTGTAGAAATCAGCACTGCTTCACTCCTCCTGCAGTTCATGTCCTACTTTGCCTTTGGCGGCTCTAACGCCATTTCGTCGGTTGACCTGTCAAACGCGTACAATGGCATCGCCGACTTTGACGCCGCCGCCGTTGGAGCACTGACTTTTATTGGCAACTGGGCTGGACCCATCTACTGGACTTTTGCCACCGCGCTGCTCCTGCTTCAGAACAAACAGCGACGGAAACAGGGCGGCGGCGGCGACAAGAAACCTGTGGCGCTGTTCAAGGGCCACATCGCCCTGCTCACGGTTTTTACGGCCTGCAGCGTCGCGGCAGTCATGGCTGCGTGTACGGTCCTGAGGACGCACCTGTTCATATGGACCGTGTTCTCGCCAAAGTACCTGTACTGCGTGGCGTGGAGCGTTGGGCAACATCTTGTTGTCAATGTCGGCGTGGGCGGGCTATTGTTTTGGCTGGGGTCCTTTGAGTTGGCACATGATAAATAATACATACCTATGTATGATAAGATATCAGCGGGGTGGGAAGGCATGGCATGGCGTGACATATTATGATATCACTCCATTTAGTAGTGGCTGGCATGTGGAGGAATAAATACAATTATTATCATGAAGCCGGCGTTAAGGCGAAGCGGCTGGATAACGTCGGTACGAGACGGTTTTGCGAGCAGCCTGGGGGCGAAACATCGACATTTAGCAGCACTATCCATCCTATCAACATAACGACAGCTAACAACAGCAACGCATTTCTCAAATATGCGATCAAATATTTCATCTCATCTAACAACCCCCCCCAAAAAAACAATCCACCCAGCTAACCAGCATTTTGTTTTTGTTTTTGAAAGTCTAGCCCATCCATCCCAAGTTTTTATCTACAAAGGAAAATCCCTATAGCTCATTTTATCATCCAACCACCACATCATCAATCCCAATCTATCCTCTCTCTTTTCTTCCTACTTTTACGTCGCCCACGACTCCAGATTCAGCAAACCGCAGCCATTACTGTCGGCGGCCCTCTCCACGAGCTTTCCGATGGTATATACGGTCTCGCCAGCAGCCCGGAGGCTGGCGACGACCTCGTCGGCGCGGTCGGGTGTCACGGCGAGGACCATGCCAAGGCCGTTGTTGAAGGTGCGGGCCATCTCGGACGGGACAACGCTCTGGCGCAGCCACTTGAAGACGGGGGGATGTTCCCAGGAGGCGATATCAATGACGGCGGCGAGGTGGTTGGGCAGCATGCGGGGCACGTTCTCGGTCAAGCCGCCTCCGGTGATGTGGGCCATGCCCTTGACGGCGTCGCCTGTGGAGGCAAGGACGCTGAGGAGGGACTTGACGTAGATCCGCGTAGGCGTGAGGAGGCTCTGGCCGACGGAGGGAGCAGAAGAGTCCCACGGGCAGGGGTCGGTGTAGGCCAGGCCGCGGGTCTGCACGACGCGGCGAACGAGCGAGAAGCCGTTGGAGTGCACGCCCGACGAGGCGAGCGCGACGAGGATGTCGCCGGGGGCCATGGCGTCCTTGCGCGGCAGGCGCTGGGCGGCGCGCATGACGCCGATGGCGGCGCCGGCGGCATCGTAGTCCTCGCCCGAGTACAGGTCGGGCATCTCGGCGGTCTCCCCGCCGACCAAGGCGCACCCGGCGTCGATGCAGCCCTTGGCGACGCCCTCGACGAAGGAGGCAGCGACCGACACGTCCAGCTTGCTGCAGCCGTAGTAGTCGAGGAACATGACGGGCTCGGCACCTTGCACGACCAGGTCGTTGACGTTCATGGCAACGAGGTCGATACCGACGGTGTCGTGCTTGTTCATGGCCTGGGCGATGATCAGCTTAGTGCCCACGCCGTCGATGGCGCCCACTAAGATGGGAGCGCTGGTGTGTCCGGCCTGCGAGAGGTCAACCTCGCCGCCGAACCCGCCGATCTCGGCATCGGCACCGGCCCGCCTCGTCGTGGCGACGGCGGCCTTGATCCGGTTGACCAGGTTGTTGCCGGCATCAATGCTCACGCCCGACTGCGCGTATGTCAGCTTGCTCTCCGAGGCATCGTCATTGCGGAAAGCGCGGTAGGCGATATCCTTGCGGTAGTGCATCCCCTCGAACTCGATCAGCTTGACGCCCTCGTAGGCCTTGTCGACAGCCGCCTTGAGGCTGTCACCGGTGGCGTTCGCGGCGATGACTCGTCCGCCGTTGGTCAGCAGCGCGTCACCGGAGAGCTTTGTCCCGGCGTGGAAGATGGTTGTTCCTGCAGGTGAGGAAGCCACCTGCATCGGGATGTTTTTGGGGTACGAGCTGGGATAACCAGGGGCAGATACCACGACGGTGGCGCTGAACTTCTGCGCAATCTGGACGGGGACGTATTGGAGCAAGGGGCTGGGCCCTGAGCAGGCCACCATGATATCTGCTAAATCGGACTCGAGCAGAGGGAGAACGGTCTGCGTCTCCGGGTCGCCAAAGCGGACGTTGTACTCAAGTGCCTGGGGGCCATCGGCGGTGATCATCAGCCCGGTGAAGAGACAGCCCCGGAAGGGGAAGCCGTCCTTGCGCATGCCGTCAATGGTGGGCTGGAGGATGTCGCGCTCGATCTGAGCAAGCAGCGCCGGCGTGGCGATCTTGGTGGGTGCGTAGCAACCCATGCCGCCCGTGTTCAGCCCGGTGTCGCCATCGCCGATGCGCTTGTGGTCCTGGGCGGCAGGTAGCGACTTGATGGTGGTGCCGTCGCAGAAAGACAAGATGCTGAGCTCGTCACCCGTCAGGAACTCCTCGATGACAACTTCGCTACCGGCATCACCGAAAGCCTTGTCGAGCATAATCTCCTTGAGAGCCTGCAACGCCTCCTCCTCGGTCTCCGGCAGAATGACCCCCTTACCAGCGGCCAGACCCGTAGCCTTGATAACGACATTGTGCTTGACCGTCTTGATGTACTGGCAGGCCTGCTCATAGTCGGAGAAGTTCTCGTAGGCGGCAGTAGGGATGTTGTGCTTCTTCATAAAGTCCTTGGAGAAGGTCTTGCTGCCCTCCATGCGGGCAGCGTCCTTGGAGGGGCCGAAGCAGGGGATTCTGGCGTCGCGGAAGTAACCCTCCACGCCGTCGACAAGAGGGGCCTCAGGGCCTGGGACGACCAAGTTGAGACGCTCTTTCAGCGCAAGCTGGACGAGGCCGGGATAGTCGTCAGCGGCCACGGTGATGTTGTTGGTGACCTTGGGCAGGCCCGCAGTGCCGCCATTGCCAGGAACGACGATGATGGCTTCGACATTGGCCGACTGGCTGAGCTTCCATGCAAGCGCGTGCTCGCGGCCACCGTTGCCGATAAGGAGGATTCGCAGCGACATCTCGTGTTCTTTGTTCAGACGGGATCGAAATTGGTGCAAATTAACGACAACGACAACCGCAGGTGCTGAAAGCGCCGAGTCCGCTGCTGCCCCTCCATCATTGTCATTGCGCGAGAAAAAAATTACCTGGGGAGGTTTTTTTACCCCTCCCCCGCAATCGAAATGCACGTCTGGTGGGGCCCCATGCCAATTGGCCAATCCCCTGTCCTGATCTCTAGAACAGGTAGTGGTACGTACTTTGTGTGGAGGGAGGTCAACTTTTTTTTTCTTCTGTACTTCAACCACTCAATTTTTATACCTTTGCTTCCTTTTGTCCTTGGTTCCTGGCTCCCGGTAATGTATAGCATATTGCATCAACATGATAGACAGTACCTAGGTGGTTGTCTGCCCCTGACAAGAGGCACTGTGGCCTCAATGCCTCTCTCTTCCATAAGACTGCATAACCTCACTTCCATTCATCCTTACCTCCGACGGCCTTTGTTTTCAGTTCGGCCCTCGAGAGCCAAAACCGACACCGAGCCAGACGACACCGGAGGGACGCAGGCTGGGTCCTTTAATGTTTTAATTGGGGAGAAACAAACGCATGTCAACATTGCCCGTTCCAGAACAGCTTCAATTGAGAGGATTTCATCTGAATTTCGCGAAAAAGGGGTCCGCCTCCTTTAAGGCCACCACAAACAACGGCAAAGCGAGTTTAAAAAATGCTGTGACTGTCAGACAAGAGTGCTGAGGTAACGTGGCCTACCCCAATGGTGAAACAACGTCTCCCATATATGTCGTTTATTTTGATTCCCAAGTGGATTCATCCTCAGTGCGGCGTAAATCAATCATGTCGGTCCCCTGTCTAAATCTTTTGGGATGGCGGGCTGGTAAGGCAAGACTGGTGGGGGTCGCCCATTGCGGCGGTCTCGACGACCAACGTGCCTTTTCTCCCTATTCAGGAGCAAACGCTGTGCCTTAGAGAGACACTGATACTCAGCGGCCCGAGGAGGAGGTCTCCCGCCTCCCCTAGCAGCGGGTTCGGCTGTGTTGCACGTTTTAATCCGTGGTATCGTGGTGGTTCCGGCACAAAAACGATGGAGTTCTGTTGGCGATCTAGCTGCGGCACATCGGACCGCCAAGTCCCAACCAAGCAAGGGAGAGGCGCCCCGAAATAGCTAAAAAATCAGTGCAAATGGAAAATTCCGGGAAGAGCAATAAAGAAGATTGAGGAGCTGGCGAAGGCTGTGTGAGATGCTCTCAGTGCTCTACAACCGCCGATGGGACTGGTGGCCTTGTCGATTGAGAAGCAGATGCACGCTCCCGCAATTTCTGGTGTTCCCCATCCATGGGCAGGCAGCATTGCATCTCTTGAGAAAGATCCCCACGAAATACCATAGAACTGTAGACCAACTTGTTTCTGTTTCTTCTGGGCAGGTTTCTGTTGCCTTCGAATGGAGGCGACCTCGCGACCTGGCCGTCCACACTTTTTGGTTAACAGGGCGTTGCATTGCCACTGCTGCTTTTAACCCTCCCTTGGCGAACAATCATGCCCCATAACCAACTCTAGCCAAGATTTTACCATATATCGCTGTTCAGTGCTGTCAGCATGTCCGGAACAGGCGGCATGCAGGGCAAAGGTCAAAGAGTGTGAGGAGTGAAAGGTTCCAAGGATTTCGTGATGAATATTGGTGTGGACAGCAGGGAACTGTGAACCTTGTTGGAAGTCGATCGAGTTTGGTTTGGTCTGGGCTGTGACACTGCCGGAAAATCCCTGAAAACCTTAATTCCCCTCTAACGGCGCCACAATTTGGGGAAAAGTGGGACTGGAATTGGACACAACACTAGCCTTATGTCTTAGCAACCCCAGCACTTCCAGCAGGTGCTACACCCGAACCGTCGACCTCTTTAGGGCAAGGGCAGCAGCCACTCAACTTCATGATCAGCAGGAGGGTCTCCGACATGCCGAGTGCACAAATCTCGGCGCCCGAAGCAGCGACCTGACGAAAACGACCATAGGAAGAGACTATGCGGGGGGAATATGTACACGAAAATCTAGTTGAAACGAACCTCACGAGAGTCGGCATGACTGTAGACGGGTGTTCGGTTGGGCCATGGAACAAGCCAGAGGCTTGACCCACAAATGCCCCCTTCGAAAGTTGTCCGTCCGTGGAACCAGGCACCAGGTCCCGTCAAGGATGGAGGTCATTGTCTGACAGAAAACGCTTAATGTCCGACCAGGAGCTGTACTCTATTTTTCTATCTATTCTTTGGTCGATCAATCCTTCAAGTCCGGCCTCTGTCCAGCGCCCCGCGACCAGCGACCAGCGACCAGCGACCAGCTGCAGCCACAAGTCACATCGGACGTCCACCAGTGGGGCATTCGCCGTCGTGGCAGGGAAGGGCCAGCAGTTCTCTGCCTCAACTCGTCACTCTGATGCCCCGTATTGGCGACATCCCACATGGAACTTCGCTGGCAAGACAGCAATTGAGACATGCATCGAACCCTTTCCTCTCTTTGGATATCGACCCCATTATGCGGAAACAACAGAAAGCAACCAAAAAGACGCAGCCACAACTCCAGCCCCGCCAATTGCTGCCCCATATGCCCGCATGCCTACATGAGGATGCCATGCGATGCGAGTACATCACGGCCAGGGCTCACCGGGCTTCGACTGCGGCCGCCTGACGAGCATTGGTGGACTGCGAAATGCTGTGGCAGGTTGACCGACACTTGTGCTCAGGCGTAGATGACACACAGAAATAAAGCTTGGCAACTCGCGTGATGGACGACGCTCTCTTGACTACGTGTACAGTGCCATGGAATTAGCCTGGAAAGAGACCGAGGGATTGTAATACGAACTTTATATCAGCAGAAACTTGATCTGTATCCCCTGGACTTGACAAAACCTCCCAGCGATCGGCCCCGTCTGCCACCACTGATGACGCCACAAACTTTGGAATATACGTACTTGTATAGGGCAGCCTATGGAAAACCGGGGTAGCAGCGCTCTCGATGCTGCATATGCGGGAGCAAATATAGGGGGGTTGAACAGTGGTTGACTGGTCCGCGCGCGTTCGCATTACGTAGCGGGTTGACAGTTCTCGAGAGTTCTTTTCGGACGACCACCAGTCGCCGAGTCAACTCCCCCGCAGAGCCAGTGACATGGACTGACCATCTCAGGAACCAGCCAGGTCGCGCTGGCTAGCTTCCGGGGGACATGGATACGAGTTTTTTGGGATGGCGGAGACTTGTTTTCGCCCACGTCGCGCAACGCAGAGATATTTCTTCGAGGGCCAACCAACCAGAGTGACTGGGCAACACACCATTTTCCCTCGCGGCCAGCCACCAGCGGACTTATCGACCGGACGATGAGAGCCCGCCCATGGGCTTTTCAGCTTTGGCGTGCATTGAAAGGGAACGATGCACGTCCCCCATCGCCGACCTGCAGGGCCAGAGTAGTGGGCAGCAGAACTCGGGGCGTCCGACAGAGAACACCGAACCTCCAGCCATTTTATTCAGATGACACATCTCGTTAACAGAAACTTCAACCACGGATATTTCCTAGATTTAGAACCAGTCCTACTACTAGTTGAGAATGCATGTTCAACTTGCGACAGTAGCAGGCCGGGCCGTGGCCGCCAGCACGTCAAACCAAACCCACCCGCCGACTACACTGGCCGAAAGGGGAGAATTTTCGGATCAGTAGGCTCTTGGCAGGATGACCCCCCATCACCCCAGCAGCAGCAGCCGCAACGACATCATTGACAGGGGTGGGATGGAGGAGCCGGGGTTCAGATCCCAGGCCACGGCGGGAGTGCGCACCAGCCACCCGCGTGTCACTTGTTGTCCAGGGGTTGGGTTTGGTTCCTGCAAGTCAACCCCAGCCTGGTGAAATTCGTCGAGTTCTGGATCTGGATCTGGGGCCGTCGTCCGTGGCCCAGCAAGCTCCTGAAGGCCCTCCCGCGATGTCTTGTCTTTCTTGCAGTGGGATGGCCTTCTCGCGGTGGGATGGACTACTAAATCCAACATGCCAGGCCCTCCGCGCCGCCGAGTACTCCCGTTCAAAACCAAAAATAGGGGCACGTCTGGCGGGTGGGCGGGTGGAGGAGGCCCTGATGGCCTTTGGTGGCTTAACCTTCGAACTTACTACACTCTGGCAGCTCGAGTCAGACCGTCAGACTGCCCATACTTGTCTAGCACTGACATTAACACTAGATCTTGGCGAAAATGCCCGCAGCAGTCGGTAGGGCTTGCTGTATGTGCAGCACGAGGTCAGCGCAAGACCGGGCTAGCCAACCAGCGGCAGCCTTCCTGCCTGACCGTGTGTGCGTTTTTCTAGTCTACCTAGCCTGTATCACAGCGTGGCTGTTTGGCCAACCTCGCGGACCCAGGTTTGGGTTTCTACGAGAGCTTACTCGTTGGCCAATCCCGTCGAGCCTCGCAAATCCACCCACCTCTCCTACTCTCCTTGACGACAATGCCCATGCAAGCCCAAGCGGGCTTGTCTCAAGCTGCTGTTGGACGACAACAAGATGTCATCCCCTCCACTGGCCTACCTCTCGCTCCTCTCTCGCATCCTGCATTATAAACGGGCCACCAGTCCACCTCCTTCCTCGGGCCTTCCTCTTCTTCTCCCCCATCTGACTTCCCAGCCATCTCGGTCAAGCGATCTCCCAGCCAACTTCTTTCTGGCTCGTCCTGTCAAGTAACTCGATCGCTAAGGTTACTTAAGACTTCCTTCTTGCTCGCCTTGTGCCTGAAGATCTTTGGACTTTCCATCCGCTTCTACCCCAAGACAACAGTCGTTGAACCTGTCCATCAGATATCAAGATGAAGGTAGCTCTATCACTCGTTGCCCTAGCCGCCTCAGCCCTGGGAGCCAATGTCGGCCGCACATATCCCAAGGAAACACCCGACAAGCCCAAGGATACCTGGCAGACAGTGACCACCAAGGTCGTCGTAACCTACACCACGGTCTGCCCAGTGACCGAGACTGTCAGCAAGCCTGGCTCTACCTACTACACCACCTACACGACGACCAAGACCACCGAAAAGGTCGTCCCCACAACCATTGTCGTGACCAAGCAGGCTCCTCCAGTAACAAAGACAGCAAATTCTGGTATGCTTAGCCTTCTGCGATTCTCCGTTGCAGGCTCATTGTACTGACAAAACCGCTTCAGTCGTCTACACCACTCTCACGGAGCTCTGCCCCGTCACAGAGACCAAGGTCATTGAAGGGTCAACGGTAGAAGTTGTCTGGACCTCTACCTCCACTGTCGTTACCCGGGTTGCCCAGACCCAGACCGTCTACACCACAGACATCGAGACGGAGTACGAGACTACCAAGGTGTACGAGACAGTCACCTGCCCAGAGATTGTTTACACAACCGTTGTCGAAGGCGAGACCGTCTATCGGACCAAGACCAGCTCGTACGTTCTTCTATTCAGATATTCGAGGCAATCCGACACTAACGTGTTTCTAGCATCACCCTCGCCGTCACCAAGGTTCAGACTGTTACTGCTGTGGTTCCTGTCACCATTACTCGCAAGATCGATGTGACTGTCCCCGTGACAAAGAGCAGCCAGCTCACACTGACCGATTACTCGACCGTGGTTGTCTCGGAGGGCAACACCATCTACTCTACAGAAGAGCTGCCACCCACAACCATCATCATCCCGACCACGTCAACAAAGACCGCAACCACAGTCATCCCGACTCGCCCAGTCACCTCAACAACGTCTACGTTCACTGCCCCACAAAACACCACCGTCCCCCCAATTCCAACCGCCGCTGCCAACAAGCTCAGCCCAGCTGTGGCGCTCCTCGCGGGTTTCATGGGCGTGGTGGCTCTTGTATAAGAACTCGACAGACTTACTTGTTCTTCTCGTCGACTGTTGGCGCCCACATCCGAGCCAAGCTTATACCACGTAAACCCTCTACCCCCTCTCTCTCTCTCATAATACTAGGAATATGTGTGGCCGAGACAAAACATATGTTTTACATTGCGTGACGACAGACGCAAATGACCTTCCTTTTTTTCTATTTTCTTCTTTTAAACAATGATACCACAGGGGTATGTATGCATGGACAGGAGCATATCAATGACAGGGGGGAACAACAGCCACCGACTTACAAGCATGTGGGCACACACACACACTTTACACACTAGGGGCATGGTCAAAGGGGAATCTGGCACAAACTTTTTGGGCATTATGGGAGAAAAGGCAAGGCACACACACGCTCGAGCATGCGCGTATTACCCCACAACATCCATCCTCTGCACGGCAGAGAGAAGGCCGGGGTTAGACAATTAATGGAATGGGAAAGGGGAGGTAATAGGGACAGGAACAATAGGCAAGGGGAAAGGAAACGAAAGGAAGGGGGATGTCGACATTACAAAAATGGTTACCGTAATTTTCCATGTATATATCAAACCATAAACTAAGGTAGCTGCGGAGTTTATTTTTTCTTCTTTTTTTTCCCCGGCGTCTCTTGATCTTTTCCCTTGGTTTTTATTTTCAAGGCGACGAAAAAATACACCATTACCTACTTAAGAGCTTTATTATTGTGATTTGTTTCTGTCCGATGCTTTGTCGTGATGTTGATGATGATGTGTTACAATTGGAGAAAGAAGGGCTGTGTGAGTACTTGAATAAGTTAGGTAGGGTAGGTGTATGCCTAATGATATTTCATCTGGTAGTTTTTCTGGTTCGTCTCCTTTTCCTCGCTTAGGAATAATAAACTTAATCATCCGGATGGGGATTCATACGGCGGGATTGAAGGATATGTAAGTGTTGGGGATGGGTGGATTGTGAATTATAGATTGACAAGATGCGAACTTCGGTCTTAACTTTTTTGTTTACTCACTCGTCACATCTTTTTTCTTTCAGCCTCGGCTTGCTCTCTTCTTCTTCTCGACGTTTCGCTCGCTTTCGTCTCGTCTCGAATACATCTTAATTCCCGTCACTCTCACTTAACGATGAAATTTTATACTTCATTCTTCTTTATAGGATAAGCTCTAAGAAATTGGCCTTTTTTTCCTTCCGTATTTATGTAGGCGGATATATTCGTATATTTCCCCTTTTCTTGGTTTTCCAGATCTCTCCCTCTCCTCGCTCTTAGTCATAAAGACTGAAGCGCCATCTATGTACATAGGTACATAAAATAGCTAGCCAGTGTGTGACACCACTTAATCACCTAGTCACGAGCACACTGACAGACAATATATACATCAATCTGCCTGCTTTAGTTTAGGGGAGAGAGAGTGCCTTGCATTGCCATCCTTTCTTGCCTTAGTTCGTATGAAGTAGGTGTCTACCTTGATTCTTTTCATTTGGCCAAGCAGGAAGATACTCATCAGGCATTGCATGCAGGAGGAGGAGGACACTCTAATGAAACCACAGTGTATGAATAGATGGATGATGATGACGGCATTGGTTTGGAAATGAGTGGATGAGGTAGCAGCGTCCCCCATCTGAAATATGAAACGGACCCACGGTCCGAACTATCAGGGCAAGACTGCATATCACCGTGTAGGTTCATACATACGTAGGGTACCATTTCCCTCCCTCTTCTTCTTTCGACATGAAAGAAGGTACCGACTTTGTACCTACCTACCCAAGCTACCCCTTACCTCATTTTGCCACCTTGTCCTGCTTTGATAAAGGGCCACCGATATAGGTTCCCAGGTACTTATCCGGCTACATGCTACCGAGTCCTATAGGCTAGCAAACATATAGATACCTATTCTAGATATCTGCTTTTGACGACACAAACCTGCATGAAACCCTGACTTCCCACCTTTAGGACGTAGTTACAAGAAAAAGAAGAAAAAAACCCCCATCAAAAATAACAAGGACGGACTCCAGATCGAGATTCTATTATTAGCTCCTAGCGCAGAGCAGGGTAGTAAGTAGTGTACTTATATCATCGTCGCCACATTTCGCAAACTCTATTTCCATCCATCCATCTAGCCTTTTCCTGTTTCATTCTCCGTTTTCTATCGAAGCAAGAAACAAGAAAGCACGAACCACTAGATCGAACACGCCAAATAAATAGACACCTACACTAGAACCTACATACAGACTTTACCTGCATAAGTATTCTTGTCACTTACATTAACCAGGAAAACTGCATCTCAGTGCATCTCAGAGCAGTGCAGTGCAGTGCAGGTACTTCGTTTCATAACGTACCTTAGGTATAAGTGAGGCAGGTCCCCGTTGCGGTGATCGCAGTCCAGCGCAGCGCAGCGCAGTGCAGCTGTTTCGTTTCACGTAAGTACCAGGTATTCTCTTAAATCCATGTAGATTTCTGCATTTTCTGAAACACAATCCAATGATCTGCCGATGATCTGTCCCAGCAACATCCGAACCACCCACACCCAAAAAAAACACCAGGTATGGTTGGTTGAACGGGGAATGATGTTCCGTTCATTTCGTTCCTCATCCTATACTCACAAAAGAAGATCATCCCAATTTTTAGTCACCTTGTTTTGTTTCATAAAGCCCAAGTCGAGGACTGTGTCTCGCTGATCTATCTCGATATCCCTCTCCATCTCTTGCAAACTCTTTTTTATAACCAACCTTCAAGCCCGGCGATTTGACCCTTTCCATAGTATCCTCACGCCTGCAGACAGACAAGGTCGCAAAATGCACAGAGAGCTCTCAGTCTTGACTCATCAATGCTCTGCAGAAACAGAAGCAAAATCATCTCTGTAAACTCAATCTAACTTTCCCGTAAAACAAAGAACGCCGGATGATATATATGTTACAGCGACAACGACTACCCGACCCATGAGAAAAAGAACTATGATTTCAACCAACCCCGACCAACACCAGCTAGTCTACCCGAGTTAAAGAGTTTTAGTTTTCCTCGTCTGTGTCTGTGTTTGTTGAACTGGTATCGTCCTCTTCCTCTTCCGTGCCACTCTCGTCATCCGAATCTTCCTCCTCTTTCCTCTTTTTGCTAAACTTTGCCGACGGCGGCGCCCCACCCTTTGCAGCGTTCATGATGCCAGCAATGGAGTCTTAGAAATGTCATGATTAGCCATTTGCACAGTGAAAAAGAAAGGGGGATGTGGAGTTAAACTGACCTTCATCCGGTTCGCTGATCTCCTCCTCATCTGCCATCGCAGCCGCCTTGCTCGCCTCATCTACAACAAGGGTCACTTCCATCTTGGTATCGAAACCGACGTAGCTGTCGCATACAACGTGCATAACAAATGTATAGTGGCCAGCTTGCGGTGGCGCCTGGAACTGGGCCTTGAGCGTCTGCATCGCAAACGTCGGCGTCTTGTCATCGTCTTTGAAAATGGGGCGGTCGAACTGCGCAAACGTAAACGGCGGAACCGCAACGCGGCCCTGTTTGGAGTCGGTCAAGAACACGTGCCACCTGGGACTGTGGTCACGCGCGAGGTACGGAGCAGAGGCGAGCGGGGGGGTGATAGACTCGTCCGAAGACATGATGGGCTTCCCGTTCTCATCCTTGCCAATCTGCTTCTTGGTCTTGCGGCCAAGGATGGCATCGAGGTCGTCCTCAGCCGGGTCAATGTCCTCGAGATCGGTCTCATTGACCTCGGGAACGTTTTCGCTGCCTGGAGGCACAAAGCGCCCTTTGACAACGAGAGTGACGAGCGAAGAGGGAATAATGCAGCGCTCGCCGGTGACTTTGAAGTATGCCTTAGCGACACGAAGGTAGGGCAGCTGCTTGGCAACGTTGATTGCTTCTCTGTATTGCTCCTCCGTGAGGAGCCCCTTCTTGACTACCAAACTGCGACGCTTGGCATCTGGCCTGTCTAGGAAGCTCTGCACCGATGTATGAATCCTAGAGTCCCCCTCGACAGCCTTGACGATTGCCGGGGTGAAGTAGGGAAGCTGGAGTAGAGGAGATGCCTTTGGCGGGATCGCCTGGATCAGGAGCTGGTTTGTGTAGTAGGAAGCCAAGAGGGGAGCTGTGTTCATGTAGGCAAGGGAGATGGCGGTAAAGGACTTGTTCAGGGCATGCGCAATGGGCGCGACAGCCAACTTGGCCTTGTTAAGGGCAGGGTCGTCGAGCTCAACGCGTCCCAGGTAGGCCCAGAGCAATGCAAGCGCCTTTCTTTGCGGCCCACTCTCCAAGTCTTCCAGCTTCTCCTTATCCTTAAGAGACAGCCCGCCGGCAAACGGAGAAGACTCGCCGTCGGCAAGAATGCGCGATTCGATTCTTGAGAGGCCCGAATCCGCCTTGTCGCCATGGAAGAGCACCTCATACTCCTGGCCAGTGCTGAGAGCAGAGATGATACCCCCCTCGTCAATGTCATCCTGATAGGCACGGAACAGGCGATTGGCGCTCTCCATAAGTGCACCTTCCTTGGACCGCCTCAGCGTCCCGTACCACCATGAGCCAACAAGGTAAGGAAGGAGAACGCCAAAGAGCATCGAGTAGATCAAAACAATGTATTTCCCGTTGCCGTCCGACACCATGGCCTTCGGGAGGGCAATGTTGATGCTGTAGCCCTGCTTTCCATCGGGGTTGCCGTACTGGATGAAGTTGTTGCGGACCTCCTCGTCGGTAAGGGCTTGGTAGGCCTTGGAGATCTCGACGTAGCGAGCGTTGAGGTCTTCCATGGTCTCGTTCTTGGAGGCATCGGGGCGGATCTTGTCGGGATGGAACTTGAGGGAGAGCTTCTTGAATGTGCTCTTGATGACCTTTTCGGTAGCCGACTCGGGGATGTTCAGGATATCGTAGGGGTTCCAGAGCTTCTGCGAGGGGACCTCGGTGGTGTTGATGAGGTAGAGAAGGTAGCCCATGAAGGCCCAGCCAGCGATGACGAGGGCAATCAGCCAGAGCTTGCGGTCCTTGCGCTTCTCCTGCTTGCGCAGCGAGTCGACGAGGTCGGCATGGTCGTGGCGGAAGTTTGTCTGGATGCGCTTGAAAGAGGCGGCAGGGTCGCGCGAACGGTTGACGACCATGTACGTGAGCGGGAGGGTGATGATTAGAGTGAGCGTGAAGACGAAGAAGGGCCAGAGGTGGCCCTCCTCGTCGTATGCGTAGTCGGCGCCCATGATGGGGATATGGTTGCGGTTGCGGTGGTGTTGGTGTTGGTGTGGGGACTGGAGAGCAGCAGTACAGAGCTGTCTCTCGACCAGACTAGGAAGGGCAGCTCAACAAATAAACAGTGCAACTTGGAATTGGCGAGTTGGGGCCAACAGGTGAAAAAGAAACAAGTCCTGTCGGCAAACAACAAAATAAGAAAGGAACCGACGGTTGGTTTTGGTTCTGGGAACAGCAGTGGCCCTCGAGATAAAGAGCGAGGTTTCGCGCTGGGCGAGTGTGCAATGTGCAATGTGGCGGCTTGCACAGGGGACACTGGACTTTTTCGCAGCCCGTGTCTGACAAGTGAATCGTGGCCTCCCAAACAAGGGTCTCTCCCCGCCAGTGTGTCCTTAAAGGCTTGGAGGGGGGTCAAAGCTCTTTCAGCTCCCAGGCTACGCCACGGCCAAACACCGGATCTAAACCGATCTGAGCCGAACCTTGTTCACTGCCCACTGAAGGAAGCCCCACCAGGCACTGGCTAAACTTGGACTTGCCACCCTTCACTTCAGTCCTTAAAGCAGTGTAACTTTCAACAACGTCGATGGAGGACAAAGAAGACAGGAACCTGGAAAGAGAGGTATCTTGAACGGAGGTAGGGAGCGGCTGGAAGAAATGTATATATCAATTATGTTCATTCCAAGTCCCAAATCCCCAACTTTTTTCATATTCTCTAATCCATTCCATCTACTCTACAAATTCATGGAAACAGCACCAACACTTTGTTTCCGATCTAGTCACGCCGCACGAGTCGCCCCTGAATATTCAAATACACACAACTAGCCATGATGGATTCCGATGATGATACCCTGTCTATCTGCCGAAATGCGACAGCTACTGCTAAACATTGTCGAAGCCCTGGCGGCGTGATATTATACCTAGCGACAAACGCCCCTTTAATGTGGTGATGTTAAAGTGACCAATAACTACTCCTCTATACCGGAAACCAATCTTCGAGCTGCGGCTAGTACAGTCCGCTGGACTCAAACGGTGGACCTAGTAACTCTGACCGCTCTGATGCAAACGTACACGGCTGCCGCCACTGCCGTTATGACAGCCACGAGACGCGGAGGAAGAAGCACGAGGGCAGCGACAAAAAAGAGGCCCCCGCGCCGCAGCCTCTCCAGCTGCCTATTTTTCTCATCCCCTATCTCAGCCCTCCATGATGCCTTGATATCGTCTTCGTATCCGCTGGTTTGGGGCTGTCGCTGGTGTTGGGCCCGCCTCGGGGAACCATCACCATCGCCGCACCGGCCCCAACCTTCGTCACCGGTTGCTTCTTCTTCATCGGATTGTCATGAGTAGTGGAAACCTGAAGGGAATCCGCCTCCTCCCCTCGAGCGTTGGCCGCCGCTGTTAAAGTTGAAGCTGGGGCCT
The DNA here is from genome assembly GCA_033439775.1 of Podospora didyma. Classification (NCBI taxonomy): domain Eukaryota; kingdom Fungi; phylum Ascomycota; class Sordariomycetes; order Sordariales; family Podosporaceae; genus Podospora; species Podospora didyma. The sequence continues at coordinate 1,468,974 of JAULSW010000007.1, forward strand.
CCTCCAAAGCCGCCGCCGCCGCCACCGCCGAAAGGTCCCCCACCGCCCATCATAGAAAATAGGATGTCGGGATCGATACCACCGCCCATGCCGCCGCCTCCACCGAACATGTCACCTTCGACGAGGTCGTCGCCGCTGTCGTAACGGGCGCGTTTTCTGCGTTCCTTGTTAGCAAACCTGTTTGATGAAGAACAGAGTTAAACAATCAACCCGACTTACTGAGGGTCGCTCAGCGTCTCGTAGGCTTCGCTGATGTCCTTGAACCGAGCCTCGGCGTTCTCATCTCCTGGATTCTTGTCCGGATGGTGAACAATGGCGAGTTTCCGGTATGCCTTCTTGACCTGGTTCTCATCGGCGGACTTGTCGATACTAAGGATTTTATAGTAGTCCTTCCGTTGCGATTTCTTGAGCTCGATTTCTGCCTTCCGAATCTCCTTGGCAATCGTCCGGTCCTCGGGGTCTGCCTCCTGGATGGCCTTCCATTCACGGACTGCGTCCTCCCACCTTTCGGCCTGGCCTAGCGCGTTGGCCTTGGTCTTGCGTGCCTTAAGGTACGATGGGTCCAGGGCAATGGCCTTCTCGCAGTCGCTTATAGCACCGTCGTATTGCTTAAGTTTGATCCGGCAGAGCGCCCTGTTCTGGAGCAGCTTTGAATTGGTTCCCTTGTTGGCCGGGTCAATCTCCAAAGCTGCAGTATACTTGTCGATGGCTGATTGCCAACGCTGTGCTTTGTATTCAGCATTTCCTTCCTCTTTCATCCTGTCCAGCTTTGTAACAACTCGGAGCCACTTGATGGCGTCCTTAAACTCAGGGTCGCAGCTGATGGCCTTGCGGAAGTGGGCCACAGCCTTGTCGTTCTCCCCCTGAGCATAAAGAGCACGGCCTCGGAGCACTAAAGCCTCTGGGTCCTGGCTGTTACCCCTGAGGAGTGCCATGGCAATGCTCTGCACTTCTCCGAGGGAATTGGCGTCACCCATCTTGAGATAGGCCTCGCCCCGCATCAGTTGCCACTTTCTCGGCTTCGGGGCGCCACCAATCAGTCTTTCGGCTTGATCAAGGGGGTACAGGACCATCGAGGCGGCGGTGCCATCCTTCAGCGCGGACTGTGCTGCCCGGATGTGGTGGAGCATTTCTTTGGCGGGGGCCATATCCTTTGCCGAGGGTGGAGGCTGAATACGGCTGAAGGTAGCCATGGCCTCCTCAGGTTGCCCAAGGCTTGTGTAAATGCGTGCCAAACGCAGCAGGATCTTAGCATTGAAGCGGTCGAGTTCGGCAGCGCGTTTGCAGTCGTCGAGGGCCTCGGCATACTTGTTTGCGGACATGAAGGCGGCAGCCCGGTTGCCTAGATAGGTTGCAGAGTCGGGTTGCAAAACAACAGCTAGCCTCGTGAGTCAGCTAGCTGCAACATATCGAGCAGTTTTTTCTTTCTTTCTTGCATACCTTTTGTGTAATACTCGATTGCGCGGGAGAAATCCTTCTCCTTAAAGAACTTGTTACCTTCATTCTTGAAGCTCTCGGCCTGTTGAGCATCGGTTTGCACGGGGCTGGAAGGCTGCGATCGATGGGGGGGAGGGGTAGGAACATCAGCATCAGCAACCCCGTTCGCGGTGGCCGATGCATCGACTCCGTTGGGGATCGGCACCGTGAAGGAAGTGGATGGTGCAGAGGGCTTCTGTTGCTGCTGCTGAGGCTGCGCGGGCGGCGGCGACGAGGGCGTGGCGCCGTTGACGGGCTCCTTGTCAACGTCCATTGAGTTTCGGCCGCTCATGGCGGAAGCGGACAGGGCAGAAAGGCGTTTCCGCTGCTCTGGGGGCAGGTTAAGCGGATGCTCGTCCGGGTCAATCTTTTTTCGGCGGGAAGATGAGGCACCGGATTCGGTGGCCTGTCGCGCAAAACTGCGCGAACTGCGCGGCTGGGGTTTGGACGGCTGTTGTTGCAGCTGCGGCGGTTGCTGGTCACGAGGAGAAAGAGGTGGAGGGGAACCCGGGCGTTGGCCTTTTTCCCTTTTGGAGGGCGATCGTGAGGTAGATTGTGATTGAGATTTGGTGGGCGATTTGGTGGGTGAGGGAGGCTGCGAGTCGCTGAAGAAGCCGGCGGCGTCTGCGTCTTCGTCGGCCTCTTCCACAGAGTCGGGCTTCTTGGAACTTTTTTTGGAGAAAAACTTCATTGAAGTGGACTCGTTGAAACCTTATCAGAGTCCCGATTGTTATATGCGGTTGGTCCGCAAAAACGAAGGTCTTTGGGTTTTAGGGAGGTGACGCCGTGACTTCCGAGCAAGGTCAGGCTTTGTATTGCGGTAGGTGCATCAAGGCAACAATAGCAGGAGGATTTGGTGGACGGTACCAGGCGCAAAGGTCGCTAAAAGGGCAGAGCTGTCGGGGCGGCCAGAGGCAAAGTCAGAGTGGGAACGCACACCTCACTCCGCTGCTTAGCTGCAAACACTCGACACCGAGGAGGGGCGGGCAGCAAAAAAAAGCAAAACAGACAGGCTCTCAATGCCTGTGAAATGAATGGGGTTGGGTGGGATGCAAAGTAGGCATGCGAGATATCCAATGTTAACGGGGAGATCAAAAAAAGTCTGCCGGACGGAGTTTGGGTCAAGAACTGTCCAGAGACGAGGCAGCCGGCCGATCAACCATCACATATTCATACTACGGTTGGTTCGATGGATTGAAAGGGTTTAGACGATTTTCTCAGCCCCTCGAGCAAATCATGGAGACGTCTGGGCCTCTTTGATTTGCGATTCGAACGAAATATGAGCTGGCTGGGGTTTCGCTGGAAATTGGGAAGCAACAGAAAAGTCCATTCGCTGGCGCCCAGCAAGCCCTGGAGTACAGGCTACTTACACCCCAAGCGGCCACAAGCCCATGCTGCAGGTCTCAAAGACTCGGGACGACTCCACATCGACGCCATCAAAGGGGCCCTGGACAGGACGTTCAGCGTCGTCGCCCGACCAATAGCTCTGGAGGGGCCAGCAGCGTTGTTTACAACAGTCTTGCATTGGCGACCAGTAGCAGCCCAGCGCTGTTCGCTGTTGTTGGAATACTTGCCTCCCTCTTTTCCCTGTCCCCATTGCCGTGGCAAAGAGGCCAGACTGCAACGCTGCGCTGCCACAAGATTGCCACTCCTCGCTGCGTTTGCCTTTGGAACTGACAGCAGCTGTCCAGATGTGCCAGAGAGCGGGACGACGGGTGCTGCCGGGCGGTTGGCACCCCCCGCTAATTGCTGATGTCTCGTTTGACCAGGATTTATTCATTTAGGCAGTATTCAGCCGAGCCCCCCTTCGAGCAGTTCGAGAACCTTCTGTGGGGTTCCTGGCCGCAGTCGGAGTCAGGCTTGCTAGACATTGCCGCTGTCTCTCTTTTTTGCAAGGCTACCAGGCTGGGTGCCTCTTTTGCAAATTGGAGTCTAGGCGGGGGCAGTGGACTCTGCGCAATGACTGTGTCAGGTCCGTAGCTGATGGCCCATAATCCTCCGTTGTTGTTTGGTTGATTGAGTGTTGGGAATGAGTTAGAGACGAGACCTGTTCTACCGTTCATTCTCTTTCCCGCTCTCTGATAACCTGGGACTCCTTTCTCCGGAACCCCAATAGCCCTTTGGCGTATGGATACGACAACAAACAATTTTTGACGCAATCGAATGGGTTGATGAAGCATTATGCGGCGGCAGCCACCGCGCTAGGCGACGAATCAATAATGCGACATTCATTTGACATTTAACAACCTCCAAACCCCCGATTTCCGTTGCCCAGTCCCCAAAACCCCCTTGCCCCCCATGCATGCTGCCCCTGTTGTATACCTCTTTATAATAAATATCAAGCTGCTATTAATGATGTGGTCCATGTGATGGCTCTCCGAGGCTCAGCACAGTGGCACATGCACATCTCGTTAGCCCTACTAACCAAACCACTCGAATGTTACGCCTCTTCAGCATCTTCCGAGGCTTGGTCAGCCGCGCCATTCCCCCCTACCACCGAGTTGACAAAGTCATAGTACTTGAATACCTCGCCTCGCTTGCCTATGCCGACTGTTTTGGTCCTACTGAAGGCCCTCCGCCCCGTGAAGCCGTTCATCACCTTGTCTACCTCTAGCGCTGTTAGGGCTCTCTCTCCCGGCTCTGGTGCCGTGTGTAGCAATGCGTCCCGTAGCTCGGCGAGGTCTATTTGGCCGCTGTCGTCGTCATCGAACGCCGAGAAGGCAGACAAGAGTTCCGAGCTGGGTGACAATGCTGCGAGCGACGTCGACAGCGAATTGAGAAACACCGCCAGGGTCATAGCCTGGGGCGCGGATGGCGGGAAGAAGGGCGAAAGATCCAATGGATTAGACGGGAGACCTTCGCCTTAAGTCAGCATTTGCATTGAATAAGTATTTATAAGTGGGTGGTATTCCCCTACCGAGCTGGTTGAGCATGTCCGCGACATCCTCCCTGTTCACAACGCCATCGCTGTCACGGTCCAAGATTTGGAAGCCCTCTCTCAGTGTGCGGACCTGCGAGGGCTGCAATTGAGAAAGCGAGTTACCATTTTCCATCGGCTTCGTGCCTGCTGCCGCCCTTGGTGTTCCTCTCTGCTGTGGAGTCTGCGTATCGTCGGTAGCCGGGGGCCCTCGAGGTGTCCAGCCGTCTGATGTCGGGGTGGTGGTTGCGCCGTTAACAAATCGAGAGCCGCCGTTTACGTGCCCTGATTTAGAGGGCGATGCTGACGGAGTGGTGTGTCGCAGCGGAGAGGGCGATGCCGGGGACTCTGGGCGACGGAACGGCGAGCTTCGGGGAGAGCCATACCCCAAGGGGGACGGCTTGTATCCGGCGGCCGCTGGCACTGTCTTTTGGATGGTCAGCATTGCCGAACACATGACCCTTTCTTTACATCAAAGAGAACTAACATCTCCTACCATGACGGCGTTGCAGTGTCTGCCAAGTACAGCGCTGTGGTATGAAGAATAACCCTTTTGCGAGATGTTGTTTATGCTTGTCGCTTTTTCCTGAAGCGCGTGTGTCGTAAAGATGAAATGTGGTAGGTACGATTTCCAGTAGATTATCTCAAGATGCAGTCTTTTTTCGCAAATACAACGTCGTAATTGGGCTGCCGTTCGGTGTTTGCTCGTCGGCTACGAGTTGATGATGGGGAGAATCAATGTCAAATGTAAACAAACCCACCTGACAACGGCCAAATGCATGCATGATTTGAGCCTCAAAAAGGTGGACTCTGGTGGTCTGTGGGTCTTGTGGCTTGCGCGCGACTTGATTGGCAGTGCCCTGTTTCAAAAACGCAGGGGACTTGAGCCCCTCGTTCCCCTCTGTCTCTGGACCATTGACCCCTGTCAATGAAGGCATCGGAATCCTCAAAAGGGCCACAGAAGACATCTTCAAACCCCTTGGAGCTGATTGTGTCTCGATATTATTTCATCCATGATCTCATTGAAGCCGTCTACGGTACCAACACTGTAGATAATTATGCTGTGATTCATTCTCTCTACACCATTTCCATGCCTCTCAGAGCCAAGGTAAGGTAGGCAAAGTACCACCTTCGAGACTCTAATGTGCCTTATGTATGTACATTAGCACCGTTGAATGTCTCCACTCAAGAGTGCGGCTGCTACACCACTGCCGCCTCGGCGTCTTTCCCCTCTCTTGCCCCTTTTTTGGCCAGCGCCAGTTCCCAAGGTTGGAGCGAGGTACCTCATCTTCACCTTCACGATACCATCAACTCCAAAATTTAAGATTTCTTTGACCGAGGAAACCACTGGCCTAACTGTAACTTGCCAGTATAGGAGCACTGCCAGCAGCAAGGCGCATCGTTGGTCCCAGAGCTCATACAGTAGTACTACTGCCTCGTCGTCACTGCCGCTGTTGACTACGACATACCAGCTCCATTTACCCGACCCTATGGACGGCGCATTCTAAATCGCTGCCTGCGTTGCACGTCGCACCACACCCACCAGACGAGTGACAGACAAACTCCCCCCAGGCCGGCCCGAGAAGGCGTGACAAGTCGCCCAAGCTGCATGTTGGGCCGGGTGAGGATGAGCCTCGACTGTGCAGACTCTTCTCACGCGAACAACCAGTTCGACAGAAGCGCAGCTGAGATCAAATCTGCTGGCGCACTGAACGATCAAAACCAAGCTCTCGTCCTTCCTCCAACCTCACCACAGACATGTCGCTGGCCTCCCGCCCGTCCCGCTCCCCGCAGCCCCCCACTGTCGCTACCCTGACGTTGGAGGCAAACCGCACCTCAGACCCTTCAACGGGCACCGCCGTCTCGTCCCAACATAGCTCCCTTTCGGTTGCTGCACCCCGTCGCTCGATTCGATCGGCCCACAAGCTGCGCTCCCAGTACCCGCGTGGCAGCACTGAGAACCATGTCGAATACATCCTGGTCGCCTCCTTCGACGTCGACCGCGGGCCGGTCATGGAGCATCAGTACCCCGTCGCTATTACCGGCGATGAACACATGCTTGCCGAGCTCATGCTGCCCGACCAAGCCCACGTGAGAAACCAGGACTGGACCATCTTCTTCCTACACAAGGACACAAGTCAAGAAGAGGATGAGGAGGAGCGTCGCGCAAAGGAGGAGAGGCGCAAGCGACGCCGGAGGAAATTGGACCGGGAAAAGGGCATCATACACGAGTCGGATGACGAGGACGAAGAGGATGGCGATCTGGACGACGACGACTGGGATGACGATGAGTCCACCGACAGCGAACCCGAAGGCGGGGAGGGGCCACCTCTGATCTACGTCCTGAATCTCGTGAACACAAAACAAGACAAAACCGTCAAGAGAGGGGCTGTCGTCAAGGCAATGGCCATCTGCACTCGGCACCCTTTTTTGCACATATACAAGGCTAGCACCCCTGTCGCCTGCCTTCCTTGCGGCCTACATGCTAACGCACACTCTAGCCTCTATTGTTGTTGGCCTTAGAGGAATACTTCAAATCCCCGGTGCCAGAGACACTGTCAATGCTATTCACTGCGGTAAATAACATGGACTTGTCACTGATGCCGCGCTTGACTCTGCTGGAGAGACACCTTTTGCAAGCAAGTGACAACAAGGATCTCTTCGTGGAAAAATTCGAGCAGATGATCCAAATGCGCATTGCTGAGGACAGAGGGGAAGATGTCACAGACCAGCCCTTCGATGCCAGCCGGAGTCCGCCAAAACGGCCAGGAATCTTTCGGTCGGGAACTAAGGCGCATATTGAGGGACAGTCGACGTACTCGGTGCCCAGAGATACGCACGAGTTTGAGAGCAAGGTCATGTACAAGGGAATTCCCATCCCCATCAAGGTTCCCGTGGCCGTCATGCCTGAGACGGTTGGCGACTTCTCTCTGATCAAACTGATACAAACCTTCTCCGATGTCCACTCAAAGACGCCGCAAATATTCCCCTTGCACCCTCACCTAACGACAAATGGGCCAAATACACACCCCATCATTATCCTAGTTAATGCGCTCCTTACTCAGAAGCGAATCATCTTCTTGGGCCACAACCTGCCCTCTGGAGAGGTTGCTGACGCTGTCCTCGCGGCTTGCGCACTCGCATCGGGTGGTGTGCTAAGGGGCTTCACCCGCCATGCCTTTCCGTACACCGACTTGACCAAGATCGATGATCTGCTCAATGTTCCTGGGTTCATTGCTGGTGTAACCAACCCAACATTCGAAAATCATCCGGAGTGGTGGGATCTGCTCTGTGACTTGCCGAGTGGTAAAATGAAGATTAGCAGCAGAATTGACCCTGCTCCCATCACAGAAGGGTTACAGTATTTCCAACAACAAAATCCAACCCACGCATCCCTGGTCACTGGCTCGACGTCTAGCAGCTCGGCCAGCGACCTCACGGGAGACGTCGCCTTCATGAACGACATCCTGCGAGGCATAGCGGCCAGGGCGGGTGAGCGGGTCATCCGAGCCAAGTGGCGCGACTGGGTCGTCAAGTTCACTCGAATTGCGGCCGCATTCGAGGAGAGCGTATACGGCGCGAGCGCCCTCTACATTGGCAGCGACGATCAAGAGGCCAACACAGCGAGTAATAATAATGGCCACGGCTATGTGTGGTGCGACGAAGCTTCCAAGGCGAAGGAGCTGGCGGGCAACGTAACGCGGATCGAAGGGTGGCGAAACACGAGAAGCTACTACAGTTTCATCCAGGTAAGAGGCATTGCTTGTCGATTGCGGGGCGACAACTGACGAACATGTAGGATGTGGCGCAACTGTATACAGTGCGCCCCCTGAAGGGCCTTGACTTGCATCATATGCATGATCGCCTACGTACGCAGCGACTCAGCCCGGGGCAGAGCAGTGAGATATACACGGCATTTTCCAAATACGTCCACTCGTATGACGAGATCTGCCTACTGCTAAGTGTAGCGCCAGAGTCGCACGCGGGGCTCTTCTATCTCGCCCTAGGACTCTTCCACAAGGAACGCGACGTGCGCATCCGGATCGCTGTGCTGCTGGAGCGCATCGCCGAGCACGATGCTGGCCAGCACTGGTGGAAGGCTCTGAGCCGCTTCGAAAAGCTGGCTTATGTGCGTATCAAGCGCGAGGCAGAGCTTGAGTTGGCCAAGAGTAAACAAAAGGATAAGGACGCCATCGCGGCTGCTACAGCTGCGGCAGCTTCGTATAATGGTGTTGGAAAGAGGGTCAGCTGATGAATGTTTGACTGGCTGCCAGTGATATATATGGTGATATGACCTCCAATTTTTCTCCCATGAACTTGGTACATGTCTTCTGGCTTTGGCTTTGGCTTTGCTCTTTTTGGCGGGCAGGCAAACGGGCAGCATTGCAACTTTCATGGAAAGGCGTTTATTTTTATTTTATTTTTTATATACATTTTGTGCTTTTTCCCATTTCCTGCCGAATGACGGAACGAGACTGAGATTTACTACGAGGAGAATCGATGACGGAGACAGACGAGTTGGTGGTATATTTACGGATACCTCACTTTACATAGATAGGTTTATACATGACCGATTGGAGGAAGAATTTGATTTCATTTTGCTGAGATTTTCCATTGGCTGTTTTGTGAAACATGCTTCCTTTCTGTTTACATATCTTTTTGAAAGAGACTCGTGTATAAGTATCTAAGTACCCATCTTTTCAACAATGTTAAAGTTTTGATCATAATGCATGCGTGGGCCTGTTTCACTTCCATAAATATGAGAGGTAAACTACGGTTTAAGGCTTAGGGCTATATGTTTGTCGTCGTAAACTGAGCTAATTATCTTTGTTTCATTTAAATGTATTTTTTTCCTCTGTTTTATCTACATATATAACACAAAAAAGGGGGCGGGCTAATAAGTAGCCATTGGAATCTTATGGGTAATGGTTTTCCAGATTATCCAACTCGACTGAAAGCTTGCCACGTTCTCTCCCTCCCTCCCATTCTTGGATTCTGTTCTTCCTTTCTGTCTGACTATCTCTCTCTCGGTTTGTTTTATTTGTTCAAAGGGAAAGATGGAGCTTATTTAATTTCAATCAGTCTACACCGTGTTTCAACGGCTTTCTAAGAAATTATAATTTCTCTCAAAGCCCCAAGTACTTGGCCGCGTGGTTGACGTGGTCGTCACTGAAGCTAGCCATGAAGTAGTACGAGTGGTCGTAATCCTATGATTTAAAAGGATTAGAGTGAGTTTAGTGTTAAAAGGGAATAAAATATACAGGGGAAATATAAAGGGAAAAAGATAGAGAGAGAAAGGAGAGAGAAAAAGGAGACGAGAAAAGGAGAGAGAAAAAGGAGACAGGAAAAGAAGAGAGAAAAGGAGACAAAAAAGGAGAGAAAGGAACTCACAGGCTGATACCGCAGCTCGAACCCCGTTAGTCCCGCGTCCTTGACCGCCTTCTCCAGGTTTTCCGGGAGGAGTTGCTTCTCAATGTAGAACTTGTCGCCCGTGCCCACGTCGACGAGCATCTTGAGGCTCTCGGTCTTGTCTTTCCACCCCTTTATCAGCTCGGTTGCGTCGTGCTGCTTCCAGGCCTCTTTGTCTTCGTCACCCAGGTAGCCCGAGAACGCCTTGACGCCCCAGGGGCACTGCGTGGGATTCGCGATGGGCGCGAACGCCGACACGGACTTGTACAGCTCCGGGTGCTTGAGGTACAGCGAGAGGGCGCCGTGGCCTCCCATGCTGTGACCCGTGATGGACACGCGGCTGCCGTCGAGGTACTTGCCGTACTCGGCGTCGGCGACCAAGGAGGAAGGCAGCTCCGAGGTGATGTACGTCTCCATGCGGTAGTTGTCGGCAAAGGGGGGGCGCGTGGCGTTGACGTAGAAGGAGGCGGCCTCCCCGAAATCCCAGTGGTCGTTGGCGCCCGGGATGGAGAGCCCGCGCGGGGACGTGTCGGCGTAGACGATGGCCAGGCCTCTCGCCGAGGCGGCGTGCTGGAAGAAGCCCTTCTCCGAGCAGTTCTCGGGCGAGCACGTCAGGCCCGACAGGTAGATGAGCACGGGCACCTTGGCGCCAGCGAGGGCCTGCGGCGGGAGGTACACGTTCACGGCCATGTCGGTGCCCGTGGAGGACGACGCATGGGAGAGCTTGACCAGCTTGCCGCCAAACGAGGCGATGGTCGCCTTGGTGGAGAATGTCATGATGGGGGGTCTGTGTGGTTGACAGCGACGGCGACGGAGTGGTAATGTTGTTGCTGTCACAGTCTTGGTGTTGGGGAATTGGTAGGAAACAGTGCTGAAGTTGTGGTTGTGGCGGTTGGTAGATTGGAGATAGTATCTCTCCGCAGACAGCGACTGCACCACTCCTCTCAAATTCCTCCCTATCGCCGAGCTACGGTACATAATTACCCCGCCTGCATCCCAATTGACATTCCTCCCGTTTTCCTTCCGCCCTCGCCCTCGCTGCCCATCATCACCCTTCGGATACAAACGGCCGGTTTGAAAAGAACCCCGCCTTCTTGACTGCCGGGGACAAACAACCTTTAGGCGGGGGAGCGAGGGGTTAAAAAAGGGGGTGGGGCACAATTCCGTCATCAATCAGAGCTCTCTGTTCTGCTACAAAAATATGCCTTGATAACTCCGAACCCCCGACCGTTCATCACGATACTGAACACAGCTGTTTTTTTGTCTTGGCACCAATCCCTCCATTATTACTCCCCTGCCATTGTCTCCCTCTTTTATTAGGTAATCATGCGTTTCCCTTCCACTGCACCTCTTGAGCTCCTTTGACGGTAGTAGGCACAAGATCTACTAGACATACTCGGTCCGATTCGTGTAGAAGTGGCAATCGAACGATCTGATCATCTTGTCCCAATGCTGCAGTTGGAGGTCGGTTCTGTAGTCAGGACGAGTTGAGTCGATAGGTCCCATGGTACAGCCCGTCGGCGATCTGCAAATTGCACCGCAGTCCATCCTATCATTGTTTTGTATCTTTAGCTTCTCGTCTTCTACCAGATACGACATGGACAGAGGTCGAGTACTCACAAGTACGGGTAGCAGAACCAGTTTCCCTCATCGGGGACAAATGTGTTCGTGTTCTTGTAGAAGGGCGCTCCGAGGGTGATGCACGTCTCTAGCGGCCACACCCTGTATTCGCAAGTTCCCGTGAAGTTTGCACCCGTGCACATAGTGATCTGTGTGAGACAAGAGATATATCGTCAGCTGGAAATATGTTGGCTGTATGCTGGCTAAGGTGACTTACACCGCCAATAGTCCGCTTCTCGATGGGCTTCGCGGTTACCAGGGAGGTTGCCGACGCAATGGCGAGGAAAAGAGTGGACAGCTGCATAATGGCTGTGAGAAAAGGGTATACTTGTAGTACTGTTTTTGTGAATCGGTCGAGTTCCGGTTACAGAGGGCTAGACCCAGATGTCGAGGAGTCGTCTACCCTGGAAGGTGTTGCAGATGTTGAGTACCAGATTGAGATTTAGCACCGTGTTCCACATTATGTAGCTGGAGTAATGCTGTCATAGAGGGAAGGTACGAAGAAGTACATAAATTGCCCAAAGGTATTTGAGGAAGTTGCAAGGCACGAATTGTCCAAATCACTTGAGCTTCTAGACTCTGGGGTCTTGCAGTGGAAAGAGCCATGTCGAGATTGGAAAGTGTTTGTTCACAGCAATATGGACCTTGGGCTAATGGAAAGGTTAGCAGCTTCAGCAAGTCCAAACTGAGTATTTTGCCAAACGCACACTCGAATCTAATCTTCATGCTGAACCTAGAGTTCACTCAGTGTAAGATGTGTATGACGTTGAGAAAGACCAGAGCTGGGGGAAAAAAAAGAAGCACCTCCACCAGACTTGATTTTCAAGAGAGTGAGGTACTTCAGTTATTTATTATTATGAATCTTATACCGTTGTAGAGGCCGTAGACCCTTACACCCTATGTAGGGTAAGCGGTCCCTCTTTTAATTATTTTACATGGTTTGCATGTACTCAGGTACAGGAATCACCCTGCGCACACGCTGCGCGTGCGTAGCGCTATCCCAACTCTCCCGCAGTATCTCCTCGATCCATTAGTCTAGGTCTCATCTACCCAGCTTGGTGGCACCCGATTGCTCCGTTCGTTGAAGGCTCGGCCACAATAGGTAAGAGCCGTGTTATAGCGCGAACACTGCGCCTTCAACGCTCCTTTCCACCCGCCGCCGCCACCGCCGCCGGAATCTCGGCGGCGGTTTCCATCCGGGCCCCCCTCGGCTCCGGCGCTCCGCCCGCGCCTCTGCCTCCTCGAGTCATCTCAACCAACAGCATCATACCTTGAGTCACTTTCATCAATACCCAAACCTTGAACTCGTGATGTAAGCGTGGCCCCTGGTACCTTATCCATTTCATCCCAAGCCAAAATATAACGCCATCCTATCTTGAACAAGCTGACATGGTTGGTTCCCGCTTGTTTCGTTGGTTGGACAGGCCGTAACAAGCAAAGATCAAGGGCAGTCCGCAATAAATGGAGCAGCAAGGCTGGCGCTTGGCAGAACAACCGAAGAAAAGGGCAGCAGTGCACGAAACCACGCAAGAGGGATACCTCTCCCTCTATCTGACCTCATTTCTACTTCCTCTCTCGCACAACAGCATATGGTATCCGCTACCCGTCGTCGAGTTCCGCCCGCGCAGCCGCCAGAGGCGCGCAAAGGGCGGGGAATGGAACCCACCACTGGCAGCAACACCACACTCAAGGCCGGCAAGGCACGACGCCGCCCAGCTCTTCTCTCGTTCAATAAGATGCCGGAATGGTTCCAACGTGAATCCAAGTGGGTTCTCCATGGCTACCGACCCATCTCGAACTCGGCTCGTACTTCGTTCTGCAGTTGGCCGTATCTCCACAACGAGTCGGTCAACATCCATTCCCACCTTATCTCGGCCATTCTCTTCCTGCTTGGCGAGTGGTATATCCAGCGATACCTTACCAGCAGATACGCCGGGGTTACTGGCGCCGATTTTGTTGCTTTCTCCATCTTCATGTTGACGGCCGCCACGTGCCTGTCGTTGTCAGCGACGTACCACACCTTGTTGAACCACTCCCAACACGTGGAACATCTCTGCCTGCGACTGGACATGCTGGGTGTGATCATCTTCATACTGGGTGACCTTGTCCTGGGAATATACATGACTTTCTGGTGTGAGCCCTTGCCACGCAAGATCTACTGGTCTCTGGTGAGTTGATCTCTCCTGATCCCAGACCTAGTACTTGACTCTAACCCTCTTCTAGACTGGAGTTTTCGGGGGCCTTGACCATCTTCATGACAATGCATCCCAAGTCCCAGGGCGCAAAGTATCGCACCTTCCGAGTCTTGATGTTCGTGGCGACTGGCTTGTGCGGTGTTGCACCCTTGATCCATGGACTCATTGGATTCGGCGTGTCGCAGATGATGAGAAAAGCTTTTCCCTATACTATGGCAAAAGCAGGCTGCCTTCTGTCTGGGGTTACGTTTTACGCAGTTAGTCTCCCAACATCGTACACAAGAGAGAAATCGATCCTAAAACGGTCTAAAGACTAGGTTTCCCGAATGTCGATGGCCTGGTAAATTCGACATGTGGGGCTCCCATTCCATCTTCCACGTCCTAGTGGTATGCGCCGCTGTGGTCCGGCTGCTGGGGCTATCTGGATGCCTACGACTATGCCCACGCAAGTATTACTTGCTCTTGAGTTATGAATATATGGATGCATACACGCCGAGTATGGGGCTTCTGGTCACTGGGACGAGCTGGCGAGGTTCTGCCGGCAACTTCACATCCTCATTCCTCTCATCGTGACAGACAATAGGCTGGTGGGAGAAGATCTCCGCCGATAACTAGGCCAATAGCAGCTGGCTCTGCTTACAATGGCCCCGGCCTTCTCAGCCTCCGCGAATAGTGGTTGACACAGTCCTGCCAGCCATCTTCGGTTGAGCGCAAGCCATAATTCCCAATGTTCTAGGCCTGCAAATATTGCCAAAAGGCCCTAATGGTTTGATCTAAAGTTTTTTATACCTAATGTGAATAAGGCCTATGAGGATGTGCTGAAGCCTCTTGTAATGTAAATACGGTCTTACTGCCCGGGCCAACCCCAGGCCAGGGTCATACTTGTCATCCCGCAGCAGTTAGCTGCGGAGATGTTAAACTTTGTGGGGGCTTCCTGCGGGTGCCCTAAAACAAACTAGCAGACAAGGGTCACACAGATTCCATCGAGGCCCGTGCGCACATTGCATGAGTTTACCAAATATCACAAAAAATCTCAAACCCGTTTCCTCATAAATAAAAAAAAGCTTCAACATCACGGACTTTTGTGAAGAAGTTGCTTGCACATCACTGTTCTCCCGACCGTCATCACGTTACCGCGCAATTAGAAATAAGATCTGATTGCCGAGTCTTGACGGAAGTTTCTCTCAAAAACTCATCTATCAATCTACTATCAACTCAGCCAGCCAGCCGTCAAGCCAAAATGTCTCTGCAGCAGCAAAAGTCCGAAAAGGGGGCTCTTGGCGAGCAGCCTGTTCGTTCTCCCTCCCCCCATTTGATATATATATATATTCCAACATCATAGATATATTCTAACGCAGAAGTCTTCTCTATAGAAGGTCCACCGCATCCGCATCACACTCACGAGCCGTGACCACCGCTCTCTGGAGCGTGTGTGCAAGGACCTCCTCGAGCGCGCCAACAACAAGTCGCTCAAGGTGAAGGGACCCGTCCACCTCCCGGTATGTCCCCCCCCTTCTTTTCTCCCCCCCCCTCTCTTTCACTTTCACTTCACTTTTCACAGCGCCTCCATGTCTCACTAAACTAACTTAACATTAAAAAAAAGACCAAAACCCTCAAGATCACCACACGCAAGACCCCCTGCGGCGAGGGTTCCAAGACATGGGACGCTTATGAGATGCGCATCCATAAGCGCCTGATCGAGTATGTTCCTATCTATCCTGTTTCCTCAGTCACTCACTCACTCAACCTACACCAACCAACCAACCAACAGTCACCACCATTGCATACCACACACACACACATACATAAGTTCATATGTATGCATATATATACTAACACCCTTTCAAAAAAGCCTGTACGCCCCCACCGAGGTAGTCAAGTCCGTCATCGTCAACATCGAGGCCGGCGTCGAGGTCGAGGTCACCATCGCGGCTTAGCTTCGGGGTTCCCATCCACCCCTTTTATTACCTGCTGCAGTTAGTCAGCCAGCCAGCTCCCTCCTGTCCTATATTTCACGTTCTCGAGAAATGCTTTTGCCGGGTAACCAGTTAGTATCTCTCGAGAAAAGAGAGGGGGGGAGAGAGAAAGGTTGGAAGTAAAGTAAAATGATGACACATAGGCGACTGTTACTTTTTCCTCTTTTCCTCTTTTCCTCCCGTCCTCTACGGTAGGGTAGGACAGCATAGATTGGCTGAGTCATTAGATTTGACAGATCAATGAAACTGGGAAACTGCAACACAAAAACATACCAAAAATTGGGGTGTTTTGTGATGAGAGATCGTTGGCTCTCCAGTAAATATTTTGAAACTGCAGTGCACACGGGTTGTGTTTTGTAGGATACAGAGGTATGCGACATGATAATACCAGTCCAAGATCTAAGACCCCAGCAGTCAATTTAAGGAACAAGTACAAACAACCACGTACACCTCAACAGCACTTACTCGGCCACTGGTGACACCCATCATAGTATCAAATGACCCTGCCGTTAGAGCCGAATAGAAAAATGTGCTCCTTCACTGTAATCTAAGCGAAGACGTCGTCTTGTTTCATCTCAAGTTCAATAATTGAATATCGCCACACCCCTTTCATAGCCTCCTTCTGTTCCCTTTAAGAGCCATCGTAGATAAGACCAAAACGGAGACCTCTCAGAGGAGAATAACTAAAATAAGAACGGAGAATAGCCATAGGGTATCCTTAACGCCGTCCAATAATAAAACAGGAAGCCAACAAAAAGCGTGAAAAGCAAGGGAAAACGATAATGCTTGGTCCTGATGCGTTCCGATCATCTGCTTGGGCCAGGAGGGGAAGATGTGAGAAAGAAAAAGATCTTGTTGCGGGGTTCCATACTTATACCCATAACGCAGCCTTCAACCCACTGAAGCTCATACAATCATTAATAGGTAAAATGATGCGCCGTATCCTGCGAGGCGAGGGACTGGCTCTCTGCATCCTATGCAGTGATGCCAACCGACTTCTTGGGTTCAAAAGTCGTCGGGATCTCGTCTTCTTCATCATCGTCAAGGTGCAGCAGCTGAAAGCGGTTGGCTACCGTTGGGGCGACCTTCTTCTGCGGTAGATTCTCCTTTCGTGGCTTCGTCTGGAGCGTTCGCATATCGTAAGGCTGGGCACACTCGTCAACATCCCATTCGATTTTTGTGCCTTTGTATTTGCTAGAGCGAATCTGTTAGCATCTTTCTTGTCGCGGACCTAATGTCAGGGGCACATACAAGCGACTCATCATGCAAAGACGCGCGTAGATGGCATTGTGAACAGAGTTGGTACTGATGTAGCAACTCCCACCAACGAACTCCATCTTGACGACAACCAGGTTGTGAATATGCTCGAGATCATCTCGGATATTCTGTTCTGTGTGTCGGCCATCGTACCGACGTATAACCAAGTTGCGGGATGCGCCACTAGCGATCTTGCCAGCAACATGGCCAGGCAATGTGAATTGACGCTCGCTCCACTTGATATCAACCTGTTTAAGAGAGTCAACCTCTGCCGCTCAGTTGAAGTCAAATGCACACAAACGCTTACCCGCTTGTTCTTGATGTACAAGTCATGCTTTCGAACATGATCGAAGAACTTCCTAGCGTCCACGGCATGCAGAAACGAGACTGTCGCGGAACGATCTTGGCTCCGGACAAATACGTCTAGAAGTATGCCGCCGCGGACAGCATTGGTGGTGTCGGCATGGGTGGTGCCCTCGCTGAGATTCATGAGCTGGACGGTCCTCGTACACTGACGCTCGAATTGCTGCCGCTGCCCCTGCTGCTTTACGTAGTTGGCACCAACAACACCCTCCACGGGAGAGTCACCATCACCATCGACGGAGACATCTTCGTCGTCTTCTGCTTCTGGGTCAGCATCAGCCCAGGCAGCATGGTCGTGGTAACGAGTACCCGTACCAGAGCCCTGCGCATGATGATGATATCCGTTATTGCCAAACCCATTTGTATATCCTCGTCCTGCGGCCTTAGGCTGGTCGAAGAAGCCCGGCGGGGCCCTTGGGGCCGGCGTAGGAGCCGGCGTAATCAGGCGAGCGCCCCCGTCTTCGGTCGCCTCAGCCTTGGATGGCGCTTCGGTCTGGTTATCGCCATCCTGAATGGTATGATCATCCTGGCAGACTTTGCTAAGGAGCTGCAACTCGGTCAGCAGGGCACCTCCTTGGAATCGTGGGAAACCATACATCCACTGTCTCCTCCCCTACCCCACCACGCAGCAGGTTGCGCCTCAGGTTCTCTGTATTCCATGTCAGCCCTAGGTTGGTTGCGCTATGAGTATATATATGCTGGGCATACCATATCGCTTGGCTATCGTCTTGAGGCTATCGAGTTCGGTCTGTGTCACGGTCACGGTGGGTGGAGCATAGCCGTTTTGCTGGAGGGAATCTGAGTTCTGTGAACGGGTTGGGTCAGAGACGTTGACTTCTAGGTTGTCGGATGGGTTGGTGCTTAGGGAGGCAGGTAGACGTACGAACTGAGCTCTAGGGTTGGCACAGGCAAGGTCAGCATCGATCCAATCAGTGTTTAGAGGTGGGCAGGTAGGGAGGATCCCAATGAGGGCGGCGCTGCAGCTACGAGGATCAGGCTTGGATATTGAAAGCTTACCTTCGCACTAGAGTATCGAAATAGCCACGATCAATGGTTACCGTGGTGGCGGTGGTCGACATCATGTTGCCCACGGCCAGAGACGGCGAAAGTTTGCTGGATGCGGGAAAATGGGCGAGGAGAGAGAGGGAAGATAAGATCGCCGAGTTGCGCAAAGCTCCCCCCAAAGTTACAGCTGTCGGTGCCAGCCCACAGCACCCCAGCAGGAAAGTGACGGGAGATCGAGACAGGGTCGCACTTGCCCGGCTCCCCAGTCAACTGGTCTTGGCTTTGGCGCTAGTGCGTGAGAGTGGGTGCCAGCCTATTCTAGCGCGTGAAGGTATCCTCACGTGCAGTTTAATTGCACCTGCGGTTTTGGGTGGGCGCCAGATGACACGGGCCACAGAGCGCCTTGGGCCACTGGCAGACATGTTCCGTCAGTGGAGGAGCAACTTTTTCTTCATGCTGTCGTCCAAAGTCGACCAATGACGCCATGGGATATTGCAATTCCATCAAGCCAGTCGTTGTGAGTGTATCAATAGATATTGGTACTGAGTATCTCGCCTCGGGCCGCCAACTTGGCGAGGAGGATTGAATAATGTGCTCACCAAACTACTACTAATCTGGGAAGATTTTCATTGTGTGGCGGTTTACTTTCCGTCTGGGTGTACATCGCTCCGAGATATGCATCCCACGGCCAGGTGTGCTATATTTCTGAACGGTAGGCAGGTGTGAAGAACCTGGAATGATTAAGCTATTCCAGCCCGTCTCTTTGTGCGTAGACCCGACACGGCGGAACCATTGTTCGGTTGTTGATTATAGCCTAAGAACAGCGTGTTCACTTGCCTTGCGAGGAGAAACCACCACCACCGTGCGGCATGAATGCCATTTCCTGGGTTGGAGGACCCCAACTTGTCCTTGAGATGTCTTGATCAAATACCATGTTTCCGCCTCAAAATGGTGAGCATACACAAGGAAGTGAGTGGCAGCTCTCACCGTCCACAGGGAACCCGTCAAACACTGGATCAAACCCAATAGGATCCTTCAACCTTGAAACCTTCCATTTTCGTCTTGGTCACAATCTGCGGTAAAACGAGAGGAAAGGAAGGATACACAATCGAGTCGGTCAGAACGCCATCGCATGGCTCTCACGCGAGATATATGTCGTGTCTCGTCGTGGCCGGCGTACTATCTGGACGTCCCACTGCCGGATCTCGTAATTGTGGCATGATCTTTTCAGTGAATGGCAGATATAAGTGGTTGTCAACCGGTCATGAACGTCGAGCAGCTCTTGGACGGCGGCGTATGGTTGAGACGACAACTGCCAAGCCCACACTGCCCGCACTCGCTAATGCACCCACTGTAATGATACGAACCATTGGGCTATGTGCTTGGGCAGTCGGTGACTGTATGTCGGGGCGTTAGTGTTTCGGACTGAATGTACGGAAGTCGAGACGGGAAATGCAGACTAGGAACAGTGTGTGACAGTGAATAGGCGCATGCGGCCCTCGAGCCTTCGACATTAAGGTCAGATCTGCGGCTCATCGGCGAAAGCCCCTGGGGCTTTATGTGCTAGTGTAGCCAGCCGCACCAGCGCGTCATCCAAGGTCATGACTTCGGACTCGAGAGAGTGTGAGCGATCAACGAGCTCGGGTCAAAATAGTAGGTATATATATTTTTCTATGTTGAAGATGGGGTTTCAGCGACGTGAGAAAGACGGGATGGGATCGCCATTGCGGATAATCATTTATGTTTACCTGCCAGGGCGGTTGGCGAAACCCCGGTACAGAGTAATCAGAGGCGACCATTTGGATTCGGCGGCGGCGACAAGCTGCAGCGGCTCAAACAGATGGAACACATGTCGAAGCGGGAGCAAGCCGGCTGCTGGCTGCTGGCTGTCAGGAGAAAGAATGGCTGTGCTCTTCTTAAAAACGAAACGAATTCCCCTCCTCGCCAAGTGGTGAACAAAACAACAACAAAAATGGATTTGCCGTCGATTCCACTGTTATCATGCAGCAATTATTTTTAGCCGGCGAACGCTGGATTCGGATCTCAGCCGAGAGGTCGAACACGAGGAAATACAGCCCTTCAGTGGGTTGCCGGCCTGTTGGCGGGGGGTTACCGGGGATTTCGAGTGGGCAACGCGCTCCTGGTTTTCAGTCAACGCCACCACAAATTCACAACACGATGATCCAAATCCAGCACCCCCTTTAAGCCCTCGCATGCAAAGCCCGCCGATGCTGCGCCCCCCCATTGGCCGCATATCCCTAATGTGGGCCTCATTGCTGGCTCTGCTCGCAACTCTGGACTAGACCCTGGGCGGGATTATGCAAGTGCTAGGCAGTAGCTTGGAACTCTGTTTTCTCGATTTCTCATTCCAGCCGTCCCAACCGACGTCCATCTCGTAACCGTGAGAGGCCATCCGTCCAGCCAACCCGCCCTCGTTTTTTTCTGTTTCTTCAGCAACCACCACACTCGCTTTGGTTCCCAACGCTCGCTTGCTGTCTTGTCTTCTTCTTTAGACGCCAAGCCCCTCACTTCCTGGTCTTCCACATCCGATTATTTTCCAGGCTCCTTTTGTTGGTCGTTTTGCCTCGCGCAGGCCTTGTTTTTTGGTCAGACCAATAGGGGTTACCCGCCAGCGGACCATTGAACGCCGTACCACGCCTCAAGAGTTGGTGTCCTATCCACGACCACACGACCACGACTCGACCACTGCAGCCCTTTTGCTCCGACGTTGAACAGCGTCGTCCTAGAAGTTCCCGTGCTTCGTTCTGGAATTGGCCCTTTTTACTCCCACATCTCCGGCCTCGTTTGGGTGCCTGTCTCCTCGCCCTCTCGCCCGCCCGTCATTTCTCCTGACGGTCCTTCCCCCGCCGTTAAACAACGATTACCATCATGAGGCCAGCTCAATCCGTGGGCCAGTTGGCTGTTGCCCTTTTATCTTTGACACCTGTCGTATCCGCTCTGGCATGGCCCAGGTGGCTTCCTGAAGTGGACGCCATGATCGCACGACGGGATGACACAACAACATGTACGAATAAAATTCTGCTCCCACCCAAATCTGACATCAGGGGGGCCTATTTGCTAACCA
The DNA here is from genome assembly GCA_033439775.1 of Podospora didyma. Taxonomy (NCBI): domain Eukaryota; kingdom Fungi; phylum Ascomycota; class Sordariomycetes; order Sordariales; family Podosporaceae; genus Podospora; species Podospora didyma. The sequence goes on from JAULSW010000007.1 coordinate 1,490,277, forward strand.
TGCGATCCCCACAGCTGGTCCAGCTCCAAAGCAAACAAGTTCTCCAGCTTCGCCGTCTCCCGGCGATAAAACACAAGCAGCAACAACAGCTGCGAAAACCACCACCGATGACCCCAATGGACACCAGCTGAACACGGCTTCCATCCCCAAAACAACCAGCGGCGCGACCAAGTCCGGGAACCAGACGAGCACGGAAACGACGTCAAGAGAAGAGTTCAATCCAGGCGACCCGCCCGGCCGCGCTTCCATGGTTACTCCTGGCCTTACGGACGGCTCGCAGTTGTACAAGGTCGGGACGACGGTAACATGGGGATGGAACTACACAGACCTGCAGGGGACACCAACCGCCCTTGACATCCTCGTGGGCTGCCGCGAGCTGACGCGGACCTACACGCTCACGCAAAACATGACGTTCGAGACGCCCGCAACCTTCACCTGGGACACAGGGAAGACAAACGAGATCGAGCGGCTCGTGGTCAACACATACACCCTGATCATCTACGACTCGGACAGCAGCATCAGCGCTGCGCCCGAGCCGGGATACCTGATGCCCTTCCAGGGCTTCACGTTTGGCGTCTACACTCCGAAACCATACGTGAGCTTCCAGGACGGGTGGAAGTGTGCCGCCTGCAGCGCCGCCATGTCGGAAACGGAGCGGCGCGCCCTAGGTGCGGCGATTGGCATGAGCGTTGTCACCGTCCTGAGCTTTACGTGGTTCGTAACAGGCTTTGGAGTTCTCTAAGGGCAGGCATGTGTGACAACAGGTCCCCTCCTATTCTGTTGTAATGTGTTTTTTTTATAAAGATTTCAGGATAAAGCATGATTTTCTCTGAAAAATCTCTAATACTAAGGTGGAGGCAGGGTGTTGCAAAGAAAGAGCGGCGTTGGTAAAATACATTTTTGTCCCATATACTCATCATTTTGTCATTTGGAAAGCTCGGCGGATTGGGCTTTTAAAAAAGAAAAGGATGGGGAATTTTCTTTTTTACATTACCTTGTATTGCATATATATATATATATTATTCGCAGTTTTCATGGACTTTGCATATATATCAGGCAACTTAATGAAGTATATGGAATTATCATCTGATTTGGACGTCAGAGGTTTGAATGCGGATCAATGAGTCAGTGAATGACCCTGGCGTAAAAGGAGGTTGATGCGGTGTGATCAAATCATGTTCTTTCATTGTTTGTGACCATCGGAAGCAAACCGAGTGGACTACATATACATATTCATACCTAATAACTAAGTAAGTATGCGCGCTTGCGGATTCAATGACAGAGCAAAATTGCAAGGGCCTTGTCCGATATGTACGGCAAAAGTGGTGCTTCTTTTTTTTTTTGGGGGGGGGGGGGGGGGGGGGGGGGGGTAGCACCAGCACCACAGCTTCTAAACCATGCGTAGGGAGAATCCCCCACCCCGCTCTTCCTTGTCCCGGCCGGAAAAGATACCGCTGAAGTCGACGGCACCCAGCTCGACGGCCTGGCCTCGGATAGGAGCATTTGGCGTCGTCTTGCGCCGGCGGCGCTCCTGGCCTGCCTTGCTGGGGAAAGTCGGAAACATGGCCTCCTGCTTCGGCTTGGGGTCCTGCCGGAAGTACTCATGCTCGAGCATGTCCTTGGCGGTTGGTCGGCAGTCCGGGTCGAGGGCGAGGAGCCCGTTTAGGAGAGACGCCCCCGCCGACGTGAGGAGCGGGAACTTGGCCCGGATGAGCGACTTGGTGGTGGTGGTCTTGGGGAGGCGCAGGGCCCGCGCGTTGGGCAGGCGGCGGAACGAGGGCCAGGAGTCCTCGGTGGGGATCCCGCAGAGCTCGAAGATCTTTGTGAGTTCGTCTACTTCGTTCTTACCTTGAAGCAGAGGTTCACGCGTCAGGAGCTCGCCGAAGATGCAGCCTATGCTCCACATGTCGATCGCTTGGGCGTATCGCGCCGCGCCGAGGAGCAGCTCGGGCGCGCGGTACCAGAGCGTCACGACCAGCTGCGTGAGCTTGGGCGGCGGGTCGCCTACGTATCGCGCCATCCCGAAGTCGGCGATCTTGAGCTGCCCGCGGTTGTTGAGGAGGAGGTTGGAGGTCTTGAGATCGCGGTGGAGGATGTAGTTGTCGTGCAGGTAGGCCACGCCAGATGCGAGTTGCAGGAGGAGTGTCTTGACTTCAGACGCCAGGAATGGCTCAGGCATGTCCTCGAGGATGCTCTTAAGATCGTGCTCGACGAACTCGAGGACGAGAAAGATGCTAGGTTTGTGTATGTTAGCTGGGCCTCCTTTGGAAGAAGAAAAATGGTAGACGGGTTATGGTATTACTTTTCAATCCTGCTCGTGTCCTCGCCCACCACTACCTCCTGGAGCTTGACCACATTCCGGTGGTCGCAGTCCTTGAGGATCTGTATCTCCCGCAGGCCCGTGACCGGCAACCCACTGCGGTCAGTCGTGTCAATCTTCAACCGCTTCAGCGCCACCACCTTGCCCGTCGCGGCTTCCTGCGCCCGCGCTACCCAGCCGTACGCGCCCTCCTCGATGTCGTTAAGCTTGTCGTAGTTCTCGACGCTCCGACACCTCCCAAACGTCCCGCCGCCCTCAAACCGTAACAGCTTCGAGTCGCTGTTACTGTTGGCGCTCTCGTGGGCAGGGCCGGCAGCGGGTGTCCCACGGTCGGGCGATAATCTCCGTCGCTTCGCCCGGGGCGCATTGTTTGCGTCGTCTTGCCCTCCTTCGCCCTGTTCCCCTTGCGAGGCTGCCTTTGCGGCTTGCGCTGCAGCAGCCTCCCGCGCAAGCCTCTCTTCCTCAAGCTTGCGCGCCTTATCGGCCTTTTGTCGCTTCCTTTCCTCCTTTTCCTTCTTCAGTTGCGCCTCCAGCGCGGCGTCGTCGGTGTCGTCTGCCCACCGGGACTTAGCCATGGTGGACATTCTAGGTAGCCGGGGTGTTCGTCGTCAAGGGTTGAGCGCGCGACGCGACGCCACAGACGTGAGTCTTCGTTTTCCGCCGATACTTAAATTAGTTTATGCATGTGGCCGTTATGCATATCGGAAGGTGATGCCTTCTAGAGGTTCGTGTTGGCGCGCCGACATCTCCTGGATGGAAAGGATGGTGGAGAAGGCTCCCAGGTTCCAGTCGCTTAAAGTGCCGTCGGGATGAAAGGCTTGGGGTTGATATATAAGGTTGGCAGGGTTGGTTAGGTATTTGGAGATTTCTCGGTGGTCAGAGCTTACGGGTAGCTACGGAGCTTTGGACGACGGCACCCTTGTCCAAGCGGAAGGTCAAACACGATAGTCACTTTAATAGCTTGGGATGATATAAAGTTGGTATGCTGCTTCTAATAATACATGTCATGGTATAGACTAAGTGGTTCAAGAGCCATGGAGCCATGAACTAACTCACTTGGTCTGCTGAATTGCACAACCAAAAGGACCTAATCAGGAGAATAAGATCAACTTGGAAGTGAACATCACACTCATCCCTAATCCGTACCTCAGCTTTCAAGTTCACCTCAACTGCGTCTGCTGCTATGTTTGAGGCGATATTCTTGATGAATAGAGGGCCAAGTCGATTATATTAGTTGAACTGCATTAACCTCTTTGCTTTTAAAGCCTTCATGAGTTACATTTCAATTCTAAACGGCTCGGCTTGGTTCAAGACCGCGGGAAGCCGTTGAGCTTGGCCTGTGCAATGCCTGCATAAATGCTTGATTGTCGCGTTCTAAGAAATCGGGCAAGCATGCATCCCGGTACCGGAGAGCCACTGATAAGAAACGCCAAAGAACGATTGGCTGCCATGCATTTCACCTGCAAATTTCAAGCCAGCAGCTGGCCAAAAAATTGTAAAAAAATATTTTTGACGAGTCACGGCTCCCAATTGCGGGGGAGGGGTTCACACGAAAACGTTCGTCCTTAAGGCGGGCACATCACCAGTCACACATTCCATACATCCCACTTTCCACACTTCACGCTTCCCTCCTCACGCGCCGCAATACCAATTGCAATCATGTCTTCCGACAAGCGAGTCTGCCTGTAAGTGATGCAGCTTTCTTATAAGTATTATATCAAAACGTAGACTAATTCACTTACTTACAGTGCCTACTCTGGCGGTACGGTCTCCATTTGCTGCCCCTCCATCCGATGACCACATTTTTAGAGGTAGCTAATGCCACACAGGTCTTGACACGTCTACTATCCTCAAGTGGCTCATTCTCGAGGTGAACATGTCTGAATGGCTCCGTATTACATCAATTACATTACTAACGTGTGCTTTCTTATAGGGATACACCGTCGTCGTATGTTGCTTCTCGGTCTCATCGATCTCGAATCCATCGCTGACCCTAGAAACGCACTCAGTGCTTCCTCGCCGATGTAGGCCAGAAGGAGGATTGGGCGGAGGTTGAGAAGAAGGCTCTGGCTCTCGGTGCCGAGCGCATGATCATCGACAACCTGCAGCAGGAGTTTGTCGACGAGCTCATCTTCCCCGCCATCCAGTGTATGCCATCATCCCCGTCACATCCAGAAATAGTGGTGGAAGAGGGTTCCCGAGTTGCCCCAGCTGACACCAATAAACGACAGGCAACGCCATCTATGAGAACCGGTACGTTCCATGCCATATGGGACCTCGTCGTCCAACCTACCCTCCTCATCTACCCTCAAACACTCTTCCTTTGGCCCCCTCCGACTCACAATGCTATTAGATACCTCCTGGGAACCAGCCTTGCTCGTCCCGTGATTGCTCGGGCACAGGTCCGGGCTGCTCACAAGTACAATTGCAAGATTCTCAGCCACGGTTGCACAGGCAAGGGCGTACGTTGCTTCTCCCCGAAGCTTTTGCAAAGTCCCTGCTAACGTTGTGTAGAATGAGTACGTCCTTGCGAACTAGCATTGGCCAATTGTCAGTGATACTGACAAGCCGCAGCCAAGTCCGCTTCGAGCTTGCGTGGAAAGCATGCGATCCTGTTAGTAAAGCCTGCTCACTGAACCGTCTGCAACAAGGGGACTGACCAATTCAGTCTCTTCAAGTCATCGCTCCGTGGAGGATGCCGTCGTTCTTCAAGCGCTTCGCGTAAGCTTTGGTGGTCACATCTGTTCGACAGTCTCTGATATGATACTAGGGGCCGCCAAGATCTTCTGAAGTTCGCCGCGGAGAACAACATTCCCGTCTCTTCCACCCCCAAGGCTCCTTGGTCTCAGGATGGTGCGTCATAGAGCTAACTATACGTCTAACAACCCTTTCTCTTTTCTGACCTTCGATTAGACAACCTGGCTCACTGCAGCTACGAGAGTGGAATTCTCGAGAAGCCGGATCTGCCTGCGCCTAAGGACGTCTGGACCCGGACTGTCGGTGCGTACAATTGCATACCCTAAACTAACTGTATCTATTGTAGAGGAATAAACTGATCTTGTGTGTATCTAGACCCCCTTGATGCCCCCGATGTCCCAACCAAGTTTTCTATCACCTTCAAGGAGGGCGTCCCTGTCAAGCTTGAGGTGGAAGGCGGTGAGACCGTTACCGGCTCTCTAGAGCTCTTCAAGGCCCTCAATGAGATTGCTGGTGCCAACGGCGTTGGCCGGGTAGATATCGTCGAGTCTCGGTTAGTATCCTTCTCTGGGGTTCCATTACTCTTGCGCTGACAGTCATGTTAGTTTTATCGGCCTTAAGTCGAGAGGCTGCTACGACTCCCCTGCCTTGACTGTGCTCCGTCTTGCTCACATTGATATTGAGGGCATGACTGTTGACTCCAAGGTCAAGTCCATCATGGCCTGGGTCGGAAACGAGTGGTCCCAGTGCCTCTACAATGGTATATTTGTCGCATGTTTTATACTCTCACTCTTTCGTTTCTAACAGTTGGTTTAGGCATGTACTTCTCTCCTGAGCGTGAGCTCCTCGGTACGTTTTGAAACTTTCCATACTCGACACTGTTGACCCGGGACTCGCTAACTCTGGCCCCTTAGAAAACTCCATCACATACAGCCAGAAGCACGTTGCCGGCAAGGTTGACATGATGGTCTACAAGGGCGCAGCTCACGTCCTCGCCCGGTCCGCGCCTGAGAGCAACCTGTACAGTGAGGAGCAGGCTAGCATGGACACCCTCGAGGGTTTCAGCCCCGAGGACACCAGTGGCTTCATTGCCATCCAGGCGATCCGCCTGGAGAAGTATGGTGCGGCCAAGATTAAGCAAGGGGAACCCCTCACTCGGAGCTCATAGAGGAGTGACGAGCCAAGGGAAACACTGGCGACTCGTGGGGAGGGGAAAAGCGAAGACTTCCATTCCATGTACGAACGGTTAGATAAAAAGTGAAATATGCATCGTAGGAAAATTTATCGCCTGGTCTATGAAGTTGTGAAACCTCATCCTTGAACACGCGAGTCCAGTTGCTATATTGTATGTGAGAGATGTTGAAACCAGTCAGACTCAGTCAAGATGGATGTTGTCTGTTTCATATTCCATGGAGAGGTACGCGCGCACCGATGTACCTGCCAAGTACGACATGTCCTGAGCCCATGCCCGAATATACACGCAGGTGACCCCTTAAATAGATAGGCAGTTAGGTATATAATGTGCATGGCAACAGAACACTCACTACCGGCTATTTCTCTGTTGTACCTGATCATCATCATTTTCCCTTTTCTGCTCTCCTCTGCTGAGCCTTCTTCCAGTAGCTTTATGTATGTATATACTAAACACAAACCAGCATACAAAAAAAAAGGGGGGGGGGGCCAGCGATGACAAAATTTCACCACCACGTTATGCCTGCCATATTATATGCTTTTTTTTGGGGCTAAAAATGCGAGCGGTGGTTCACACACACACTCACAGTATACACATATATACCTAGGTATCCCCACACCTACACGAGAAGGAAAAAAAACCTCCAAATAAAATATTAACAGGAGAAAATAGACAAGAGCGTCGTCGTACTATTATTAAAAGGATTAACAAATAACAAACAAAAAAGCCGTCACCACAATGATGATGAGTGTAGTTTCTGGGGAGAGAAATATCAAAGGGAGGGGGGCCCAGGGCGAGAGAAACAGAAGCAGCGAGCAAGGTTAACCACCACCAAGGAAAAAAAGAGGCGCTGCGTGCGCTAAGCCAAAAAAAAAGCGAAAGCAAGCGCAAAATCAAAAAGTGTTTTGCTAGGAGCAAAAAGTAAAGCAGTATAGTAATGTAACTAACTACCACACCCCTCCTTTTTTTGGTGTATTTACTCCTTCTTGTCTCGGGTTTGCCTGTCTACCGGCTGCTGCTGCTGCTGCTTTTCTTGGTCGCCTTGCTGCTCCCCACGGCTGTCGGCTTGACGACCTTACCATTTGCTGCTGCTGCGGCGGCGTCAGCAAAGGAGACACCGTTCACAATGGCGCTATTGTGTTCATTCTCCAGCTGGGCGGCGGCCTTGCCGTCGTGGTTGTTATTGTTATTGTCCTCGACCTCGGACTCCTCGCCGTCGCTGCGGTCGTCTTTGGCAATCTTGAGGACGGCAAAGCGGTAGGCGCTGCGGAAGATGAACCAGAGCCAGAATAGGTTCAAGGCTTGCAGGGAGGCGAGGAGCGCAAAGGTGATGTAGAAGGCCAGGGGCGACTTGTACTGCTGGGTCTCCCAGTTGAGCTCGTAGGGCCCGACCGTCTGGAACTCGTTGAACAAACTGTAAATGATGCGCAGGTTGAGGTAGTGGCGCGTGTAGATCCACACGAGGACGAAGGTGGCGTAGAAGGGTCCCACCAGCGGGTGGTTGACGTAGTTGAGCGACTTGGACGTGGCCAGGAAGAAGTCGCTGATGTCGTGGGTGATGTAGACAGCCACGCCCATGTAGGTGAAGTGGAAGCGGTAGCTGCAGGCGATCAGGGCAAGGGTAACAATGTGGTGGCCGACCAGCTCCTTGAAGTCCTTACGGCGGGCCTCCATGCCCAGCAGCAGCACGATAGCCTGCTGGGCCCAGTACGCGGCCTCGAAGAGGTAGTAGAACTTGAAGACGGCCTCGTGCGTCTTGTGCGGGAAGTTCTCGTACATGCCGTGCGTGTTGAAGTACCAGACGGGGGACCGGCTCATGACGTACAGGCCGACGGGGCCCATGATACCGAAGTAGATGGCCGTGTACATCTGCTCCATGTAGCGGGCCTGCTTGGCGCGCGACCGGAGCCCGCAATAGCGCGCCATGGGCCGCAGGATCTCCTGCATGATAAACTCGCGCGTGAAGGACAGCACCACTGTGTAGAAGGACACAAAGGCGAGATCCCAGAGCCCCTTTCCGTACTGCACGTTACCCCCGGCGTCTTTCGTGAGCGGCAGCTCGTACGACAGGAAGATGAACCGGTGGACCGGGTTGCTCTTGGTCGGGTTGACAGCGTAGGCGACGCCGAAGAGGGCGAGGATCACCAGCGGTATGACCCATGTGTGCTTCAGCGAGTAGTGCTTAGCCCGGCGGAATGCTGAGCGCGCCTTGCGCCGCTTCGAGAAGCGCTTTGCGCCGCCATCTTTGGAGTCCTATATGCATTGCAACAGCACGGGGTTAGCGTCAGCAAGTCTGACCCTTCTTTCATTCGCCCTCCATCCAGACTGAACGGGGTGTGTGTGGAATGGGAAATATCTCTCTCTTACACTATTCGCCTGGGGCACGCTGCCGTTGAGATGCGCAAGGCCCGAGGCCAGACCCGGGGCGCCCGTATCACCCAGTCGCAAGTCGCCCAGGCCGCTGGATTTCCTTCGCCGGCGAGCCGCGTTTACGTCGCTGGTGTGCACTTGGCGATCCGCCCCTGTGTTGAGCAGCGGGAAAGGTTCAGATGCCGACGCCATGTTTCGATATACCGACTTCCTTTTTTTTCCCTTACTGATGCCCTGGGAAGTCGAGGAAGTCGAATATGCAAGGGGGGAAGGACGAGGCAAAAACGTTTGCCCGTGGAGCGAAGAGAGCTGAGGAGGAGGAGGAGGGTATAAGACGGATGCGTCGTCGTCGTCTTGTCGCAAAATTCGTCCAACGGAAAGGCCCAAAAAAAGTTACAGCGGCCGTCACGTCACACGCGCGATTCGATTGCGCTGCTTCGTCTCGTGTTTTTCCCCTTGAAGAAAGAAGAACAGAAAGACGGCCACTTGAAAATATAGCGGGCGGTTTTTACAAGAGAACACTTTTGAGAAAAAGAGAGGTTGTAATCAAGTGAGAATGAGGTAAGAAAATCGGTTTCCGCGGGTGCGCGTTGTTTAATTTCCTAATCCGAGCATGGAGGTTGTGAGATTTTGGTTGGACCCCCGAGAGAAGGGGGGGGGGGGGGTAAAACGGAGATTTGTAGGGGCCGACCAAAAAATTTAGATGCTCCAAACCACGGTTCCATTCCCTCTCTTCTTCACCAACGGGCGTGCCAAGGGAACCTGGGACACAGAGGCCCAAGGAAACAGCGCCCCTGCTGTCCAGTGGACGATGGCCACGGCTGGTTAGCGGCAGGCAGTGGTGACCCAGCCAACTGGGCTCACCGGCACAGCGAGCATGCGACGGGGGGCCAACCGTAAAATTTGGGGAAGATCAGTGATTGGCCTCAGTGACCCACGGAGAGTCGAACATCATGAAAAATACCACCAAGTGGGACCCCAAAAAGGGGGTGGTGAACCAGTAGATCAAACAATTTTATAACTTGCCTTTCCAGGTTGTCCAGGTATAGTTTGATGTTGGATATTGTACCTTCCCTCCTACTCTCTGCATACATGTAATTCGTATACAGAGTAAGCTAAAATGGGAAAATGGGAACCTCCCCTGCGGCAAGTCCCGAACCCTAGGTGCTGTACAGTACCGGTACTCGGGACCTTGCTTGATGCTAAAAACTTTAAGAGTACATCGGTGCAAGGAACCCGCGGGGACGGCACGATGGATAGCTTTAAACTCTACAGCTACCTACCTACCGAGGTAGGTAACTATTCAAAAAAGCGTAGTTATATTATTGTCCGGAGTTTCGGAGACATAAAATACCCCGTAACTAAACGCCCAATGAGCAGGCTCACATGCCGCCCCACCCCCGTGACAGCCGTAAAGGAGAAGGGATGCTTTCATGATCGAAAAACTTTTTCCCCGAGAGACTCCGCTCAAGAGAGGTGGGTATCTATTCCACCTAACACAAAAACAACTTTCAGCAAAGAGAGCTGGATCAATGGAAGGTCAGTTTCAGGATGATGAATCAGTACTACACCTTCACCAGGGAAATAAAAGTTGGCGAAGTATATCCAGACGCGTTAATGAGGGTATTTAGAGGTGTTTGGATTATATATTACCCCTGAAAGATACCGGTTAAGGCCTCTTTATAATCCAGCAAGCCATATTTGGCTCTCGAACAAAGGCTATTGTTTTATCTTGAGGCCCTAGGTTGGTTGAAGTACACCGTGCTTCATCTCATTCGCTAACATGTATTTCTCCAGTGGAGGTATAGTAGGTATGATTCTGCCACCCAAGCAAGGTACTACCTAGGTAGGTAGCTAGCAACTACTCATAGCAATAGCAAAAACACTACCGAAAGAACCCTCCAACTCTGATCTGATAATATCGTTACAATATAATATGTACGAATCTCAAATTCCCATAAAAAAAAGAGATCACTAGATATATATACAGTAGATGTATATATAAAACATTCAACATCAATCAAACTTGCCAACCCAAAATCCAAGCATATATGCTTCCATTAACTCCTCCCAGGCTCAAGTCGCGCCCGCCGTCCATGCTCCGTTTCCGCCCCAAATGCTTGATTTTGCTCCAATTCATTCCCATCATGATCCAAAGATGGTCGGCTGAAACCGCACCCAAAAGATCTGCTCGCCCAAGCAAGCACGTGTATTGCTTTCCTTTTAACTGCAATGTATTAAAAACCCCCCACCCGACAGACAATGCAAATAAAGCCTCATCAATGGCCTTTGACGCACGCACGCTTGCTCGCCCGATCCAAATAAAAGTTGTGAACTGTTAGGGCACAAAGCAGAATTTGCCCTAGTCGTACAATATGGGCTATATCAGGGCGCAGTATTGTCGCCTAGCGGTTGTTGGCCCAATATAGATTCCGGTTGCCTGCTGGAGTCCTGTCGCGGAGGCACCGATGCTGCCGACGGCGCTCTGTGCCGATTTGTAACCGAGCCCTGCGTCACACTGGGCGGAAGATGGGATCTTGATATCGTGGCGCCAACCGGATTATTGAGCAAGGTGGACGAAGACTCGTCCACAAACACCGATGTTGGTGGTGGGACCCCGCTGTTGTTGTTGCTGCGGTCAAGCGTGCCATGAGAAGGGCTCCGCTGTGGCTCTGGCTCTTCTTCCTCCATCAGCTGAGCAAGAGCGGCCCCTCTCCGTGGCGGCGCAGGGATGACCGTGACAGGCAGGCTATCAGTATCTGGTGTTGACCGAAACTTTTCACGAAGCTTTTCTGCTTGGCTCACAGCGAACTCTTCAAGACGGTCGCGGAAGTCCCACTTGTTGGCGTCCTCGGCTGGAATTTTCTCTTGGGCCGGGACCCGCTCCTCCTCATCACCCCGCCGGACGCGCGGCAGAGGGAGACCCCGAGCCAAGGAGAACCATCGCCTTCCCGTGGGTGTTGTTTCTTTGGGAACCAGGTCGGCTTTGATGGACTGTGTCGCTGGTTCCGGTGCGGGGCTCGTGCTTCCATCATCGCTATGGCGACTCGAAGCACTGCTGGCACTGCGGGACAGCGGGTTGCTGTCCTGCTGCGGGGGAGGAGTGGTGCGTGAGGTCGTCTCCGTCAGAGGGTGGTATCGGATGGCATAGACGGTACTCACAGCACTGGCGGAATCCGTGCGGCTGATGGGCGTAACAGCTGGAGGCGGACGAGCGGGCCATAAAGGGGGCTGTAAGCCCCGTATCCTGTCGTGGTTGGAGAGTTGGTTATTCGCATTCCCTCCTGACCTCCCAGCTCCTCGATATCTTGCCCGAGACCGATATCTCGAGGTGATGGAAGTCACCGTGGGCCAAATATTGCCCCGGCCACCTTGGTCATTCCTTCGACCATTTCCACCAGCCTCTTCATCTAGGTCATCAAGCTCCTTCCTCATTGGCCTGGAGCCAGTGAAGTCTGCTGGGGTTAAATCCAACATCTCGTCCCCGTCAAAAACTTCCCTCCCCAATATTCCATCTTTCTTCTCCTCTCGCTCCAACGCTTCGATCCTCTCTACCCATTCCCATACTATGACACTCGCAGCAGCAGCCCCAACCCACCGGACATATTCTCCCCATCCAGTAAATTCTGGTTTGGATATGTCCAGAATGAAGAAGACCACAGGGACAAGAATGGCTAGGAGTGATAGCATGGCCACCAAGCACATGTTCTTCATCAGGGGGTGATAGAATGCGTATCGCTTTTTCATAAGGGCGTAGTAGATGACCCAGGCGGCGTAAAGAACGCCCAGGGCCAGGGCAAAGAGATAGCTCAGTGCTGGGACAGCCTCGGTGAAAGACCTTGGCCTTGTCTGCCCTTGTGTGGTGTATTGGAAGCTGTTCAGGGACTGAAAAATGACGTCCAAAGTAATGAGAGCGAAGGCGGTCCACTTGATGATAACTTTCTCTCGCTGGCGGGGGAAAAGTCGAATTAGCGTTTGTGCTTGAGCAAGCCACAGAAACGTGTTCGATATGATGCGAATGATTTTAATTTCGTTGCCGCCAAGAACATCTTCTTGTAACAACTTTGCGTTTTGAATATTGGCATGGTACTGTTCCTCTGCAGCGCGAAACGTGCCGGCAGTAGCAATGGTTAACGAAATGGCAACCGTGAGCGCTGCCACCTTTTGCAACCAGGGACGGCCACCAATACTTGTCCCGGTTCCGCTGGTGAAGCCTTTGCGACCAAGCACCACGACTCCACCATCCAGGAAGGACCTCGGCGTGATGAAGAGCATGATCACCAGCGTATATGCCACAACAGTGGTGGCAGCGAGGGCGTAGCATTGTGGGAATGTCGACGCGTAGAAAGGATCCAGGATGTCTGAAAATACTATCCCATCGGGTGTCGATAACGACCCGCTATCGGGCTGTACCGTGTCGGCGATGGTGACGGACCCTCCCCCGTTCGCGATGATTGCCGGGGCGGCAACCAGCGTGCAGGTCGGTTTGAAGAGGGCGCCCGCGGTCAGAGTGACGACATCTCCATTGGCCAGCGACAGAACCCCGCCTACCGGCAGGCTGAACGTAGTACAGCTGGCGCGTGTGGCTAGGACGACAGGTGTTTCGGAGGCAGTCGTGGTGACGGTTGGAATCAAGTCGCGGAATAGCTGGGGCGCCGCCATGCTGGGCTACGTGGTGACGGCGGCCAGCCGCTCGGGGATGCGCTTTGGCAGTCCTTCCGCCTCACTCTAGTTATCGCTCACTCGCCATGGAAAAGAGTCGCAACCGTATCGCAACGACCGTCGCAAGATGTCGCGTGAGTCGTCGAGTCGGTTTGCGTCGGGGAAGCTGGTCCAGGCAGGAAGGTGTCCCGAAAGCTGGTGAGGCCAAAAATATCGCCCAGTCTTCTCCTCCAATAGATGCAGATCACGTTTCCTTGTAGAACTGGTTAATGTCTCAACAGTGGTGTAGAATCCGAACGCGATCAGTTGTTTAGCATGTCGTCGCAATGTTTGTGGCGTGGGGGGAGGAGGATGCTCGTAAAGTCTGGGCGCCGAGAGATCGATCTTCTTCGCTTTCGGGGATTTGGGAACACGCAAAAAAAGGTGGCAGGCGGCGAGCCAAAAGTGTGAAGGCGATGTTTCCGTGAATCTAGACGCGTGATTGTCCCCAGCGCTATAATTGTCGAATTTTCCGCTATTGCAAGCCAGGTTGTCTCGAATGTGTTTGAACTTTGACACCAAAGTGGTCAATAGCCGGGGCAGCGAGGGATACACCCCTTCTCAACAGCCCCTCTGCAAGACTTTCCAAAAAGCGGAGAAACCGTGCTGCGCGATCCAATGGCACTGTGTCTCGGGGTGACCACAGTTTGGGAAGGAAGAGCGCTAGCAGTGACTTGCAGTCCCCGTCAGGAAGGGGGACCTTGGTGGGTGTCCTGGCAGACTTCAATCTCTCGAGCTGGATCTTGCGAGAAAACGTTAAGCAAATCTGGGTTGTGGTGCGCATCGAGATGCATCTAATGTGGACACCTGTTCTGTAATGATTGCCGGCTCGCAGCAAGAAACGGCCAATATCGCACACACCTAAGTGTGCCTCCGCGAACTTAGTCTTAATGAAAGGAGGTGGGTTGGCGTGTTTAATTCGCGCTTTATCATTGAATGGGCAATATCAGCTACGCGGGGAAGGTGAAGAATGCATGGCTGTGCGCAACGGTCGTTTGGGGGGTCTCGTACTGTGTGCACTGTGTGTGTTCGTACTTCCCGAACAGGGATAGCATGGTGTGCAGGCCGCTTCGGATGAGATGAGGCCCGGTCCACAATCAGTCCCTTCCTTCCAGCAGCGAGTCCCCTCGTTATTGCAGTTTCAATCTCAGCACAGTACAGAGTACAGCTGTACTTACAGTCTTGGTATCTTTTCCCTGCGCATTTGTTGATTATCGAAGTCTGGTTGTGCAAGCTCTGCGAGCACAATATGTTCACCTACGTGTCTCTTGTGTTGCTTCTCACCTTCCACAAATAGAAAGAATTGATCATCAACCTCTTCTCAAACCAGAGGTGGCAGGGGGTGGACACTCGTCATTCCATGGATGATGGAACTGCCGATAAGCAATACTTGTGCAGTTTGTCGCCAGCTCATTGGGGAGCAAATGTGGCGGGATCAGCATTGGAATGCTCAAAGGACGTTTCACCGCTAGCTCTTAAGCTCGGGGTAGAAAGAAGGGGTTCAATTAGGCAATGCAGAAGGAAAACGAGTAACTCCGGTGGTCCTCATCCGTTCAACCTTCATGGACGTGATTTTGTTGTCGGATTAAGAGCTTTAACACCGACGTCTTGTTTCGTTGCCAAGCGGTCCATGACGATGGCAGCTCTGCTTGGCAAATGCTTGTCTCTCGCGGCGGGGGAGAACAGGCTTGGCGTCCAGTGGCCATTGATGATCTCTTGGAAGCTGGATCCTGCTCGCCAGCTAGTGACCTGTCGTTTACGCCCGCGGCTTGAAGCCAAACCACTCGGTCGGGAAAGCCCCCCTCCCGCTTTTTCGGGAGAGATCACCACTTCGCCGTTCCTGTATTAGGACGCAGACGACCGCAACTCGGGTTCGATCTTTTTCTCTTCTTTTGTCCCCGTGCCGCCAGTAGCCCACTTGTCTGCGTCCCCCCGATTAACAGTGGTGCAAGACGCGGCCGCCCCATCTAAACCTCCATATGACTACAGATCAGTGGAGTAGTCATGGTTCCTCCCTTCCATTCACCGCATAGACTAAGCGCTAGGCTCTCGTGATTGCAGCGTCGTTTCTCTGAGAATAACGCGCATGTCAGGTCCGTCTCAAAGAAGGTCTCAATTGTACCTAATTTCTAGTTCAGCTTTGGCTCTAACAGCCCTTTATCATAAAAAGAAGGAAGGGCTTCTCTTTCACCTCCAGGAAACGCGTTCTAATTGAGCCGTCTCCAATGCTTCCGCTCCTCCTTGGAACAATTACTCCGAGAGACTCAGTTAAGCTACTATGGGTGATGTACACGCCTTCAGCTCGGGCTTGGCACAAAGAACAGTGAGATCCATCATCAATGGTCCTCAGTCATCCAGGAATGCCACCTCGTCGGTCCCGTGCATCGAAGTGCTCCGAGGAGAGACTTAAGCGTTATGCATGTGGCTTTTGAGGTTACATGAGAGTGCGCACTTGCTTAGTATGCAGTAAGCTACGTATATTCACCACGTGTCATCTGACCATGCTCCATGGTTCAAGTATCGACTCAGAATTGAAGCGACTATTTCTTTGTATGTCAGTGATATGATATGTGGGCAAGCTGCAGCCGAATAAGCTGTACATCTCTCTCCCAATGAGACCCTTCTCGGTATTTTAACGACTTGCCTTGGCTTGGATAACAACTCATAATCTCTGCCCAGAGATAGTCCCACAGGTATTTGTTCTCACTCACACAAACTGAGGTCTAGCCGTCTATGGAGCTGAGTCGAATCCTCTTGATCAACCTACGTAGTCAACATTGGGAACTAGTTATCAGAATGTGATATTGATTCAAATACCAGAATACCTACGAAGTGTCATGGATGATCAGCCCGCTCGACCTAGGTAGGTGCCCAGATGGATGCTTAGTTGTCTCAACTGCCAATGAATAGAGACGAACTTGTCCATTTCAATAATCCGTACCTAGGTAGCCCACAGTTTTCTATGAAGTAGTTCCAAAAATACGATTTGAAAGACGTTCATGAAAAGCCATTGTCTCCGAGAGCCGTCTGACGGGTTGTCCTAACCGAGTCGTGCTGGCATTTCGTTAGCTCGTATCTTGCCTTTGTATCCAATGCCATTTTCACGCAATTCTTGGGCGTGACACACCGCCGTGGTCCTGAATGTGACGGGGCGTGACTGCGCAAGCCCGATCAAACCCGCATTTATATTTTATGGGGGCTTCCTCTCAATTGGATCTCCCGGTTCATTGGGACGGGATGACCCACTGATGGCGACACGACTCGCTGCAAGTGTGCGGTGGTCGACGGGCGGCTCTTCCCTAGGTACCTTAAAAAACCTGTATCCGTACCTAACCTAAAATCGGCCGTCGTCGAAGTGTGATGTGATTTATCCGCGACGGTGGACAGTATTGACTACTCACAGCGCTTCTGAACGACGCGCCTCGCAGCATCAGGCAGCTGGTTGCTTGCCAAAACGGACATGGTCCAATTTAACTGAAGAACACCACGGTGATAGCATTTGCGGCGCGACCCATCAACACGCCGAAGCAGCCTCGAGATGACGGAACAACGCATAAGTCAATAGATCGCTTGTCTTTCTTGGCTTTTCGGAAGAGGATTGATCCAGACCTATATCGGCGGATCACATGCCCAGTCTTGCTCCTCGGACCAGCCAGAACTGTCCTTGGGCACGTCTCAAGAAGGACGGCGGCAGCCACAGAACCTATGCTTCACTATCCGCATTCCTCCTCACTCGACAAACCGCATGGCTGCCCGCAATTCAGCAGCGCGCCCCTAGCGAGTGGTGCCACATGGCGTTATCTCTCCATTCGTGCTTGGAAAAGGTATGCAGCGCAATAACAGATCCTCATGCCGTGTGTATTTGGGGCAGGATTGGGGCTTCCATTCCAGATAGAAGTAGGCAATTTCGTCGGCAATGCGGGCTTTTGATGACCAGACACCAGGCCAATTCTGGAATCTGGATGCCGTAGGCTGCCAACCCTTTCAACCTGAATGTCAAGGCGGGGAAGTGGATTGATGGCCGGGATAAGAGCAGCCTGACTGACCTGCACGGCCCGCCAGTCGAACGCCCTGGCCGCTTCCTAAATCCCTTGCCCAGCGTCTGTCGGGTCTTTTGCGAGCGGGAAATTCACGTTGGTGCCAAAGTATCTCCCCGTCGGAGGTTTGCGGACAAGTGACATGGGCGATATCCGCCCAATTGAACGTCAAGCCCGCCCAACAGCTGGTCAGGGGCTCCCTGCAGCATTTCGTTTCAGGTCCACAGCCTTCCAGCTCGTTTTTCCAGAGTTGCCTGCGCCTTCCTGGTTGCTCGCAGGCGCCCGAACAGGAACGACGGGGACAAGTGAATGAATGGGGTGGAAACGAATCCATGCGTAGGGCCGCTCGTCTGCATCTCAGGCGTGTTGCCGCTGTCAGAAAAGACGAGCCCAAAAATGACTGTTCTACCTTATTCATAGGCCCCTCCTTTTTTTCCACATCCCTTTACTGTAATCCGTACCTACGGACGGATATTCCAAGTGCGCCCACTCCCAACTTTCAGTTGGCGTGCATATCTCCCTCATCGTCTTGCTACACAACACGGCGGCATTTCCTTCCTGCACACGTCTTTGCATCGTCGAGCACAAACCAGGCGACGGTGCATAGTTGGCTCTTACGACGCAAATTCAGTTTGCAGCGCCTTGTCGAGACGCGGGCCACGGATCATTTGTTTCATGCCAATCGCTCGTTCGCCCCCCGCCTTTTTTGTTCCTTCCCTTGCCCAGCTCCCTTTGGCGAATCTGGACGGCCCTTTCTCTGTCTGTTACACACTGCGACGCGATCGCATAGCACGTCCCCAGGCAACGCAGCCCGGTTTCCGATCATTTTCATCGTAGGCTTGCGGACGACAAGCACGCAAGACAGTCGGCGGTCGTCAACTCTCGAATGCGATTGACACGTTCGGCCCCTCCCTTCATCAGCCCAAGCGCCGCCAAGCAAAATTTAAAAAACCAACCCCCAGACCCAGCTCTTAGACACGTCGCCAGCCTCCTCTGGGCCTTCGTTAGCCTGGAATCTTCAAGGGTCAATCACTTTTCATTTTCTGCTTGATGAACGGCGAGGTGTAACGGCGGCAAGCGTTTTGCGACAAAATCGGCGCAAGGCAACCCCTGCCTCAAGGAGCTCATTAGGAAGAACAGTTGGGATCTTCGCCCAGGTTTCATGCGGGAGCTATTCCTTTCACCATGACGAGGCCCGAGATTATTCGTGCTGGTATGTGTTGATTTCGTTAACGTTCAATCCCTCCTTGCGCCGCAAATCTCATCTGAATGAATGTGGCCCGGGATCTCTGTGGCTGGAGAGGACTGGGCGCCTGGAACTAGGAGGCTTTGGAGGCGTTTTGTTTTTACCTTTCTCGGTCTCTGCTTCAGCCTCCGTGCCCCCTGGGCGCCATACCGTTTCTCTAACTCTTTTTCATTTACCCAGACACCATCGATCTCCAAGCCCGTGACGGCCCAACCGCGCAGGCACACCACAAGCCGGTCCCCGACGCCCTTGGCCTGCTCGCTCCTCACCAGGCCGAGACGCTCCGTGAGGTGGCGGCAGAGACAGCCGAAGATCAACTCCACAGCCCGCGGCCGGCGTGGAACGGCGAGTCGAGCGACCCCCAACAACTACAACAGAAGCAGCAGACTGGCCCGAACACGATGCAGGCCGGCTCGCAGCAGGATGCCTTGGCTATCGCCCAGAATGGCGGCATCGAGGCCGACGATGACCTCGATGGCGAGACCGAGGTGGATATGGACGACGACATGATGGACAAGATCTCGAGCTCTCCCTCGATTGAAGATGGTGGGTCCGACTTTCCTCCGCGTTTTCGGTCAAGCAGTTCGGCTTTTTTGTTCCAAGGCTTCATTCTCCCAGGTCCAGCGATCTTGAGTCAACCTCATTTTCTCCACATCCCAAATACCCTGCCATCTTCCGCTGGACGATAGAAGCTAGTAGCCGGGCGGTTTGCTTGTTTTGTTTTCCCGTTGCCATCATCATCTTTCCGGTAGGTATGAACCAAAGGATGTAGGCGAGAAATCATCGTCAATGAACCCGAAACTCGGCGACGACCATAACCACTTCGCCAACGACGGCAACGACGACAATACTTCAGCGATATCGACCACACCACTTCACCGGACAGAGCCACGAGCGATCGAGGAGTGGCCGCCAGGCAGAGCACTGAATGGAACAAATGACCACGAGGTGGAGACAGATGCGGATGTGGAGGATATGTTTGAGGATCGGCTGCCAGGTATCAATGAACATGTCACCAACGATAAATGCCGCGAGGACGAAATCTACCAGGTCTACGAATACGATGAGGATTGTCGGTTCCTTACGAGTCAGATGGCGAAGATGATGATGGCGATGACTTTCCTATTGAAGACCCGAGATTCCGTGATTCCGGTTGGGGTGATGAGTGCTTACAAGATACAGAGGACATCGACTTCGAATTTGTCTACGCCCTTCACACCTTCGTAGCCACTGTCGAAGGACAAGCCAATGCCACTAAGGGTGACAACATGGTCCTGCTTGACGACAGTAATAGCTACTGGTGGCTGGTGCGCATCGTGAAAGATAGCAGCATTGGTAGGTCTTTCCAGCCCGGATCATCGCAACGGGGACGGCCAAATGCTAACCGTCCATCTCCTTCAGGCTATCTGCCAGCAGAGCACATCGAGACACCAACCGAGAGGTTGGCACGGCTCAACAAGCATCGGAATATAGACGTGAGTCCAAGCCACCATATTTTCTAGGAGCGGAGCTGACATTATCTGTAGCTGTCACAAACCATGCTGGGCGACCAGGCTGAGAAGTCCCGAAACCCTCTTAAGTCGGCCATCAAGAGGAGGAAGGCCAAAACTGTTCAATTTGCACCACCTACGTTTGTCGACTACTCCGATAATGACTTTTCGAGTGAAGAGGAAGACGCAGAAGCAGAATACTTCGCGCAGCAGCAACAACAACTGGCGACACAGGCTGCGGGCGACGCAGAGATTGAAGATGAAACAGCCAAGGTAGAGCCGCTGAAGCCGAGATTACAACTGAAAGAAGCAGCGCCAGAAACGGTGAGGCAAGAAGCCGGAGTCGAGACGGATGGTATGACAACAGGCAAAGTCGGAATCCGCAACAGCGAAGAGATATTCGAGACCAAGGCGGGCGACGGGCCAAAGAAGACAAGCGATGGCACAGTTCGAGACTCGTTCTTCAAGGACGACACAGTCGAGACCAGGAAAATTACCCTTACCCCGAACCTTTTGCGAGACGACAACGCACCAAGGACGTCGGCCGATTCCCGGGATCTGAAGCAGCGTGTGAGCTTGGACAAGCTGGACAAGGACAGTCCCCCTGGCAAAGATGACAAAAAGAAGAGGGACAAGAAGGAGAAGGAGAAGAAGCCGAGTGCGTTTCGGAGTCTGTTCTCTCGTAAAGATAAGAAAGCGAAAGGAGAAGAGGACGACGATTCGTTCGGCAAGCCCTCAATGGATGTCGACTATCAAGACCGGGAGATGGAGGAAGAGGAAGTACAAGCATCTCCTGAGAAGTCGCAAGGCCCTCAAAGGAATCCGAGCAAACTGCAGAAGCAACAGCCTCGGATTGAGCCGTCTCCGACCAGAAAGTCCACCATCACCTCTCCAAAGGATTCCGGCATGGATATCGTAACCATTCTTTCCGAAGGAAAGGTGAATAACGTGGCGAACGTGCCCCCGGCCTCCATGCGTATAGTTAATCCGGGTATGAAGGAGTCCCCTGAGGGAAGCCCCCGGGACCAAAGGGTCAATAGAGACCAATCACCCGAGGCTACTAGGACGGACGACAAATTCGGGGCACCCAGAATCGCCATGTCAAGGGCCCCAGCCGAAGATGTCCAGCCTCAAAAGACCATGCAGGCAAAATCCCGTGTGGAACTGGATGATTTCGACTCGGATGAGGATATTACTCCTCAGCCAGCTCGGCAGGCTCCGATCCCGGAAGCCGTTCTAAGGCAGCAGCAGCAGCAGCAGCAATATTATCAACAACAGTCACAACAGCAACGGTCTGCCCAGAGCAACTTCTCAGACAGCTACCAACTTTCTCAGTCTGCCCCGGTGGGTCCGACTGCGGAATTGGGAAGGAGTGTCCCCGTCAACACGACACCTCCGCAACAGCACGTCGAACGTCTGTCAGAATCGCCTATTGAGGTGTCACCGATCAGCAATCCGCCGCCGCTGATGGGAGATACCTCAAGCCAGGAGGAAGATCGTTCGTCAACAAGGTCCTCACCGTCTCCGGATCTGATCGAGCACGACGATGGAGATACGCTTGCAAACCAGGACTCAATGACCACTTCGACATCCACCGCAACGGCTTCCACTTGGAATGATGTGAATCTCCGAGCCTTCTTCGATTCGGGATCCGACATCCGTGACCTGCTCGTTGTTGTCTATGATAAGTCAGATGTTACACCCGTAGGCCCAGAGCACCCTATTGCTGGGACTCTATTCAAAGAGCAGAACGCCAAGCTGGCTGAGATAACAACTGTAAGTATACCCATCCCCTTTGGATATCTGATGTTGCCGGTGTTCTAACGGGATTTCAATCAGCAACTTGACAACATGCTCGGCGATTGGCTGGCACGCAAACAAAGGCTGAGAGGCAGTGTTTGAGACTGATGCTCAGTCCCTTTGCTCGAACCAGAAAGCCTCAACCACCTGTCGATTTTCAGAGTTGTTGTATACTATTACTTGGCATTCTGAGGTTTATTTTCGTCATGCATTTACGACAGTGCACGCATATTTACCATTCCTTTTTCTTCTATTTTTTTTTCTTTCTATTCTGTTTAGGGGGTTTTGGAGAGGGGCCTGCTGGTTTATGGCATCAAGGCGGCGTACGGAGATGGATAGGACGAAAGACGCACTAGCCAAACGGAGAAACGGATTGAGTAGCGAATTAACAGAAAGACGACGGTCATTCAAATATTGGCCGGGGTCATATATACCAAACACACAGGCAGAAAGGTATACTTCAAAGCCTTGTGTGTGCTTTTGTTTTGATTTTCTGAGCTCATGCTTGCCTTTCCTTCTCACGGGGTTCAGACGCTTTTCAGGCGAAGTTTTCGATGGTGCAGGAGGGGTGTTGGGAAGGAGCAGGAAACCACAGTGTATGTTTGAAAATAGCAATCATATGTGCGTGGGGACAAGTATGCTATCCAGTGAGCAGCAGTATTATATTATCTGTAAACCATCAAAGTTTAAGGCGGATAATAAAATTTATAAGACGGATACCGGTTCTGATTAAGCTGCGTCTGACCTTGTAGCTATGCTCAGACGTTGGTAGCCATGTTTGGAGTCATTTCTCGCCGGTGATATTTATGTTGCCGTGTCAGCGTTGCACTGGGCTGCCTGTTCGCTTTTCGGGGCAGGATATGAAATGTGGGGCCCGAGATGTATGTCCGTGTTTGATGAGGAACATGTCGTGAACATGTGCTCATAGCTTCTGGGTGTGCCTAGGCTGGGTTGTACAACTTGTCTTGCTCATTAAGCTTAGCGTTGTCATAACCAATGTGGTGGTGGGTTTTGTATCTAGAGCACTCATGACGGAGATATTACTGGCAAACTCAATAACCTATCTGGGTATGCAAATTATTTAGACAGACATCACCAGAAGGAGGGGGAAAGGAAAACGCATTTCACTGATATCGGAAGGTTATTCCGTACGGATAGACTCTACCTACGTAGCTGCAAGTGGTATTCGGAGTAATAAGACTACGTACGGATTGAGGACGTAGGACATGTACCACCTCTCGGGGTCGCGCATTTCGCATTTAGCGTGATTTGAGGTGTGTTTTTTTAAATGAATTTCATAGCAAAAAGTCAGGCCCCATGCTTCGTGCAGTTTTCCTATTCTGAATAAATTGCCCGAGATAGCGGAGCACATGTAAATACCTAGGTAAAGATAAAGCCCGCTAGTAAAACGGAATCAAAAGCCAACAACCATTTTCTTTTAACTGAACCGTTCGTTGAATTATCATTAATTGCTTGCGTTCTATTTTCTACCTAAAACCTCCAATCGACACTTCCTCTTAAGCAAGATAAGACAACAACTCATCCCATCTATCTATCTCATCCAAAATGGCTGCTCTTTTCGATTTCGGCGCGGCTAACTGGTCGTACTACACGGTAAGTTTTTCATTCACTCAGCTGCGAAAAAGAAAAAGCGGACAGGAAAACCAAACCCGCATGCTTCATTCGGCATAATACGCAGTCACAGGGGCGCAGGAATTAATTCGTAATATATAAAAAAAATCTCTAGGTCCCCGCCGCATTCTTCATGGTGATGGTTCCGCATATGTACTCGAATATTTTGGCCGGCAAGAATTATGACCTGGCAAAGTAAAAAAAAAAAAATTTTTAAAAAAAAAACACCCACCTATATTACTCCCCTTATCAGAGGGACTGAGGCAAGCTTTTTGGGGGGGGGCTAACAAAAAAACAATGTAGCCCCTACAAGGTTGAGGAGCACTGCGCCAAGGACACGACCTTCAACAAGGTGGTACGTATTGACAAAGACTTTTTTATATGACCTTTCAGTTGATGATGTTTATTTTGTCATCGGAACCCAACCCCCCTTGTCCCCTTTCCCCCCTTCACTTGTCTTTTGCACATATACATATATCTACACACACCATATTCTAGTTGCCCAACCAAACTAACGCAGCAAAAACAGACCCTGAAACGTATCCAGCGAGCTAGGGCCGCGGCCAAGAACGGCTTCGAGACGCTCAGCCTGTTCGCCGCGGCCGTCGTCGCGGCCAACGCGGCCGGTGTGGCCGCCGCCCGGCTCAACGCGCTCACGCTGGCTTACCTTGCCTCCCGCGCGGCGTACAACTACGTCTACGTCTCGCTCCAGGATAACGCGCGCACGGCGCCCCTCCGGACGCTCACCTGGGCCGTTGGCATTGTCATTATCATGTCGCTGTTTGTGAGTGCTGGTAATGTTGTCAACTAAAATGTGGGCAAACATGTAACTAGGAAAGGAAGGACATGGATGGAGAGAGAGAGGGAGGGCTGTGTATATATAGATAGGTACCCAGTAGCGTTAAGGATATGTATGTAGTAACTTGATAAATCTCATGGTTCAAGAGTTGATGACTTCATGTGTATATATGTTTATCTGAAATGCAACCGTGTTTGAAGTATAAGCGTGGTTGTGTTGCGGGAGTGTTCAAATCATACACCCCCTGCTGGGTAGGTAGGTGTGATTGGGTTATTTAATGTCGTTCAATCGTTCCTTCCAAACAAGCATAAAGTTCCCGAAGCGCCGGTGGGTCGATAATTAGCATGCTCTTCATGACTTCCCAACTAGGTAGCTGCCTGCCTATGGGAAGGAGGTATGCACATTATGCCCACAACTCGCAAAGAACGTCAGCTGGGAACAATTACAGCCCAGTTTAACAAATGCCCTCACCATTGCTCTTATACAAAGGATCCTTAGTCCCAACAATTAGGTAGCTAGGCACATGTACTCCTTCCTTGTTGTTTTTGGGTTGTTTTCACCTTCAAAATGTTCTTTCTTGGCCCGCTGAGCTAAATGTAGAATATATAATTGTGAATGACCCCATTCATTTTCCCCTCTCATCTACCTACCCCAAAAATCTTGCCCAATCTCTCAAGATCCGACCCAAGAAAAGCATCACCACGGAAAGCGGATCCCCGTCATTTAGCCTATATAAACCCACGCGCGTTCTCACCGTTACCTTTGACGATGGGAAAATGTACAATATCTAGCCAATGACCCGCTGGTTTCGCGGCTCACAGACAGACACACCCTTTTGTGTGTAAAAGTTTCGGAGTCTCTTCCGGCGGGACGGGCGGGCGCGCATCGGCCGCTAGCGGTGCGGAGAAGAAGAAAAGGCCTTTGCTTTATAGCTGTGCCTGCGGTGGTAAGTATGCATGTATTGTATGTGCGCGAACCCCTGGTGCCTTAATTTGGAGCCACGGATAATCTTGGCCGGTTGGTACATACAAGAAATATGCCCCTTCGAACCAGTGCTGTGCTGCGCTGTGGTGGGGACGGTCGATAATACTACACTCGAACCGGGCCGTCGTATCCAAAGCAAGCAAGCAAGCAAGCCTGGGGAGGTAGGTAAGGGGGCAGGAGGTAGACCGAATGAGCCGCCGCGGCGCAATTCGTGCGGGAAACCCGGGTGATGGCGCGGACAGCAATGGGGTTGTGCTGGTGTGGTCGAGGATGTGATGGTACCTCTTTTATATTAAAGAGGGCGGTGGGACTGTTGCTCTCACAGCTGTTCCTCTGTTCTCTTGATGGTATTAGTGGTGTGCCGTCATTTCTGCACTCGGCTCCCTCGAAGATGGTGTCTTTTATATGGGTGGCTGTGGCCGCCTTGGCCGGTCTTGTCGCGAGCACACCATCACCTAAGAGCCTCAAGTCGGATCTGACCATCTTGATCAACAATGACCTGCAGGGTACGTTAACATTGTCAGCAATAAGGAAAAAAAATCACTGGCTGGGGATTAACTTGGCAATAGGATCCGCCAGTCCTCACTCGACTTCTGGCCTTATACTCCTGGGCCGTCGATCATATGACGATGCGGTGGCTGGCTGCCAGGCTTTGGGCGAGAACCTCTGGTCCCCAGAGCTGAACACGGCAAGTATTCAGCCCAATCTCGACTACCTCGAGTTTCAAGGCAGATACAATGCCTCGACGGCGTTCTGGATTGCCTCCCAGAGCAGTAACGGTACCAGGACGATAGACTTGTCGGGAATTGTCTCGTCGCCTGTCCAGTCAACACTGCGGCTGCCCGCTCTGTGCACCCAGACTGCTCCGTACTCGAAACAAGGCTCAGTGGATACGAGCACCAAGTGGCAGGTTGCTGTTGACGCCAACAACCAGACTCTAACAGGGTATGTGTTCTCACTCTGCAAGTGTTCTATGGAAGAAATATAATACTGAGCCAGCTTCAAGTTATCGAGACCGACTCTCGTTTCGGTTCATGGGCATCCGCTTCGCGTCGCAGCCCAAGAGATTCACCTACTCTACCCCTTTTCAGGGGTCTGGGGAGTCCGTATCTGCGCTGTCATACGGGTCACAGTGTGCTCAAGGTTCCAGCACAGGCTCAGAAGATTGCCTGTTCCTCAACATCTGGACGCCCTATCTCCCGAACCCGAGCTGTGGGGAGTTGAAGAAAAACCTCCGTCCTGTTGGCGTCTGGATACACGGTGGTGCCTTCACCGACGGGACCGCGAACGACGCAACCTTTGATGGCGGAAACATCGTGTCGAGGGGAGACATGGTGCTGGTGGCCATCAACTACCGTCTCGGGACCCTGGGCTTCCTGGCCCTGAAGGACGGCGTCACCAACGGCAACTACGGACTCGCCGACCAGATCACCGCCTTGGACTGGATCCGTGCCAATATCCAAAAGTTCGGCGGTGACCCAGACCGCATCACCATCTTTGGCCAATCCGCCGGCGCCGGCTCGGTGCGAGCACTCATGGCCTCTCCCAAAGCTGCGGGCAAGTTTGCAGCGGCCATCCCGCTCAGCAACCTCGGCGGGATCAACTACGGCACCACCTACTCCAAGTACTACACCATCGACGAGGAGGTCTCAGTGGCAGGGAACGCCATCGTCCAGGCAGCCAACTGCACCAATGCCGCCTCCCAAGTCGACTGCTTGCGCCAGCTACCCACCTTTGCCTTTGCGAGCCTCGGCACCAGAGCCCGCTTCCTCGTCGTCGACGGCACGTACCTGACCTCACCCAAACTCGCCCTCACCTCGGGCGCCCCGCTCCCCATCCACCTCATGATGGGCATAACCCACGACGACGGCAGCCCCTTCATCACCTTCCCGAAAGCCAACCAAACCGACGAAGCCGCCTACCTCTCCTCGCAGGGCTTCTCCCTCCCTCCCGCAGCCCTCTTCCCCCTCGTCACAACAACAGGGAACCAAACGCTCGACCTGTACAACACGTCCTCCCGGCTCGCCACCGACGGCATCTTCCGCTGCGTCGACCAAGCCACCGCAGTCGCAGGCCTCTCTTCCGGCCGCCTCGGCCCGAGAATATACTATTACGAGTTCGATCGGACCTACCAAACAGGCTGGCCCGGAACTGACGTCTGCAACCCGCCTAAGACGGCCGCGCACCCACACGGCGACCCGTCCCTGCCCTATTTCCGGTGCCACTCGGGCGAGCTGTACTACCTGTTCGGCAACCTGGCGCGCCAGGGCCTGCCGATGCGCGACGAAGGGGACCTGCCCTTTGAGCAGTACGTCCTCGACTCGTTCGCCGCCTTTATCAGGGGGTACGATCCGAATCCTGACCATGGATGGCTCAAGGCAAGGGGGTACGAGAGCACCCTAGCTTTGGTAACGACAGAAAACGGAAAGTGGGTGCCCAGCACGGCAGACACGAGAACGCTGCGCGCACTGGACTGGCCTGTCTCGAGACAGGGTCCGTTCAGGGAGCTGGAGCAGTGCGAGGGGTTGGGGCTTGGATTGGACTATTACACTGGTTCTAGTTGAGAACGATATGTTTGGATAGCATCGTCATAGGAAGAGAGAGAGGCAGGAAAAAAATAATACTCAGAGATTTGTGAGGAGAGATGGATACATTACCCTACCTACCTACCTTACTTGGTAAGAATAGGAGGATGTTTCGGTTCTGATAGGTTCATTGGTTTATATCTGAGGAGGTTTTGTTCATGGGGTTTCAAGAAACCAACCCCCAACCCCCAACCCCCAACCCCCAAAAGAAGAAATCATGAACCCATTCGTTGCTCACTATGTCTGATAGGCCTTGCTTCTTCTTCTTCTTCTACATCTATGTTTGCCAAAGACAATATGAAAGAAGTGAGTGGTACCTACCTACCTACCTAGGGAGTAGTTAGTTACCTTGGTGTAATATGATCAATCACCTTAACAACCGCAAGTACAGATGTATAAACATTGTTCTCATGCACATGGCCACTTGGCGTTTGACTCATCAAACATAGGCCCACATAAACAGTTAATAGTATATATAATTATGACATAAATTATGAAATGGGCAATCAGCGCCACTCCATACATTTCCAGTATGTAGCAGCGTTAAAGGACAGCAGCAATATTGTACAAGTTTTGAAAGGACGACCAGAAAAAGATGCGTCGGAGGAGGGTTGGCTTGGGTGGCGAGAGTGAGTTGGTTTTTTTTTTGTCGAATTGGCGAAGTGGGTGCGGTGATCCCCGGGGGGCCTGCCTGAAAAAAGGAGGTTTGATTGGAGGTGGTTGTGTCCTTTGTCGTAAGCGGGAATCATGGAAAACACGCTCATGAGGCTTCAATGGTCGTCCCACCGTTTCGTCTATTCGCGTGCCCCGCATCCAGCTTGTCCGTCCGTTCTCCCTGCCAGACTTCTTTCAGTTTCCCATCCCAACCAGCGCAGCAGGCATATATACGTATACAACCTCGACCCCTTTTTTTCTTTCGTCTTCTTTCTCTCGGGGGTTTATTTCCTTCATCTCGTGTCTCCAAGCGACGAACGAACATGAAATTAGAGAGCCGGTCTCGCGGAGCCACTACCGAGGACAGCACCGACTCGGTCGGCCGTGTCCTTCTCCTCGCCTCCCAGCCCTGAGCTGGAGCTGGTCAAAAGGTCGTTGCCCATCTCGCGCATGCGCTGCTCCTGCTCCATGGCCGTAAGGTTTTGGTCCTCGGCGAGGGCGAGGGCGAAGGGCACGCCGACTAGCAGGGCGCTGACGCTCAGAGCCCAGGCGGCGCGGCCCGAGAAGAAGAGGGCTGTTTGTACCGCGCTCGTCGTGCTTTGAATCTTGTTCCACACCCACCCACGCGTTGTTGGCGGTACAATGTCCCGCAGCGCGTACAGCCGCTCCGCCAAGGACTCCTCAATCGGATCGTAGTTGCTATCGGTAGAGATCTCGGAGTCTGATTTTTTAGGAGATATGGGTAATTAGCAATTGGCCTCCCAGAAGTAAAGAGATACCGCTTTGATATGTTGTCGCCCTGCCTGCCTGCCTGCCTGCATGCATGCACCCCATCAAAGCTTCTCCTCCGAACTTGACCTGACCACCTGGTGGTAAGGGTTCTTGATGGAAGACGAGTACCGCGAGAGAGCCAGCTAGACCCCCCAGCTTTTCACGTGCACCGCGGCCTGCAGCAAGGCGCAGAGAAGCTCAGAGGTAAAGAGTCCGAGGGGCAAAGCTCGCTCCCCCTTCTCCCTAAAAGAAATATCCAGGGCGCGAACTCACCCGTATCCGTGAAATCCTCGTCGTCGTCAACCAGCTGGTGTTGCTGGAAGTGCTCGTCCTCGACTTCTGTAAGCTGAACCATCGTGTCGGATTTTGCGAGTTAAAGTCGCAATTTGCTGGTGGAATAAGTCTGCGCGTGAACAGACTTAAAAGATTCAGAAGTTGGGGGCGATGGCGGTGATGATCGAAATCTGGCTGGTTCAAAGAAGCGTATTTTTTTTGGGGGGGGGGGGGGGGGGGTTGTCAAAGATTTCGATTGCAGCCACACTACCAAAGGCAAGTGGTCCCGAGAGACGCGCATGACGGGATTTTCTTTTTGAGAGGCTAGCCTCAAAAGGGTTGGCATTGAATGAGAGGCCGGAGATTAAGCGGCCCAATCAGGTTGAGCGTTTATCAGTCGCTGGTGCTTGGCTTGGCTTGCTTCACCATGCTCGGTGGTGGCCCGCCCATCGTACAATAACAGGACGTATTTCTGACTGATAGTTGAGAGGGAAAAAGAATTTGCGCAGGAACCTTCCTAGCAGTCTCTCAGAGACTTTTCATGGTACATAACATAAAGATTGAGCAGAGTCAAGACTATCGATTCGTACACAGACCATTGACGCCTATTCAAATATAAAAAGATAAAAGGGGTTTGTTTACTATTTATTCCCAGGTAGGTGTTCCGTATGTCGGTAGGTAGATTATTTTTAAATGTATAGACCTCCGTGCTATTAGGACGTAGGGCGTGATTAGTCATTGATCGTGGGCACAGGACAAGAATCACACCCCATTTCATCATCCTAATTGTCCGGATACTCATCCGATTTTTGTAGTAATGCCCGCAGTCACACTTGCCCAACCTCCAGAGAGCATGTCTCGAAGAGTCTAGTCGCAAACAAGCTTTTGATTCAAACCTATTAACCTCGCTGCAAATGCGATTGGGTCTTTTTGTGCTGCTGGAAAACACGGTCGATCATGAGACGCTCATCCCCTGTCGAAGAGATCCAATTGGAGTAGGTGGATGACTGTAGCCGGCCGGGGTCTGGGGACTCATTGCTCGGGGGCTGAACCACGTGTTCCCGTGGCGTACCAGGCCATCGGGCCTCAGTAGAACATTAGAGCGTCCGGTGTCAGTCGGGTACGGAACAATAAGGGGGGTTAAGTGCGCTGGTGCGGAGGTTTCTGCCGGGTCCCCACCTAGCCGTTCCGTCCGGCTGCTACTCTGTTATATTGTATGGAGGTATCCGATTCTGGATGCGGACAAGTCGTCTTCTCATTTTAAACTATGTTATGGGGAAATGGGCATCAGGCGAGATTCTGGGGTCATATTCAATAGCTGTGGCCGTGGACGAAGGCAGCATTGCGGTTGGATAACAATCGCGCTTCTGTTCCCTAATTAGCGGACCCTTTTCACAAGTGAAAACAAGACGCCGCGAAATGCCAAGCCCAACAACGCAACCCCACCCCTCGTGTCAGCTCGAATTGTCTCGCCTGACCTCGTTTAATTGAAAGAGCAGTTGATGGGGACAAACACCGTCGACGACGTCAGACTTTGTGACGTCGTCGACGGTGTTGTTATGCGAATATATGGCAAGTCTAACGTTACGATCGACCCTAAAGCGAACTGGCAAAAATAAAATGAGAGAAAGAAAAGGACCCTAAAATTTTTTTTTTTTTTTTTTAGAAAAGTGGGAAGGGCTGGAACGGCAAGGCCAAGACCAAGAGCTTATCTCTCCGCTCAGTCTTCGCTACCAGCGTCAGACTTGGCGAGAAGTCGATTAGAGGCCAAAGCACGCTTGTCTGGACCGAGACACAAATATCTGTGTACGGGAAATTTGTGATTTGTAGCAGCATGTTCAAACTCGAATTCTCAACTTTGAGGGTTGTGCAGATTTGTGCCACCCTTCCCTCGAGGCAGTGCTGTTGTGTCAGCCCCACGGGGCATTTTCCGGTGTCTGCTGCACAAGCTCATAGCGGGAGGCGAAACACGTCGTCGGAAGTCGGGCACGCGCAGCGTTTCTGTTGTTCAGTGTTTTTCGCTGAGGGAAAAATGACAGGGTCGGTCCGGAATGCCCCGACCGCTCCTGCATGTCTTTTCCGACAGTCTGACCTGACGGGCCACGGCGGGATGTCGTTCCCCTCCACGTTCCCCCGCCGCTGATCGGTGGGAGGACAGGCGATCTGTTGCCGTTGTCGGAAGTGGGATGAACCATCAACGGTCCCGTCGTCGCATGGCTGGCCTGCCACACTACAGGGCGCTGTGAGATTGAGGGACAGCCAGCCGGGATGATAAACTTTGTTTGTTTGGAGCTGAATTGGGCCCTGGCTTGGTAGCTTGGAAAAGGTTTCTGCGCTTTTTTGTCTGCGTTTTTGTCTCCCCCACCCTGGACCCAGCCAGGCTTGCAGCATGCCAAGGGCAGCGTGCCAGGGCCCATTGAGTCCCGGATGGCTCGGATTGGCTGTCTGGCCGATTGGGCCCACCAGAGACGCCACTAGAGCCACTTACCCACCGAAAAAACATCCTTGAAAGCCAAAGGCGAATTGCTGGTCGACTTCGACGCCGTCTTGGCCTGTTGGCAAAGTTATTTCATGGCGCGCATATAAAGTACTTATGGATGCCATCGTCTGTGCAAGGTTTTGCTCCCTTCGATGGTACGACCCACACTCTTTTCGCCTTTTCCATCCTGGGAATTGGCCGGCGCGTCCTTCTACACTTACATATACACACCGCGTCCGTCAGCTTTGCGTCTGGCACCGTTGCAGTTGGCGACTGCACTTTGTCGAGGTTAAACTCACTTTGAGTTCGAGGTGCGCCTTCCTCGCCAAAACGCTCTTACTCCACATCTCATCGGTGGGTGGGCTCGATAACGAACGTACCTTCCTTGGTACCTTCCAGGTTGGGGATCTAGGTAAATCTTGCCCAAGCAAGTCCTCTCGCCTCGTGCGTGCCTGCACCCAGCAACAGGAACACTCACCTTCGCCCTCGCCTGCCAAAACAAACTCAGGACCCGCCTGTTTCCTGAATGCATCAACTCAAGCACGACGCTCTCGTACCAGTTTCCACCGACTGGGGGAGACTCGACCGCGGCGCATTCAAGGTCGACCCGAGGCTGACTCGTCTTTTGGTGACGTCGCGTCCTCCACTTCGCACATCTGGCTCGGGGTTCCTGGTTGAAGGTTGAGCGCACGGATTGCTTCTCGCCGCCTGTCGCAGTCTTTGCCTTCCCATTTATATTTTTGTTGTAACAACAACCCCCTTGACCTCTTGGTTCCCGCACCTCCTTGTCGTCAAAGGTCGGCTTGCCAGCTGCCACACTACGACAGCCATGGCGTGGGATCACCTGTCTATTACCAATCCGCATCTGGTCTACATCATCCTCGGCGGCTTCACCTCGCTGTTCATGCTCTGCTCTTCTGTCATCAAAGAGCGCATGTACATTGGTGAAGCCACCGTTGCTACGCTTTGCGGTGTCATCTTTGGCCCCCATGCCGCCGGTCTCATCGACCCGGCGTCATGGGGTAGTGTTGACATCGTGACCATCGAGTTTTCTCGCATTGTCCTCGTCGTGCAGTGCTTTGCTGTCGGGGTCGAACTGCCCAAATTCTACATGGAGAGGCACTGGAAGTCCGTCTTCTTCCTGCTCGTGCCTGTCATGACGTTCGGATGGCTGGTCACCAGTGTGTTCATCTGGTGGCTCATTGAGCCCCTGAGTTGGCTGGAAAGCTTGGTGGTTGCTGCCTGCGTCACTGCCACAGATCCTGTTCTGGCCTCGTCCGTTGTCGGAAAGGGCAAGTTTGCGAAAAGGGTGCCCAAGCATTTGCGAGATCTCCTTTCCGCTGAGTCGGGATGCAACGATGGCATGGCGTTCCCCTTCATCTACCTCGCCCTCTACCTCATCCAGGATCACCAGAGCGCGCAGAAGGTGTCGTACCACTGGATTGTCTACACCATCCTCTACGAGTGTGTGTTTGGCGCTGTCTTCGGGTTTCTCGTGGGATACCTTGCGCGCCATGGCATCAAGTTCGCCGAGAAGCGTGAGTTGATTGACCGGGAGAGCTTTCTGGTCTTCTACTTTGTCTTGGCCCTGTTCTGTGCTGGGTCTGGCAGTATTTTGGGCCTCGACGATCTTCTAGTGGGCTTCGCATGCGGTGTTGGTTTCTCCAACGACGGATGGTTCACGCAGAAGACGGAAGAGTCGCATGTCTCCAACGTCATCGATCTATTGCTTAACTTGACCTACTTCGTTTATTTCGGCACCATCATCCCCTGGGAGATGTACAACGACTACGATATGGGTCTCAGCGCCTGGAGGCTGGCGGTTTTGGCCATCTTCGTCCTTCTCTTCCGCCGGGTCCCAATCATGATGGCGCTCAAGCCCTTGATTCCCGACATCAAAACGTGGCGTGAAGCACTTTTTGCCGGCCATTTCGGTCCGGTTGGAGTCGGCGCCATCTTCGTGGCTATCTTGGCCCGGGCCGAGTTGGAAGTAGAGAAAACTATCCCTCTTGCTGTGCTACCACCCGAGGGCTCGGAAAACTACGTGTTACTGACCCTTGTCTGGCCCATTGTCACGTTTCTCGTGGTCGCCTCTATTATCGTCCATGGCTCCTCCATCGCTGTGTTCACGCTTGGCAAGCACATCAATACACTGACAATCACCATGTCTTACACTCAAGCCGGCGAGGATGGTCCCTCGTGGATGAACCGCCTTCCTCGAATATCGTCACAGTCACGATCACAAGCGCGAACCACTGACACAGATGTCGAGGAGCTAAAACTTCCCGACTTTCCTCCTGGAACTCTGCCGCCGATCGGTCTTCCAGGCCATTTTCTGCGCCGCGTCCACGACGAGGATAACAGTACCACTAAGCAAGGAAGCAGGGCATCATCCTTGTCCGGGCGTCGAAAGAGGAAGAAGTGGGATGATGGGATTGGACCTGGAGGCCCTATCACCCAGTCAGCAATCTTTCCGCAGCGGCGCGGCCCGGGCGAGCAAGGAACACTGCCTTCCGGGGGCGTTGCGGACCAGACTCGATCCGAGCAGCAAGATCCAGCAATGCTGTCGCCAAGTGATGCTTCAAAGGCGTACCGGCAGAGGGAAAAGGACCAACAGAAAGCAAGAGTCTCGAGTGAGGAGCCCTCTCAAGAAGATATTTCTCCTGACGATACGACAAGCCCCGGAGGGGCACCCAGGGGCCAGGAAATTGAGGTTTATGACGAAGGCGATCACGTCGTCATTGAGAATGAAGATGGAGATGTTTTAGCGGTGGAATCGTCTTTTGGAGAGGATAATGAAAAACATGCCGAAAAGCTGAAGTCTAAGCTCCGGGCAGAGGGCGGACCGTCTGGCTGGAGCATTGATTCGTTGAAGAAGAGGCTGACTAACTGGCGCGAGGAGGAGATCGAGAAGCGAAAAGAGAAAGAAAAGACAACCAGGAGGAGCGAGCCAGCTAGAGCATATCAGTTCGGCACCACGGTAGGTCTTCCGCATCAACTTCCTGCCAGCCGAAACCTAACATTTTGTGCAGATCATTGTGGAAAACGAGGACGGAGAGGTCGTAAAGAAATACGAACTACCCACCCAAAAGCAGGAAGGCGGCCCTGATTTTGTCAGCCAAGGACTGAAATACATGGGCATGGGTGGCCGGGCCAATAAGACTGGAGAGAAGTTACCCGCGACAGGAGGTCCTTCGAGCGAAGGCGACTCGGCTGCCGCCTCCGCCCCATCAACCAGACCAACCCTACCCAGCTGGGCTTCTGGCGCGTTCACCCGAAAAGACGCCGGCGAGTCCTCTACGCCGAAAAATAGGAAGAAGAGCGTAGTGGAGGAGCAGGAGGAGGAGGACGACCGGCACATTCGTTTCACCATCGGAGGTGTCGGCCAGCGATTGACAAAGGAGGACTTCATCAAGAAGATGCAAAAGCTGGATGTTGGAACACGTCGGGAAATCATCGATCAGTCTAACGCGTCGCACACAGTGAAAGTTCTCGCCAAACAGGATCCGAAGCCAAAGCAGCAAGGCGAGTCATCACGCGCCCAGGATTCTAAGGAGAAGCTGTCTGCGTCTCCGAACGTTTCGCAACAAGATGACAATGCTGCTGGCACAAGCGAGCAAGGTAGCGGCTCACGGTCGAGATCACGGTCGAGATCACCTTCAAGGTCACTGTCAAGGTCGATTTCACGCTCGCCATCCCCGGACGCTAACCAGAAATTGCCGGATGCGCCAAGCCGGGATGCTCCAGAGACGGCTGTTGAGCGGCGACGTAGGCTAGCGGTGCTCAAGAGCGTCGGTGATGCAGGCGATGAGGAGGACACGGGAGAAACGGCGGCGGAAAGGCGGCGTAGAGAAGCCGCCCTTGGCGTTTCCTCTACTGCCGCAGCTGCCGAGGACAGTGACGACGACGATACCCCCAGAGTACCCCCGCCTAAACGGGGCATCCGATTTGCCGATGTTCCTGCCAAGGGGAAGGAATGATTTGGGGTAATCAAAAGAAGCACAGAGCTTACAAGAATTGGGAGAGCATCTGCATGGGGGCGTCCCTGAAACTTGACTTTGTTTTCTGTCAAGTATTACCTGAAGCACGCATGAATACCGTATAGTTATGGAGCGATGAACTACCTATTAGATAAGAACAGTTAGATCTAATACGATATGGTATCAGTGTGTCTTGAGGCAGCAATGGCTTTCTTGTTTGGTGATCTGTTGAAGTTCCTGTTCGTTTTGACTTTCCCGAGAGTTGGTATCTCAATGCCCCAACCCTAATGATTCGATCTTCATTTAAAGACCGAACCATCCTCTTTACCTATTCTAGTTCACTAGCTCCGAGAAGAAGATGTTGATTTCTGGTATGGAAATGGTTCGCAAGAGCTTGGAATAACAATAGAAGCACTTTAGGTAAGATATCTACTGGAGCCTAGGATAGGTAGGATCCATCATTATTGACAAAACCCAGGTAGGCAGGTAGGTTGTCTCTTTTCCCTGATCGTTCTTAATTAGTGTGACGATCTAGATCCTCGTCTTGGGGTTTGGGGTGAGGATCAAGGGGTTGAGTGGTCACACACAGTAACCAAGGGTAGATAGAGTATCAAAGAGTATCAATAGATCGCTTGCCGAACCACTGTTCAATTGCAAAGACTAACTGTCTACTTTGGTTGATAGCTGAGGAACCACAAGGCTCTCCAGCCCTAATCAATATATAGAGCTAGTGGCTCTGGATGGCTCTACCCAGAGCCACCTAGAGCCACCAGATCCTGGCTAATTGTGACAATGCGGGTCGCGCCTGCATTCGTGCCTGAGGCTCCTAGCCCCGCCCAATCGGGATCGTCACAATTAGCCCGTATTCGCAGATTTATGATGATGCAATTTATTTGGGCTATCGTTATATTATGCATCATTAGATGCCTAGATATCTAGATAGTTGCATCTCTGTGTGAATCAAGAGGCGTGTGTCTCCTATATATGAACTACCTCGCTGAGGTTCCTATGTACTGTACTTACGTAAGAAACCTACTTACGTACTAGCTTACGTACCTCGCCGTCGTCTTCGTCGTTTGTGGTCATCGTCGGGCCTTTTGACAATTAGCTTGAATTTTCGCGTTTGTGGTATTTGTTATTCGTCCGTTCGCTCGTTCGCCGACTTTGCTCGTTTCTTTTTTCAAGCAAGATAATCTAACCCAGACAAGAATAAGAATAACAACAAACGAGCCCCTAGGTAAGGTAGGTAAGTAGGCAATTATCTACCTACTTACTTATCTTGCCTTATTATATACCCTCTGCATGACATTACATAACAGGGTAGATACCTAGGTACCTAGGTAAGTAGGTGAGGTAGGTAAACAAGATACAAGAAGTTGAAGTTGTAATGTGTTAAAAAAAAAACCGCCCCTCACTCCCGCTATGCAAATACGCTCAAGCACATACAAGGGCGGGGGGGAATAATGGAAGAGGAAGATTCGGTTTCACATCTTCTCACATATCCTCCCTCCCTCTCTCTCTCTTTCGCTCGCTCACTCTCCGTTCTCTCGTCTAGTATTAATCAGTAAGCAATTCAAGTTCCTCGGAATGCAGAAGAAAAAAAGACTCCTGTGCGAAGTTCAAAGCTATCAAGGTAAAAAGGGGGATTTAAAATAATGGCTTTCCCCCGATCGCCAAAACCATGCTGTATATAATCAATCCTCCAAACAGCGAGCAAGCAAAAGTTGTTTATATATCCTATTCCATCCATCAAAGATGTGGAACAAGAAAACAACCAGGATTCGAGAAAAGTATTCCCCGCCAAATATGTTTTATATGTGTCCCAACCACACTGGTCCACGTTGCCCCCCTCGGGCACAGCTCAGATAATCCCACCCGGCGGATCATATCCCGTTGCCGTCCCGCGAGCGGTAGCGCCCAAACCGGCGCTCCCTGGCGCGTCGGCCGAGAGATCCACTTGTGCGTTATTCGTTTTCCTCAGCATAAACATGGGCTTCTTGCCTTCCTTGTCCAGTTGCTTAAACAGGATCAGAGGTTTCTCATCCAAGCCCAAGCACCGCTCCTGGTCGCCGTAGACAATATATAGGGCGTACTGGTCCCACGGCGCGTTGATCTGGTATTTTTTCAACGCGGCGGGAAGCACCTTGTAGCACGGATCATCCATACTGACCCGAAACGACTTGAAGATCTCCACTGAGGCATTGCTGCTGGCGCTCGGGGTGTCGGGCGCCGGTGTTTGCATTCTCCGAGGAGCGGCCGATTTATCTCCACGTGAGGAGCCATAGTGGTCGTTCTCGGCAAATGTGGACCGGCTTGATGGCGTAGCCTGGTCCGAGCGGTATGAGCGTGTTGAGAGTGTGGCCCCCGTACTCGTGGTAGGTGGCGAGGTTGGGGATGGCATGTTTGGAGACGGATAAGACGGGGACGCCGCGCTCGCGCCTGATCCGTTCATTGCTGCCAGGTGTGATGACGATAGAACGGCCCTCTCTGCGGCGCCAGATGGATCGAGGGTCTGCTCGACTATGGAGCGATCGTGGGTAGTTTGGAGAGTTGGCGAGGCGGCCTTCGGGGTGGCTCCAAGCATGATTTTCTTAGTCGAGTACTGTCGTTTCAAGCCACCGCCGGATTGACCAGCCGTCGACGGCGTGGGTGCAGGGGGGGATATACTCGCCTCGTAGACTGCCTGTCCATTGTTGACGTTGGGTAGGGGTTGCTGGGCGTCCTTGGCAAGCCGCAATGCCGGCAGCATGTCCTCGCGCAGTCTCCTAAAGTCGTCTGTGAGCCTCCGCAAGTCTTGCTCGACGAGGCTCATGCGTTCATCTCGGAGTCGCAGTTGTTCCACAAGATGCTTGATGTCCTTTAACGTCGCATTCGCGGATTGCGCTTCCGTCTCGGCGGCTGGAGTCGGAAGAGTTAGCAAAAGAAAAAGTTACTTGTTTTGGCTGGTCGAGACAGGTCGTACTTAGTGGCATGTAGTGGTCGCTCTCAATGGGCACATCCTGGGCCTTCTTGACATCGTAGACGGATTTCAAGATAGTCAGACGATGGCCAACGCTGGTGATGCCCATCTGCTTGAGATCGTCATGTTGCAGGGCAACCAAAACCTCTCCGACAATGCCATTTTCTGTAAAGATCTCAAGTGTCAGCGGGACGGACCGATACTCGCGGAAGGAGGATGCGGCGGCGGCTAACCTATAAACCTGTCGGAATACTGCTGCACGCCAATGGTGGCAATGAAATCGGCGCATTCCTCGGCCGTCCATTCCGAGATGATGGTCTCGGGTAGCCTATCTGCGCTGGAGTGGTAGCCATATGTGGTGGTCGGGGTGTGCTCGGTGGAGGGCGGGTCCGAGTCGATTGGGGAGCCCTCGACATCGGTGGCGTCAATGGGCGAGCTTCCGTGTATATCCCGCTCGTACTCGTCGTCGGCGTCCGACTCTGCGTAGGCGGTCCCGCCGTCAAAGTTCATCGTTGCGTCGTCGTCTGTTCTGTGGTTGGTGGTGGTGAAAGATATGGTCGTCGGCGGGTAGAGGGGCTGTTCAGGTCGACGACATGGAGGCTTCTTCGTTGGGTGATCGGAGCGGGCGTATCTCGATGCCCAAAGGTCGAGGCTACAGGTAGTCGATCAACCAGAAACGGGCTGCGAAAGTCGTCGATAGGCGACGGTGAGGTCGACGATGACGACAGAGAGCGCTATCAGCACGCAGGCGAGGCAAGCAAGCAAGCGCTCGATCGCGGCGGCAGCACACGAGTGGTGGTGGTGGTGGTGGAGTTAGTGGACGAGGCAACCGCAGCGACGCCAGCGACCCGACGACGACGAATGCCACAAGCGTGCGACTGCAGGCAAGGTGGAGGCGGGAGGCGGGAGGCGGAACCCAGAAGCGCTGGGCGGCGGCTGGACGTCGGGCGGATTTGGCTTCCAAGAGCTGAGAGCTAAGCAGGCCGGCGATGTAGAAAATCGACCGCGGTACTGAGGTGGCACTAGGTTGGTCGCTGAGCAGTGAGGATGCTGACCGGGACGTTGTTTGATTGTGGGTTCAACCAGTAGGCTCAGGTGCAACCGTAGCCGCTTGCCTGAGCCGCTCACTGTCCGCAGGTTCCTGGCAAGTGCCTGGGGTGAAGGATGGTGGTCAGTGCATTGTGGAGGCCTACCTAAAGGCAGACTAGCGCGCACTTTTCAATCCTGTCTCCACATCCTCGAACCGCCCCGCCTGCTGCTTGCTGCTGCTGCCCACCACCCTGCCAGGGGTCTGTTTTGGAGACATTTCGTCAGACGCGGCAACGGGCCTTGTGGAAGGAACAGGACCGCAGTTTGGAAGGTCATTCCACTATCTCTCATCGGGCTGTTTGGCTCGTAGAACAGCGCGAAGCAAGCCCAGCTTCTTTTTATAACGCTGCTTCAATTCCACAACAATCCTTTCGACCCAAAGGGCGGCTGGCTAGCTAGCTGGCTGTAAGAAGAAAGACCTGTCATTCGAGGGTATTCATTCTGTTCTCAATCTCCGTGTATAGGTCCAAATGCTGCGCAGTTTCCATCCCAACATCGAACCCCCCTTCCCGGGTAAGAGAGAGCTCGCATCAATAATCCCAAGACATAAAACCCCGAGCCCAAAGTTGCGGCACTTGCCAGCCTTATACGGGTCCGCCAAAAGACCCTTGAACAATCTTCAACACGCCTCCACCAGGGAAATAAAAGTTGGTAAAAGTACATTCATATCCGTCAAATAAGGATATTTAGGCGTTCTAAATTATTTATTACGCCTAGATAGTAGCGGTTAAGGCCTCTTTGTAATCCGACAAGGCATGCTTAGATTTTAAACGAGGGTCAATATTTCATCTTGAGACCTTAGATGGTACAACTTGGTAGGAGAGTATACCCGTGCTTCATTCACTCACTGTCATCCATTTCCTTCGTGGGACGTGTGTCTTCCATAAAATAAAAGGCTCAATGAATG
Source organism: Podospora didyma (assembly GCA_033439775.1). Taxonomy (NCBI): domain Eukaryota; kingdom Fungi; phylum Ascomycota; class Sordariomycetes; order Sordariales; family Podosporaceae; genus Podospora; species Podospora didyma. The sequence continues at coordinate 1,531,242 of JAULSW010000007.1, forward strand.
CGACCTCGGTTTTTTTTTTTAAAACAAAGTCACTTGACTAGACCATTATTTCACGAGAACGCTGGCCTCGGCAAACGGACGGCGGGCTGGGTGTGCCTGCCTTGCTTGCCCTGTTCCATTCTGGAAGAGCCCGATTGACCATCCCCTTCTCCCCTTTTCAAGATTCCCCATCTCCGAACCCCCTCCTTTCATTTTTGTCTTATCCGAATTCCGAACACAACCTTTTTTCGCACTTTATAGTAACGTCGTCATTTCTTCAACTTTATCACACCCAAACCCCTTTTCTCTCCAGGTACATACCTACCTATTCAAGTTACAATATGAAGAAAAAGTTTGAAACACTCATCTCCCCCCCCCCCCCCCAATCCAACCTTCCCCATCTAGAAACAATAGGGTTTCCATCCATCCTCTCCATCTCTGAAAGAGAAAGATGAGATTCATAAAACAAAACATTTGGCCGCCGACCGACCGACCGAACCCCCCTTTTTCTCCCCTCCCTCCTGAGGGGGAAGGGAAGGGGGTTTGGTTTCCCGTTCGCCCCGCGTTTCATCTTGTTACTTCAGGCCGTTTCTCAACTCTCTCTCTCTGTTTTTTCTTCTCTCTTCGTGTTCGTCCCACACAACCCAGCCAGCCAGGGCCAAGTAAGTTTGGTTAGAACAAGGTGGGGAGACGGGGGAGAGGGGGGGATGGGGGATGGGATTTCGGATTATAAAACAAAACACATGTTCGAGATTGATGGCGACTGGTTGACGAGACTCCCTCCGAAAAGAGCAGCTCCTTTTCGGCTTTTTTAAATTCTTTCATAAAAGTTGCAGCCGGATATATATATATATATATATATAAAACATTCATTCGTAGATTCGTTAGCTACATGATTCATAAAACTAAAAAAGAGATCCTCAGTGAAAAAAGCTTGAAAAAGATTATTGGGTTGTGAACGAAAAAACCCTCATCATACCTAGCATAGAAACAAACGGCGTCTTCTTAACAAAAGTTATCAAACCCCTCCTAAAAGGATATGATAAGGCACTAAACAAAAGAAGAAAACAATCATCGCGCCCTGAAAATGCTAAAAATCAATCGCGTTCTTCCCTTATATCCAACACTGACTGACCAATGAAAACGTCGGCATTTCACCAATGCGAACTCCTCTTCTTCTGCACCCTCCTCCTATCATCATCGTCCCTGTAGCGCCCGCCAACGGTGGACCCTGCGTTTTCGGGCATGAACGGAGCACCGCCGCTGCCTTTCCTCCTGCGGCCTCCCGACGCAGCAGGCGGCTGCTGTTGCACCATGTGCGGGGGCGGAGGGGGGTTCGAGCCGCTGAGCCCTCCGGCCGCAACGCCCCACAGCGTGTTGAGCGTGTTGCAATGGAATGGCCCGGACTGCGTACTCCCGCCTGGCCCGGCACTAACTGGACGGGGCGGGAGATTCGGACTGCCAGACCAGGGGCCAAGCTTGTGCGGCTGCTGCTGAAGATGGGGTGGGGGAGCTGGGAACGTCGGGGGCGGGGCGAACTGCGGAACTTGCTGCCGGGGAGGGAGCGGCGGCGGCGGCGGCGGCGGAGCTAGTGTCGAAGGGCTGTTCATCAGAGGCCGAAATGACGACGGTAGGTCCTGGCCCTCGACACCGTACTTGCGTCGGAGCCTCTCGGTTTCCTTGGCCACCTCGGCCTCCTGTCGCAGCCGCTCTTTTTCTTCTTCCTCGAGCATTCGCTTGATCCGCTTCTGTTCCGCCTTCTCTCGCTTCTCGCGCTCTCGCTCTTCGCGTTCGACCATGGCTTGCAGACGCCGTGTCTCGGCGTCGATGTTGCTGTTGTTGGGGGCATTTGGGACAGCACCATGTGCGTGAGCGACGAGCGGTGCAGGGGTGGGAAGGGAGGGGTATGGCCTTGATGTGATAGGGCTGGCAGCGCTAGGGGGGTGAGAGGGAGGTATATTGGACAGGGCACCGGACATGGCGGCGCTAGGGGGCGGGGAGGAGTGTCCGCCGTTGGACCGCGAGTTTTTCCCCCTGCCGCCGCCGCTGAGTAGTGCGGAAGGTGACGGCCCACCACCCCCTGAGACGTTGAAGATGTCCACCTTCGGGGAAATATAGAGGTCCTTGATAACCTCGGCACATAGCAGCAGAACGATCTCGAGGCCCTTCTGGTCCTCTACCTCGACGCGCTGTAAGTTCGGCTGGTAGACGGTCAAGACACTCTCCCGGCCCGCTTTGAACAGCGCGATGGTGATGTCGGGCTCCTTGCTCTTGCGACCACCAAGACTCTTGCCTGACATGTAGCACGTCATGTCCTTGCTGAGGCGGCCATCCTTCTTCCATCGGAACATGATGCGCGGGGCCAGGTCGGCAGGGGCTACCTGCACTTCACGGTCTATGTCGCTGGTTGACGGCAGCCGGAAGGTCTGTACTGGCATCTCAAACTCCCAGCTGTCCGTCTTGTTCCAGCCGCCCGCCACCATCTTGACAGTAACGCTCTGGTCCGGGTTGTACAGCTGGACGGTGAAGGCCTCGGGGACAACAGCGGTGACGGCAAGAGGCGCGTTGTTCTGTGCCTGGGCGCGAACCTCGGCAGCTGAGAGCGTCGGCATGGACCACTCGGGCTCGACCATGACCTCGCCGTAGATCACGTCCGGGTTGTAGGCGTCGGTTAGCGCCACGGCATATCGGTTGCGTGAGGCTGGCAGAGAAGGGTCGGCCCGTCGGAGTACATAGTCAGCTGCCGGGTCAGATCCGTTTTGGGTAAAGAAGAGGACGCTGGCAAGCGGGTTGTCGGCCGAGGGCCGGTAGCGAAACGCCGGAAGATTCTCGTCGAGCATCGTGGGCGCTGTGGGTGGTGGCGCTGGCGCACTCGATGCGGACGCGGAAGACCTGAAGAGTGAAAAGCAGGGAGGCTGTGAGGAAAGCAGAGGTGGAACTTGTCTAAAACGAACTAGAGCGTCGCCAAGTCAAGTAGGCAGTAACTTCTTTCTGCTCGGTTGGAAATGGGGGTTCCGACTTTGAGGGTGGTTGTTCATGTTCCAAGACACAAAACACAAAAATACAAAAACACCTTGGAGCAAAGCGAAGTGTTAGCAAGGAAAGACCTGGATGGTGACTGAGTCAGGTGTTAGATGCAGGACAGCTTTAGGAGTGGGATGTAAGGCTGACCCGGGGACCTTGTGGACCTGGGGCTGAACGCGCGGGAAGGGACGAAAGAGACAACGCTTGCCGACCCTCTGGCGAGCATCAACCCCGCCAACTCCATCCCCAAGGCATTGGCTAGCGACAAGCGCCGTGGCGCCCAAGACGCCAACGTCACTGATTTGGTGGCCCTCGGCTCAGCCACGACTAGCAGCATGCATTCAATGGTTGTATGCTCTGATTGGCCTGGGGCGTTTACTTGAGTGCGGCAGTGCATTCATTTCACTGCGCTTACGGATTCACTGACCAGCCGTTGGAACATTGGCTTCAACATGCAATCACCGCTTACCACTCAAGTTTATGGATACCCGTACATACACATTTTCATGGTTTAGTGTATTGTACCATCTTTCGAAGTCGTAACAATGAATGAGGAAGCAACTTCAAAAATCAAACTTGAAAAGATGACTTGAACAGTCTTCAACCAATCTTTCAAACCCAAACACTCGACGACTTAACCCCCAGGCTTGAAGTCATGGAGTGCGAGGTGTGCTCGAATCTTGCTAGTTTGGCTTTGCTACCCGGCCAGCGAGTTGCCAAGATCGTTTCATTGGCTTCGTTGAGGGAGGCGACTCGCTGTGCAGAGTGCATTCTGATCCGGGATGCGCTTCGACCTCTAAAGGCCGAGTGGGACGAGCGCGACCTGCGTTCGACTGCCGAGCTGCTGATTACAAGGGACAGGGCGCTGCAAGTTCGATGGCCACGGGGCTCTGTGGCACTCGAGCTCTTCACGCGGGACGGTGTGTGCTTTCCTTCCCCCCGTCCCCCCTTTTTTTCTTGGTTTATTTGATTCGAGTCTGCCTCTAAATTTGTTGACCAGGCGACACTGGAGCCCGCCATCCGGGCATCGGGACGCTCAGCGAGGTCAGTGAGCGCTCCGACTCAGAATCATCCTTCCAGCTTGCCGCCGCGTGGCTCCAGGACTGCATGACGAATCATGAGCTGTGCAAAGACACTATCCCCGTTGCCCTTCCGACGAGAGTCATCGATGTCGGGAAGGATGGGGAGCAGGATCCCTTTCTAGTGGTCACTGACGGGCGGCGTGGCTCATATGCTGCTTTGACATACTGCTGGGGCAACCCGTTAAAGCATCGAATCCTCAAAACAACAAGTGATAACTTCGAGAAGCACCTCTCAGCCATCGCATTACAAGACATGCCCAGAACTCTTTGCGATGCCGTGATCATCTGCCGGCGGCTGGGACTGCAGTATCTGTGGATCGATGCGCTGTGCATTATTCAGGGGGATGACGAAGACTGGGCGAGGGAAGCCGGCAAGATGTGCGATGTATACTCCAACGCTGCGCTCACCATCGCTGCCGATCACGGCGACGGCAACTCGGCCGGGATATTGGGTCCTCAGGAATACGGAGAGCGGCCTCGCAAGCTGTCTTTGAACGGGCGGCGGGCCGTCTACGTGCGAGAGTTCAGGAAACATAACGACGTGACCTTGCTTTACCGATCGCCCGATGCCGAAGAGGACGCCCTCACCCCAATCAACCAGCGGGCCTGGACGCTTCAGGAAGCGCTTCTCTCGAAACGTATTCTCCATTATACCGCCGACGAGATGGTCTGGGAGTGTACCACAAGACGCGAATGCGAGTGCCGCCTGGGCCGACCTGTTGCGCTCGACGATTCGCCAACACGCTTGTTCCGCAACGTCGACCTATTTAGGACCCTAACATTAGCTGGCGCCTACCAGGAGTGGCGGAATCTCCTCCCAGTCTTCGCCGAGCGGCGCCTCAGCTTCGACGACGACAAGCTATCGGCTCTGTCGGGCATGGCCGATCAATTTTCACGCATGTGTGCTACTGTGTTCGGCATTACAGACCGTTACCTGGCCGGTTTGTGGGAGGGCGATCTTCCACGGGGACTGCTGTGGACCGTCGAGGACGACTCCCACTACACGCGGGAGCAGAGCTTTCGAAGGCCGCGGGCTTGGAGGGCACCGAGTTGGAGCTGGGCGGCTGTCGAGGCTCCTATTGCGTTGAATCCCAGGTCCAACTTTCAAAGCGCCTTGACACTCATCAAGGCCACGGTCGAGCTGCTAAACGACGCCGACCCCTATGGCCGGCTGAGAAAGGCCGAGATAGTTCTCCGTGGACGAATAATCCACGGATTTGGCGTCAAGATTACGGCGGCCAGACCTTACTCACCTGGCAGGGAGATAGATGGCATGAAGTATGAGATCGTGGATTCCATTGATCGGTCTCGCCCCGTCGACTTCGATGATGTTTCCGCCGCAAGGAGCGGTGGGCCCGAATATTCGTGTTTGCTCATTGGGACTTCGGCCGTCAGGGGTGCCATCTTTACACATCATGCGTTCCTCGTGCTGAGAAGGACCGGGGCGGATCCAGATGCGAGGATATTCGAACGAGTAGGGATGTCGTCTTATCAGGGTGATTGGAGCCCAGCGGGGACAGATATGTTTGCCAACTGCCCCGAAGAGACCATTACCATCATATGAGGCAGGTACCTAGTGTGATTTACGAATCCGGATCCGAACTCATCAACAACAGCTTTGCAGAAGGATGTTAGCTCCCCGGGACGACCGTTACATTCAACCGTAGGTCCAATGAATATTTGCCTGGTTTCAAGCGTTGGCACAGTTTGCATGCTGACTTCCTACATGGTTGTTTTTAGTTCTCGATAGTCTGTCTAACACTCAATCTCCTATCCTTGCCGTCCGGGGAATGCATGCGGCGTAGCCACTCAGGCTCGGGCTATTGCTTGGAGAATTGGAAATGGTGTCCCAGACGGGCCCGTTTTGGCTAGCATTCAGCTACTGATTATTGTCGCGTTTGCTGCCCCCTCTTTCCCGCATGAAGAAATAATGGCCCACTTCCAACCACTTTCTTGAATATTAACTACGGAATGCCCAGTGGTGATGGATGAGTGGCGATGATGGGGTGAACACGTTCATTTCGGTCACTCGTTTTTATTTGCTGTGCTGTTCGCAGGTCCACCGTTCTCAATTTCGCGCATGCTTTCTACCGCTCACACTCGTCGAAGTCCAGGAGATAATTATGGGAATCAACCAGTCGAATCCGACGTGCGCGGTCAACTCTTGCCTCAACCAAGTTATTGGATACGTAGACAGCATTGGATTCGCCCAGTATAATGCTTGCAGAGCAACTTATGGAGCTGCTCAAGTAGAAGTCATGTCAGTCCCAGGCCGGCTCGGCGTTTGTTGATGGCAACGTGCCCAGGCACGAAACTGACACTCTACCTCGGAACTCAAGGACCCTTGGCGACTTATACATCGACGACAACGGCCGTCGTTTCAACTACCGGTGTTGTGGTCGGATCAGTACGAGTGTCGAGACTGTCTACGAAACGTTGACTTCCTACTCGCAAGTGCTAGAGACGGCCACAGAGTACACCACGACTAGCGTGTTGACAACGTTCGCCACAGTCACTGCTGCTCCTGCCCCCACCGTCAATAAGCTGTGAGAAACGGGGTGGCTGCAGGCCGACGACATCTGCCACTTCCGATGCCGTATCGTCCTCGGCCGTCGTATCTTCTTCTGCCGAGCCGTCGTCTACCGTTGTGTCTTCTGTTGAACCGTCATCGCCCTCCACTGCCTCATCACCAGCCTCGGCCAGCATATCCGCCACCACAACCTCGCCACCACAACCTCGCCACCTCCAGTCCCCTTGGCGTCGAACTGCCCCATCTTGGAAGAATACTCGTTGGCCTGCTCGTGCATCTACGCCGCAAGCGACGCGACCGTGACTGAAACCGCAGTTATTCCCTCGACGGTTGAATGGGTGACCGAGACATCCACGGCCATCCCGCCGACCTCGACAAGCATCCTCGTAAATACTGTGACAGTCACAGTGCCGGTAGCGGCCACGACAACCCTCACGTCGACCAGTACTGGCACACTCACGACAGCCACCTCGACGACGACCAATGCTGCCACCCCTGCCACGCCGTCGCCGCGGTACCTCGTCGTCAACAACGGCCGGCGCGCCAACCGCTACCTAACCAGCTCAGGCGGCATCCTACGGATCAGCCTCGTCAGCACCACCGCCAGCGGCGCGCAGCCAGTCTCCATCCCAGCGGACGGCGCCTCGCCGGCCCAGCTGACCGTCCCCGGGAGCAGCCCCCTAGTCGCGCTCTACGCCATAGGCGGCGACATCATCAGCAACATGTATCCCGAGACGGGCGCCGCGGCGACTGCGAACGGCCACATAACTACCACCTGCCGCAGCGCGTCCGGCGTCGTGTCTTGCGGCGCTCCAGGCGCGGGCCTGAACTTTGTGTTCGACTGCGGCAGCATCGGCTTGTTCTTTGGCTCGACCAATCCGGCCCCGTCGAGCTGTATCTCATTTACCTTCCGCTTGTCGAGCTAATAAAACGGCCAAACCTTCCCTCCGAAAAGATTTCCGTCATGCATGGCGGAGGAGTGAAAAACTCGTTTGCGGATGGGAATGGGGGGAGCCCCAGTTCCGGGTGCGAGTGCAAGATTATCGTGTAGGTAATAATCATACTATTGAGAGAAGGATAAGACACAACAAAGACTCAAAAGCAGATTTGTATCATATCAGTGCCTGGTAGTGGTTCAAAAACAATGGCGTTTTTTTTTTAAACAAAAAAACTCTCCCGCCTGGGTTATTTTCACACTACTAGGACTCATCATGCCCCGAGACCGAATAATCAGCAATAGGAGAGAACATGTGTAGAAGTTTATGGGAACCGATTATGGGTGCGGATAGAAAAGGTATAAGTTCAGAAGGTACCTACGTATTCACATCTCCTTCAACTCGTGCCGAACTACCAAAAGAAAAATATACAAATTAAATTTAAATTCCTATGCGGGAGGTACCCCGTAAATGACATTCTCATAACTCGATGTCTTCCGCTGGACGTTCTTGCCCTCGGAAACATTATGATGCCATTATGTCACCCTTATGTCCAGCAGAAACACTATGTCAATTAGGGGGTGCTTTCCGAATAGGTAGCACTTCTTTGGGGTGAAAACAACGTACGTGATGTACCTAGGTACCTAGGCATACTATATTGAAGACAAGGTGAAAATCAAGATAGATGTCGTATTTGTGGCGTCACGAAGTGTGAGCTAAATAAAGCTGGCGGGCGGGTACAGAGCCGCATTGAACCAGTCAGTGGGTCGCTGGATAAAAGGGGCCGCTTCGTCAATAAGAAGCCAACAAACTTCAGTTGAAACGAAACCACGCCAAATAGCTTTTAAAAGAAGAAAAAATATCTTGATAAATACTCTGCAAAACGGCCTGGCCGTTATCTACAAACATCTGCTGAGGTTGACCTTTTGTTTTTTTTCGGCCGCACCCATTTTTGTTTCTCATCTATAGTTTCGCTCATCACGGTCCCATGTTGCCATTTACTTTTCTTTTCTGGGCCAACAAAAGGACAATCGCAAACTTCCCAGGGTATATATATATATAAAATATTGCTCCGTAACCATGCATGGCCGTAAAAAGGAACAAAACAGAAAATGCCCGATCCACTAAATGGCTAGCTGGTTTTCGTCAGCTAGTCATCGAGTCGACGTCAATCAGCTGTCGCATCTCGGTCCATTCCGCATCAAAGTTGTGCTGCTGAAGGGAGTCCAGCCCTGCCGCCGCCGCCGCAAAGATGCCGAGATCGCTACTATCTGGCAATGTCAGTCGCGGATCAATAACATCATCGGGGCTCCCTCGGCCACCGTTGGTGCTCGAGTGGTCAGTCTGAAGATGCCGGTCGAGATCGGCGTGGCGGATGAATCTCGCAGGGCAGCCCAGCACAGTGCACACGATATTCCTTGCCAGTGCGACGCCTGTCATCTCTTCGGCCACGGTCTCGGGCAGGGTTGACGACGGGATAGGGTACAGCTTTGGTGGGCGCGTTCTCCCAAGGTGAATGTAGCGAACATGCTCCTCAAGCTTCAGCTTGCTGATGAACGTGGCACCGCACCCTTCCTCCATCCAATTCCAATCAGCAATATCTTCGATCCCAAAGGTGTCGACTTGCCCGCAGACAAAACGGAGGCCCTCGTGGGCCGTCTTTATGTGGGTGTTGAGGTTAGACACGCGGGTGAATCGTTTGTCACAGCCGTCCCACGTGCACTCGATCGTCTTGCGGTCCTCGACTGTCGTTCCCGAGTGGTATATGTCGATGTGACGTTCCAGGTCGGTCTGGCTGCCGCACTTGGTGTCGCAGAACATGCAGTTAATGTGCTCTCGCCTCATGTGGGCCTGCAGCAGCAAGATGGTGGTGAAGCCGATGCAGCGGGGCTCTTCGCCCTCGCCGTCGCCGGCATTGCCACATTCGTCGCACCAGAACTTCAGCTCGCCATGTTCCCTCTCGATATGCCGCCGGAGCGCGCCGGCGGTGTCGAAGCCGCTGGAGCACCCGTCGTTCCCGCACGTGTACGCCGGCTGCTCGAGATGGGCAACCCGGATGTGCCGCTGGAGTGTTTGGTGCTTGCGGAAGCTCTGACTGCATCCTTCGTAGCCACGGCAGCGGAAGCGTTCGGCGCCTTCGTGAACAGCAGCATGGCGTCTCAGCCGTGTGGCGGTGACGAAGGACTTGCCGCACCCAGCCTCCTCGCAGGTGTATCGCTTCTCGTGTGTATGCGAGCCCTTGATGTGCTGGGCCAAGTGCTTCTCTTCCAGGTAGTCTTTGCCACAGCCATCGTAAGGGCAGCGGTGTGGTCGGTCGTTGGTGTGAGACCGGAGGTGGGCCGCGAGGCGAGCGGGACGGTTGAAGGTCTTGGGGCAGCCATTGAAGGTGCACTTAATAGTCTTGAGATCCGAGGGAAACCTCCGGTTGTTGCGTGAGGATGGCGATGCGTGGGAGGAGGCGGTGATTGACGTTCCAGCTACTGTTTGGGTCGGCTGCAGGGTGGACGAGCTGTCTGCGGCCGTGTAAACCGACGCTGTATCGTCTGCTGTCACTGTCGCTGCTGGGCTGCCCAGAGAAGCAGGAGGAGGACCCCAGTCCTCGTCTGCGAGATGCCTTTTCGAAGAGGCTTCCAAGTCCTCGTATGGCGCTTTTCTCTTCATGGCTGCAGCAGCGTCAGCATCCCCAGTCTGTTGTATTTGTATAGCTTTAAACCGACCAAGCTGGGGGAAATGGCTCCAACAAAGCAGCGCATCAAACTTTTTTTTGTGCGTCGTCGTTGTAATACTGACGTTGATTGGATAATTCACCCGCTCCCAGCGTCCCGGCAGGCAATCATCGCCCGAACCCACCATAGGTCACTAATCCCTACCACTCCAAGGCTTATCCGGCGGCGACTGCCAGCCTCGTTGGGGAAGCCCCACTCTAATTTTTTGAACTGCCCGTTCCTCCATGCCTCTAGAGTTCATTTGCTCGTCACCATCCATCAAACAAAGCAGCATTCTGTCGCATTCATTGTCAGTCTTGCAAGAACGCCGCCAGCCTTCCCTCCTTCCACAGCCCGATCAAGCAACCGAAGCGCCTCGAGATATTATCAGCCGTCAACAAAATGTCTGATTACGGTGACGACGGTGGAGAGGGGCAGTAAGTAACCGTGCAATCCATTGCCCCCGCTGGATTTTTTTCCGTCTCCTTCCGGTTCTACCTAGCTGACAACCCGCGCGCACAGCGATGAGCCCGCGTTCGAGGACGAGATTGATGAATACTACGAGCCCGAGCCCGAGCCCGCGGAGGGCGAGGACAAAGCTCCCGGCGACGAGGCCGATGAGGGCGACGCAGACCATGTCGTCTCTGTTGGTGGCGACCCTAATGCGGCCGCTAACCACGGCAAGGGCAATGACAAGTCGCACAAGGACAAGAAGATCCCCAATGACCAGCGTGCCACCACGCCGTTCATGACAAAGTATGAGAAGGCACGCATTCTCGGCACGCGCGCACTCCAGATCAGGTGCGCTTTGGTTTCTTGCCATCTGCCCCAGGCTGAACAAAACGGCTGACTCTATGGTATAGCATGAACGCGCCCGTTCTTGTCGACCTTGAAGGCGAGACGGATCCGCTCCAGATTGCTATCAAGGAGCTGAGGGAGAAAAAGATCCCCCTCATTGTGCGCCGATACCTGCCCGATGGATAGTATGTCGCCCCACCCCCATTTACTTTTTGCCTGTCCAGCATGGAGACTAATGTTGTCCGACAGCTATGAGGACTGGACCTGCGAGGAGCTTCTTCAATAAGCCGAGCGAGCAAGAGGTTGTACAATAGCTTGCGACCCTCTGCTGCTCCTCTTCTTAGCAGAGGTTTCAGAAATTGCATTAGCGAGGGCGTTTATGGGTATCATTTGGATTTTTCTCTTGGTGGAGTGAACCGGAATGGTACTACAGCTCAGTCTCGTGCCGAGACTTGGGGAGCGGGCAAAAGGTCACGGTAGCCGGTGGAAGCCACGGATGTGCACTCAACTAGCTTCCGTTGTTATTGTGGCTTGATTCGCTAAGGTCAAACGAATCAGATGTCTGTTTTGTCAGCCTCCCAACGTCCTGTACCTGGAATGTACTGCTGAGGCCGTTGTGGTTCGAGGCACGGGTTCCTGCATCTGCCTGTTTGAATCACTGCCTGCGGGCCCCACGGAAAGTCAACAAGCTGGGCTTGGATATTCATGGAGTCAGTCGATTGAAGTCGTCAAGGTTTAGCTAAGGACTTGGAAAAGGCGGAGCTTGTTCGCAACTTAGCAACTTATCAGACCGCCATGCCATCGTTAAGCTTATGATGGCCTCTTGCTGTGACTGACCCGGCGTCTCGTAGCTTAATAACGAGAACTACCTAGGTACTCCCCGCATGACAGGCCTCCCGGAGATACATCACAACAATATAACTATCTACCTACCTAGCTCTTTTAGTTTGGTACATTCAGTGTTTTTCAACGAACTGTTCCCTTATGACGTTGCGTTGGGAAAAAAGTATGCCCATCTATATAGCTCAACTGGCCCTGTCTGAATCACTTGCAACTCCAAGGCCTCCTTTTCCTCAAGCTGACACCAGATACACCTAACCTGCCATACGCTCTATCCCTTGTAGGATGAGTCTGAAACTTTAGGGTATATTAAGAAGTTGCTGAGTGGTAAATTAATGAGGTTATTTGCCAGAGAAATCATCAAACCTGTTCATAATTATTCTCGGTGGGCATGAGTAGCTTGCAAAGGTATCCTTGCCGATTTCGCGTGGGCGAGGGGATGGGATGGCCCAGTCTACCGGGCCGAGAACACAATCAGACAAAACCCGAAGAAAAAAAACCTCATATCGGGGGATGTAGCGTAGTTGGGAGCGCGTCAGACTGAAGTCCACTTCATACCATATATCTGAAGGTCACCCGTTCGATCCGGGTCAGTCCCAATAAAATTCGAGTTCGTTTGTTTTTTGGTGTTCTTTGGGACACTAATTTTTTTTTCCTTTTTCGGTTGGTGGTGATGATATGGAGTCAGGGGTTTCTTTTGCTTTGTTGCGAGCTTCTTCTCAAGGAGGTTGGTGTCTTGAACTCGGCCGAGTGAGTTGTGACTTTATTCATGTCCGTGCCTAGGTAGATATCATACAGTATGCATGCTATCTCTCTGTGTGGGCTATCATCGTTGTAATTGTGGCTTCGACGGCAACATGTGCAGCTTGGTAATGTGGGTTACTTTTCAAGACGGTATTGTCAATATTTTCTGTTTCTCGTAGGCTTGTTTGTCTTGATTTCGCTGCGAGGCTGTCCGGAGTTTGACATCACCGGTGCCACGTCTTCAGTGTGACAATGCTCCTTTAGACAGATAGCATCTCAAGAGTCTCCGACTCGAGTTTTGGGGAGAGGTTTGTGAAATTTGTGCAATACAAAAGATGGCACCGAGGTTCCAGTTATATGCCGCTCTCTATCAGCCACAGCTGCCCGACTTATTTGATAGATGACAATGTGCATCTGAGGCACGTCATTGCTTTTTCTCCATAGAGTCTTTTTCTCCATAAAATGACCTCGAGAGTTGATAAGAGGGACGGTGGGCGAGGTCCAATCGTTGCGAGTTGGTGTTGGTCAAGGTCAAGGGGTGTGATAATGTCCACGAACCTATGTACTACCTAGGTAGTTGGGTAAAGCATAAAGCAGCAAGATGTAGGAAACTCATCCACCTCCACCTAGTAGAGTGGCAATGAAGCTCGAGTTACCTCGTCACGGCTGCCTCTTCGAAACGGTTAACATTGTTCCCGACTTTTGTTGTTTTCTTTACTTCACCCTTTACCCTAGAAACACGCAATTGCCTCTAGTTCTAGGAGAAAGTCATTCAGTCCAGTACACAACTGCCCAGCTTGAAAACAAGAAATACTTCGACCGCTTCCTTTTGTTTTCCCGTGTGATAAAAACCGCATTATCTTCTTTATGGACTCGCTTTCTCACCGCTGCTCTCTTCCAACACGTAGTTACCATGCCAATAGAAAAAAGGTTTCGTGATATTGAAACCACCTCACCTTACCTACCTACGCTATCACGCCCAATAATTCTATTCGACGGGCTACATGCCCCTCCACAAAGAAACAATAGATTGTAACGGGATCCCGGGCAATGAAAACTTCAAACAGGGCAACCCGAACGTCGACAAAGACGAAAAGCAAAGAACCGAACCCCGTGGATTTTGGAAAGAGAGAGCATATATTAAAAAAAAATTTTCGACCGCCCCTCACCACCCCTCCTCCATCCATGTTCATTTTCCCTACCTATGCATGTAATGTAATGTAGTATCCGACCGAATCCTCTTCCAACCTGCCAGCCAGCACACACGCATAAACAACAAGCTTCCGGCTGGGGAAGGGAAATCTTTTCACCGCCTGCCTAAATAGGCATCCCGGTGTGGTTACCGTTCTATCCATTCATCCATCCATCAGTTGGTTAACCGTCCCGCGCGGAAAACTTGCACACCCACACAGATCCAAAGTCCATACATACACACAAAATACACATACATTCGGAAAAGTAAACCTCGAACTGAACAAAAAAGGGTATTTATGATCCAGGGAATTGATGTACCATCCATCCATCCCTTCTGGAGTTTGCATGTAGGGCAAGTAAGCATCCTAAGTAACCTTCTGAATAACTTCACTTGCCACCAACCAACAACACACGTTTCTTACCGTGGATCTATCTACCCTGTAATTATCTAGGTAGGTAGGTATTCTCACTCTTAAAGCCAGTTAGTTCTATCTATCTATCCTCATCCCCTCCCTCCCTTCCCCCTCTCTTTGTTTCACGAGCGAGCCGTAAGCAGCAGCAAGTCCCATTCATGCACATTCACCGCCGCCCCCGATAGTTCCATACCCGCATAAAGGGAAGGAAAAAAAAAGGCCTGTGTGGTGTAGTGAGGTGAGGTGAGGAGAGAGTCCCTTCCTTTGCCCGTGCGCAACTACTGCTGCACGGAAGATATGCAAGACATTATCTCGTCCGACTTCGGCAATCTAGCATACCTATATGTTTTTTGTCGTATATGGCGAACTCCTAGCCAGAGCGGTATAGATCCCAGGGGAGGTGGGGGGGGGGGGGGTTGCGATATGAGAGACTCCAAGTCTCAGTTCCCATATTCATGACCAAAGTTCGAATAAGGGGGATAATAAATGGGGGTGTAAGCGAATAATAATTTCATGACATACTATTATTACAAGAGTTTCAACTCCAAAGAATGGGGACAGACGGTAGTTGAAGGAGGAAAAGAAAGAAGAAAAATCCACATACATCGACATATATTTTATTAGAGTCCATTCGGCATTTGTGGAAACGAGGCGGTCGTGGCGGCTAGATAGGGGTATATGTATGTCGATGTATATATGCTTGTTTGTATGTAAAAGGAAATGGATGAATTTTATCGTGTGGAGAATATGGAGACCCCCCAAAAAAAGAGGAGAGGCGAATGCAACGGTGGTAGTTAAGTTAGTTACTTCCCCAACGAGATCTTGAAATAAAAATGAAAGGGCACACATTGTCGATTTTGCTCGTTGAAGCACAAAGCACACAACGCCGACGATTCTATCCCAACCTGCTCAGGTGATACGACGACCTCCGGCTTTATCCCCCATTACTTTCCACGTCGTCGTCGCTCGATTCTCACTCTACACAGACGGGATCCCGTTCGTTACACGACGTTGAACATGTCGTGTAAAATGTACGAAGGGAAGGTATTTCACGGCTGTCAGTGGTGGTACACACATACAAAACCGGCAGGGATGGTCCGGATCAGCTTTCGGTCGGTGTCCGTCCTTTTCCATCTGAGCGTTGTCAAAGAAAGGAGGGGGAGGGGTTGATCACAACCCTGTCTCTTTTGTTTCTCGCCTCGTCGCTGCATCAAGCCCAGGATCAACGGCACTACTGCAATGCATGCGCAAAGCAGAGACAAATGAGAGAAGAATGAAAGGGTGCAAGCAGTCAAACCCCGGCCACTGCATGCTAGTTGCTGCACACAAAGAATCTTTTTTCTCGACCCCTCTTGAACCCTCCATCACATATCTCATATGCAAGAGGAGCGGTGAGAAAAGAGATACATGAGAGGAATTGGCGTATCGCTGGTCGAGAATGCGGGCCGGGCATGTGGGATGGTCCATGTCAAGAGCAGGATCCCAATCGTGGCATCCATGTGGGGGGCCGGGCTCGAAATCCTGGGGGAGAAGGGTCGGTCAGGCAGGGCCTCTGAACTCTCTCACCACTCACCTGGCTGGAACCGAGCAGACTGGAGCAAGTGGTGAGCAAGGGTGTGACTGTCAGGCTTCTTGCCGTCCCAACACAACCCTTGCCAAACGCCCAGTCTTCGAAACAACCGCCGCTGGCGCAATTCTTTTGGGGTTTGTTATCTTCCATGTGACACCATCGTTCCGGGAGCATCGGACCATTTTCTTGCCCATTAGCGAGCCCAGACGGACGGAGCATGAAGTGCGAGTGTTTGCACTGAGTCGGGGACGCCTGTGAGCGGTCTCGACTGCTCACCGTAAATACGCGCACCAAAGAACCATTGTTGCACCACCCACACCAGATTCAGCGGGCACATTCTTGGTAAGGTGGGCGGCACTGGGCAGAAGGAGGTGGAGTTAGGCGCAATGAGACCTTTTGACCTGTAAGGCTTCCAACAAGCGTCGACATCCGCTTCGAAACCTTGCTTGGCGCCTTGAAGGAAGCATGTGGGCGGTCGGTCGCAGGGATGCGGGCATTGGGAGGAGAGTACCTGTTGAAGAGGTCTCCGCCGCTGCGGGCCATCGATGGAGATCTTCGGCTCCAGGGTCCTTGTGTAAGTCGACCAACCGACAGCATTACTGACCCTTTGGTGCCAGGATAGATCGACCTTCTCCCCGTTGGTTCAATGAAGTATTCGCTGGAGAACCGCAAGCATTGGATCTGCATCATGTCCACCCACACACACATATATGGATTCTGGTCGAGCCGAATCACAGTGTCTTAACCAGACCGGCAAATATGAAAGGCTGGCGAGTAGAAACATGTGGCAAATCAGCTCCTATCGCTCTCCAACATCCCTTGGCTTGGAGAGCTGAGACACCGCAGCGGAGGGCGGGTTGGAGGCGGTGAGGCTGCACTGCTGCAGTACGCGGGGGGCGTTGAATTCTATCGGTTTTCTCAAAGGATCGCTCGTAAACCGTTACAGCGACGGTGCTGCACATGTCGAATCCGAGTGTGGTTTCTGCATGCAGTGTACTGTGTACTCTGTACAACTTACACTTTGCTCAACGAGCATACTGTAGAACATAATGCGGGTACCCGAAAATCCAACGCATATCTCCCTTTCCCTTCCTGTTCTTTTCGCCCATTAGACAGTAACTGAGTGGTATGCAACGGGATGACTGCTGATAGTTGGGGAGGAGTTGGTGGTGAGTAAGTCGACCCCGTTTTTGTATTTGCGACAAGTCACTCCATGTTAGGCCTGACATTGCTCACATGATGTTCTTGGCTAACTCCTCCATCTCTATGGGTCGGCTGGATCGTGGGGTTGCCACGAAGAGCAAGCCGTCGAGGCCGGTCCGGTGCTTCTTGGGATGTAAGAGTCGGCCGGGAAGCTTGCTCACAAAGTTGTACGGTAACTGGAGCCATGAGGCAAGCAGAAGGAGAGATGATGTATAGTCAAGGTGTCTTCCACAGACAAAACTGCTGGATGTGCATGTTAGGACAAGTGCAGGAAGCAGGATGACATGCCGAATGATTGCCTTTCCCAATCATGAGGCGCGGAGGCTTTTGGGTTCTGTGGACCATGACATAATTGCACCCCCATCCGACATGCGAAAGGTGTGTTGGTGTGATGTAGTATCCGTAGCGGTGGTGGGCTTGGTGGGTAAATGCCATGTCGACATGGCTCATGAGATGTATTGGCATACAAATTTACCTGACTTTGGGGGCTTTTGAATTTTGAATTCCGGTGATCCTTCAGGCTCGGCGTTCTCGAGCTGCAACATGTCGTTTCCGCTGCGACCACGGTTGCTAAATGTTTCGGCTCAGCACGGCAGGCATGAAAGCGTGCGAGACTGGAGATGGTTCGTTGGAAGAACGTTGGGAGGTATACATCGTAATAAAACGCCACGGCTGGATGCCCCTGTCGTCTGTGTGAAGCTAGCCGAATCCCTAGGCTTTGGATGGGCACGCGGCCTTTTCTTGTCCCATCTTCCTGACAGATACATGCCGGGAAGCGAGGGTTGTCGACTTGTTCAACCAAGTGTCGTGATATTGTTCTCCAGATCTGTTTCGTGGGGATTAGCGACAGAGCACGGCCGTAGAACAGGGGACCCTCGTCAGCTAGTTGGTTGGCTTGCAGCGAGCTTGGCGAGGCCGCCCCGTAAGAAGCTTGTTCCACGAGAGAAAGTCGCACAGTCAACATTCAGACGGACTGCCCGCCGCTGCCCGCTGCCCAAAAGAGCCCAAGCTCGAGGGACGGGCTCATTGGTACAGAGCTGTGCCACCACAAACGTTAACCGATACCATGGGCCACGCCGAGTGGACAGCGTCTGGAAGTCGGACACTCCAGCGCTTCTCAGTCTGCAGAGGCCTACATACAAGCAGGCAGGCTTCAGCCTTCCGCCTCCAGCTCTCCACATTCCGACCGCCCCAATTCCCATCCGATACGCACCGCTGCGGCGACTTGAAATGACCGTGCCCAAGAGCTGACCCCAGACAGGCTACTGGCCGCCTGTAATTTGGTTAATAGCCACTAGCAACAATGCATGAGCACTTAATCACCGGCCCAGGGCAAAAGCGAGGCTATGTTCCATGTCCCGGGCATCCAAGTAAACAATGGACACGAATTGCGCCGCAATAGTAAACAAACACGGCGCCTCTGGCGAATACCTGGTGAGGCCGCTGTGGGTAGTGAGGGAGTCTCAGTCGGTCACTTCAAAAATGATCGGCTCGAGATCAGAGGCAGGAGGTGGGTGTCGGCTGAAGGGAAATGCTCGATGACGGAAAGATCTTCGACGATGGGATGACAGAGGGTCGTAACCCATAAAAGATAGCCTGCATCCCGCTTTGTCTGGTGGTTTGATTTGTTGATCGACTGGACAGCCAAGACGCAAGGACGGCTTCAGAAAGAAGGCACCTCCGTACAGTGCCCTGCACTGTGGCTGTCTTGGAGAGGGGCATTGCTGATGGTGTGCCACCCAGTAGTGGTCGTAGCCGCCGTCGCCGTCACCGTCCCTGTTTACCGTCAAGGCCGCCTCGGCAAAGATAATTTTTCGACATGCTCATCCTCACTCACCCACAGCTGAGACAAGTCATTTCTTCTCAATTCCCTTTGCTTCTCGGCTGGTATGATTTTGAGCCGGGGTTTTCGGTTTCACTGCACGAAGCAAGAGTCCAAGACCGATTTCCTTGGCCACTCACATCCAAGTTTGAGACATACAGCGTCCTGCGGAAGCGCTGCAAACACTAGGACCAATGCATCTGTCGGGCGCCGCTATTGGTGCTCTTGGATGCCCAGTAGGAACCTACGGCGAGCTGACTGGCCGCCTGGCAGGCACTCTCTGGGTGCCCATCAGCCAGATGCACTTCCATGGGGTTCTGAGCATGTTCTCTCCCTCTGCCGTTGCCCGTCGAGAGCACATGAAAATTCATGCGGCACCATGCGGCTGCAGTGTCGCAGCAGAGAAGGCGGTGGAGGAGGAGCAAAAATGGGATGCGTAGATGGCACCCAATTTGGTGCTCAGTGGTCGTCGTCGAAGAGACAAGCGAAATAACGGTGAGGCAGGAAGGAGTCGAGAAAGCAGTGCTCTGTATATTCCGTACCTAATAGTTGATATCAAATACCAGACACCAAGACTCTGACTGGTAGCACCAGCAGCAGCTGCCGCTGACTTGCCTGCATCCTGCAATGCAGCCGCCTCAAGCAAGCGTCAAGGCGGTGGGGCGGCGCGGCTTATTGTCCTGTGCTGTGCTGTGTTGCTTCTTTCCAATTTTCTTGCTGCAGGCAGTTTTTCGTCCCAGCCCGCGCATCTGTGGCCATTCCCAACAGAGCTTCGAAACATGGAGATGTAAATCGCCAGAGCTGGTGATTGATGTTCTGGGATGGATTGCCTGATCCACTGCCTGGGGCGGCCGATCAAAGACCCTCTCTGGCCTACCCGAACCAGCTGAGGTCCCTGTCGATTTGGATTGCAGGGCTGTGTTGAGCAGTGGTTGGCTTGCCGGTTGGTGGATGGACAGTGCGAAATGGGAGAGAGTGTGTGGTGGAGATGGAATCTGTTCCGAATCCATGGCATTGCCCATTTTCAAAATTCCCAGTTCAGGTTCCCACGGCAGCAGCAGCCCGTGGGCCAGTGGACGACGGCTGGCGAGAAGTGCCAATTCCAGGTTCCTGCTGCCGCCCCCGCTCTTTGCACTCGCCGATTACCACTAGGCGCCACTATGGACCCGTAATATTTGCCTAGTGCGCTAAGCTGGACCCCCATCAAAGGTCCAATGCACACCACCACACAGACCTCAGGCCGCCTGCTCCATTCGTTTTTCAATTTAGTCGACGCCGGCCCCCCCTCCCAACTCTAGTATCGGAAGACCCTTCTTTTTCCCCTTCCCCTCCCTGTTCGCCCGCGACGGAAAGCAGCTGGAAGCCATCGCGAGAGTTGTGTGAGAGAGTGGGACGGTTCGGTCTCTTCGCCATCGCCATAACTTTCTTCCCTTACTTCCTCGACGTCCTCATCCACCGGCCCCTTTTACAGCTTCTTCATTCCCTACGTTTCTTTTCGGGAGTGTGTTGATACTATCTGGACGTTGCGCGATCGTGTGTTTTTTTTCTTACACATTTCGCAAGCGCCTTCGTACCTCCCGAAGTGTTGCGCCCTCGGATTTAGTCCCGAGCTCGACAACCTGTCGCATCGTTGGTCTGCCGCTGGTGGCTGCGCTAGAAGTGGCTACCTATTTACTGAACCTAGTGTGAGTAACATCTCTTTCCTATTTCCCTTCTTGCTGTTTGTTTAGTTTGTTCGTTCGCTCGCTTGCTGTGTGTGTGCTGTTCGGATCTGCTGTCGTTCGAACTTCTGCTACGGGCGGCTGGTGATCTCGCAAGACATGACACGGAGGTGGACCATTCTTGGTGGTGATCCGGTGACTTGCCCGCCCAAACGACACAAACCCCGTGCGGTCTTGACCTTGGCCTCCGGGTCGCTCGTCGTGTGTGTCCGCGCGTGATCTGCTCTCGTCATCATTCTTACTGGGCCTCCAAAATCACAACCTTCATCATCAACATGCCTGGTATTGGGACGGCCTGCTGTTGCTGCTACAACCACCGCTACAACCACCGCTACCCCACTGCTTCGCCTACAACCATGCCCTTCCGATCAACGGCACAGACGACGGCGCTGGACAGGGAGCGTTCCCCTCTGCCTCCTCGACACCCCTTCTGTGCCAACTCTTGTCTTGAAACGGGCGAGCAGTCTGGAGGCCATACGGGCCCAGTGGCCGCGGTGGACGATCAAAGCCGTCCGAAAGCCTCCTCCGTCACGTCACACCACACCACCGAAGCCACGAACCTTGTGCACCCACCGACAAAGCACGCCTTATATTACGCGCCGCACAGCCGCTCCCCACACTTACCTCAAGTTTTGCGACCTCGACCATTATTCAGTTCGCCCTGGCCGCGCCCAACAGCGCCAACGCATACCCATCTTGAAAGCCAGCCCAGCCAACCCGACAGTTAGGGGACCTGCTTGACCTAGCACAATACGTGCACTCGGTTCCAGCCTTGCGCCATTCCCCGCCGCTGGGTCTTTCTTCGACACCCCCGACACACGGCAATACAAGCCATCCCATTGCGTGGCCGCGGGAACAGGATAGGAAAGGCTTTGGACAGGCGGGCAAAAACAGCGAAAGCGACTCGTAGCGGACTAGGCTGAACAGAAGGCAGACCGGCACGGAAGCACACAGAACAACACAGCACACCGCAGCACAACAGAGAGAACACGCCTGTGCGAGGTGACAAGTCTGAACTAACATATGACACTGCCTAGGCTGCTGTCCCACTTTTGCCACGACAAAATCCTCGCCGACGTGAGACTCGACTCTCTGGCCGCACATAAACACTGGGGTCCCGGACGAGTCTCTCGCCCTCCCCTTCCCCGCCCTCCAGGCTCGGGACGTGCAGCCATCCACTCCTTAGAATATCCCGCCTGATGCATCCATATCCGTAAAGATGGACTCGGAAGACGGGGAGTACTTTGTGAAGGTTCGTGCAACTCCCGTGCCCTCTTTTTCATTTTATCTATGGCCTGTCCGGATTTCCGGCGGGCAGCTCCCCAAGTTCCATAGCTAACGACCTTGTCGCCCCGCAGCAACTCGCCGGCTTTGTGCGAACACACGAAAAGGCGCTTGCAAACGCCCTGCAGTTTAAGAGGCAGAATGCGCCTCGCCATGGAGCCTCCCAGAGCGTCTCGTCCGTCTCCCCTATAGCCGTACCTACTTCGCCCTCGGTGCCAGAACGACCGTCCACTTCCGCGTCGACATCCAGCACGCTGGCAGCTGCCTTGTCACTCGGTAACCTGAGCTTTACATCCCACACCGTAAAGTCAGCAAAGTTGGCCCTCACCCCCCACCACTTGTTCTATTTGCTCTCGCGCTTCGAAGAACTAGGTATCCATGTCGGGCCCATGAAAGTGCGTCTCGAGAACCTCCACGACAGCACTACCTCGGCCAACTATGTGTCCTTCCTGGGCCAGTCGCAGCGCTCCAAAACCCATGGCTCCGAAGTCGGCTCCATCCGTTCTGTCTCCAGCATCCGAAGTGTGATGTCGGGTATGTCGGCTCTGTGGGCCAGTTTCGGAATTGGCTCTAGCATCTCTGCCGCCCGGACCGAGAGACAAAAGGCCGCTATCCAGGCTGACCTGAAGTACCTGTATTCAGCCTTTACTAAGATCCCCTGTTTGAGACTGGCACCGGACTGGCGGGCGCGACTGATTAAAGGCTACGAGGAGTTTCCCTTTGACTCGGCAGTTCCGTTGTATGTCTTCAAGAACGTTCAGGCTCTCGAGGTGAGCGACATCGATTTCAGACAGTTCTTCGGCTGGGACCGGCTAGCAGACCAGCTCCGGTCCCTCACGGTCAAGCGTGCCAGTCTTGACGATCCAGCAGATATCTTGATTGATATTGTGCTGGACGACATGGACAAACGTCGCCGTCGCAGCTCCAAGGCGCAGACGTCGCCGACCACGGCCTGGACGCAGTCGGCGAGCCCTCGAAGAAGTCCGACGGTCTCTCACGCCGAACTCCATAAGTCCACTTCCGCGCCTGGCTCCCCCGAGGCGCGACGGTCAACAACCGATCTCCCCGTTGGTTCGCTCAGCAGTGAGCTTGGAACGGACCAGGACGGATCCAATGACCCGGATAGCAGGCGGCCCTCCATTGTCAGGGCGGATAGTGACGAGCCCAGGTCGCCAACGAAGGAATCCCGCCCACGGAGCCACTCACCTCGCCGACCTTCGAGCTCCAGGAATGGATCGGCCAACCCGCGAGGCTCTTACAAGATCCGACGGTCCGGGTCTGGAAGCTCACACTCGAGCCTTTCGGACTCTTGGCACAATTCTCGGGGAAGCTCCTCTAACCTCTTGGCCATGGGCATTCTCCCGGCTTCCAAGTGGCGTTTCCTCAAGCACCTGAGCCTGGCAGACAACTCTCTAACCTCCATTCCTTCATCCAGCCTGTCACCACTTTCCAACACTCTTCACTCGTTGGATCTGTCCTCCAACTTGTTCACTCAGATCCCTGACAGTCTGGCAAATCTCACGGCATTGCGTGCTTTGAATTTGGCGCAATGCATGATCGACTCGTTGCATTCATTGACTCGCAATCCGCTTCCCGCCATCACTGCCCTCAACTTGCGTGCCAATCGTCTCCAGTCCATTGCTGGGATTGAGAGGCTATACCCCCTAGAGAGACTGGACCTCAGAGACAACCGCTTGACGGACCCGCTTGAACTGGCAAGGCTCACCGGCATTCCTGAAATACGAGAGATATACGTAGAAGGCAACCCTTTCACACGGACCCATCGTGACTATCGCATCACCATCTTCAACTTATTCCGTAAGACTCCTGGATATACGGAGGACATCACCATTGACGCTACTGGACCGACCTACGCCGAGAAGCGCTATCTGGTAGAGCGGGCCGATGAACCACCAGCTGTGCCTGTGATCAAGCCTGCGCCGCCAGATATCCCAGCTGTGGATGTAAGTAAACCGGCTATCATATACGATGCACCCCTCAAGGAGCCGGCTGTTCTTCGAAAGGAGCGGCCGATTCCCAAGAGCGTTTCCAGTGAGGTGAACACCAGTTCCACGAGGCGCCGCAGGGCTCCCAAGCGCCGCATCGTTGATCTTGCTACGAACGAAACTCCGATCCCTCACGCACAGCCCGTTGACAGGCACGGCGCCAACGATGCTGCTGTTGCCATCGGTTCCGACGGAAACTATCTCATCTCCCAGCCTCCCCCGACGTCAAAAATATTTCAGAAAGCACTAGCTGAGAGCCCTCATCCCAACACGCAGGGTCCTCCAGATGTGCCGAGAATTGACACAAACGTCATCCCTCAACTCCCACCCATCTACACGTCTCATGAGAGCCCACCTACAAATCACGTCTGGAATGAAAGCCCTAACTGGGACGGTGGCGAACTATATCGCCGCAAAATCGAAGCCCTCCGTGACAAAGTTGGGACCGGCTACCTAAGCGTTCTTAGCGAAGAGGGCTGGGATCCAGCGTTCCGTCCGCCTGACTATCATGAGTCGGATTTCGGACCTACCTCTCCAATTCACACCAACCCAACCACACCTCGGGCTACGAGCATTCATGCGATCCATAGTGGCCGTACGCTCGGTTAAAAAACATATCCCTCCAATACCACTTAACCTGCTTCTTAACAACATTTTGTCCCCGAGGAAGTCATATACACGGTTCTTTGTAGGCTACAGTCGTACTGGAGGAAAGACGTTGGAATACCCCTTATATTTTCCCTCGTATGGTTGTTTCCCTTTCCCGGTAGAGTAGTGTGTTGGGGTTTTGTCTTTTTGTCTTTCATTGCATTTGAAGATATCACAAGCAGGAGCATAGCGTACCGGCGTTCATTCGGTTCTTTTTTTCCTTCTGGGAGGGTTAGGCGTTTAGGAAAGGGGGGTTCATCCCGATGCGTTATCTTTCTCTTCTACCTTTTCTTGCTTGCTCCTCCTCTATGGTTGGGCTATATCTTTTTCCCTCTCTCTACTCCTAACCTCGCTTTTCCCCTTCTTCTTCCATCGAAAGGACAGGCGGTGATGGCGACTGCGGCGGCGGCTTCCTGTACAAAATAGGCGTCTTTTTTCGAGAGCAAGATCAGATCAGGCGCAAAGAGGCTAGCAAAATAATTTCAGACAAAGCGGCGGCGGATGGTTGTTTGCCCTATCTAATGCCTCCTTTCTTCTCCATAACCTCTACTTACTCACTCTTATCGTTTAGATCTATCTGCTGATTAGATAACTGTCTTGTTGCGCTTGATGCCAGTTTGTTTGTGTTGTGAATTCCTGCTGGTTTGGTTTGCTAGATACTTACCTACTGCCTGCCTAGACAATGTCGTGTTAAGCCATTCGCCTCCCGCATTCATTGTATCGTATCAGACCATTATCATCAGCAACATCACCACGTTGTGTTCTTTCATTACTTAAATGTACGGTTGAGGCCATTTTCGTGCTTGTTTGTTAGGTAAACTCTAATTAGGTGATGTATTAGTGGAATTGTACCAGGTCGGCAGCTGGGAATATCCTCTACCCCCTTTCCACCCCCAACCACCTCTTCCCC
The DNA here is from genome assembly GCA_033439775.1 of Podospora didyma. Lineage (NCBI taxonomy): Eukaryota > Fungi > Ascomycota > Sordariomycetes > Sordariales > Podosporaceae > Podospora > Podospora didyma. The sequence continues at coordinate 1,556,650 of JAULSW010000007.1, forward strand.
TTCCCCGAGGCAGAAGCAAAGGCCCCCAGCTAGGTATTGAATGTACGAGGTCTAATTTCTGCAGCTTGATTCTTTCCTGAAAGGGCTGCACAAAAGCTTACAAGAGCATATGCCAACATCACCACTGACTCTTGAACCTTGGTTGGGACTTGGGCTGGCAAAGTGCCATCTATACACCCCTTGCTTACTCTCCCCTCTCTCCCGGAGCGTAGAGCAGCTCCCTATCCGTACAATTAAGATGCGGGCAATGGAGAGGTCCAGATAATCCCCCGATTTTCTTGAATACATACTTATGTTACCTCAATGGATGTGTAGAAACTATGTCGAGAATTATGATCATGATTTGTTTGCATGTCGCAGCTCAAAGGATTCGATCATTATGGTTTTGGCCGACCGCGAAAGACAGTGAAATGATTGATTGCCTGCAAGAACCCCCACTAGTGCCTGAACTTCTGGCGTTTGGCATTTGGCATCTGGCATCTGGCATCTGGCGTCTCGCGATTGTGTTGCGACATATGTCAATCACTACAGTATCCCTTTCACCCATAGGAAAGACAGGTACAAAGTCCTGGAAGCTATATCAAGGACAGCTCTCTGGTTCAGCTAAAAAACCGAACACCGTGCAACTGGGTTTTTAGGATGATGAGAATGGATAAAGCCCCTCTTTGCTTGCGAGCAAGCGTAGTCAAGCATGTCGCGCAACGGGCTGGCCAGCCGTCATTCATCGCATATCCTGTCCACGGTCACCAAGCCCACAAACCTCCGATGCTGCCGGTATTGGAGGTCAGTCTAATTGGGTTCTATTCCCATTACAATATGTGCAATGATCAGCAGCACTCCATGCGTTTCTTCTATATGAAATGAAATAACAGGTCGGTCTTATGGGCCTGCAGTCAACTTCCTGAATATCGATAAGATTTGAGAAATAACTACCTAGGTAGGGTGACAGCCACTCGGATTTCAAGGAAAAGTTCTTCTCTTTTTGGGCCTGCTGAACAGGTGGTTTGGGTTTGCGAGGCGTCGGTCCTTTTTGTAGTAACACAGGGAAAGATGGGCATGGTGGTTCTGCAGTCTCCTCATATTTCGCAAGGACTGAAATTGAAATACGTTAGGGCGCAAGGGGCCAAGGAACAATAGCAAGGGACGACCGTATTTTTTGGCTGTCTACCTAGATGTGGAATATTGTGGGAAGGTGGGCGATCCAAGAAAGGGGAACTGGCGGCACCCAGCCCTATGCTTTGCTTGATTAAACGGATGGCGACTGGCCGACCTGGCACTCCCAATCGGAGCAGGGAGAAGCTGAATACGTGTGGCAGCGAGAAAGGAAACCCATTGGTCAATTGCACAGACGAAGCTCAGCTCGAGGACTACAAGATGTAGTGTAGTGCTTGCGGCGTGGATCTTGACTGGCTTCCTTGCGAAGTAGTCTTAGTATCTGCTTCCTGCAATGTCTTGGGAGGCCCAAGATGGAGGCGACGCAGAGACGGGTACGGGTACTTATGCAATGCTAGAACCATGGGCAATCCGGGGTAGAGGCGCCGCAAAGCAACGAAGGGACGAACGGGTCGAGTTGTTGGTCGCATGCGCTCAACCGCTGATTGGCCTGGCGCATTCCCGCCCCTGGATCAAAGTCTGGGTCTGGGTCGAGGGGGACACCGTCGGAATCGGGAAGTGGGAACATGGAAGTTGGGTCGCGCCAAGCTTAAGGTACCTCTCATCTTCTTCAACTCCTCCGGAAGAACCCACGACGAACCGGCGCTCATAGCCAAAAACTCCATTGCAGACTCCTGACTGATAGAGCGAGTGGGTAATATAAGCGAAAAGAATGGGCATTCCCAAATACAATAGATATGAGGCGGGCAAGGCTCAAGACGACTTCCGTGCCTCGAGCTGTGTTGTTCTATAAATACGAATGGGGAAAAGGTACTACACAGAAATTGGGACTCTGGAAGCAGTGGTCCTGCACGTCGCTTTGCGGGGCAATTCGAGGTGGCGATGGTTCTGTGATCTAGATTTCGCGGGCTTGAAGCCCCCCACAGGCCACGATCAATGATAGATGCTGTATCAATGAGAGGGAAATGGAATAATCTTATCGCACGTATATACGATATTCAGTTACTTACGCGCGAATCGTCATTATCGCTTTTGTGGTTGAAAATGGCTTTCATAAAGCGCAGCAAGGACTTCTTTTGATGGTCGTCGGTACGGATGTAAAGGTACCACCATATTTGACAGCACCACACTAGACGCCTCATGATCCTGGTAAAACGCTCGGACCACCGTGTTTGAGGCTACCATTAGGTAAGCGTCTGGGAGCAACGGGCTCCACATCTAACCCAAGCTTTGGTGATTGGCTGACGCCAGAATGGACGCCGCGTTTTCAGAACGTCACGTCGTCAGAAGCGACAGCACTCGTCAACTCTCGCTCAACCTTCTGGCATCCCATCGAGGCTGTCGCTGCCAGTGAGGCTCACAGTCGCATCGCGAGGCGCGGCGCATATCTCGAAATCATCTGCCAATGCCCGAATCGAACCGCCAGAGACCTCGAGTGACCCCGCATCGCACGCAACCAAACCTAACCCCAACCCCAACGTCGCTCTCCTCCTACCTCGCTCTGGCTTCGACCACATCCCCCATACTCCCCCCCGTCTCTCGCCGCCACTCGCGAGACCGAGTCTCTGATGATGGCTACTGCCCCCACAACACCCCGGCGTCATGCCAGGGGCCGCCCGCGAGGCCGCCCCAAGGGCTCGTCGGGCTCGGCGAGCGCGTCGCGCGTGCGCAAATCCGCCTCGGATGCGCCAGCCTCCGAGCCGCCCCAGAAAAAGAAGCGGTACATTCCCGGTGGCCCTGGTGGTGGCGGCCGATTTGTCGACGAAGACGGTGTCGAGACTCCGGCGGAGCCACCGACTCGTGGTGTCCCCGCCACCACTGCACCGCGACCAAGACCACCTAGGCCCAGCCTCTCGAATACCTCACCCACCACCGTGTTTCCTCGCCGAGAGCGCAGCACTAGAATACGAACGGCCGTAAACCGCGACGAACTCGACGATATGCAATACAGCTCTGCTGCCGCCGTGGCCGCCGCCGTCGTCCAGAGCGAGGGCTACAAACCACGCGAGGAGCGTGGGTGGGAAGAGTTCCACCCGAACCTCGACATCGAAGCTACCTTCATGGTCTTCCCCGCCCCAGAAGTCGATGGCATCGTGAAGTCAGCTCCACCCACGCCTGCGTTCCAGGCACCAACCACACCGCTAAATGGTGCTGGCACACCCACCAAGGAGGCAAACACAGGCGCGCTCGATGGAGTGAGCGGCACTCCCACTGGGCAAGGCAAGCCTTCCTTTGGGGGCTCTCTGGTAGATACGCCTAGTAGGCGCCGCCTTGGAAGGCCACCCCGGGACTCGGTATCGCTTTACGCTTCTCGGCCCTTGGACTTCGGCCTGACTCCTAAAATCCCCAAGGTCCTCCCAATCCACAACCAGACTCCCAAGGAACGCCTCGATTTGAAACTCCCCTCATACAGGAAAACGGACCGCATCTCTCTCTTTGAGAGCAAAGCCTTTGGGCAAGCGAGATATGTTGACAAGTCTATGATGAAAGTTGGCTACCAGGAGAGTGACAACTTCATCAGACCTGAGCCCAAGTTAATCAAGTCGATGGATGCCAACGTGGAAGAGGACATCGATCAGTCTGTTGCTATAAAGGCGGACAACGACCTCGTACAGCACACGACCGGCGGCTTGGGTCGAGTCGAGTATGACATGGACGAGCAGGATGATATGTGGCTTGAGAAGTACAATGCCGGACGTAAGGCGTCCGAGCTGGACCCAATAAGCCGTGAGCACTTCGAGATCGTAATCACCAAGATTGAGAAGGAGTGGCATGCTCTTGAGAAGAGGATACCGAAACCAAATCCGAAACCACCTCAGACGCACCGACCTAGATCCAGCTCCGCTGCCGCAGTCAATGGCGAGCCACAGGTTGGCGAAGAGCAAGACAGCAAGTGCGCCGTCTGCGATGATGGCGACTGCGAGAACACAAATGCCATCGTTTTCTGCGACGGCTGTGATCTTGCTGTCCACCAGGAATGCTATGGCGTTCCTTTCATCCCCGAAGGCCAGTGGTTGTGTCGCAAGTGCCAACTCATTGGGCGTGGCATTCCAGTAAGCCCAAAAACCCCTTGTTCTCGTATTCAGGACTAACGCTAATCCTAACCTTCCAGACTTGTATCTTCTGCCCGAACACCGATGGGGCATTCAAACAGACCAACTCGTCAAAATGGGCGCATCTCCTTTGCGCCATGTGGATTCCTGAGGTATCTCTCGGCAATCACACCTTCATGGAACCTGTCATGGAGGTCGAGAAGGTGCCCAAGACGAGGTGGAAGTTGACATGCTACATTTGTAACCAGCGCATGGGAGCCTGCATACAGTGCTCTAACAAAAGCTGCTACCAGGCCTTCCATGTAACTTGCGCGAGGCGTTGTAAGCTGTACCTCAAGATGAAGAACAACCTGGGTGCTCTCGCCGTTCTCGACGGAAGCCTGCCTCTCAAAGCTTTTTGCGACAAGCATTGCCCTCAAGATTACGCAAAGGAGAACGGTGTCAGCCAAGCGACAAGGGAGGCGAAACGATTTTATAAAAAATCGATGAAAGGCCGGATATGGGCCGACAGTCAGGCCTCGGCCCTTGCCTTAGCCGCTACCCACCGTCATGCCATCACAGAACACCCGCCCGACGAGTCGCAAATGACGGGCGCCAAAGTCTCGGCCGTCCTGGCCGACAAGAAAAAAGGGCAGCCCGGCAAACCCATATGGAAGCTGCCATCGGGGGCACCGATCATTCCTCAGGCAGTGTATGACATAGTCGAGAGTTCCCTCTCGCGCTTCACGATTCTCAAGCGCAAAGAATTTGTCGCGGAGGCGTGTCGCTACTGGACTCTCAAACGCGAAGCCCGTCGTGGCGCCGCTCTACTCAAGCGGCTTCAGCTCCAGATGGAAACGTTTTCATCTATGGAGCTGACAAGACGCAATTTCGCTGCAATGGGGCCGTCTGGCAAGGCACGCCTGGCTAGGAGAGTCGAGTTTGCTCGGAGTCTCATTAGAGACCTTGAACAGCTCAAATCTATCTCTGACGATATTGTCCAACGAGAGGCCGCGAAAATTGAGAAGGCTGAGATGGAGCAGGACTTTGTCGACACCAACTACTTCCCAATCTTCAAAGAGCTGCAGATGCTGGTACCTGTGATTGACAAGGCGATCTCGTAAGTCAAGACACTTTGCGGCTGTTGGCTGACATGCATGCTAACATTTTACACGCAGATTCGACTACAAGAATGTGTTCAAGCCCGGCCTGGCAGAGCTGCGCGAGAAATTGGATGTGCGCTATTATACCAATTGTCTCCAGTTTACTCATGACCTCTGTGAGGCGATCAATGTTGGGATTAGCGCTGCGGCAAATCCTTCGTTGGCGGAGGATCCAAAAGCCCCATCGGTAGAAGTCTCACCTCTCAAACATAGCAATCACTCGGAGAGAAAACGCCTTGGCAGAAGGATATTAAAGTCGGCTCAGCCATATCTCGAGGCAGCCTTGAGGGCAGAAGCAGACATATGCCCGACGACTTCAATTGATGCTCAGCTAAAGGAACTCGATAGCATGCTGGAGGCCAGTCTTGAGGTTAGGCAGCCGACTATCACGGTATCTCAAATCGAAAACGCTGCAGCTGGATCGAGCCGGGATGTTGAGATGCTCGACGCCCCAGAAGAGGCTCAGATCATCGTGGCAGATCAGCTGGACGGCGAGGAGGCCAACGGTGAAGTTGAGACAGGTTTGGAGGATGCCCCAGGCGACTTGGATGATCCAATGGACGAAGATAACGACATTCCACAAAGTCACAGGGCTAGTGTTGAGGGTAGCATCGAAGTCAATACATCAGAACACGAAGATTCGCCAGGCCACCCAAACGGCGCCGCTGTCTCGTCCAATAACTCCATCGTGGGCGAGCAGCGAGCCGAATCACAACAGAAGGAGGACCCCAACCAACTTACCAACGGCCTTGTCAAAGACTCTGGCTCCCCTCCGTCCGTGCTGGGCGGCAGCTACGGATCAGTGCCCCAACTGTCATCGCATAACTCAGCAGGTGGTGGGCCCCTAACCCCACCACAATCCAATGGCAGTTTCGGTCGGGGCCCGATCAACACCCTTTCCGAGGGCGGCATGCCCTGGTATCTGAAAGATTTTACTCTGGATGGCACCTCAGTCGTTGAGGAGCAGTGGGCTGGCCGAGAAGCTGTGCGAAGTCTGAGCGAGGAGCTCACTGACATGGACGACGAAGCACTCAGAGATCTCGAGTTTGATGTCGATGACGATACCATCACTGCGTCTCCCGTAAACGCCTCAGCAGAAAACAATTCCTCCTCATTACTTTCCGTGTCGACGGCCTCGTCGGCGAGGAAAAGGAGTAATCCTGCCACATTTCGGAGAGGAGTGCGGTCGTCGACGCGAAAGAGGTGACGAGGCGTATGTCCTTTTTCGTCTTCCTCTCCTTATTTTCGGGATATCATTTGCATGGAGATTTGTAAGAGTATGATCATCGCCTAGTCCCTTCGGCCCGCCGGTCTTCGTTCTTCTTTTCGGTTGTAATAGCCTTTTTCAAGAATTATTCGCTTTATCACCATCATTACCCACCAGACAATCGGCGTTCGGCAAAAGGGATGCTTCGGATTCCCATTTTTATTTTTACCTCTTTTCGATTTTTATTTCTGGTTCCTTACAGAAGAGAGAGAGAGAGGGACCTCCGGCATAGCAACAGGACAGCAAACTCTACGTGGAGACGGGAAGATGGTTGCGTCCTTTTTCTACTTCTTTTTTTTTCTGGCCTGGTGTCGTCGGCGTCCTTAAAGAGCAGCAATACGTTATTTTCATTTAATGGACCAAATCCCACACGCTTGCAACACACGCCTTTCTCTTTCTATGGTATTTGATGGGGGTGTGACGGGATAAACGGGGCGGCGTGTTATGTATACGTGGAGGGGGAGGGAGAGAGGATGATGACGATGGGGATGGTTCCCCTTTTTTCCTACCCCGTCCAGAAGTTCCCTCAGGGAGGGTGGAGGGGTAAGGCGGTTTATTTTTTTTATCTTTTTTCCTTTTTCTCCATGGAAAGAACTGTTTGAGTCTTTTTTGTTGATGGCATTCTTATTCTGTTGTGTACGTTTGTTTGTGACAAAGCGTAGTGGGAAGCTGGCGGCCGGCAATTGTGACCTAACAGATAGCTTCGGCTATGGAGCTATAGGAAATGAGGAAGGAGGGAGATTTGGAGATATTTTATGCTCTATTAGTATAAGTAAGGGCAGTAAACCTACCTGCCTGGCAGCCAGACGGGAAAAAACATACTTTTTTTGTCCATGTTACGTGCGTTCATGCGTGTATGTTGTGTTGTGTTGTAAACAGAAGGCAGTGGTAGTGTAGGTTTCTGGACTTGGAGCTCTATACTGTACGATCGGGTTTCGCGTGCTGCGTGGTACTTACCTATTCCTGCTTATATGTCTACTGCAGCTGCTAGCTACCTATGTTTATGGATATGATCGTGTACTTAATGTTCCGAAACATATCAAGTAGCTGGAAATATGGAATACCATTATTTTAGACTACGCCTTTTCGGACGAAGGAAGGGGTCGGTTGTAGGTAGCTTTTATATTGGGGTTGACTGGCTCGATTTCTTGGCGATCGAGTTTGTTGCTTGGAACTACCTGACGATCCGCTTTGGTGGGCTTAGGAACCCAAAAATTGGGCTGAAGCTGCTTTTGATTGGTGATACATCGGTTTCGACCTAAGGCACGATGACAGCATCGCAAAGGGGGATATTGGAAGAGGGGGTGGTGGGTGGACAGCTGGGCAGGCAGGAAAGGAGGGGCAGCAGCCGCGCTGGTTCTATCTGGTGAGTCTGTCTGTTCCGAGAACGATGGAATGGCGGCGGTTGGAGCCCCAAGCTACCTACAATACAACAACAACGGCATAAATCTACCTTACTACAACTTGGGTACTGTCAAATCATGCGTGGGTATAGGTCAGGGTAGCAGTAGAACTGAGTGAGACTCAAGTCGAGGCGGGAGGTGGGAGGTGGATCATGAAACGTCCATCATCATACCATCTCGCTGAGAGAAAAGTTGAAATGGGTTTGTAATATGGAAATTGTTGACAGAAAAGGGGGTGCATGCTGCACGACACCGGCAGCCGGCCCCAAGGAAAGATAGATAGATGAAGTCGCGTGAGCCAAAACGAAGGGTAAGACAAACGGCTCAGGGAGAAATAGTCACCCATTCTCTGTTTAAATAAGTTGTGGCACTGTCAGCCATGCAACAAGAAAACCCGCCTCTCTTTTCCCTCCCTTGGCTCGGTTTCCATATTAAGCCAAACGCGCGCCAAGGCCCAAGGTTGCTCACAAGCCTTGCGACCAAGGCCAGGCAGGCAGGCGCTGGCTGGGCTGCAGCACAGTTTATTCGTCGCTTGAAAACACCTTGGGCCAAGGGATGGATGGATGCATGCATGCATACATGGGACAAACAGAAACTACCTCGGAAACCTGACGAAAAGAAGGCAGGAAGTGGGAGGGGGAACCGGTCGAAGGGATTCAGCAAATCATAAGGACGAACTCGCAACTGAGAAGTTGAATAAGGCTGGTTGGTGGTGGTGGTGGGCGCGACTCCAATCCACCCCTCCTTTCCCCCCCATCAGTGCAGCCCGTCGAAAGGCCCTCCGACTTTTATTGCCGCTCTGAGCTTGCCCCCCTCATCTTTTCCCCCTTCCCCCTAGGTAATCAGTCGAGTCGAGTCCCTGGGCGGCGCAGTCCAGCGACCCGGCGCCAAGCAAGAATTTGGGCGAAGGTTTGCATGGGAGTCCTCCAAATTCAGTTGGCCCGTTCTGATTTTGTCCTTTCGGACTCCGCCAGGCATCTTGAGGCAGAGCATAAGGATTTTGGCTCACGGCCACGAAAAAAAAAAGGCACCAGGGGATGGATACTTCCCGGACCCCTAGTTTTGTTCTTCGGATTGATGAGTGAGCTTCAGGGGCATCGAACGAACTTGCCTATGCGTACATACACTGCCTACCTTGCCTACTCTTGGCTCGCTTGGCAACGAGACATGCTGCAAAGGAGCAATCGTGATGAATGATGAAGAAGATGATGCTGCCGGTGAGCTACGCTTACAAGGACCACAACAGGCAGGGCACACCGCTGAGATCCATGGATCTTCACGCCGGGGCCCACGGTGTGCGTCTTGTCGCATTCGCAAGTTGTTGGTTGAAAGTCGCGCGGCCGAATTGGTGGGGCTTACTCTGTACCATCACTTACAAGGTCCCGCACTTTGTCGGCATGGGAGCTCCCTTTGATGCAGCAAACCCAAAGACCCGACTGACAAAGGTAGCGAGTGGTTGATGTGGGCGATTGCTGGCTTGTTTAGTTGGTAATATTCATTCATCTCGGTGCACACTGGTGCTTTCGCACACATCTGCTGTTTGGTTGTTGGCGGGGTGGGAAAGGGAAGCAAGCTGGAGCAGCTTTGACGCTGACTGACTGGGAGAGATGGGAGGCACCTGGCAGTTGGTTTCTGCTCTTGGGCGCGTGGAAGAAAAAGTAAAAAACTGACAACGGAATCATCATCTCGAGAACCTGCTTTCAGAACCAAAATGTTCTGGTTGAGAATCAAATGCCTTAATTACCGATAAAGTTTTGTCTCCTTGTCGTCGTCGAGGACGGTGAGCCGGCAAGGGATTCCTCAATTTCAGAGACATTCCGATTTAAATTGACAGGGTCAGGGGAGGCGACTTGACGACCTGACATCCACAGTCGGGAGCGCGACGAGACCAGACGAGCCAATCCTGAGCCTAGCCCAGCTCAGCCGCTGAGGAGCTCTCCTAACAGCTCCCTCGTGATTCGGGTGCCGCGTCGCACCAAAGGCCGCTCGGCTCAGTTAGTGCACAAAGTGAAATCTCGAACCGGGCAGCAGCCTGGAGGTGGTACAATTTTTCACTGGGGACGCAGAGCCGGACTGCCCGCCCAAGGCCTTCCATCCACCACCTTCCCAGTAGCCAGTAGCCCTGTGCGCGCGCCCACGCCCCCAGGCCCCATGCTCTATCCATAACCTGCCCCGACGTCCCGTAACCTTTCTCCTCCAAAAGTCTCAAACGACCACCAAACTTCGATTTTTTTCCCCCGACGGTCTATCCCAACTTTCTCCAGGCGATTTCCGTCAACAAAGACGTAGAATTCACAAACGGCGACTTAAGTCTTGCTCTAGGCACCACGCGGTCTCTTGTCTGTCTTGCTGAAATTCGAGACAACACCCGCAAATTCCTGCCGGCGAAAAGCGAAAAGCAAAAAAGCGATTGCACCCAGTTGCTGTTGACCATTTTCCGACCGTGGTGGCTCTCCCCCCCCAAAAACACAAAACACCCCCTCGCTCAACCACGTCGACGACAGGCTCCGCCTCCCCATCATCAGCGACACACGTCCGCAGGACCATCTCAACACGGTAGCTTGATTGCTAACACCCACGCCGCATATTTCCCAATCGATACCACGCATCGTTTTGACGATTCCGCATTTGCTCATTGCCTGCGCTCGCTAAAGATCGCTGAAGATCGTTATCGGCTCGACCACCAAACCCGGTGACGATAACCCCAGATAGCTATCCATACCATCGCACCGCAAAGAAGGTCTCTAGGAAGGAAATAAAAAAGCACGGATTTTTTCCCCTTCTACAAATCCGAAGCCGGGGTTCTTTCCCCTCCCCCGTTCCCCTTACCCCCTCGCAACAACGCCATTTGTTGCTGAAGATCGCTTTTGAGCGTAAGTTGCCCTCGACCTCGGCTCAACGTCGCGCTTTTTTTTTTTTGCCATCCATTCTCGCCTTCCACGAGTGATTGCGCCAGTGGACAACTCTTTGCTGACATTTCCATCCACTCAACCAGTTGACTTGAAGCGTATCGTGCTCCCCGGGTTCCTACGCTTGTCGTCCTCTTGGAGTCATTCCATTCCTTCCTTGACTAGCTAGGATCTTGTCGGCCACTACCGAGTCTCCGACACCCGCTTGCGCCATCTGACTGGCAGGCTGGTGAGGATATTCTACAATGGCGGACCAACACGAAGTCGATCTCGATTCTATAATCGACCGCCTTCTCGAGGTGCGGGGCAGCCGACCGGGCAAGCAGGTCCAGCTGCTCGAGGCCGAGATTCGCTACCTGTGCACCAAGGCTCGTGAAATATTCATTTCTCAGCCCATCCTGCTCGAGCTGGAGGCTCCTATTAAGGTAAGAAAACACCCATCACTTCCCGGCCCTCCCTGTCCCTGCCCTTCCCACGCGCCTACGTCGTGTGACCTTTCTATCCCACTGAATGCATGCTTGCTTGGTTACTAATCTTGCGCCCCGTTTTCCACAGATCTGCGGCGATATCCACGGTCAATACTATGACTTGCTCCGTCTCTTCGAGTATGGCGGGTTCCCGCCCGAGGCCAACTACCTCTTCCTTGGCGACTACGTCGACCGAGGCAAGCAGTCACTCGAGACCATCTGCCTTCTGCTCGCATACAAGATCAAGTACCCTGAGAATTTCTTCATTCTTCGGGGAAACCACGAGTGCGCATCCATCAATCGTATCTATGGTTTCTACGATGAGTGCAAGCGTCGGTACAACATCAAGCTGTGGAAGACATTCACCGACTGCTTCAACTGCCTACCGATTGCCGCTATCATCGACGAGAAGATCTTCACCATGCATGGAGGCCTGAGCCCCGATCTCAACTCCATGGAGCAGATCCGCAGAGTCATGAGGCCTACTGATGTCCGTATTCCCCTCATTTCCCCTGTCTCTTCACCTTCCCACTCCAGGCCTCCGCTTGCGAAACATGCTGACAAGGTGCCTTAGATTCCTGACTGCGGCCTGCTCTGTGACCTTCTGTGGTCTGATCCTGACAAGGATATCACTGGCTGGAGCGAAAATGACCGAGGTGTCTCGTTCACCTTCGGGCCCGACGTTGTGTCCCGCTTCCTTCAAAAACACGACATGGACCTGATCTGCCGCGCCCATCAAGTTGTTGAAGACGGCTACGAATTCTTCTCTAAGCGCCAACTTGTGACTCTGTTCAGCGCGCCCAACTACTGCGGCGAATTCGACAACGCAGGGGCAATGATGAGCGTCGACGAAAGCTTGCTCTGCTCCTTCCAGGTTCGCATCCCTTTGTGCATCCCATTTCGTGTTTCCCCCTTGGGTCACTCCGTGTGGTAGTGAATGCTGACCCCAGGTTCCTAGATCCTTAAACCCGCAGAGAAGAAACAAAAGTACGTTCACGGCCTTGGAGGCAGTAGTAGACCCATCACTCCTCCTAGGAAGCAGTCCAAGCCGTAAAATTAGAGTTTATACGAACTTCCCTCGTCTTTCTAGGTTCGGGCGTCGATAAACATGCTTCCATCGACAAGCTAAAGCGAGCAAAATGACCCTTTCTCGTCAGCACGTCTACTGCCTCCCACGTTTTCATCGCCAATGGCCTCTGGACCCTCCAATCCGCCCTCTCCTTCGACAAACAACCAACCTCATCCTATATCGGGCCTCTTGTCCCAAGCCTCGTCATACAGCGAAATCATGTCGGTCTATTAATCCACGCAAAAATTGAAAAGGGGGAAGATTACTTTGGAAGGGACGATTAACGACTTTCCTTGTCTGTCATTCCGAAGGAAGGTATAGATTAGCCGGTGCGCATTTGAGGGGTGAATTCGTATGCCGACTCCGAGGCAAACGGCCTTTTTTCTCTTTGCGCTAGTCACCCTTTGCCAGTCGTTCTTCGCTCTCTTACCGTGCGAGCATCGACGGCCTGTACAATTCAGCATCTAACCTTCCTTCTAATCCGCCTACCCCCGTTCCACGCCAGCATATGACCGTGACGATTGCGGTAATACGAAGTACATCAACGTTGGCACGGTATTTATTAAGCGCATCTGGATGGACAGGCCTGGTGGGAAAAGGCGTCGGGGATCATTTTGGGAAAAGGGGCAGGGTTTTTTAGAACCAAACGGCTGCCTCTTGCATCTCTTCATCTCTCTCGCCACAGAACAGCCGTATATCCCCTCCTTTGTATGGTCAGAACACGTGCGTGCCCGGTTTATGAACGGCAGGGCCATCGATGTTTACCTTGTCTTTCTTTTCTTTTTTGGTGGGAAATAAGTGAAGCCGAAGGGGTAAGGAAGGGAGGAAGGCAGGGAACACGCCACTGAAGCCGGGGAAGGGGGGACACTGCTTGCTGTTTACTAGGTACTGGACACAAGTTAACGGGGGGTCAGGTTCCCCTTTTCGAGGGTGAATGAAAACCAATGCGGGAAACGGATAAAGAAACATGCCCGTATACGGCTAGCGGAATAGGGTTCATTTTGTTTTTCTTCCTCGTATCTTTTCTCCTGTTTTTTTTTTATTCTACCTACCTACCTTACCTTACTTCATAGTCGAGGTTCTCCCCGTTTTTTTTGGGTTATGTCATTTTATGTTGTTTTATTGGTGCCCATTATTACCACGCCCATCCATCCATCCATCCATCCTCTTCTGCTGAGAAAAAAGGAGTAATAACTAAGTTGTGTGTGTCTGTGTGTGTTGTGTTTATGTGTCTGTGGTTTGGTGTGCGTTTGTTCGAGTTTTTTTGTTTTAACGGCAGTGTTTAAACAGACCGACCGTCGTCGAGACAGACAAGGTAAATATACAGACTGAGGCAACCGCCGACCGACCGACTGATCTGCGTAGGTAGGTACCTAGGTACCTAGCTAGGTAATAAACATTGGTCAATGGGGCTTGGTTTTGCTTGCTTTGCCTGTCTCACTCTCACTCTCTCTCTCTCTCTCTCTCTCTCTCTCTCTCTCTCTCTCTCTCTCTCTCTCTCTCTCTCTCTCTCTCTCTCTCTCTCTCTCTCTCTCTCTCTTGGTGCTTGACGAACGAAGAAAAGGGAAGACGCAGACGAAGAGATGTAATGTGACGTGGGGAAGTAAAGTATGTGAAGTATTGTGTAGACGTAGGTAGTTGGTTGAGTGAGTGAGTGGGAGATTATTTGTTGGAATTTCTTTTCTTCCATTTCTTATTTTCGTCCTGGGGGGGCTGGGGGGTCGGGGTCGGTTATTACAGATAGCAGAGAGAAAAAAAAAGACGAGTAGTAAGGTGTGTATGTGTGGTTACGGCAGGCCTAGGTAGGTAGGTAGGTAGATATGATGTAGGTATATCTCATTGCTAATTACTGGTTATAATACTAGTTTTACTACTCTGTACCCTGCCTGTCTATGCACAGTCCTCGCACTTGATTCCCTCCTCCAACCCCACTTTTGCAGTGGTAGCAGTAGTACTACTATTAGTAGTAGTAGCAGCAGCAGTAGTAGTACTAGCGGCATCAGCGGGAGGAGCCTTATTACTGCTCGTCGTGTTGGTGTTATTGTTGTTGTTTCTGTTGTAGTCATGATCAACGTGGCCGAGATCACGTCCCGGTTGGATGGCGTCTCGCACCCGCCGTTTAAGTTCTTTGGTCTCTGGGAACCCGCCGTCTGTCTTGCGGTCCCAGAGGACGGCGCTATGTCTCTGCTGGTGTTGTTGTTGTTGTTGTTGTTGTTGTTGTTGTTGTTGTTGTTGTTGTTGTTGTTGTTGTTGTTGTTGTTGTTGTTGTTGTTGTTGTTGTTGTGGCTCATCGGATGATGATGTTTGAGGTTGGGTGATGGTGGCGGCATATGCGATCTCTACGATGAAGACACCACCTGTCATGGGCTGCAGAGCGACTTCGCCCAGCGCGGTGGAGAATGTAGACAAGAGTTCTTGGGCGAACTATTTTGGTCTTTCGTCAGTGGGAAATAAAGGTTGATTGATGATAATGACGGCGGAGCAAGGAAAGGGACGGAAAACTACGAGGTTTATGGACTGAAGCATGAAAAAAGAGAATTCGATCCGTTGTCAGAGATAGGGAAACGTGTTGGTGGTTGGGGCTTGAAGTGGTTACTGTGTTTGCTATTTCACTGCCCCGGGTTCTGATGGGAGAGGAGGACTGTTGGAAGACATGGGGAGGGTCTATTATATGCTGGGATTACTAGACCATCGAGAATGACAAGAGGGGTGACAGGGACACATGAGAGAATATTCCGAGGTTTCAACCACGGTAACGTTGTGGGAAATGAATGTAAGGCGCGGATCGAGAGACGGGAGAGGAATCTATCTAGCAAGACAACAAGTAGGAGTAGAAGAAATGGAAAGAAAAAGCACACACGTATGCAGCCCGCAATAACCATTTACACTGTGTGCAATACTGAATAGTAACACGCGGCAGGCGAGGAGGCTCTGCTGCCGCCACCGCTGTTGCTGTAGCTGGTTCCGTCATTGAGAGATCGATTGCTGTCGACTCAAAGGATCCGCATGGGAATGGATTTATCGACCTCACACCCCCCCAAATTTTTACGCTGAGCGGGATGTCGTTAGTAGTGGATGGATGGATGGACGTTCGGCAGTAAGTGGGTAGGTAAGCAAGCAGACGTTCTAAGCTGGGGATGGGGGATTTAGATTCCAAGACAAGCCTGCGGAGATGCACTCCAATATGCGGCGGATGGAGCCGAATGTGCGTCATATCAGTAGCAATTAACAATAAAGACACTAGGACCACAAGTCAGCAACAACAAAAATACATGAATAGATAATTACATAGCAAGGTGTGCAACGAGAATCATTACGTTGTAAGCTAAATTTTTTGCCGACTTGTTTCACTGCACTTTGCTAAGAGGGCGTAAAAAGACAATAAGACTCCCAAACATGATGTCGACGAAGCATCGGCATCACTCCAGCTCTCCTTGCCGAGCATGCCACTAGAAAGAGTAAAAGCGTGAATGGGTTGGGAAAATGTGTATCTCATCGGTTGTCCTTTCGTGAATCCATTGAAAAGCCAAGGGGATAAACGCGCACTGCCTGATAAATAATCACCTATGTACAAGTTGAAGAAGAGTACCGAAAAAGGCGGGAAAAAAAGGAAAGCCAAATACAGTAGAGGAATAATCAAAGAGAAAAACAAAATAAGAACTATTACATGCTGAAGAGCTGCTAAGCCTGCCTGCGATCCGCAGAAACAGATGGGGGGGGGGGGGGGGGGGGTATGAGCTGTAGCATTTATCGTAGGAACCGCCGTCAACTCGTCCCTTCCTTTCCCTTTATCCGGGGACCCTCCGTCTCTCTCACTCCCTCTTGATCATAATGACGAAGACGGCTTCATGGCTGCTGTTTGGCAGCCACCTGTTTCTGTATCCTTTTTTTCTTCATCCGGGGCTTGCTTCCCCAGGGACCTGCCTTTTCCTTGATCATATGCCATCCACGAGCTTTTTGTTTGTCGAGGCGCCGTAGCGAGAGAATCAGGACAGCTCCCCCTTTGCAACGCTCAATAGCTCACCCATCCCGGGGTTCAACATAATTCAATACTGGTGGGAGTCGTTTTCCGCCTACAAGCTGAGATCTCTTGTAGCTCGTCCTACATGACTACACAGCAGCCGCCGCTCTGTTGCGGTGCGTACGGGTCCTCGCCCTTGGGGACAGGGCCCCAGACGCTGGGCACCATATAGTCTCTGGTGCCGTTGCAGTAGGCGATGATGCTGGGCAGTGAATGACACATTAGAGATGGAAAACGAGATGGGAGGTAAATAGAACAGCAGGGAGCCACTCACCCCTTCGCCGCCTGGCTGACGGGAATCCTCTCGCGGTCCAAGTCCTCGCGTAGCCGCTGGTTCAACTCAGTCAACCGACGCAGCTTGAGGTCGGCCATGCTCTGCTTGTTCTTCTTGACCTGCGATGGATCGCCAACATCGCGAGATGTGTACTGAGGCATCTTGCGTAGCGAATGCTGCAAATCTTGAAGAGAGACGGAGGGGTGCCGGTCGGGCCCTGATGAGGACGATGAGGGAGAAGCTGCTGGTCGGCCAAAGTGGCGTTGAGGCTGCGACCGATTGCCGCTGCTCTCGAATGTCACAGAGACGGTCGAGATTCGTGCCGAAGATGAGGTTGGAGAATTATGTCGGTAGTGCTGCTGTGAGAGCATGGCGGCCGGTTAGCTTACTGATCGCTCGCGGTCTCGGTCTTTGTGCTTCTGGCTCCAGGGGGGCGGACGGGTGTGGACTCGGGGAGGTCGATGTGATTGATGGGCGCGCCCTCGCATCCCCCGTGTTGTACCACCTGCCACCGACACGAGCGGACGGGGGGGAAAAGCGCGAGCACTTACTACCTGACAGAGGGGATCTGGATCCCGGGATCACGTTCGTCAAACAGCGAAAAGACGGCGGCGAGGAGGTGCGATTGACTGGAATGCGATTGCCAAAAGTCCGTGGAATGAGGCGGATTGGTTGGATGGGCGCGGGCGTGGGCGTGGGCGTCGAGGAGGGCCCGGGCAAGGAAGGGGGTTGTCGAGGCCCTGGGATGGCCCGTGCACTCACTCTGCTGTCCGTCGAAGCAAAAAAACCAAATGAGACGGACAAGGGTGAGATTAAGCCCGTTAGCGCAAATCTACCGAATGCTGCATCACCTCTTGCTGGGGAAATATATGTTCCAGCGGGTGAGCTCAGTGTCTTCGGACCTCTTGCTGTACAGCGAATAGGCCTTTACTCAATGAATTTAGAAACTCTTTAATTATGCCAGCCTGAAGTGGTTCGATCGTCCCTTTCTTTCGTTATTCTCCTTCAACATTTCCCGAGTGGAAGGGTGTTTCCGCAGCTTTTCCACAGTTTCGCATCTGGGCCGTGCCCCGCCATAAGGATATCTGGCTCGGGCTGCGGAGGAGTCGACCCATCTTTGTCATCGCTGCAAGGTGAAAGTCTCCCGGTCTCATTCTGCAATCGTCACTGACAGCCTTCTCTCCCAATGAGCCAGACACAAACACTGAAACTGAGCACCATCACATACAAGATATCCACCAGTCTTCTATTTGGATTCTGAAACCCGTGTAGCTGACAGGCGCGCTGCATCTGTCTCCCAATTCCAACCGTGCCGACATTGCCCTCATCGTTTGTTTCGTTTTTCACTGGCGGAAATCACGTGACCCATGTAACAATTTGAGCCCACAAATCCGGCAAAATCGCTGCCTCCCCAGGCCAGGGCTTTGACAACTTTCCTCCACGAGTCAAAAAAATCTCTGGTCAACAGCAGGAAGTTGCCAGCATCGATTCTCGCTGCCTTGCGCGGCTCCTCCGATAAAGAAAATCCTCCTCTAGCCTGCATCGCGCAGAGGAGCTTGCCCATCATGGTATGTCGCATCTCGGCGCGCCGGTTGGCGGCCCATTACCCATTGCCCCTCGCCCCTCCTGCTCAGTGGCTGCTGCTGCTGCTCGGCAGAGTCAGCCATCACCGTGACATGTCGTCTTGCCCTCAGGCCATCGCATCTTTGGTGCCGCCGTCGACTAACTCGATCGCAGCCTCCCCCACCCCATCAAAAACCCGAAAATGTCCTGAAGCGCGCCCACGAGCTCATCGGGGTCAACCAGGCCCCCGCAGCCTTGACCCTGCTTCACGAGCACATCACATCCAAGCGGTCTCGCAATGTCCCCATCGCCTCTCTCGAGCCGGTTATGGTCCTGCTCGTGGAGCTTTCCGTTGAGCAGAAGAAGGGAAAGCTCGCTAAGGATGCGCTTTATCAATATAAGAATATCGCTCAGAACACCAACGTAGCCACAATAGAGGTTTGTTTGCATATGCACCCGCTCTCGACATTACCGCCCAAGGCGCTGACTGACCCTTGTGTAGTTGGTTTTGAAAAAATTCATCGAGCTCGCTGCCGAGAAAGTGACGGCCGCCCAGGCCAAGGCCGACGAAGTTCAATCCACTCTCGAGGCGACCGGAACCACTAGTGTTGAGGATCTCGAAGCCAGCGAGACTCCCGAGTCCATTCTCCTTGCCACTGTTTCGGGCGAGCAGTCTCGCGATCGCACAGACCGAGCCATTGTCACCCCTTGGCTTAAGTTCCTCTGGGAGGCCTACCGAACCGTGTTGGATATCCTAAGAAACAATGCTCGCCTGGAGCTCCTTTACCAGAGCACTGCTATGCAGGCGTTCGACTTCTGCCTCAAGTATGCCCGCAAGACCGAGTTCCGCCGCCTCTGCGAGCTCCTCCGCAACCACGTCCAGACCGCTGCCAAGTACTCGGCTCAGATGCACGCTATCAACTTGAACGACCCCGATACACTGCAGCGCCATCTCGAGACCCGCTTTCAGCAACTGAACGTTGCCGTCGAGCTTGAGCTCTGGCAGGAGGCTTTCCGCAGCGTGGAGGATATCCACACACTGCTCAACCTCAGCAAGCGCCCGCCCAAGAACATAATGATGGCCAACTACTACGAAAAGCTTACTCGTATTTTCCTGGTTGGTGAGAACTACCTGTTCCACGCTGCCGCTTGGGCTCGATACTACAACCTGCTCCGCCAGTCTGCTGCTTATGCCGCCACGGGACAAGGCAAGAAGTCAGACAACCCGCCCTCTTCCGAGGCCGACCTCCAGAGGGCCGCTACCTTTGTCATCCTATCTGCGCTGTCCATCCCCGTTATCAGCACTTCGCGGTCTCGCGGTGCCATGGTCGACTTCGACGAGGCCCGCAAGAACAAGAACTCGCGCCTTACACACCTCCTGGGTATGTCGCAAGCGCCCACCCGCGCTGGACTGTTCCGCGATGCTCTGTCCAAGTCTCTGCTTCGTCGTGCCCGCCCTCAGATCCGGGATCTTTACAACATCCTGGAGGTTGACTTCCACCCTCTCTCCATCTGCCAAAAGATCTCCCCCATCTTGGCCGAGATTGGCGCCGATGAGGAGATGCAAAAGTATATCCACCCTCTGCAGCAGGTTATCCTCACTCGCCTCTTCCAGCAGCTGTCTCAGGTATATGAGACTGTCGACCTGGAGTTCGTAGAGAGCCTGGCGCTGTTCCCTGAACCCTTCCAGGTTACACGTGGTACTATAGAGAAGTTCATCATGAACGGTAACAAGAAGGGTGACCTCGCCGTTCGCATGGATCACGCTACCGGCGTCCTGAGCTTCGATGCCGATGTCTTCTCCTCTGCCAAGGCCGCGCATGCGGGCTCCGCCGCTGGCTCTGCCGAGGCCGAGACGGGCTCCGTTCAACGTCTCCAGAGCACCCCTTCGCAGATTGTGCGGTCCCAACTTACTCGCCTCGCCGAGGTTCTTTATACAACATGCCGCTACATCGACCCAACCTTCAACGAAGCGCGGATCATAGCACGTGACGCCGCACTCGCTCGCGCGAAGGAGGGCGCTGAGAAGGAGCATCTGGAAGTCCTCGCCAGAAAAGACATCATCCAGAAGCGGAAGGACAAGGCTTCTGAGGCGCAAGCCCAGAAAGAAAAGGAGAATGCCAGAAAGAAGATGCTTCAGGAGGCAGCTCTGCAGCAAGCCGAGGCCAACCGACTGGCGGAGGAGCAGAAGATCCGAGAGCAGAAGCGGATGGCAAGCGAGCGTGAGCAGATCAAGAGAAAGGAGGTCGAGAGCATGCTCAAGGACATGAAACTTGAGGATCTGGGCGGCGAAGATCTTGAGAACCTTGACCAAAATAAAATCCGCATGATCAAGCTCCAGCAGCTGGAGCGGGAGAAGAACACCGTTGCAGAGAAGCTCCGCATCACTGGCAAACGTCTCGACCACCTTGAGCGTGCCTTCAGAAAGGAGGAGGCGAAGAAACTGCCCGCCGACTACGAGGAGCAGCGCAAGCGTGATCTCGCTGCCTATGAGGAGATCAAGAAGCAGACCCTCAAGGATGCGGAAGAGAAGCACAAGCACAATGTTGAGCTCAAGCACCGCCTCAGCCGTCTCATGCCGTTCTATGAAGACTTCCGCAGCAACCTCCACGAGCGTCGTCGTGACGAGTTTGAGAGACGTCGTCGTGATGCCGAGCGGGAGCTGGATAAGCAGGTTAACGCCCGCCGCAAGGAGTATCGCGAGAAGAAGATCCGCGAGAGACGGGAACAGGAGGAGAAGGAGCGGGCTCTCCGCGAGGCGGAAGAGCGTGCTGCCAAGGAGAAGGAGGAGGAGAAGAGGAGGCTGGAGGCTAAGAGAGAGGAGATGGCCAAGATCAAGGAGGAGAGAGAAAAGGAGCGGGAGAAGGCCAAGGAGATGCAGGCTCGCCAGCAGCAGCGTGAGGAGGAGGCCATGGCGAGGCGCAAGGCTGAGAAGGCCGCATCTATGTCGGCCCCGTTGGCACCGATCCGGAGAGGAGAGGCGTTGCCCGACCGTTCCGAGTCACCTGCGCCGCCCAGAATTGCGCTGGCAGGAAACAAGCCGAGCTGGAGAGAGCGTGAGGCGGCGGCTAAGGCTGCTGCTGCTGCTGGCGGCGTTCCCGCAGAGTCGGCTGCACCCCCGCCGGCTCGGGCTGCTCCCATCGAGCGGGCCCCTATTGAGCGGGCTCCCGTCGACCGGACCGAGTCGGGTGAGCGGCCCCTTACTGGCCCTCCTCGTCTCAACCTCGCTGGCGGCAAGCCCAGCTGGCGTGACAGAGAGGCTGCTCGCACTGCTGGCGGCGCAAGCGCGCCGGCTGATCGGCCTACTGCTCCCCTTCGTGTTGCGTCCGGCAGCCGTGGTGTTCCCATGGACCGTGGAGATTCTGGGCGGGGCGAGATTGTCCGGGAAGCTAAGGAGGCCGCCCCGGGCCCCCCTGCGGAGCCGCTGAAGCCAAGTGGTGCGCCAGGAAAGTACGTGCCCAAGTTCCGACGTGGTGGTGATGCTGGTGGCAACTAGGTAGATAGGGAAAGGCCTGCATTTGCACTCGTTTTGTCTTTGGAGTTAAGGTATGCCCTCCCCCCCTACGAGGCGCATGTGTAGAATAGCATCACGTAATTAGGGGCATACTGCAGTTGAGAATGGAAAAAGGTGTCTTTTTTACGCCACGCATCAACGGGGAGAAGCGCTACGGGAGCCAGCAATGTAACCAGCCCGGCCTCTGGCAGGCCGGACAATGGCCAGCTGGGAAGGGCTGGCCTGGGGAATTCTGGGTTATGAACGGACGACCAAGTTAGACGCCCGGCGGACCAGACCAAGCAGCCCACCGACTGTTAAATGAGACCAGGTGGTGTGTGGATGGCGGCCACTGAATGGGTCAATACGGAATACGGATGAACACATTTTATTTTCGCATCCGCTCCTTTCTCTCCGGAGTGTTATTCCCTAATCGCAACTGATTAGGTGGTGTTTCCGCACAATGCACCCTTCGAACTGCAACTCAGTTTCTTGTGTGATGTATCAAGTTGAGAAAGGGGCCTGCCTTGTCTCATTTGTTTGTTGGTGAGAAAGTGGTGGGAGAGGACAGAACCCTAACAAGCAGTTGTCCAGAGTCTAGACTATTGGCCGCTCCACAATCGGGATCGGATCGGGGGGGAATCTCGAGTTGACGTCCCGCTTGTCAAGCGGCACTTGGCCCCCTGAGGATGGGCCTAAGGTGGTGGCACAGGGTGCCCAACAACCAAATATTTCCGTTCCTGGCTGTGATCGTCACCTTTTTGACTCGCCGTAGGAAGTTTCAGGTCACGCACGGGCAGTGCAGGACGACAAAAGTGTACGCACCCGGACTTTTTCTTTTACTTGACATGGAAGCTTTCTTTCGAGCTTTCCCAAGCTGGCGGGTTGAAACATGTTTCTTTGCGCCTCTCCCTCCCTTGCCAATCTCCTCTTTTGGGCGTCTGCGAGAGGCCCATGTGATACAGATCGGGACCAAAGAGTGGAAAGGCAATACGAACGAACCGGAGCTGACCGCAGCAACAGTTTGTGACGGAGGCGGCAACGAATCTCACTTTCAGGAACAAACAGGAAGAGGCAGTAACAGCGGCAACAAACATGTAAGCAGCGGCAGTGGAGGTGAAACTTAAGAAAAAGGAATACCGAAACACAAAAGAGGTCAAAAAGGACAAAAAAGAAAACAAAATGTTTACGAAATACCTCGTATGCACGGATCACATCTTTGTATGCGCCTTGATCCAACATCATCTCTTTGTTAAAAAGGTTTTGGCGTCTGCCGTCGTCGGTCGCCGACTCTTGGTCGACTCTGTGGTCTGGTTTGGCAATTTGCGATGTGCAGCCAACGTCGCACGATGGAACGGCTGCCCTTTCTTTTGGGAACTGTGGCGGCCCGTGCCCAGGCGTGCTCACCTGAGTTGACAGCGGTTGCTTGCAGACCCCAGTCAGCCATCAGTGTGCGCCGCCGACCTGGTGGTGGCCCGCCGCCCCTCATCCTTCTCCTCCACAAAGGTAAAATTTCATGTCAATAATCTGAAGGCGCCAACCGACCGATGGAATTTATCGAGCCCACCTCGCGCCCTCGCGCCTCACGACAGCCTAACATCGGACTAGAAGGAGCCAAGGACGGGAGCGAACGACGCCGCCCGATAATGTGGCACCAGCTCGTCTGTGGCTGGCTCGAGGAGGCTTTTTTATTACGGAGTATTTTTTCCAAACTTAGAAACCTGCAAACCAAACCATGGCGGCTTCTGGTGGACGACAGAAACGGTTTTCGATAATCTTTTTTTTCTGGTCAGACTGACAGTACAACACACCACATCCACAGTAACACGACAGCAATTAATTATGCGCTGACCATGCAAGTTGCACACTCTCGTGCAGCTCCGGATGCACAAGATATATGGAACCTGATCACTTCTGGCACCTTGGCACCTACGGTTGCAACTTTGCAGGTGAGGGTCGGCCTCAGCCCTAGAGTCAATAGTCCATCCCGATTTTATGCAGGCAGCATCATACGTTATGCCATGCCTGTGGTTGAGCATTGTGAGCTGTTGGCACTTGATATCCCATCATCCATCATGGGAGGGTAACTGTGCATTCATATTGGCTTCGCCGTTGCACCAAAAAACCCCCCAAAAACCGGTGGATCGGCCTTTTCCCACGAGGCTCAACGTTGAAATCTAGTGTATTCCTTACATACTACTTTGACACTATTGTCTGAGGATGCGGAGGTGGTACCAGGCACAGCACAGTGTCACTGAGAGACTCACTGACTGACCCTCACACAAGAGATCCGAGATTGCGGCCCTGCACGTCGACGCAAGCGGGTGCTCAAAGCGCACCCACACACCCTCCAACCGCCGCCCAAAATGAAGTCACTTGCCCAGCGCTAGCACCAAAGTAGGCCTCTCTCGCTCGTGGCGCGACCCTACGTGCAGCAAGCCCCAGGCTAAGGGCGCACAGCAGGTAGGGGTAGACGTCAACAACATGCAACCCGAAGCCCGAGTGACTCTCGCACCACCACTGACCCCATTGCCCATTGCAACTTGTCATAAGATTGGGCTGCCGACAAGGCAGCCACACCGAACGAGTTTAGGACACTGGAGTATCCGCTTTGAGACATCAGCTGAAAACATTTGCAACTCGAGCCCACTGCCTGCCGCCAAGCTGTGATAGCGGCTCGACAGGAGGAGAAAATGAAAATCACGCAGTCTGTGGCCCGAGAGACTCGGAGAGGGCGACGCTGCGAGATCCCAGCGACCGGATCTGCCATACCGCGGAAGGGTATGGATCCCCAGACGCCCACCAGCGTGCTATATTTTCTTTGTCCTCCCTCTTTTCAGCCTCGATGTTGAGGCCATGAATGTTGCTCTTAGCTGATAATACAAGTGAAAAAGAGGGGTCAGCTAATATAGAGCTACGTATGTATGTGACTTTAACTCACTGCCTCTGCTGGAATACCACCTTCCTCCACAGATCGCGTCCTCTATCGTCCTCTATCAACTTGAGATAGCTTCCCGGGCCCTGGGTTGCGAGTCTGTGAACGATAGCTCTTTGATCTCTCTTGTGATAAAAAAAAAACAGCTGAAAAAGGGGGCCCCATCGACCAACCAGGCCCGTCCAGGCCACCCCAGAAGTGGGGAAGCCGCATGCAGGTACCCTGGACCCTTGCCAATGACTGGCTGCGCAAGGACATCATTTCACGGCTCTGGATTGGATTTTGCACTCGATGGGCTTGTCACTTGTTAGTAACAACCATCTCAAGAGGGAGCGTCCAGGAAGAGCCGGAGTCCCCCCCAGACTCTACAGTGCTCACTGCTCACACTTGCAGAGGCAGGTTGCCAACACAACTCGGACGTGAGAACCGAGAGAAAATGCACAAGCCCCCTGCAATGGCACCCCTTGATGGAGGCGCCGACTTGGGCCTCTCTCATGCTTCCCCTAGCGCAGCCTCATCGGGATCTGATACTCTCATTCTCGTATCTCCAACTCTCGTCACCGTCACAGTGTCTCTCAGTGCCTCGCCGCGAGCCTGCCTGCAGGTGCCAGCTCCGGAGCAACAGTAGCGTTTGAGCTGTGTCCAAAAACAGTCCAGGGGAAGCGAAGGCAACTGGCCGGAGAGTCTCCCCGGGTGTCGTTCAGGCCCGGTCGTTGTCAAGCCTTCTCTCCCTTCTATTGTGAGTCTTGGCGCTAATGGAGACTCTAACAGAGGGCCGGACTCCAGAGACTGGGGTGTACTGCCGACACCGATTCTCTAGGCTTGCTCCCATGCTCGCTCGCTCCCCTCCCTAGCCCGACCGACCTTTGCCCCATGTCCATCCCCATACCTACCTCGCCCTTCCTTGCCTCGCCATGCATCTGTATTAAAGACTGGGCATCCCCGGCTTCTTGGGTCTTGTTTTTCTGTTCTGTAGGGCTCTCCTCCAGAACTTCACCTTTCTCTTCCCTCGTTGACGGCAAGAACTACACTCGCTCATACACTCGCTTTCTCCTTCGTCATGGCCCCCTTCAAACCCATGGCTGCCGCTCTGGCGGTAGCGGCTCTGGTCAGCCGTGTCCAGGCTACCACGGTGGAACTACCTCCTTGCCTGGACCCCTTCCAGCCTTTTGTTTACTCGGGATGCTTCCAGGACACCGGCAGCCCCCACGCCTTGACCTTTCGCAGCAACCTTGATTCTCAGTCGATGACTATTGAGACTTGCGTGGCCGAGTGTAAGGGCAACGGTTACAGATACGCCGGGCTTGAGTACTATGGCGTGTGCTTCTGCGGTCAGACAGTCAGTGGCACGCAGTTATCAGAGGACAAGTGCAACTACCCCTGCACTGGCAACAACACCCAGACCTGCGGCGGCAGCGACATCATCTCGGTCTATCAAGATCCCACCTACTCGCCCATCTCCGAGGTGACGTTGGAGGACTATGCTCCTCTTGGGTGCTGGACCGACAACTCTAACCTGGGGAAGGCCTTGACGTATAGACAGGACCAGGTTGCTAGTGGTACCTTGACAACCGAGGGGTGCTTGCAGGCATGCAAAGATGGTGGCTTCCCCTTTGCCGGCACTGAGTATGGCGGTGTGTTGCGTCCCATCTTCTCTCTCTTCAGGCTACAGAATGCTGACTCTCGGCGACCAGGCGAGTGCTATTGCGGCGTTGTAATTGGGAACGACACCTACTCGGCGCCGTCCACTGACTGCAGTATGCCCTGCAACGGCAACTCGGCGCAGACATGCGGCGGTCCCGCCCGTCTGAACTTGTATGTCGCCGACGAGCTGCAGTCTCTCCAGCCCTGCGGCTACGTGCCGCCCGTCGTCAGCTCGTCGGCTCCCCCCGTCGAGTCCTCGACCCCACCCCCTGTTGAGTCTTCGACAGCGCCTCCTGTTGAGTCCTCGACCCCGCCCCCTATTAAGTCTTCTACCACGACCACTCCCCTGGTCGTCTCCTCGTCCACTACTCCTCCGGCGTCATCCTCGCCCACTACTCCTCCGGCGTCGTCCTCGACTCCTTCGTCTACATCTTCTACCAGCTCGACGCCCTCGTCCACCTCCAAATCGAGCAGCAGCAGCACGTCCTGCACGACCACCCCGAAGACATCGTCGACCTCTTCTAAGCCCACATCGACCAGTTCAAAGCCAAGCAGCACGTCATGCACGACTACGCCGAAGACATCGTCGACCGCTTCCACGAAGTCTTCCTCGACCACCAAGCCACCCACTACCACGCCGCCAACAACCACATCAAAGACCACCAGCTCAGTCTGCTATTCCACGACGACTGCCGCACCAACCTGCGAGTACAAGTGTGGAAAGTGGTGTTCGTCTCCCCTTCCCGACTGGGACGACGTGCCGGGCTGCAAGGACGGTCACTCCAACTGCAAGCTCCAAGTCGCAGCCTGCTTCAAGTACGCCGGCTTCCCCGACAACCTTGAGTGCTTCGACTACGGCTCGTGGTGCGCGGGCGTCAGCAACTACTGCGGTGGCGTTCCCAAGGGAGGCAAGTGCTCCAAGAAAGAGTACATTGTCAAGAAGCAGCCCAAGGGATACAAGCCTCCCACGACGACCGTCATCACCGTCCCGTGTAAGGCCACCTCGACTGCCAAGACAACGACGACCAGCTCCTCGACGACCAAGGTTCAGCCTTCGCCGACCAACATCTGCAAGCAGCCCACCAACAAGCAGTACGGCTACGGACCCGACTCACCGGTGGCCGACATTGATCTCCCCATCGTGACGTGCAATGATCTGTCCAAGGACTTCAGCAAGTACCCCTTCAAGCTGTACAACGAGAACCAGAGCAGCCAGTGCAAGTCGTACCCTCGCAACAGCTGCACTAACGCCTGCGCCGACGCCTGCAAGGAGCAGTATGACGACTGCAACGACGTCTACGTCCAGAGCTGCAAGGGCAAGCGCAGCACGCCCAACTACTTCCACTGGGCGCGCGACACGGTCGTCAAGCGGACCAGCGGCTGGACCGACTCGTATAACACGGCCGTCAACAAGTGCAAGCAGCAGTACAACGACTGCCTGTACGTCAACAGGGACTCGACTGGCGCGGGCAAGTGCTCGTCTTACGGCCAGGGTTATTAAATCGTGATTACCAAAATGGTGCTGTTGTGATATGAATATGGAGGGTTGTGGGGGAAAAGAAATTCAATCAGGATGATGAGCATCGGTGTGTCTCGAAAAAGAAAAAGGAGACCACCTCGTTACTGACCGACCCCCTCGGTAAAAGCCTAATGAACTTTTTGGGGGGTTTGGAACCGGGCGAGGAGAGCTGCTAGAGGGGGCTGGACTGTATAATGTTGACTAACGGCTTATTTCTTTACACTCATTTTACATGAAAGCCTTATACATATATTATATACCTTAATACATAGTTAACTACTTATCATTTGCTTTATTAATGATTGATTGGCTCTCTTGGTGTGGCTGGTGCGATGACTTGTTTCTTGGAGGAGTTATGAGGTTTGGTCATATATATATACCCACAGAAAGAAGGAAGGAAGGAAAAGTGAATGATAATCAGGTAGTAGCTCTCTTCATCCTCCTGCTTCACTCTAATTTACTTCAAGTTTCTCCCAAACCCAAAAAAGCCCTTCCTTCCACTGCTTATTCGGGTGAGAACAGGAGCTAGATTCAGTCATGGTCGTGTGCTAGTTTCTGGTGTGGACTGAGTTGTATGTACCTACATAATTTGAACGTATTGACGTCGTTGGTTCGCGGTTCTTCAATAATTTCTGAAGGAAGTCGTGGGCCCGATTTGAACTGACGCTCCCGAAGGAACAAGATTTCTAGGCTTGCGCATTAGACCACTGTGCCACCGCGACTGGATTTTGAGATACTCTCTTCGGCGGATGTTGGTGGAGGTGGGTGAAATGCCAGGTTTTCCAAGGGGCTGGCTCCATGGTGGCCGTATCGCGGACTCCATTAATCACCCTTCCCACCCCTCCTACCGTTGTTTGTGAAACATCACGACAACAAGGATGTATGAGGGTCTATATATTCTCTAGTATCTTGTTGCTAGGTACCTAGTTTAAACATGTTGTTCTGAAGTCTTTTCTACGAACGTAGTCTTTTATCAACCTCTCCAGCCCAGCCAGTGAGGATATGATTGCTTACCTCCCTAGGGAGGTATGTAGATTTTCTTAGCAACCCCTCCTGAATGAATGAATGCATCACTGTTCATTTATATGCTATACATCTATCTATCTATCTTAAGCAAGCAGAAATGCAACCCTAGTGTTAACAAAAGAATCAATAGATTCACTGTGTAACTCGCGCGCATTTACGAGGGTAGTTATAAACCAGTCAGCTCAATTTGTAGTAGAAAAAGCAAAGCTACACAGAGAATCAAAGTAAAGAAAGGATTGAGTTTCGTCCTGTCAGCCTCCAAGAAAGTAAGTCCGTGTTTGCGCAATTTGCATGAGAACCATCCATTCTGGGAACGGTACTATAATTATTGCATCAGTTAGTCCCGGTAACTGTATTTCCAGTTCCTACTCATCATCAGCCGTCGATTACGTCTGGAGTTAGTTTGCAGTATTTTGTTCGACAGGCTTATACCACAACGAAGAACGGGGCCAGTCCGGCCGATGCCTGCCACTGAACAAGCTGGCGAGGCGAAATCAAGCTGAAGACCGCGGAGGCGGCCAAATAAGCTGGCTGGCTGGGAAGGGAAGAGAGGTAATGAATTTACTGTCGTTTGATGATGTGCGAATAACAATAAAATGGCAACAAATAATATACTTGCTACCTACCTGTAGGAAGCTCCTATATATATAAAGCTCGCCGGCTAACCTCCTTGGGGGGGAGGTAACCGGTTACAAAAAACCCTCGTGAGGATTTTTTACTATGGCGGCTAACGGTCGAGGTAGGATTCGAACTGGCAACCTCCCGTGGAGGGAGCGATACGCTAGGCGCGTAACGTATCGGCCAAATCGTCCTGTGGCGTGTGATGCCCGTAGGCGAAAGAACGACGGCGAGGTCGGGAATATAAACAAGGCAAGTCAGTCAGTCAGTCGCGTCCCCCGGAAAAGCTTAATTTTGGAACTGCCTAGCCCAACTAAAAATGAGCAAGGTTTAAAGTTTCTGGGCAATCAGGCAAGTTTTCCCATCGCTTGAGATCCTCCACTGTTTGCTCCGAGTTGTTCCGAGTTGTTCAGATAGTATGACGATGATGGCCTGGTTCTTGTCACATTCTCACTCGTTGTATACTTATCAATGGGGCTATATTACTGCCACTGCCACCCTCCATCTCATTCTATATATACTGCACTGCCTGCCTGCCTGCCGCTAACCCCCACAGCTAGATTTATACGATAGCAGTTTCGGCAATGTACAACAACAGTGAAAAGCAAGTTGACAAGTGGCACGCAACCCGAGGTTAGTTGGAGATAGAGATAGAGAGAGAGAGCAAAGAGATAGGTAATTATTAGGACAATAGTCATGTTCTACGAGAAGTGGCCGGCACAGTGTCTCTACAGAGAACCGAGCTCGTCTCTTAAAACCGCAAACTCAATACACCGTGACAAAGACCCAGACCAACCCGCTATGTAACAGTCTTGCAGGTTTCGCAATAAGATTCTTCACCAAAAGCATTCATGTCAGTAACTTGGCTTCCCTCGGAGCCCCTTCATACGTCCATCCTCTAACCACGCGTACGCAAGGTTACTTTGCCACCTGGTGTGCCTCTCGTCCTGCCACTTTCCAGTAGCCAAACCCCATGACAACTGCAGCAGTGCCTGCGGACAGCAGCCTAAGACGAGAGTCAACCGATGAATGCAAATGCAATACGCCGGTGTAGCCTTACGTCTTTCGTCTACCGCCGCAAAGCCTTGTGAAAAACCCTCCGATTAAATCCACAAATAGCAGCCTGAAGAAGGCCCGAATCCACCCATCCTTGTGATCCCCGGGGATACCAGCCGAGTGAGTTGAGGCTGGCGTGTCAGGTTGATCACCCTGTGTTCCTCTCTTCCTCTTTCGGAGTTGATTGGTGTTGGTCCTATTCTCCATTGTAGAAGTCGTAACTCCGTCGACAGTCTCCCCATCCGCATCATCTGATTGCTTAGCCTGGCCGTCGGCAGTGGCCTGATGACTGCTGCCATCACTCTCGGGACCATCGTCTGCTGTGTTGATCACTATCCTTGGACTCTGTGAGTGACCGCGGCCCGGGGAAGTGATATTTGGTGCTCCTGGGACTTGTTGCTCCCCAAATGGACTCTCCGAAGCTTTGCCGTCACGAGTCTGAGCCATGGGAGAAACATCAGAGGTATCGGATACCGGCTCCGGCGGGCTCCTCGCGCCGGACCACGGCGATGCTGCTGTCTCCGGCGCTAGAAGACCTCCGTTGTAGGGCTTGCGGTACCCGGAATTAACCGACAAGCCGATCCCCTCGTCCTCGTCGCTTCCTGGCTCCAAAGCATCAAAAGAAGATGGCTTGGGAGGGGTTGAAAATAAGGCGACAGGGGATGACCTGTTTTCCTCACTTCCACTTGGTTCCTCCCCCTCAGAGATAGACTGGAGAGAGATGGCCGAGGAATGAGCAGAACTGATAGACCCGCGGGGCGACCGCGGAACTCCGAGATGCCTCGAGGGCCGCGGAACAATAGGACTGACAACGACTGGTGTTGTGGCAACCGGCGATGATAGAAAATGGTCGCCGAAGATGAGATCCTCTGTCCCGCGCCGAGAAGAGGTGACGATGGGAGAAGGAGGCACAGCTTCAAAAACCGCCCGGTCCTCTCCAAGACCAGTCTCAATTTTTCGAACAGTGTCAATGATCTCTTCACGATTTGATGGGAAGCGTTCCAGTGTGGGGTCATTGACGTCAATATCGTCGAACCCCGTCTCGTGTTGCTTAGGGGAGCCCTCTTCGTGATGGTCAATCTGGTCGGGTTCATTTATGCCCTGATGGTCCTCCTCGTCCTCATACAAGCCGGCACACTCATAAGAAAAGAGAGGAGGCTTATGCTCGCCGTGTTCATCCTGATCCTCCGGTGGCGCATATTCCTCGGGGTTGAAAGAATCTGGCCGGACTTCCAACTCGATGGCAGCCTCCA
This sequence comes from Podospora didyma, assembly GCA_033439775.1. Lineage (NCBI taxonomy): Eukaryota > Fungi > Ascomycota > Sordariomycetes > Sordariales > Podosporaceae > Podospora > Podospora didyma. Next base: position 1,588,475 of record JAULSW010000007.1, read on the forward strand.
AAGTTGCTCAGCTCAGTACATTATCCACGGTGTAATGGTAATATGCTTACCTCTTCATCCAAAGTTTGTGCAGTATCCGCGACTTCTGCAGCAGTGGTTGCTGTTTCAGCAATAGGGGTAGCTGAGCGTGGGCCAGATTCAACGCTCCGACTCTCCTCATCAGATTTCTGAGATTTGAGTTCTTCTCTATCTAGGAGCGCGGCTGTTTCCCCAACCTCTGCGGCGGTGTTTGCAAGTTCAATAGTAGATGCCGACGGATGTGGTCGAGATTCGTTTTTGGGAAGCTCAAGCTTTTCTCTATCGAGGAGCGCAGCCGACTCACCCACCTCTGCGGCAGTATTTGCGCTCTCTGCAAAAGGGGTAGGAGATCGCGTGGGCCTTTTGTCTCCCACGTCATGTTCAGCAAGTTTCCCAGATTCGGGTTCTTCGTCTCTGTCAAGAAGTGCTGCCGACTCCCCAACCTCGGCAGCAATTCTTGCGAATATCGGGGTACCAGTGCCGGAATGAGGATCCGAATCACCGGTCACTCGTGCCAGATTATCGGCAGGGTTAAGACGACTGTTGTCGACCTTCGGTGGCTTTGGCTGAGGTGTATCACCAACGGCACCACCCTGCTTGTTAAGCGACTCAGCCTGCTCATGGTCATTGGACGATCTGATCAAACACATCAGTATGGTTATGGGCACAGAATTGGCTGCATCGACTTACCGTTTTAGGGGTTGGACCTCCATCTCGTTGTTCTTGAAGCCAGAGCTGTCTGTTACCGCTGCTGTGGCTTCGTCCAAAACCCACCAATCCCCCGACCCAACGCGGAACTTGTACTGAATTTTTGAGCCTGGCTTAGCGAAGACCTCTTTTTTGAATGTGTGCTCCCCCCCAGTATCGGTGGTGTAGTTCATCTCCTGAGGCTGCCATGGCGGGTCCGAGAAGGTACCAGCCACAAAAATTGGCGGGTTGGTGCCAGACTTTTGGTAAGTAATGGTGGTAGGGACAACAACTTCGGCCGACGTCATGATGGGCAATCAACGGTCTGGGGGCTCGGAACAGGAGGCTATTGAGACATCAAAGACGATGCTGAGTGCTGGTATAATTCTGCTCTGGGATGATACTGTAGGAGAGGTTTGGGGGAATGTTCCAGGGGAAGAGCCTTCGGGAAAGACACGATAGGAGCCGTTGAAAGCGACGTCTGTTGTTTGTTGGAGCTACGGTGCGGACTGCGGACTGCGGCGCAAGTATCTGAGGAGCAAGCAATGCCTCGTTAGCAAGCAACGCTAGAAAACACGTGCCGCTCTCCAATGTTTCGGGCAAGGCAAGGTGAAGGCCATGCTCGAGTATTCTGTGGTTGCTTCTCGATATGGAGTTGTTCGATGTCACGCCACTTAAGTGTTGCGATGGGATGTGAATCAACTTCGTGTGCGGGGCATGGTTTCACAGTAGAACAGGGAAGGTAGCAATGCCGGATGGAAAGGAGGAATATGCCTACCTACCAAGGAAGCGGTGGATGGCAAAGTGGTGGACGGTGGACGACGTACTCAGCGACTGCCCAAACAATGCGATGGTAATATTTTAGCAAGGACGGGTCTTTCCAGTAAAAAGTCCAGCCAGGAGGATTTGCTGAAAGACGAAGGGGAATTGATGACGTGCGGGCAGCGGGGAAAAGAAACGTGCAGAAAGCGAAGCTACCCAGCTAAAGCGGCGCAAGGAAAGCAGAAGGTGTGTGCAGGTGGGCAGGTGGTGGAATGCTCAAAGAAAGGCAGCCCTGATCTTGTGGCACATGGCAGCAATTGGCTGCTTTGGGTACTTGGGAAAGAAAGAGAAGAAGGAGAGATGGATCGGTATAAACCGGTCTAGATAGCTCTTGCTTCCAAGGCAATGGCAAGAATTGCCACGGCTGAGGGGCTATCGATTCACCCGTATCTCCGTCGCTCCTTCTCTCACCTCAGTCGAGCATCATCCATTCATTCCAGGATCTTTCAGCTCAGCACCACCTTTCATGGGCAGTCAATTGAGCTGTCGGCAACGCCGTACAGTCTTTGCAATTGGTTTACGCCTAGCGGAAATTGGTCAAGCGGATGAATGATGATAAAACTATGAGGTTCTCTATCGGTCAGAGTTACCTCTGTGCTCCTGGCTGGCCATGCACCAAGCTCGAAGACGGAGCTCTTCCTTGTGCATCACTGCATGTAACTGTTGGGGCTACACTAGAACTTACATCACCGGTGCACTGGCGTTAAGTGCGGTGATCAGTGGGTTTCCACTTGCTAGTAGCCACTCGCCAAGCCCCATTGCGATCGTAAGCTCGGCGTCATCGATTGCTATGGGCGGTCATAGCCGGCAAAAATATTTCTGCCGGTTGCGTCCGCCTTGAACCCCAGACTCTGGAGCGCTTAGGTGGAGAATCCCAACATCCATAGTGGACTACAGATGGTCGCGTAGTGCATTCGACAACGATAAGCCTATCTGTATTTTGTCTACAAACACCTCGAGGGAGCTCAACAAAGCCCTTTCCAAACCGCGGCCTACAGCTTCGAGGACCGCCAAGTTTAGTGCTCTGTCAAATCGAGCAGCGAAACCCTGCTCCAATCGTACAACCTTTGGGCAAGGCTAGAACTGCATTTGGTTGGGCTTCGATTTGGGTCTCGACCTGCAACTGCCTGCAACTTCCTGCAACTAGCCGCGTTCCACGCATCACCGGCGTGACAAACACGTTGCGGCCCTTACATCTTCTTGCCATGTCGCCCCCCCCGGATACGATCCTGGTCAAGCGCAAACGCGGCACTGAGGATGGACCTGTTGATTTTCTTCGTGCGTAGCGCCCATTGTGCCCCTGCCTTTCTTGTGGCCTTGCTGACAGCTTGTGGTTTTAGGGGTCGAGGGAAACAAGCGCCATCGACTCGTTTCTGGTGACGCCAACTGGGTCTACCAGCGCAAGCAGATAGACGTGGACCGAGCCGATCATGCAGTCCAGCCTACTGTTCCTTCCATCCAGCCGACCCAAGAAGGAGACGAGAACCGGCCCGTTCTACCGTTGCGCCAAGCAAAAGCCACGTCTACCGCTGCAAGCAAGGCCCCGGCGACAACGACTACTCACGAGCTTGCACTTCCTAGCTTCCCTACACGTCGTTTCCACTTGTCACGGTCCATCTCGCCACTTCTAACTCCTGGGGGGGTCAAGAAGCGCACTGCAGCAGCCGTCTTCGTAGAGAGAGAAGTAAAAGAGGCTAAGAAGCAACGGGACGCCAAGGTGGCGGCGGCCTCGGTGCTGATATCACAGACTACTCTCTCCCAATCCTCACAATCCGCCCTGAGCCACGAGAGTTTCATCCGCGACGATGCGACCGACGAGCACCTCGCCGTTCCGCCGGCTGATGCCCAACATCAGCAGCTGCCCTACCACGTCAAGCAAAAGCGGCCTAGTGCGCGTAGTCGTCCCAATACCTCGAATGCCACAAAGCCTACCCTCCCTCCCTCTCTGGTGAACCGCGAGGGCGTTGACATGGATCAACTCGCCCGAGACATGGACGCCTATACTGTCAGCCAAATCAATACCAACTTGGACAGGATGGACAAGAGCAGCGCTGCAGCGGCCCCTACCGGCCTCGCTTCGGGCTCCAGCCCGGCCAGAAAGTCCAAATTCAAACCAAAGGCACCTGCCCTTCGCTATGCCGAGCGACATCCCGAACATTTGTCTGAGGTGGAGCGGGAGAAAGCGGCAAAGAAGGCAGCCGAGGCGATGGATATCGACGAAGGCGACAGCGTTGTTGACGACGAAGACTACGTGATGGAGACTTACGAGCGTGTCCCGGCCAGCCGCATGAGGGACCAAGCCGTGCCGGCTCATCGGATTGGTCTCCTTGTTTTTGACACGGAACCCGATAGGATCGATTTCTTCTACGGCGAGGAAGGCGATAGCGAAGATGAGTTTCCAGAGGACGATGAGGATGAGAACGGTAAGTCCCAATTATTATACCCCTCCCACGGACCTAGTTGTATGCTGAAGAATACTAAAATTGAACAGCTGAGAACTATTACACGGCGGATTATCCCGACGAAGACCTCGACTGGGACGATGAATTTGACCGCAATCCGTATCACTTCGTGAATCACAGTGCGTCCGACACAGAGGAGTACGATGTGACAGCCTTCGTGGACGCGGACGAGGACGACACGTGGGGTCCCGAGGCGGATGAACCCAAAGGTATGCTCTTCTAAAGAGTCTCAAAAAAAGAAAAATGCCCCGCAAAATATCGGCTGGGCTTGTATTGCTTCAAGAAGTATTATACTCGTTTATAATACGATACATTCTGTAACAAACATGCTTGTCACTGGCCCTAACTTTTCTCTATTTCTGACGGCATCCGGACATTCTTATGTACTAAACTCGCAGACCTTACTTCTGAACCACTGGAGCTTGTGGCAATAATCACTCAGATCATTGCAGAGACTATTCAATGACGGTGACATGTCACTGGCTCTCGGGTGTCCTTGCTAGGCACACATTTTGCCACTGACGGCCATGGGTAGGTAACCTTGGGAGACTCACCTCGTAGTTGCAGTCCCGGGTTTAGTTCATACGCTTCATGTATGGGACCTGTAGAGAGTATGATTTGTGGAAGGGGAGTATGTATGGGTGGTTGTTTACGTATAACTGTGTTTGAGTAGATGGGGCGGAATTGAAATGAGCAGGATTTGAGGGAGTATGCATGGCGTTGAGTGAGCAACTAGGCTGGTTTGTTTACGTAGCAATATTTTAACTAAATGAAGCATGATGATATATCTGGGTAAGTACCTGTGGAATATACATACCTACTAGGTACGTAATGAGATAGCTCATATGCTTCATTAATTGCTACTACCTACGTACGGGAATGTGACGTATATGTATATGAGAGTATGAACGAGAGAACTTTTATTTTGCCGAATGGGATTGTTTTACTGAATAGTGTCGGAATAGCAGACGAGACACGACGGACACCCCCCCCTACCCACAGAAAAAAGGACAGAGACGAAGATATATTAGTTTCCTGACATTTGCGCGGTCTACGTATTTGGCTGGTAAACGATGGCGAACCCAATATATCCCAAGAAAAAAAAATTGATGCTGTGGTTTGTTTGTTTGTTTGCTTTTTTGGTTGGTGTGATGTGTGGTGTTTGTTCAAGTTCCTTGCCCACTCCTTTCAAGGTGGGCTCGGAAAAGCGGTGCTTGCCAGCTTATATCTTCCATCTACTTCTTATCATATGAATCTCCCCTTCCTTTTGCTCATATTGATGGAGTGAGCGAGGTCTTCTGAAAAGGGAACAATTTCCCTTTCCTTCTCCGACGGGACACCCGAAGTAGGTAGTGAATAATTCAACGAGTTGAAAGAGAAAGAAAAATTCAATACTCGTCCACCGAGGTTCCCGAATAAGAAGAGAAAAAATAAAACAAGAGGCCAAACCGGCAGCCGTCGTCGCCCTGGGCCCTAGTAGGAACCCAAGAAGCCTCGCGCGTAAGTAAACGGCATGGGTATCAGCGAAAACCAGTCCCCTTCGCATACAGTAGTCAGATGGACTATACTCATACCAAATGTCGAAGCCCCATAGAAACCCAAGACATCATCGTAGGTAAAAAAAAAGAAGAAAAAAAGAAAAAAGAAACAAACGAGACATGTAAAACTGCACTCATCTCGCGCTCCTCTGGTGGCTCCAGTCGAGCTGCCTGCCTAACCGTCCTGCATTGCATGCTCCTGCCTGCCCAAATGCAACCAAAAGTCTATCCATGATCGTTGTCCCGACTGAAGCGGTTTGTCATGATTTCTCGTGTAGTGATGTCATCTAGAACGCCAGGACGTATGAATTTGACTCCCCCCGTTTGTCCCAACAACGACGCAGAGCGAGTTCGCCCAAGTTCCATAGCTTGCTTGCGATGCTAGCGTAAAGCCATGGAATTATGCCAGCACCTTCCAACACCCAAAGAGATGTAGACATGGAAAAAGAAGTCAGTCAGAAAGACAGAAATAAGTAAGAAAAAAGAGCGCCAGCGTGTGAAGAAAGCTCGAGGAATATATCGTGCCCGAACCAAAGCGACGGCTTAGAGCGAGGTATATACTACGTGAAACACGAAGTCCCCTTCAGCTGGTCTGTGAAGCGGTCCCCAGATTCGATCCAGAGCCAATCTTCAGCATCCGGCGGAGGCTATCTTCAATGTCAAGAACCTCTCGAGATCGGCTGTTCTCGTCCCTGGCCGACACAGAAATCGGGACAAGGGGTGGCTGACCCCCTGGAATGGCCGAATCGCCAGAAGACTTTGCCGGAGCGGTTGATACCGCTGGCTCGGTCGGCTGGGTTGGCTGTCCAGAAAGGAATTTAAGCAATTTCTCGCCGGCGTTCCCGGCTGGCTGCTGCTGAGACTGCTGTAGCGGTAGAGGAGACTGGTGAGGCGGCCGCTCCAGCCCCAATTGTCTATCTGCACCAGGGAACTGCTTCTCACTGGGGCGGGCGGCACGAATGCGAGCCTGGTAAGGGGTGGAAAATGCTGGCCCCATGGGCCTTCCAGGCGTGCCGTCGAGCTCGTTGTGTGAAATGCCAAAGGTAGGATTCCGCTGGGCGGCCGGGCGACCGCCACGCCTTGCGCCAGCCCCGTTCGGGGCTGTCCTGGGCTCCCGCGGCGACTGGGTTTGGGAGGGAGGAGAAAAAGGCCCGGGAGCCTCGGCAAGAACATTTGCAGAACTTGCTCTCCTGCGGGCCTGCTCCTTCTCGTCCCGATCGGCCCTGAAGAAAATATCGAGCGGGGACTCTTCACGAGTGATATCCAAGGTAGCGAGCCGGTGTTTCGGAGTCCGCGCCTCCGAGTCAGTGGCAGGAGGTGATGGCTCCTGGCTGGCCCGGTCCACCACATCATTCAGACTAGGTGAGTCTAGGGGCCGCATGAGAAAGCTAGGAATTGGAAGCGATGACGGGGCGGGGGAAGCATGGAATGTCGCGCCAGCAAACGCCGTGCTGGTTGCCGTCCTCATCGCTTGTGGAGGCGTGCTCCGGCCATGCTGCTTGGCTGGTCCGGGTGATGTCGACACGTGTTTGGCCCGCGACTTGTTCGCGGTTCGAGGCCTCGCCTTCGAGTTAGAGTTAGGTTGCTGCGACGACGGTTCTACCGTATTTGCGAGCGGCTTCTGCGGCGTGTAGGGACTTGGCGAGGCGAAGTCGATGGGGAATGGGAGGTCAGTTGGCATGTCGTTCTCTGAGGCATATGTCTTGCGAGCAGCCGGCGAAGCCACAGGACGTCGGTTTCCGCGCCTCCTCGCTGGCGTCGGAGGATGCTGTTGTTGCTGTTGTTGCTGTTGTTGTTGTTGTTGTTGTTGTTGTTGTTGCATCATGTCCGTTGGGTGGCCAACGTGTGGGCGATTGGTAGAGTCAAGAAAATGGGTCGTGGTGGGTGGTAGTGGTGGAAGTGGTTGGTCTTGTTTGAGCGAAAGACGTTTTGGGAGGGAGTGATTGAGTGACTGCTTCAGTGCTTCCCCGAGGTATTGCAGTCAATCACTGCACGCAGTGCCGCTATGAATGGAGCGCGGGGGGGCGAGAATGCGATGACTTGAAATGCCCTGGTCGGATGTCGAATCGCGGAGCTGGAGAAACGCTTGGCGTAACGGCGAGCAAAAAACGATTACTAGAATAGGCGACTGTTCTTTCTTTGTGCATGTTGCTTTTTTTGGTCGATTTATGATAAATATTCTTGTGTTGCCAGTACGATTATATGTTCTTCTATCTGACTGGACTGCGCAGGAAAGAAAATACCAACCTCGGAATGAAGGAAGTTAGAGAAGGAGGGAGGAGTGGTGAATTGGGTCTTTCCCCATCTTATAATAATAGCAGGTGTGCGAAGTGAATAAGCTCCCGCCAGCCAGCGGTTGCGCAGGCGGCCTGCCTTACAGTGAATGCCTGGGCCAAAGTGGAGGGGCTCTGACTTTGCCCTGGGTTGGACCAGGAATTCAGAGCGGGGTTGCCCTGAAGCGGCAAAGGGGTTTCATCGACAAAGCGAATGCCAAAAGGAGCAGTGGCTAAGTATGCACTTAAAAGATACATATTGTATGTATTTATCCACAATACCGAGGAAGCCCCTACGATGGCGGGGCTCTCCAACCCTCCAAGAGAACCAGAGGTCAGGGCAACCAACGACGCCATCAGCCATCTGTTTGTCGCTGGCGAAACAGCAGCGCACTTCCAAACCAAACGCCTCTAGTTCCCTTCACTTAAATAGGGCTTCTTGATTCGGTTTGTTCTTGACCCTGAAATTTGTTTCTGTCCAATCCACAGTGCACTTGTCGCTAACTGGTACTCGTGGACCGCCGCACAATCCCGTTGTACCACAACCTGATCGACCGACCGACTGACCGGCCGAGCTTGGAAGCATCTCGACATATTCTTTCTCTACGCGACCGCGGAGTGAAGCCTTCCGAGTCGCCCATCACATAGCTTGCTGAAAATAGATAAACGGCTGCATTCCGCTCTTTCCTTTACCGATACCCATCTCCAACATCCAAAATGGCCGACGTCGACATGACCGATGCGCCAGGTGCTGCTGCGCCAGTTGTGAAGAAGAAGGGGGCCGCGGCTGCCGATACCGATGGAAAATCGGAGGGCAAGAAACGATTTGAGGTCAAGAAGGTAAGTGAATGATCTACCACCCGCCCCAACACCTTTGATCCCGTATGCTGACGAATGACCCTCGCAGTGGAATGCGGTGGCCCTCTGGGCCTGGGACATTGTAGTCGATAACTGTGCTATTTGCAGAAACCACATCATGGATTTGTGTACGTCTTGAAACAAACCATGGTCTTTTTGCCTGTCACTGACCCTCGTCGTGCACATAGGCATCGAGTGCCAAGCGAACCAGGCTTCCGCGACCAGCGAGGAGTGCACCGTCGCATGGGGAATCTGCAATGTACGTCGACCCTTCACTGTATGGCCTCCGGCTTAGACATGTTGCTAACAACATGCAGCACGCTTTCCACTTCCACTGTATTTCCAGATGGCTGAAGGCCCGCCAAGTGTGCCCGCTCGACAACAGGGACTGGGAGTTCCAGAAATACGGCAGGTAAAGAATCCAACGTAGAAGAGGCAGGATATACACACGATCGTTCACCACCGGGCGCAAAAAGGGGCACGTTACGGTTGCTCTCGTAGCTAGGGTCTTTTGAGCATGATTGATGAGAACAGCTTCGGGTCATGAGCCAGCCGCCACATATTCGTTGCGGCGGGGTTCACATGATAGCAACCAGAATAGATGACCGCCAAACAGTAGCGAAATGACGACTGGTTTTTTTCCTTATTTATACCTGTGACCACACCTAGAGCCCGCCCTCTAACTGTGTGGTAGTTGGTCCCCCTTCTCCCCGTCACCTTGCCTTGTCGTTCACGATTAGGTTCGACAAATCAGGAGCTTTCGCACCGGACGGGAGCCACTTGACCGGATGGCGGTTGAAAAACGGCCAAGCCGGAACTACGAAGAGGAAGGTCAACGCAGTGCCGCCGAGAGCGATGTAGACTGCCAGCTTGATGTCCTGCATAATGTATCCCACCAAGAATGCGATAGCCTAGGCGGGGTCAGTTGGATCATCCACTGGGGGGGAATGACGGAGCATTTATTAAAGGAAGACTTACTCCTATGACCGACAAAGCAACATTGGCAATAATCTCGGCCAGCTTCTGACCCTCAAAGTCCTGTATAAAGATAATGTCAGTAGCTGCATCAAGCGAGCGAGCGAGCCGGTCCTAGAGACGGCCAACCTACAATCTGGCCCTCAAAAACGTTGCGGACCTGGTCCAGGATCTGTTCGGCCATGGCGACGCGACTTGAGTGTGCAGTGTGGTACTAATCTAATGGGACTGGACTGGACTGGCTGTTCAAAGGATGGGCGCGGGTGACTTTGGGCGGGTTGTCCCACTCGGTCGCGAACTCCAAACTTGTTGGAGTGGATCGACTTCACATTGTACGTGGCTTCTCCTGGAATGGCTGCAGAAAGACGCCGCCAGAGCTAGCACGGCCAGCAAATCAAAGGCCACCCCGAGCCCCGCCCCACTTACCGACGCTTTTTGGCTGCTCATGCTTGGGAAACCAAACCCCTGTTGGGTGAGGCTGAAGTTTGGGTGGCCCAACGACCTCTCCTGACGTATGTATACCTGGTACTGACTGTGCAGTGTGCTTTCAAACATGCGCACTAAGATCGAAGGGGGCGTGGGGAGCACTGGGAACTGTTTGCATTGAGATAAAGCTTAATCTCCAGGATCATCAGCAAATTGACAACCCATTTGCATCTCAACCTCACCGCGTTAAAAAATAGGATTTCTGTTATATTTTCGCCCACGTGAGCGTTTTGCCTCCCGCTGGTACCCAGCAAAAATTGCCTTTTTAACATCCGCCCACCTTCATGGTTGGCCGATGACTAACGAGCTGGAAATCACCCGCTAGTGGCCAAACTTTTTCTTTCTCAGAGTTGGAACGCAGGCCCCTCCTGATCTCTGCGGCCATTCTAATTCGCGAATTTCTTTCTTTGAAGAACGAAACAAAACCACACCCCTCCTCGTGATTCTTTGGCATTCACTTGGAAGCCTCCGGCCAACATCGTCAATTGCTTATTAAAAAAAATCCGAGAACCAGCTTTTCCGGCCTCGCTTTTTTTTCCTTGCTTCCTTGGTGGCGCAGCTGCAATCTGCCGTTGGGTTCAATCACAGTCAGAACGTCATCAGAACCGACTTTCTACCACCGCCAACAATAATATCCCCTCGTCCTTCTATTGTACTACTTTTTCTTGACAAGAACCTCATTGTTGCCCGCCGCCTTCCCCCCCCCCCCCTTCACCTCGCCACAGACCGCGCGCTGTCGCTGCATTCCCGTTCCGCCATATCAGCGCGATATTTAGATCTGGCAGGAGCAGTCTCGATCCCTTGGGCAAGGTTGCACTTCGCAGACCATATCTTACCTCTCGCAGTCACCAAGTTGGCGGGCTCCGTTCTCGAAAAGATCCCTTCCAACCGTTCGCTCCTCGGGCCCGATTTCTGGGTCTATAGCGGAGTGAACAAGAAGCCGCCATAACTGGTCGCACGCTCTTCCCAAGCAACTATTTTGACCACCTCCACGAACACTCTCCCAGCTCTCATTTGTCGACGCCAACTTAGCTGTGGCAGTCACGACCTTGGCTCGTCATAAGTCGCCGTAAACGAGCATTATTGCGGACGGCTGCCGGCCGTTCGCTGCCATCCGCTGGTGCTTCGTGCAACTACACGCCCACGCCCAATATGCGAACCGACTGATCCCTCATCAAGGGCTCCAAGGGCTGCTGTAGACCCTATATCTTTTTCTCAGGTAGATATATACACGCAACTCAGACTCAGACTCAGATCAAATCAAATCAGATTAGATTCAGCTCCAATCCCCGCCTCAGACGACCAGGAAATCGAAATCATGTCTGACCAGGACGAAACTGTCGGAAACTCGGCGTTCTCGACTCCCGTACCTGAACTTGATGACCACCGAAACCAATCTGCCTCGGTTCAACGACCAGAACGTGCCCGCAGAGGCACGTTTGACTCGCTATACGGAGCACGCCATGTGGTTTCTGGCGGCGGTCATGACGATATGTATCCGTCGACTCGGGTTAGAGACTTTGAGGAAGCCATCGCTGATGATGATGCGCCAGAGTCGCCAAGCTTCGGGCGCAGCCGCCGGCCGACGGTCGACTCGATTGATCCTCGATCGGAATCGCCTCCCAACTCAGTCAAGGCATTTGCGGAAGCCCGTCGTCGCGAACGTGAGCTCTCGTTTTCTGAGACAAAGCCGGACCGGAAGCCAGAGGATCACCATGAGCTCCAGAGAACAGCTTCGATTCTCAGCCGGCATAGCTATCGTAGCAAGCCTCGCACCTTGACCGACGATGCTGCCAGTCTAGCCACCAATAAGTCAGCCGAAGAAGACGTATGCTTCCCGCTTCAGGACGATCGCAGGGACGGCCATTTGTACATCGACTTCGACTATCTGGAGAGCTTCATCAAGGCTGAGAATGAGGCCAGAGAATCAGCCCGCAGGCCCTCGGCCATCCGTGTCTTTCCTGATCTGCGACCCCAGACAGAGGTAGAATCGCCAACTCCAATGGTAACATTGGACGGTGACATCTTGGACGCGCCGTTTGGGATTGATCTCCATCGGGAAAAGACTGCAAAGTCCGACTCTACGGGAAAGGACGAAGAAGAGGAGAAAGCCAAGACAGTCCAACCGCAGCCGATTGACCAAAGCCGAGTAAGCTTTTTCTCGTCCGCCTGGGAGTCGACTATCCATGCCGCCGATCTTGAGGGCCTGATCTTGCCAGGCGAGGATATCAGAGGGCTCTTCTCCTTTCCCAAGGGTGAAACCGATGGTGTGTGGTGGCTGAATATGAACAAGCCTTCGGAGGAAGAAGTCCGAGCCATCTGTAGGGCCTTTGGAATTCATCCTCTGACCATCGAGGACATCACGACTCAGGAATCCCGAGAAAAGATTGAGCTTTTTCCGTCGTACTACTTTGCCTGCTTCAGGTCCTTCTTCCTGGAGCTCGATGAGGAGACCAAAGAGACCGAATACGTCCCCTTCAACATTTACGTTGTCGTGTTCCGCGAAGGCACTCTGAGTTTCAGCTATGCCAGCAACCCGCACGCTTCGCATGTGCGGAAGAGAATTACGATGCTGAAGGATTATGTCGCTTTGAGTAGTGACTGGATATGTTATGCTTTGATGTAAGTATGCTGGAGCGGCGGCGCTGCAGATCTTGCTTTACTAACATAATTTTCTAGCGACGATATTGTTGATTCTTTCGCTCCTGTCATTGGCAAACTGGAGAGCGATACGGACCAGATTGAGGACGAGGTGTTCATTGCACGGACAGACGACATGGCCGAATTTTTACGCAAAATTGGCATTGCACGCAAGAACGTCATGGGCTTGATGCGTTTGCTCGGAGGCAAAGCCGATGTTCTGAAAGGCTTTACCAAGCGGTGCAATGAGAACTACAAGGTGACGCCGCGTATGGACATTGGTCTGTATCTGGGCGACATCCAGGATCACGTTGTGACCATGATGACCAACCTCGGCCACTTCGAGAAAATGCTGTCTCGCGCCCACAGCAATTACCTGGCCCAGATATCTATCGACGGCATTGCTCAGGGTACGAGCACTAACCGTGTTCTTGGCAAGATCACGCTCTTGGCTTCCATCATTGTGCCACTCAACGTGGTGACGGGTTTGTTTGGCATGAACGTTCCTGTCCCGTGGATGGATGCAGGACAACTAGGGCCGTTCTTTGGGATTCTCGGCTGTCTTATCGGGTTCTGCATTATCGCTCTTATAGTGGCGAGGAAGTATCGGTTTGTATAGCCAGCGTCTTATTGGAAACAGCAGACGGGAATTCCGGGCTGCTCCCAGCGGAGGTTTTGGAATAGGTACAAAAAGATGGACACGACGAAGCCCTCATAGTAGACTATAGAGATCAGCGGTGGTCATTACTTCGACCTAGCACTTTACGCATTTAGTAGATGGGCGGCATTGGAAATACATCTTGACGTATGTACAGTACACTTCGACTTCTGGGATAAGTGCTTGGGTCTGTGTTCAAGCAGAGTGAGCAATGATTTAGGTCTACAATGCAGTACTCAGAATTCGTATTGTATAATCGGTAACTGCCCGTCCTTACTACCCAGTCCAGGGGGGCTAAGAGAGACATGGTGGAGCCGAAATGCCTTGACCGACAACCGTTGAGGGCACCTCATTGGCCACTCACCGAGCTAAATCCATTTCTAAAATATTTCCCCAGACAAACCTCCAAGCTTTTTCTGGAGCTTGTCATCACTTCCAGGTTTCTTATTGACGATTTGCCGGTACATTTTGACTTGAAGGCGCCTCAATTTTTGTCCCACGTCTATCTCAACCACCCCCAAAAGAAAGGATCAATAAACAGTAGCAATTTGCCAACATGGACAACGCCGTTGACCAACATGACATCGAGCGCCTTAATGACAAGGACAAGGCCGAGCTGCGCTCCTTCATCACCAACGAGCAGCAGCGCACGCGGATTCAGTCGCGTATGTTTTGTGTTGTGTTTGCTTTTGCTTCCCTTCCCCTCCCTCCTTCTCTCCTCCCTCCTTTCTCCTCCCTCCTTTCTCTCTCGCTCGCTTCTTCTTCTTTTCCCCTGAAATTGTTACCCCCCGGGCGGGTATTCATAAACCCAACCTACCTACCTACCTACCTGCCTACCTACCTACCCTTCCTGTTCTCAACTGCTCTCGCTCGCTCGCTCGTCGGTCGTGCATTTAAGATGATTGAATTGAACGATTTAACTAACACACCAAAAAATCCGTTGCGTTGCAAAAAGAAACACACAACCTGACCGACATGTGCTGGAAAAAGTGCGTCACGGGGCCGATCAAGAGCGGGACACTGGACAAGGGCGACTCGACCTGCCTGGCCAACTGCGTGGAGCGGTTCCTCGACGTCAACATCGCGACCATGAAGCACCTTTCCAACATGCGCCAGTAAATTAATGGTCTACGTACCGAAACCAGACGGACCAAAGGGGAGAATTGGGTAGTGACAAGGGGCTGCTGTTTATTGCAATGTATTTGACGGCGCCAAATGTACGATATGGGAGGGATTCCTTGAAGAGGAGGGAACGATAGTTAGGGTTAGGTAGGCAAAAGCGATTCAGCATAAAATAATAGACACACCGGCAGGGCGAAATGTTTCACCTGCTACGAAACTCGGTGTATAATGGCACATTATACTTGGTTGTTTCGAGTCGCATATTTTTGGACTCGATGCAGAAAGAAGAGGGAGGAGACCGTTCGTTATATATCATTAAACCTCCGTTGGCGTGCTATAGTTGGGAAGTTAAAAAAAAAGCACATGATGAGTACACATGGCACTTTGGTTTATCGCAACAGTATCAGTTGTAGAAGGGTGGAATGTTCAGTTTCTTTTCATTGCCAAAAGCCTAGGTATCAGACGCCGATCGAAATGCAATCCATTTCCCTTCACAAACAGTTCCCAAAAATTTCCCAGCCCCATGCGCTCCATGCGCAAATTTAGACCAGACCTAGCTTGGTGGCGGCAATATCAAGAGCATCGACATCGGCGGTGAGACGAGCGAAAGCCTTCTTGGAGCCATCGGGGCGGATCAGGGTGTTGATCTTGACGGTGTCAATGTCGTACAGCTTCTTGAGAGCCTGCTTGATCTGGGCTTTGTTGGCCTTGACATCGACGATGAAGACGAGGGTGTTCTGCTCCTCGATCTTCTTCAAGGCACCCTCGGTGTTGAGAGGGTGGACGATGACCTTGTGCTCATCGAGGCGGGGCTCGTGGGCAATCGACTTGCGCAGGTACTTGGGCGCGCGAGACAGCTGGAGGGTCTTTGGGCGGTGGAAGGTCGTGGTGGTGCGGACCTTGGTGGCCTTGTGGGAGTGGACCTGGAGGGGCAGACGAAGCAGGTCAGCGTCTGAGCTGCGTTTTTGACAAACAAAAAGGAGGGATCCAACTTACACCCTTGAGGGCAGCCTGAGCAGCCTTCTTGGCCTGGGAGCTCTTGGGCGCCTTGGAGGCACCGCCTATATCGAAGAGAGGGTCGCGTCAGCAAAAGCATTCGCCTGAACAGAAGTAATCTATGTTCAGACTCGCAAAGTCTGCTGCTGCTTTGGTGCTTCGCCCCGCCGCGAGGGCGAGGCGCCGCATTGAGCGAGAGTCGAACATTGATATCGAGAAGTCCATCGCGCGGTGTCATGTACCTTTCTTAACGTCCTTGGGTGCCATATCTCCGGTGATTTGCTGTCGTCGTTGGGCGAAGTTGTCGAGTTGGTCGTCTGAGGAAGGGAAAAAGAAGTTAAGAATTTCGCCCAAAACCATAAAACAAAAATTGTGTGGGTGGGCGGGCCATAAATGTGGCTTCCCGCATAATTTTCCGTTGAAGTGTGGCTCAGTCGTGTCAGTGAGTGAGTGGCTTGAGGGTTCTTATCTAATCAAGTATTCGGCTAGTGGAAGCAGCCAATGATGGCAATTATTTCCGAGTTGTGAACCGATTTGCAAGACGACAACATCTCACCACAAAACTCGCCCATTCTGACAAACATGACAGTCAAAAAGAAGAGGCCGCAGAAAAGCCTTGCCGCCGGCCGTCCTCCGGTCCTGCATAGGCCCAAGTCGATTTCCAGAAAGTCAACCAAAGCTCTCATCAATCGGGTTCATCTCCTGGAGAAGCGCAAGCAGCAAGCAAAGTCTAAAGGCGATATCGCCGAGGAGGCTGCTATCAACGCCGAAATCAAAGCCTTAGGAGGCCTTGAGAGATATCAGGAGGCTAGCTTGCAAGGCCAGAGGCATGATCGCGGAGGGGACAGCTCTAGGGTGCTCATGGAATGGCTTGAGCCTTGCCTTTCCGCGCATGAGCTATCGCCAGACAGGCCTCATCTCCGCATGCTCGAGGTTGGCGCGCTCAGCACGCAAAATGCATGCTCCAAAAGCGGCTACTTCGAGATTGAGAGGATCGACTTGAACAGCCAGGCGGGCGGCATTCTTCAGCAGGACTTTATGGAACGCCCTTTGCCTCGAGATGACTCGAAGCGGTTCGATGTCATCAGTCTCTCGTTGGTCCTAAACTTCGTCCCCGACCCCCGAGGTCGAGGAGACATGCTCAGCCGCACAACTCAATTTCTGCGTGCTCCAGAGCAAGGTCTTGGATCCGAGTCGCTAAAGGCCAACTTCCCTAGCCTCTTTCTCGTCCTACCAGCCCCCTGTGTGGCCAATTCTCGCTATCTGGACGAAGAACGGTTGGCGGCCATTATGGAGTCTCTCGGTTACTCCAAAGTAGCTTCCAAGACGACACAACGGCTTGTCTACTATCTGTGGAAAAGGGACCCTAACTTTACTGGACCTGGTCGCCCTTTTTCAAAGAAGGAGATTCGGCTTGGCCCGTTGCGAAACAACTTTGCTGTTGTCCTGGGCTGAAGCGGCCGAGTAGTGGCGGTTTCGGGTCGTGAGATGGGCGAAAGTCCCCCCCTCTCTGCCTTTGCGCTCGGCGCTATCACGAAGCTACAAGCAGAACCCTGGTGAGAGATCACACGGGCCTCTCCAAGCCATGCGAGTGAAACTAGTGCTCGCAGACTATCTGGGGGCGGTAATCTTCTCGCTCGCAGTCACTCAGCTGAGCAGGCTAGGTGATATCTTCCCGGCCCAGCTGCAGGGCTACGCTGTCGATTCTTCCGAGTCTACGGTTGGCGTCTGGCTTCGGGAGTGAAGCTATCAGATCCCTGTGATGTGTTGCTTTGGCCTCCATCCCCTAGATACTTTCTATCACGGCTACGTTTCTTGGCAATATCACATTCAAGATCGATCAGCTGATCACAGCTAGGGCGTAGTTTTCTTCAGATTCAAATGGCTGTAACCCCATCAAAGAACTCATTGATATTCAAGGAACTGCTGGTGAGGATTTGGCCTGAATCAAGTATCATTGCTGGCCTCAACGGCTCTTGTTATTCAGGCCCTAGGCCGCGCAGATATCACCCAATAGTCTTGCAGCATAAGGAGGAGTACAGCTAACAACAGTCTCGCTGTTCATGCAACTTCTGGCGCTTGTTACTGGAGGATCCAACTTCTCGGAGGAGAGATGCTGTGTCTAGTTGGGGAAAATAAGAGACAGACAAGTATACGCGACTACGCTACTGCTAGGTGCTGCTCGCGAGAAGCTCGCTTGTGCGCAGCATCGAATGGCGGTCAATCATCTTGCTGTGGACTAGAAGCACATGTACACCATGATTCCCAGGAGGATGTTGGCATCCTGTTATCAAGAGCGTGTTGGTTTGTATCTACCGACTAGGTAAAGTGGTCTAATTCCTAGCATAGAGGGTCATTGATACTCCTATACCCGCAGTATTCGCCTAACTTTGGGGCATTTTTTGTTGAATCGCTTGTTTCCTATCGCACTTAGTTCCCACAACTTATCTTTTCTCCCCTCTTTTGTTCGGCACCATACGGGTGGGTGGTCGTCACCATCACACCCAAGCCTTCTCCAAACCTGCCATCAACTCTTGGCAACCTAGCCCTCCCGTCCTTTGGTTTAGGACGTCAGTCCGTCGTCACTGGTGTAAGCATAGCGTGTAAAATGAATGAATGATGGGCAAGGGTTTCGGCAGCCCATGTGTGTGTGTATGTATGTTTCTCTTCTGATTCGTTGCTTGCACCACCCACCTTTTACTTTTTTGGCGTGTCGGGGAGCGTTTGCACCACCTCGCACTTCGCACCTCGCACCTCGTGATGATGATGATGATGGATCAGATGATTTCAATTCAGGGTTCACACCCAACACTTGGGGAGCCCGGAGAGGGGGGAAGGGGGAAGCGCGGGGAAAATAGGTTCCTTATTCGACGCCATTGAAAATCGTTCCCGCGTTTTCCCCCAGGATTTGAGGGGGCAGGCACCGCCGCCGGCACAAGCAAAAAAAGGGGGAATGAGGGGTAATTGTAGGATATATATGTATCATGGGACACGGATTTAAGTCACGCATACATATTGAAACCTGAACAGGAAATATATAAAATTGAATTGTTCTGAACTTCAAGTTGAAGATTGCCATCAGGGTGAACCTGGCGTTGCGATGCATGGGTAATATTGGTCACGTGTCTCTTTTGGAATAGGGGTTCAGGGCGTTCTTCTCATTCTTCTCTTCGGGATTCAGCTCTCAGGTTGGTATTTTCAAGATCACCATAAGAAACAGCACATTGGACAAGCGGCGCAAAAGGAAAGCATGATGGAACTCGAGCTCCAGGTAATCCTGGAGGCTGGTCTGAGTTTGCTGCTGGACGGCCGCGTGACATTCGATTGAAAGTCTAGGTGCCGCCACAAGAGCTCAGATGACAACTACAAAGAGGGCAATGCCGATGAGGGTCCGCACTCAAAGACCATATTCTCAATGGCGATCGCAAGTGCATTTGCTGGTTCATGACAAATGTGATGAAATGGCACAGAGGAGCTAAGCACCGATAGCTGGTATTGTATACAGTCTAGAAGCGCAACCATCTGTTGACCAGAACAAGGTTTCGCCACTGATCACAGCTCGCCAAAGCTGTTTATCACCCCGTGCTGTCTCCGCGCCTCGTTCGAGAGGCCGGCATTGCCCGGCCGCTCGACAATGAAGCTTTGCATGCCGGCCTGTTTGGCAGCCTCAACCTCCTTGACGTTGTCGCTGAGGAACAGCCACTCGCCAGCCGGGTGCTGGGGGTGCTGCGCTGCAATCTTCTCGTAGCTCGAAGGCTCCGTCTTGGGGCCGGCATTGACCGTATCAAAGAAGTCAGTAATCTCAGGGATCAGATCGGCGGGATCTCCGTTGGTGTGTCCAAACAAGAGCTTCTGCGCCGGCACAGAACCGGACGAGTAGATGATTATCTGGACGTTATCCTTCTTCCACGAGGCAAACCTGGGCGCCACGTCCGGGAACAAGGGCGCCTTCAGCTGGCCCGTCCGGTACCCGTTCTGCCAGAGGTAGCCCTGGAGGCTCTTGAGATACGGCGCTTTCACATCACGGCTCATGAGATCCTCAACGTGGGACGTGAGCGCAGCTGGTGAGCCGGCATGCTCCGCGGGAAAAGCGTTCCGGTATGGGGCGAACGAAGGGCTGTCCCATTCGTTGTCCAACGTGCCAGGAAGGGCCTCAAGAGCATAGGGAAACTGAGATGCGACGAATCAGCTCAACGTTCCACGTCTCCGAGAATGACCATCCTTCTCGCTCGAGCCGGTCCAAGCTCCGACAGGTAAAGCTCCGCGAGAGGGTGGAGGAGGGGCATTGGCTGGCTGGGGAGAGGCAGAGCAAGCAAGACCACGGCACGGTCGGTGCTGCGGTGGTACGCCACAACGGGATGGATTTGACAAACGAGTGATCACGAAGTGACGGGAGGCTGAAGAGGAGGGGCACATGCTGCGTTGAGTGGCTGGACTGCAAGCGGCAATGCTGAAAGGAAGTGGTACGTATGCCTTACAAGAATATCTTTGACGAATGATATGGGACAGACGGTGCCCTCTGCCAGCAAAACAATCAGAACAATGCAGGAAAAGGGGCTAGCTAGACAGTGGATATGCAAAAGGGGGGTGGTTGGCAGAACAGAGCCGAGAAAGACAGCGGCCCACGTACCAATATCAAGTAGCACTACGGATACCTTGGCCGCCATTGTTGCTGTTGCCCCACGAGGTGGAAAAAAGATCGGAGTTCGGGCTGTGTGGCCTGGGAGTCGGCGTTGTGTTTTTTTTAGTTTTTTTTTACCGTGAGATACGGAGATAATGGAAGCGAGAAGCAAAGTAACCGGAAGCTGCGAACCATCAAGCGGTCAAGAGTTTGCACCACGATTCGCGAGACAAGGGTGTGGGTCTGAAACTCTGGGTATAGGGGATTGTGGATTTCTTTCTTCTCGTCGTACAGAGATTTCGTCTTCTCGATCGTTAATTCGATAGCTGTCGCATATTCAGCAGCTCACCTCTCTCACCGTCGTCGAACTTCCGAGATTGGCATGCGGCCCTCGCTTCTACTCTTGGGTTGGGGTTGAACGAGGGACCACTTGTACGTCTGCGAGAAAGGCGGTCAGGGTTGCACCTTCCCTCTTTCAGGATTCAATCTTTGAAAATTCGAAAGTCCGGCCGTAGACCTACAGCAACGTGCATGAAGTGTGCATTCGCGAGCGGCCCTGGGTGGAGTTAAGTACGGGAGCTCGAAACTGTTGTCCGCTCCAGCTCGAGCATCGCTTCGCTCAAGATAACGTCGACGGGCTGGGCCACATGTACCCCATACTTAGCTGCTGAAGTTATCACCATGCGCCGCTAGGGGCCGTCTACAATTCGTCCGGATTCGTACTGTGAAGGGAAGCTGAGGTGTCTCTGCGGCGTTAGCTCCTTCGTTCACAGAGTCTCCGACTCAGCAATCGACTTGTCACTTCTAGTCTCGACTTTCCCACATTTTCAGCATGTCGCTGCCTTAGCTAGCCTAGCCAGCTAACATGCACCTTTCACACTAATCAACCTCCAGCAGGCCTGCGAGCTGCAGGAAACCCCCGCCTGCAGCGGCAAAATTTGCTTCGTTCATGCGGGAACGATCAGAGCAATCAGAGTGCGCAACCTTGCAGCTAAAACAACATGGGTTGGACCCTCACCGACATATCCCCAGAAGAAAAAAGAGAAGGCGAGGTAGGAAAAAAATCGCGAACGACAGTTTGGCATGCGGACGCGGTATGTCAACATGAAAGACTGTTAGGTGGAGTTGTACATGTAAACATTCTCCCACGGTAACCGACCACCGCTCTTCAAAGTCCGAACGGCGAGACTAGAAGCGACAGGCCTTTCCAAACCACATTCCAAGCGCACCCAGGTCTAGACCAATGGAAGGACCCAAGACCCAAACCCAAGACAAACCTCATGCTCAAGGGAAGGAATGTTTCGGCGGATTTGCAGATTGAAAGCAAAGCAGCAATGATGACATAAGTGTATATCCCGGGTGAATATCCTCGCATATAGCACCTGAAGTCATCGCACCACAAATGATCATCGGTATTTTAGAGTGCAAAACACATAAGTTGTGTTTGTTGGGAGGGGTTGCCATGATATCATATGAGGTATCCATGGAAACCATCAAATGATGCGAGCTTCCGACCACCCACCACAGCAGCCTATTATCTGGCGTGCTGCCAACCTGACTGACGGCCGAGCTCAATTGCGTTTTCTACAGCAACAAGACCTTATCAACCGGACGGAAAACTGCCGGGTCGCAGCAAGACGGGCCTGCGATCTTCAGGGACCTTGGGAAAGAAACAATGGCACGAGGCAAACACCCCGTTATCGCATCAAGTCGATGCCTAGGGCCAGAAACTGTTCGGAGCCTGGCCTTGTAGAAAATCAAAAGACGGGACGGCCGGGCGCTCGTCCCTGCGACAGCCACCGCCCAGCCCAAAGGGTCGCAGCAAAGCAGAGGCAGCAGATCGACGGCCGACCCGCCCACCTCCTTCTCGGTTAGCGCCAGGAATCCTGCGGCCGAGCCTTTGAGGGATCGATCAATCATGGAGAGAATTCACGACCGCACCTTGAAGAACAAAGAAGTGGTGGGTTGCATCGATAAGGAATTGGACGTGTCTCGTTTGGCGCGGCCAGACAACGGGACCCCTCTGCCCCCCAAGTTTTATTTGCCCAGTGAGAATCGGAAGGCACTTAATTAAGAGAGCGCTTGACCGCTCCCATATCAGTGGACAATAATGCCAAGTACTGCAACCCTGATGCGTCGCCGGTATTATCTGGTGGGCTGCTAGCAATCTGCTCTCCATTTGCATAGGGCCAATTATAAACAGGACCGGCATTGGCGTTTCGACGGACGGGCCAGATAGTGGCTTCACTACTACATCATGGTGGATGGGGTTGGAGTGATGATAATTACTCGAACTGTGAGAATGGGGGTAATTGTCAATTTGGAGGCTGGGCAGTTCCGGCTGTCACATCATCGCCGACCTTCTTCCCTCTGGCTGACAGACGGCCAATGCCGATGGCCAACGACGGCGAGCGGTTTCAACCTCGGACCACCGAAACTGGTTCGTACGCACCACTAAGCAACGAGCCACAGGTACTTCACACAGTGGCACACAGCAACACCATTTGGCATGTCAACGGTTTCTCTGGGGTCGCACGGCGTCCGTCTGAAAGGTGAAAAGGCTGGAGAAACTGGCAACACCGTCGACCCATCACCCCTCACAGTTGCCAAACGCCCCCGTTTCTTGGACAGTGCCCAATGGCATTGGCACCAACTAGCACAACGGCCGGACCTGTGTTTTAGGCTTGATCGGCAGTTCGGACGGCCAAATCCGGCGGGCACGACTCATTCATTTTTTTGGCTTCCACTACCAGCATTGCTGTTCTTTCGGAGTCTTGGAGGATTGCGTGCTCGAATTCACCCTTAAAGTAGGCCGAAGTTCGAGCACAATGAACGAGCCTGGAAGTTACGGATCTGTGTCTTGGTTCGAAACATGCGCAGGCCCACCTGTCACTCGCAATCCTCATCGAGATCTTTGCCGGGCCAAAAACTTGATGGACGTAGGTTGCTGTTCTTGGTCGATCTTCAAGCCTTCCATTCGAACCCAGAGAAAGAGGGGTCCGGCCAGTCACCAATGATAGCTGTGGCCCCAGTCTTTTGGGCCAATTAAACACTCGGCCGTCGGGAACTAGCCGTTTCCCTTGACGGCACCAAGCCGGCAATCCCCAGGTTTTTTACCTAGGAAACCTTCTCGCAGTCGCTCCACAACTGTGTCTCACACACTGTCTGACAGGATGGAACCCGCTGGAAGTTGGCGAGTCAATCCGCAGCCGTGGCCAAGCCATAACATCCGAACTTTGCAGGCACAGAGGCGCGCGACTGAATGACGGGATATTTGTTACGGATCCGTATGGTCCACCTGCATGGGAGATTTGCGATCGTGGCAGAACTGCTGTGGTTTTGAGCTGATGATGCGCCATTCCGCTGCTGCTGCTGCTGCTGCTTTTGGTGCTGCTATTTTAGCTGTCAGCCCAGCATTGTGGAGTTCTGATTGCGTGCCCGCCCGTCCCTCCGTCCCTGTCTTTGCAGGCGCGAATCAAAGGATGGGCACGGCCGAATGCAGCAAGAAAGGAGTGCATGGCCAGTCCCACCAATCGACGGCACCGGACAGTGGGCTCCAACAAGTGAAACAGAGAAGATGCTGGAACTGTCTGTCAAAGGACCCTCGGCTGCTGTCAAAGTCAAACAAAGCGCGAGCAATGACTGAGCCCATCATTATTGGACCTGCTAGGATCTTCTTTGATTCTCATTTCAATTCGCACACTGGGCACTGGACACTGGGCACTGCCGCCTCCACTGCCTCGTGGAGACCTTTTGTGGCTTTTGGACCCGTGGCAGCTTCTGGGCAGCTTGTCCGCCAGGTCACCCCCAGAGAGTCCTAATCACGACTGTTATGCAACGATACTGTGTTCTCTCACGCGCGTGTCCACAGGCGCTCGGCGACTCGCCGTACGGCGGGGACGGACATTGCAGTTACGACTGCTGTGGAGACTTGTCGCCCTTCGGCGCCAGATATTTAGAACCCTGATTCCATTCTGGGTCTTTTGGCTGGCCGAGAGCTTGCGCGCAGTGGAGAGGCAATTGCACACTTGGCTCAACAGGACAGGAGAAGCACTGGAACGTCCATGTGGGGCACAGTCCAGCAGCAACAATGGACGTGGCTTCATGGGCAACAGCCGTGAATGAACGTGATGCCCGCGGCAATCCTTGACAGCTGCGACAACTAAGGACAAACCAAAACCAGGACGCACTAGCTAAGTCCAGTGCAGGCAGATGCACCGGTACCCAACGCCAAAGTCTCTCGCCGGCGCTGCGTGGGCAGGAGGGTACGGGCAGCCGACAACCAAGCGGTGTAGCTGCTAATCAACTGGCCGGAGGGACCGGGGTCGTCGCCTGGTACACTGTGTCAAGTTCCTCGACTGGTCGTGCTTCCCTCAGGCAGGCTGGCAAGGCCAATAGGACCGCCAGCGGGCGACGCTGCGGGCCGGAAATGGCCTGGAGCCCAGAGAACGACGCCACTAAGACCAGCCTGAGGCCCCTACGCGAAGGGAAGGCGAGACGGAGGTTGCCAAGGTGCCTCGAGTTACGAGTACGTACCTGGGGTACAAGTGTACTTGGATACATGCACCTCAGAGCGGTGTGTGTGCTGTTCCTGGGCACTGGGCAGCGTCTGGGCTCTGGGGAATGCCATTCGTCGTCATCTCACAGTGCGTTGCGTCGATGTGCTAGCGTGGTCCCCGCCACAAGAGACAGTGCAGGCAGGAGAAATCCGCACGATGCCTCAACGTCTGGAGCCCGGGCAGGCACCCAGTGCTCGCCCACGCGGCCTCGACTCGACGACGATCGTCCTTGTCGCCCATGCCCTGTCGCCCCATGTCATTTCTCTTTCTCCCTGGCAAGCAGGTGCGAGTGACCACAATAATGGGCTCACTGGCCCAGGGTGCGGAATTAGTGGGCCAGCTCCTGAATCCAAGCCATTCCCAATGCGATCATAGCTGTCCAGCGTCGCTCAGTCCACTAGCCCACCCTGATGACCACTGACAGCCCGTTTCTCTCCCCTTCCACCCTCTGCTTGCATCTTCTATCTGCATCCCCAATCCCCAACCCGGCCTCTCTCCCCCATCCCCCTCCACCGCTCTTCTCTCTGCCACCTCGCGTCGTCAAAAGTGTTATAATTCTGCAAGCTGTCGTTGTCGCTCCTCGTTGACTGCATATCTCTCCTCTGGTCAACTCGATCTTGAGCCTCGAACGAAAGCGACTGCCACTGCATTGCGGAATTGATTGGCCTTGAGCTGCCTGGGTCCACGCCGTTCGAACGATAGTCCCGCCATCCTTATCTGTCTCGCACCCGCACGCACCCGCCCTCCCAAGCTCGCTCGCTGCAGCCATCAACACAAACCACCACACGACGACCTCCTTCCCACCCAACCAACGACGACGGGCGCCTCTGACAAGCACTTGATAACGACTCGATATACTGCACTCTGTTGTCTCTCGCACCAGCCAGCGTTTTGAGTCTATCATCAGCAGAGTTGTTGCTTGCTTTGTTACCCGCTCCGAACCCGCTCCTGCCCGTTGCCACTCCGTCGGTATCCACAACCATCTTGTGAATCACAGCTCTCAGTCTGCCGAACAAGGGGGTCGAAGAGTCATCTCTTCGTCCACCTGTTCCCTCAAGACACCTCTTCTCCCGCATGTTCTTAACGACGATCAGCCAGGTGTTACCATAGCTGCAAACTCGCCTCTGATTTGCTGTCTGCCACCTGGTCACGCTTGTCGTTCTAACCGACCAACCACCTTCTCCCGTGTGTGTTTACTTTCACCAACCCGTTGCCGCCACACTCTCTCCGCCGTTGCCTAGTTTCGACAACGACGACGACAACGACTTCGAGCTCCTTCAGCTCACGCCTTCTCTGCCCCGTGTCCCTGGTCGGCGTCGGAACTCTCTCCAAGGTTTGACCGGGCAAGTTACCGTCAACCACCTGCTCCCCCGTGTGCAAACCTCGCCGAACGACCTCCACCACAGAAACACGTCGCTCTTTCTCGCCCTACATATCGCACCGATGTCATCATAACGACCTTTTCCTTGTATCCGTCAGGACCTCGTCCGACTTTTTGTCACGACTCTCTCGACAGCCTTCCTTTTGTTGTTCGAAATTATATCCGGAATACCTACCCCATGAGACTCAGACAGTGAACGATTCGGAGTTGTGTTCTTTTTTTTTTGTCGCTTTACGCACCTGTATATCTTTCCTCTACGCTATTTCGTTGCCATTCTCTCCGACCATTACGATCATCTCCAGCTATCCTCCACACGCTGCTGTCTTCCGCTTTCCGCTTGCCGCTGTACACGCAAATCCAAAAAAAAGTTGTCTCGATAAGACTTGGGCTATAGAGGTTGGGGAAAAGGGGGAAAGCTCATTCAGACCTTGTATCACCAACTACCACGCGGTTTACCGTCTAATATACTCTCGACAATGGAATGCCTTCGAGACAACTTCAGCAATGGCGTTGTTATCGGTGGTCGCTACCAGACAATCTCCCCTCTCAACCATGGCTCCTTCGGCATGGTGTTCATGGCAAAGGACCTCAGGACGGACCAGACAGTTGCTGTCAAGTGCCTGACCAAGAGGGCCGCCGCCTCCAACGACTCGTTCTACGACTTCGCCATTGACGACAAGTCTGAGGAGCTGGTCCTGCACAGGCGCCTCGGCTCGCACCCACACATCGTCAACCTTCTGGACTCGTATGAAACCGATAACCACGTCTATCTCATCTTGGAGTTTTGCCCCCGTGGCGATCTCTACGAGGCTATTCGGATTGGCCATGGTCCTCTCGAGACCGAGCATGTGCGGCGCTTCATGCTGGAACTTGTCGATGCCGTTGCCTACATGCACTCCAAGGGCATTTACCATCGTGACATCAAGCCCGAGAACGTCTTCCTTACCCAGTCTGGCTCCATGAAGCTGGGTGACTTCGGGCTTGCCACGACGGAGCAATGGACCTACGAGACCACTGTTGGCAGCGACCGTTACATGTCACCAGAGCAGTACGATTCAGCTGGTGCTGGATACTCGCCTGCCCAGGCCGACATTTGGGCCATTGGCGTCTGCCTTCTCAACATCCTTTTCTCTCGAAACCCTTTCTCCACTCCCACCGAGGCCGATCCTCTCTTTTTGGATTTCTCCCGCGACAAGCAGTCACTTTTCGACGTTTTTCCTTCCATGTCCCAAGACACTTACGAAGTTATCGTTCAATGCATGAACTTGGACCCCAGGAAGCGCTCCTTATCCGGCGCCCGCGAGGCACTCCTCCGTGTCGTTAGCTTCACTACCCTCGACGAAGCTCTCGATGACTTCTGCTCCGCCGAGCGTCGTGTCATTGCCAGCTCCAACCGCGAACCGCTCCGCACGCCATCTGTCCAGAGCCCTCAGGTCGATGCCGGTGCCTTCCCATGGGCAAAGGCCCTGCAATCGAGCCCACACAAGCCAATCCGACAGCTCAGTGTCATTGCAGATGACGAGTACTACTCGGAAGATTTGTTCTCCAAGTCTGGTGCGACAGCGGATTGGATGTCGGGCAGTGCTCAAACTCCGTCCATGTCCTCCATGCACGACTCCAGTCTCGGTGCCTCAATGCAGTCTTTCAACATATCGTCTCGGCCGAAGCCCATCCGAACCAATGCCCGGATCACCCCGATGGCTGGATCTCTTCCAATCCACATGACGAAGAACCGAAACCAGTCATCGATGTCAATGATCTTTGGTCGAAAGGACGCCGTCTCCAAGAGCTGGAGCGACCTGTGGGATGAAGAGATCGAGGAAGAAGAGCAGGCTCGTCAACTTGAGACCTTGAAGGAGATGAATTCGAGAACATGGAGCCAGGAGAGCAAGACGACACCGCTTCCTGCGGCTGTCGATGATGACTATACTCCTCGTCTGGGTTTGTCTCCTGCTCCAAAGTCGGCCACTCTTCATGTCGAGCATGACATCCCGTCGATCGATATGACTTTAGAGTCTCATATGGATGATGACCTTGCTACAGACGGCCTCTTCTTCTACGAGCCGCCCACGGTTAAGGAGCAACCTGCTACGGTCCGAGAAGAAGTCCATACACACCAGCATGGCTCTCTGTCCTCGAAGCGGGGCGACATGGACAAGTGGCTTGTTCTTGGCGAGCGTCGTCGGGCTTGCACCGGCAGCACACCGTCCAAGGCTCCCAAGGCAGCTCTTCGCGATATTGGTTTCGAGTCCAGTTTAGACAACGGGCACGGCGTTTTTGACTTTTACGGCACCACTCTCCCAAACACTTACCTTGTATCTGGTACACAACATCACCCCCAAACACACATCACCACGCCCACCAAGTGGGCAAACGCTCATACGCCCACGAAAGAGCGTGCAAAGGAATGCCCTCGGAGTAAGGGACGCGACAGAGATTGGAACTGGAACTTTGACTGGCGCAAGGAGAAGCGCAACGCCATTGGCGGTGTCGAGTGGGATGGTGCCTGGCAGGAAACTCGGTCCTAGAAGCCGAGTTTTCGGTTGCCGGTGCACCACTTGTAGTTAGGCTATCATCTTCACATCATCACCATTGATGGGGATCACTCTTGGCGTAGGACATGCTGACCCTTGTTGGATTCTTTTAATTTTCTTTGGTTCTTTTCTTGGGCTTGCTGTGTGGGATTATTGGTTATACCGACACGTTTGTATCTTCTCTTGACGGCATATAAGCATAGCATGGTTTAA
Source organism: Podospora didyma (assembly GCA_033439775.1). Lineage (NCBI taxonomy): Eukaryota > Fungi > Ascomycota > Sordariomycetes > Sordariales > Podosporaceae > Podospora > Podospora didyma. Next base: position 1,617,318 of record JAULSW010000007.1, read on the forward strand.
AACGACTAAACACGGCAGGGAGGGAGTCCGACGACGGAGAAACTGGACATTGGCTTTGGATTGCTTTCATGGGATAACAAACACCACGCAAGGGTCAGCATTGGTTTATGGCGGAGGGGTACGAAGATGATTAGCTTAACTCGCTTTCTGAGTATTAGATATTCTCCAGATAGTCTAACAATACCAGAAGTACCCAACTCGAAACAGAATCCCTCAACAGCTGATGCTTTTGTGTAACCTTGACCAAAAAATTGGTACGCGATGAGCTCTACGTGCTGAATGAGGAATCCTGTGGCGACATCGACGACCCCAGAGGCATGGACCAAAAACTGGGCGAATCTGTAGAGTGCAGGTATAAGACATCGGCATGGCCCTCATACCATTATTCATTCCGTCTTGACAAGTTTCTGCAAAATTTGAACTCTGATGACCTCAATGCCATGGATTGCAAAGTTACCCACCCCTCATGCGTTGTCTAGCCATCGTAGCTTGTAAATGATGGAAGATCAAATATCTATATACGTAGATATATGTATACACATCAAGACTGAGATCGACAAAACTATTGCGATTGAGGTCGATCGATGGGTATCAAGCCCACTCGGACTCCTCACTTCACGAATTTATATAGATATACAAAGTCAATATTTAAGCGTGAAATCCACCTTATTCGTATAGAACCAACAAAATTGGTATTTACCTATGTATTTGCCTGTCTACCATCTATGTAGTGTTTGTTTGACATTGAGCATGAAACAGCAAACTTCTATACTTTCTCAACTAGAAAAGGAGGCAGCAGGTGTGCTTACATATATCCATTCTATTCTTCATCTGTAACATGTCTCTAGAGCAGTGTTGCCATTGTTTTATTCATGGACTTGCTTGAACTATCTTGGTAGGCAGTGTTCGTTGTGGTTTAAGCAACGCTGATCTCGAACTGCTGCCCGCATGTTAAGTTCTTATACCCAGTATTAAACCGTTCACGGACACGGCGAAAGTTGGTACACGACTGACGAAGTTCTGGTCATTATAAAGAGCATACGCACAAGCGCTGCATATATATGTCTTGTATGATGGGAAAGAAAGAAACATCCGCCCCTGATCCAGTGATGCAATGCTAAAACGTATACACAGACAAAACAACAATAACCAAAGACCTGCCGCTTGCTCAGCCAAGGCTAGTGATGATTAGATATATGTGGCTAACGGACTCCGCGTCCTACCAAACACCCCCTTACTCAGCAGCACCAATCAAGCTCTTGGGTAGGAATGCCCAGACAGTCCCGACAATAGATAGGACCGTCGATAGTATCATAACGCTCGTGGCCATAATCCTTTCCCCAGGAGAAATCTCGTCTTTGAAGAGCTTCAGGTAAAAGGCGAGGGGAAGCCTAGAACATACTAGTGTTAGCGACTGATAATCATGGTGGCTGTGCTGAGGGATGATTTGCAGAAGTATCGAAGTTGAAATGGGGGTGGGCAGGTAGGTACTTACGTGACGCAGATAGTGAAGCACAGTGCACTTCCCATAAAAGCCATGATGCTGTCAAACGCCGGGAACAAGATTGAAATGACAAAGAACACGAAGATCGTCGCAACGCGGATGACGACCTTCATGATTCCGCGGAAGTGCATGGAGCGGCCCACAAAGCTCGAGTTATCCGCTACGGACTGCTGATGCAGGCCCAGTAGGACTTCAACTGTGGAGGTGATGGGCCTCGCGTTCAAGGGGATCTTTGTCAATGGGATGATAGCGATAAACATGCACATGAGAAACGTCAGAGCGCGAGGGTAGGTAGTTTCCATGAGGATGTTAGATGTGATCTCATCACGAACTCCATCGCCAAACATCAGCAGTCCAGCAACCGCCGTGGTTGCATCCAGGATGTACTAAAATAGTGGCTATCAGCACAAGCGCATGGATCCTTCGGGGGATTTACTCACCGTGAAGGAGAAGGTAATTTTCAACGCCTGCTTATACCGGTACGGATGTCGCATGTCGCGATAAATCTAACCAAGTAAATTAGCATGAACACTCATAGAATTTTTAGCTTGCACTTACGTTAGGAAACACACTGTGCCCTCCCCTTCAAATTTGTTAGTCTTCCGTCTCAAAACAGGTTTCGCATCATTCCTTACCATGGTGACATGAGCAAACCGAACGACAGCGGCAGAGTCAGCCAATTCTTTGGGAACATGTAAGTCATGGCCGGCTCGATGAGGGAACCTGGCGAGGTCGGTTTGATAAACCCGTCCGCAAGCAGAATAAGCACAACTAAGTTGAATACGTTAGAACAACACTCCGAAATCCCCCTCCCCCCCCCCCCCCCCCCCCATCAAAAAAAGGAGCTACTTACTGCTGAAGCATGAAAAAATGCCAATGATACTGGTGAAACTGAGCAGCCGCAGTGGAAGGAAGTTCAAGGGTATTAGGATCAAGGAGCAGATGAACTTCCAGCCCGTCACCGACAGAAGGCCTGGGAACAGGAGGTCCAAGGAGTCCGCAAAAAGCACTATGAGGGCGACACATGCGGCGAGCAACTCCAATGTGAAGAGGATGCTGGTAGCTATACGAGCATTCCGACCAAAGGAAATAAACGCTAGGTCAGAGAAGGTAATCAGACTTGGGTCCAAGTCCATGCACTTTGCCAGCAGAGACGCAGTGTAAGCGGTTACCGCTGCGGATAGGAACAGGGCCACCATGCCACAAAGCCAGCCCGCGTACTTGATGCCCATGGGCAAGCTCAACAAGCCCACTCCAATCAGGACGCTACGAAGGGGCGAAGTTAGCAGAGAACTCCATGACCAGCGAGTTATGGAAAAGAAATGGACCAAGCATACTTGATAGAGTTGAAGACGGTCTGTGGTAGGGTCGACTGCCCCTCGACAGCGAGCACAATTTTGCCGTCCTGCTCGACTTCCTTAACCAGAATAGGGGCGACCTCGCCATCTGGGACATTGCCTCCAGATTCTTGTTGCTGGCGCCACAAGGTGGCAGCATGCTCCATCGAGTTCCGGCTGACCTCGGATCTTATTGTGCCATAGGTGCCATAATCAGCGTATGAGCCATAGCTCCCGACAATTGGGGGTGTAGCTAGATGGGGCGGGATGGCGAATATGGACCCGGTAGTGGTGGTATTGCTCCCCACACGGAAGGCGTGTGAGAGCTCATTCTCCAGAGCCTTTTGCTCGCGCTCCCGAAAGTCATCCGACTGCTGGTGATGGTGTTGGTGCGAATCGCTGGTGCCTGGCTCCGCGCCCCCCTCCTCGTCGCGAATGGCCGAGCCGGCGGAGGACGATTCGAGGTGCTGGCGGAGCAGGGACGGCCTGACGGAAGGGTAGTCGACGGGCTCGTGGTCGCCCCTGCCATGAAGAGGGGCCTGATCCGGGGCGAAGACGAATGAGGGGCGCGTAGGGATGACTTCTGTAAAGCCCGCGGCACGCTGCCAACTGCGGGTGAAGGACCTTATGCTGTTCACGCCGCCAATTTCTGTGATGGCAGCCAGGCGGTTGGTTATGGACGACCTGGAAAGAAGGCCCGAGTTAGCATGCCATGCATCATGAAAGACTGCCCAGTGCCATATGACCACTCACCTCCTGTGCCTTAGACGAGGCCATTCGCCATCGTCGGGGCCCGAATCAACACTGCGGCCAAGTAGAGACTCGTTCTCGAACTGGACGCTCCGGTTGCCCATCGACGAGACACTGCCCGTCCGGCCGGGGGACGAGGCCCCGCGGTCGTACTGGTCCCACGTTGATGGGTTTCTCGACGACATTGACTCGGCACGTTGAGGGTGTCGTATCGAGAAGAAGAATGTGGCAAGATCAGGAGGGGAAAAAGACAATCAATCCCCAAAACAGTTGACGCAAAAGTCAGATCGAGACAGGCCTTTCCCTTGCTCCAGGTTCACGGTCTCCCCCGACGCAGTGGAGAGCAAGGAAGACCGATGCTGAATCGCTCCCAGGTGGGGAGGGGTGGAGATTTCGAGAGAATCCAGTTGCTATAGAGGAGCTAAGGCACCTACTACTTACCCTGGCAGGCCTGGAAGCCTTGCAAACGCGAGTAGGTCAGTTGTTTTCAAGTCATGGACCGATGGAGAGAGTAATGAACAGAAAGGAAGAATTCAATCCATGCACGGCATTATCGAAGCAACTAGGATGAGGTCGGGTATGTGGTATCCTATCGTCCGAGGCAGTGAGTCCATCCTGCTGCAGTTCGGGAAGATGCGAAGACGGCGGCGAATCTCGATGACCTGCGGGGTGTGGGCTGGGCTGATCTGGCGAGGGCCAAGTCCTGATTGTACATTTGCAGTGAACAGAATGTACTACAAGCTGAGCTGAGCGAACCGGCTGCACCCCTAAGATAACCTAAGCAGGCACCTCCTATTTCTTATCGCTGGCAGCCAGAAGGTTGAACATGGAAAGCTGAACCTGGCAGGTGCGAGTTGTGTCGTCTCATGTGAGCGAGTCGAGCCTTCCCCACATTCATCTGCCTTGCTGCATCCTGCATCTACGTGCATAAGTGTGATGAAAATGATGAAATGGAGCTAAACCCTGCCTGCCTCTGTTATCTTTCCGATTTCAACCTTGCGGAATCCATCGTCGAAAGATCCCGACCCGATATTCTTTTTGTTTAGCCAACCCCAACTCTACATAAGGTGAGGAATTGGCACCTCTTTCCCCTTCTTGGTTTTTTTCCCGTCCGGGACTCCGTACGATGTCGCTTGGAGCAATGAGCTCTCCATAACTGGCCCGTGCCGCCGCGCGATGGAGAGAAGACTGCCCCACCTGTCATGGCGTCATGACCTCCTATCTTCAATTTTGTTTTGCAACGCGCTTTTCAAACTTACGTACAAGAAGTCAGCTAAGATAGCCTCTTTGGCGGGAGCGGCCTTTACAACTTGAATCTTTTCTCATTCTTATATACTCCTCCAATGAAGACAGCAACCTTTAAGCATCAGCCCAGAAATAACGTAGGCCATTGCAAAATCACTCGACAATCAAATTCCCATACGAAGCTCTAATGGTATTGCATTAACGATCAGGGTAAGTGCAGCTCGAGCTTTAAGGAAAGTGTGTGATTTTGCCGACCGCTCAATTGCCTGCGAAGACGCCATTCGTCTTTTTCACGACGCATTGCACTCTGTATCAGGCGCGTTTTGGATTCTAAAAGGTACACCTTTTATATTTAATAGGCATTCTGGGAACCCGGATATGCGGTTTCTGATTTTTACGATTGCCTCTGGACGAAGTATTTATCGAATCTGCTAAGTCTGGTTGGCCTGGATCTCTGTCCTGAGTCTCTCGTCTCGCGTAGCTGAATGCCAGAGACGGCACAATCAAGCTCGTTCCTCCTCTTATCACTGAGTATCTATGCAAGCACGGCCTAGTGGTTGGCAATGCATTTACTGGCCCACCTCCCTCCCCCCCCCCTCCAAATTTTTATTTTTATTTGGGCTTTCGACGTCGATTGTCGCCAACTTATTAAATTTCTTTCTGCGCCGTCTTTCCCTCTCACACCTGAGCTTCATCCAGGTCTCACCTCTTGGACCAAAACATATATAACTTGATACATTTTTAGCCTCGTCTCGCTTGCTCCGCCGTTTTCTTAATTTATGCCAGAAGGTCTCTGGAAGTATGAGCTCTGTTCGAGGCCCCAAAAAGAGGTTAATTCTTTGCTGCGATGGGACCTGGATGAACTCATGAGTGCCTGGTTGGTGACTTTGCTAGGCAGGACAGTGTGAAAGCTCACTGGCGACATACTAGGGATACGGGTTACACGGAGCCGACCATCTAGAACCTGGTTGGCAAAGTGCAGACGCTATCTAATGTTACGCGGCTATCACGTTCCTTGCGGCTTATTTGTTCGGATAGTCGTCTACAGGTTATCGAGTACAGTTCAGGCGTGGGAACTGGAGGCACCGTGGCGGACATTCTTTCTGGAGGCGCTTTTGGACTGGGCATTTCAGATGCAGAGACCTTCAACTGACCCCTAGTTGGGTTTTTCAAGACTAAGATTGTTTGCAGAACGTACTAGGGACCTATTCTTTTATTTGTGTCAACTACTGCGATGGGGACGAGACCATACTCGTCGGATTTTCCAGGCAAGTAGCATGAAGCCTCAAGTTGGTCAACGTGTTCGCCCGCTGATTAGTCAGGCGCGCCTTCATCGCAAGATCGGTCGCTGGAATGGTCACCCGACTGGGTTTGCTCACCCGCCAGGGAATGGACTTCTACCCGATCTACAAGGACATGCAAAACTGGCGAACCACCGACTACGATGACACATTCCCGGACACCCCTTTTGACAACAAGCCCGAGGGGGAAGACGCGGGCGAAAAGTATCAGCAGATGCTTGTGGAGGTAGGATGGCTGTTGAACATCAATGTATCCTCCTAACCTCCTTTGAACGCCGACCGTCTTCCTCATGCAAAAGAAGGTCTCACTCGGGTTCACGAGAGCGCGGGAAAGGGAGAGCTTATCAAAGTCAAAGCAGTTGGTATGATGCCAAACCAATCCACACGTAGGTGCACCGCACTGCTGACCACACAAATTTAGCCGTGTGGGATACAGTCGACAGTCTCGGAGTTCTAAATGTATCTTGGCTAGCTAAGATGGGCATGTCGCACTCTACAAAGGAATACCGATTTTTCGATACCGATCTCTCGGATCGAATCGAATACGCCTTTCAGGCGTTGGCCTTGGACGAGCATCGAGTCCCGTTTAGCCCGACGATTTGGGAGCGGACGGCAGCGAACCAACGTGCCACGGACCTTCGTCAAATATGGTTCCCTGGAAACCATAGCAATGTCGGGGGAAGGTGGGAAGATGCGGGAGTTACGAATATGGCGCTGGCATGTGGGTTACGCTGTCACTACCAACCCTATCGCGACCCTAAACTGATGCCTGGTGCTTATTTCTTAAGGATGATGGATTAGCTTGCCTTAATCGGCGTTGAATTTGATGAGGCGACGATTGACCGCATTTTCTCGCGACTGGAGCACGAATACCGGAAGATGGCCAAGGAAAAAAACCCCCGAGCTCCCACCTAAGCCGACGGAGTCCATGACATCGGAGAAACCGAGTACCCCCCCTGAAGAACCCGACCCAGAGCCCGAATCGGACAAAGGTGGTTGTTACGGCCTGTTTCCGAGCATCCTACCTGAAAAATCGCAATGGGCCATTGAGCCTACTTATAAGAGCAACACACCCGTGAGACCTTGGGGAATAGGGGCAATCTAGGGATCAGAGGATTTTATGTTCAAGCTCTCAGGCTTCAATCTCCGGACGCCGGGAATGTACATGAAGTCAGTCGAAATACTGCTTTGTCAAAGATATATTTGTAGTATTGATATCGTAAAGAGGGTGGATCCGCAGACGGGGGCACCAACGGATACATTCCTCGAAGACACAAACGAGCGCATGCACAGCTCTGTTCGAGTACGACTGGCACTGAAGGGGCTCGCTCTCAACGACCGGCGGGTATGGAAAGCACCGGCGCTAGATGGAAAGTGGCGCCTGCGAAAAATGACCAAGGAGTTCCATGACCCTATTCCGAAGAGCGTGAAGTCATGGGATCCAAAAACCTTGTTCGAGACAAGCTTGAGATATCGGGCGGCAGATCAGCAACGTCCGCTCTCTGCCATGGGGCATAGGCCCAGCAGATGGGTGTGGGAATACTGTGGTCCCAAAGAGGATGCGCCCCCTAATAAGCTCATTGTTGAAGAGCCACTTGGGCCATACGAGCGGCAACTGTTGCGTCTATCCGGTGGCGCACCAAACGTTTACGAGCACGCCGAGAACATGACCTCGGAGACTGGTCTGGAGACAGCAACGGCGAAAATGAGGTAGATTGAGCGGACACTACTTTGCAACTCTTAAATAATAAACCTAAGATAATTCTTCGCGACGGCAATAGAGTGGTAATTAATGATATAATTCACCCTAACGAAACCAGCCCACACCCAACACTGGAGTTAAAATGAGTGATATTCTTTGTGGTATATAAACATCCACTCCGTAGTATCCTCAATGTATAAGTGAAATGGCAAGGTAATGAATGATTAGGCGCCTATACAGAACCCTAACCCTGCTCCGTGGGGAAGCGCCGATTGCGGTTGTCCTGCCAACATATTCCGAGGTTCTACCGGGAGCACCTCGCTTCCGTCAATATTGAACCCCGGTCTCGTGCATAGCGCTGGCTTCTCGATTGGGATCACGCATTTTAGGGGGTCGTCGACACACATCCATTGATCGCCCAGGGAGATCATACCCTCATACCCCCCTCATATCCCTTGGCTGCCTTTTGGATAGGCGATGATGATATGATTAAGAATCAGCCCATTAGACACCTTCATGGATTTTCTCCACGCCCAAGCTGACGCTGTGCGCAGCGCAGTCGCGTCTGTCTCGACATGCTCGCCCACCACCGTCGCCCAGCTCAACCACCTGCTGCTTCCCCATGACGAACAACCGCCGCCGCCGCCACCGCCTGCGCTCGCCACTGAGAAAACCACCAAGGCCCCGCGGTCACGATCGAACACGGCCCCCGCCCCCGCTGCCGACACAAGAAGGACGACCAAGACTACCAAAGCCAGCGCTGCTGCTGCTGCTACGAAGAATGGGCTTGGCGCAAAAGACAGGGCAAATCTTGCCTCACACGTTCTGAATGCCGCCCTAAAGGCGCTGATAGAGGCCAGGAAGGCACAACGGTCTCCTCCGGTTCCCGCCAAACCTACGCAGGAGGGGGATCTGGCCAAGACGGCTACGAGAAACGCGCTCCGGCGGTCGAGCTCGGCGCCCATGACTCCGCTACAGCCTCGCACACTCAACCGAACAGCGACATCTCCCGTCGCTGTCAGGCACGCCAGGTCGCCTTCCAAATCCGGGAATACCAACATGCCCCTTCTCGCTCTGGCCGAGTGCGCCCGTGTGTGTACTGCGGCCATTCGACATCTCGTGGATGTGGAACGGTTCCCGGGATTCAAAGATCTAGAATTAGAAACCAGCATGTCGAGGCTCGTGGAAAATCTGGTCGCACTGGAGCTACATGATCTGGCCATCAAAGAACTGCGCATCCTAAAAAAGCGATTGGAAGCACGAGCCAGTCCCGAGGCCAAGAAGACAACAAAAGGCTCCAATCCAGACCCCAAAAGCGCCTCCCAGGGGTTTGTGGATATTCTGGACTTCGGCCAAGTCAAAGCCTCGGGTGCGGTCCTAGCCCTGATCATTGCAACCCAGATGCAGGTGCTGCGCATCCTGTCCTCTACAAAGAGGCCATCCTCTGTCGAGGCAGCCATATCTTATCTCCAAAATAAGCACATATCATCACCCATTGATCTTTTACTGCTATCGGCAAAGGAAACCGGGGCCGACGTGGCTAAGATTGCTCGCCAGATGGACGTTGTGGACCAGTGTCTTCGAGTCTTGGCCCCCGTTGTAAAGGACGGTCGAGAATCCGAGTCTAAGCCAGGGATTTTTATAACGCCAGCCCTCGACCTTCATACTCTCGCGATACAAACTCGGCTCCACTCATGGAGGTTGTCAAACCGCAGTGGGGATGTTGACAAAGAAGTCATGCTGCCTCTGTCACGTTGTCTGGGCTTGTATGTCAAATGGAGCCGGGAGTTCAGCCGCGCTCTATATCAACGCTGTCTCAAAGTCTTCGACTCCATCTATCAGCAGCTACGGGCGCAAGGGCTAAAACCGTCAGGGGGTACCAGATACCCCCTGGCATCCATTTACCAGACATTGTCAACGCTGGCTCGAGAGTGTGGCAACCTATCCGACGCCGTATCCTGGGCTACCAAACTCCGGGAACTCGTAGATTCCGAGGTCGACTCGGCAGCCAAGTCCAGCTCCATAGCATCGCATCTGCTCTCCCTGCATCTCATGGACGCTGCAGAGTACATTCAAGATGACCAGCTCCTCAAGGAAGTGCTCGCCGCTCTCCTAGGTCCCTTACGTGGAAATACCACCGAGGTGGATGAGCTCCTGACGAATTTTTGCTTGGTGCGGAAATCGGCCGCGCATTTCCTGGTTCAATTAGATAAGGGTAAAGATGGAGGAGTTTTTCTCCCCGTGCCTACAGCGCGAGACCTTGCCGAGACTTTTATCTTGCAGTGTCCTCGTTTCTGCAGGCGGTGGCTCGGCAACCCTCCTGGACCGAAGAGCAGCACCAAAGACTTTCTCCGGTACGACCAACGACGACAAACGTTGATTGAATTGATTAACCCCACGCTTGACTCAGCGTTTTGGATCATCCATCGCAATGAGCCCCCGTGGGACATTACGGATTCCATCCTCGGCGACTGCACCACGCTTCTTGAGGATCTTGGGAAACTGGCCACTCCCGACTCAGAGACGTTATATTATGTTAAAATTTCAAACTTCTACTATCGCCAGTATCTTTCCCTACGACAGAAAGCCACTGATCGAAAGGATGCTGCGCCTCTCCGAGCACTTCGCCGCTCGGTGGAATGCGTGAAGCATCGCCCAAGTGCGGAAAAGGAGAAGGCACATCTGATTGTAAAGCTTGAACTTATGGCAGATTTATGCAAGGAATTGGGGAGAGGCGAGGAGGCCCTGGGCGCGTTCCGTACCATCCGGACAAGCTTGGTGGAGGACGGCGTGTTAGAGGCGATTGCTCACAACCTCACAGTCGAGTCACCCAAGACGGCGTGGACGCAGAACGGAAATGCCGAGAGGCTTTCCCGCGTTCTGTGTTCCATTTCGAAGACGGAACAGGTGTGGGTGGACTGGACCATTGACCTGCCAGAGGCCCAACAGGCTGCTATCCAGGAGCATCAGTTACACTTCGTTTTGCTAGGCAGCGGGAAAGGCACTTCAAGCCTCACACTTGAACACCCTGCAGTCGACACGCTTCTCCGTACCTATATTCCTACCAGATTTCCCATCCGTCGGTTTAGGGTGCTTCTTGCTCTTCTCTGCTCGGCTGTGGGGAGACTCAATACGTCGTCTGAGCTGCTGTCGATTGCTAAAGACGCATCACAGCTGGAAGCCCATCCGGACTATGGGGAGGACGCAGGGTTGGCAGGGTTCATTCCGCACATGAAGGCTTTCTATCACTCGTTGACGGCATCCATCGATGGCTACCGTGATCTGGGCGCATTTCAGGAATCGCTCTCGATTTGGCGCTCGATCCTCACGCAATGCCAGTCAAGGACTGTCTTGGGAAGATTAGTTGATGATGTGCCAGGCCTACTGATTCATTTGCAGTCGGTTGCAGACTTCTTCCGCATGAAGGGTCTGGACAGCATTCTCGCAACGGTACTGGAGCTTGCAGCAGACATAACTAAAGTTGTGGAAGGGCCAACCGCGGAAGATTTCATCCACCACAATTCTGCCTTGGCCTTGCAATACACTATCCTTGGCCAGTCCACAAAAGCCGAGCAGATTTTCTTAAAAGCACAGGAGTACGTGGGAAGGCAAGAAACAGTGCGCGGTGAGGCCGTGGCATACCTCCATCTATCTTTCGCCGAGCATCTATTTGCCGTTGGCAACGTCAAAAAGGCCGAAGAGTATCTTTCTCTCGCTCAACTTGCTTTTCATGCCGATGCTTCCTTGGACCATAAAGCGAAAAGGTTTCAAAGAAAACGCCTTGCAGCCCATGCTTCATATCTGCACTCTCTCGTTGCTTTGGAGCGAGGTGATTCTCATCACGCCCTGATTTATTCGCGAGACAGCATGCGCTCCCTTCTCCAAGACTGGATGAGGCTCGAGGGCCAGTTAGATGTTGAGACGCTGGCTGAGGAATCCTCGGATACTAATACCAGCTTCAACATGTCCACGACTGAAGAAAAGGATGACTCGGAATCTCCACCCCTCAGCGCAGGGCCAGAGTTCTGGAGCCTCTTTCCTTCTCTCTACCGAAATATACTCCGACTTTCAGCCATCTACGCTCACCTAGGCATGTTTCAAGAAACCGTGTACTACGCAGAGCAGGCTCAGAAGATTGCGAAAAGCGCTGACACCGAGTTTTACAAGGCACATTGTGCTACGTGGATGGGATCGGTATATGTGAGGGCGGCGGATCATGGGAAGTCGCTTGAGATGCTGCAGGAGGCTTCAGCACGACTTCCAGACGACGACCAATCGTATTCCTCGGCGTTGCTCGCCTGCCAGGTTGCCTCAATGTACCTCGAGCTCAACAGCTCAGAAGAGGCAGATATCATGATTGCGAAGGCTGAGGCAATCATGGAGAGCCTTACGGCTGTGGTTTCTCCCGAGAAGGCATCTGAGATTGCAGCCCTTGAAGACAAGATTGCGACGATGAGGATTGACGACAAGCCAGCAAGGACGACGCGGAAGACTGTCAGACAGGCGCCAGTCAGGAAAACGGCAAAGGGCGCATCTGTCGCAAAACCGAAGGCCGTTGCTGCTCTTATTCTAGTGGCTCCCGAAGAAGACACTCAGCTCGCTAAGCTGCGGGCGTCCATCCTCGTACAGAAGGCATCATCGACACTGGGCCGAAAAGAGTGGATACCAGCTCTTGCGCTTCTCAAGGAGGCCACACAAGCCTCTAAGCAGTCTGATCTTTTGTCCATGGAGCAGGTGGCTATGGCCACATGTTTATTGGGGATGAGCATGGAGCAGATGGCTCACGATCCTGTGTTCTCTGTCATTCACGACTCGACCATCTCCTTTCCTGCTATCCTGGGCCCAGCTCTCGACAAACCCACAGCTGATCGCATCTCGGTCGGGAAGGCTTCGCCCCCTAGGAAAACGCGTAGCGGCGCTTCTGCCGGTCAACGAGACGTAACGATTCCCAGGGCGTACGTAGACACTCTACGAGAGGCCCAAGAGTACCTCATCGAGGCGCACTCGGTGGCAACACTAAGCGGAGATGCCAGCTTGGTCCATAGGATCTCTGGCATGCTTCAGAATGTCGGGCTCTTTCTTGCAGCGACTTCGGCGAAGGGAAGAATAGCAGTTCATTCTGTCCACACGTCGTACTCGGTCGAACTCGGTCGGAATCTGACGTGGCGGCGAGAACGCAAGGCGATCATGATACAGAAGCATGCGCCCAAGCCGGACTTATCCGACTGGCCTGCAGCCCTGGGCTCTGTTGGCCCCAAGCGGTCGAGTCTAGGCTTTTCGCTCGACCTTCACAAGTTCCAGAGAGACTACATTGATATCATTCCTAAGCCGTGGCACGTCATCTCCATCTCCCTCAGTGACAACAAACACGACCTCTGCATCACCAAACTGCAGGCTGGCCAGAGCCCCTTTGTCATTCGTCTCCCTCTCGAGAGAGCCAGTTCCCGCGACGCAGACAACATTGTTTTCAACTTCCAGCAAGGCCGCTCTGAGCTGTTGGAAGTCATCGGGATGATCAACGAGAGCTGCCACCACAAGGGAGACGTAACCGCCCCCGGGGCGAAGACGGCTTGGTGGGAGAGTCGGGAGGCTCTGGATGAGCGCTTGAGGGATCTTTTGGAAAACATTGAGCAAATTTGGCTGGGCGGGTTCAGGGGTATTTTCTCGCAGCATACCCGGCGGCCCGATCTCCTGGCCCGGTTTCAGAAGAGCTTTTTGAACATTTTAGACAAGCATCTTCCGTCGCGACGTCAAGTTCGCGGGAAGAAGACCAAGGCGGCGGTCCAAGGCGGCACCAAGGTGACTCTGGACCCGCGCATCCTGGAGTTGTTTATTGGGCTGGGCAACACCGCCGCGGAAGTGTCCGACCTTGAAGACGAGTTGACGGATCTTCTCTACTTTGTCGTCGACATCCTCCAGTTCCACGGGGAGACAAACGCCTACGACGAAATCGACTTCGATTCTATGGTGGTCGAGACGTTTGATGCCCTCCAGTCGTATCACACAGCGGCCAGAGGCGCCGGCGGACTGGATTCGAGCGTTCACACCATTCTGATGTTGGATAAGGCACTGCACGCCTTCCCATGGGAGTCGCTATCTTGCTTGCGCAATCTCGGCATCTCGCGCGTGCCGTCACTCGCCTGTCTACGACGTCTGATACTTGAGCAGCGCGCTGCTGCTGGCCACTTGACAACTACTGGGTCTTCTAATGAGGGAGACGAGCCAGCGCCCCGCCCCACGCATTCAGATGGCCACCACGTCTCCAGATCATCGGGATCCTACATCATCAACCCCTCTTCCGATCTCAAAATGACTGAAGGCGCTTTCGTCCGGCCCCTCACCACGCACCTGCCAGCTCCTGCGTGGACCCAGATTCTTGGACGCGTGCCCACGGAAGACGAGTTTGAGCGCGCACTCTCGGAGAAAGATATTCTGCTGTACTGTGGTCACGGCAGCGGCGCCCAGTACATCCGCCAGCGTACTATCCGCCGTCTCGACCGCTGCCGTGCCACCGTGCTCCTCATGGGCTGCAGCAGCGGCAAGCTCAACGACGCCGGCGAGTTTGAGGTCCACGGCCCCGCTTGGAACTACATGATGGCCGGCTGTCCGGCCGTGGTTGGCACGCTGTGGGACGTCACAGACAGGGACATTGACCGCCTTGCCGGCCGGATGCTTGAAGAATGGGGACTCTTGCCCCAGGGCGCATTTGTCGAGAAGGGGAAAGGGAGGAGCGGCATGGGCAAGTGCACTCCCGATAATAAGACTAAGAAGACCAGCTTGGTCGAGGCAGTCGCGCGGGCGAGAGGCGCGCCACGCTTCCGCTACGTAACTGCTGCGGCTGTGGTTGTCTATGGCATTCCAGTATATGTTGGGAAATGATAATACGTAATATGCATAAAAAGGAGAGGAAGGGCGGAGGGATAGAACTAAAAAAAACTGGCATGGCGTTGATGGGGTAATGTTTTGGCGTCCGTCTGCTTTTATTATACCACCCACCCTGTCTGTGATTAGAGGGGAAAAGGCAGGCGTTTTTGGTTTAGTTACTTAGGGTACATTGTGTATATATTATATACATGTATATATGTACTTACCTACTCGATGAACGACGGTTTTTTTCCAGTCGGTTTAGACTCGACACTTTGATAGGTGGTCGTTGGTTTGTTTTACGATAATGGTAGGCTGATTAGGTAGGTAGTAGTCGACTTAAGGGGGGTGCGTGTCGTTGCAAGATATATTTGTTTACGGATAGGGTCGTTCCATGTTGGTTGGTGATATGTATTATAATGTTGAGAATAAATGGTTAAGAGTCGTCTCTTCTTTCTTTATGTGTTTGTGTGTGTGTGTGGAAGAGATTGATAATGGTAACATTCTGGGTGGGTGCGTCAGTGGGTGCGTCAGTGGGTGCGTCAGTGGGTGTAGGTGGATGATAATTGAATGTTTATTTATTTTATTTCATGACACTGCTAGAAATTCAAATACTTGACGAGGGAGAAGAAGATTGATGATGGAGGAAGTCGATTTTACTACCTTAGTATTTTCCTACAATCTCGTACAGACCTCGTAAAGACGTCTGTCTATTAATTAGTTAATTGGCCTCTCCCCTAGATTAAAGAAGAGGTAAGGAGAATGTTTATTATCTTACCCTTTAATGGCGCCATTATTTTCAACGATAGGAATAGAATAAAAAACCCCTAGGTCTTTCTCTTTCATTTTGTCCGTGACTTGACTGGCTTACATTACAACTTCCCACCCCCGCGGCAGAATCCTTTCCTCTCGGTCGGCTGCTTAACCTACAACTTCTAGACCCGTTCGTTCGTAAATAGCTAGTATGGTAGTAGGTAGGTAGGCAGGTTACGTATCTCTTCGCTTTTTGCTCGCATTTCGCATTTTCATTCCCCTTAACCGCCTCGATTTAAACTGCTTTTCCCATCTGTTTTTCCCGCCGCGCTGTCCCCGCACTTCTTAACTTCTCGCCTGCACCACCACCACAGTCTGCCCTTCCTCCTCCATCATTTCGCACTGTTGAGTGTTTTTTTTTGGATCCTATCTGATCCTCGTATAGTGCCCTTTACTCTGCTCCATACGCAAACTCTCCTCCTGGCTGGGAAGCGGCGCCCGCCTCCGTATGGACTCTGCGGTCTGCTCCGCCTCGTACGCAGCTTGCGCTTGCGCCTGTGCTTGCGCCTGCTGTTGTTGTTGCGACAAAATTTGTGGTGGCGGTGGCGGGAATCCTGGCGGCAGGCCGAACCCAGGAAGAGGCGGCGGCGGTATCAGTCCCGGGGGTAGCATACCGGGCGGGAGATGTCCCCCCGGCGGGGGAGGTGGTGGTATCCCGGCCTTCTTCATCATCTCCGCGATTGCTGCCAGGTCGGAAGGGTTCTTAAGATCCAGACCGGCAGGCAATGGCGGAACACCGTGCATGCCGGGCGGCAAAGGAAATGGAAGAGGTGGTAGTGGCGGGTGCGCTCCTCCGACACCTGGAATAATGGGCGGCGGTATTACAACACCATTGCCCAGTTGTGGAAGTCCGGGAATGCCAGGGAAGCTGGACTGCGGCTGCTTGATAGGGAGCTTCTGGTCCACCAGGCCGTCCATCTCGTCCTCCAGTTCTTGCTCCTCTTCGACTTGCCGCATATGGCGGCCACCTCTGCGGTCCCATGTGCCCTGGGCCTCAGCGGCGTTCTCTCCGATGTGATATCGGTCGTTGAAGGAGTCGGCCTCGCCCGGCCTGGACCGAGACCAGAACCGCGTGATCCTGTCGTTCGACCCAGAGGCCAAGATGTGGCCCAGAGGATGCCAGTCCAGTGACCAAATGGCAAAGTCATGGGCAAAGGGGATCTTGTGGGCGGGATAGATGGCCTGGGCGGGGACGACCAACGGGTCGGCACAGTCGTACGGAGCGATAGACGCTGGCTGACCTGCCGGGGTATTTGGCTCGTCGAGAAGGTAGTGGAAGAGCGAGCCTTCAGATCCGCCGGTGCTGAGAAGATTTGCGTGGATAGGGTGCCAGGCCACTGTGGATATGTCCTTCTCGTGGCCTCTCAGAAGACAGATATCGCGCATCATCCGCAAGTCGAAGACACGGGCCGTCTGATCGCGAGCGGATGTCGCCAAGCAGAAACCTTGGACTCTCTCAAAGACAGTCTTGGTGATGGTATTTTTATGACCGTGGAGCGTGGTCAGACATCGGCCCGTCCTCGGATCCCAAAGCTTGACCAAGTGGTCCTTGGAGCCTGAGACGATGAGGCCCTTTGTGGGATGCCAGTCACAGCTCTTTGCATCCCAGCCATGGCCCGACAAAGTCGACTCGGCAATTCCGCCGGCAAAGTCGAAAATCCGCAGCGTCGAGTCGTCGGAAGCCGTGACAAACTTAGCGTCGGTAGGGCTGAAAGCGAGGTCCCGAATGGGGTCTTGATGCCCGCGGATGCTCTCGACATTGTTGAAATTGGGCTGCCAGTATTTGATAAAACCGTCATGGTCTGCAGACACAAGCCAGTCGTCGCTGTGCGAGTAGGCTAAGGCGCGGATTGCCGAGTCGTGTGCCTGCATAATGGTCTCAAAGTTGAAGCCCGTGCCATTCCAAAGAGTAAATTCACCGCTGCTCGAGGCAGTCAACAACCGGCGCCCTTCTGGAGTCCATCGAACGACGTTGACCGGGTGCTTAATCTTATTAAGAGATGAATGAAGATGGCGCGTAGGCACCGAATCGGCGGGGCTTGCTGTCCTCGCGTATGGGGGGAGCATCTACAATGGTGAGCGAGGACAGACTGGGTGTAGTGGACGACTTTGGGTACCTACGTCGACAATATAACTGGGACTGGGCCTCTCAAATTCGCCCAGGTATGACCCCTTGTACCGCGGCTGGCGATTCCGCATCCAGTGGACAATGGTTGCGCCATAGTCGGTAACGGGGCCTTTCCGGATCACGGTTAGCCTGCGTTCGTTTGAGCTGTATCGGCCGGTTGAGGAGAACGCCTGCGGCATGCTGGCAGAGTCGCCCAAGGCAGAGAGGAAGAGAACTTTGTTCGGGAAGATGGGGCTGAGGGAGGAATGTCTGAGGCAATGGGAAGTGGGAAGAAGGTGGGAGAGAAAAGATCTCGGTTGGTAATTCTGATGTGGATGGAAATATGACCACGGGGAAGGGAAGCGGACTTCTGGATTTGGGCCTTATGTGGCAATGTAATAGAGAGAAAAGGTGAATAAAAAAGAAGAGCTCAGGTCTTGTGACCCACACGTATGAAGGAGGGCAGCAGTGATCCAATGATGGGATGAAATGGCGGGAAGAGGTGGTAAGCTGTGTATAATAGGTTTGGTAGGCAGGCAGGCAAGACAAAAGTGGATTGCAGTCGACCGCGTGAAATGAGAACCGATCGTGAAGCCATTCCCACTCGGGTCAACCACCAGCGCTTAGAGGTGAATAGATAGATCAATAATAAAAAGACTTACGTCGGCCTCGTGCTCGTGGTGGACCATCGTGGCCTCCGCCTCCTCCGCCTCCTGCACCACCGCCCCCATAGCCTCCTCCTCTATCGCCATGATCTCCCCTATCGCCCCTGGGCTCGTAGGCCATGGCGACTTCAACTTCGGGCCCAGCTCATGCACTGACAGCCAAACACAATAAGAGTGAGTTCCAGCAAGCAAGCGCCAACGACAATTCTCAGTCGACGTATTCTACCGGTCGACACGGCGTGGGTATTGGGTTCCCATGCAATTCGAGAAGTTCTGGGTATATAGGAGATTGTAGATAGTCCTTCAGAGCTTCAGAATCTTCTCATTCTCTCTCCAGAACCGCTGCTGTCTTTGTTGGTTTGTCGCGGTCGCGCAAAGATGCTGGTCAAGCTAAGCATGTGGCCCGTGCTCTTTCAAGGGTTGCATAAAAAGTGGGCTCTTAACAGTTCGTTGGAATTTTATCGCAGGATTATCTCTCGGGCCGCACCCAGCCCCAAATTCATCAATCAGAATGGGCCTCTTCGATCTGCACATTCCTTGTTTGTTGCCGATGCCAAGAAAGAGACATGTTCCCTGCCCCCTGCCATCTGCCCCACGCTGCTCCACCGTTGTGACGGCTCTGCGGAGTTGGATGCAGACAATTAATTGCATGTGCCAGTGGCGGAGGTGCCCCACGCCTGTGATTTGAAGTGTACACCAAGGTCAGGTATGTGCAGTACGTGAAGTGCATTTCAGATAACTGGAACGTCAGTAGATAGGTAGGTAGTTCTATTGTTGCACTCAAACTCGTCATTATATGATGTACATATATGACATACCTTGAGCATTGGCCTCCGTATCAGACAGGCTGCTGCAAGCTCCAGCTATTCTCGGAGGGAGCACTGGCACAGGGCTGAGAGCCGAGAGGCATTCCCATGCCAGGACTCCAATTGAATATTGGCTGATACGGAATAACTCGCCCAGAGCCCCAATCGAAATCTCAGGAATGAACTAACCCTGAGGTCCAGGGTGCATGTTCGTCTTATTTCCTGGAGGCTTCCTTGAGCTCCCACGCTCGCGCATCTTTACGACACTTTGAATCGACTTCCTACCCATCTATGAAACTGGCATTGTCCCGCCAAACTACGCGCGGGAGGATAGATCATCTCGTCTCCGTCCCTATCAAACCTCGGGTTCCTTCGCTATACTACCTCGACTGCTTACCTACTTATTACCTCCCTAGCTTTCTTTCGGCCTGTCCGTCCCGAGGCGAGGGAGTCAGGTTAAAAAAAACCCCCCAAAAACCGGCCCCCTACAGCCGGTGGCGCCAAGCTCGTCAGGCTCTGCGCACCACTCAAACTTACATGAAGAGGGCGATTTCCCCCCTCGCCGCAGTAAAACCAACAAATTAACGGTATACCGTCCTACTACCAGAATAGCAGCTGACTTGACGCGTTTTCGAGCCTCTGTCTCTTGCGCAACTTCACAAACCGCTTTCCTGGTCTTGCATCGAAACATCACTCGCGACCAATGCTTGCTGCAGCATGAGCAAGGCGACATCAACGGGGACGACCCTCGACACCAGTGATGGCGTCATTCGCAGGACAGCAGTACCCAGTCTCTCCTCCGAACTCCCAGATGGCTCCGTCGCCGCCCAGAGAAAGGACGGGGCCGTCGAGGCAGGCGCAGAAGATGCAAGCCTTGCTGTTGAGACGACAGAGCAATTGAGGAGGTCGTTTCGCAGGAAATATCGCCATGTCGAGGCAATTCATTCCGAGTCGCACCCCTCATGTCTCAGCCACGACACGACTGAGTCTCCGAGCTTTCTGGGGTTCCGCAATCTGATGGTCATCGTGCTTGGTAAACAGAAACCCCTCCCGTTTTGCTCGCCCACTCATTAATGAACATGCAGTCGTGGGAAATCTCCGCTTGATAATCGAAAACGTTCAAAAGGTTGGATTGCCCATTCATCTGCAAAGGCTGCTGCTGTTGCTGCGCATGCTAATTCACAGCGTAGTATGGCGTCCTCATATGCGTCCGGTGTCACGACTTCCGCAGGAGCGATGTGCAACTGGGCTTGTTATTATATTTCTTAATCCCATGCCATCTCCTGATTGCCTATGCCATTGAGGCTATCGCGGCAACGCAGGCTAGGAGCTCCCGGGCCAGGTCGGAGAGGAGGCGAGACGGGACCTCCAGTCCGACCGAGGACGAGCACAAGAAGTTCCAGTCGACCTGGAAAATGGTGTGGGTTGCGCACGCCATCAATGTGACCTCTGTGCTTGTCTTCACCACCATTGTCGTCTATTTCAAGATTCATCACCCCCTCATCGGCACTCTCACCGAGATGCACGCCGTCATCGTATGGCTCAAGACGGCCTCGTACGCCTTCACGAACAGAGACCTCCGGCATGCCTTCCTCCACCCCGCCAAGGGCGAGCTGGACGCCCTCCCCGAGATCTACAAGAAGTGCCCGTATCCTAACAACATCACCATCGGGAACCTCGTGTATTTCTGGTGGGCTCCGACGCTGGTGTACCAGCCCGTGTACCCGCGCACCGACAAGATCAGATGGATCTTTGTCTTCAAGCGCCTCGGAGAGGTGGTCTGCCTGAGCGTCTTTATCTGGTTCGCCAGCGCGCAGTATGCCACCCCGGTGCTGCAGAACTCGCTAGACAAGATCGCCTCGCTGGAATACGCCTCCATCCTGGAGCGCCTCCTTAAGCTGTCTACTATATCTCTGGTGATCTGGCTCGCCGGCTTCTTTGCGCTGTTCCAGTCATTTTTGAACGCTCTGGCCGAGGTGACGCGCTTCGGCGACCGGTCCTTTTACGACGCTTGGTGTACGTATACATATATATGCCCCATCATATCCCCCATCCATCCGCCCCTTCCACACAACCCTCGTGCTTTTGAACATGGGGGTTCGATGAGGAGAGAGAATTGATCCAAGGTACTTATAACCAAAAATTCTAACCCGAACCGCCCAACACAGGGAACAGTGAAAGCCTAGGCATGTACTGGAGAACCTGGAACAAGCCAGTCTACCAGTTCTTCAGACGACACGTCTACTCGCCGATGCGGTCGCGGGGGTGGACACACAAGACGGCGAGCTTCTGCGTCTTTGTGATATCGGCCATCCTGCACGAGCTCCTCGTCGGCGTCCCCACTCACAACCTCATCGGTATGTTGCCATCACTATCCATCCATCCATCCATCCATCTCCCGATCCTATTTATTTATTTATTTATCTCATCTCCGACTTTAAAAAAAAATAATAAAACTAACCGACATTTGTTTTTCAACAACAAAACAGGAGTCGCATTCCTGGGCATGTTCCTCCAACTCCCCTTAATCCAACTGACCCAGCCCCTCGAAAAAATGAAGTCGGCCCACGGTAAGCTCCTCGGCAACACCATCTTCTGGGTCTCCTTCACCATCCTCGGACAGCCGTTCGCAGCCCTCATGTACTTTTATGCCTGGCAGGCCAAGTACGGCAGCGTCAGCAAGATGGATTATTCGAATTCGCATTTGCATCATCAACGTCTTGGCGCGGCGGCGGCTGCCGAGGCAACTTGCAGTGCCTAGATTAAAAAAAATAAAACAAAAAGCAGCAGTATTCAAAAGGCTCTCTGCTTTTCTTGCCTTGCTAAATGAACAGAAAGGGGCAAGAAAAGAGATCGCCGTCAATAGGAACTAGACTTGGCTGGCTGGGTTTTTGCAATATTGAATCATTTGCTTATTTCAATTTATTCACAGTTTAAAAGGGGTAAATTAAATCATCCATCTTACGCCGTTATTCATTGTTTACAGCTCTATCATCTGTCAAAACACAGCTGTCTACTATATTTTCTTTATATATATATTGAAAGGTAATTTGCATTTCTAGTTCCTTTATCCTAGTTACGGTCTGGTCTGGTTACTGTCCACCTTGGCGGATGAAAATGGTAAGCCCATGAGTCATTCTTGCCAACTCTCCATCCACACAGGCCCCGGGATGTTGCAGCCATCGTAGTCTGCCGTCGCCCCCGTTCAGCCAACAAAAGGCAACTTGGTACCGACCTTCTTACGATAGTCAACATACTCATCACCAAAGAAACGCACAAGAAATTCCTCCTCGCGCCGAATGCGCGAGCTAAAGAACTTCCAGAGTACCGCGGCATACACGAAGAAACAGACCAGGTTTCCCAAAGCCAACTGGGTGCCAAGTGCCCACCAGAAGAAGCCAAAGTAGCTCGGGTGACGCAGACGGGCGTAGATTCCCGTCGTCACCAGCACGTGGGTGGCGCTGCGCTGGTGCTGCACAAGATGATTGAAACTGGGGCCTGCCTGGATCATGGCGACGGTGCGCACCGTCTGGCCCACGGCCACGAGTACCAAGCCAAGCAGGCACAGCAGCGGGCCTGAGTGCAGCGGTGCCCATGACCGGTTGGGGAATAGGATGTTGGTGACTAGACACTCCAGTGTCGCGAGGGCATGTGCGATAGCGTATCCCGGCCAGTTCGCGGTCAAGAGGAACGATGAGACTTCAGCGGCGCGCGTATTGTAGGCGGCGGTGGTCCAGAACTCGAGGAAGTGGAATAGCGAGAGCGTCGCGAGGAAGAAGGGGACGCGCCAGAGCTGGATGAGAGAGTTGCTGGGATTAGAGCTGAAGCTTCCATAAGCCAGCAGGGCGAGGGTGCCGAGGCCACCAACGGTCAAGGCAATTCCCAGGCCGAAGGACCGTACAGCGATGCCTGCGAGAGACTTGGGCTGATGCGGAAAGTACGGGCGATCTGGGTTACGAGGAGCCGACGACGCGGCGGCGCCAGAGGGGCTGAGCACGGGAAGAGTCAAGTCAGCGTCTTCCAAGTCCTCTTCCTCTTCCTCACGAGTATCCACGCTATGCGGACTGCCCGAGTGGTTCGTCGACGACGAGATGGACGGAGCACGAGCATGGGCGTCGATGGCAGACGGGATTCCGCGGGACCGTCGGCGATGACGGGGTGAAGCACTGCTTCTGCGATCGCGGCTAGAGACCAGAAGAGGTGGTTCCTCGTCCCCGCTGCCGCCCGAAAGGGGGTGGAGGATGGGTGGTAAAGCCTTAGGGTCGGACATGCTGCAAGTGGGATTGGGCGATGCAATGAACTCGGCGACGGGGATTGGGTGGGTTGAGCAGGTAGGTTATGAGGATGTTGACGGGATGAAGGTCGAAGGGCATAACGAGGCATGGGTTGCTTACTCGTTACTACTAGGCTGCGACGACCAGTGCCGTCGGCTGGGAGTGGTCGTTTCCATCTCAATGAGAAGCCTCAGTCGTGGATGGAAGGTGCGCTAACAACAAAGACGGGCTGTCGGGCTGTCGGACTGCTGCTGTTTTCGCGCTTTCTCCCCCTATGTCATTTCTCTCAAGTCTTTGTGTCAAGTCTTCCAGACTCGGGCTTGCTGAAGCGAGAGCTGGAACGGACTTTCAGAGTCTTTGACGGCGGTTGGAAGACTGAGTGATGAATTCGGTCGAGTGACAATGTGAAGCTCTGAACAGGGAACAATGTCAACACGCCCCAGATGGCTGCTGCCCCACCACTGTTTTGGGGATGCAGGATCTTGAGCCCCGTTATGACGCAATTTGTGCGTACCTGCATCCCCCTCAGGTGCTGTACTCTGTACATCCGTAAGAATATCATGTCAGAGCCCGCCCTGAATCCTGAAAGACGACACAATCAAGACCAAGACGTTGACCCATCCCCAGACGAAAGGGATCCAGGTTGACATGGTAAAGCCGCCTGCACGATAGCTTGCGCCGACGCTGGCGGGAGATGATCAGCACACAAAGCGGTCGTAAACGGCCCCGGGGAGCACTCACATCAGGCCAACCAGGCTGCCGGCAATGAGGGCTTCGACTCCTGCGACAAAGGCGTACAACAGGGGCACCGTCCAGAGGTACTTCCAATTAGAGCGTTTCCTTCCCACTTGCATCAGCAGCGCAATTGCTACTGCTCCCACGTGGAAGAGGCCGTAGAGAATCAGAGTCCAGAAGAGGGTGAAGCGCCAGATGTCCGTGATGGTTGACAGCGTCCATCGGGGGCTCTCAATGGGGAACGAGAGCGATGGAAACGGAGGTGTCGTGTACTCATACTCGGGTGACGGCTCGGGTGAAGGCACGGGCTCATCGCGAGGGAGAGCTCGGAGGCCATACAGCGTGTTCTCCATTTGCCGCTGTCGCAGCACCAATCTCGCGTTTTGGATCCTTGTTTTTTTTATTTAGATTGTGAGGTCTAGGGACAAAGTGATGTTTGATGAAAACGGCGGGATGCTTGTTTGGCGCATGCATGTACGGATACAGTTCAAGAAATGGAGCTCGCCCAGGATTGGAGCTTGGAGGTCACAAATGCGGTTAGATGCATATACCTCGGCAGGACGTCGAGGGGCGGGACAGGTTGGCGTCGTGCCTGCCATTGCCGAGCAGGTCGCATGACGCGACATAGCGTTCTTCAGCTGCTCTGTAAATACCTTATTGCTGCTTCCTGCTTCCTGCTTCCCTTTTTGATACTTGTTTTTATAATTTTATCACACCCGCACACATGCACCAACTTCCAATTTCTGGGCCCTGAACACCCACCGGTTGCCGAGGAGCGTCGCCATAATGTCCGTGGACCGCCTCCTAACGAAGGTGCTGCAGATGTACCAGGATGTCCACGACGACGCGCAGACGGAGCAGATCTACTCGACTACCACCACGCTGCTAACGAATCTGTCGAACCCGCTGAACCTCTCCCTCCTCACGTCACAGCTTCTTGTTGCCCCAGCGATATGGCACCGCGGGCACGGCATTCGAGCCTGCTACCGCGTCATCAGCATCTACAATACCGCCGCCATCCACGTTGCCCGAAACGAGCAAGAAAACACAAGACATAAGGGCCCTTTGAAAGGGGGCGGCCTGCGGAGCGATGCCTGGGCAGCGACTGTTGTCAAGGGCGCCGACCAGCTATCGAGTCGGTGGCAGCATCTTCTGGTCCTCAGCGGCGTCTTAATGGGCTTTGAAGGCGGAGGGCGGCGGTCGCTGTCCAAGTCCATGCGCCAGACGCTCGAACAAGCTGTCGTCACCGCTGCGAATCTCGCCCTCCAGGCCAGACATCCCGAGCCGAGAGCTCCCGCTGGGCCCCTGGTACTCGCCCTGAACTTTGCCTTCCAGCTGCTCTCCCCGCCGTACCGCAGCGCACTGGACTGCGACGCCCTTGCCCCTGTCGCGACGGAGGCCATGTTTGCCGCGGATGGCTTGCAAGATGGTCTTGTTCTCGGCGCCATCGATCTCGACGTGCGGCAGACAGGCCAGCAGTTCGTTTGGTCAGAAAACACGCCCTCGTTCCGCCATATGCGCCTGCTCGAGCAGAAGCCGTTAGTGGCTAATCTGGGGCCACTGTCTAGACTGATAGCATACTCGATCGAGCATGCACGGGATCCTCGCACCGTTCTGCGGGCCCTGGACGAGCAGGTCGCTTTTACCGAGAGGCTCCTTCAGCGATGGCAGGCCAACAAGTTTTCCGAGCTCGAGCCTTCCGAGGAGGCTGTCTTTCTCATCCCCGAGACTCTACAGACCACATGGCCATCCTTGTGGCAGCTCCTGAAGAAGATCATGTACGCAGTGGTGGCTGTCTTGCGTGCTGCTGTCGCGCGAAGCCTTCTTGACCGGGGTCTGGGAAACGATGCAACCGCGCCCGTGGTGGCCACAAAGTCGCTCAACGTGTTGAGAAATGTCTATTTCATCTCATCCCGAGACGGGAGTGACGCGTTCCAGGTGTATACGTTCACGTACCTTGCGTCGATTGACATGTTGGCGCGGTTTCCCGACGCCACTGCCTCGTTCTTGCAAGGCATCCGACCCACCAGCTCGGGGTCTATACCGGCACACCCTCTATATAGAACGCTCGACTTGTTCTACCTCAACCTCGCTGAGCACCTGCCTCTCTACCTCCCCCCCGCCGCGTGTGACGCACTGATTGTGCAGCCGGCTATCACCTATCTGACGCACGCAGCTCCGCACTCGCCGCGCATGATGGAGCTTTACGAGTCTGCACACAGTGCTGTGCTGTCGGCCCTCTCATGCCCGCACAATGCCCCCATCACGGTCGAGCTTGTACCTTTCTACGCCGATACGCTAAATTCCTCGTTCCCGTCGTACATATCCCCCCGGCAATTCCGCCTTGCATTCAAGACCTTAATGCAGATTCTGTCGCCACCGTTTCCCATCTCGGAAACCCATCCGCAGCTGGCAGAAGGCTTGCTTGAGATGGTTCGCTTCCGGTCGGCTGTCGCGAGTGGCATCCCCCTCCCCCCACCATCAGATGCGCAAGCACACTTGGAAAAGGCAGAGCCCATGTCGGAGCAGAGCACGTTAGTCCTCGCGTTGATTGATGCATTGCCCTTCCTCCACTTAAGCACCTTCGAGGACTGGATGACCCTTACTGCGCACGCTCTGAATCGCATCGAGGATACCACAATGAGAGACGTCGCAAGAAGGAGATTCTGGCAGGTCCTTGTCAGCGGGGAAATGGACGTTGAGAGATCAGCCATTGGGGTGGCATGGTGGGGGACGAAGGGCGGGAGACAGGCTGTGCTGTTTGGGGCCCCTGAAACATTTACGATGAGCGGGGCAATCCCCAATAGCGGCAGCAGTGCCAGGTTGTGATCCCTTTCTCTTTGGCGCATCCACTACCATGACGCTCGTTGGAGTATACAAATGACGAAATACCGAGTTTGGGCCTTGAGGGGTCCAGGCCTGGAGCTGCTCCGTCCATCAAAGCCCCTGTCTAGCTGAAGGGATGCTCACAATTCAGTCCGGACATGTGGCCGTTCAGTTGGGACTATTGGTGGCGTTGAAGCTACTAGGTCGCACCCGTAGCTGCATCAAGCGAGCGTCGAGCGCTTTCAGCAGGCAACAGTAACCCCGCATCGCCATTTCCGCTGGAAATAACCCGACGCGTAGAGTGTCACCCCGCGATACCTGGCAGAAAAACACCTGTTTCTGCTGCATGATCGCGAAGTTGGTCTCCGGAGATTGGTCTTCCAACTCTCTGCCAAGATGGACCCCGAAGTAATATGGGATACCTGCTGCGCGCTTGCTTTCGTTTGGTGTGATGGCCAATGGGGGAACACCATAAACGCGATAAGAAGGCAATGAGCTGGAATTTCAGCCGCCCCTCTATGGCTTACCACGAAATCTGCACAACCACTACCCTTGGCAAGCGTGGGCTATGTGTATGAGCGATTTTTCATCTTTTTGTGAAGGCGCCAGATGCGAACCACAGTGTGGGAGGTCGTCCCGTCGTAGCTGTTGCTTTGCGGCAAGGACTTTGTACTGAGACAAGCTTTGATGGTGACTTTGTACATGCCCGAGGCGTCATCACCATAAAAAGAAAAGAAGAAAGAAAAGGAGGCTTCTCGTTGGTGGGCTATGCTTGTGTAGCAGCAAAGTGGTGTGTGAGCAAGACAATTGTCCCTTCAACTGAGGGATCCGTCCCTCCAAATGTGTGATAGGTCTCGCAGGTGTCGGTACGTACAGTGAGGGACAATCAAGGAAGAAGGCCTCCAGCTGTTTGCCGCCGGGTGGATTGAGGAGAGGGAGCAATGGCAAGCAAGCGTCTATAAAAGGAAGGCTCATGTTTCTCTCCCGGTATGAGAGGAGTAAAGAAGCAAGTTCCTTCAGCAAACCATAGCAATTCCAGAATCAATTCTTTGTACGACAACTTAGTGCTCTATCTTCTCCAGTCAGCCTCTTTGAAAAATATCAATCATGTCTTACAACAATAACAACGACGACGTAAGTTCCAGATTCTCTGTCCCTTTGACCCCCCTCCCCCCCCCCCCCCCCCCCATTTTTTTTTCCTTGTCGGTTTCTAACCTGAACAATGGTTGATGAATGCTGCAGTCGTACGGCGGCCAGGAGCAAACGGAGAGATATGTAAGTGCACCTCAGACCCATTAAGAAGAGAGAGAGGACAGAAGCTGACCAAGGGCTTCCATTTGGTAGGGCTCATCCGGTCGCAACAACCGCGGCGGCGATGAGGATGATACCAGCTACGGCTCGAGCAACAACGCCAACAAGTCGTCTTATGGAGCTGGCGATGACGAGGAGACCAGCTATGGCTCCAGCACCAAGAAGTCTTCGTATGGCACCAGCAACGACAACGAGGATGACAACAGCTATGGCTCCACCGGCAACACCAAGAAGTCTTCCTATGGAACCGGCAATGATGATGAGGAAGAGAGCTATGGCTCCAGCAACAAAAAGTCATCGTACGGCACCAGCAACGGCAACGAGGATGAAGACAGCTCAACCACCAAGAAGAAGTCGTCATATGGCAGTGCCGGAACCGGCAATGACGAGGAGGACAGCTATGGCTCGACTACCACCAAGAAGTCATCGTACGGCAGCAGCAACAACAACGAGGACGAGAACGAAGATAGTTATGGCTCTACCACGAAGAAATCGTCCTACGGCAGCAATGCCAACACCAACGAGGATGAGACCGAGGAGAGCAGCTACGGCTCGAATACCAAAAAGTCATCGTACGGCAGCAGCAACACCAACGAGGATGAGGATAGCTACGGCTCGAATACCAAGAAGTCATCCTACGGCACTAGCAACATCAACGAGGACGAGAACGAGGAGAGCAGCTACGGCTCAAACACCAAGAAATCGTCCTACGGCAGCAACAAGACCAACGAGGATGAGGATAGCTACGGCTCCACCACCACGAAGAAGTCATCGTACGGCAGCAGCAACACCAATGAAGATGAAGATAGCTACGGATCCACCACGAAGAAGCCAACTTACGGCACCAGCAACACCAACGAGGACGAGGATAGCTACGGCTCTACCACCAAGAAATCGTCCTACGGCAGCAACAACAACGAGGACTCCGAATTGACAGATCGGACCGAAGGTCTCACGCTTGGCGAGGACGAGGATAGCAGCAGCCGGCGGCAGCAGAGCAGCAGCTATGGCGAGGACAACAACTACTAACTAACGACATAAATGGACGACTTTTCTTTTATTCTTCCTCTTTTCATCAGTGGTTTTCATCAATGTCCCGAACAGTCATCCTCGTCGTCGGTACCTTAGTTCAATTATAGTTAGTCAGTTAATCCGTCCATTCATTATGGTCCATTACCTAGGTTCCTAATTAATGAATTGTAGCGTGGTGATGGCCTCTCTCTCTCTCTCTCTTTTATAACATACATATACGATGAAGTAATACAATAAATAGTACAGCAACTTAACGAGGAATTTCTTCTTCGGAAAACACCTCTTTAATTCTCAGTCGCTACTATCTAGGAAGGTATAATATTCCGTCCGTCCGTCCGCCCTTGTTTTCAGAGTGCAGCAGGGAGAAAAGGGGAATAGGTACTTATAGGGTACGCTGGCTCTTCCCAACCTGGGAAGGAAGAGGGAGGGAAGGAAGGGGAACAAAACACCTGCCCCAAACGAACCAAGCCGGAAAGAAGAAAAAAAGGAAGAAAAGGGTTTATTTCATCCGCCCATTCGATCCCCATCCATGCGTGTTCTGAGATCAGAGAAAAAGAAAAAAAAATCCATAGCCGCAAACCCCCATCCCATTCCCATGCTCATCCCTAAGAATATGGAAACAGACCCGTCGCTCACGTCCATCATAACAGATAACAATGGGGGGGAAATGGCTATAGGAGAGAGGAAAGAAGAAAGAGAAACAACGAAAAAAAAAAATAGAAGAGAGAAAATCGCTAGCGTGAAGAGGTGAACCGCCACATGCTCCATCCGTTCCGTGTGCCATCCCCGTTACCCGAAGAATGATTCCGTTTTTGATGTGACCCAAATGACCCAGATCATGAATAGTATCCTGCCAGTCAACCGATGAAAGGGGAAAGGAAAAGAGGAAGAAAAAAAGAAACCCCCTCGCTCAAGAAGACCACAAAGAGCTTTACAGCAAGGATAGAGTGAAATGACGAGTGAGTCGTCTAGCTATTCTTACATCATCGCGACGCATGTTTGCAAGACAGTCAGCCCAAGATAGGAATCAGACACTGACTTCCCATCCGCAGTGAAACATTGACACTACGTCGCATGGCCGCCATTGGTCGCAGGCGGTTCGACTTGCTTTCCGTGGCTGACCGGCGCATGAAAGCTACCGATGCTTTGGAAACCCCTGGCAAACAGGTCAGCAAAAGATCAAATCTAGACTCGAAAGATGCGACTCACTTGGTCAAGTCAAAGGCCTGGTCCTCCTCTATCTCGGCAGCCGGGCTAGGCGGATCGTTCACCACTGCACGACTGGCTCGCGTCGGGCTTACGATGGGCGACTTGCCCCGAGCTGGCGGAGGGCTGCTGCTCTGAGGGGCAGGAAGGCCATGCGCTTTGGACGGGCTTAGGTCGAACTGAGCAGGCTTCAGCGGCGTACTTCCAATTTCGGCATATTTCCAAAATGGAGCGGGCGAGCTGGTCGGCATGTGTTGGCTCGGTCGTTGGGCTGTGCTTGGAGGGGCGAGCTTGGGATGCACTCGGTGCGGTGCTGGCGTGACAAAGGACGCACTGTCGTCTTGCAGGTATGACGACGTCAGCGTCGGTGAACCCGGCGCATTTTCCACAAGCCCTAGCGTGCTCGATGCGTTGGTCTTTCGAAGGCGAGGCAGCGGGCTGCCGTCTGTTCCGGCGCCGGCCTCGTCTGGGAGAGGTTTGCGCGAGCTACGCACCGGCGTCAAGTGCGAGCCGCGGATCGCCGAGCGCGGTTGCGGGGAGCCCGAAGGCGATACTTTGCGCTTCCGCGCCGACATTGGGTCCCGGGCGGCGGCCATGTCTCTCGGGACCTGGGTGATATAGCTCAGCTGGCTGGGCGAAGACGGGTTCGAAGAGCCGCGGTGACCGCCACGGCCACCTCTGTATGCGACCCGAACCATCTCCTCCCGCTGATCAGGAACAATCTGCCATTTCATGCCCTTTCCGGGCTCGTCTGTGGAGCGCGCAACCTTCTCGAACGCCCGGTTCAGTGAAAGATTGTGGCGGATTGAGTTCTGCAGAGGATTATTAGCATCTCACGCCAAAACCGAGCTGCGCTGGGCGCATGAGGGACACGTACCTGCCAACCACCGCTCGGCTGATGTCTGTAGTATGCGTAACGCGACATGATGAACTTGTAGATGCCGCTGAGATTCAGCTTCTCGTCTTCGGTATCCATGATGGCCTGTGTGATCATCTGCGCGTAGCTGAACTGCGGCTTGTATTGCTGGTTCTCGTCCAGGCTCAAATCCATATCGATGTTGCCCAACGACATCGGCGTGTGCTCCACCATGGGCGAGGTGTGGGCCGTCGCGGTCCGGGGACGAGCCGAGGGAGGCGTGCCTGGCCGCCTGTAGTCGGGCGGGGCCGGGGCCAAGGGCTTCTGGGCGACGAGACTCGGGCCTGGAGAGGGTTTACGCGGGGGACTGGACGGTGGGGGGTTGGCGTCGCCGGGAGGAAGGGGGTGGCGGGTAGGATGGGAGGTGGTGGGCGACTCCGATTTGATGATGCCTGCGCGTTCGAGGTACTTATCGTGGATATTCAGTGGACTCAGGTCAAAAGGGAGGACAAACATCATCTCGATGCCGTTGATCTCGATGACCTCGCCGCTGCTGAGAGGACCTTCCTGGCCTGACTTCCACGGGTGGCCATCGACCTTCAGCGTGTTGCGGCCCTTGACGCTCAGCCACCATTCCTCCTTGTCGTGGTTGAAGTAGACGAGCGCATGCTGGCGCGAGACCGTCTTGCTGGGGCCGAGGTCGATGTGCACGGCGTCCTCGGCGTCGGGGGCGGTTTCGGGGCGGTGCTGGCCTGCGGGTTCCGAGGAGCGGCCAATGTTGACCTTGAGCTTCTTGATGTAGAAAGTCCAGTCCTGGGCGGCGATCTTGGCGAAGGCCTGGACGCCTTCCTTGTGCGATTCGTGCATGCTGTTCGCATGGTCGGTACTGGCCTGGACAGGCGTTGCCGACGTCTGGAGATGCTGGGTCACGCGTGTGACGAGTCGGTCCCCCTCGTCCTCCTCATTGACCTGCGACTGGTCCGCGATAAGCGATGAGTTCTCCTCTTCGGGGAGGTCGGCGGGCGCATCGTCATTCTATCCAGCGGGGGAGAGGGCAGCGGGGTCAGCTATTGCGGGCCAGGTGACCAGAGGGGGACGGGAAGAAAGGAGGGTGGGGAGCGAAGTCAATAAAACAAAGCGTGGCGACTCGGGCTAGGCACACATCTCCATACCTTTTTGCGACGCTTCATGGGGCGCGAGGGCGACGAGTCCTCAACGACAACGTCGCTGCGCACCTCTCGACGAGGGCGCTGGGCGCGCTTTGGCGGAGTAGGCATGTCTGTGCGAACTGTGGGCTAGGTCATGGGGTGAAGACTCTGGCGGACTTCTCTGGGCGGGGAGGCGTGTTCTTTCTGCTCTCGACCTTGGGGTGTGGAGGGGCAAGGGCGCTCGTCGGCGGTCGGTGGTTCCCAAGTAGGGAGGCGTGGGCGTGGGGAGCGTCAGATTGAGACGCCCGCAGCCCCCGTGTTTAAATTTTTGGCCAAGGGATTGATGGATTGATTGCGATTGCTTGATTGCCCCCAAGCATGGAGCAGCTGTGTCGGGATGCGCGACTGAGCCTGGGGCGCCTGCACTGGCTCGACGACTGAGTGACTGGCAGGGAGTTCGGAGCGTTTGCGTTCGCGGGTCCAAGGGCGAGCGAGGACAATGCCAGTGAGCAGAGTGAAGTGGTTCATCAATTAAACAAAATACAAATCAAGCCGAGGATTTTCGCGTCCATACGCGCAAGGGCCCGCCCAGCCTCGTCCTTCCGCATTGCCGCCTTTGATTGGCTGAGTCGAGAGGTGGGGTCTCGAGTGCACGGGCTCATTTCTTTTTTGGACGTACCGTACGGATTTACAGTTCGTAATTACAGATTGTGCACTGAAAAGTTTATTGACTTCCAGGTTCCCCCATTTCCATTGGAAAAGAAGGCGGAGAAACCAGGCCTCTGCAACAATTAAAAGGGGGAAAAGACTCCAGAGTGAAGATTGGTTGTATTAACAATAATGCCACCGTCGGGGCCGTCCTTGCCGTCCCCCATGCGCTGAGTCTAATTTTCTCTGCACAAAACGCTGAGCGGCCCTTGCAGTGAGTGACAAAGGCCGCTGCTCAAACCTTCGCTGATACGGCACCAGCCCGACCAAATATTTCGAGCCTTTTCCATGCCCTCTACGACTCTTCGCCTTTTCCAAAACCTATGTATATACAAGCCAGTTTTACAATAAGTACATGAGGCCTACAAGAATCCGTGAACGCCAAAATATGATGATATACACACTGCAACGTGTCTGATCAACAGTCATGGGCGGATAAGCCAAGTCTAATGGATACCCAACTCCTGGTGGATACTCAAGTGGGCAAGAGCCTTAAGCTGTGCTGCCGCCGCGACGCTTAGGGTTGCCGCGTCCCGCGTTTTTCTTATTGCTGCGGCTGCCGCTAGCCCCCTGCTTCTGTTCACCCGCCTCTATCCAGTGCAACAAGGACTCAATGCTCCTCGTGTCCCGGGGCGTTACAGCATTTACGGGGGTTTCGGAAGCCGGCTTCGGCTCCGCTTGCTTCCCTGTGCCGGTGGAGGTCGAGGAAAGACGGAAATTGCTAGGCTTTGACTTCCTAAGCTCGACGTCCCTAGCGTGCTTAGCCAGCGATACAGCATTGGCTGTCAGCTGCTCCAGCCAGTGGTTGGCCTCCTGCGTGTTCTTGTCATCGTCGCCCAGTGTATTTTTGAAGATACTGTAACTCTCCCGCATGCGGTTCATAGCGCCTTTGGGGTCTTGGTCAAGTGCGAGGGCCTGGGCGAGCTGGAAGAGAAGAGTGGCCGAGTTAACCGTGTTCTTCCCAAATACCGTCTCACACACACGTAGCGACTCCTCGAACCACCGGCGAGACTCGTGATATGCCTTGATGCTCTGTAGCATGACCGCATAGTTGTTCATGGTCGTGATGGTGTCGGGGTGGTCGGGTCCATATATGATTTTCCACAGATCAAGCGCATGCTTGGCATATGCGAGAGCCAGCTGGCTGGCGCCGCGCTGGTGGAGGAAGAGGCTGAGGTTGAGGTAGTTCAGCACCGTTTCAGCCGAGTCAAGACCAACCGTCCGCTCCGAAACAATGGCGGCCTTCCTGGCAAGCTCGATAGCCGCATCCTTCTGGTCGAGCTGATAGTACAACTGAGATAGGGTATGATACATTTGAGCAACCTCGGGATGAACAAGACCGTAAATTTGCTCATGGAGCGACAAAGACTCGAGAAGGAGATCTTCGCCCAGCTTCCTTTGGTTTTGGTAGATAGAGAGACGACCGGCCTCCAGGGCCTCCTCCGCCAGGGCGCTGCGCGGGCAAGAATCTTTGATGAGAGGCACAACGTTGACAAAATCATCGGGACTGAACGTATGCGGTGCCCGGCTACTGGTGGTCGAAGTGACGCTTGCAGGTGAGGCATCGCGAGCCTTCTTCTTCTTGTTCTTCTTGGTCGACTCTGCCGGGGCATTGCCATTGGAAGTGGTCGTTGCGAGCTTGGCGGACTGTGCTGCCTGGTCCTCCGCCGTGAAAACAAAGTTCTTCAGCTGGAGCTGAAGACCAAGCTTCAAGGAGATATCCCGTAGCAGCTGGAGGTGCATGAGCTTGCTCGACCAGTCTTCGGCCAGGGCATATCTGTATCGACGCAGCGTCTCCTTCTGGATATCTGCTCTCAGGCTTTCGGGGGTGACCTGTTCAAACGCGAGATCGGTGTCACTGAAAAGAGCCTTGAGAGACTCGTCAATATCGGCGGAGGGATTGGGGTTTACTCCAGCGCCCAGCAGGCAGTTGAAAAGGTGCGAAAAGCAAGCCGAGGTGAGAGACAGTGGCAAATATTTGAGGTACTTGGCGGCGACATGCTTGAAAGATCTGGCAATCATCTCTCTCACGCAAAGCTTTGTGAGACAATCAGCACGGGTGCCAGCGCCCAAGGTTGCCAGAAGCCCAAGGTAACGCATGTTTATGCCTCGCCGATGTAGCAGGCGAGTGAGGGATCGACCGTCCATGGGAAAGCTGATGTCGGACTCTTCGAGATCTCGCAGGAGCCCGGGGATGATAGTCTCCCGAAGATAGGCGCATGCCTCCCTGACATCGTCCTCATCCTTTGCCATCTCCGCTTTCTCGGCGTCAGTTTGTGGTTCCTGCCCGCTGAATACATCGGGATTAAGCGAGAAATTGAAGCCGGACATGTCGATGCGGTCGAGCTCGGCTGTCTCCTCAACACCCTCACCCAAAGACGCATCTGGCTTCTTGTCATCTTTGGCTTTCGCCCCATCGTTCTTCGCCTCGGTCTTCGACTCAGCAGCGTCAGCGGCATCCTTCCGGCGCCTCATCTCTGTGTTGAGAAAATCCCGAGCCTTCTGCTTGCCCATGGTCTCAATCAACTCAGGTCGCAGGACTGTCATTCGGTGGGGGTAGTCTGCTCCTTCAGGGGACGACTCCTCCATCCACGCGATGTCAAGGGGCGTGATGCGGTACAGATCCAACACATACTTGCGACCGTCTGTGCCGAGAAGTCCCTTCATCTCGACACTGGCTTCAAGGTCAAATCTCTTGTTATCCTTGTCCCAAACGCTGTGCTTCTTGACCCGCAAGGCCTGGGCAAGCTTTTCGAAGGAGGCAGCGAACCGCTCGTCGGCAGCAACCACGTCCTTACCGTCCACGGCGCCGTAGTGAATCTGGTTCTCGCCGGGCTCTGGCTGCTTGAAAATTCCCGGTACGATGCTCTGGCCAACGATACGCTTGCCGAGGTAGTCCACGACAACTGTGCCGGGGGTATAAAGACTGTCGATATCGAGCTGGTTAACCAGCTTGACGCCCAGGACATCCTTTCCGGTCGCCACTCGCGCGGCCTCGTCACCGCCCTCGCTTGTGAATGTACCGACGCCATCGGTGCCAAAGGAGAAGAAGACGTTATTGTACACGAAGATCTGGGCGTCCCTGCCTTCAGTGGGATTTAGCGGTGCCACCTCGCCACGAGCCACCAAAACAGCTCCGCGAGTCGCAGCATCGTTGTAGTCAGCATAGAGCTTGGAGAGAAGACGCTCTCTGAAGACGCGGTCTTGGATAGTGTCCCTGGGGAGCTCTTTGGCAGACTGGAACTCTTCGTTCCAGTCTCGGAGTGAATCCGTGTTCTCAGCGCCGCCAAGCAAGAATGTCTCTTGGGTCCGGGTCAAATCGGCGCTGTGGGTGCAGAGCGTCGAGGCCGAAGAGGGAACAATCCAAGGAGCCGAAGGGAAGGCGTTTCCTATCTGAAACGTCGCCAGGGGGTCCTTGCGGTTGCAGTAATCCTGGTAGTCCCCGAATTTGGCCTCGAAGGAGGGCGAAATCTTCAAGAGCAGGGTGAAGAGGGAGTGCGCGGCCTCTGCCTTCGGGCCCCCCTTAGGGAACGGGTCGAATTTCGCATTGCTAGATTTGTTCACGAAGAAGCCACCGACATGAGCTGTGATGTGAAACTGCTCGTTCTCGTTAGTCGAGATCTGAAGGTAGAGCAGGTGACCCTTCTGCCGCAGGGGAGCCGGGGGAGGGTTCCATGGCGAAAGCGAGATCGACCTGACGGTCTGTGGCTTGGGCTCGAGCTCTTGGGGGAGCAAGGTCGACAGGGAGGGAGGGGCACTGAAGTCGTACTCGTCGACCTGGGCTGTGTCATCGCCGTTCTTCTCGTTGGAGGTGTCCTTCCCGTTGGGAATATCGTCGTAGACCGAGACGCCGGCGAGGATGCCTTGGATGGTGTCGGTGCGGTCCCCAGCGGCGCCGATAAGCTCCCTGACGCGAATCAGGTGGATTCTGGCCTCCTTCTCGGTGTACGGGTCTTCGACGACGTGGAGCTCGGAGTTCGAGGCGAGGCCCTCGACGTCGGACACCTGGGCAAAGTCGTTGATCCGCTTGCCCTTGTGCTCGAGGTGGAAGCACGAGTATTGTATAGCGAGGGGGTGCTCAATTATGGACTGGCGGATTTCGTGGATCTGCTCCAGGGGAGATACCTGTGTCGTTTTAGAACCGCTGGACCGGCTTGAGCAGGATCATAGAACATACGGGGATTTCAAACGACTTGCTATCGTGGGGGAGGACAACCGTGATGGCGAAGGGGGTGTCTGGGGCGTGATACTGTTAGAGACCAAGCCTATCTTACTATACCCATGCCATGCGACATACGGGCCAGGAAGGCACAAACAAACCTTCAACCTGCTCCGACTCATCTTCCATGGATTGCTGACCATCTAAGGCGTCGGTTTTGGGCGGCGGTGGGTTGCCTAAACGATGTATCGTGGGTCAGTTTTGGGGGGCTTGCTGGACGAGAGGGGGGAGAGGCAGTGCCGTACCTTCAGGCGCAGCGTTGCCGCCGCCGCTGGTTGTCGAGGATGCCTCAGCCATTGGGTTCGGAGGCGTAGGCAGGCAAGTCAAGGGACGGATCGCGAGCCGAAGGCGTCAAGGTGGGAAGCAAGCCAGTGAGTCTAGTTCCACACGGATTGCAAACTGCTGCTCAAGAGCGAAGAAGAGAAGAATGAATGAATAAGTGAAGAATAGAGAGAGAATAGAGAGAGAATAGAGAACGAGTACAGAGAGACAATCCAGAATTAAACCGAAAGAAAATGCCCCAATTAAGATTTCTAGGCACTCAGTCGGTATGCTGTCGAACGGCTGGAAAGAAACCGACGAGCAGACGCGAGCATGAAACGGAGTCTTTAATTTTTTTTTCCTTGCCCTGTGACTTCCTGGCTCGAACTAATTTTTTTTCCCCTTCCCAAACGGAAACAGCCGCTCGAGTCAAGTACCTTGTACACTCACTTCCCGGCAGGGGAAGGGGGGCAGCTCGGGGCGAATCGGCGTCAGGCAAGAGCGAGCAAAGCTGGCGACCAATCCGAGCAAGAGCCAGCGACATGGCTTCCCCATTCCCCAAGGGCGAAAGGGCGCCCCCACTCTGTAACACTGGAACTAGGCCCAAAGAGGCAAGCAAGTAAACATGGAACAAACAAAACATGGATACGGATTTAGTCGTCGGGTCAAAATAGTGTATAAGAAATTCTATGCCCAACGCGGCCACCCCCCTCGGCAAAGGAGACAGAGGTAGGCCCAGAGCTGCCATGGAGCGACAAACAGCAGCACCAACACCAGCACCAATAGCAACAGCAGCAGCAACACAGCCATGGACGGCAACGAGATGTCATCGGCTACTGCGCCCTCTTCTGGCCCATGTCGCCTCTTTAAGAAAAGAAAGGGCGTGGAAGCCGTTGTCTGGACACGATGAGACCAGAATCTCCGTTCAAGTGCGAAAGTCGGGCGACAAACCAGTTCAGCGCAAGTATTCGACCAAGAGAGCAGCAGCAGCAGCGGCTCGGAAACTAGGAGGGCTAGGGACACGGACAGGCCATGGGAATCTCACTACCCCCCCACGGCATTTGCCACGGCGTCAGGCGAGCAACAGATCTCCCCATCATGCTGCTCTGCCCACGCCCTTCCTCCGCCGGATCAGAGACCACCAGTTCTCATCCCCAGGTAATGCCGTGGACGAGCCAGAGCCCGCGCCGCTGTTGCCAATGGCCATGCCCTCCACGACGACGGCGGCAGCGGCGGCGGCAGCAACCACTGGCAGCCGGTGCTACCACTCGGGAGCTGTCTGCGGGAGCAGATGTACCTTTGAGCTCGAGTTCTCGGGGTTCCGCGCAATGACGGAGCCCGAGATATTCACCCTGTATGAGTCGGTCTTCCGGGCCTTCGATTCTCTGTTGCGGGCGACTTGTCCGCGGAGGAACAGGGTGGCCGGTCCCAGGTCGCTGCTTGCACTCTGTCTGCGCAAGGTGCCTGAGTACGTGGCCGAGCTCGAGTACTGGGACGAGAAGGATGCCGACGAGAACGGGACCAAATCGGCGCTCAACGACTCACAGGTGTCGTTTGAGGTTTACTCGGAACTCGAGGCGCTCGGAGCCGTCGACGGATGGCACCATCTCTGCCTGGTTGTGCGCGCCCACGGCGTCCGGGTCATCCAGGAGGCTGTCTCGGATGACCTGCTCGACGACGCCGTCGCCGATCTACTCATACGCCTATGCCGGGAGTACATGCCAGTCGCCGAGTTCTCGGATCTTGTAGACAGCTTTGTACTTCGGCGGTATCCGCGCCCTGTAAACTTCGACCAGGACCTCTTTGCCTGTCGAGACCTACAGCCTCTCCAGACCCTGAGGAAATTCGAGGCTAGCGAGGCCCCTCCACTACTTCTAGACAGGCTAGCCCGTCTTCTTTCCAGTGGCCTTCTGCCTGTCGACTGGATTTTGACAAAAAGCTTCAGTCCCTTGTGGACACTTGCCGCCCGTCGTCTCGGCTCCAAGCGGCCCTGCCAGGATGCGGCCGATTTCATCATCAGCTCCATCGAGATGCTCTGCCGCCTCGTATCCTCGGGCGCAAAAGGCACCGGCAACGAGACTGTATACAGAGCCCAACAGGCACTAGTACGCGCCGTCGGGGCGCTTGGGTCGATGGTTCTCCTCGGCCACGAGGGGTCGCGAGCGTCCGTGCCGGCGGCGAGGACCAGCAACGAGAACCTCGACAGGAGGGTAGAGTACATTATACACACCTGCTCCGAGAAGCTAGGCGACCGAGGGAAGAAGGATGAAACGGGGACGGTGGCTGCTCGTCAGGACCTCGGCGTCTACTTGCTGGCCCTCTGCGAGTTTCTCTCGTTCGACTTGCGCTCAACCTCGTCCGCCAGCACGGTTAAAGGGGCATGGGAGGGTGTCTTGGACTGTAAGGGCAACGCCAGCCTGGTGCTTCAGTACGACGCCACCATTTCCCTGGCGAGCGCCATGGCACACTGCTGCAGTCGCGGGACGAATCTGCCAGCCAACGACTACGTCTCGCAGCTCTACGATAAACTGAGCACGCTCAGCCTTCCGACACACGCCTTAAACGGCATGCGGGTGGATTTGGCATTCTGCCTTGCCGACCAGACCGGTGACCTCCGGCATCTCGCCTTTGCAGAGAATCTTAGGGCTAGAGCTTCTATGGCTGCGGCGGCGGAAGCAGCTAGGACTCTTGGAGAACCGGACGTCGGCGGCAGCAACAGCAGAATCAGTGAGAGGACATCTTTTGCCGGATTTTGCTGGGACGATGGGATTGG
This sequence comes from Podospora didyma, assembly GCA_033439775.1. NCBI lineage: Eukaryota > Fungi > Ascomycota > Sordariomycetes > Sordariales > Podosporaceae > Podospora > Podospora didyma. The sequence continues at coordinate 1,657,761 of JAULSW010000007.1, forward strand.
GGAATGGGTTATGGTCAGCACAGCGAGTTCCACACTCCCAACAGCACCGCCATGCCGCCGATGGACGCGCGCATCCCTCCCCGCTACTGCAGGCCCGCCCGGGGCCAGGCAGCGTGTGCAGCGATGCAGGGACAGGTTGGCACGGACAGTGCTGGACAGCGAGAGCGATTCTGCCGCTTCGACTACCGACGAAAACGAGTCAGATATGGGCACTGACGAGGACGGCGAAACGCAGTCCACACCGGCCACTGAAACATCGCCCATCTCTCTAGCTGGCCCGGCAAAACGCCGCTTCACGGACGATCAGTCACAACACGCCAGCAGTGGTAGAAAGCCACAGAAGAGAAGACAAACAACACCATCTCCCCCGGCCTTGGTGTCACGGGAGTACGGAATGATGCGGCTTGCCGTTTCTGCCAACACGGGAGCCGATGATGACCTCTTGTTCGACGATTCGGGTGAGGAAGATGAGGAGGAGAGCAGCAACAGCAGCAACAGCGTTACTATTGGACTGCTATCACCCCCTAAACAACATCGAGCTCGCAACGCTGTTGTTGCCAGCAATTCAAGAAGAGTGTCGCCGCTGGAACGCGCCCAGCAAGGCCCCCCCATTTCATCGCGCCCGCCCCTCAAGAAGAGAAGGATATCAACCAACGTCATCGGTCTCGACAGCGATGACGAGTCCAGCGACGACGAGCTCAGTCTGCACTACTAACTGAGAGAGAGAGAGAGCCAAACGCCATGCCTGTTTTGGATTCGGCTTCAAGAAGAAGCCCAGGGGCGGAAGGTGGAAGCGATTATACAGTTTTGTACCCACTTACTGAAGGAACCCTTCCTCCACCACCATGATTCGTGTCAAGGAAACTACTAGGGTTTCTAGTATATAACATTTTTAAGATTAGAATGTATATCCTGCAGGTTGTAAGAAATAATGAGATATGATGACTACCGGGGAAGCCCCCTCCCCCTTCTGATAAGATGAAATTGATTGATACTGATGAGGAACACACATTCTCTCTTTCTCTTGTGTTGATGTGCAGCAGGTTCTGAAAAGAGTCCCTCGCTCTGTTGTTGATCGAGAAGAGAGAAAGAAGCAAACGCATGAGACATTCTAACAAGACACGAATCAACCCAACTCCTGTTCATCCCATTGGTGACAGAAAATGGGGTGGGGGAGGGGGGTCCTAGGTAATGCCAGGCCAGGCCTTGCCTGTTTTCTTTTTTTCTCCTTTTTGTTCTTTTTTTCTTCTTTTCTTTGTGCGAGTGTGGTGGTGGTGGGGATGATAAGTAAGATGGTGTGGATCGTGGATGGGGTATGTACATTGAGACAGATGGTGATGCTGTGAAGAACCTGAAACAGCAACCTTTATTTATTACACTACTGCTACAAGTACATGCCTACTACGGATACTACTACTGCCTTATACCTGGCTTAGGTAGGTAGGTAGGTAAGTAGGTACCCAGACATTCGCGTAGAGATGCCGTTCATTTTGACGGTTTTCGTGTGTGTGGGGGAGGAAACATGCTCATATTTGTTACGCGATACGTACTGGACGTTTTCTTCTTCGTCTTTTCTGTCCTGCTTTTTTTTCATCTCGATGACGAAAGCATGAGAAGTGGTGGTTCTGTTTCGGGACTTTCATGATACGTAGGTACCTAAGGTAGGTGGTACTGGCTGCTTCCCTGGGTGGCCGTTTCGTCTCTCTCCTTCCACGTTATCAATTACCTAGGAGTCAATAACGTCCTGCTTCTCGGCGACCGACATGTCTGTCGAGACGGGGAGCATTCTCATTGGTGGCTGTTTTTTTCGTTATATATTTCCATGCTCGCATCTTCATGCACGGCGGTGAGGTCCAGACCTACCTACATCTATCTAGTGAGCTGTTTGGAGTAGAGACGGTCTTAGGAAGGGAAGTTATCTAGCTCGCGGCATCGTGCAGCGGATACCTGCCTACCTATTCCGGCAAAATGCTAGCTCCTTCACTACACTACCTAGATGAATAAGTCCTTCCTCACCGTTTGGCAGTTCCGTCGTCTCTTCGCTGTTGTGGGGGAACGAGCCAGTTTCAAAAACTGGCTATGATGAGCTATGATGACGCAACACTATCGTGCCATCCCAGCTCTTGGAAAAACTATTACCACCGTTCATGTTACCGGGGGTCTCCTCGCCGACTTCCCGACATTCCTGGGAGCCACGCAACGAACGATCTTCGTCGATCCATGATTACCGTAGCTGTTCGCCTCGCGACTACCTTCCTGCACAAGTCACCCCGGGCGGGGGCGGAAGGGGCACCAGTGTCGGAACAGGATGCCTTTTGGCTATTTGCGGTCCTGTTTCAATGCAACAATGCAACAGAACATCCAACAACACGGGCATGCAAATGCACATGGCTTTTGCCCGCCAGGTGTTTGACGTCCCGACGAGACGGCGAACAATGTCCTTTTTCTCCAGTTGAGCCAGGATGAGCTCCTCCGTAAGGGCGCTTCACTCGGTCCCGGCTGCGCCTCACCATAATTGCGGAGGTGACATCGGTGCCCATCGCATGAACGGCCAAGTGGGGGGCGTTGTTGATGCGTGGCGACAGTCTGCGCGGCACGAACTGCCTGCCACAGGAGCCTGGAAACCGTGAGCTCAAAACTCTGCGCATAGACGAACTGTACCGTATATCCATCAGGATAAACATCAGGATCATGGAGGACGGAGGACCAGCATTTCCAAGGGCTTCCGGCACCCGCCTCCCTGGTCGAGAGCCCTTTGCTATGCATTCCCTCTGTACAACACCTCCAAATAGTATGATGTGGTTCATCAGATGAAGGGCGTCGTTTGAAACATGGAACGAGGAAACAAAAGCCAGCCACCACTCAGAAGGAACCCGCCGATGCGTGTGTTTTGTTGCTCTCTCCCCTCTGTCCCTCTTGTCAGCCACATGCACTTCTGGAGGCTTGGCGGTGAGCAGCGGCATCTTTTCCGAAGAGCCCCTATTCGATCGGCCGGTTTGCTCCTCTAGCGCGTCGGAGAAAAAAAAATCCAGTGCTGTTCATCTTGATTAGGCTGCGGCGAGCAACAACGCTTGCGGAGAGCTCTGCTGCTTTTTGGGATTGAGTGGCTGAGATACTGCGAGGAGCGACAGGGCTAAGGGCTACATGGATGGATGGGAGGGGCGGCTAAGGGGTCGATCCTCGTCTGCTAGGGCGACCCCTGACAGCCGAAGTTGCGTCGTTTCAGCGCTCGCCCAATTAATTCTACGCTGCCCCTCGAATCGGCAGACGCCACACTTTGTTTTCTTGGCGATTCGCCCGTTTTTGGGCCCTCTCGGGTCGACTTGCTGACCAGCAGACGTTCCTGCAGTAGCTTCAGGTTGACGGCGGCCAAAAAGAAGAGGGGGAGAGAGAGACAAACGAAGTGTTGCGCAGCTGCCATAAGCTCACCTCAGGGGGTTGGCGCCATATGATGAGAGAAGCCCCCGCCCACTCAATAACCCCCAGGGTCGACGACCAGAAAACACCGCAGTCGGTCGATCCCTCAACCAGGACTGCTGGTCGGGTGATCCACGTCCAGAAAGTTCTCAATTGAAAACAGAAGGCACATGTGGGGGCATCGAGCACTGGCATTGGATTGGGTTAGGGAATGGCCGATAGGTTGCCGCTGGCTTTGCTGCCAAGCAGCGGGGAGAGCAGCGAGAGCGTGAGCGTGGGAAGCAAACACAGGAACCGGCCCGTATTCCGGTAATCCAGCCACGGTGCCAGCCATGCAGCATGATTTTATTAAGGGTGCTGTCGTCAGCCACCCCGCGCGTCAAACACCAAAACGGAGCAAGAAAACAGTGCGTGGAGGAGTCCTGGTAGTGTAGAAAAGGCAGGCAGCAGGCTTGCAGGTGATATCGGTGTTCGGCAGCAAGACATGCATTTGGTCTGTCTGGTCTGATGATGTGGCCGTTTTCTTTTTCGTCCCGCCATTCAAGAGGGAAAGGAAAAGGGGGCGACCCTGCGCTCTGCCCGGCCCGAGCGCTGTGTTTGGCTGGAAATAATTGGAAGCTAAGCGGCAGCAGGGAGGAAGGGAGGAAGGGAGGGACAGGGGCGGCTTCCTCCACCTTCTCTGCCCAGGGGTGAATGCACTCTCCTCCTGGATCTGCCTACTACTTGTATTAATGTTTCCCAGCCGCCCTCCAGACCAAACCGGTCGCTTGGTTTTCCTCAGGTTTTCCTCAGGTTTTCCTTCATTCGGCCAAGGAGCCTTTCTCTTCTCTTTCTCGCTGCCCGGGTTTTCATCTTCGTGTGCAGCTTTACGGATTACATCCATCGGGCCCTTTTTTGACCGCTCCACTTTTCAACATTGATTGCTCCTTCCTCTCGGTGAGAGAGATTCACCTCGACCAAGTGCAGCAGCACAACACCTAACAATTCAACCCACTGGCCGCTATTTTCTCCGTCTATCTCTTTCTCCTAAAAGGACCATCCCAACGGCTCTCCATCTCAACGGCTCTCCGTGCTGGACTCGGAGGGCTCTAGGTGCCATTTCAACACTCTCTTACACCCATTTACACGTCCCCGCCACTCACGACGACTGATGACCCCGACCCGAATTTGAGAAGGAAATCGCCATCTTCGGTTCTCACAGCCGGACCGAACCTCCAGTACATTCACATTCTCACACTCTCTCTTCCTGGCAGGGCCCAGCATGTCAAACTCGAGCGCTGGCGCCGGCGCGAACGGAGGCGGCACGAAGGCCGAAGCTACGGCCAGCGTCGATCCAGATGTCGTGAACCACATGCTTTCGGACTACTTGCTCCTCGTTCTGGGTTCCATCTCGGCCGCCCTCCTTGTGTGGAGATTCACGACGATGCTGGTCAGGTATGTCAGGACAGTGACGTGCCTCCATAACAACACCCAGCGGTACTTTGCAGTCCCGTCAGCCAAATTTGCGTGGTTCAAGAAAAACATTCAATATGCGCCCATACTCGGCAAGAGACACAACCGCGAGTTCCAGCTCAGCTCCGCCGTCAACGTCGGCACATTGCCCACGCGCCTTCAGCTTGTCTTCCTCGTTGGCTACTTTGCCACCAATGTGGCCTTTTGCGTCATGACCATCGACTACTCCGGACCTCTCAAGCAGGTAGCGGCTCTCTTGCGAAACCGGACCGGTTACCTCGCTGTTGTCAACATGATCCCATTGTTCATCATGGCAGGAAGGAATAACCCTCTCATTAGCCTACTTGGCATATCTTTCGACACGTTCAATCTCCTCCACCGATGGCTTGGACGTATTGTTGCCTTGGAGTCTCTCGCTCATACTCTGGCCTTTCTCGTCAGCAACGCTGCCGCCAACGGCTGGGATGGGGCTTTCAAGACAGTTTTCAAGGTCCCTTACATGACGTGGGGTTTTGTGGTGAGTTGCCGCTCCCTCTTGCAATGGCCGACATCCATTAGATCGTAGATCGCGAGGCTGACCAAAAGCGACAGTCAACCTGTGCCATGGTGGTTATTCTCATCCAGGCGGCGAGTATCTTCAGGCACGCCTACTATGAAATGTTCAAAATTGCCCACATCCTTCTCGCGGTTGCGTCGGTCGTCGGCTTGTATTATCATCTGGACATGAAGAAGCTGCCGCAGATCAAATATGTTTACGCCGTCATCGTCTTGTGGGCTCTCGACCGCGCTGCACGGTTGATCCGCCTCGGATATCGGAATATTGGCTCCGGCGGCACCAAGACGCTTGTGGAGGCTCTCCCGGGCAACGCTTGCCGCGTCACGGTAACGATGGCGCGCCCATGGGAGTTCAGGCCTGGACAACATGCCTACCTCTACATGCCCGCTATCAGCCATTGGCAATCCCACCCGTTCACCGTTGCCTGGAGCGACGAGGCAGATGCTGCCAATGGCGAGAAACTTCCGATGGATCGTCAAGACGTGCTATCGTCCAAGAAAACCACCGTATCCTTTATCATCCGCGGCCGGACGGGCTTTACTGGCAATCTTTACAGCAGAGCGGCGGCCTGCGTCAGCGGGAAGATGATGACGACGTGCTTTGTCGAAGGTCCGTATAGGGGCTCGCATAGGCTGCACTCGTACGGCACTGTTATGCTTTTCGCCGGTGGGGTCGGTATTACACAGGCCGTGCCGCACGTTCGGGACCTTGTGGCGGCCTACAGCAATGGCACAGCCGCCACGCGCAAGATTATCCTGGTGTGGGTCATTCAGACTCCGGAACATCTCGAATGGATTCGTCCTTGGATGACGGAAATACTAGCCATGGAGAAACGGCGGGAGGTTCTCCGCATCATGCTCTTTGTGAGCCGACCTCGCTCGACCAAGGAAATTCATAGTCCTAGCGCCACGGTGCAGATGTTCCCCGGCCGCCCCAACGTAGACACGCTGTTGGGCATGGAGATGGAGAACCAAGTCGGGACGCTCGGCGTCTCGGCGTGTGGCCCAGGTGCGCTTACCGACGAGGTCCGTCTTGCGGCCAGGAACAGGCAGTACCAAGGCAGCGTCGACTTTGTGGAGGAGGCTTTTTCTTGGTAAATAGAAAAGGGAAAGAGGTGCTTGGCTCGCTTGCTGCGACTAGAGCCTCGGTTTTCTGGGAGATATTTTTACTTCTGGGTATATATTTTGATTTTCGAGTTTAGTTACGCCGTGTAACTAGGTAGGCATCTAGATGGCGGCGGTCATGTCCCTGTGGTCCACTTTGGCGTGGGATCTGGGAAAGCTAGAGAGGTAGACATTCTTGTACATACATGGTTGATTCCATAGTGGGCACGTAGGTAAAAACCTACTGAAATGAAGCCTTGCTTTCTTTCTTTCTTAAGGCCCCGTACTTTCTTTCACCAGGTTCACTCATAAACCGTGATCATTGGACAAAGCAAGCGTGTCTTAGCACCATCTTCACTGTAGTGGGCTCCACATCGAAGCGGGCCATGTCTGCTGCTTCAATGTACAGTGCAGTACAAAAAGGCAGGTGCACCCTACCCCAGATGCCCCGGCTCCAGCGTGATTCAACCCCCGCATTCTTAAATTGAATCATCATCTCATCTCACGAGGATGCTGTTTGGAGCTGAATGCTGAGAGTCTCTTCACCCCCAGCTGACTAAAGCCCTCACCTGTGCACCTTCTACCCCTCCTAGCCAGCACCGAGCCAATCAGGACAACGAGGCTCGAGGGATGTTAAGCGTGACCCTTGCAGCTGGAGCTTCCAGTTGGGTCATCACCCCCGTAGTCCGACCGACCCCGCCTCAGAAACACCGATCCCGTTCCCTCGCCAGCTGCCTCTGGACCGACTGTGCCTACTTTCTAGGCAACCTTATGAGCTTAACTGCCTAGATTCCCTTGATCGGATTATCTTCCGCAGTGTGCCACAGGTGGCATCTGGGGGCTGTCTTCACGTCCAGATTATTCCAACTCGTTTTCCACCACCTTCTTTCAGTGAACTGTAGCCAAATCTGCCCCTCCCCTCCCGGATTTTAACTTTCTGCTTCCAGCTCTCTCAGCTGGAGTCGATTTGTCGGCCGTTCCCAGGCTCGATGCTTCTGGCATACTTTCCCGTCTTTCCACCCGTGCCACCTTACGTCGTGCAATCCATCGAAGCGGCTATTTCCTGGGTCCGTGAGATCCATCATCGCACCTGACTCCCCACGGCCACTGACCACCGTCTTCTCGTCTCATCTTATACCCGTCTATATCATTCAGACCGCCACCGACAAGCATCTCAGCACATATAGCGAAACACCGCCGAAAAGCAAGGCCGAGCTGCTATTTGAACCGGCCATTCCCATTCCCGGTAACGAGCGAGTGGGCACCGACCCAACCCAAGCTGTCTCTCAGCCTCCCGCGTCGGACCGCGGCGGCGACACGACCCAAAGCCAGCAAAAGCAAACATGGGCCTCGCGTACAATACATATCTGAATGGCAACCGGATCTACGGCTGCAAGAACTGCAAGGCGCACCTCGCGAACCATCAAGACATAATTAGCCGGGTGTGTTCTCCCCTCCATTGACTTGTTTTTATAGCCTCTTTCGCACCGCTTAGTTCCCCCCCACTAACGCACCTTCAACAAACAAACAGAACTTCCGAGGCCAACATGGAAAAGCGTACCTATTTAACACAGTGGTCAACGTCGAGACTGGGGAGCCTAACGAACGCAACATGACGACGGGGCGGCACGTGGTGCGCGACATCCAATGCCGGCAGTGCAAGGATGTGGTGGGCTGGAAGTACGACAAGGCATACGAGAGTGCCGAGAAATACAAAGAGGGCAAGTTCATCCTCGAGGCCGAGCTGCTTTGCAACGTCAGCTAGAGTAGGAGAAGGGGCCGCCACATCATATCATCGACACGCGCAAAGTTAGAGCAAGCGCCTTAGGTAAACCCAACTCCCATCCAGCACATATACATACACATATACGCAAGCAACAGACACGCACGACCCACCATGACGAGCAGGATAGGGGGGCGGAATAATAGGAGAGAAAGAGAGAGAGAGAGAGAGAGACGGGACTTTTGGGAAAGCGAAATAAAGCTGCAGGATACGAACGGGGGACCAAACAGCATATTTGCCGGCACAGCATTCGTCAGGGGGAATAACAGCAGCAGCAACATCAATAACAGAAACAGGAGGACTTGCTCCGGGTACTTGGAAGACCAGATCTTGCATATCGCCCAAACTATAAAAACAGGACAATATTTTGGAGGCATCTTCCCCAGCAACAAACCTCATCATGTCCGCATCAAGCTGGACAGGGGAGCGGAACACACACAGCACGGATGGGGTCGGTAACGAGGGCAGCGACAGTGGAGTATTTGGTGTTTTTTGGACCTTTTTTGGGTGGGGGGCGGGGGGTCGTTTTCTTTTCTTTTTCTTTCCTTTTTGTTACCCTCCCTCCCCCTCCCCCTTTCTTTTTCGGTATGACTGTTTTATAGCAGGGCAAGGCAGAGCGTTCAAACACGACTTTTTAGGAATAAAGGGTAAGGGGGCAGCCTAGGGTACTTTCACCCATCAACTGGCAATGCAACTGAGTTACGTACGCATCCCTTGACTTTTTTCTCCTCTTCTTTCTCCGTTTCGCTTTTCGTCACTCTAATTTGAAACGGTGGCAATCAGGTAGTTACTGGCTAAGAAAAGCCATTGATGAGAAGCGATGTACGTACTATGGTGTGGTTTACAGTTGGTCACATGGCGTTTGATAAGGGGAGATAGAGAGGAGGTAGGGGCAGGCGGACGGACTGTCCACGTCGTTGTCTCTCTTTTTTCTTGTTATTTTTTTCCCTTGCCCCTTTCCGATATGAATATTCACTCCCCCCCTTTTTTGGAATTCAAGAGACGGACAGACAGCAGACACAGGGGGGGGGAATAGCCTACTCATTCGTACTTTAGACTTGAGTGCAAATAACCTACCTTGTTTATTAATAATTCTTCTCGTCTTCTCGTCGGAGTAACGAGTGGAAGTTGGTAAGTTGACTTGTTGCCTGCCGTCCCTTTATTAAATTCCCAACCAAGTTTTTTTCCATTTTTTTAATATCGTTTCTAAGGTTCTAGTTTATATGGTTTGCCGAGTGAAAAAAGGTTGAAACCTTTCTCAGCAAAGAAAGCATCATTGACATACATAGGTACCTACCTAGGTACCCAGATAGGTAGTCGTACCGCAACACACAAGTCAGTCATGCCCGCGAACCTTACGCGAACAGAGCGAGTTCCCTCTATATGTACACAGAGAGAGAGGTCCTCGCAGGTGAAAGATAAAAAAAATTAAAGCACACCTGTGCCGAGCCGAGGGGGGGATGGATGGATGGACTGTTTTCCTTCCGACCTTTGTGCAATCATCCATGTATCTCCCTTCGCAAAGCCCACTAAAGATGAATAAATAGGTGAGAAAGATCGAGAACTAGGTAGGTAGGTGCCTAGTAACTTACCTGCCCACATCAACTTATTAGCTGGCTGTCTAACTACCTAGGTACCCTACCTATCGACTAAAAAACGAACCAGAAACCTGAAACCTGAACCTGAACTCCGCCGTTCAAACGCGACTGTGGTTCTCGGCGTCAATTTTCCGCTAATAATATATCACATCTAGAGTTCGAGAATTCCCCCGCCCCGGAGCTTATACCAGACGAATATGCTACTTCTTAAGCCTAGTTTCATATCTTTTCACTTCTGGATTGTAACATGAATAGGTACGTACGTACCTTAAGATAGTTAGACATGATATTTCCGTACTAGTAAAACTAGAGCTGTCTAGAAGCACTTCATTCTTTACAAGAAGGGTGTCAAAAGCCATTTCTTTTCATCCAAAAGTCTAACCCTACCCGATCCTACCCGTTCCTCCCAAGCGTACATCTTCTTTCCTAATTTCCAAGCCTCTTATTCATAGACAAGAGCTTCGATTTGGTGGTCTCCAGCATATCGAACCTTTCTTTAAAATAGATATCTATCTTATCTTTATCCGGCAATGTAAATATTAAGAAAATGAGCTTCTAACACTTTTCGAAGCGGCCGACTAGAAGTCTATCTGTTAAGACATAAAAGATATTAAAAAGAAGTCAGATGTCACGGGATAATCAAATCCAACCGCATTTTCAAACAAAAATTCTGAATCAAAAAGATTCAAAGTTTAGCAGCGAAAGTGGGTGAAGGCTTGCAAAAGAAATAGTTCGACGTTTCCAACAATCAGTCTAGCAGCAATAATAAGTACTCTGTATGTGCCAGATTGTAGATATTAGAAAGAACATATGCCAATACGAAATCACCTATTTCCCTGCTTTCTTTCATAACGCCGACCTAGACAAACAATAATCGGGTACTCAAATTCGCTACCGCCGATGACCCAACCGGCCCCTGTTGTGTTTGCTGGGAAACACAAAAGTGAAGTCGCTACTGGATGAGTTACAGTGTATACTCGGTCAATATTCGGGTTTGTTTTATATACATGTGGTGATGCCAGACAATCCACACAAGACATATACATATGTGTATATATAAAGTATATATAAGCTCTAATTGTGCTCGATGGGTTCTTCGGGAAGAAGCTCCTCGACTTCGCGGACCTTGAGGAACTTGAGAGGCGGCTGCACGATGCCGTTGAACAGGAAGGTAAAATAGACGAGTAGGGCGAACCCGACCACCTGCAGCCACTTGAATGTCTCCCAACCAAGGCCGAGAGAGACGATCCAAATAAATAGAGTGCGGCACGTGTCGATGGTGGACCGCGAAGTGGCGCTGACCGTGCGCGTGACGGAGAGGCCGAAGAAGTTGAAGCCGCTGGGAAAGATATCAGTATGAGGAATGGTTCTCTTGGGGAATCGGACTGAGCGAAAAGGAGTTTGGGGAGTAAGTAAGAAGAAAAAAAGACTTACCCGATGCTGATCATGATCAGGATGCTCGAGATAAAGATGGGTTTGTAGTGCCAAAACTGCCTCCAGCCCTCGATCATATCAAAGGGGCCATATGGGTTGAACTGCCCAATGCTTAAATGCAGGATGATCATACCCAGCAGAGTCACCGAGAACCCAAACAGGCCCTCCCAGCCGACGACACGGATGGGCTCAATGGAGGAGCGTTCGAGGATCCACTCCTCCAGCACGAACTGGGTGGCCGTAAAGATCTGGGCTCCCGCGATCATGAGCACGCCAACGATGACGCGCAGGGCCTCGGCTCCGACGTCTGCAGTCGCAGCGTGCGGGTCATGCACGATCTTCTTGTCGGGCTGGATGGCGCCGGCAAGCCCGACGATGGCCACGCCCGTGACAACGCCCACCAGCGACAGCCACTGGAACAGGTGCAGATGGCGGCGCAGGAACACCACACTGAACACGCCCACGAAGAGCACGAGGGCGCCCCGCGTCATTTGGTAGATGGAGGCGGCCACGAGCGGCAGGCCCGCGTTCATCAGCGTGGTGCCCAGGATGTCGCAGATGGCGGGCAGCGACAACAGGAGGACGCGCCAGCCTTTGAGCACGCTGGTAGTCGCGTCCTTGGAGCTGGCAGAGGCGGAGCCGTTGAGCGCCGTGTGGGAGCGGATGCTGGCGTTGTCGGGCGTGGTCTGGTCGTTGTCGTCATCGTCGGTGGTGTTGACGGCCTGGTAGCTCTTCGCCTTGGTCACATAGCGGCTGTACAACGACATGCCCGCCACCACCAGCCAGCAGCCCATCTCGCCAATGAACATCTGCAGCGTCTGGATAACGGGTTGCTCGAAGAGCTTCCGCTTCTTTGGGTCTGGGTTGTCGCAGTCGCGCACGCATTCGTTGTCCTAGGTGCCGAGAGGGAGGCATGTCAGCGACCAAGGAGATATAGAACATGTCAGACGTGGTCGACCTTAGCTTGCTCACCTGGTATTTTGTCAAGAGAGTGTTGCAGACGCCGGTCAGCAGCATCATGGCCACCAGAAAGGGGATGATGGCCCGCGCCGGGATGATAGTGGAAGCCATCGCGATTGAGGGTGTCCGGTGTGTGTGGTTGTTGCGATGTGTCTGGCGGCAGGTATGGGGTGAGAGTACCTCCGACCAAGGCACTCTTGATCTCACGATTTATGGTCTTGGAGGCTTCGATCAATATGTCGAAAGGGCCAGAAGAGCCAGCTCTGGCTCTATCGAGGTGTTGGCAGATACATGTATGCAGGCAGTGCAGCTGCAGAGGTGTGCTTATTGACGAAACACAGGATGGGGATGTCGTCGTCAAAGGAAGCAGCCCGGCGGGCCTAGAGCTTAGAGCCTGGAGCCTCTGCGGAGCCCACGCGCCCCAGACAAGGCCCCATGGGCCCCACCGGGTTGCAAGCCCCGCAACCCTGATACGCTCTGGATAGCGACAAAGGCGGCACGTGCCCTGTAAACCTGGCCAACAAAGGCTCCCTCCGCTCTTGCCTCTTCTCGTTGGGTCTCCGCTCGACGGCTGTCCAACGCACTTCCCGGTCGCTCTTTGCTCAACGACAAGTTTACACGTTTCCAAAGCCAACAAACAAACTCTCTGTCGGGATTTTGAACTTGAAACCTGACCAGTACATGACGCCCCTGTGTATGTTATCATTTATGTGGTTAATTCAAGCACCATTTCGGTATTTTATTTTATTACTATTACAATGTACGAGTGTCCGACGATAAGTGCCTAGGTCCCCACGCTGGGGCCCTCCACGCCCCATCTGCCAGCGTTCCCATCTACTTCTTCTCGGGGTTGGCTTCCGGGTCTCGGACCTTTTGTTTAGGTTTCTTGTCCTTGATGTTATTGTAGTGGTAGAGGCCCTGCTCCTGGTCCTGCGCCAGCCTCTCTTTGTCCCGCTCGCTGCAGGGCACGCCCTCGATACTCTTGACTTTCTTGCCCTCAAAAAACATGACTAGCCCGCCCACGATTGCTATGACGCAGCCTAAGCCTACCAGAAACCCAGTTGTCCAACTGGCCCTGTCGTATCTGTTCTGTCCCCACATGATACCGCAGAGCCCACACTGGGCAAATGTATTCAGAACCATGGTCCAGATGGCAAATTCCATCTTCCACACTGGGGTGGCCGGCGCCCGGGCGCCCGTCAGCGGAGCGTCCGGAATGCTCTTGGCCGGGATTGGAATGCACTTCTCGGGGACGTCGGCCGAGATATTGTCCGGCCCAACGCTTGCTGCCAGCTCCTGCGAGCCCGGGAGACGGAACCAGCCGCGGTGAATGCCTGCAAGCCTCCGCAGCCCTGAATAGTCCCCATTGATGCGGTACTTGAGTAGGTACCACAGGTCGCGAAATCGCCACGGCGCGAGGCCAAACGCCGTGACGCAGAAGAGCACGGTGAGGATCTGTGAGTCGTATTCGACCCATTTCCGCCGCGGGGAGTCTATGTCGTTGCAGTCCGGTGTGCACATGGCAGGCGCGGCGTTGCACAGGAGCAGGAAAAGCATGCCACCCCACGCAACCACGTTGAGGCTGTAGACGGTCCAGAAGAACCCCCATGGGGTTATGACAAACTTCCAGAACGAGACCAGTCCATGTTTGGTGGACTCCTGCCACGGGTATTTAGGCGGGAAGTGATAGCCATTCTCAAAAGGCTCCGTGTGCTCGCGATCGGTTCTCTTGTGCGCAATATGTTCCGCGGGAGATGCGAGAGTCGCGTCGTCCGATGAGGCAGCAGGGCGGCTTCCCGACTCAGACCGCCGAATGCCTTCGAGACTCCTGGCCTGCCTGTGTCTTTCCTGGTCCGCGGCCATCGTCGAAGCGACGTCGCCAGTAGCAGCCATCAACCCGACGGGGGGGCGCGATTCCTCAAACTCTTGGGAGAGTGACCTGACCAAGCCTGCCACTGACGACCGCGTCGCCGGACGGTCGACAGTCTCAGGATGCGCAGAATGTGCCATAGCAGGATCAGTCGTGGAGAACGGTCCGGCGTTAGGGTCGGAGCCGGCCATTGTGGCAACGGCTGAAGGCGTCGTGTCGTGCAGATCCAAGGCGGAGAGATAGGGGGGTCGGGCGAACAGTGGATGCCGTCAATGATAAGGGAGGGTATTGATGAACGAAAATGTACCGACGAAAAGAAGACAGTAAAATTGGTGCCCGATAAGCAAGGAGGTAGCCCAAAAGAAACTAGATGGCGGTCAGGGATAGTATATATGATGAATGTTGTTGTTGTTCAAAAGAGGCAGGAAGTGTGCCGTCACAATTTTGCAGCAGCCACCCAGACACTACTCTAAAATGGACTCGTCAGGCGCGGCGACCGTTTCACGCTTCCCTGTTTTGGTGGGCGTCTTTCATTGGACATTAGCAACCGCTTTCGGGGTTGTGGGCTAGAATAGGGCAGGGGGGCACTGGCGGGAGGCTAAAAGAAACGCGCGTGCTCAATCGAACACACCACAGCAGTTGCATTTTGGGGCCCTGGTGCCCTGATGCTGGGTGATGTCATTCCGCATATTTCAAGCAATGCTGCAGCACAGAGTTCAGGGTCCGGCCAGATTGCAGTCGATCTGAGGCTTGTGTGTGACTGTAGGGGGTGAGCTCATCGGTCAATGCCGTCCGGCCGACGAGCAAATCGACATTCGAATGAAGAAGTCGAGGCTGGCAGGCTGGTCTGGAACTCTTGGCCCACCAGCTACCTCTCCGCAATTGATGTCCCACAAAACTGATGGCGGGCTGCTCCATGTTGAATCTTGGCGATCCTGTTTACGGTTTTCGAATTTGCGGATGACTCCATCGCAACAGTGGTGGGTGGGTCCTGCCCCACATCAGATGCGAAAGCCTGCGATTTAAAGTTGGCAAATCCAAAGACTTCATCTGGTCTTCCGAAATCGATATCGAATCCTCAATCAATTGCCGACCCTCCCTAGCAAGAAGCTGCAACCATGTCTCCTCCTCCCAGCAATCCCGACAACCCCGGCTTTGACCATCTCGAGGCGCTCGCCCATGTGGTGCTCAACAACTTGCAAAACCAGCACGACTGGACCGAAACCAAGGTGCACACTCAGCCAAATCTGCCCAGGCAAATCCTGTTCGGACTGCCGCCCAAGCGCCTCTACGTGCACCCGGACGAGCAAATCGCCACCATCAAGGCCGAGAAGGATCGCGCCGAGCGCATTCCCCAGTTCCCAGAGTGGGAGTGGGTGCTGCCGCTGCATCTTTCCGAGAAGTGGTCGCCTGCCGACTTCGCTGCCGTGTTTGACGCTCTCGACGCCATCCCTCCTGCCCGTGACTCGCTTCAGGATGTACAAGATGTCAACGGCCCGGATGCTGCCTGGAAGCTATGGAGAGGCCCAAAGCGTGGAAAACGCATTCTTCTCGCAACGGTTCAGGACGATTCGACGGTTGCCTACTACTGGATGCATGACGGTCTCGTGAAGCCCAGGCAGAACTAAGTCATGAAGAGTATACAGCGGCTGGCATTCATCACTAGAGACAAGGAACAATCACGGCTCCGCACGATCCCCGTCCCCCTTCACGGCGTAAAAACAACCTTTTGCACCTTCATCTTGTCAAAGAGTTCATAACCCTCGGCCGCGTCAGAAAGCGGCATGATCTTGTCGAACATGAAGCTGTACAGGTCAGCGTCCGTGTCCGCCGGCGTCCGACGAGAAGCACCTACCTCACTTTGCCCTGGTTCTTGGCCAACACTCGCAGTGCTTCATCGGCAATTGACCGCACGGGGCAGCGGCCCATCTGAAGCCTTAGGTTCTTTCTGTTTCTGGTTAGCCCTAGAAACCGTAGCCCTTCCTTGAGGAGAGGCGGGAGGGCACTTACGAGTACGCCTCATCGCCGGTCCAAGGGATCTAACAGATACTGGTCAGCTGAAGCACATCTGGTGGTCCGCACGGGACTTATATCGACCTCTGCATTATGGACACCAATACTACTGATAGCCCCAAAGGGCCTCAAGAGGTCAAAAGCTGTCCTGAGCGCCGGGCTTAATCCCACGACCTCGACGACGGCATCGGCGCCGCGTCCATCTGTGACCTCCTTGATCCTCTTCTGCATCGCCTCCTTCCCGTCGAGGAAGTTTAACGGCTCCGCGCCCAATTTCTTAGCTAGCTCAAGACGGGGCCCGACACTGTCGACTGCGAAGAGGTGCTTGGGGCAGTATTCCAAAGCCGATATAATAGCACACAATCCGACTGGGCCGCATCCAATGACCACCACGGTGGCCTCACTAGCGGGCTGCGGGTGAATGAGGCCGAACGCGTTCTTCGCGCCGAAGTAGCCGGTTGGGAAGATGTCGGCCATCAATATCAACGCCCTGTCCTCGATCTCAGGAGGCGCCAGCATCGCTGTACCGTCAGCATAGGGGATCCGCACGTACTCGGCTTGCCCGCCATCAAGGGCGGACGAGCCAAAGAGTAGAGAGTGTTTGCAGCGCGAGGAGAACCCATTCTGGCAGTAGAAGCAATCCAGGCTTGTATTGTCAGGTCGAGTCGTTCAAAAGGGGGGCGGGGGGGTTGCTCAGTAAAATAGAGCAAATGAAACAAACTTTCAGCCTTACCATGACACTGTGAAAGGAGCAACGACCTTGTCCCCAACTTTGATAGTCTTGACCTCACTGCCCGCCTCGGTAACGATGCCCGTAAACTCGTGGCCCATTACAATGCCCGTCGCAGATGACTGATGTCCTCTGTATACGTGAAGTTCCCTGCAGCAGCAGACGGGAGTTAGAGGTAACGAGGCAAACGGGCGAGGGGGGCCCTTCGTTCAACCAGAACGAACAGCATTTTTGCACTTACGAGCCGCACAGAGCCGTGGCCTGCACTTTGACAATGACGTCTTTGGGGCCTTGTACTATTTCTCTCCCCCCATCGTCTCATCGCATCAGTTACTTTGATCTTTTTTCTTCTTTTTTCTATTCAAATGTTACAGTTGCGAAGGGAAAGAAATAAAGATATAGATGATTAAAAGGGAAGGTAAACTTGCATTGCGGGATCGGTCTTTCCTGGACGGATACCTTCCCCGGGCCGTCAAAAATGACGGCTTTCATCATCGCTAACGGTGGTGATGGTGAAGACGATATAGGTAGGTAGGCGTTATCTTGGGATTTTGATGCGGGGCCGGCCGGCGGGGGGGCAAAAGGGGAGAGGGTTTAGAGTGGTTAATCTGAACCTTTCTGAAATTCTTCTTAGTTGGGTAGTAGAGCACGGGAAAGGAGGCGTACCTATAGTCGAACGTTGGAAAGGTCTTTTAGAAAAAACAACGGATGATCTGAGAGGAGGTGGTCTGACAGCGAGCGTGTGGTACATAGGTACGAACTTATATCCGAACCTAAGGGAGGGGATCAAATGCACGCATGCACGCAACCCCTCCTCTTACCCCTCCTCCTAACTACCTACCTACCTACCTACCTACCTACCTACCTATCTACGTATTCCACCTCGCCCAAGGCGGGGTTCTGGCTGATCGTTACATGAAATCACTCGGGAATAGGAATCAAGTACGTACAGTTAACTCCATCGAGGGAAATATATATTACGTACCTGTGAGTAAACTATAAATTGAAATAAAACATCACCAAGCAGTATGATTCTACCGACTACCTTACAGTAATGATGGCTTTTAAGTCAGTTGCTAGGCCTTCCTAAGCATGCCTCGTTGGATTATCATGATGGAGGGCCTTAATCGCTATTATCCAGGGCGTCATAAATACCTATGTACCGAGAAAGAACGTCATTAATATCCAACCCCCATTGATGCGTCGGCATGCATGTACTTTACCAGTATCTGTCAACGTAGCGAGTGGTAGAACAATTACCTACCTAGCTAGCAAGCTGTGCATTGAAACATGGAAATAGTACGAATATTTTTTACCTTCTAAAGAGTTGAATGAACGACAAAGTACCCACCTTAGCACATTCAAACTTCAAAGAATTGAGGAAGAAAGTGAATATGAGTGTCCATGTGTCTATCTACTAAGTCTACTTGTAGGTAGGTAGATCCCCCCTCGATGCAGGATAAAGATGAAAAACAGAGTGTAGTGTGTGTTGAGGAGAGCAGATATTTCAAGGTAGGTAGGTAGTCCATGCCCGAGAAACCAAGACGACTATCACATACGTATGGGTTTTCCTTCTCTCTCCCCAAAATACGCTGAAGACAAAGTCCCCCCCCCCTACCTTTCAACCTTCGAGATTATTACATGAAAAGTTCTCGTGAAAAAAGTTCGAACAGATTTTTTTTCCCGCCTTGGTATATAAATATAAATATATACACAACACACACATATACATACACACAATAGGTATGATCCATCCCAACACATATAATAATTACTTAGCGGTCAATATCGACCCATGAACACAACCAAAACCACATATAATCCATATACATGACAATGAATTTCACACTCCCCCTGCCCCTAATACCCCCCAAAAACTCCTCCCGCCGAGCAAAACGCAAGTAAATTTGAAAGGCTTCAATGGGATCAGCAAACCCGCAGCCCACAAACCTCGACGCCCTTGTTCTCCACATACGCCCTTCTCGAGAAGTATCTCGCCGTAAGCTCCCCCACAAAGTCGGCGTCCGACTTGCTCCATACGTCCAACCCCATGTGCTCCAGCGCATCGCTGTCTACTCGCACCCAGCCCCCCCTGCCCTCATCGCTGGCGGCGGCGGCGCCGCCGAGAAGTCCGGCCTCCTCGCTGTCATCTTCCTCCTGCATCATGGCAGCCGCCGCCTCGAACTCCACATCCAGCATATCGTCGTCATCGGCGCTGTCCACTATGTCCGCCAGCACGCCGAGCATGGACGTCGTCAGCCGGTGGAAGAAGGCTATTATAGCGAGCTCAATGCTCGCCTCGTCATCATCGTTTCCGCCAACTCCGCGGTGCGCCGTCAGCGACGAGATCGAGTCCACAACCACTTCCGTGGCACCGCCGAAGCTTGGTCTCCGTGGGGCCATCGAAGGCATGTTGGGACCCAAATCCGCCAGCAAGGCTGCGTCGTGTGCGGACTCGTCGACTTCGTCGCTGCGCCGCTGCTCACCGGCTGATGCCCACCACATGAATCCGCTGTAAGCTAGGGCCGCCCAGGTGGTAGGTTCGATGATCTTCTCGGCGTCATCGTCGCCGATGGGGGCGCGGCGTGTCGCGTTCTCTTCAGACGCGGTCCCAGGCCGCGATGTCGGTGGCCGGGAAAGCCTGATAGCCGAGGGCGTGGCAGGAGTCAAGGCAGATTCTGTCGTTTCTGACTGTGGGCTGCGATTGCCCTGTTGGGAGGCTTGCGCTGGAGCGGACGCAGTAGCTGTAGCGAGCCTCGCAAGCCCTGTCCTTAGTGCGCGGAACCGACGGAGGTCGCGTTGAGTGGCCTTGACGAAGACGCTCTTGGGACATTCGACTGTTGGCCAGACCCGCTCCTTGGCCCCCGATGAATATGTTGGTGGCAGGGTAATGAGCATATCCCACAACCCTTCTTTTATGGCGAGAATGCTGTCGGTGGTGCACGCCACCCACCCCGACCCTGCGTCCTCGTTGATGGCTGTCTCATCATCGTTGACGTCTCGGTTTGCGTGCTGTTTCATGGCTGTCTGATGCTCCAGCAAATAGGAGATGTCGTGCACACCAATGGTGAAGAGTGGTCGAAGGCGCTGGACTGGAGCTGCGGGATCTATCACATCGCAGATGGATAGGGGGATATTTGACAAGACAGAAATATTGTAAACTGTCCAGGCAATATCAGTATTAGACCCCGGCTCAGGGAGGAGGGGTGGGCATACCGAAGTTGCACACCTCATGCACGGGCGCATGGGTGGATATTAGAATGCGCTTGCGCAACAGGGCTGCGCGATGAATGGGGAATATGAGAGGCCCGAACGTATCCAGCAGCGATGTGAGGCTCCAGGCGGGGTGGTAGGGCGAGAGTCTGTGGCCCGGAGGAAGCAGAGCTGTGCCGTCAGAGGCCGATCGGTTTCGCGTGTGGCCTTTGCCTGCTCTTGGTGGTGCCAACTTGAAGCTCAGTGCGGGCGAGCTCAGTGGCGTCTCTTTGAAGGGCTGTGGTGCCGAGGTCTCGCGTGCACCATTCTTCTCCCAGTATTCCTCCAGCAGATACGTCTTCTTCCTGTCGCCCGCCAGCTTGCTGGCCATATCCTTGAGTGCCTCGGCATGCCGCCAGGCCCGCCCGAGCCTGCCGTAGCTGAGAGGGACCAGGACGCCGACGGCAATCATGCGTGCATGGCGCGACTCCTCCTCGTCAGTCCTCTCGTTGACAAATGCGCTGAGCCCGGCATGTCCACCGTCGTGGACAAAGTATATCAGATCATCGGTGACAGTGTGGAGACCAGACGGTAGGCTCTTGTACTCGACGACGCCTTCCAGCTCGAGCCCGGGAACGGCCTGCTTCCAGACTATGGTGTAGCCGGCCTTGACGTCGAAATCGATCAGGAAGAGGGCCGAGATGGGTGGCAGGTCGGGCAGTGTGGCAGGCGACGGGGGTTGAGGCAGTCGCACGGAAAGGGGCGCCTGGCCCCGACGGGAGGCAGCCATGAATAGAGGATTTATTTGTTGGTGTCGGTAGGAAGGTAGAGAAGAGCTACCGCCGCGTTTGCAATTATACCATGATCGGGAGCCCGCCAGACGACAGAGAAAAAGATTATTCCAGGCGTGGGGGAATTGGACGGCAGCAGAAGGTCAATAACGGTGGAGCTGACCATTCATGGCGGCCACGAGCGGGACGCGGGTCAATCAATGCTTGAGGACGGGACGGCCTGGCCTGTCTCAAAGTGGGTTGTTGGTTATTTCCAGGTTACGAGTGAACCAGCGCCAAGCCACTCAAAAGTGTGGCTGACGCTTGATGGAATTGGTGGTGTGGCTGGTGTAAGTCACCCCCTGAAGCCGACAAGCAGGCCGATATCTGGAGCGATAATTAACTGGAATTTAGGAAGAAGAGATATTTTAAAAAAGAATCAGTTTGATCTCAGTTCCCTCCAGTTCTCCAAAGGGGAGAGGCGTGAGCTTTGGAACTGCACTTAAATATTATCAACGCAGCCAACTGCCAGCGTATCAACCCTCTAACGTCGGACTCCTAGATACAGCGGCCCTGAAATCTATTCTTCTTCTTCTTCTAATACTAGAACTAACAGTTTCATTTTATTTCCTCTGTCCTGCCGTCTCTCGAAACAAGCTGACCTAGTAGGCCCGGTGCGCTTGCCTTCTCCAAACGTATGTGTGGCGTTCCGCTAGCTGAACCACTATCACCAGACATTGTCGTATGATCTGTGTCCCGCCCCCCAGAATGGTATATATAACTCAGACTTACGTCTTGAACTCCAAGACAGCATTATTTTCATTCAAGTTAATTATCATTGTTTTTCTCTCCTGTCTTTAGCATGTCATCAAACGAACAAACATGGAATTCTCCATCTGTACCCCCATCGACTCGTGCAAGGGTGAGATTCGCCTCTTAAAGCTCCAACCCGCTCCGAAGCATGAGGATTCCATCGTATGCCATCTCTCACATGCCTCACTTGGGCAGCTGGAAGAACCCTACGAAGCGCTCTTATACACTTGGGGGTCCCTGATTCCCGGCTGAAACATCATCGTCAACGGGCATCCTATTGTAATCCAAGAAAATGCAGACGCAGCCCTACGCCGTATTAGACGCCCATCTGTTGTTCGGAACCTCTGGGTTGATGCCATCTGCATTGACCAGAGAAATAATCGGGAAAAAGATAGTCAGTGGCCACTGATGAGGAACATTTACGAACAGGCCGAGCAGGTATGCGTCTGGCTCGGAGAGATGACAGATGCAAGCCCCATCTGTGTGTGCGATATCAAATCTCGCGTGGCCAAAGAGTACAAGCCGTGGGTGGACAAGTTCAACAACACCGTCATGGCAAACTTGATGAGCCCGACGGGCGTGTTTACAAATGGCTTTAATGGGATAGCGGCCGAATTCACTGCTGGCCTGACCTATGAGGTTGAAATCGGAGAGCTCCGCGAGCTTCTCAGCCGGCCGTGGTGTACACGCGTTTGGGTCATGCAGGAAGTCATCGTGGCCAAGAAGCTTCCTTTGATGTGCGGAGGGGAGGCATTCGCCTGAGAGGGAATCGAGCGGGCCATAAAACGGAACCTCAGTAGCCTGCGAGGAACCGTAGAAGTGTTTGGGTGCACCATCGAAGGAGAGAAGCATATTCCAGACGAGATCTACAGAAGCATCACTCGCCTTCGCAGAATCTGGCAGGAGGGCAAGTGAAACATGAGCATCTTCGAGCTGCTCTACGAGTTTCGGCGTCTTCACTGTACCGACCCAGGGGATCGCATCTTCGGCATTCTCGGACTTGCCGCGGGCGCCCGTGACTACCGCATCTTTCCGGACTCGAGAGCTTCTACAGCAGAAGTATTTCTGGTCTCCGCAAGAACCATCATCGCGCAATCCGGAACGCTGGACCTCTTGAACTGCAAACGAGAGTGGAAGGGTATTGAGAACAAGACGGGTCCAGACTTTGCATACAGTCTTGTAGACCAGGCAAAATACCACGACATCAAAGCCGCCGTCACTGATGGCCCATGGCCTGCCAAGAGAAAGGGGTGGGCAACGCTTCCTCCTGGGTGGGAGAGAGTCCAGCCTTTTGAAATTCTCGGCCAGCACGATCGTTCGAGGTCGAACCTGAGAAATATGAGACAGGCCGCCGCCGACAAAATTTACCATTACATCGACCACAACACAGGGACCTCGCACAGAACAAGTCCTCTAGTGCTTGGGACTTCCACCTCCACGGGCGCAGCATGTTGCGAAGCAAAAGATCCTTCCAGCAGGGTGGATTAAAGAGTGGGACAACTTGTGTCGAGCACGCATTCGGTATGCCCTAGAAGAGCCTGGCTCGTTGCGCTCGCCAGCCAAGAAAGTCGACGACGGCAACAGAAGATCTCGGATGTCTCACCCTCTTGGGTACTAAACTGGTGTGGGAGACGACACGTTGATCCTGACCCTCTTCTTGATTGGTCCGAAGAAAACCCCCGGTACTGGGCGGCAGGAAATACAGTGCCCGGTCTGGATCTGGATCAGGAAAATCCTCAGATTCTCGGCGTCGAAGGGATATACTTTGACGAGATCATCAAGATCACCGGAGCCTGGAACCCAACATCCAATACCCCACCAGTCTCCCGCAGAGGCATCCCGGTTCTCGAAACCTGGGAGACGTTCGCTCTCTCGGAAGTGCCGTCATGTCCCTATGCTGACACGGGCGGCCGCAAAGGTGCGCTCTGGCGGACTCTTATCGCAGACTACGCGGGTCATCTCGCTGCGCCACTATGGGGTAGGAGCTACGTCGAGTCTGGCACGACCGTAAGGGGTGGAGTAGGAAGCTGCCCGACCTTGACGAGATGGCGACCAAGAGCCTCTGGGCCACGGCGAGAACCACGACTGAGCTCCAAACAATGCGCACTCCCATGTTTACGGAGCTACTTGAAACTGACCATGAGAACGCTCACGCCTCTTCGTCTGCCGGCAACTATGGCGAGTACCTCTGTCGCATCCATCGCGTGTGCGCCCACAGGGCCTTTGTTTGTCACGCGGTGCGGGTATATCGGGCTTGCGCCCTGGAATGCGCGGCCTGGTGATAGTGTGTGTGTGTGTGTGTGTTAAAGGGAGACAAGACGCCGTTTTTGCTCAGGGAGGTGCCCGAGGTGGCCAAGTACGAGCTTGTTGGCGAGGCATTTGTGTAGTCATTTGTGTATGGGCTAATGGCCGGGGAGGCGATGAGTTGGGAGGCAGCTGATGTGGCAACCATGATGTTTTATCTTGTCTGACGAAGTTGAGGGATGCCTTGGTTGTGCTTCTGATAAAGGTGACGGTGTTTGGGTGTTGATGAGGCGAATTCAACTTGGAGGCATGATGGGAGTTTTTGAGCATGCATTTGCACGTGATTGCTGTTTTCCAGTCCTGAAACTCGAGACATACGGAAAGAACATTTGGGGCGGACGGGAGTTGGAGATGCCAGTGTTTGCTTCCTTTTTTTTTTTTTTTTTTTTTTTTAAAAAAAAAAGGATAATTATTGCTCCTTCCCTTTTTTGGTTGTAACTCGAGACATACGGAAAGAGCATTTGGAACGGACGGGGGTGGAGCTGCCAGTGTTTGCTTCCGTTTCTTTCGATACCTTGGTAATTAGGTAGCTGTATGTGTTGAAGCTTCTGATTTCGTGTCCAATTTCGTGTCCGATTTCGTGAAAGGGTGCGCATCACCTTTGCGTAGCCTGCCTCGAAGTATCGCTGCAGCTCGGGCGTAACACCGTGCCACCTCTCATGGACAAGGGATTCGACATTGGGAAAAGCTTGGACGAGTCTTTTGACCACAAGGGGGGATATGGCTTGGTAAGACTGTCTACGGATGATCGGAAACTGGATTATCTGCACCTTGGGAAGCGCAGAGGGTGTCGTCAGCCATAGCTTGCCTGCGACTCGTTTCCGCGCACCCGGGCCAACTTGACCACGGCGGCCCTTCTGCCACCCGTGGTCAGGGCTGTCGTAGCATTCCCCCCTTATCTGCTTAGCTCGCTCTCTCTCTATCTCGAAGTTTTTGTCCTTCTTTAGGTCAGGGCATGACTGTATGGAATGGTCTTTTTGGAGCCAGAAGTCCCTAAATATGTGCTTGTCATCGCTTGGTGAAGCCGCGCTGATCTCCAATTCCACTCCTGTGCGTTGCCTGGGCTTCACTCGTCTCTCTGGCCACCTGGAAAGAATGGTGAGAAAATCGACGACAGCCTTGGTAAAAATGCTCCCGTTCCTAAGCAAAACGTTAGAAATTTCAGCGTCTTCCAATGACATACTGCGGATAGGTAGACATTGTATATACCTATTTGCGGTCCTTGCGTCCTTGTCTAGCTGACAGACGCTACAGTCGTAGTTTTCGAGCTTAATACGAAGATGGGATGACGTTGACGTAGTCCTGCCTGTCATCGTTCACAATCCTTGCAAGATCTGAAACGCAATCCTGGTCGAGGAAGAGTCGCCTGAAGGTGAGACTCGAAGAAGAATTGCCAATCTCGACAAACCCTCGCATATCCGGCACGTATATGTCCGGAATCTTCGCGGACATGCTCAAAAATCATCAGCCGTAGCTCGGCAGGCAGTTTGACCACGACATGGCGAAAAGATAATGTGTATTGGACTGGGGAAAAGAATAGACGATAATTGTGAAGACGTTGGGCCGTAGGATTTTAAATATCTATCTGTCAAGATAAAGTTTATAGCGCGGGAGGTTCGGGAAACCTTGTCTAGTGACTGTTTGCCGTCCTAAAGGTGGTTGTCCCAGTCATTTGGGATATCGTGGAGGGATTGATCCTCCTCCACCTCCTCCTCCACCTCCTCCTCTTCCTCCTCCTCAACCTGCTGCTGTTGGGCTTGCTGCTGCCGAGCTTGTTATTGCTTCTCCTGTTGCTGTTTCTGTTTCTGTTGCAGCTGTTACTGG
Organism: Podospora didyma; assembly: GCA_033439775.1. NCBI lineage: Eukaryota > Fungi > Ascomycota > Sordariomycetes > Sordariales > Podosporaceae > Podospora > Podospora didyma. Next base: position 1,683,580 of record JAULSW010000007.1, read on the forward strand.
TGCTAGTGGTGTTGCTGATGCTGCTGGTGTTGCTGGTGCTGCTGCCGCCGCAGCTCTCTGACTGCGGCGCGGCGGGCCGGGGGGTCCCGCCGGCCCGGGTTTCTCTCTCGGCCGCCAAGCGAGCCAAACGGCCGGTGCGTCGGCCAGTTATCATCGTTGTTGTCGTCTTCGCCCTCGCCCTCGTCGTTGTCTTTTTGGTCCACTTTGTCTTCGTCCTTGTCGTCCTCGTCTTCGACCTCCTCATCCTCGTCCTCGTCCTCGTCCTCGTTATCTTCTCTTCCTCTTCATCTTCCTCTTCGTCCTCTTCGTCTTCGTGTTCGTCGTCCTCGTCCTCGTCTTCGTCCAGTCCAAAAAGAAGAAATAAATTAGAAAGGGGAAAATGTAGAACAGTTAAAAATGGCCCGTCCCCCCTCCTTCCCACTGTACCTACCATGATGGTGAAAATGTCCTTCCCCTAATGTTTGATTACATCTCATGTTTGGCAGGCTCGGTACCAGTCTCCCGGTCCACTACATTACCAAGGTAGTATCTACCTACCTTTCTACCTAGTTGCTCGGGTAGTAACAGTTGACGACTTTGACATTTTCGTTTAAAGCTGCAAAGTGCGATCTATCAAGATAAAAGGCCTTGATAAATATGAAGGAACTCCCTGCATATTTGGCGGGAGTAACCGCATATTACAAACTTCGTAGCTCGATATTATCAGCCGAAACTCAGCGGGCGCTCTTGAGCACAATATGTCGGAAAGCGACGTCTGGAATAGGAAAGAGAACAAGCGGTAGATGTTGTGAGGATTTGCGTATCTGCCAACCCAGGTAAAATCATGCAGTAATTGGCTCGGGAAAATGCCGGCAAAGACGTCTGAAACGCTATGTGCAAAAAAATGGCAGGCTAGATTATGAAGGAAATAGGTATGTAATGCAACCAAAACCTACAGGAGCAAAACAAAAAGGCTTGTCGGCTTGTCGCCATCACGCTCGCTCGTGCCGCCGTTTACAAGCCAGAAAAATAGTTACATGCCGAGGTAGTTAGACGTAAAACTCCAGTCGAAATCGTCCATAAAGGCATTCCAGTCCATTCTCTGAAAGGGATCGGCCAAGCCAAGATCCCCATTGGGGCCTGTCGGCCGAGGTGCCCCTGAGGGATCGTTTTCTAATCGCCACTTGTCAGCCATTGTACCACGGCCATATGCATGCGTGAATGACAGCAAGATTTCTCGTGAGCTTCTAGCAACAAGACAAGAGAGAGTAGCTTACGTGGGGGATCAGCGGCCCCCGGCAAAGGCGGATTTGGATGAGAGGCGTCTCGAGCCTGTTCAACATGGACTTTCCAGCGCCTAAGGCAGCTAAAAGTCAAGCTGGCTCCGAGCCGATGAGTATAGATGGAGATACCCAGGTCCTCAAAATCAAGTCTTGGAATGTGAGCCCTGAGTTGCCAATACTTTTCAAGCATGTTCGTGGCTCGGATATGAAGATCGTTTTGTTGAACCGAGCATGACCGCATGGCACGGATCGCTTCTTTGATCAGGGAATCGACGGAGTCAACTTGGAAACCTTTCGTGTAGGCCGACATATGAACAGACATGATGACGCAAATTGCGCTTAGCAGGGTTCTGAACACAAAGTGCGGCGCGTAATGAAGAAATGCCGTCTCTCTATGGAGCCGTGGGGCCAAAAGGATCAAAGATTCAGCTGTAGTGTAGCCTTTGATGACGTTTCTCTTCAAGATCTCTTCACTGTAGCCAGGAAGGGGCATGAAGTAGTATGTTTGGATCTCCAAAAGGGTGGATAAAAGAGTAAAGTTGTCGAGGTCTAGCGGGCCGGGGTCAGTACGGGCAAAGAGGTTCTGGGTGCGGCTCTCTAACCTGAGTTTTCTGGGTACATTAACCTCTGAATTTTAGTGTACTCTTCTTCCATGTGCGCCACCAGATGATGTGACACCCCTTGAGCTTCTTCGAGGGAGGCACACATCGTCCTGCTGACTCTGTTCGCAAAGCGGCATGTCTCCAGATGGATAGTAAAGTATCGAGGGAGGGTAGAAGGACTGCTTCCGTCCAGAACCTTGTCGACAGTTTTATTGAAAAGTGAGCTCGGCGAAGGACATCCCATGTATGCAGCTGCGCTAGACCGTCAAAAGATAAGTGCTATGTGCAGAGACGACGAAGTCGAGGAGAACTTACCGGTGTGAAATTATGGCGCATGCAGCCCAAGTATACGTCGCTTCCTCATCTGTTGCGTCAGAGTGACATGCGCCGAGACCGCTAAATTCGGAATGGGCCCCTCTGCCAGTATGAAGGCCAGTAAGGAACGACGAGTTGGTGGCAATTCCAGCAAAAATAACAGAAGGGTCAGACAAGAAACGGATAGTCGGGAACGGCCATGTTGTCAGAAGCAGCAGCGAGTTGATAATAGGCAACCGCAGGGGTGGCTGTGAGACCGCATTCCAGATCTCGGGCAGAAGAGAGTCTATCAGGAACTGAAAAGCGGTGTCGTCTCTGGCAAACCTGCGGCAGGCAGTCATAATCACTGCCCAGAACAGGACAGGGCCCCTCTTGTAGCAGGCATCTGGATCCCGAGCGCGGACAACAGGGAGGTAGGGATGGAAGTGCTCAAAGTATCTATGCAATTGTGAGTCTGGATGTCGGCTGGAAAGGGAGGAGGCATGATCCGTACTTGTCAAAATAATAGTTAATATCTTCCCCTGAGAAAACCCGGGAGCCCAGGGCTCTGGGCTCGGCCCGATGGCCTGCTAGGGCGGTCGGAGGCACATCGCTTATCCCGATGGGGGGCAGGGCAGGTATCTCGCCGCCTTGCACTGCAAATGGCCTCTGCCTGCTAAAGAGGCCGGGCAGAGTAGGGAGAAAAGACCCGGCTAGAAGAAGGGGCTGGGGCTGGGGCTGGGGCACCAGGGGGTTATGGGCGGGCAGCTGGGGCTGGCGGGCCGGAGGAGGAGGAGGAGGAGGAGGAGGCACGTCTGCACCCACGGAGAGAAGCGGCCGGGGAGCAACGGCATCCTTGATGGTCTGAAGTTCTGCGGCAAGCTCCTCTAGTTTACTGAGGGAGGGCGACATGGGATGCTTGTCAGTTAGGTGCTCGCCCATTGGCTGTTTTCCAGCTTATATACCCAATACACATCATCATTCCACCAACTTGGAGAACACAAACCTTCTTCGCGTGGTGCGCTTGTGGCTCTTATCAACGACGCATTGAAGCTCCAGCTTGGAGCAGCGAAGGCATGGACGGTTTGGAGCGAGACTGGCATTGCATTTTACCTAGAGAGGACGTTGGCACGCACCGTGGTGTTAGTCCATTCGGTGTGTGACGAGAAGCAGCACGCACTGGTCAAGTTGAAAGAAAAGAAAGGTAGGCAAGCATTGGTGGGGTAGGATGATGATGGTGGTGGTAATGGTAGTGGTGGTGGTGTTGTGGTCTCGCCCTACCTTTGCGTCCCGGCACCGAACACAGGCCGTATTCCGCCTGATCCTCAAGGGGTCGGGTATGCGCAACGGTCCCGGAGGGCTGAGTCCCAATGTCTCAGGCGCCTGTATAACGGCCGCCACGGCGGGTGGGGAGACTGGGGACTCGCTGGACTCGGCCATGGGAACGGGGAGTGATTAACAACACACGTCGGACAGAAATGAAGCTGTCTTAAAAAAACGACCTGCGCACACTATGAGATGCAGGCAAAAGGGAGAGCAATTGCGACCAGGACGCCAACTGCAGCGGACTAGGCCCTGCCCTGGGTGTTATGCCGTCATTTGCCATTTTGCCGCACCGGCTCCGGGAAGCGGGAAGGAGCGATCGATTGGACGTTTGATGTCACGTGGAGGTGGAAGAAGTGTCTCTGTAGCTGCCCTGCCGCTGACAGTTCTTGGCAACCGCCAAATTCAAGACAGAACCCAGCGCCCGCAAAGCTCGGTACGGAGCCGCTTTTAGTGCGCTTCTCGGCGGAAGCCCTCTGTAAATTAGCGACCTCCCTCCTGAACCCTTTGTCAGGTCACCAGTCAGTCGTCCTTCACATGAACTCATCCACCCGAACTCTATCAACTCCATGATGTGCAAAATCGGCTGTGCACTAATTCAGCACCATGGCTGCAGTAGCTCCCTCCGCTCAGCGGACCGCGTTCTTTCAGCAGGTCGGTTGTGATCCATCCTAGGTTATGATTAATTGGCACAGGCATAAATTAACCTGAAATACGAATTACAGCTGAAGCCTCTTTGCGTCCCCCTCAGCCAGTTGGCCATCCGCTCAACGGATAAAGCTGCTGATGCGCACGAGATCCGCTCCCTGCTGGAATCCATCAGCCGCATCTGGACTGCTCAAGTGAGCAGAGATGCCAGCATCCTCGATGACAGACTGGCCGATTATGTCTTTTTCCCCGTGTCGCATATTGTCCGCAGCCAGGCCCAATATCCCGTCCGGGTGATCGAGGCCACCATTCGGTTGCTTGGCGTTCTCATCCAGCATGGATGGAAGGCGAAAATACCACGTCAGTTGTCCCAGCAACTGCTCGTGTTTCTCGCCTTTATCATCGGCGGCGATCCTGCTGGCCAGGATAAGAAACGAGAGATACCCGAAGAGACTGCCTTGGAAAGCTATCGAACTCTAGCAGCCTTGGTCGCCGCTGTTGAGTTGTCGCCCTTGGCATCTCCGTCCCCGTCGCCGCCCCCATCCTCGGCGGAGGATGGCCAGACGATACCTGCGCTGGGCCACAGCGTGACAGTTATGCTGGACGGCGTCACCGGCGGTACCACCCCGGCGATCCAGCTCGAGGCGTTAAACTGCGTGCGAATAGTCTTCACCGCAGTTAAGGACAATTCCGTCCTCGCCCAGTTTCTCCCTGGTACAGTATCAGCCGTCAGTAAAGTTCTGTCTCTGCCCCTCCAGCGAAGGACCCAGAACCGTGTTCTCGTGGCCTGCTTGGAAGCTCTGAAGCTCATTCTTATAAATGTACTTGGAGACCTCAAGGTCCGGACGCTTCTCAAACAACGGGAGGTGCTTCGAGAACTTGAGCCTTTGGGAACCCTCAAAGAGCCGGAGGGGACTGGCACGACAGAACAGTATCTAGCAAGTCAAGAAGCCCCCGGCGACAAGGACGCAAAATATCGGGTTGCCATGACACCTGCCTGGCTGAAGGCAACATCGTCCCAGGTGAAGATTGCCCTGTCATCAGTGCTAAGGTTGCGAAACCACGACTCCGAGGATGTTCAGTCAGCGCTTGGCAGGCTCTGCATTAGTCTTCTTGACGAATGCCACTCTTCACTGTCCGAGTGCCAGTCTATCCTCGTTGAGACGGCAATGATGCTCGAGGACGAAAGCACCAAGTCGACTCTTGAAACCAGCCTGCAGGACTTAGCCGGTGTCTTTCCCGAGCTGGGAGACAGCATTAAACTGGGGCTTTACAACTGGATCACCGGCCTCCCCCGGGTGATGCAGTCCAGCGATGAAAGGGTTAAACAATTGGCCATCAGAAATATTCTCAGGGGTATCAAATTAGCCGCAGCTTTACAAATGGACTCGTCGACTCTTAATGACTCTCTCGGAGATGCCCTGCGCGACAGCATAGCTGCTCTCATTCGAAACTCGAAACCGTCAAGGATGCTGGATGATGTCGGGGCAATTGGAGATAGCATCATGTTGGCAAACGCCAATATGGTCGTCGGGCCACATACGGAATTGACCGAACTGTACCGGCCCGTCTTGTTCGACTTGGAGAGCCAGAAAACCACAAGGGACGAAATCAATACGTTAATAGCCAACATTGGCTCTGCCGAGCAACAGACCAAGCTGGCGACCGCAATGCTGGGCTATTTAAGAGACTCCGATGGCGTTGACCAGATTGCATCCTACTGGCTCGTATTTGAGCTGCTCAAGTCCACATATGGTTGCTCATCAGATGTCGATGACATGATGGATCTTTCCTCTCTTGATGAGACGAAGTATCAGGACGCGGCGTTCCAGGAACTCTATGAGTTCTCGGCCTCGGTTCTTTCCTCGCACTCCGACTCGCTTGACGAAACCGACTGGCGCCTTGAGGCAACTGCCCTGGAGGTTACGGCATTCGCAGCTTCGCGCATGAAATCTGACTTCCGGCCAGAGCTAATCGACGTGCTTTACCCTATCACGACATTCCTTGGCTCCCAGGTTCCACAGCTACGCAGGCATGCCATCACGACACTTAACATGATGGCCGCCTCCTGTGGTTACGAGAGTGTCCCAGAGCTAATTGTCGACAATGCCGACTACATGGTCAACTCAGTATCATTACGGCTGAACACCTTTGATATCTCGCCATCGTCGATCAAGGTTCTGACTATGATGGTGCGTTTGACGGGGCCGAAACTGATTCCTTTCCTGGATGATGTTGTGGCAGCGATCTTCGCCGCCTTGGACAACTTCCACGGCTATCCAGCTTTTGTGGAGAGTCTGTTCTCGGTTCTATCAGAAGTCGTAACGCAGGGCGTGAAGTCAGATATGCTGCTCCTAGAGGACTCAACCACAAAACCAGTGGACCACAGGAAGAGGAAGCCCGAGTCTGATGGCATCCCTGGTATTCTGGAAACCTTAGAAAAGCGCGCAAAGCGAGCCCGCATAGCGATGGACGAGGAGAGTGAGGCTCGTGAGATAAATGGCCACCCCAAAGAGCCCTGGGGACCTGAAAAAAGCCAAGCCAAATCCATCCTCGACAGTCTTGAGCCCGGCCAGGACGGTGTTGACAGCGAAGACAACGGCGATCAGTCCTCTTCGGCCGTAGAGAAACCAAAGCAGCCAAATACAGCCACATACAACCTCCTCACGCGGGTCCTCTCGCTGACGCAGCACTACCTCACTTCACCAACCCCGACTCTTCGAAAGTCTCTCCTCGATCTTGTAGCCACTGTCAGCCCGGCCCTGGCGCCCGACGAGAATGCTTTTCTCCCCCTCGTCAACGCCGTTTGGCCCGTCGTCATATCACGTCTGCATGATTCGGAACCCTTCGTCGCCATTGCCGCCAGCAAAGCGCTGGCCGCGCTCTGCGGCGCAGCAGGCGATTTTCTTGCCACCCGCTTCAAGACAGAGTGGGATAACGGCCTGGGAAAATGGTTCGCTAAAACCCGGGCCGAGGCTCTGAAGGCTCGAGGAGCTGCCAAAGCTGCGACCAGAAAAGGAGGTCCCGCCTCGCACCACACTAACAATATTTCTCTCCTCGGCCCTAGCCCAGGGCCACTCGGTGTCAGTTCTGATATTATTATTCCGGGACTCACTACAGGCGCATCAACTGGGTCTAGGGACACCACCTCCGCGAGCACAAAGCAACTGTTTTCGCAGAGCTCGATGATGACCGCAGACAGCAGCTCTATCTACTCTACCCCGACGACGACGACGACGACAACGTCTGGGGTGGTGGGGCTAGGCCGGTTTTCTCAAGCCTCGCAGGTTTGGGAGGCAGCTGTCGGTCTGCTTGGTGCCATTGTGACCTATGTGCGCATCGACGACAACATGTTTGACGAGATTCTGGATCTGGTTGCCGACGACGTGTTGGCCCTGCCTCAGCACGCGGCCGTGCGTGAGGCGCTTGACGCCGTCAATGCCGATGCTGTCTGGCTGGCGCTGTATGCGCGTGGTGCGGTGGCGTCGGTGCCTTCGCCGATGGTGGATGGGTTTGAGTTTGTGCAGATGGAGAGGAGGGTGGGTGGCGTGATAAAATCTGCTGCTGTTGTTGGTGTGGGAAGAGGGTGATTACATTTGTTAGATAAGGGGGTGGATTTACGATTGATTGGATTACCTCGGGTTGGTATTTGTCCAGGTACATGAATCAAGTTTCGAGAATTACTACCTACCCGTTTCTTTTGCTATAGGTACCTATGTATGTGGTATTTTATGTAACTGTGTTCAAAGGAAGGGGGCGGGGACAGTCAAGAAATCCCCAGGCTTTATTGACGAAGAGAAAGGTGAGCCCACTTCAATGATTTAGTGGCGAAGTATTATGTACACCTGCACCAAGGAAATAAAGGTCAGGTAAAAACATTCAAACGCGTCAAAGGGGGATATTGGGGGCATTCTAGATTGATCACCACGCCCACATAACATTAATCGAGGCCTCCTTATAATCTAAGAAGGCATACTTGGTTGGATGTTTAGTAAAGGCTAGTATTTTATCTGGAGGCCCTTAGATTTGGTGGAAGTATACTTACCTTACCTACCTGTTGTTTCAATTCATTGGGCCGACAACATGTATTCTTATATCCCCAGTGGAGGTGTACGGTACGTCTTACGGTACCTACCTATCTATCTACCTGTGTCGATGAGATGGGAACCGTATCCACTGGATGGAGTTGCAACGCCTATACACGCATGCTGCAACGATAGATTTGTCTGTCTAGGTACCTAGATATCCAACGTGTGATGGCGGTATGCAAAAATTAGATCGAAGCTGTTCAAATAGGTACCTAGGTAGGTAGGTTGTCTTCTCGTCTCCCACGCTGATATATGGAGTATCGTCTTATCTGCTGGCTGGCAGCGCGCCGAACTTGGTCACATGAGCTCAGGTCAACGAAGCATAGAGGTATGTTTGGGGAAAATGGGATGGGATGAAGATATGACGTTACGTAATTTTGATAACGCACCAGTTCGGTGCTTGTCCTGATTTTATCGGGGACGTGGCGTCGAGGAGGAAGCATCATGGGGATTTACCGAGGACCCGAGGGCGGCGGACCAGATACGGTGGAGTCCCAAAAAAACGGCGGGATTTCGAGAAAAATGATGCCATAATGTCTCCCAATTTTATGTGAAACCTTGTTAGATCTCGCAAGAGACGGATCAAGAAAGATAATGACAGGTTGATATCGCCCGGTTGGATATATGACAGGTGACAGGCTAGTAGGGGAGACAAGGTTCCCCGTCTGTTAAGCTCAGAGATTCCAGTATTAGGGTTGGGCTGATCGGATGACATCTGATGTTCCTGAATAAGGAGGCGTTTCCATTCTTCACCTTTTTTTGCACGATGTACTCGGGTGTACCCCAGGGAAGAAGGCAAGACCGTAGCGATTCAGAGTCGGCCAACCAGAATGTTGAAACATGGGGCATCAAGGCATGTCTTGGATGCTCCTTCCCCCATGCTGGCGATGCCCATATGTAGGGATCCTAGTCTGAGATTACGACAGTGGATGGGAAGGAACCACCGGAAGGTCTTAACTTAGGTAAGTCTATGATTCGAATATCTAAGGTACCTGGGTATCTATCACTGGCCGTGAGTTTACGCTCGTATAATTTTTAATTGAACGACTTTTAAACTTCATGCTCATAATCGTCTGCCTACCTACCCAGCTCTAATTACAGCATCAACGCCTAGGATGCCAGGCATGCGACGTGTCTTATCCGTGCCAAGATAGGCACTTAATCTTTTTATTCTTATTTTGCGCGGACAAACAAGTCGATACATCCAAGTACGCCGTGTTCTGCCTATCGGCGTGATTGCATTTGACACCGCGTTCTAGTGCGAAAGCCTTTTGCTGATATCCCATTCTCGGATCGAACTTTATTTTCGCGCTGAGAAGCCAAGCATGTCGAAGGGGTGACATCCTTATCTAAAACCCTTTAGTTTAAAGCCGGCGGTCACCCCCGACCACAGGTTTCTTTCGCTTCCTTCTGCTATATTGTTTCTTTTCAGGTTGACAGTTTTCTCCTGTACCCTGGCCTCCGACTAGCCTCAGATTCGCCGACAACCCTCATCTTAATTATTGACCCAGTGCAGATAGAAAAGAAGAAGAAGAAGCCAACATGGCTTCCCCTGGGGTCAAGCCCGACCATAAAGTGGCTGTTCAGAATGACTTCCTGGTCGAGGGAGGGGACGTGGAGTCAGGGGTTCAGAACCCGTTGAAGAGGGGACTTCAAAGCCGTCACATGCAAATGATTGCAATCGGTATGATAATGCCTGCGATCTCTTGGTTCTCACGAGGGACTTGATTTGATCGCCCGTCACCCATACTGTACTGACTAAACCCTGCAAATAGGAGGTGCTATTGGCGCTGGTCTCTTCGTCGGCTCAGGGAAGGCCTTGGCGACTGGTGGTCCTGCTTCACTTGTAAGTCTCGAACTACCAAGTATGGAGCCGTCCGTAGCTGACCAGTACAGATTATATGTTATGCCATCGTCGGAGTCATGTTACTCTTCACTTGCCAGGCCCTCGCCGAACTAGCAGTTTTGTATCCGGTCAACGGCGCGTTCTTCACCTACACGGTGAGATTCGTGGATCCTTCTTGGTAAGTCGAGAGTTGACAGGCTCTCACTTTGACATACGGCTTCTGATCTAGCTGTAGGGGCTTTGCTACGGGTTGGGACTATGTGCTTACGTGGCTCACTGTTCTACCCTTTGAGCTTGTTGCCGCAGGCATCACCATCGAATTCTGGCGAACCGACATCAATATGTCCGTGTGGATCACCCTGTTCTTGGTTGTTCTGGTCGGCATCCAATTCTTTGGCGTCCGAGGTTACGGAGAAGGTGAGATCAACCAGTACTATGACTCCTTGACCTAAGATCGCAACTGTCTGACTTTGTAATAGTCGAATTCATTCTCAGCATAATTAAGATCACAGCCTGTGTAGCCTTCATTATCCTTGGCGTCGTAATCGACTGTGGTGGCACTGGTGACCAGGGCTATATCGGCGCCAAGTATTGGAAAGATCCTGGCGCTTTCAGGAACGGCTTTAAAGGCTTTGCCGGCGTCTTCGTCGTGGCCGCCTTCTCGTTTGGTGGCACTGAGCTCGTTGGTCTCGCTGCCGCCGAGTCCGAGAACCCGCGCAAATCAATTCCCAAGGCCAGCAAGCAGGTGTTTTGGCGAATCGCCTTCTTCTACATCGTCAACTTGTTCATCGTTGGCCTGATCGTTCCCTACGACAACGGCAGACTCATAAGTGGCACAAGTGGTATCGACGCCAAAGCCTCGCCTTTCGTGATTGCTATCGAGGCAGCGGGCATCAAGGTACTCCCACATATCATCAACGGTGTTATTACTATTGCTGTCATCAGCGTTGCGAATTCAGCAACCTTCGCCTCTTCAAGGACGATGCAGGCCTTGGCAGCCCAGGGCATGGGCCCAAAGTTCTTGGCTTATGTTGACAAAAGTGGACGCCCATTGTGGTCCATTGTTGTTCAGCTTGCAATGGGCTTGGTTGCCTACGTTGCGGTGGCGGGTAAAGAGCAGGCCTTGGCCGCGTTCACCTGGCTGCTTGCACTCGGTGGGGCGTCGTATTTCTTTGTCTGGGCCACTGTGTGCCTGACGCATATCCGGTTCCGTTACGTGTGGAAAGCTCAAGGCAATTCACTCGATGACATCCCTTACAAGCCTGCATTGGGGATCTTGGGCAGTTATATTGGTCTGGCATTAAACACGCTGGCGCTTCTGGCTACGATGTATACCAGTGCCTACGACGTAAGTCTCTTTCTCCTCACTTACAGACTCATAGTCACAAGCCTAGATGCTGATTGCTTATCCTACCAGGGAGAAAACCTTTCGGCCAAAACTTGGTTTGAAACATGTCTTGCTGTGGTGGTAGTTGCGGTTCTTTACATCGGCCACAAGATCTTCACTAAAGACTGGAGGCTCTACATCCCAGCTAACGAGGTAGATCTAAGCGGGGCGAGGATATTGCTCAAGCTGGAGGATGAGGAGGAAACTCCTCCCAAGACATGGAGAAATCTCCCACGGCGTATTATGGGTGCCCTGTTTTGAATTCGAATCGTAATGAGATTTGGATACAAGGGCGTGAATGTTGGACAAGATCTTAAGGATCTTGGGCCGAAAACTGGGAGTTTCCTGTTTATGGATATAGTTTTTCACCACGTGGATTTGGAAGTTTGATGGGGTCATGAGAATATTCGCCGGCGTGATAGATTCGGAACTGATACCAAATTTCTAATACTTAATATTAACTTAACCTAAGCCTGTTTTTCATATGCGAAAAAAGAACTCATGGTTTGAGCTGTTTCGTGCTTCTTTCACTATTGTTCGTTTGGTTGTGAGATAATAAGGGACAAAACAAAGGAACAGCTGGCTATGATGGACAATACCAAAAAAATTGCTGACGATGCTAATTCCACTCCATATCAGGTAACTTGGCAAAGAAAAAAAATCATTATATCTTATGACACGAAACACGGCCCTTTTAAGATGGAAAGATCAGAAGAAGCAGAAAACGTAGGGTCAAGGTTGAAGGTTACGAGTTCCTTAAGTTGATCGAATTGCCGGTGTTGAAGTTGGACGACAAAGTCAGTCAGGAAAACAAAGGGGGCCTGCACCGACCGGATAATGTGGGGGTTGCGGGGCACACGTAGATCTTCCCCGCCAGGTGGTGCCACCTGTTTGCCCCAGGCAGGACCACGTCAAGCGTTTCGGTTTCGCAATGGCCCGGAGATTGGGATCGCGAGTCGACTGCCTGTCTGAGCGCTGGGTACCTGAACGGGCAGCGGTTACAGCACGCTGCGCTGCAACATGGAACTCAGCCTCCCAACAGCGAATCCAACACCATCCTTTGCCAAAGACCGACTTCGAATTGCGTCTTCCCGATCTTTCTAGCAAGAGCTCCGCCATGCGTTGCTTTTTATAAACGGGTTTCCTTTCTGCGAACACGTTTCCTTGGATGCCTGGAACCGGGCATTCATAATAACCAAGTACCCAGTTCGTTTCGTTGCCCCAGGAAGGTACCCCGTACTGCATTGCATGTACTTTGGCTCGCTCGTCCTCGTTGGGATCCGGCCTCGAAATTGACGAAGCACCCGCCGCCCCTCCCTGTCCTGTCTCCCAACAACGTTCCGACGACGACTCTTCTTTCGTGTTCGACAATCCCGCCGACTGAACCCCCCCATCGCTCGAAGCGTGGGGCAAACAGCCCTTCCCCCCAGAACCTGCGAGAGTGCGCACATCCACGACACGAGGTCGAGACATCGAGCCCGAGACAATACCCCCCCCAAATTAACGATCGATCGATTTACCATGGCTTCGTACGGCCAAGCGGTGCCGGCAGCAGTGCCGCGGCCCGCACCGCACGGCGCAGCGTACGGAGTGCCTGTAGCCATGGCTGCCCCCGGCGCCCCAGCAGGCACCTTCTCGCCCGGGACCAAGATCCAGGTCGGCGGCCACCGCGTGGTGATCCAGAAATACCTGTCCGAGGGCGGGTTTGCCCATGTCTACCTGGTCAAGCTGCCCGCGGCCGTCAACGGGACAGACCATGCCGTGTTGAAGAGGGTAGCCGTGCCGGATAAGGACTCGCTGCGGGGCATGCGCATCGAGGTCGAGACCATGAAGCGGCTCAAGGGCCACAAGGCCATCGTCACATATATGGACTCGCACGCCTCGGAACTGCGTGGCGGCGGCTACGAGGTGTTTCTGCTCATGGAGTACTGTAACGGCGGTGGCTTGATCGACTTTATGAACACACGCCTGCAGCATCGCCTGACCGAGCCCGAGATCCTTAACATCTTTTCGGACGTTGCGGAGGGTGTTGCGTGCATGCACTACCTCCGCCCGCCCTTGCTGCACCGCGACTTGAAGGTCGAGAACGTGCTCATCACGATGAACGGCTCCGTCAGGAAGTTCAAGCTCTGCGATTTTGGCTCGGCTGCTTCACCGCGCCCCGCTCCCACCACCGTCGTCGAGTGCCGCTTGATAGACGAAGATGTGCAAAAGCACACCACCATGCAGTACAGGAGCCCCGAGATGATCGACGTGTACCGGAAGCAGCCCATCGACGAGAAGTCGGATATCTGGGCCCTCGGTGTTCTGCTCTACAAACTGTGCTACTACACCACACCTTTCGAGGAGCAAGGCCAGCTCGCCATTCTCAATGCCAGCTACAAGTTCCCTAGCTACCCCGTCTTCTCAGACAGGTTAAAGAAGCTTATAGGTAAGCCGCCAAGGCTTGACTCTGGCGGTCTCGGAGCGGTACTGATGCCGACATTGCTCTAGCATGGATGCTACGGGAAAACCCGCAGGCGAGGCCGAATATCTACCAGGCTCTCCGTGAGGCCTGTGCTATGCAAGGCCGGGAACCCCCCGTTAAAGACGTGAGTCCTCCCATCGCGCACGGCAAGCTCGAATATCTAACAACTTTCTGCAGATCTACTCCGAGGCGTCGCAAACCGAGCCCCGGGTTCACGCACGACCTCTTCCGTCAGACCAGAAGTCGCCCCCGGTTGTCGGCGCTGTATTCTCTCCGCCCACAGCAAAGCAGCAGTCCATTCCTGAGGTCGAGCGCATGAGGCGAGGCAGGCTGCCCGTGGCGTCTCAATCAGCAGCCCACCCAGCGAGGCCCAATCCATCGCCCCATAAAGTGACCAACGGCGATCCTTTTGCTGCTCTCGACTCAAAGCCCGCTGTGCCGGATGGAGACGAGTTATCGGCTAGGTTTCCGACGCTCGACCAGTTCTCGCTTCTACACGACCATGGTTCCAAGTTTGACTTTGACAATTCTTCTTCTCAGCCCTCTCAGCAGCCAGTGAAAGACTTGTCCCAGCGAGTAGCCGAAAGGCTGGCCGATGAGGCATTTCAGACGAAGCCAAAGCCAAAGCCATCTCCATCTCCATCCCCAGTCCCTCCTCCAGCGGCTCAAAGACAATCGGCTGACCTGAATCGGGCAAACCCTTATTCGGCTACTTCAGAAACACAAAAAGTGTCGCCACCCCTGAAACCTGCATACGCGCCTCCAAAACAGGCCGAGATGAGCCGCGCGTCTGCTATTATCTCAAATATCCCTGAACTGAAAGCTATATCTTCACAAGCTTCACAGCCTTTGTACCAGCCGACTCCCAACAACAATAAGCCGGTCATGGTTTCAACCGGAACTATGACATCGACGCCGCCTCCAGAGCGGCCGTCGAGTTCGCAGTATCAGGCCTACCGCTTTCCAGCTAACGAACGTGAACGAGCATCCAGCATACCTCGGCAGCCCGATACGGGCCCTCCATCCTTGGCCCGTGTTGAAGAACCGAGCGCAACCCGGCCGGGCAACGCCGTGCCGCGGTCTCCCATGTTTCAAGGGCAATCCCAGCCTGCACATATACGCCAACCGTCATCTTCAAGGCCCTCGCTTGAAGGCGGGCGGCCAAGTGCGGACCTACTGGAACCACTAGGAAGGCCGAAGTCACAGGCTGTATCGCGGTCAAGGCCTGTCAGCACCCATCTGGAGTCGAATACGGACTACCTACGCGAGAGAGGGGCTCCCCCGAAGCCTCTCGTATCTTCTGGCCACCCTTCTCCGAGATATTCTATGGAAAAAGACTTACCGCCTCCGCCTGAGCCCGAGGAGGAGACGAATATCGAGTCCAATGTTGAGTTCTTGCGGTCGATGGAAGAGTCGGACCCGAGGAAGAAAGATCGGAGCCACAAACATGGCAAACGGTCGAGTCTCACGTCTCTTGGAGCTGGAACCAAGAGTATTATCGCCGGTAAGTTTAATGGAGCTTTCAAGAGGTTCGAAACCAACTCGACCGGGCCGCCGGTGCCGCGCACACCGTCGCCCCTTAAAGACCTTGAACGGCGGGATCTTACGCCCATTGCGGGTTCCGAGGCGACAGACGGCCGGAGCGATGACGGCCAGGTGCGTGAAGAGGATATGACGCCTGAAATGCGCCGCGAGCAAGAGGCGCGCATGCTTGCGCAGGAGGAAGCTCGCGTCGCGGCTGCACAGGCAGAGCACCGCCAGCGGGTTGCGCAGCGCGGTGCGACAGGGCCGACACCCCTTCCTAAGAGCATCGGCGGCGTGTCGCGAGCCGTTTCGATCCAAAACAAAGTCCAAAGCTTGCTGGGCGAGAGCAATCGCTCTTCGACCAACGCGGTTCATACCGCGCAAGGATATGGCCAATATACAGACGCGGCTGGTCCCCGACCCTCCGGCTCTGGTAGTGATGGGCGGCCGCCGCTGATTCCGCGGAAGAGCATAAGCACGGCTGCCGCACAACCCAGCGCCGCTCCCCGTGCTTCGGTTGATGGCCTGCAACGCGGCCCTCCTTCTGGGAATTCTGTTGATCCCCTGGGGCTGCGGACTGTTAGCTCGGCAGGAGCAGGGAGGCCCATGGCGCCACCAAAACCAACCCATCTCAACAGGAACCCAGCCAGCGGGAGCCTGCCATCGATGGGAACGAGACCCGCATCGCCACCCAAACAGTCGAGTATTAATGCGCCCAAGCTGAGGACGACGGACAGAGACGTGCTGGTTGCTGTTGAACTGCCAGATCAATCGGCGCTGCAGATGACGGCAGCGCAGAAAGACGACTACATCCGTGACTTTCAGAAGCGTTTTCCGAGTCTCACCTCGATTGAGATGGTAGAGCGAGATCTCGGTGCTGAGGCAGCTGGTGCTGAGGGGGCCAGGCCGGGGAGGTGAATATTGAATTGTTGCTCTATTCTTGTCCAAGTGGGGCTGGTGCTGTCACAAAAATGATTCGGCCGGCGAGCGCGAGATATATAGTGTAGCAGCTAATCTGGTTAGAGTGGTGGTTGCTTAAATAATACAGCGGTGGTAGCATTGCAGCGTTGAGCGAAAGCGAAAATATGAATATAGACAGGCATCTAGAATGTTGGGATATACAGAAGTGCTCCTTTTTTCCACTTATGGGACCTGATTACATGTGGTGGATGATGTTTGTTGTGTTCCCTATGCCTTGAACACATGTTGATACCTACTTAGGCAGGTAGGTGGGTGCGATCTCTCCTAGTAATGAGTGGACCGCTGGAGCGGGGTGTGCTGTTGTTGTATGTATACGTTGTGTCGTGGACGAACAGACATTGAACGACGGGAGCCACGAGTCCCATCTTTTTTACCCCCGCGTGTTGAGGAAAAGTCTTGGCAGGGGTAGTAACTCCCGTTCCTGACGGGATTTATGACCAAAAGAGCCGCTCATCATCCTTCCATTTCTCTCTCTCTCACACACAATTTGCGGTTCACTTTTTGCAAATCCCTTTCGAAGAAAAAAATTCACGCCTACGTTACTTACCTTGGTACCTACCCACCTACCCACCTAAATAAGCAAGAAGCAAAACGGAGAGAGCGGAGGAGACGAAGAAAGAAAAAGATAAAAGGAAAGGAAACGGAAAGGGAAGGAAAAAATGACGGGCATCATCACCACGTTCCCCGTCACTGTACATGAATACATACCCAACCCGACAGGACGTCCCAACCACGCAGTCTGCACATACGAATATGGTGTCTCGTCAGATTCGGCAGCGAAGGAAAAGGGAAAAAAGAACGCGAACGCGAACGCATTAGTATTCATCGGTGGCCTGGGGGACGGGCCGCACGGGGTACCCTATGTGCGCGCCATCGCCGCGAAACTTTTATTATCGTCGTCGTCGGCGACAGATGATGCATCTTGGTCCGTCTTTGAGGCGCGCCTGTCGAGTGCCTTTACGGGGTATGGGTTCTCTTCGCTCGCGCAGGATGTAGATGAGTTGGAAGGGTTGGTCAGGTACCTTAGGAAGGATCTGGGGAAAATGAAGGTGGTTTTGATGGGGCATTCGACGGGGTGTCAGGACTGTGTTGCTTATGGGTTAAGAAGGAGGAGAGACAACAACAAAAGACGGGAGGAGGAGCCTGACAAGGAGGAGGAGCTAGATGTGGATGGGTTGATTCTTCAGGGGCCGGTCAGTGACCGCGAGGCGATTGCCATGACGATGGAAAAGGGAGAGATGGAGGAGAGTGTGAGGTTTGCGCTGGCGGCGGTGGAGCGAGGGGAGGGCGCGGATGTCTTCATGCCGAGGGGGTTGTTGCCGGAGCCGTTCAAGGGGGGAAGTCCGGTGACGGCGTATCGGTGGTGGTCGCTGGCGGGGGTTGGGTGAGTTTTTTTTGGTTTTTTTTTTTGGTTTTTTTGGGGGGGCCATCTTCCCAGATCTTCTTTTTTCTCTTTCTTGCCTTTTTTCTTTTCTCTTTTCTTCTTTTGGAGAAAAACCCCTATCCCATTGGTGGTGATGGTCTGATTTTTTGTGTTGTTTTGTGTGACTGCTCAAAAGCTAAAAAGCAAAAAAAGGGGCGATGACGACTTTTTCTCGTCAGATCTACCAGAGGAAAAGCTCACCGAAATCTGGAGCAGCCAGCGGCAGCCGATTCTCATCTTGCCGTCCGGAGAGGACGAGTATACGCCTAAGCATTTGATCGGCGGCGGCATGGTCAATGTTGTGGAGAGGTGGAGGAGCTTCTGCCCGCCTGGAATCGGAAGCGGTCTCAGCGGGCTGATCCCCGGCGCAACCCACCGTGTCGATGATCGCAACGCCCAGGACTGGCTCGCCGCGAGAGTGGTGGGGTTTCTGCAGGGCTTGGAGAAATAAATCATGATCACCCGAATTATTAGGTCTACTACCTAGGTAGGTAGCTATTGGCAGCTCGGGGAACTGGACGAATGCAGTGATTACAAATTGATGGATGAAAGGTTCAATTAATTCCGTATCGAGCGAGCGAGCGAGAGGGAGGTCCCCGCCCGTACTCCGTATCGCCGTTTCCCCTCGGTGGTGTGTGTGGGAAGGGTCGGAGGTCGGCGACCTGGTGAGCGCCACTCCCTGCCGTGTCTCGGCGACCCTTTTTCTGTGCGTGGCGCCCACACGAAGCGACAAGCAGTCAAGGGAAATGGACCGGATTTCATCACACTCATTCTCGCCAACTAAAACAAGTGTCTTGCTATTTAGTTATATATATTCTGGATCCGGTATCCTCTGCAGTTCCTTTTAGCAACAACAACAAAATTGTTAATGAACCATCATCTCTCACAACATCCATCGCCAAATCAATCACCTACCGCCCTCCTACAAATAAAATCAAAATGTGTTTCGGCGCAAAGTGCTCAACCTGCTGTAAGTTTTTTCCTATGCACACACACCCCCCGTAACGTTTCTACACTCCATGTCTCTAATACGGTTTTTTTGGTTTTCATTATATAGCAAAGCAGTCGTGGCGCGGCTGCGGCAGCCACCTGCCCTCCGTGTTCGCCAATGTCAAGGAGGAGGACTGGTGCGTCTGCGAGCCCAAGGTGGAGGTTAACGGCACCAAATACCCGCCCCAGGCCAAGATGGCCATGCCGACCCTGCCGTCGTGGATGAAGTTTGGCGGCGGAAGCAAGGAGACCACCACCGACAACGCTACCGCCGAGGCGGCTAGCAAGACTGCGTAGATTTGGCTGGTGTGTTTGCCTACCTATCTGTATTTTTATGGCCTTAGGTTGCCTACTTAGGTATATTGCCGTCAAGGATGGAACGGAATGCCTAGAACTAGTTTTATTTGAAGAAAACTTACTCATATTCCCCGTTCGGGTGCTGCCGGCAAGCATCGGGCCCGTGCACCACTACAGCTTACGAGCACCCCCTTGTCCGCTGTAATCAGTCCTTATCACTGACACCGCTAGATTATGATTCGTCACTGTTTCCCGTTTCTCAAGATAGCACTGCTGGTCGGAAATAAAATAAAAAAATTTAAAAGAGAAAAGGAAAAGAGGAAACCTGGCATGCATTGCAGGTATAACCCCAACCACTGCCGCCGCCACGATGGTCTTATTCTTCTCCCCCGCCGCCATCTGCCTCGTGTTGTCGATCGGCCTTCTCGTCGGCGATGTCGTCGTGCGGCGGGCCCTCTTATCGCCCCTCAACAAGATCCCGGGCCCGCGGCATGCCCGCTTCACGTCTCTTGTTCTGGTTTGGCACGAGTTCCGCGCCGGCAGGACTGCGTACATTCACCGTCTGCACCAGCGGTACGGTCCTGCCGTGCGGGTGGGCCCCAACGAGGTCGTCTTCGCCTCCGCCGCCGCCGTCAAGGAGATTTACTGCTCGGGAGGCAGCGGCTATGACAAAACACCCTTCTATGACATATTCAAGGTGTATGGGAGAAGGTATGTGGTCTTGCGCTCTCGTCCGTTGCTTATTTCTCATTTCTCTTTCTTTTCTTGCGTATTTTTATATGTATATGTGTGAAAAAAGTAGGGGGTGGCAAACTTGATATGGTAGTAGTTTTGACAGTGGTGCGTGACAGGACCATGTTCACCACGTTGAATAAGGACGACGTGAGTTGCAGGGCCATCTAGTACTTTCTTGAAGGTGTGCCGCTGACTGCGAAATATCTTGTCCTAGCATGCGAAGAAAAAGCGCGTGTTGGCTGACCGATATGCCAACACGAACGTTGTGCGGCAGCCCTCACTCGATGGCATTGCACAGCGGGCTACCAACTTTGTCAAGAGGTGTTTCGGATCCGTGGGCGGAAGTCTCGATCTTTATGTATGTTCTAGGTCTCATGGTATACTTGCTTACATGTATTTTGAGAGACGTTAACAACCTGCTCTGCCACAGATCTGTACGTCCTTTCCACAGATAGCTGGTCAGCTTCTGACTCGAAGCCCCTAATGACCGCGTATGTCTCTAATTTATCTGCATCTAGACCTTCACTCGTACGCATTCGATTGCGTAACCCACCATCTATTTCACCCGCACGGAACGGACTCGCTCAACAGCCAACATGATGAGGAAATCATGCGCGAGGTGACGTTTGACGACAGCCTGCAGAGTAAGTTGCCCGTCTGTACAACCCACAGCCTACCAACCAGACGAAACTGCCTTGGTCTTCTTCTTACACCAATATAGACCGGCTTGTCGGGTACTATAGTCCTACGCTTCACAAAATGTTCGGCAAGATCCTCTACTGGTTCGCGAAACCTCGGGAGACGCCGCTGGCAGACGGCTTCGTGCTTGGTACCAGCGCCAAGACGGATGCCGCATCCTTCACTCTCCTGAACCGTCTGCAAGAGCCGGGCTCCAAGCATGACAGTCTGGACATCGCTGCCGAGTGTCTCGACCACATGGCTGCTGGTATCGATACAACCGGCGATGCTTTGTGCTTCTTGATGTGGGAGCTCTCCCAGCCGGCATCCTTCCAATACCAAACAAAACTTCGGGAAGAACTTTTGGCCAACCCAGGGGCACCTTTTGACAAACTCCCGTACCTCGACGCTGTGGTCATGGAGGGCCTGCGATGCTTCCCACCTATCCCAATGTCGCTCCCTCGCTATGTTCCCCGCGGAGGCCGCGTCATCGACGGCTATTCCGTGCCTGAGGGGACAATAGTCAGTTGCCAAGCTTACTCGGTGCAGAAGACCGATCACAATGTGTTTCCGAACCCGGATGACTTCAGCCCGGACCGATGGCTGGAGCCGACGGGAGATGCCGAGAGAAAAAGACTCTTCTTCGCATTTGCCAACGGGGGACGGGGCTGTGTTGGCAAGCAGTACGAGATCCCCCACAAATTATGAAGCTGTAAGACCCTTGCGACTCGACTCGCTAACATATAGCTTGTTCCCTAGCCTTGCCCTCGCCGAAATGAAGTTGTTGTTGCAAGCCGTCTACTCCAAGTTCACTACGCGTCCGGACGATAAGATGACGGCCGAGTCGATGGAAATGTCGGACCAGCTCATCTCGTCGCGCCCACGTGGACAGAGGTGCTTGCTAAGGTTCGACCCGCTCAGTCCTCCTATGTAGGGCTCGTGTAGGTTGGATGCAACAGGATCACGACAGTCGTAGGCCAAACGGTTGGCTGTTCTTACTGCCGCGATCCAAGCCCAAACTTTCTGCGGGGCTCATTTGTACATACATACTTAGGTAATGCCTAAGCAACTGAGCCTGCTAAGTTACGAGGCAATGATAAAGCAGGGCAAGTTTGGCTTTGCCGCCCCGCCTCAAAGAAGTTGAGAGGGTCGGGCTGGGCGCAGAAAGCCCGAGAAAGCAAGCCCAACAGCCTTTGACAGAATCTTGGTCTCTTATCGGACATGAAACGAAGCTCGCCCGAAAGCGCTGGTCATCATCAGCATATGACATAACCTACATAATGCAAGACAGAGCTTCAAGGGACTGCGAAAGAAATAAAAGTTGTCGTCGACGAGGATGTTTGCTCGTTTGCTGGTACTGAAAATATTAGTTTCAGGATATATTTCTCACTTCAATTTTTGAAAGCAGCAGCCCGAAACGCCCCAGAAGACCTCGAACAATAGGAATCCTTCGACAGGGGCGGTTGGGCACTGTCAAGTTTCTTGTCTTTGTTTCGAGTACGACGGTAGGTAGGCACGGGCGAAAGGGGGGGGTGGGTGCGGCTGCATGGCTGCCAAGACATCCAGGCCACTTGACCTGACATGCGCAAACAAAGGGCGGACGGAAATCCAACAAAAAAACAGAAAAGAAAAATTGTGGGGAGAGAAACAGGAGCCTGACGTTTTTTTGGAACCGAGGCTGACAACAAGATGCCTAAACCTCCCGCCTACAGTACCGAGTGTGTAAAATAGAAGAATAGAACCTACAAACCGGTAAAAAAAAAATGGTTGAACTCCAAGGGAAACATGGGAATTTCGACAAAGGATTTTTTTTTCTTACCACACGGTTTCACGTAGCGCCGGCAACAGCTTCGGGCCAGCGCTGCCGTTCCCCCTCCTCCCCCGCTATATTGCCCAGATGCAGGCGGGCAAGCAGACAGGTAGGCGAGTCATAGACACAGGCGGTTGGGGCAAAGTCAATGGTCAAACGTCAGGCTTTTTGCAGGCTCATACGCCTTTAGCGAGGACATGGGGCGATGAGACAGCGGGGACGGCGGGTCTCCAAGGGGTGGGCTGGCTGGGCTAGCGTTGGCGCCTCAGGCGCGAATCCCAAGGATGCCGACTTTGGCTTGCTTGGGACAGCGCTTTCTCCATCTCCTCCGGCCATGGTTTCCTTACCTTTTTTTTGCTCTTGCACCAAAAAAACTTTCCCCCAACACCCTCATCTCTTTCGCAAAACCTCTACTTAAGAGAATCAGGCCACCGCCAAACCTCGTCCTTGTCCTCGAATCCGAAAGGCGTCTTGATCTATCTCGAGCTGAGAACCCTGCACTTCCGCACCCCCTGAAAGTAGCTGCCTCCTCAGTACTCCGTAGCCGGGAAGACGTCCTTCCAGTACCCACTCGACCTGGGCTCATCCACCATCCACCACAAGATTCGACGCAAAGAGGGAATAAAAAAATCCCTTCGCATCTGATCGCTTGTCGCCTCAACCCGGCTACTCTTCGCTCTGCCCACACTTGCACACCGTCCTCCTCAGGGGAGAAAAAAACAGCAAACCGACACACAACACATAAGCTCGTCACGCAACAAGGCGTTGTTTATGTATCAGCACAGCCAGAACTCCGTCTTCCGACACTCTCCTCCAGTCAAGCTGCATCCATTTCGCATATCGCGGAAACCTTGTAGCCCCGAGCTCAGTCCCGACGGTTGAAATATTCTCGCCCACAGTCCAACCCAGCGTTAATGCCTACCCACCATAACCACCATCAGGTCTACCCTATGTCAACGCAAAGTCCGGTTTCTTACTGACCCCGCGTCTCCTTACGCCCTTCTTCGCAACTACCTCCCGCGTAGCAAGCCCAGCCTATTCATGCTGCTTCCGACCAGTCAGCTTTGCTAGACCTCCATTCACGTCCCGAGACTCCTCCTATCGAGCCTCCCAGAAACCCCAGAAAATCACATCCGTCGCCCCTCCGACTACTTTAGCTTCTCCACATCGATCTTCTCCGTCAAGAAACCGCCAAGATGTCTCTCATTAACGTTCGCCGCGACAACAAGGATCCGTTCTATCGCTACAAGATGGAACGGATTAACACCAAGATCGAGGGCAAGGGAAACGGCATCAAGACTGTTGTTGTCAACCTGAGCAGTGTCGCCCAGTCCCTGGCTCGCCCCGGTGCCTACTTGATCAAGTACTTCGGCTTCGAGCTCGGCGCCCAGACCAACATCGATCCTGCCGATGACCGCTGGATCATCAACGGCGCCCATGAGGCCAGCAAGCTCCAGGAGTTGCTCGATGGGTTCATCGCCAAGTTTGTCCTTTGCAAGGGCTGCAAGAATCCCGAGACCGTCGTCCACATCGTTGATGGAAAAATCTTGCTCGATTGCAAGGCCTGCGGCCACCGCTCATCCGTCGAGCCCCAGCTCAAGCTTACCGGCTTCATTCTCAAGAATGTGCCGAAGAAGGGCAAGAAGGACAAGGCCGAGCGCAAGGCTGCCCGCAAGGCGAAGCAGAACGGCACTGCCAACGGCTCTGGAGCTGACGACAACTCCGACCAGGCCTCGCCCAACGGCAACGGCAACGGCAACGGCGAGGACAAGTATGGCGACATCGCTAGCGACGATGATGAGCTCACGCGCAAGATCAAGACTGAGGCGCAGAGTATCGACATGAAGGGGGCTGCTGTCAGAGACGATGACTGGGCTGTGGACATGAGCGCCGAGGCCGTCAAGGCTCGCGCGGAGCAGCTGCCTGGTGAGTTCAAGGCCAGGCTTGCTCTGAATGGCGAAGAGGACGACGAGGAGGGTGAGGGCGGTGGTGACACCGTCTACGACCAGTTGGGCACATGGATCCAGGAGCAAGCCGAGGAGAAGGGTAGCATTGACAAGGTCGAGGACGTCGATATCTTTATCAAGGCAAAGGAACTGGGCATCGAGACCAAGCATCGCACTGTTCTTGTTCTCATCCAGACCATCTTTGACGAGAACATCACTACCCAGATTGCTAAACGCGCCCCCATGCTAAAGCGGGTAAGTCAACCTAAAGACAAGTACAGGGAAAGAAGAGTAATACTAACCTTGACCAGATTGTGCTTGACTCGGAGCGTCACCAGAAGGCCGTTCTCGGCGGCACTGAGCGCCTTCTTGGCCAGCTCAGCGCCCAGGACCCCGAGATCTTTAACAAGGTTGTCAAGATCCTGCAACAATACTATGCTCTCGACATCGTTCCCGAGCCTGTCATCGTCAAGTGGGGCTCCAAGGCCTCCAAGAAGTATGTCGATCTGGCTACCTCTAAGAAGGTTCGCAAGGCTGCCGAGCCTTTCCTTACCTGGCTCGCCGAGGCTGAGGAGGAGGAGGATGACGACGACGAGGACGACGAGTAAAATGTCGGATGTATGTTACGACGCTATTTAAATCGGACTCACAACCATGCTTTGTTACCCCGGAAGATCGTCACTAGCTGGCTGCTTTCACGAAAATTTGGTTTTGCATTTCAGGCACAACACAGACACAGTCTCTACCACTAGCTTGCTTCGTGTGAGGAGGAAGAGAAAAGGGGCACTAAACGTCCTCCAGAGAAATTTTGCTTTCGCAATCGGTTTTGGGGGGTCGAGAGGGCCATGCAAACACAAAAGCTTTTTTTTTATGCCTATAACCAAATCTTGGATGGCTCTACAGAAAAAAAGGTTGAAATTGCGTTGTTGCTTGTATGGCTATTTCATGAATGGTTTCCCGCTAGAAATCAACCCGGAGGAGAGGAAAGGCGTGATGGGAAGTTTTTAGACTCAATGCACTTTAATAAACATGCCACACATTGGTCATTCTCTACCCCTAAGCGCGTAACATTGAATATGAATGAATGAGGGCAGGATTCATTGGTGGTCAAGTCTGATTATGGTGTAAGGTGAACGAACGAATGCAAGCTATCCAGATAGCTTTGTGGTGATTCGATTCCCGCTTGGTTTATAGATATCACAGAAACAGGTAGTTAGGTATCTTTTGTAGTTGTTGCGAGGTCAACACCTGGTAATGAGCCATTGGTCTCTTCTCTCTGGCTTTCTGCTTTTACTTATCCTGCCGTGCATATACATGCCCATATGTGTGTGTGTGTGTGTGTGTGTGTGTGTGTTGTGCGTGTTGTGCGTGTTGTGCGTGTACACTACACTACACTACACATATAAGTAGTATTCTTCTCTTTTCCTTCTCTTCCCCTCTTCTTTTCCTTCTCTTTCCCTCTTCTTTTCCTTTCCTTTCCTTTTCCCTTCCTTCCCTTCCTTTCTCTTTCCGTCTTTCTTCTTTTTTCTCTGCTCCCCTCTGGTGAATGCTCTGGTGAGTAATTTTCCCTGCCACAAGGTGGGTGGGATACGGTATTCCTAGGAGCTGGTACTTCTTAATGAATGAAAGAAATTAACCTCGAGGTTTCTCAAGAAAACGGGATGCCTGCTCCCGTCCTTTCTAAGCTCCAAGATGGTCATGTTGTCGATTATCCGAGACAATTATGAACCTGCAATAAGGGAATTTCAGGTCATCGGTGGTCTATCTCATTACCCAGGTACCAAGATATATACCGAGGCATGTGCCTAAACTCTTCTACATATAGGAATGACAATGACGAGGCCGAAATATCTACCTTGCTAGTTAGCTAGCTAACTAACACCTCCCGTTAACCTTAGCATGCTGTATTGCTGCCTGGTGGTAAGATGAGAAGTTGAATGTGATTCGGCAATATCCATGATAATAACAGCCCCTGAGTGTCCTTTCCTCTTTGCAATATCTCGATCATCCTATAGCTTGGTAAGAAGAATAAAAGGAAGACGTAATTCAGTAGTGCCCTTAGTAGCCGCAATCCCCGAGTGTCCTATTCATAGTGGCTCGATTGCCCCCCCCAATTACAGAGACTCCCAGCCAGAAGAAGAAAAATCGGCGCAGAAACTCAACGCACTTTGTGGCGGTGCCAATGAGCAAAGTCCAACATAAAAACCCTAACATTCACATCCACCCCGCAACCGAAAATGATTATCCGGTGGTTGCGAAGGAACACGGCCCCCACATTTAGGTGACTGCTCGTCGCAAGCAAAGAAAAGAACTGCAGAAAAAGAAATGACCATTCGCCGCTTTCAAGAGACCGATGGAAGAAGTATCGACGTGAAAACCAGGCTGGGGACGGAAATCCGGCCCATGCCCTTTATGAGAAGGGCCGTGGGAGTTTTACCACTTCTCCGCGGGGCCGGCGGTGTTCTGCGCAGCCGTTGGATCGGCCCAGTCAGGTACTGAACCGTAGCCGTTGCCGTCGTTCCATCCTTGACCCCGGTAAGAAGCAGGATTGCTGTTCTGAGAAGCCGGAGTGGGCGCAGCAGACCAGCTTCCCGGCATCTTGCTGCTATGTTGGTTCCCATTGTTGGCAACTGGAGCGGGCTCTGCCCAGTCACTCCCACGTATTGGGTTCCATGAAGGCTTCGGCGTAACCCACACGTCTGCGGGACTCTTGGGTTTTGCAGAATGGTTACCAACGCTACCCCGACGGCTTCCCTGACTGTTCCCAGGTTTGTTCCACTCGCTCGAGGCTTGTCTGCCATTTTGGCTGCCAGCTGCCCAGCTGGTACCTCCTCCATTATTTTGATTACCAGTATCCCAGGATTTGTTTCGTCTGTTGTTGGAAGAAGGCTTTCCAGTTTGACTGCCAGCTCCCCAGTCGGTATTTTCTCCCCTGATGGAGGAAGGTTTGCCGTTCTGGTTGCTGCCAGCTCCCCAATCGGTATTTCCTCCCCTGTTGGAGGAAGGCTTGCCGGTCTGGTTGTCGTTGCCCCATGCCTCGCCATTATTTGAAGGTGGCTTGCCGTTCTGGCTGTTGCTAGCCCAGCCATCACCACCACTGTTGGAAGGCGGCTTATCACTCTTATTTCCGTCGTTCCAGTCACCGCTTTCCTTGTTGGAGGCTGGCTTTTCTTCCTGGTTGTCGTTTGCGCCCCAACCGCCGTCGCCATTGTTGTCACCTCCCCAGTCACCGTCGGCGCCGTCGTTTGAAGCCGGCTTGTCATTCTGAGCGCCACTGGCCCAAGTATCACCTCCTTCGTTGCCTTTATTGCCTCTCTTATCATTCCCAGCTCCGTTCTTCCGAGATCCCTTGCCACGCTTTGAGCCAGAGCCGTTCTGAGCTTGAGGATTCGCTCCCGACATGAAGGTTCCAGCTGGCAAGCCGGAAAGTCCTACTGGCGGACCACTCTGTTGCGGTGTCCTGTTGTCACCTGATCCCCACTGCTGCTGAAATTGGGGGCTCGAGGGCTGTTGCCAGGGCGTTGGTGGTTTCGACGGATAGCCGTGGGCGGGTGGTGGAAACCCATAAACGGGACCGTGATGTTGTATGGAATGGGGAGTGTGGCCGGGGTGAACATGATGCATGTTACCGTACGCTGGCTGGTTTTCGGGCATGACTCCCCAGTTGTACGGGGCGTTGAGAGGATGATATGAGCCAGGGGCGGCCATGGGTTGGGACGTATGCGGGCGAGGGTACAGTGACGCAAAGGGATTGCCCCAGTAGGGTCCGTGATACATGCGGCAGATTCCCTGCTGGCTGTCGACAAAGGCATTGGGCCGCGGATCCAGAGTCGGGTCTTCAACAGTATGCTCAATTTGAAGAACTTGAGCACGGACTGGCATGATCAGGTTGGGTTCTCGGATTTCAGTAGGCGGAAATGGCGTATACCGATTCTGAGGTTCCTTTAAAGACTTAGGCGCCTGCGTGTCCTGTTTTCCTTTCCCGGACTGTGAATTTTTGGAGTCTTGAGCCTTCTCAGCTTTCTCGACCTTCTTGGAGTTTCCACCATCTGTCTTTGGCTGCCCATCTTTGTTGGGCTTATTCTTGTCCTTCCCCTTTTGGTTTTTCTGGCCCTGTTGACTCTTGTTGTTTTGCTGCTGTTTTGCTTTCTTGGGAGGCGTCGGGTCAGAGTCTGATCCTGAAGCTGACTCGGATTCAGCGCCAGTTGAATCCGCCGCCAGAGTCGTATCGCTGTCGCATTGCGTTTCCTTTTTCTTGCCCTGCTTTCCCTGCTTTCCCTGCCTGCCTTTGCCGGCCTCACTGTTCTTGTGCTTGCCATTTTCACTGTCCTTACACTTGGCGGCCATCTTCAGGATGTACTTTCGCCCTTCTGTACAGTCTTTGCAAGTACACTTTGGGTCAGGATGTAGGTCCATCCTCACCCCATCGATGACGACTTTCAGCGATGGTTCGGCCTCGGAATCTGATTCAGAGTCGCTTGATTCCTGCTGAACACTCTTGCGCCTGGCGTGCCCAACCGGCTTGTAGTACACGGCAACATCCTGTTCCTGGATTCAGTTGCGCTCATCGCCAGTGGTTCTGAAAATAAGATACAGACCTCGCTTGGGCCCCCGAAGGTTGAATTTGAGCGTCTCGGGGATGACGTCCCGGGAGTTGCTGGCCCAAATCTCACCTTTTTGATGCTGGAGCTGCGAGGCCTCGACGCGTTCTCCGTATTTCTCGAATTTCGCGGGATCGTCACAGTCAGTGTCTCCGTGTCTGTCTCCTCGTCTGCCGAGAGCTCAACCTGAGCGCGAACGACTCGCGAATTTGCCCGTTTCGGGAGATTCTGGCCAATCACCCACTCGGCAAATGAATTGGGCGGCATGGTGACAGCTTCTTGTTTTTGACAGCTTTTTCAGACGTTATGGTTCAGGAAGTGATGGGAAGTACAGAGTGAGAGGTTTTGATGAAAAAGAAAATCAAGTCAAGCAGTAGCTGGGGGTTTACAGCCTGGTGAAAACCATGGCCATCTGTGTGGTACCGCGCGATTACCGAGGGTGAAGTGCAGAGGGGAGTTCTGCAAAACGGTGAGAAGGGAATGGCAACGAGAAGGGGATGCCTGTCGGTCCCGATTGCGGGGAGCGAAGGAAGTGACCACCCGTATCGGATGAAGTAGGTGGGCTTGATAATCAACCGCGCAGATCAGGTGTTCGAAATAGTCGAGCTGAGTTGCGGTGGCGTGATCGGCCGGTCGGCGATGTGTGTGGGTGAAATCGCGAAGAAGCTTTAAGAGTGTGCGCGTGGGGGAGTTGACCGGTCGGTGGCTCTCGAGGGAGGAAAAGGAAGTCGCGACTGCCTCTTTATCGAAGTACACTAACCGCAGTACCTGCCCGCCCAGGTACCTCGACAGCAACTTTCATCGCTCCTTCACGACAAACTGGAAGTTCAAATTTGGCTTTACCGTGCCATGTAAACCACCGCCAGGGAAAAGGTACACATAGACAGTCGCTTGAGAAAACAAGAATATAGTATCGTATCAAACAGCCGCCCACAACATCCGACGACAGACACCCCCCCCCTCCCCTCCCCCTCCTCAAAGCTTCGCCCTCTCCCTCTCCTCCCGCTTAGCCCAGTAACGATTAGTCCTCACATTCTGCCAAAAATTCCACGTCCCGATAACCACAGCAGCAGGCGGACACAGCAACAGCGCCAAGCTCCACCAGCTCGGGCTCGCCGCCTCGATCTCGCTCATCGCCCTCTGCACCTCCATCGCGAGCTCCTCACGGCCGTGGTCATTCCAGACCACCACGCCCCTTCCCCTACCGCCGCGAGCCTGACACCTCGCCGCCTTGACCCTTACATCCCCCTGGCTCTTCACCCTGTTCTCGGCGTCCTCCTCCGTGAGATGCTCATCCCGCGCGCGGAGGCGCTGCATCTGGACCTTAGGATCTCTCACCGCGACGACCATGACGGTCCCACAGAACCGGTCCAGCCTGCCCTCGAACAGGAGCGGCACGTCGAGCACGACAGCCCGATGGCCGGCAAAATACGCGCGCGCCGCCGCGAAGAACATGGCGCGCCGCACCGCCGGATGGACGATCCCGTTCAGGACGGCGCGGTTCTTGCGCGCCGTGGGCTCATCCCCAAAAACCTGGCGGCCGAGCGCCGGCCGGTTCAGAGGCCTGCCTTTCCCCGTCGGCCCGGCTTCGGGCATGGTGTCACTGGCCGGCACGAGCACGCTGGGCCCAAAGTGCGCCACGATGGCCCGGTATCCCTTTGTGCCGGGCTCGACGACCTCGCGCGCCAGCACGTCGGCGTCGATGATGGGGAGTGAATAGGGCGGCGATGAGAGCAGACTTGACACGGTCGACTTGCCCGTCGCAATGGACCCGGTCAGGCCGATGAGAAGCATTTTTTGGTGTTTGGAGCAAAAACAAGTGTTACAGATTGATCGGTGTTGATCGGAAGGTGTCTAAGCTGTAGGTGTAATGGCCATGTAAGTAGTTTGCTGTGATATGAGATTGGCGGCTTGTTGTGTAAGTGGTGTGTAAGTTGTCGTCAGTTCCATGGCGTGTATAATGCGGGGTGGATCGTGATCTCCAAAAACAACCCCTGGACGGAAACAGCAGCCGAGCTTAAACGATTTCCTTCATCACACAGACCAGGCTGCTAACAGTTTCTTACGTTTCTTACCCCGCACCAGCGTCAATCTGTTAGTTCAAAGCACATGTCACAACCGACCATGCAGCAAGAAAGGGGACATTTTCAGCCTCATTTTGACATTCATTCACGTCAAGCCTTGGCCGGAAAGACGTGTGCATCATGTCCTTGAGACATGGCAAATAAGTCCTCTTAGATTGTCCCATCATGAAGTACGTTAATGATATCCACCTAACTGATGAAGATGATAAAGGAAAAGTCCAGCAAATAAGTCGCTCCATAGCAAAATCCGCGTTCGCATCGTCCTCTTGATTTGGTGCTTCAGGCCAATAACCCCACGCACGCCTGTAGCATATCTCGAATCAAGCATTGGAAAACCTCTTTCCGCTGTTATAATCCCTCTCCTTCCGTGATGTGTAGTCGTTAACTCCCCAAGCGCTATGCGAACGAAATCGAAAGAAAGAGACGAATGGGAAACCGCCTGGTGGCTCTTCCTATAAGGAATTCCTGTCAGCTGGGCTATATCCTTCTTGAGTGATGCAATTTCTGCATACCGACTGATTCAAATTCCCGAGCGTACAGCATAAAATACGCCATTATGCGTACGACGCCAGTAAGTGTCGTCAAGACGGTCGATAGTCAGGCGGCTGCGGATTGTCCAGGTTCCGTCCAGTTCCCGCACCCGGTATTCGCGGTGAGGGTTGTCATCAGCGGGCCGGATATCCTGCGGCTCGTCGACGTTGCTGTCATAAGCAATGTGCGCTTGTTGAGCCGCCACCTCACTGGCAGTGAGACCGATACCTGTGGTAGGCTCCGGAGACACCCCAGGCGGCAGGTGTGTAGATATCGAAGGGTGATTACCTGGGTAGACAATTGGATAGCCCCTTATCATCATACTAGCGGGTGCACTGGATCCCTGCATTACTACCGGCTGCATGGACTGCTGTGGGAGCGGCTGTCCGACCGGTTGCTGCACGACGACTGACGTGATAGGTGCGGTGACCGGGGCCACATAGTGATAGCCATGCTGGAGAGGAATGTCTCTTCCGCCGACCTGGAAATACTTCCTGTCAGCAATAATTCCACGATGAACAAGCTGATAGGCTTGCTTGATGACAGTGTGTGCGACAAAAAAGATCACTGTAATGAGCCGAGAGCGAAGTACAGACATGTGGCCCCATCAGAATGAGCGCAAGTGAAGTGAATACGTGTGCGTGTTAGTCGTAGGCCACACTTGCATACGTCTCAGCAAATCCCGAGAACATTCCCACTAGAACCAGTGTATTCGTAGGGATAAATGATGGCGTATAACCCCAACATAAGTGAGAATCACGAACCGGGACAAGCATCTGGTGCTGAGCAGAGACTTGGGGGTGATACTGAGGAGGATATGGCAGTCCGCAAGCGCTGTCAAATTGCGGAATGTATTCGTGGACCTGAGCGCCATTGCTGGTGTCGGGGACTTGTGGCTGGAAATGCACACTCGTTTTGTTGGGCGTCGGATATGGAGGAACTGTTCTGGCGCATGGCTCCCCCGACGGAGCCATGGTATATGCCTGGGAGGGAGGAAATACTTCCAGTGGAACTAGAAATGGGACGGCTATCGATGATACAGGAGGAGGAGCAGGGTTGGGATATGAAAACTCTTGTTGAACCGCTGGGCTGGCTTGTATGTTGTGGTTCTGACGGGGGGGAGCCTGCGGAGATGGCTGGGCTTGTACCCTTGGGCCTTCTCTACGACGATGGTGCTCCTCGACAGTATGATAGTAGCGAGATGGCCCAGGCCGAGACGTTTCGCGTCGGCGCTCAAATCTCTCTGGCGATCGTCGAGGCGATTCTGGCCGACGATGGATTCTGACTGGCGACCTAAGACGGGCTGCAGGCGAGGAGTCGTACTCATCGAAGTGTACATGTCTGCCCGGTCCTGGTGATCTCGTGGATTCGCGGTCGTATCGTGGCGGCATTGTTGGAAGAGCCCAGTTCGCAGCAAACACTTGGGGAGTCGGACGCTTTTGGAACGAAGGGGAGCATAAGAGGAAGGAGCGAGGCAAGAGGCGAGTCGGTGCCGAATCGAACGAGCGGTCGCAGAGATGGCCGACTCAAAACCAGTGCCAACCAAGCTCGGGAGAAGGAAAATCTCTGTTGGTGGAAAAGAAACATAAATGACTGATGTAGCAGAGCTTGTCTGCCATCAATGCTGGGAAGTGAATTACCTCCACTCGTTGGCCACATGGCACGTTTTGAGCGACTCCATCTGAAGTTGCGGCGCGCTGGCAACTCTGCCCCGCAGGTGCACTGGCAGCCAAAACACGTCGCGAGCAGTTGCAAGTGAAACGAGATGTGGTGATGACAAAAGAGAAAATAACCAACTCACGATTTGCTCGAGAATCCACGCTTGTCCGTTCCAGACATATCGATACTGACACACCCGTCGAGGTTCAGAAACGTACTTGGCGTCCGAAAAGGGGAAGCAAGGAAGACACATTGTACGGGAACTAGGTAGGTGGGGGGACCTTTTGGGAATGAATTTCTACGTATCGCTGAAGTCTCGTGGTAAGATGAGGGTCGGGTTGGGGGTGGTGATGACATGGAAGGTGCACGAGAGAAGGTCACGCGCCTTCCTCTCGACTTCAAGGGGCATGTTCTGGATTTATACGAGCCAAAAGTCCTTATAAGCCCTCATCTAAGATGAATTATCTGAACGTTGAATACCGTAACCATCAAACAATAGGCAGTTTTCTAATTGGTTTCTATCGAGCTGCCGTGCGTACCCAAATAGCCCACCAACCCCCTTTTCGAAGTTTTACACACTATTATTTTATTCATTTGAGCACAATAGTTTTAAATTAGACCTTGTATGATTTCTGGTATTATTATTATAAAGTGAGGTTGTTATATTTGTGAATATTACCTAGGCACGGAAGCATATTTCTGAACGGCTCATCAATGCTTGGACGTAGGGAACAGCACAACATACGAATGTCCTCCTGCATATGATCCTACAATGATAATTATCTCCAATTTCAGTGCTGTGGAGTGGCCCGTTCATCTTTACGCACTATTATCAAGTTGCTCGTTCCTACTTCTAGATCTTTGAGGCCCACACCACTTCGTGGTCTCTCCATCAAGTTTAACTAACACGAAATCAGCAACCCATGCAAAACCCTGCCTAAAAGGAGGGCGTGTGTGGTGGCTGCATATCTAGCATATGTGACCATGCTCTAAATTCCGAGGGGACCAACCGGGAAACCTACACTTCCGTCTCAGCGGCTTATTCTCCTTCAAAGCCAGTTTACGTTCTGCAATCTCACCTAGCTAGCAGCGTCTCGAGGACCGTCGGGTTCAAAAAAACTGATCCATGAGAGCCTGGGAATGCTCCAACTGTAGCTTTTCCAGCCGCTGCACCTCGCGGCAGTTCTGATAGAAGTCCAGTTGATCCCGCTGCCATCGTCAGTTCTT
The DNA here is from genome assembly GCA_033439775.1 of Podospora didyma. NCBI lineage: Eukaryota > Fungi > Ascomycota > Sordariomycetes > Sordariales > Podosporaceae > Podospora > Podospora didyma. Next base: position 1,717,983 of record JAULSW010000007.1, read on the forward strand.
CTTCTGTTCGATTCAGATCCCACAAAGCTTGCTGCAGGGATGGATAACAGTGATTTTTGGCGTACCCGAATGAGAACCGGAAGTTTTGCTTCTTTCCTGGCTGTCTGCTTCATGTCGACAAAATCTGCGTGGGTGGACAGAAACTTCTAATTTCGGTCTTCACTGCCTAGGCCAGACGTCGTCGAATCGACCATAATGTAAGCCCACTCGGACTCGGTCTGCACCTGCCTCCCCTGCTCATGAGATGACGACAACAGCCTCGCCCTCAGGGCCTGAGCTCGAAGCACAGTATCGGGAGGTTGATCGATGCGATCGAGCTGCGTGAGCAGTGCATCCGTCGAGTAGCCAATGCCGGAAGAATAAGGGCAGAAGTTGACGAGCGCTTCAAAGAATTCACCGACGGCGCAGTCCCAGCCGAGATACAACCACGACATGTCTAACCCTCCGCGTGTCGTGACTTTTTGGTATCTTCATCCTAGGGGAGACGACACGTGAAGCGCTAGCTAACCCACCTTGCCGTCAAAGTCCAACTGGTTTGTGTCCGCAACACCACCACCAACAACAATCTCTGCCATGCCCTTGTTGATATCGCTGTCGAGCTCGCTCTCAATCTGCTTCATCTTCTCGCTGTTCTCTGGCCGGCTTGCCCAGGTGCGAAGTAAGTTGACCCGGTCCCTAAGCTCGGAAGGAATACCCTCCAAGCTGTCGTCGTGCGAAACATACACGTAAACGCCACTAGAATCGATGCAGATAGATCCGATAGACGCGCTGTGAGAAAGGTTCTCCCAGCCGCCCGTCACCAAAGTGTTCGCACTACCGAGCGACGCTTTCTTGGCCTGCCAGACTTTAATACGCTGGGAAACGAAGGTCTCCTTGAGCTGGCCAGGAATAAACTCATGCTTCGTTGGAGAGCTAGCCATGTTTGTTGTAATGCGTTATGTAGTCGAGTGAAGACGTTAGGTAGGTGGGTTAGGAAGGCAATTTAAAGGAACCGAAAGACGTAAAAAATGAAGGCGATGAGGAGGTGGTAAATATGTCCCTGTTTGTTGTACGACACACGAATGGACGAGAAAGATGAGATGAAACTCACCCGGAACCAGATGAAAGGCTTCAAAACCGAGAAAGCACAGCATTTTTGGTCCTCAGTCGTTCGAGAGATCAGACAGAAACCGTCAAAGACCACAAAATAAAATTCATACAGCCAACGTCGGCTTCAAGATTGTAAACCTGCCGCGCATCTACGCCCTCGGTCGAGGCGCTCTATAACCTGAACCGATAATATATATACATACAAATTTTCCATGTGGAGGAGAGATACCCTTCGCTATGCATACCCACCTCCGTGAATCCTGGCCCCAGTTCGTACACGTCAGTCAGGGTAGGGACTTATACAGACAGCTTTAAGAAAGAGAGCTGGGTCTCCGTAGATTAGGATGAAGTTTGGTAAATTTTCGGTTAAGGGGAAACCGGATTGCGTCCGCAGGACATTAGAGATAGCAACTCAGCCATCTGCTTCAAAGTACTTCGTGAGGGTGAGAGTGGCTGTCGGAAGCAGCGTCAAATGTCCGGCGGGCAATCTACAGGCAAAGTTAGCAACGGTACAACCAAACTCCTTGGTGAGCCAAAAAGTGTGGGGTGTTTCCTACTGCCCAAGCTCCGGCCACCGTCGCCACAATTCCTCCCGAAATCAGCATGGGACGGATGCCCCGGGTGCTCTTGAAGAGCATACCGCTAATACCGCCAGCCACGATCGTGTTCGCGGCATCATGCTTCCCCCTTACGTAGCCGATGTACGAGTTGACGCAGTTGTAGCAGATTGCTACCACGCCTGCCGAATTTCCCAGGAACGGGCCGCGCCGAGTGACGGCATTGAGCACCGAGTTCAACCTCAATTTTGGCGGCTGGCCTGCTGACCTCCTCAGCCCTTCCTGCAGCCCCCAGGCGCCACCTAGCGTCAGGGCGGACAAGTATGTGACTCCAGTGCCGTAGCAAAGATCGTCGGTGAAACCGCGGGATGGCAGCACTGATTGAGATCCGGGCAAGTTGGAGAGGGCCGAGTCCTCGAGAGAGATGTATTCTAATGTCTCTTTGTTGAGGCCTGCGAGCGGGCCCAGTTGTGACGGGTCGGCATAGGAGGAGCTGCCGAGGAAGGCATCTACGCCCTGGGCCGAGGAGGTATCGAAGGAGTTAACCGACGGGTAGGAAGAGGTCGTTGTCGGTGCAGCGGGTTCGCTCGTGGCCGACGACGACGACTGTGAAGAGGACGACTTGCGTCCCGTCAGGGCATCCCACAGTCCTGACATGTTCAACGGGAAATAGTATATTAAGGAGCGACGGGGACGGTGTCGGAGCTGGAAAAAATCGATTCGAATCGTAAGAAGGGACAGCTGGATGGTCGTCACCGGCGATTGTTGGGCCCGCAAGCTGGAGGTTCGGCGACGCTGAGATGGAGGCAAGGAATGCAAGAATTAATCGCCGGCCAGCGACCGATAAGAATTGAAGTTCTCAGTTAAGAAAATTTAAAGCTACAGATGGTCCGTGCGCACCAACAGTCGGTGATAGCCGTTACCTAACCCCCCATGTCATTTCACCCGTCCTCTTCTGGTGCTTGTCGAAAGATTAATTAAGAACGACATTCACAAAGCGTCTTGACAATGCAAAACTGAACAAAACAGTTTTGTTGCGAGGTTTCGTAGGTATCTCATCTCTGCTTTGCTGACATAGGGATCCTGCTACAGTTTACAGCAGCTAGATCTTCTTGTGTGGCGCTGACCAGATCCATTGCAAGGTGCACCTGCCTTGTATTCGAGGCGAAGCAACTGAGAAAGCAAAGCAGTGCACGCCAAAATTTCTCTCTCAAAAGTCGCTTTTGCCGTGCAAAGCTGGATTGCCCACAAAAACTGCAGGCAATTACTTCCCTTCGCTACTCAAACGTTCTGCCTGCCTTCCGTTTTCTTTGCACACGGCCAAAGAAGTTAAATAAAAACCCCCTCTTGCTTGATTTTCACTCCCACCGTTTTCGGTCAGTGGGCATGGAGACCGCTTTGATTCCTCAGCAGCATCCGACCAGCACTGGCGGCGCGGATGCTCTGTTATTTGGAGTTGACTCCACGGTTCTTGCCAATGCAAACACCATTACACAATGGTTGTTGAAACAGCCAGAGAATTCTCGTCCTAGGTGAGGCCCCTCCCTGAAAAAAAGGCGCCTAGGAGCAAGGGGCTGGACTAACAGCCAATAGACTCGCTCAGGGACTGTTCGACACGCTTTTGGAAGATGCCTCGCAGTCTCGGCAGCACCATGCTGATGGTAATGCTTGTGTCAAGCTCTGCAGTTTCGTTCAGCAGTGTGCCAAGTCGGCTGATGAGGCGCTGAAGCAATGGGCCTTTGCAGAAGACTTGTCAAAACGGCTGTTCCACTTCTATCTTGAGTGGTATGAGCACGACCCGCACCGAGCCTTGAGACTGACTCTCGATGTTCTTGTGATGTCCTGCAGCATCAATCCGTGGCCTGAAAACGGTCGGGCAATCAAAGATCATATTGTGGACACGCTTGTTGCAATTGCTGCACGCAGGTCCTCCAGACAGCTGACAAAGTCGGGCCTGCAGTGTCTTGATTACCTTTTAAACAAACGTGCAATCAGCATTGATGATGTTGCTCGCATATACAGAGAGACACAGCCATCCGCGGCTGGGTTGTCGGACCTCCTATTGTGGAAATCATTTGTTTTCCACCTCTTTTCCTGGATGGAGCTTCCTTACGTCTGCCCTCTTGCTGGAAAGTGCATTGTCCATATCCTTCAGTTAGAAAGTTTGCCATTGAGCAAAGATGGCCTAGGCCCTATGTTCGGCCCTGAGCTTTGGCAAAGTTGGTTTCAGGAAACCTGCATCAAAAACTCCAGCATGATAGAGCACATCAGGAACTATGTTCTGGTACCTATCTTCAAGGGAAACAAGACGGTCGCTCTCGGATTGCTGGATGCTTTCAATAAGGGGGAGCCCATGAAAGCTGTCAAGAACGAATTGGCCGACCAGTCATTGTTACTTCAGCTGGCTACGCTGGAACTCGGAAAAAGATATGGTTTAGTTGAAGAGCCCAGTGAGTTTGGTTATCAACATTCCCATCCTGAACACAGCTGATTAACCTCGCCCTCGTAGGCAATGATAACGATATTTCTCAGTCGTCAATAACGCATATTGCCCTTCGAGAATCTGTCTTGGATAGCCTTCTTGCACACCCCTCCCCATCCGTTCGGTCAAGCGCCTTTTCCTTGTTGATTTCATCTCAAGCAACAACAAAGTCGTTTTCGGCCGTGGCATTTAGCCTCATCAAGAGGCATCTTGCGACCTTTCATGCTGATTACGATGCCAAATTCCGCAACGAGGTTCTTGGTCTCACGAAGTCTCTTTTTAAGAGAGTCAAAAACGTCATTTCTGTTGTCCAAAGAAGTCTCGTTAACCTCGCCAACCAGGGCGATCAGAGACCTGCTGGAGAGGCTGTTCGCCCAGCACCCAAGAGGAAGCTCGGCCCTGAGGCTGCGCTGAAGGATTATGATGAGGCAAAAGAGATTCTTGACCGCCACGAAGCCTTCTTGAGTTGGTATTTGGGCTTTCTTAAGGGGGAGCTCCTGCCCACGTCATCTTATCAACGACATATCACAGCTGCACGGGCGGCTCTACTGCTTCTTAAGATTGGGAAGCATGCCGGGGCTGCTGACGATGGCATCGACATGGATATGGCCAATATGGTGTCGTCCGATTTTACTTGGATTCGTCTCCTTCTTGATCTCATAATGGACCCATTTGACGATGTCAGAGAAGCTGCTTCGATACTTCTAGGCTTACTTCCTCCAGAAACCACAGGAGCATCCACGGGTTCCACCGAAGGACCTGCGATTCTCATTGAGGTCCTTCAAGAGTTTTGCCTCAGAGCCCAAGCCCTTGCGGATAGAACTGGAAGAGCTGACCACGGAGATGGTGCAGCCCGTTCCCAAGGATTACTTTGCACTTGGCTGAATAAGCCAGAGTCTCAAATTTCCTTCGCTTTGAATATTATCCAGAGTCTCGAGGGCAAAATTTCAAAGGCTGAGCATGACTTAGGTCATGCAGCTATCGAAAACCCAGTGCATGCAGACTTTGCAGCACTCAGGTACGTCTTGACCAGCTTCACGGCTCAGAACCTCTTCTCATGGCTCCCTCAAATAAGTTTTGCTCCTTAAAAGCTAACATAACAAACCACTTAGTTATGTTTGGCAAGTTCTAGTCAGAGCAACGTATCCCGATCACCAGTTGCAGGTTCTTGCCCGGATTCACAGACGCATTGTTGACTGTGCCAAACGTATCTGGCTAGCAGTGAAGCATGTTCTCTGCGATGACTCGCCCGAGGGGCATCTACCTGAGGAACTGGAGGATATTGAGGGCCTAGACACTAAAGACTTGCTGAGCTACAGTTTCCGTGCGGTTCATGAATCAAGGTGGGAATAACCCATTCATAACCACCGCGAGAATCTCCGCTTACAAGCTTCAAGCAATCTATTGCGCCTAGTACTGGGGACATTAAGGCTCGGCTCGGTTCCCGGAGTGCCTTTCCCAGCACCAGATGTCTTTAAGGATGGAGGCTACCTGACCTTTGAGCAACTCGCGAGCCTGAGACATCGCGGTGCATTTTCAACTGTGTCTCTTACTTTCTCAACATGCTGTCAACTCACGCGAAACTTGTTCAATGCCTTCCCGGACGCCGACAGGTCTGATAACTTGCTTCGTGCATGGTACAAGGTAAGCATTCGATATTGGCGGCGCGAGTGTGGGCATCTCTGACAGGTCTTAGGGAACCCTTGACTGTATCATGACACAAGCCTCAACCACCCGGCGATCGGCGGGAATCCCATCTCTCATTGCTGCAATCTTGTCAGCCAATGCAGAATCGCCATCATTTGCTGAGGTGTTTAATACTCTTGGGGATATTGGGAAAAAGACTGTCCGTCTCTCAGAGACTGACGGATCGAATCTGCCTCAAGTCCACGCCCTCAACTGTCTGCGAGAGATTTTCCGAAGCGCCTTATTGAGTAAAAAGGCCGAGAACTTCCTAGGAGAGACTTTGCAGCTTGCTGCAGATAGCTTGAAATCAGAAGTGTAAGCCAAGAGCCTTCCTGGATCTTTCCCGCCCATTTGCTAATCGAAGTCAGGTGGGCAATACGAAACTGTGGTCTTCTTCTCATAAGAAGTCTTATTGACTGCCTTCTCGGAACTGGCGAGAGCAAGGCGATTATTGAATCAGGGTGGGATGGGCACTCAATCCGCATCTCCTATCAAAAATACCCAACCCTGCCAGGAGTGATCTTGAGTCTTCTGCAGTCAGCAGACGGTGTTCTGGACCAACCATCACACTCTGCCGCAGCAGAGGCCGTGTTTCCCGCACTCGACATCATTCGTCGTGCAGGGCCTCCTGAGGAATACCGCGACGAACTGCGGAGTCACATTGAAAGCTATCTTGGTAGCCGTATTTGGCATGTACGAGAAATCGCTGCCAAAACGCTTTGCTCCTTCATGGTTCAGGAAGACTGGGTTCCTGAGATCCAAAAGCTCCTCGTTCAATCTAAGGGACACGCCAATAGGGTCCACGGAACCCTTCTGGCAGCAAGATTCATCATTGAACGCAAGATAGATCTGGGACATGATATCTCACCTGGTAAGCTTACAGAGAGGATGTCAAAACTCAGAGGAGCAGCAGCTGATAAAAAGCGATACAGACTCGATCCCCGTAAGGCTTCTTCTGGAACCACTCACTCATGACGTTGGACCTTTCAACAACTGTCCCGAGATACGAGCAGCTAGCCTCGAAATCCTCAATTTGCTCACAAGTTTCATTTCGGACGGACCTTCTCTCCACTTACCAGTTGACGCCAACTTAACCCCATCAAAACACTCTTTCCCTTCTTCGGCATTACTCGACATGCAAGTTGCATTCAAGGTGGTGTACGACACGGCAGTATCCGGTGATATAAACACCTTGCGGACAGCCGTGTTGCAAATGCTGATAACAGACACGAACACGGCGTGCAGGATGCTCGAGGAGATTCCTGTCGCTTGGGGCGGCGTCGTGAGTGCCAGACGGGAGTTTTGTGTCCTGTACACCGACATTTGCAACAGCCCTACGGTACCAGAAGTCCGGGCCCAGGCACTAACCAACCTCGGGTCTTTAATGATCAGTATCCTGAGCCAAGGAGCACAGGTCGAGCTACCGGGCCCTGAGCACATCGACCGGTTGTGGGCCCATCTCCTAAATGCAGAAATCAACCCTACCCTATCCTGTGCGATTATCGATACAAGTGGTACCCTGATGGCCGCGCTCATATCGTACAACGTAGACAACATTGCAAACATGGATCAAAGGCTGAGAAGTTGGGGAGAGCTGATCGCTGACTCGTTGGCCGTGGAAAATGTAAGCGGTGCACAATGGATCACCTCGTTTGATTCGTGAACTAACGTTATCCGACAGACCTTTGACACAAGATATGCCGCAGTGATGGCGCTTAAATCGTTCTTTGTCGGTTCTAAACACCACAGCTGGGACGCCAGGTATCTACCTGCTCTTTCGGCGCTCTATGATGGCCTGATCGATGACGATGACGACGTTAGAGAGGTTGCGGCCAGTGCTGCTTCCGGCGTCATCGGCAGCCACATGGTGGCCCCGACAGCGGCTGATCGTCTTGTCGTATGGCTGCGGCAGCAATTCGGAGAGCTCGAAGAATTCAGATCACTCTTGACCTGCAGGATAGCGGGTCAAGCATCAGCTTTGAAGGGCGTCCAACTACATTCGGCGCATGAACAGCTTGTTGAGGCCATGGACTTTGATGACTCCTTGTTCGCAGCCGAAGATCATAACCTCTTCATTGACGAAGTCAGGGAAACCTCAAGATGGTGCCAGGCATTGCACGATATTAAGCAATTCAAGGGAGACTCGTCCCTCCAAGACCTGAAGGAGTGGACGGAATCCGGGCTGGCTCGTCTGATACAACTTGCGGAGAAGGAAGACGGGCCTTTGGGCTGGGCCTCAGATCAGCATGTTTTCGCGATATGTGTTCGCATTCTTCTCTCAGCTACCGCAATCGTCTGTGCTGGCGAGCCTTCGACAGTTGGAAACCTCCTGGAGCAATTTAGGGATATCGGAAGCAAGGCGAGGATCCATGGCTCGCTCACAGAGATGGCCATGCCGGAAGTCCCGATTTAAAGATCAGGAGCTGTCTAAGGGTGTCTTCGAGACAGCTTAAACATCGTTTCAACAAAATGTTTCTGTTCTGACTATTTTGGTGATAATGATGGTGTGGACTACTTTGGAGGAGCTATAACCCCCACCCTCTGAAATGCAGCAATGCCTGCCACGGCCCCGGCCCCCGGATCTAACTGCCGACCGGGATACCCGCAAGTGGGACCAGGGGCAGGGGCAGGGCCTCAATAACTTTCAACAGCCGGAGCGTCCGGAGCCACTGGAATGTCTTTTATTTTGAGTCTCAAGGCTGCGCCCTGGATGGAAGGTAACCTTAAACGCTAACAGGTATGATTCGGGCTCAACCACTGCAGGGGCTTGCACATCAATGCCAACAGATAAGCATGTTGCCGGTTTGGCTCAGCTCCAATCACCAGCTTCAGAGCTACCAGCCAGTTTTGGACACCTATCCTCAGAGCCAACGATCCTAAATTCTAAGCAACCACACCCTGACCGACCTAAACGATGAGTATTCAATGTAAAAGTTTCAGAAGTAAGTAAAAAAAAAAGGGGGGGGGAGGGGGGATTATCAGCGTCAAAGTGCGACCAAGTCCAGCGGATATTCGATGCTTTGGTGTTGTTGCGACACCTCACTTGGAGTCGAAGGCGGCCTCCCAGCCGAGGTCCCCGCATCTGGGGCCTTCCTGCTCGGGTGACACGACACCTACAGGCCAATGTCCACTGAAATCCATTCAACCGGACCCATCAAATGCGTTTGGCTACCGTCCTTTGCCACTTTGGCTAGGAAAGAAGAAAAAACGGATGTGGCTGGGGCATTCATGCAGAAGCTTGTGCAGGGCCTGGAGAGCTCCTTGCGCAGACCTTGTCACCTTGTGTGCTTGTCAACTTTTCAGCTCCCGTCTGGCGGTTCACGGACTTCTGACGTCAACTTCTTTTCGATTGGCAGCCCCGACACCGCTTGCTTGCGGGAAGCCTTTCTGGGAGACGTGTCCATAGTATCGTCCCAGTGTATATGCAATCCCTTCACTTGAAGGCAAAAGGGTAGTTTCTTTCCCCACAAAACAGCTACGCCTGCGCCACACAGCGATCTCTTCGCCCCTCTTCTCCACGACCTGTTAGGATTCGGGCTGGTATGGAACACTGAAATACCGCCCGATACGGTCGGGTTGAAAAGCATCAGCTCATCGTACTATCGTCACCAGCGAACCCGGATTCTTCCCATATGGTCCACTGTAGAAACCCGTTTTTAAGGGCCCATAGAGGGCGAAAGACGACTCCATCCCACAGCTTGATTTTGCAGCAACCTGCAGGTTTGATCCGCCCTTGGCAGGCCGGCCACTGTCTTGACCAAGGACCACAGCGAGGAAAAACCCGACATTTTTTTCAAGCAGCCCAGGCAAGCTATCGAGGGTCCATTCCACAGGACCGATCCCTAGAAGAAGGGCCAATGGTATTACAAACATGGAAAGGGGGCGGTCCAACTTGAGTCAACCGCCTGCTACTCAACTCCACAGGAGCCAAGAGCAACCTTGGCCATCGCCGACGTGCATAGATATCATACCCAATACCATCAGCGCCTGACCGAGAGGCCTGCCGAGAGCCGTCCGCATGAGTTTCAGAGACAAGAATGCGCTTGGACAAGTGGTTCCGAGAATGCATAAGGACGCGTCCTAAGGGGTGTTGAGGGGGGAAAAGGAGGTCGTGGTCTTGCGGCCCTCTATTGGCTTTCTCAGTAAGGGAAACTTCCGAGGTGCAGTTGACCTGAAAGGAGCAAGTCAAGTGACTCGCTGTCACGAGATATGCTGAACGTGGACGGTCAGCCGGCAAGGAGCAGGCTTTGGATCCGCCTCACCTGTTCATCTGTCTGTCTGGCCTGGGTCTCGCCTGGAAGTACGCTGGAAACTGGCGGCTGTCAGCTCCACAAATCGACAAAAATAGCAACCCGCCCCAAATCGACCAAGGTGCTTACGTACCCCGGCTTTGCGAAAGAGGAAAGACCCATGAGAATTTAGAAAATCTGCAGCAATCCGCCAAGCCATTGTTTTTCAGCCACCCCTCTTGACACCAGCATTCGTCCACGTGGAGAGAATATTCCTCAAGCGCCACTTCATCTGACGCATCAAACCGTGTCTCATTCACCCTCATTGATACCGTATCTCTCATTTTACCCACACGTGTGATGTGCAGGGTTCTGTCCAACTTCCAAGTAACACATACATTTGCTACCTGGCTGAATCAAACACCCATGACCAAGCAGGTTGGGCAGCGCGGACTGGAGTTCGCTGCACTAGACCGATTCCTGCCGAGCGGGCTCCTGCCGTCTCTGTCCGCCTCCTTGATCGTCGACCAGATAGAGAGAAGACTCGAAAGCAGGCTTCTGACTCACCATCGTCGACCACTGGCAGCTGGAGCGATGTCGGTATCGCAATATCCACGTGCATTTCGGAGATGATTTGACCACGGTAACCAGCAGTCAGCTCAGGGCACTGGGAGGCCCTTTCTGCTGGGATTGGCTGATGATCTTGATGAAGTCAGATTACGAATACATGTACTCTCCAGACAACTGGAACCAAGCCACCTCGGGTTGCCGTAATGGTACAGGAAACATTGTCCCAAACAGGTTTGCGCCATGCCACAGTCAAGCAGGAGAATCGTGGGCAGACACGGCATGATGGCAGCAAGCATGCAGCTTTGGCCTACCTCCAATCCGTAACCTCTCTCAGGTACCAGATATCATCAGGTGCGACAGATGTGATAACGCCTCAAACACGATGGCTGATCGAAACGCGAATATTGAAGTCCAGACTTCCCTTTTCGGCCTCTGTGGACCACCGACAAGCCCTCGAAGGCTGCATGCCCCATTGTTGTCTTTGGCTCGTTGATTCTTGGAAGATGGGTCGAGAGCACTTCCTAGTGCTGGCGAACACCCTCCATTCGCAGAGCCCTTTGGGTTTCGGGCCAATCAGACGACTTAGTCGGTCTTTCTCTGAAATACAGGCCGAGGGGCGTTCGGCCAAGCAGCCAATGAGGCTCAAGAACAGGGGTCCGAACTCACTCACACCTTTGCATCCTGACACGAGATGTCTTCTTAGTGTTGTTGGTGTTGACCATCAACTCCTGCTCTCCCTGCACATCCATCTCACTGCCGTTGGGGCATCCCGGCTCTGGACAACCGTTGGCTGGATCCGACCTGGCAGGATCTCGGTTCTCGACCTCTATACCTTCTCGTCCGGGACACCCCTCCCCTGGATGGCAACTTTACTTACACCTGGGAAAAGCAGGAGAGGAGAAGGTTTGGTCGACGACATGTCATTGACAGGGTTACCTAGTTGTATCTCCCACTTCACGGCTTTACTCAGTTTGGACATGCTCCGGCCCCAGGCGTATGCAGGAGATCTCTTTCGGACGGTCCCAAGGTTGTGGCGTTGAGCATGTTGAAGCGAACCCGGCGCACTCGGGACGTGACGGGTGGCCGGCCAGCCACTGAGGCCCGCGAGTCAAGATATGGCACCCTCCATCAGCGCGCTTCCTGTGTTTCAGGTTTGGACCTCGGGGGCTGTCGCTTCTTGCGTCTCTTAGACGCAGCCAAACGACACTCGATCATGTCCCAATCTTACCACCTGCAGTCCGTCTCATGGGGTCTGGCCTTGTTCATCCACATGGCAAATTTGACGACTTCATGTTCCCAACTGTTTACCTGTTTCAGCTGTCAAGAGCGAGATTGTCACTGGAAGGTTCGGCTTTCAATATCCTCTCACGAGGCGAATGGTGGTTGCGAAATGCTTCCCGCCGCCAACCATGGTCTAATGACAGAATCATGTCCGAGTTCTCCGTGCATAAGCGCAGGATTTCTTCTGGCAACGCAACTCGATAGTTCTTTTTTACGGAGCAATGTTGGTCCTTGCGCCTCCCGCAAGGCTTGTCGACACGACATGGTGTCGGTCCAAAGTACAGCGAGGTCGTCTGACATGTCTCTTCTCGGTCTCCTCACGAGTAGCCAGGGCATGGCAGCCAAGCCGGCCGCATCATAATCAGCCGCCTAGGTGTTGCCTATCAGCATCACGTCAAGCTGTGATTTCGCTGCATGATATCGGCGAGGCCCTCTTCGTGTTTCCGTTTCTAGGACTCAACAAGTCGACTGGTATATTGATGCCTGTTGCTGGCCGCATCACAGGGGCCTTTGTCGGACGCGGGTTCCGTCGGCGATCAGCAATGTTGAGGAGCAATATAACCTGTCTCTATGGCGCAACCAGAAAGTGCCCGGTCCGCAGGTGACTGCAGCTGCCGTTGCTCGCCTACAACCGAGCAATAACGATGGCCAAATTATGAGACATCACTTTGGCGTCAGTAATATCCGAGCAGCGAGCAGCAAAGTCTAAGAGTGGTCGACGAAAGTACATGGTAAAATGGAGAGACATGCACCTAGTGATAAGTTAATAAGAGCGCTGGCCAGTGGCGGTTTATGCGAGACTCTTGTCGACAAGACGGGGTGCAAGGTCCACCACATTGGCAGTGCGGCGAAGCTCCCACCTTTGATACGCGCTTTCGACACTGCAGGACGCGTCATGACGAGAAGTTAGTGTCTCTTGGATCTTGGTCGACACGAGAGCAGGTGCCTGCACACCATCTTTTACTCTTTCTATCTGTCTCTCTCTCTCTCTCTCTCTCTCTCTCTCTCTCTCTCTCTCTCTCTCTCTCTCTCTCTCTCTCTCTCTCTCTCTCTCTCTCTCTCTCTCTCTTCTCCGTCTTGTTCTTAGCCGAGGCGCCTCCCTTCAGGTTCGTGCAACTCGAACGCTGAATGTGCGGAGAAAAGAAACAAGGCCAGGGTTGGCGGGGTTGGCGTGCCCTCCTTGGCAGTAAACAACCCCTGTGCTGCTTGACAGGTGAGGTACCCCCCCCCCCTGCTTTAGGTACAGTACGCTACTAAAACGGTATCGTGGCCTACCCCTCCTCACTGCCATCCTGCCCTGGGGCGTGCGATGCACAGGCCACAAATCTGCAGCTTTCAGCTCCGGCCACATGCAAAGCGACCCAGCCCATTTGCCTCAGAGCCGTCGGATTTTTTGCCCTTCAGCATTGTGCATATGCAGGTTCCAGCACAGCCCGCAGAGGGCAGCTACCTGCCCACACTTCCTCGGCGGCGGCGGCGATATGCCGCGCATGGTGTGGGAAGGGGGCCGCCATGTGTACCTCTCTTTCGATTTTTGCCCTTCTTTCTTTCGTTTCTCTCCTTCGCTTATCCGTAGGACGGTACGAAACAAGCCGTACCCAATGTCCACTACATACAGTACCTACATCCAAGGCTTGCACCGCAGCATCTCGCTCAGTACTGTGCACCACACATTACATACACTAACGCTAGAACACACCTAACATGGCGTCCCTGGCGGTGATCATCGAGGCCTGCTGATCTCTGAAGGCCCGTTTGGCGGGAACATGGATGTGAAATGCGGCGGACGACGACGTGCCACCCACCAGCATCGGGCCAGAGAACAAAAGAAAACACAGACGGGAATTTTCCGAATTGCACAGAGCACAGACAAGCGAGACCAGCTACGTGGAACTGCCTGAGGGAAATCACCCTCGGGATGTACATACAACTTTGGGGGCGCACCAAGAAAAGGTAATGAAAAAAGGTGAAGTGGTGAGGTGAGGTGAGGTGAGGCAGGCTCCCAGTTGCCATCAAAGGCAGCCAGCCGTCTGTATGGTTCGGACGACGCGAGATTGGTGGTGCTGCTGCTGCTGCTTCTGTTGCCGCATCGCTAGGACTGGCTGCTATTATTACACCACCTGTCGACTTACCTGTTTGTAGTCCTTCCATATTCTAGTGGGTATACACTAGGTATGTATGTAAATACCAAGCGCAGTACGGTATTCCAGGAAGTCCCGATCGCGCCTCCGCCGATGGATGGCGACATTGGGCGATGCGACTTTTGCTAGCCGAGAAAGTCTTGCTGCAACTGCTGCGCTGCTGCTGCTGCTACTGCTCCTGCAGAGAGGCGGGCCCGGTGGTCTCTGTAGCGGAGAGTATGCACCACACACCCCTCTATCCCTGGTGGCCCCGTTCCGCTCGTGGACTTCCACACCCATGTCCATCTGGGCTCTGGTGGACTCGTCCATCGGCCGTGTCCTGTCCACTCAACCTCTCCTCTTTCCCGGTCCCCCAGGCCCGGCGTAGTGCCCGGCTCGACTATAACACCCCACTGTCTTCCCTCGCACACAGCTATACGAGAATCTCACCCTCCTTCTTCCTCTCACCAACCCTTCTCTTCTTCTCATTTGCGGTTGCTGGCGTGCACGCTAATCCCTTGTCTTGGGACCGTCCGGCTCCGTCACCTTCCTCACCTTGTTTCTTATTACTATTCGTTTCCCGTCCCATCTCTAGTTTATCCCCCCTCCCCCCCTCCCTCAAAGCGCTCCACCGCCTCTCCCTGTTCCCGGTCCAGTCACCCTTTTGTTTATTGTTGTTGTTGTTGTTGTTGTTGTCACCTTCTCGCCATAATGCCCCCTCAACTATTACCTGCCTCAGCGGCTGCCTTTGCACCCCGCGCATCTTCCGTCAACGTTGTCCTGGGCTCCAAGATCGAGCCGTGGTTGACCCAGACTCTCAAACGCATCAACCGAGTCAAGCGGCCCCTCAACAGCGTACCACAGCACCAAAGATGTCTCACAGAAACTCTTTCCTCGCCCAACGCCATCTGGACTCTGGCATCGCTGATGCTGCCCAAGGCGCCCGAGTCCGAGCTCAGGAAAGACCAGAACCCGTTGATCGAGGCCATCTTCAACTTCCAGTTCATCCACCTCGAGGCTTACATCGTTCACGTCGATATGGTGCTCCGGAACGAGGTTGCCTATAAGCTCACGCCTGACACCATCGAGTCGCTGATCGAGTACCACAAGGACATCCACTGCGTCAACGCCAAGGCCAACACTTACGACTGGTCCGAGAAGGAGCATCAATGCAAGAAGCTGCACGAGGAGTTCATCCAGGCCATCAACAAGTTTGTCTTCACCACGCATGTATCCGCCCTGGAGGGACTCGAGGAGGATGGAGTGGGTGAGCTCCTCAGTGGAAAGAGCGAGGACGTCAAGAACGCCGTCATGGGTCTGGTCAAGCCTCTTCTCCCGCCACCGCCCAGAATCGTCGACGTCGTCCGCCAGCCGCCTCTCCTGCCCAGCTCGCCCGCCAACGCCAGCATGTGGTCCCAGCCGCCGACGCCCTCGTCTCTCTCTGCCCCTGTGGACTCGTGGAGAGTGCTCCCGTCAAGCCCAAGTGTGACTTCCAGCTCTGCCGATTCCGCTAGCTCAATATGGGCCAACATGGGCATGAGCGAGGTGCAGATGCCTTCCCCCACGCCGTCTTACAGCCAACCGTACTCGACTGCTGGTCTCTTCTACAGCTCCCCAGTGGTGACGTCGCCGATACCACACCTGCCACTGCCGAGCATGCTTGCGCCGCACTGCGGCGTGAACATGGGCTACAACCACTTTGGCTGGGATCGCTATCAAGAGTACACCACGACAATGTGACAACCATCAGTGGTCGCAACAGTAGGCTACAACACAATAGTGACGACCCCTTGACGGGCGTGCCAACCACCCGTCAGCAGCATCTTGATTGATTCTCGCGAGCAACACGGGGTTGAGTACTCGACGCAACGGCATGAGACTTCCAGTCACACAACATCTACAAATCCTCCTCATCGCATATATCCATCCGACCGGTTTCCTTTGTCGCACCTTTTTGTCAACAGGCGAGCGTTGTGTTTTGATTTCTTTATTTTTGTCATTGGCTTTTTTGGATACCACCACCGCAAGCTCGGTCGCAAGTTCTTATTTTTTACTCTTTTATTTGTCCTCATCATGGCTGGGTCGTGGCGGGTTTCTTGATTGCATTTTGGAGCATAGGAAGGTTGGAATACAGGCGGGTTTATTATTGTTTGAAGAGGAACGCAGCAATGCACCCCCCGCTCGGCATAGTCCGGGACAGAAACCTCTTTTCTTTTTCTTCCCTTTTTGTTTCCTTTACCCTTCTTTTTTACTCCTGGAAAACGGCATAAAGAGGGAAAGGCTGGCTCTAAAAGATACCCCCCCCCCCCACGGTGTTGACATACCGTTTCTTGGGAACCACCACCACCACTCGCTTCACGACCCTACCTACGACTAGGGTTTTCTTTTTTTCTTGTCTCATGGATGATGTTACGGCCTTTTTATTACGACGGATATACCCCCGGGTTGCGATGACGACTTTTTACGACACGGATGAACCTTTTCCAACTTGATGTTGGGAGGACGCCACCCCATCGGAAGAAGAAACAATGCGCACAACACGGTTCGGCATATCCGCCATGTTGGAGAAAACTCGTTCCGGGACTGGTCCCGAAACGGCATCTTCAACTGAAGGCCGATTCACATTGCATCTAGCCGAGGCGCATATCAGGGATAGTGCAGTCGAGGCAGACACTGGCTGTCGACAAGAAATAAGAATCTGTCTGCCCTCCGCGCTTTGGCTTGGGGGCAGGCGGGATTTTGAGGCGAAGAGGCTGGGACACACACTCACGCAGAAGACAAGGAGAATGAAGCATGTCGGACACCAACGCCGCTATGACTCGCACTTACCAGACACCCGCCTGTCATCTTCACTAGCCCTCACAACTGGCCCTTTTATGATATCTTTCCACACTTCGGACGAGATTACTGTTGCGACACAGACTTCGGCTACAACCAACCAGTTTCCCCTGCCAGTCAGGGACTGGATTGAATGGCATCGGAGCTTCTGTGCTTTTTTTCGCAGTTCAGGTCAAGGTTTTCGAAGCGAGGAGGACGCTCATATCATAGTCGCTGCGGGGTGCAAGAAGGTGTGGGAAAGAAGGAGCAGGGCAGGCAGGCAATCAAGAAGGAGTGGACAGCAAACAACCCACGAATCTTTTTGCTGGCATTGTTTTTGTGTTCAAACCTAGAAGGGGAGGGGTATTGAGGGACCAGAAAAAAACCAATTTGCAGCGCAAAGTGGGAAAATGGAAGTCTTCCCTCGAGAAAAAGGTCGTTCCGGAAGGTGAGAGAATTGCTGGGCCTTTCTCGCAGAGATGGTACGGTTTAAACAAACACGGCCCAGGTTGGCACGGTTTGGTTTGAACGGACGTAGGAAGGAAGGATGGATGGGATAATCATCAAAAGAAAACTAAAATATCATTATTCACACCACATAACATACACATGGACGCACATTTTATGTGTTTATCGTTTTTTTTTTTTCGATTGTCGATTATAAGAATCCACCCACCTCTACCCCCTCTATTATAATAGTTAATTTTCGGGGGTTTTTTTAACAAAAATAACAGAATAATGCAAACCAGAAAATTTAACAAATTATTACAACAAAATAAACTGAATGAATGTCTATGAGTATGATGTGAAAGTGAGAACTAGATCTAGATCTAGTAACTTTGTAATAACCCACATCTCCTACAGCTCCTAGTTTATCTAGAAATAGGGAGTCAGTGAGTGAGTTGTTCGTTAAAAACACCACATACAAACACACACACATGCATTTAGCCGGCACAGTTTACCTACCCACCAACCGAACCTACTCACTACCTACCTAAATACCCACTACCTACTTGGTTATTACAACGTTAATATACTCGACACCACACCACACCACCCCCCTTCGCTCTCTCGAAGGGCAGGCAGGCAGGCAGGCAGGCTTTCCTTCCATCGGGCGGCTAACGCGGTCCCGATTTCGGCGAGCGACACACATACGGACGGACCGATTGATTGATGATTGATGGACACACACACAACAGTGGGTGGGTGGTGGGTAAAGGAGGGGGGCCCCTTCGGGAGTTTTTTGATGGGGCGGTACTTCTTTGTTCATATTGCTCACCCTCCATTACGGATTACTCTAAATTGATTTGATTTAGGGTTACGGCGATGAGTTGATGAGTGAGTTGATGATGCGTTCCCGAGAATCTAATGCCCCCCCACCCCTTCCCCCCACCACCCAGCCAGCCCAGCCAACTGTCTTGGAAAGAGACGGCTTTGCTTGTCGTGGGGTGTTCTTTGATGGATGGATTTGGGGGGCGGGGGAAGGAATAGTTGAGGGAGTTTTGAAAGCCTTTCTAACGATTGAGAGAAGAGTCATATATACCTACTATACAAGATACCTAAGGTAGGCAGGCTTACATTTATTATAAATATAGAGTCCACGGCTTTTTAATAAACGAGTTGGATGGTTGTTCTTTTTTCCTTTCTTTTTTTTTTAAACTCCCCCCCCCCCCCCCCCCCAAAAAAAACCTGTCCCACCTGCCAATTTTTGACGCCATCTCCGGACCGGCTGGTCGGTGTAAGTGTGTGTGTACAATGAGTGTATTTGTGTGACGGTTCACACTTGGCCCCGCGCGGGCCGGCGGCGGCGGCGGTGAGGAGGAAGGGAAGGGAAGGGAAGTAACTACATAACAAAAGTAACAAAAGTGTTAACCGAGGACGGACTGGGTAAGTGCCGATGTTTGTTTTGTTTGTTTGTTTGTTTGTTTGTTTGTTTGTTTGCTTGCATTGTGTGTTGTGTTATATAGGAAATTTACTGTGGCAGCTGGGAAAGGAAGGAATGAAGGATGGATGGATAAAGCTAATTTACATGGACGTGTGAAGTGGTTGTGTATAAAAAAAACTAAATTTAAAAGGAAGGATTTGTTTGCCTTGCCCATTGTAATATCCCGCCAGCGACAAGAAGGAAGGGTTCGTTATTTAAAACAATCAGTGCAAGTAATGATCTAGAGATATTAGGTTTCAATTATCTCTGTCGGGTGCCGATGGGGGGCAAATGATATTGCGAAATGATCAAAAGGTGTAATCAAGTATCGGTATTGTAGTGTAATCTGTTTACATCCGTGGTTCCTCAATTTGAAGAGAGACACACAACAGAAAGAAGGAATATCCAAAGAGGGAAAACCCAGCCGAATCGGCGGGACGGCCCAGCCAGCCCACAACCGACAAGCCACAAAAGCCGACCGAGCCCGAGGATGGCGCGTGCCATCCATGCATGGATTCTTCAACGAGCCCTGCGGTTTTTCTTCTTTCTTTTTGCGGCTGAGCGGCGTCCGGGATGTGCAGCAGCGTTGGGTACGTTTGAGGCGCGGGCGCGGGCGGGGAATGAGGAGAATGGTGGGGAGACGAAAAAAATGGTGCTGTGGCTTGAAGGAACCGTGGACGGAACGTTTTTTGGGGGGGAGGCTTCAAACAACGGGTATTGGTCCAAATACGCCGCTGAAACGAAACGAAACGGAACTACTGCACACTACACACACCTGGGAGCAATGATAAATCCGAGCCGCTGGGAACAAGGCAGAAGGGAGGGTGTGATGGAAGGGGTGGACGCCTGAAGCTTTTTAGTACCTTTGCAAAGTCTGAGTGGTGTTACCTAGTGCCGTCCACGCAACAGGCAGAGGCAGAGGCAGAGGCAGAATGCGGTAGATGTCGAGCAGCTGCTGTGGTGGTCAGCACCTTCTTCTGTTCATTCTTTTCTCTTGACAATATTTTGAAACTGAGGCAGTGAGGGAGAGGACAACGCACCTCGTTTCTCCCAAGATACCGATAAAGTGGATTTCTCGTCAGCCGCGCGCAACCGCAGCGGACTTTTACCCTAGGTAACAATTATGTCTGGCGTCGCTCGTCCATCAAAATCTCAAGCGCGGATGTTGTTGGGTCTTCGTTGGCGCTGTTGGCGACTATTCTAGTAGTCGCTGGTTCATCCTCCCCAAGTTCCCAACGACACCAACACCAACAATACCAGGACCACGCTGCTGGTTTTCCAAGTCCGCGGACACGCGGAAGACAGGAATGAACCGGCATCCGAGAGTTTCCAGTCCCGATGTCAGCCAGCCCTATTCTTCAACTCTGGTTTCTGCATCGGACATCTTGCCGTGTGGGGAATCCTGCAGCCGCTGAGGCCTCGCGCAGCGTTGACCCGGGCAGGCACGCAGGCACGCAGGCACCTACCTAGTCCTACACCTACCCCAAACTCAAATACCTCTCTTCCTTATGCCGAACAGCTGACAAGCTCCCGCAAAGGGCCCGCCAGACCCCAGGAACTCTCCCACACAACCGTCTTCTTTTTCTCTTTTCTTTCCTTGGTTGCATCCATAACAAAAAGGTGGTGGACTTGTCAATGGTGGAACACCATGGCGCGCACCTTGCAGGCTCAGGCAAGCCCAGTGTGAAAACCCCCCCCCCCAAAAAAAAAAAAAACCAAAAGGACGCATCCGCTGCCTGTGTTGGCAAGGCAGTTTCTGGAGGGCTGTGCACCTATCCGACGACGACGCTGCTGCTGCATCGTCATCCCATCATACATGCATGCATACACATCACTCACACTAACTTCAGACAAAATCATCCGCGGCTACTACTGCATGTCCTCAGCGATCGGGTTTTAGGCTCACTCACATCCAACTTACCGACCAACCAGCGCTTGGGTTTTCGATGCCTCAGCCCTCTCTCTCTGTCTTTGGCTTTTAAACCATGTCTAAGAAGGGGGCAAAGTAAACGGCATTTTCTAGAAAAGGAAGGGATGGGGTTCCCTGGACGGACCTGGCTTGATGCGGCCGCCATAGTGTATCTTTCACCTCTTTTCTCTACACATGTGCTGGTTTTTTGCTCCTTTGTCAGTCAGCAACTGAATTGGGGGGCTGGCCATTTCTAACCCCGCTCTCTTCTTCTTCTAAGCTAGGCGGGCAGGCGGGCGGGCGGGCTGGGCTGGTCGGTGATGATCAGCCCATCTTCATGCATTGTCTCTCTGCCCCTTCCCGAGTCTGTGGGGAGAAAAGAATGAGCGAAAGTGGAGAGAAAGGGGGGTGGGGGGGTGTGAGTGGATGGATAAAATGTAAGTGTACATTTTGCGGACTATGAGTCGAGGATACATGCGTCTGTCTGTCTGGGTCTGGCTCAGCCCTGCGAACTGCTGCTTGTCCTCTCGCTTGCTGCAACCCGAACGCCCCGGGCTTACGTACATCCAAAATGAGACAACTGACGAAACCCCCCCCCCCCCGGTGACGGAACGAGCCACCGGGTGCCCCCATACGTACACTTCACTTTTCCCTTTCTCTTCTCCTCACATACGTTGTGTGTGCCGCTCGTGGACATGAAGGCTTCCTGCAAACATGACTGGGCCTTGACCTTTATGCCACAATCTCCCCGATTCGGTCACCTTCGGACACAAGCGCGAGCGGCTATATGGCTCCGGCTACGGTGCGGCTGGGCTGGGCTGGGCTGGGCTGGGCTGGGCTGGGCAGACTATGCAAAGGTGAAAGACGACTGACTATGAGTTGGAATGTGTGCGTGTGGGTTGCACTGAGTATCAATCTACTTCCTCGAATTGCTTTATAAGATAAAAGTTTCCGAGTTGAGAGCTATTTACCTATCTGGTTACTAGGTACCTAAGTAGGTAGTACTCTGCCGTAATCTCATCCATCCACCCCCTACCCCCCGCTCCGTTGTCTGCCTGTCCTGGGACACACAATCGGACTGGCCGAGGTAAAGATAATGGGGGCATTTATATCCAAGGAAGCAACCTTGGGATGGATGTACTGTACTTTCCCGGCCAGCTGGTATACGTCCTCATCATCATCATCATCCCTACACATTTACATTTCACACTTACAGGCGCACAGACGCGCGGCCGTATATACCGTGGCATACTTGGAAAGGACAGACTTTCCCATACCGAGGCATGCGGCGCGTGTGTGAGTGTGGATATTTAGATGACATAGTATTTTAGATATATTGCCCAACTCTCCGAATGGAATGGTAACTAAGCTGTAACTGTAACTGTAATTGTAACTGTCACACAACCATCATTATCATCATCATCACCCTCCGCGATGGACGGGAAGATGGTGGATTGGGTATACTATTCATCGAGATTGGGGGGGGGGCATGACATCCGTTTTCCCACACGATTCCATTAAACCGTAACCTGCCATGTCTTTTTTTGGTCTTCGAGTCTTTGATATCACTCTATTTTCCGCTCCGCCGAAGTTATTTTTTGCAAATGGCCGATATGTGTAATCATCTGACGATCCAGCCATCCTATTAATTTCTTCCCGACTTATACTGTTTTATTTTAGAGAGAGCGAAAGAGACTCGTTCGTTTCTTTTCCCCGACTTTACACATACATACATACTAGTACCCTGGAATTGTTTACAAATATATTCTCTCCACGAAAAGTGGAAAACATGATACTTAAACTATTTTGCGGCTGGCTTTCTTTTACTTCACACGACGACACCAGCGGGTGGGTTGCCGATAATGGATGGGTCGATTAAATGAAAACGTTTTCTCTTCTCTCTTCTCTCTCTCTCCCTCTCTCCCTCTCTCTTCTTCCTCTCGAGCCAAAATCATCTCGGCAAAACAATAGAGATAGCTACTTAAACTCGGCGAGTATACTCGTACAACAGACAAGGCCCGGGGGAAGCATGATAAAAGTGGCTTTTGATAAACATGTTTCATATCTCTGTTGCTTCATCTGTGTGTATGTCTCTCCCTATGTCCGTTACCCCCTTGTAATGTCCACGTCGAGGGAGGTCCAGCCCCATCTCCGATGGATGGATGACCCGATAAAAGAGACTAGGGTTCAAGATTATCAACCCTCTTCGAAAAAGCACTGAAGAGTGGTAGGTGTGAGAAAAGGGGCTATCTAAAAGACATTGATACGATTTCAGATGTATGGAGAAGAAAGAGAATGGGAAGGAAAAAGGCTATATATGTATAGGTAGTACATCGCAATGAACGTTATTATCGACACCCCTCACTCCTTTTCCTCGCTGCTAATTACAACCTGCCTTATGTTCTCACCTCCAGCTTTCCAATAGGGAGGGAGAAATTTCATTCATCCTCCTCTCCCTAAATAAGTAGGCAGCAAGAGGGAGGACACAAAATAAACAGATGAACATCAGTAGGTATTTACATCTCAGAGAATTCGGAGAATGATCCAGCTGATGTTGAATCTCAAACCATCCTGTTTCAGGATAGGAGAAAGTAAACTTCGTTATGAGAGCATGATCGAATATCAGTCAACCTAGACAAGACACTTTGCCCCCCCCCCCGCCTGCACTTGACATGAAAGCGCCCCATCTTGTCATCAAATAGTATAGGTGGCTTTGCTTCGTTTTCTTGTAAAGTCAGCCACTGTAATTATCACGAATGCACACAGTTTAAACAAAACTGGTCATGATGACATGGCAATATGTGTACAGTAAAGAAGACGGAAGAAGCGTTACTGAAGAGAAAGTACGGAAGCCTTTCGCGAGGGAGCAAACGAATAAAAGAGGACCCACAGAACGAACGAACGCTTCGTAACCCCTAGCGATGGTTGGACATTACTATCAACTTTTAAGTTATGAGTTGAAAAAGGTCACCGAGCCCCGATTTTTCTCATATATAATATAAATTAAACACACAATTCGGGTTTTCTGTATCCCCTCCAATGACGCCGGATTGCCCCCCTACTCCAGTAGAAGAAAGATCCCAATCGCTTCGCGCCAAAAGTGTCTCAGTTCTGATTCCCTGCTGCCGACGATGAGATACTCTGGGCGTTAATCCTTGTCTCCTTGGGCTTCGTGATCTCAAAGAACTCAGTCAGGCCCTTCACCACGACATCGACATTCATGTTGATCTGCGGCATTTTGTCGTACGAGCCCTCCTTCATGATAGCAACAAGAGCTAGGAACCTATCCACCTCCCGCAGCATAATGGGACGCTGCGCATCCGAGAGTACCATGCCGCTCTCGGCCCACTCGCAGGCAACTTGGTCTTCCAGTGGCTGATCCCAAGGCTCCCCTTCGAGCCGGTCGCGCCACTGCTGCGTGCGTTGCCAGCTGCCATAGACTTCGGTGAAATCGATGATGACGTCGACGTAATCCGAGCATATCTCGTAGCTGGCCATATCTTCAGGCGTGCTGTCAGTGGCAATGTAAATCTTTGTGTTTACGTCAAACAAGTAGGCCTTCTCGAAGCGGCAGGTCCGGCACAGGTTGGTGAGCATTGCTTCCAGCTGGCCCAGCCGCGGGATCAGCTTCTGAATTACTTTGCTGAATGCCTCGAATATGCTATGATTGTAGATACTGGTGAGGTGGAAGTTGACAGGCGCATTCTCAACACCTTGGTCTGACAACTCGTCCTGGATGCGGATGGTGACATCTCGTTGAATGTCCAGTTTGTAGTCGTCACTCAAACCGTCCACCTTGTGAATGAAGACCTCGATGTTGATGTGGGGGTATCCGCGCTGCAGATGGAGAATGGTGGTATTGAGGCGGGCCACTGCTTCCAGATAGTCGTCCTGAGCATCGATGACCCATATCAGGGCTCCAATCTCACCGAAGATTGCGTCCATGTCAAAAGTGAAGTTCGGGTTGTCGAATATGTCTATCTGTCCAGGGAAGTCCCAGACCTGAAACTCCATGAAAGAGCTACAAATGTGTCAGCAAAAACCGATCCAGAAATATTCAGGCTTTGGACTGGGCATTACAGACTTGAGGCTATCCTTTTGGATCCGTGCCGTTGACTCGAGGAACAGCGTCTCGCTCGGCGGCAGTTTGTGGAACACTACACTTGAGATGGAAGACTTCCCGCTCCTGCAAACATGTGAGCCCGAGAGTCCTGTTAGACGGCGCTGCGTGCGTAAATACCTTCTTTGGCCCATCAAGAGGAGCCGAGGCTTCCCTTTTGTCTGTGCCGTCGTCGGGTCGGGGGCTTTGGCGCCATCCTTCTTCTGAAGCCGCTGTCGGTTCTGTTCGTCGATACGTTGAAGACTTAGCACTGCCGGACTCATACGACTGACTAGGGCAGGCGGCGGAAGTGGAAGGGGAAGAAGAATCGGAAGATCATCTCCAGAAGCAGGAGCATTGCTGTTTTCTGAAAGACCAGACGACATAACGAAAAGTAGCGTGGAAATAGCAGCCTGGAGCTGCAGGGGGTAGATGTGATCCTAGATCAGGCCCCTTGACACGACCCGAACTCCAGGAGCGGTGAAGAACAGGATGTCTTGGCAGCGAGCGTAGGTATGTTTGGGGGATTCCGGGCTCGACACCGCTCTAGCTGAAGGGTCGATTAAAACCCTGCGCACGAGCCGGACGACTCGGTATTGTGCCCTCTTTCTGCAGACCGGGGATCGTTTTGCGGATTGGCTTATGACGGGCGGACGGACGGGATCCGGGTCGGAAGGGTAGCAGGCTGGAAGAGAAAAACTTGAGACGAGTCTCGCGGTTTGGCACAAGGGCATCGCGAGTTCACAACGGTCCCTGCAAAACAGCGTGTTGAGAAGACGACAGGCCAGCTTTTTGTCTTGAGCCAATGCCTTTCTTCCCTTTTGACCAATCTTCCTGGTGACCTCTCTTCTTTTTGTCCAGGACAAGGCCAACCAATAGAACCGGCAACGGGAAAGAGGCGGTTAAGGATATGGAGCCGAACAAATACAGTCCATCTTATGGTGGTACAGCAAGTGGTTTGAAGTGGCTCAGCATAGCCAACCAAGGTGACTCAACGACAAAGTCTCACGCCTCTTGGATGCACGCCGACAGGGTGTCTGCCTGGTGGCTGGAGTGACACTTGCCAGGGAGTAGCCAAAGAGATTTGCGCTTTTGTCTGGCGGGCGAACCAGAAAGAGCGGCGCCTCGAAGGAAGCGAGATATGAGTCCAAAACAAGTTTGTGGAATGAGCGGCTAGATCGTTTGGTAGAGCTCCATGACGACGGCAGCGACCCGAGAGCCTGGAACTATGCGAGGCACACGCCCTGCAAGGCAGCCGGCAAAATTTGGACGCGGCAGATACCAAAAAAACGAAAGGCACGGGAGAAGGAAAAGAAGGAACTAAAAAGACATGACAAAAGGGGAAACCAGAAGAAAAAAAGATAGGGGGAAAAAAAAGCACCACGCCGTTTGGGGGCCTCTTGTCATGCTCACTCACCTCCATGTTGGACAACAGCACACCAGGTGCGCTCCGTCAGGCCTCGGGCAACTTTTCGTCACCGAAACCTGCGTCCCAGCGAGGACGTGGCGTCAAACACGCCCCTTGGGCCCCTTCTGGACTGAATGGAAGCAGCAGCCTGGGCTCCGGGACTGGTGTCACTCAGGGGATCAATCGGTCTGACGAATGGTTCCAATCAGCTGCTGAGTGGAAAGAGAAACCCGCAACGATCGACGTACGCGTCGGTGTGTTGTTTGGTTGGTCCAGAGACGATAGAAACAGTAGCAAAAAAGACCGAACGAGGCTGGACGACGACTTGAAGGTGATTATTTTTGAAGCCTTTCGACCTCGGTACGGCGATATCAGAGACACAGCTAGGTGCCTTTCGATGAGATGCTGTCTGAGATGGAGATGCGAGATTTTGCTGGTGGGCGACGGGCTTAGTTCAGCTGATGTACCATCTCACCACAAGGGTAAGTTGATCGGAATAGCTGGGTTTTGAATATGTCCTTTTCGTGCTTGCCAATTTGCGCTGTCGGGCAAAACGAGTGAATGGCAATCTTCTTTTCAATGTTCAGAGGTCCCTAGTATTGAAGCGGGGTGGGGAGCTGAAGGCGGGGGTCGTCGGGAGAGTGAGGTGTTTGCACTGTCCAAGAAATCGAAATGTGGGCCACGCCATGGCAGCTCACCGAGGCGGGGTGCCTAAGGCAGATTACATAATCTACAATCCCCGGACGGACAACCAACTCGAACTTTAATGCACGGGGCTGGCTTGGCACCAAATCATCTCCAGTTTGTTCAATCTTGAAGCTGCCAGTTTTAAAGATTGACAGCCGATCTTTTCAACAGCGCATATCTACTTCCTATTCGTACCGCCCCCATTTAACCATTCTTCCCTCGCATGCCATTCTGTTGCTTCCTGCTCCTTCACCCGTGTCAACAGGGGGAAAACATGACTCTCACCTCCGCGCAAGCTTCATATTTCAAGAATACGTGTCGCGATGTAGCCGTTTGGCATACATATGTTCGCAGCGGAAGAGAGACAAGAAAAGAGCTGAATGTTGACATCTAGTAGGGCCCAACGGGAGATCCTAATGCAACAATATGAAATGTCCTTCGTGATACCGTTTGAGACTTTTGAGATTAAGAGACTGAGATTCTAGCCCCTGTCGTTTCGATTCCTAGTCCCTCTCCTTCTTCCCTTCCCTTCATACACTCATTGTCTATAAGATTACTCGGTAGGGATTGTAGGTAGGGGCCAACGATTTTCGGACTTTGCAGCTGACCGATTAAATATATTCGCCACGAAGCTCTTTCTGCGCTTGGCCGTCTTGGGCAAATCGACTTTCGTCCTTTCTGCATTTTCTTCCGCGTTCGATGATGCTGGAAACGCCTCATCTGCACTTGTCGGCGGCGTGAGTTCGGGTATTGATACGTCAGCTGAGGGTCTAAAGTTGGCGAAAGACTACACCTGTTATGTCAGCTGCAGAATTATACCAGGCGTGGTACCCATCAATAAATTGACAGTGGTTGGCTATTGCAATCCATGGTTTGCTCACTGACCTTCATGCTCAGTTTCTTGCGAGCGCTGCCTCGCCTCGACAAGTTACTTTTGGCATCGTCTGTAGGCGCCGCCGCGGACACGCCATAATTCTTTTCCAGCTCCTCAATTTCCCCAGCTATCGTTTTGCCGTTGCAGGCCAGGTTTTCTTCCGAAGTCGGCACGAAGCGCAGGAACCCCCTGGCCGGGCTCACCCCAATCGCTTCCTCCATGTGCTTCTGTACCAAGGCGGCATTGCGTTTATTGGTTGTGGGCAGAAGCTGTGTCGGCAGCGCGAAGATGGATATGACATAGGCCGGGTCGAAAGAGCCACCAAAGAACATGCATGCGCCGTGCTGTATTGTAACCACGATGGAAGATACAGGTCTTTGATATCGAGTCGACAAGTGATACGACAACTCTGTGATGAAGCTGAACTCATCATTAACCTAACACGGGGGCGAGTCAGCTTTTTGCGCCAGCAAACAGCTGGATAAAGCAGGATCGAGAGATTGTACAGCACATACAATCACGTTCGTCTTTACTTCAGCCATGACGATTGCGTCGCCGTACACTCTTTCTTTGGCCGAATGGCTCCCATTTACGGCAAAGGCATCCTCGAAGAAGTTGAGATTGCTCCGCTGTTTGCCAAGGTCTGGCTTCGAGTTCGATTTGCGCGCTCGTCGGACGACATCGCCAGGCAGTGGTCTGTCTACGTTGCGGATCAGGTGGTCTCCTTCGATGATTCGCGCTAGTGATGCGTGGCTTTTTTGAGCCCTCCGTTCCGCAAACGATAGCTTTCCTTGACCTCCCTGAACAGAATGTTCACTAGGACCCGCGACCTGATCTGCGATTGCTGGTGACTGTGGCCGATTCATCGTTGACTGCTGATGAGAGCTTCTGAAGACGGGGAAAGTTTGATAGACGTAATACGACCGTCAGAGGATATTGGTATTGGCTGAGTATTGTCATCCACGGGGCGAGTTCAGCTGCCAGCGATAGGGTATAATGGAGGTATTTTGACTACCCCGTCACTCTCGAAGCAGAAATAAGCGAATACTGGGGAAAAGGTTGGTTTTGCATGTCCTCGCGTGCGTTGGTAAGGTCAGACCCGAAGCACTTGATCGGTGAAACCTGCGTGCAGTGGTTGAGGGCGGCCCTGACCCTGGTTTCCACCCCCCTCCCTCTCTCCTTCTTTCCTTCCTCTGACACTTCGCTATCCGGACACAACAAAGTCTGGTGCGGAAGGTGCCAACTAGGCTCTAGCTTGATGTAGAAATATTCTAGCTCAGTGCCCCTCAAGCGGAACAGGGAAAAGAGCGAGGTTGAAAGAAGAAATTCAGCATATAATCTGGGGAACGAAGATGGCTCACCATGGCATCGCAGCGCCCCACGGGAATGAACGGAAAGGAGGACAGCTAGGGGAACACTAAGATGAATTGTGCTGTAACAGTGTTACTTGTAGGATAAAAGGGATGCCAGGCAAAGTTTGGAGGTGCTCGCCCCATTCTGCACCTTCCTCAGATGGTATCGTGTGGGGATGGGGGTCTCTTGCAACCGCAACCGAGATCGTCGTAAAATAAGAAAGAGAGGAAGGAGCTAAAAACAGGGAGACAGACACTTTTCTATGGAGCGGGAAAACCTGACCCGGTACTGTAGGTAATTAGATGTGGGAGGACACAATATGCAGGCATCCGACAGAGGTAAGACCAGCCCAAACCGCGCCTACTTTACCCAGCCAGATATTTCCATGTTCTCGTCACCTCCAATTGCTTATCTAGGTAGGTAGGTACCTGGGCATTGAAGAAGGGTCTAGCTTGGCCTTCTCAGTGCCCGCTAATATCGGTACCTAGGTTGGAAGGTAGGTTGCTATACGTTAGGGGAGATAATCGTCCCGGTCGTTATCACTACCTAGGCCAATCGTTGTATTTTGAACCAAGTCATTTAGAAGCGGAAAAAAAAAACTAATGAAGCACTTTTTGTCACGTTAGGAAACTCGGAAGCGACGACGATAAAGAAAAAAGGTCAATAAATAACACCTGGAAATGACCGACAGGTCTCTGCATTCAGCCCATTCATAGCGCCAGTGCGAGGTCGTGTACACGTACCAGTAGGTAGGTAGGTACGTATCAGAATGGCGAACTCGGCAAACAAAAAACGGTCCATCATCATCAAAAACAAACCGCACAGTCACAAAGTTCGAGAAACAAACGAACGAACGGTAAAAGAACATGGACCCCCACCCATCCGTCTACCCACACTTTTTTCTCTCTCTCCAGCTACGTACGTACTGCAAGCTGGAGCTCTCTCTACGCAAATCAAGTGAAACACGTCAGAAAGATAGTAAGTAGTACCCGCTCGTGTGCATGCCCAGGCAGGGAGATCTAGGTGGTTCGGATCACAGGAACGGCAGAACGAAACAAATGGTGAGGAACGAAAGAAGCACGGGATATAAGTTCTAGATTATATAGAGTACCCACCCCAAGGTAGCATCAATGCTGCCCCAAGTTTCTCCAAATACGTGTACGACATCGCTGCGAAGTGAATCAAGATAACCTAAGCCAAGCCTACCACCACCACTTGCAGTTTTCGTAGATTAAAAAAAAACATTGATACGGGACGGCACGGCAAGAGTTGAATGACAAGGATCTTAGAGCGGATGCAAGAAGCCGTGAGTGAGCTTTAAAGGAAAAAGAAACATGAAGAATGCTGGATCACAGGCAGAAAGTCGACGGCGTCTTAGGTAGGACAGAGATACAATCAATGATATACGTACCTAGGTAGGTAGCAAGGAAGGTACGCACGCTACAAGCTGTTTTGCTTTCATGTCTAAAGCATGTACATACATATAAAAACAACCAGCCATGTTAAAAATCCCTCAAACCAAGAAGGGAAAAATATACACCCAATCGTCATGTGGAACATAGTCCATCCCAGTAAGTGATATAAGAAGAAAAACCCGCGTATCGCTATTAACCACAACCCCTCACTTTCCTCCCCATTTATGTTTTTTTTTCTTGGTCAAAAAGAAATGGGGGGATACGATCCCTTTCTTCCCTTGATGGATGAAGCCTGCCTGCCTGCCTGCCAAACCAGAAAAATCAGGACAAAGCCGGGCTGTTGACGTTCTTGCGAGCGTTCACATACGCGCCCGTGTACCGCTCCTGCTTGAACTGGTAGGCGGCGAGCCCGAGTGCGACGGCCTCGACGGGGATCAGGAGGATGGCGAGGTAGAGCCCGGCGTGGGACTGCTGGCAGAGGGTATCCCAGTGCGGGCTCTGGCCCATGGGCACGGCCTTCCACCGGCACGTCCACGACAAGAAGGTGTCGACCGTGTCGGACGCGTTAACGGCATAGAAAAAGATCATGGCGATGAGGGCGGCGGCCAGCCCGACAAAGGGTGCGAGGAACATGACCGAGGTGTTGGTTATGGTCTTGTTGCGCAGCTGAAAAGAAAATGGGTGATTAGAGGAGAGGTTGGATGGATGAGACAAAAAAGAAGAAAAAAAAACGTACAAGTTGCACTTTGCTGAAGCACAAGGCGGCAATGTTGGAGAGTGTGACGATAGCGCTGCCCACGACGAGGGCCACTGTGGGCCGGATGTTGAACTCATCGGGCCACAGCGGGAGCAAGAAGTCGTAGGGAACGTGTGTGTCGTCGTAGACCTTGAGTGTGTTGCCGGAGACACCAAGGATCGTGATGCCCATCAGCAGGGCCAGCGCCGTGGTTCCTATCCGGGCATTGTCGAGAGTGCGGATCGACCGAACCTTGGCCTGAAGGTGAAGGTCTTGCGACTCTGCCTCGAATTCGGAGCCCGAAGTTTGAGAATGTCCTTTCTCCATCTTTTATCTGTTTTTTCCTTTTCGAAGTACCGAGCACTGCTCAGGGAACGAGATTGTGCTTGAGGGTTTGTTGGGTATCAAAGACTCAAAAAAGGAAGAGGACACTGCCGCTTTTCCCTTGATATGGAAAATATAATGGAATATACCCCAAAAAGAAAGCAAAGGAAATACAATAGTAATAAGGAGCACACACAGTTCACAAACAAATATACGATTTGTTCAGAGAGAGAGGGGGAAGAGCAGGTCTCACGATACTAATACCTTTTGTGAAGGTTGCAACCTCTTCTCAGATGGAGGGTAGGACAATAATTACATGCCTAGGGCAAAAGCTAGCCGCCAGCCGTCGCCGTGCGTCCCATCGGCGGTAGAGTCAGATAGTGGACTGCCGATCGTTCTGCAAATATTTGAGTGCCTGGGGGCGGTGGTGGTGAACCCGTCCGTGCAAAGCAAGCAAGCAAGCGATTGTGTGATTTCGGGTGCCTTTGTCAAATCACCGTCTCTGGATCCTGACGAGGATATGCACGCACGTTCTGAGCGCCCGCTGCTACCCCAACCTCGCCGGGGGTTGATTTTTCGTCATTCGCTCCTCTTGCTGTGTGTGAAAGCAACCACCCTGGAGAGCAGTCGAGCACGGGTGTGACGAGAGGATGATGGCTAGAAATAGCTCGTCTCGGCATCGGATTGGCTGGAGTGAAGATAAACATGCAGATGAGATTGGGGAACGGCGGTTGGAAGAAGGCAAGGGCCCCTGAATTGGGGGGGTCTTGGCCTTCTGGGGTCTTTCAACCCCCCTGCGCCTTTTGCCCTATGATCTTCCGCCCGTCGATCTCGTTTTGGACGCAGGGGTCCGATAGGCGCTTAGGAAAACAACGGGGACGGGAGACCCAATCACGGCCCAAATGAGGCGGTTGGGCGCCTGGCGCTTCGGCCGTTCTTCTTGTGGCTGCTATTTTGGATTCGAGATGCATTCTATATTCCGTGTCTCTTGCAGCATCTCATCGCTCGAAGAAAAAGCCAAGGAATTGAAATTTTTTTGAATAGGTCGATCTGCTTGAAGGTCGGATGTTCTGATGCTGCGTTGGGAAATGAGAAAGAACTCAGAGTTCAGGAAGGCGCCCTTCAACTCTTGATGGTAGCAAAATTGTCATGGGTAACCCTAACCCGACGACATTATTCATCGGTATCCTTGGCAGTAACAACCGACACCGATAAAGAGGTTAGGATAGATCTTCACAAAAGCTTCGTATCCAGTATTCCGGAGGCCGTTCATAACCCGACCTTTCAAGTCTTTATTCCACTTCCGGCGTCTGAGCAGCCACATACACACACACATATATATATACCAATCAACTCGTCGTCTTCTTATACAAGGCAACAGCTGGCCAGTAACGGCATTTTATCCTCAGCATTCAGCATCTATACACACCCACCCCCCTTTTTTGATTCTTGAGAATGCCGCCTTTTTTTTCGTGCCTCTATCGCATTCAATTCCCTAGGTCACCTTTTTCTTTCTTTTCCGTTTCCGCCCACGGCTTCATTTTTGTCTTCTTTTTTTCATTCATCATAACCGCATGTCGTTGTCCACAACAAAACTTGGGAAAATAAACGGAGGCGAGGACTGGCTGATCAGACGGCGCCTCCCCTCCGGCTCGCACCCATCCCAATGCCTTTTCTACGGCCTCTGAATATCGCCTCAATGGCTCTCCCGACGGCGGCGAGATCCCCGAGGATGCTGATATGTCCTCTGTCCGTACATATTCTGCCGTCCTTCACCAGTTCATATCCAGGCGGCAGCATCGCCTCGCGTGCCAGCACAACGCCGTCTCCGCTGCGGAACGCCAGTTCATCGTAGGCGTCCGCGCATTCGATGCCCTCACGGCCAGCCACCCGCGCTGCATATACGGTTGGGGTATTCTTGGCATATATGACAGCAAGCGGCGGGTACACATTTGCATCTTGATGCGTCGGGTTGTGTGCAAGCTCAGCGCGGAACTTTTTGGTTTCTGCAAGGGTCCTCTTTAGATACTCTAGGTTCCGCGTCTGGGCGATCGTGTTGGCCGGTATGGCTGCTGCGGTGGCTGCGGCAGACGATGAAGATGCTCCCATTTGAGGAGCCAAAGTCCTGTCTCTGCCGCCGACGCTGGTTTGCTGGTAGACTGCTGCCTCAGCTCCCGCTTTCTTCTGTTGGCTGTTGCTACGGCTGCGAAGGGGCAGGCTGGGCAGCGAGTCAGACAAGCTCAATAGAGAGCCGAACGTGCTACTTGGCCGTGACAAAGGCGGCAGCGCTGGCTCCGAAACGCACGGAGAGATCCGGTATTTGACCCAATCGTCAGCATTGTAAAAGTCCACAGGATACTCTTCCTTGGTGGCCTTATCGATAAAGCAGAAGCCATCCTCGGGTAGGAAGATAAAAGTTGTCCGAAGGGAGAAGTTTACTTGTGCTGTCAGTACTTTCTCATTCAGGAGGACTGCGTCACCATTCCTGATCGGCCCCAGTATATTTATGCACCGCTGCGGAGTGCCGGCATACACGGCGCCTGAGAAGAGCTCCGGCCTCTGGTTCACAGCATGTCGGGTGATGAGGCCACCAAGACTGTGGGAGATTACCAGGGCACCCCTCCTCTCCGCAGGAACACCCGGCTGATTTGATGGCAGCTTCTCCAGAAACTCAACCAGCTTACGCGAGAGCAGGTGTGGGCTGAGCCGCCAGTCGTAGCCGTAGTCATGCACCCTAAGCTTGCCCTGTCGGGCATTCTCGCATTCCCTCAACTTTTTGAAGAGCTTCCTCGAAATGTCAACAGGGCCAATGTTTTGTAACATTCCCGAGGGGAAGATATGCTTCTCCATGTTCTCCTCGTCTTCGGGATCCAAGCCGACTTCCAAGTTGACTTTTCTGATCTTCAGTCCAACCTTGACGGGGACCCACAACTGGCGATGAGGTGCCTGCGCCGATCGCAATATCGAGCCCCTATACCCGCCCATGACGACAACATCTCCGGTCAGTGATTCCAGGATGGAATCAAGGGGGGGTAAGGGGTCACGATGTGGTCGGAGACCATTTGGCACACCAGAGCGAGGCGCATCCATAGACCAACCAGTTGGTGTCGTCGTTGCTGCTTTTTTGAGCGGTACATTCAGGAGATCTAGGAGAGTCAGTCAGCTGTCTCACCACGCAGGGTACTTGCTGAATAATGGTGACTTACTTTGAAACTGGGGTAACTTGAACGACGGGCCGTCCCAGCTGTCTTTGATCGCCTTGAACCTCGAATTCACCTGCTCTCGCACGTTGAGGAAGCGGTCGTCGTCGCCAAACGATGACACGCGCGATAGTGAGTGATAGAGCAGAGAATCATCCGATGTCGACTTCCGCAGGGCGGGGGATATTCCAGATGCCGGCCGAACGACGACATGTTGCGCCATATCTGGGCCAGTCGGAGTTGGGGGACCGGAGCTGATATGTCCCCAAGTTGACTCCCATTTGGCGACCAGACGGTCTGAGATCAAGGGCGGAGATGAAGATTTCTGAGATTGTGGTGTTGGCTCGTCCTTCTGAGACGAGCTGGAAAAGAAAGATGGCGTGGGGATGCTTGACATGAAGCCGCTGGGAATTGAGATGGATGGCAAGGCCTTTGACAGCCTCTTCAGGGCATTCTCGCCAACAGAAGATGAGCGCTGAGGCCGCGACTGGTCTCCAAACACACCCGACATTGACGGCGTGTTCGGGGACGTGGGCTCCGTAATTAGAAACTCCTTGGGACCGGCTTGCCATGGCTGCGGCAAGTCAGCTCGAGGCGAGTGCTGCGGAGTGTGCCCGAGGGTCGTTCTTCGCTTCGCCGGACTCAAGGGGTTGGGTTCAGTCCCAAGATTCGGCGGTGAATGTCCATTGGGGCCCTTATCGTCAAGCGACCCAAACTGTTCATCTCTGCCCAGAACGTTCATCGCCGCAGCCCTCTCGGCGGCGGGAGTCCTCGGTGAGGTGAGGCGTGTGGCGACAGGACTGATGGCTGGCTGGATGAACGATTGTGCGTCATCCTGGTCTCCATACACATCGTCGTCGCCGTCGCCGTCACCGTCGCCACCATCATCATCGCCATCCCCGGCTCCGTCGATCGAAGGAAACGGGCGTACGTCAACATATTGGTCCAGGCCCAAGCCCACTGTATCGGGTGATGTTGATATCAATTGGGTCATGATGGGCCTCAATTGGGTTTGTTGCGCCATGTTGTTCACGAGGTGTCAGGGACAGTGACTAGCACACTCGAGCTTCACGAGACACAAGAAAGTCAACGGTAAGGCTGTGAGTTCTGGGCATGCCGTGGTGTCCGAGAAGTGGATGCGTCCCAAATAGGTATGCAGGTGACTGGACGTGGTCTCCTATCAAGGGTCTAGGTTCTAGGTTGATGTTCACAGTGGTCGACCTCGGGCAGCAGGAGGGGGGGGGAGAGTTGGCAGGTAATTATGAAGCCTAACTATATCAGACGAGAGAGGAGCAAAATAAAAAGAACACCCAAGAAAAAATAGAGTCAGGAGAGGCTGAGGGAATCCGAAAACGAAAGTAGGTCTCGCAGCAAGCAGCCTCTTCTTCTCTTTGTTTCTCGGGTTCCAATGTCAGCAGCCAGGCCACAGATTACAGGGGCCGAGAAGCTGCTCCGCTGCGGCGGTGTATCCAGCCCAATGAGGAAGGCTCCCGGAACGTCAGGTTGGAAGCCTTGATCGTCCACTAAAACTCGCTGCCAGCCTGATTTCCAGGGTTCAAATCCGCCTGTAGCGGTGCTGAATCGAGCCCGAGTATTTCTGCCCATCGTTCAACAGAGATTTGACGTCACAACGCTAATGAAGCCGTCGTTGAAAGTCGATCGCCATCTTGGCATTGGAGGAATTTGGGGAGGAGGAAGCTTGGATGACTCGTGGAAGCCAAGACTAGCCCTGATGCTTGAATGGGTCCCCACAGGGCTGCGGCGGGCTCGGCATACTGCTGAAGAACCCCTAAGAACCCCCCCCACGCTAAAACAGAAAACCGGCCGTATCTGTACGGTACCAGCGCTCCAGAACAACTGGGACCGTCTACGCCGAGGTTGAATGGCAATCAACTGGGGCAAGCAATCATCGCAAGGCGTTCTGGCCTGTTTCTGGCGCAAATCTGGAAGCACTCGCTCCATGGCCTATAATCCGTCTCAATCAACAACACAAGATGAACCGCGCATGTCTCGGTTCTCCGCGTCAGCAGCCGCACAATCTGCTGCGGTTCATGTACCTTGCCGCGTTGCGTCACATTTTAGAAGGCCCCAACATAAATGACCGGGAAATGGGAAGGAAGCTGAGACAGGACTGACCTTTGCCGGCCAACACTAGGCCAACATGCTGTTCTTGTCTAGCGGTCAGACGATAAGCCCAGCCCCCCAATCCCATCCATCGTCCGGCCCGGTCTGGACCCCGAACCCCGGCCCATTTTTTTTTCTCGCCGACCACGCTGGAAAACCCCGTCTCCCTTTTCAGAGGAGCCAACGTCGTTTGCGGCGTGGCTGTCCGTCTGAAGCTGGGTCTGGACCTGCCCCGCCCCTGAATCCGGTCGCCCAAAAATGAAAACTAGGACGTAAGAAAATGAACTGCGCATCAACAATGGCTAGAAAGAGTAGTGCCAAGTTGACCTGCTTTCAGTTAGAGGGTGAGTCGAGAATTCCGGCTTTGGGGTGACAGTGCAGCCAAAGTTCAACATGAGATTTCCAGTTTCGTTGGGGAAAACGCTGCAGGAAAAGGAATGGGAATGGTTGCCCTCAACCCAATGCATTCCCTTTTCTAATTAACAAACACATGGCCCAAATATTTCTTGAGCTCCTCCAATGCGGTG
This sequence comes from Podospora didyma, assembly GCA_033439775.1. NCBI lineage: Eukaryota > Fungi > Ascomycota > Sordariomycetes > Sordariales > Podosporaceae > Podospora > Podospora didyma. Next base: position 1,755,394 of record JAULSW010000007.1, read on the forward strand.
ATTGAAAGTAGAAATTATTGATCTATACGGATTACTTATAGTTATCCATGCCAATTCCATGTTTTTGAAGTTCAGACCATAATTATCAGTAGTATCAGTAGCGGTAAAAGATGTCGATCTCCAGGTCAGGTGACTGGTGAAGCCCGTGCACGCCGCATTGGGCCCGCCAAGCTTGTGGAAGCTCCAGCACCGACCTTCAATCGACGTTGAAGCTCGATTCGATTCAGGAACGACGACGACGACGACAAACCGCATCGTTCTACGCCCACGACACCACCCCCCCCCTACACACTCGACTCTAGAGAGCGAGGCCGCGCGGTCGCTTTCTTTCGAAAAGATGGCCGGACATCATTTCAGTTCGTTCCCCTGCTCGCTCGCTTGCCCGCCGATTGAGAATGAGTTGTATGTTCCGTCAAACTAACTGTCGCCAAAAATAAACAGAGATGGCCATGGACCCGGCGATTGTCCGCCTGGGAAGTACGTCGAACACCTGCCTCCTTTATATAAACGCTCTTGAAAAAAAAACGCGCGCGGTTGTCGAACTTCCTTACCCCTACCGTCTCTAACCTTGGTGCGCAGACATGAATACCAACCGGTACAGGTACTTCAGATGGACCCCTCGCACAGCGTGGATCTCCTTCGTATACATTGCCGTGGTCCCGACCATCTTTGGCGTGATGGCATACGCAACAGACGTGAGCAACCCTTCGTCCATCCATCCATCCATCTATCTATCTATCCCCACCCCGGTCCAAATAAATAGACTGTTTCCGGACACAGCTGACATCGCGACTTTCCAACGTTACACAGGGCAAGTACGATTTGCGCGCGAAGCGGAAGGGCGATATCATTTCCGAGTTTTAAATGGGATCACACACGCAAGAGGACTGTATATAAGGGGAACACGGGGACTGCCTGGCATGGCTCTCGCTACGGCGGCTGCAGACGGATTGGTTTCGCTGAAAAGAGATTCTTTCAAGGCAGCCAGCCACACCTTTAAAAATACCAACAACCATCACACATGCTGTGCCTGATCTGCTCAAAAATTCACGCGCTGGGTAATTCGCTGATAATCATACCGACATATCCCGTGAGATGCCTGGAGACGCAATCTCACCCGAGACTGGGTCAATCCCTAACTTCATCATCCTCATCCATCGTCCCGCTGGAGGCAGCTGGAGAATTCTCTCGTGGTTCAGGTTCAGATCAAGCATATTAAGCCGTCTTGGTCTCCTGCCCAAAGCATCCCACCATTGCAGATCCTGTTGCCCGGTTTCCCCATCCGTCGGTGATGAAGGGTTGCCCAGTTCATCCCCTTGCAAATTCTGTTGCCCACTTTCCCCCCAGTCGGTGATGAAGCGCCTAGCAGGTACTCGCGTGTATCGTTGTGCTGCCCAGCTCCCTCAAAACTTTCCTCTTGCTGACGCTGGCGCGGTGGTGCGTCTGGCTCATAATGGCTACCCGTGGCCGGAATTACCGGCTTTGAAATTTTGAAATCTTATCTCTCGCGGGGACCAAGAGGCGCTGGCAGCCTCTCCCCTCTCCTCCATTCACCTTCCGGAAAGCCGCCGCCACCACTGCCGCCGCCTCTTCCTCTGCCGGAGCGGTCCCGGTCTCGGTCCCGGTCTGCAAACCTACCACGACCTACACCGCCGTAGCCCCATGTATCTCCTCTCCTAGATCCCCGTCCTCCTCCGCCATAAGTCGACGGCGGCTGAGTGTGGTAGTGGGAATCACGCCGCGATAAGATCGGCGACGCCAGCCTGGCGGCGGCGTCCGTGGCACCCCTACCCTCACCAACGCCTGAGCCGCGGCCGACTCGCGCGCTGCTCGCTGGGACAACTTCGCCTGTCAAGGGATCTGGAGGCAAGATTGCCGCACTGATGTAGTCTCCTGTTATGAACCTCACATCCTTCAACGTCTTGTCGCCGTCGTTGCTCTTCTTGGCTGCGGCGGGGGTTCCGTCATCGTTCTTTTCTTCCGCTCCCGGCCCCCCGCCCCCTATCACGATGCTACCAAGGTCCTTGGTCGCGAACCGCGGCGGAACCGAGGCAGAGTTGGGGATCCTATTCCGTGTGTCTAGGTATATCAGGCGGAAGCAGAGGCGCGTGCCGATGCTCGGAGAGGGTAGAACCGGTGGTGTTGCCGCCGCAAGATGATGGGAAAGCTGTGTGAGTGTACATGAATCCCAGACGTAAATGGGGATGCATGCAGGAAGATGTGGTGGTTTAAACTCTTCGAGTCTGTTTCGGCAAGGAAGTGATTTTTTTTCCGTCTCATCAGCTTTGTTGACTCTTTCAGGAGGAATTGAATTGCAGAGAATATGATCGTGAGAACGGACCGGTGAAATGCCCCTGTCCGATAAAACAGATTGACCAAGAACGGCGAACCTTCTGACACAGCGTGGGCCATGGCTGGGCTCTGGGTAAAGCTGCTGCGGGAATCGAATCTTTGGAGAGGGTTGTCGAGATCTAGGGCTTCTCGTCTGAACGGGAACTCGGTTTCTTGATTACTCAAGCCGATATAAAGGCAGGCTAGCTATCCAAAGAGTAGTCTATGAATAAGTGGTGTACCTTTGAGTGATCGGGTGGGTATGGATCGTCTTGGGCTGGGCATGGCAGGAGTGGTCCCTCAAGGTTCTGGAAATGCAGGGCAATGGAGTTTGGGATGGAAACTCTGGGTGGAGTTTTCTGTGCAGGAGCAACCCTGGAGATGCGCTAACACCTGCCTTAGGTTCCTTGGCGGACAAGCAGATCAAGTCGCGGCAGACATGGAGCAACCGGTCCTTTTTCTCGAAGCTCTTCAAAGTGGTTCTAGTCTCTTCAGAGTTGTTCCAATCTCAGACGAATTTGCTTCCACATATTATCTGTGGACTTTCAAGAGCTGGAATATCAAGAGGAGAAGTCAAGTTGCTGATTCCCGCCGCTATGGTGACGAAAGCTTGCTTCGTGTGGGGTAAGTTAGGTACCTACCCACAGGCGGCAGGCGACGGGTGCCTGCCAGGAGACTTCGTGCCAACCCTAACCCTTCACTTGATAAACCTCGTACCTGCCCTCTTTCGATTTAGAGGTTGGCGTCTTAAAGTTCTCGGGCATCTTCAACATCCATCCAAAGCGAACTGACGAGAAAGGGCAGATACCAGCCCTATCAACAACAACAACAACAACAACAACAACCGGTTCATCCCCCATTTAAACACTACGAAAATCAAGGAGCTGGACACCTCACATTAATAACCCCATCCCGCGCGGAACAACTAAAAGCAAGAGGAGCGCGCACGCATTCCTCCCCGCCCCCCAAAAATGGATTTCGCCGCCCTCATGTCCAAAGAGATCGCCAAGGCGAAAGGCGGTACCACCTCAATGACGACCACCGCGAAAAGTTCCGACAGCAAGCCCGCCTCCGCGGCAGCGGCGCCGCCCAAGTACATCAGCCGACGCGAAGCGGAAGAGGCCCGACAGGCTGCATACCTAGCGGAGCAGAAAGCCCTCGAGGACGAGCGGCTGGCGCGCGCAATCGCGAAACGAAAGCGCGAAGAGGAGGTGCTCGAGGAAGCCAAGGCGCGGGACGAGAAGCGGCAGCGGTTGGCGGAAGAGTCCCGGATACGGCGGGAGGCGCGAGCCGCCGAGGAGGAGCGGCAGCGGCGCAAGCGGCTGGGGCTTCCAGAACTACCACCAAGTAACGAGCCTGGCGATGCCAAGGCCAACAACGAGGACGACAATGACGATGACGATGACGACGACGGATGGGGAGATATTCCCGAAGCTGACCTGGTGACCAAACTGCGGGAGCTGGGCGAGCCAGCGTCACTATTCGGCGAGACGCACGCCGAGAAGCTCAGACGGCATCGCAAGGCATCTGCTGGCCCGGCGATTATTGCCGAGGGCCCGATCATCACCAGCCTGGCGCCGCTCGAGGAGAAGGACATGAAGGTTCCCGACAAAGTCCCCCCGCCGACCGACAAGAAGGCGCGGCGCCGCCTCTTCCGGCAGCTAGCGTCGTACTTCAACATGGTGCTGCGGGAGTGGGAGGCAGCGCTCGCGCGCGAGGACAACGCCGATACGTTTGCCGGCCAGGGCGCCATACACGCCATGGTGTCGAGCAAGGAGGCCATGAAGCCGCTGTTCCGCAAGTTCGAGACGGGCGACCTGGACGAGAGCATTCTCGAGCCCGTGGTGGAGATCGTCAAGGCCGCCCAGGAGCGGCGCTACGTTGATGCCAACGACGGCTACCTGCGTCTGAGCATCGGCAAGGCCGCGTGGCCCATCGGTGTCACCATGGTTGGTATCCACGAGCGTAGCGCCCGAGAGAAGCTCCATGGCGGTGAGAGAGGACATATCATGGGCAGTGAGATCACGCGCAAGTATCTTCAGAGTATCAAGAGGTGCTTGACATTTGCCCAGGTCCGCTGGCCGCCAGAGGACATCCGCCAGCTGATGGGTTAGATAAATGCATGCGACATAACAAGAATCTGGGATTAGAAAATTCTGAGAGGCAGCGAGCCTTCTTGGCAAGTGGTATATATGTCCAAACGCAACACATCGCCATGTGGTGGCAAACTGTTGGGGAGGAGGGATATTAGACAGACCAAAACTAGTCATGTCATCGATTCTCCTCGCACAGCAGCAACAACAGCAATAAAATAATCATGATACCCTATTGAAATTGAGTGGTTCATGATCTGTGTGCTCGTCAGGTATCTTTGCTGGAGGGGATCAATAACCTTTTATTAGCCTCCATGCCACCGCACAAACTGGAGAGGCCAGGCTATACCAGTGATACTTCCTTAGCCTGATCCTAGGCCTCGCATAGTGTGCCTCACCTTGCCGCCCAAATTCGTATTCGTAATGAAAAACGCAGACACCATTATTCATCAACACCTTATTGCGACTCGCTCGTCAATCATCATCCCACCGTCACCTCGTCATACAAGTCGCTTGATACTATTCCATGCCCTCCCATCTTCTTATGGCCCTTCAGCTCAAGATCTGCCGCCGCAAGACTCATGCGACGGAGCCGGTCAATAGACTGTAGCTCAAAGTCCCTTGCCGTCTTGAGCGCTGAAGCTTGGAGCTTCAGCCTTGGGTTGGCGGATACGGTAGTCAAGTGCTGAATGGAATCAGCAGAAATTCTTACGTTCGGATGTAGGCAGACTTACTTTATCGATTGTGTTGATTTTGGCCTGCAATGTCCCCGCCTGGATCATGGAAAACAACTCCTCCTCGATAGGCTGGCTCGGAATACCGAATGCAGTATTCAGGGTATCAAGGCTGACACAAGAAAACGGGATGAGGTACTGTACTATGCACTTGCTCCGGATGTCGGCGTAGATCTTGGGAATATGCTTTTGGAGATAGATATCCAGCAAATAGTCCGCGCGATGGGCCTCGAGCGAAGCTATGCACGCCGAATATCTGCCATTAACAAATTGCGTGATGGCGCGCCGGATATGCGGCTCGCGCTCAAGGTATGTACGGAATGACGGGTTGTCGAGAACGTGTGTCTGTAGGTCCTTCCGGTCCATCGAAGCAAGAGCGAGGAGACCACCGTAGACAGAAACATCGTTGGGACTTGCAATCTCGTTGAAGCTCGCTTCGGGGGCGGCGGGATTGGTCAACAGAAAAGACATTGCTGCTTCCAAGAACTTCTCCTGGCCCAGATATGAAAGCCCCTGGGATATTTTCAGGAACGCAGAGACTGAGTCCTCATCGTGGGCATTGTGACTCGACCCCATCTTGCTCAAGTGGGCACTGACCATTCCCCAATCTCGTCGCTGCAGAGAAACGCGAACGAGGTGTCTTCCAACGTCGGCAATGTGCTTGGGTGTGCTGACATCCGGCCTCATCTTAGAGTACATCTCCGCCGCCCCGTTTAGATCGCCAGTGCTCTCGAGGTGCTTCGCTAAGTCTTCGTTGCCCATCTGGAGTCAAATCGCCGCAGTCAGTAGAAGTCTATTTGTCCCCTTTTACCACCACGAGCTTTTGAGAACGTACTCGTATGCTTTCCTTGATCAGATTATTCTTGTATCCTTTTAACTCAGCTGTCAGTCGATGAGTCTCGGCTCGGTTGAACGCCTCGGTGCTCTCCAGCCAGGCTTGGTCGAAGGATGCTTCTGGTTCGGAGGGTGCAGCAATCCGTAGGCACTCCACAGCTTCTCTGTACCGATGGGTATCGCGACTGCGCTTTGCCTCAGCAATGGCAGCCTTCAAGGCATCGACGCACAAGGGTACAGAGCTGCGACCGATGAGGAGCAAACGGTCGAACCGGGTGCGACCTAAAGGAAAGTGTGAGTTAGGTAATAAGGCGGTAAACTGCGAGCAGGCAGGGATAAAATACCTCGATAGTTCTGAATATAGAGGTCGAGGTCAAACTTTGGGGTATCTATTCACCTTTGGGTTAGCGATGGGTCAAGGCAGCCAGCCAGGCGGGGCATCCGTAACAGCGAGCCGAGAGTTTGGTAAACAGTGTCGGGGGGCTGCAATTTGGTCAGTTTGTTACCTCTAACGATGACACCGCCTTGGTTGTCCATGGCAGTAAAGAAGGCCAGTAACGAGTCGTTCATCTTCGAGTGCAGATGTGGTGTTCAAGGAGGACGGCTGGCAAGGCTGAAAGCTTGTTTGCGATGCTCCAGTCAAGGCTGAGATGAAGCTCGGGATGAGGTAGGTGGGAGGGCAGAAAGATAGAAAATGTGGAGCATGCGGGGTTCGCCTTCAGCTCCTTCTGGCTGGCCAGTGGGCCACAGCTTCTGTGCTTCTCACCGCAACCCCCCACCTTTCGTCGACGACCAAAAAAAGACAAAGATTTTGAACAACGGCGCCCCCCCTCCCGCCCCTCTGTGTGAGGGTCTGAAGCTAAAAGCAACAAGGACATCGCTAGGACGATTTTATTAGCCGCTCTATCGATCTCTTCAAAACAAGCCTGGGCAACCTTGATCATAGGCTGGTTTATGTTCCATTCTCAGCCGACAAGGTGACAACCTAGAAACAACGTGGCCGTCGACCATGTGGGAGCAAACAGTGAATATCCTGGCATCCCGAGGATGCCGGGTGTTGCCATTTTGGTTTGTGACGGGCATTGTTTAAAAAAAGTATAATGTAACCACTCTAAAATACCACACACATTGTTTGCTGCCTCTCAGGCACCCTTTATTACTATGCTTGCATCTGCTGGAACCTGCCCATCGACATTGTGGACTGGGCTATTTTATTACCAGGTTACTCAAGGTTGGTAGACTAGATACTGTCGAGTTCATCAGACAGTTGTCCAGTTTACGAAGCTCTTTTGCGCCACGGCACTCCAAGCCTGTCTACTACGAGTCCCCGACCCCCTGAGCCGGAAATATTGCCATGGAGTTCTAGAGCCAGCCAGTCTATAATGGATGGCATCTATCATTATGGCAGGATCCTGTTCCTGCTATATAAACTTAGCAAAATAGAGCAATATGCCTGCTCTCAATGTTTTCCTCCCTTTGGTTGAAAACCGCAACACCACCTCCAATTTTTCGGGAAAAGTTCCGTGTCTTCTCCTAGACAGACTCTTTTCCGTAGTGGAGATTGATCTTCAAGCAGAATGGCTCTAAAATCGGGCAATTTTCTTACCTGATGGCCCTGCCGCCTTCGGGGGGCGGCTCGGGATCACTGTCCACAACGCCAAGCATCTATCCAAGCAAACAATCCACAGTTGGATAATGCTGACACAAGTGCCAACCCCCAAGTTACCGAGTGAATGGGGCACGTGACCAGTCCATGATAATTATTACACTTCAGAGGCTCATTATGGTGTTTAAAACTTCTGGATCCTATAAGATACAGACGGTGCGCGTGATGTCATAAAATCAAAGTCCGGCTTTTCATGGTGGTGGTTGAGCTGTGGCTTCATGAAAATGAAGCAGTAGACCTCAAGACGAGGCAGCAGCATACGAAGTCGTGGTATCTTATCGGAGATAGAGGATGATCAGCATCCATAGTGTGTATCGGTTAATATTTCCCAACTTGGGGAAGGCAAGAAAGAGATGACTGTGCAAATTTGGGAAGGGGGATTGGAGAATGCGATTAATTTACCCCTCCAGCCCCCGCGTCCAGCTTCGTCATCCATGCGCCCTTGGGAGGGGAAAGCTACCCCGACAGTTTTGTGCCTTAATCTGCTGTTGGTTTGTTGCGCCCCAAAACAAGTGGATAAAGGTGTCCCCGCTTCCGACGAGATTTAGCTTCTCATTTTATGTGTTTAACTTATTCTCCCTATTTTGTAGTATTTGGTGTTAATTCTTACCACTTTGAGTGGTTTTCAAGTCATCCGAAAGCGGCTTGAGGGATGCCTTACTACAATGCCAAGACTCAAAATGGGCTGATTTTAGGTGCGTAGCCTGCGCGAGCCGGGGAGAGATGGAGCCCTAGGGGATCGGGCGACGTCAGCCAAGTCCTTTAGTGTGCCGCTTTCAAGCTTGGCATAGTGGCTCCTTGGGTGTGGCTTCCCTCCCTGCCCCTGCTCCTTCCCTGCAGACGGCGGCATCCATGGCTTGCTTCCCCATCTTTTTCGACATCCTAAAGCCCCTTTCGCCTTGGCACGGTTGCTAGTGCTATCTACTGCTGCGACAAATGCAAGACACGCGTCGTCTCTTTTTGCCTACAGGCTTCAATTTTGTTCGTCGGCCCTTGACACATCCCCCCAGTCCTGGTCATTTATTGCGGATAGATAGGTCAATGCGAGATGGTATTTACAAACGCATCCTGCAGGCCCACAGACAGAATGGCGGCTTCAGAGCTTGTTGGGTGGCCTTTCCCAAACCGCCAATTACCTAACACCACAGATCGCAATGGCCAATTCCGCAATTGCGGAGATAAGACAGCCTTTCCGTCATCCACACTGAAAACAGGAGGCTGGGATGCCCTAGCAATGCTCACTCACCCCGACAGCAGATACGGCACTGAGGACTCACCCGGTTGCTTGTTCTCCCTCGGCGTGAATACGAGGTTTTCACATGTACTTAGATGCCATTTTTCGCTCAGGTTCTGGCAGGATTAACTGCAATCAACTTCGCCATCAGGCCCCATTGGCCTACATGTCGCTCCCACTTCCTGGACAGATTCGCTTGCTCTCGTAGACGATTCGGAGTACATGCCGGCTCCGAACGGGAATAAGCCTACGGGGCGCTTAGAGCTTGCCAGATTGAGGTTTCTGGGCGACACTGCACCTAATAGTGTGCCTCGCCCTGCCCACACCGCACTTCACACATATGCAGGCTGGGCGTATTGGGGCTGGTTGTATGGAACGGCTGTTCCCCTGCTGGAGAAGAGAGCATGCGGAGGTTGCCAGTCCTCGACGCCCGTTGGTCCCTGATCCGTCAGTTTCCTGGTACATTACGTGCCTCCACATGGGAGGTGGACGGTGGGACGGAGCTATTTCGAAAATACCCGCACCTGCAGAAAATGTTTGATCCAAATCCGCAGGCAATTTACCCCGCCATCCCGTCTGCCTCTCTTACGTCGGCCTCTTTAACGAGGAGCTTTCTCAATCCAGTCAAGACATGTTGACCCTCAGCAGGACACCCTCTCTTTTAACAAGACACCCAGCTTCAGGCGCAGGGGCCGCAGACAAACAAACAAACAAATACGAGGTGCTTATGTCTGGTATGGTAGTGTATCTATCGTATATCTACACTACTTGGTAGGCCCACTGGTGTTCAAGCGGTGGTGCCAGTGTGTTGGAGATCGATCCGAAGCAGCTTGAGAGGTCGAAGTTCCCTCCCCCTCGGCACCCATTCACCCATCCAGAGGCGCGGACGCGCAGAACACGCAGGACACGCATGCCCCCAGCAGGCTCGCTCACACACACATATTACCGTGATGTATGAGTAGGGTAGGTTCATTCCAGGGGCGCGGAGCTTGGGTCCCGTCAATGTGTCATCGTTGCCGCTTCGGAGTTATCGATTGATGGCCCCAAGCTGTGATCCGTCCCCATCGACAATCCGCTGCGCATATCGCGTCTCGCGACCCCGTCCGTGTCGGCCTCTAATCCCCACAGCTTGCCCCCATTCGAATCTCGACGCACATCGGGACTTTTGCGGCTTCCCTGACTGGCCAGGGCGGCCTATCTCTCGGGTGAACCCTTGGACTAGCCAAGGACGGTGTTCTGTCGTTCCGCATCTAGCCATCTGCCAAAATAACTGTCCAAGCAAGCAATCTGGCTGTCCAACTTTTTGCCCCGAAATCTGTATCGACTTTCCAAAAGTTCCATCTCAGGTCTCATCTGGCGGGCGGCTCGTGTTGGTCATCCGCGGTCCACCCTGGCTTTGTTTCGCGCAAGACCGAACCGGCACCGGCACACCCACACCTCCTTCGTAGCCCCTAGTCGGGGGGTCCACTGTTCGCACGGGATCTTGACACCCACTTCTACCCTGAGGTCCCTCACGGCTGCAGCCCATCTCTTGTTGCGCCGCCGAGCCCCTACACAGTACTGCCTATGTGCCTCCCTACCCACTTGGCTGCTCGCCCAGTCTCCAGAGTCCTTCCTCGAGCGGAGCAAGCCTTGTCCAGGAACCCATGTGGCTTGCGCTTCACCAGACCGCTGTGGACACGGAACGAGCAAGTCCCTGGCTTAGAACCCAACCCCTGTCCTTGTACTAGGTATACCTCAGAGCAGCGCCCACGAATTTTCAGCACCCTCGGTTTCGGGCCTCCTCGTTGGTGTTCGAGCTTGTCCCTCCTCTGTTGAAGTGGTCGCCCGGTTCTCTTGCTGTGCCTGTGTCTTGGAGAGACGGAAAGAAAGAAGCTTCACTGCTGTGGTGGCTTCGTTAAATGCGCTTGTCTTCGATCCGTATATGCCATGCAAATCAGACCTACCTAGGTTTGGTTGACTCCGGCACCGATTTACACGGAGGCCAGGCTATCCGCCGCATGCGCGCGGGGCCAAGGAAGCAGAAGCAGCAATATGACGGGTCCAACCGCCGAGATCGTATCTCCTTCTCGTCCGGCCGCACGCTCTTTCTCCCATCCATCGAAACCCCCCGGGGTCAACACCAAGACCAAGGATATCGCCCCGAGTACGGCCGCCTCCAGTAACACGCCCGATATGTCCGACGACGAGTCGGTCGACTTGTCGCCCCATGATCATGGCTCCCCTAGCAAATCGGAGTCAGAAGACCAGCCTGGAACTCGTTCCGAGACACAGAGCATGCCCTTGCAGAAGCGCCGAAGGGTGACTAGAGCGTGCGACGAATGCCGGAGGAAGAAGATCAAGTGCGATGGCAAGCAGCCATGCACACACTGCTCAGTGTACAGCTATGGTAACACAAGCTTCTTTCAACCGTCAGGGAAGCCCCGCCCATCTATGCTAACCAGCTGCCTATGCAGAATGCACATACGATAAACCGTCTAACCGTCGCAGAAACCCAGCCCCGCAGTACATTGAAGCCCTGGAGACAAGGCTTCAGCGAGCCGAGAGCCTCCTCCGCAAGTTTATGCCAGATGTTGACCTGACGGATCCGAGTCTTGATCCGGCCATTCAGCAGGAGTTCCGCAATCGAGAGCAGGCGAGGACGAAGGCCAAGAGGGAGGCAGCTGCTGGTAAAGACCAAGGCGGCCAAGACACCCAAGACGCCCAGATCATGTCCATGATCGAGACCATCGGCCAGCTCGACATTACCGAAGGCGGCGAGTGGGACTTCCACGGCATCTCGTCGGGCGCCGTGTTTCTCAGGCGCATGAAAGAGCACTTTCAGGGGCTGCTGGGAAACGACTATCGCATCCCTTTTCTCCCTCGGCCTTCCCGCCCCGTTGGCATGTTCAGCCTCGACTCCCCTAGGTCAAACCCCGATTCGCCCTGGGACGTTTCCGCAGTTCCAAATGTTTACGACCTCCCGCCGAAAGCCAAGGTCCGCGCGTATTGCTACTACGCCCTGAACTGCGCCACCTGCCTTCTTCGTACTGTGCATGCGCCTTCGTTCTATGAAAAGCTCGACAGCCTTTACGAAAAGCCACAAGAATCCTGGGGAAGCGAGGAGCGCCGGTTCTTGGGTCTTCTGTACTCAGCTATGGCGCTCGGCTGCATGTACAACGTGTCCGAGGATAAACCCTCGGAGCCTCCTATTAACTACAAAGCCGCGATGGACGAAGGGTGAGGTCCTTTTGCTCTCTGTTTGCCTTTGCTCGTCCCTGTTTAACATCTACTTCTTCTAGTCTCAAGTACTATGCTTCTGCCCGGCTGATCTTGCAAGATGTTGCCGAATGCCGGGACATGACATCACTCCAAGCTCTTGTGTTCATGATCCTGTTTCTGCAGTCGACATCCAATATCAGCGGCTGCTACGCCTTTCTCGGCATCGCTCTTCGCTCGGCACTGCGCATGGGTCTCCATCGCCATCTATCGCACGAAAGGATCACTCCGATCGAGGACGAGACCAGACGACGGGTGTTCCACGTCGTCCGGCATTTGGACACTTACGTTTCGGCAATCCTCGGATTCCCGCTCCTCCTTCACGACGAAGACATTGATCAGCCAGCACCGACCGAGGTAGACGACGAATACATCACCAAAGACGCCATTCTCACACCTCCGCCAGGAACGCCGTCGTTTTTCCAGGCTTTCAACGCCCACAACAAGCTCATGGTCATCTTGTCAAATGTTGTTAAGCACATATACCCGCTCAAAGGAATCGAGGAGTGCGTAAATGGCGAGCGCCCAAATGCAACCTATATGATCAGTTACGCCAGAATCAAGGATATCGAACGAGAGCTTCAAGAATGGCAGGAACAGCTTCCGGAATACTGGAGGCCGAGCCCCGAGGGACCAATCGAAGTTATCCGGTACGTCACCCTTACCTTTTAGGGTACCGTTTGCCCCGCTGAAGTCAATCCCCGATTATCTATGTTTTATCTGAAGGGCCGTGTATTCGTTACTGTTTTAACATTATTATATACAGTGTTCGAACCCTCCTCAGATTTGCCTATGCACACGTTCAGATGATGCTCTACAGACCTTTCCTACACTATGTTTCGCCGCGGTTGACGGCTGGCAAGAAGATTGACGATCGGTATTATAATTGTGCCGCGGCGGCTATCAGTCTTTCTCGGAACATCGTCCATATAGGCACCGAGATCCGGAAGCAGGCGGCTTTGATCGGGCCTTACTGGTTTATCCTCTACGCAGAATTCTTCGCCATCCTCTCCCTGGTATTTTATGTGCTGGAGAATCCCGATAAGCCTGGATCCACCGAGATATTGGCGGACGCGCGGGCTGGAAGGGATGTGATAGCAAGTCTTGCACAGCGAAGTTTAGCTGCAGACCGTATCACGAATGCACTCAACGTAGGTTTCAGGACGCCGCCACTGACTTTTATATGGATGGCACTGACGGTTTGAAAAGCCTCTGTTCGAGCAGTTACCAGAACGTCTGAAGAAGGCCAAAGCTCGACCGGCACCAACAAAAAAGAGGTCTCACCCGATGCCGGGAGCCAAAGCTGGGAGCATGTCTTTGCCGAGTCAATCTAGCCTACAAGACATCGCAACACAGCAGAGGAGGTCAGACGAGATGATTCGTCCCACGGCTGGATCCATTCGAGCCGGCGCAGCAGGGCTTCCTCACGCGGCGCAGTTCGATGCGATCTCATTGCAGCAGAACGGCATGCCTGGGCCAGGGTTTGGGAGCAGCCTCCACGATTTATTGCCGTCGGAAATCCCCCGGACAGGGACAAGTTCAGAATCCAGTGGCACGCCTGGGATAGTTCACAGGCAACTTCAGGGGCACCAGCAAACACAGGCACCCGGCGGAGCGATTAACTCCCTGTATAAGCTGGATGCCATGATGTTCCCGTCAGGCGACCCATTTGCATATCCGAACCAACCCTTGATGGACCCGGCCAATCCCCACCCTGTCCGACAGATGTCCCACTCCGGTCCGTCCCAGGATGGGATGCAGTTTTTTATGCCGAACATGTATGACGGGATTGAAGGCCAGCTTCTTGGGCCGATCCCACCATATCTCGTCCAACAGGGGCAGACGCAAGGCGGGCTGGACCCCGAGTCACAAATGTACAACGCATCTAGTATGCTTACTCTTCAAGGGCATGGGGTGCACACGCACCGGCACTCTCATGCACATGCGCATGCGCAACAGCAGCACCAGCAGCAGCAGCAGCAGCATCAGCAATTAGGCCAACGCCAACACCAACACCAACACCAACACCAACACCATCAACAAGCAGAAATTCTTGACGAGATGCTCGTCGATCCCAACTTCCATAACGAGTGGGACGACATTCTTGGCAGCAACGGGTACCGCTAGTTCGTACCAAGCTGATACACTTACACTTGTAATTATTGCACCTAGTTGGGAGCCCAGTTCAGGAACACGTGGGGGCGGTACGAGCCGGTGCTCGGACTGCCTGGCACTAACCGGCTTTGAACGGGCATCAAGGTTTTGGAATGGGGCCATTATCTGGCGGGTTACTCTCATGCGATTCATGAATTCAGTCCTGGGACTTTGAAAGGCCGCAGGCACAGGCCGGGGTAGGGGGAGTTAAAAAGTGCGGACACCAGCATTGATTGGGGCGAGACGGAGCTGGGAGTTGCCAATTCGTGATGATTGCTGCTTGATACCCGATGGAAGGAGGTGATAAAAATGGGGGCCAGGGCCCAGCTAGCTTTAGGTGTCATTTTTCTGTTTGCAACCGCTGGACCATCCACTCTCTTAGGCGCCCGGTTTTATTGGGCGTGTATGTCCGTACCTACTCGGGTCAAACGAACGAGGATCTGCGAAATTTGAAATAGACATTTCTGACAAGAGGCCAAAAAAGGACAAGCAAGCTTGGAGGGCTGGTGATATGTTTCCACAACGCCGGTCCATTCGTGGACATCCAGGTGCTTAGGCCAGGCATTGTCCGAAGGGCGTGCTCATAACCGCTTGCCCTTGAACCAGCCGACTAGCATCAAGCGTGCTTTTCGTTGTGGCGGACTTTGGCTTGGGAACCCGAAGCTGACTCGGGGGAGCGGGGGGGGAAGTGGGAATGATGAATCCGAAAGGCGCGAGGGGTAGGTTTGAGCTATCAAGTAGGTAGGTACAGTACCATATCCACCTAACGATGTACATACAGTAGGTAACGAGGTAAAGTAGATACATTTCGCTCGATACCCACAAAAGGCACGTGGAAAACAACGCGAACGACAAACGATGAATCGGTAGGCGGTTCATATAATGGATGCATGGTGGGAAAACGGTTTCCCTCCTGCCTTCGAACAAATATGTACCGGTGCAGTCTAGAACGCGGACATGCTTTCAACGGACGCCTTTTGGCTCTTCTAGTTTCTTACATGCATATATATACACTTGCGCCGGCCAACGCCAGACAAAGAATGTCCCTGGCGTGACCTGCAGTTGTTCTGGCCAAACAAACCAACAAAGCGCGCCCTGTACGTACCGGTATTTGGTGCTTCCCCGACAGCGGTGTGCTAGCTTTGCTGAGTGGCTGTCTTCGGCCGATGCCATTTTCGTTCGTCCCAGTCGGTTTTTTTTTTTTTTTGTAGTACGTATTGGGTACCTGCCTACTACGTCCAATAGGAAGAGGTACCTTCCAATTTAGCATGTGCCACAAGAGCTCAGCCAGTGTTCGATAGGTAGAATAAAACCTCCCGCCATTTCCTCACCTCCCCCCGCCGCCTGATCAGTTTTGCCTGCTGAATCTTGGTTGGCTTGGCCTTGACTCTTACTAAATCCCAAGAACACGACAACGTGCTTCCCCCAAGTACTACATACGAGTGAGTACTATTTGCTCTTATCCGCGGGCCTGACGATGGCGGCGATCTAACTTTGGCTCATATTAAGTTGTACCTCTTTCTTGTAGTAGCCGCCTCCTCCTAGTCAGTCGAGAGCTATTTCAGGGACCATTTTCAATTGATAACGTCCACCAACCCCCTCATTCCTCCCCCCTGTGGCCAAGTGGGTCAACCCTGTCTGTCGTGCCTGCCCGACCTGCCACCGCCACGATAACCCGCTCGCACGACATTGCCCGCCTCGTCCACTCACTTTCGGCTCAGCTCAGCATCGGCAAGGGCGGCCCTCGACATCGCATCGGAAGCCGATAAGCACACCGATTTGACCGACAGCGGCCCTTTTCATCGACCTTTCTCTTCGTTCGAATATAGGCTCTTGGACCTTGCCAGGGGTTTTTAAATTGAAGGGAAAATTAAAAGCAAAACAGAACAGAACATAACATTGAAGATGGAAGTCGATCACGACTTGGTCGTCGTCGATGAGTTCGATGCGCTGTTTGTGCAATCCCGCATGATCCGATATGTGTACCTTATTTGACTGACAATTCGCAACAGGGCAATTGAGGTCAAGGTTCCATCCAAACCTGCCTCGCCAGAGGCTTCAGGGCCCACAGACAAGCTGCTGTCGTCGTTGTCAGACAAAGAAAGACTCAAGTTGAAGCAGCAGCTCAATGATGCTTGGTTAAACGACCGGGCGAAGCTTGGAAAATATCCGGGTAATAATGTCTCTGCTTCCGACCTCCTCCAGCTCAGCCGCTGATCTGCAAGCCAGCCAAGACACACGCCCAAAAGGTTGCCAAAGAGCTCGAGGTGCAGAATGGCCTCGTCTTCCTGCCTGGCCAAGAGGAGAAGCTATTTGAGGACTCGGACATGGGGCCTGAGTTCCGGCAACGTCGACAGTACGTTATGTTCCCCTATCGAGTTGAGAAACTGTCACTCGTCCTGACACCCATGGCTCCAGCTTCTACTATCTTGCCGGCGCTGATTTCGCCGGCTGCTCTGTGACCTATGACATTGCGCGCGACCACCTGATCCTATGGATACCGTACACGGATCCTCGCTCGATCCTCTGGTACGGGACAACCCCGAGTATTGAGGAGTGCAAGGCGGCCTCGGCCGTCGATGACGTGCGCTACAATACCGGCCTCGACAAGTTCCTGTATACCGCTCTCGCCCCTGGCAGCACGCTGTTCGTCTTGCACCCAGAGCAAACACCAAAGCTCGGCTCAACTAAAGGCGTCGTTCATATCGACACCGTAAAGCTAAAGCCGGCCATCGAGGCCGCACGCGTGATCAAGACAGAATATGAGATCGCCATGATCAGGCGTGCAAATGCCGTCTCGGTATGTGTCTTCTCTGCTGCATTCCTCCGAGGAATTGCTAACCAAAATGTGTTGTTCAAGAGTGCTGCGCATAGAGCGGTTCTCAGCCGCCTGAAGAAACTCTCCAATGAGCGCGAGCTCGACGCCATCTTCCGCGGCTTTTGCCTCGCCCAAGGTGCCAAGCACCAGGCATACGCCGTTATCGTTGGTAGCGGTGTCAACGCAAGTACGCTGCACTACTGCGACAACGACCAGCCATTGGAGGGGAGGCAGCTTGTTGTACTAGACGCCGGTGCCGAGTGGAACTGTTATGCCTCCGACATAACGCGGACGTTTCCCATCACCGGGTCTTTCAGTCCCGAGGCGGCAGCCATCTACGCCATCGTCGAGCGCATGCAGAACGAGTGCATCCAACGCATCCGCCCGGGCGTCGTGTATTACACTCTCCATCTACACGCGTGCATCGTGGCCGTGACGGAGCTGCTCCGGCTAGGTATCTTGCACGGCGGCACGGCTGCTGAAATCTTCAACCGTGGAACCGTGGCTGCTTTCTTCCCTCATGGGCTCGGCCATCATGTAGGGCTCGAAGTTCACGATGTCAGTGGCTACGATCGACTGATCGCGGGCGGGACCTCGGCGGGCGCTGGTACAGTGAGAAAGCATCCAGCGGCAAAACGAGAATGGATGAGTCCGGAGATGCTGGGTATCATGTATCGTGACGCCGTAGCGATGCCAGCGGCCGGGAAGGGACGCCAGAAGCTGGAGAAGAACATGGTTGTGACGATCGAGCCCGGCATGTAGGCGACCTTTCTCGTTCCCCCCTGGCTCCTCCCCCTTTTCTTTTATCCTGTCTTTCTATGAGATTCTTCAAGGAAACACAACAGCAGCAAAAACTGACCGTAACCTGCGACAGCTATTTCTGCCGCGAATACATCGAGTCGTATTTCCTCAAGAGCCCCCTCCACGCCAAGTACATCAACAAGAAGATTCTGGAGAAGTATTACGACGTCGGCGGCGTGCGCATCGAGGACGACATCCTCGTTACCGACGAGGGCTATGAGAATCTCACGGCCGTGCCTAAAGGCGACGAGATGCTGAAGATTATTAATGCGAGCTCCTGAGGAGAAAAGGGAATTGGCTTGACTTTTGGGGGGTAATTTTTCTATTTCTTTCTCTCTATTTATTTATATTTTTACTTCGTCGGTTTTTCTTTGTCTTTTTTCTCCTTTTTCTTCTCAATCTCGGGGGAAATTTGATATTACGCTGCTTATGATTAAAACGGAGTATATCATGTTTGCGTTGGGGGGAGGGGGAACTGAAATGAATACAGGGGGTTTCTCTTTTTGCTTGTGAGAGTTCAAAACGAACCTGTGAAGAGTTCGACCCAGCTGATGGGTAAGCTACTTGGCTAGCTAGGTACCTACTTATTTACACCTTCTGGAAAGTCAAGATATCCCTGTTTCGGTTGTGGTGTGGAAAGTAAGGTAGGAAGGAATCTTAACCATCTTATATGATTACTGACTATTCGCACCCCTTTTTTTCTCCTTCTTTTTTCTACAGCTCGTCATGCCCCGAAATTTTGATCTTGACGCCCGGGATGCTCCTGATCGACACCCTTCGCGTTGGTGCTACCTTGGTTGGGCCAACATCCGCCGCATACGTGGTCGTGGCCGTGACTCCATCTGGCGCCGGCCTCCAAGGCTTGACGCGGCCCTGGTAGACGTCGAGCCCCCACTTTTGCACCCCCTTTGGATCGAGAGGTCGACCTTTGGGGTGCGGGAAGATGCGGTCGTTGGAGAGCTGGTGAACGGCAGCGGCGGGGAAGACGTTTGGTTCGAGGCCCAGCTGGCCCATCAGGTCCGGGAACTCGAGAGGGTCGACCATGACGGACGTGAGGGAGTCGTGGTAGCTTTTGGCGAACTTGTAGAGCGTGTCTCGGAGCTGTTTTCTTTCGGGCTCGCTAGAGGAGAATACGTAGACCATGGGATAACCTCGCTGTGGGGGAGGGGAAATATTTGGTCAGTTAGGTAGGTTAGGTAGGTTAGGTAGTTATACAAAATATCAGACACAGCTTTAGAAAGGAGGAGGAAGTGATTATTTGATGGTCTTTTTGGGTGGGTAAGAGAACTCACGTCGATAAGTCTTTGCCGATTGAGTAACGTCAGCTCCCCGAGAACTGGCCTCGAGGCCTCCTGTACCCAAGCATCCAGCTTTTCGGGCTCGCCAGGTGACGGGAAATGAACTACCGTATCATCGTCCGTAGGTCTGTAGCACGCTATGGACGGAACCTGAACGCCGCTCGCCGCGGCGACAGCGGGATCCACGACGGCGCCGAATCGAAACTCCTCACGGTATCGCGTTGCAGCGCCCGCAAAGGCTCTTTTCAAGACCTCGTGCTCGGGGCCTAAAAAAGCAACAAACACGGTCTCGTCGGCAGTCTTGAAGGCTGCGAGGTCATCGGCAGAGGCGATCTCCGAGATGACGGGCTCCTTGAACCTCGTGATATAATGTTGAAGTCTGTTGTTTGTGTATGTATGTATGTAACTGAAAGTTAGAGAGAGATAGATGTTGCTGCTTTGCTTGTCTGAAGACAAATAAATGAAGTTTTTAGGTAGGTAGGTAGGTGGGAAAGAAAGTATGTAAATAATACGTACGCAACCGCCCGCCGTGCCCCTCGATACTGCGAGAGGGGCTTTCCCAGCTGGAAGAGGACGATGGAGGGATAAGATGAGACCTCTGCGAAACTGTCACATACCGCCTTGGACGCCACGCAGTCGATACTCGCAAAGTGATCCCGCCCGGCAGTCCCTCCTGCGACGGCCGATAACCAGTCCAGCTCTAATGCTGCGCTTTTGGATCTGTACACACAACACACACGAGTGGTGAATAAGCCAATTTATACTTTTTCCGGTAAATAGTTTTGATAAAAAACGAAATCATCAGCAATAAAAGTGGTGGTGTTTTTTACTTACTCGTCAGGCTATATATCACAAACACAGATATAAATAGTAAGCAATACCATTCCGAAAGAACCAATCATCATTATACATAGTGTTTTTTTTGGGGGGGGGGGGGGGGGGGAGGGGAGGTTATAAAAAAAAAGGGTAGGTGGCAGTACATACCGACACAACTTTGTTTCCAAATGTTAGCACAAGACAAACTCACTCACTCACTCACTCACTCACTCACTCACTCACTCACTGGGTAGGTAGGTAGGCAAGCACGTAATTTCGAACCCTTTCTTCCCCCTCCCCTTATCTTCTCGTCATTTCATCCTCTCATTTCTTTCCTTCATTCAGTCTAACTACCACTAAATATAACCAGGAGGACAAAAAGGGGGAGGGGGGGTTCTTTTGGCAAAAAAAATTAGGGCCAAAAAAAAGGGGGGGGGGGACCTACAAGCAACAAGAACCACGTCATTCGCAGTAAGCGTCTGCTCGAGCCCTTCACGAGTCAAAATATGATCCCACGCCAAAACCGGCTGTATGATCATCATTACCAGCACCAGCTGCTGCACCAACAACACCATCGTCGTCGTCGTCGGAAAAGGTAAGAACCGCGATGATGGCCTGCGCTGCGTGGTTATTGTTGCTCTCATTTTTTTCGGTTCATTTATTTATGGTTGATCGTTCGTTGGAGGTATTATTTGCGTATCGTATCGTATCGTATCGTATCGTATCGGTATTATCCGGATTACAATTGTGTAACGCATACAAGGTAAACTGTACCTCCTACCTTCCTTATCTTGTCGACAGTGAGTTGTGGGTCACAGAGATCGACCGACTGAGCGAGGGAGGTGAGGTGGAATACCTAATGCCTGATGGATTGATGGATTGATGGATTGATGGATCAATCAAATCAACCAACAAAATGTTCCTAGAATGGGGGAAAGAGAAGAAAAAAGAAAAAGAAAGCAAAAAAGACAAAAAGAAAGGGTGGAGAGACGACGACGATTGGGGCACTGCAACTATATACCTATATAATATATCCCCAGGTCAGTTAGTTCTCGGTACCTAGGTGGGTTCCACGTACGGATTAGTAGAACTAGGGGAGGTAGCATTTATCCTCCCCCCTTTCCCACCTTCCCAGTCAAACACCAACACGCGACATGGTTACAGAGTACAAAAACAGGTTTTCTTAACTGTACGTTCCTCGTCATTTTGTTTCGCTTTAATTGCACCACCATGCACCATGCACCATTCATCACCGCTTCATGAATGAAGTCAGTAAAAAAACTTACCAAATAATCTCAGAGCTACCAAATCTCAAAAGCTACTACAACCAACCATATGTATCGCAATTGTATCTACCTATGTCTGGCTAGCGAAGCGAAACTTTTTGGTTCTCGTCTTTCCCTCTTTTCCTCCTTTGTCCGTCTCGCATGTTTGGTGAGATACGTGAAGATTCCCGTCGCGTCGATAGCAACACAGAAAAAAAAGAAGAAAAAAACCTCAGCTAAAACGATAACCCGGACCGCAGAGTGCTTGTGCAGGTGCTGGTGCTGAGTGCCGAGTTGCTGAGGCGCTGAGAATGATGATAATATGATGAATGATGATGATGATGTGCCTTTATCAAAGCACCCGATAGCCGTACCGACTTTATCTTTCACCCCCTGCCGCCCCAAGATCCATCCGTACATGAAACGCCATCTAACAACGCAGTGCAAGTCTAAATCAACACGCCATCCCAAGCCAGCTGGCAGAAATTATTTTGGGCCCTGCTTGGCTCTCTTACCCCTCGTCGCGACGGGCTCTGATTCAGCTGCCGCCTCCTTCTTCTTGCTTTGCTTCCTAGATCGAGCCGGGGGCGGCTCGTCCGTGTGGAGATGACCAATCTCCTCGAGCGCAGTTGTGTTTTGCCAGTTGAGGCAGCGATATGATGGTGGCTCGGGTGTGGTCGCCGCCGTCGTTGCTGTCCGGCCATGGCCTCGCGTGCTCATTCGCTTGTTCTTGCCGCCATTGACCACAACTTCGTCTTTCTTCTCGGGCGTCTCTTCCTTCGCCGCTGCTGGCGTCAGATACTCCTTGCGATTCTCCATATTCTTCACGATCTTGTCCCGATAATTGACAAGCTCCTTGCGCAGCTTGAACTCGTTGAAGCCGCGCGGGTCCAACCAGCCCAGCAGATCGTCGACGCTCTTGGGATCCGCCAAGTAGCCCCATTGCCGTGCGTTGTAGACGCTGGTGGCGCCCTCCTCCAGCTTCTTGCGCTCAGGGACCGTCATGTCGAACTTTGCCTTGTACTCGTTCTGATACTCGGGGATCATGTCGATATAGCCCTCCCGCTCCATCTCGTCGGGTCCCTGCACCCAGATGCAGCCGTTGGCGTATCCAGCGTCGGCAGTTGAGCTGCTTGGCAGTCCCGCATACGGCATGCCGTTGCGCTCGAACCAGTAATACCGGTTCCAGAATCGGTCCTTGCCCAGCACCCGCGTTCGTGGACAGTCGGCCTCGCGCAGATCATTGTCGATGACAGCAATCTCCCTCTCGCACTCGGCGATCTCGTCCTCCTTCTTCTGAATGTCCTTGAGCACCTTTGTGAATTGCTTGGACTGCTTGGACTGCTTGGCGGCAGCCTCGGCCTTCTTCTCCTTCTTCTCGAGTGCCTGCTCTGCCTTTCGCTTGCGTTCAGCGATACGATCCACGCCACGCCGCAATTTGCGCGCAGCTTGGCCATCGTCGTTTGAGTCCGGAATCTCGTCTGATGTGTGGTTCGGCAGCTCGTCCACATCTGACATCTTGACGTCACCATTGACCTTGACGGGCTCCAACGTAGGACTCGGGGGCAAATTGTCCGGCAACAGGATCTTGCGCTGGTCATTGAGAGCCTTCAGGTCCTCGATTCTAAATGAAGTTAGATATGTATATCAATATAACGAGAGAGAGAGATGCTTCGCAACTTACGCTTGTTTTCGCTTTCGCTGCCAGTCAATCTTCTCCTTTCTGTATGCTGTCATCTGTTCGCTGCAGTCCTCCATGTAGCCGCGGATGGCCTTGGTTTCTGCGGTCAGCATGCAGATAATCTGGAGAGCCTGGACGCGATAGTTGACATCGAGTGCAGCATAGCGCTGGCGCACAGTCTCCTGGCTTGGTTCTACATCCTTGGGGACAAGCTGCTCCAAGAGCTCGTCGCAAGAGGCCTTGAGGCGGTCGTTCTTGGACAATTGATGCAGCAGGCCGACCATGATGAGCTGCCAACCGCCCTCCTTGAAGTCGCGTTTCGCAAGGTGTTCGATCCAGTCGTAGCCGTTGAGAACGTCCTCGGCTCGGTGCTTCGGCGCGTGCTCCGCTTCCTCCATCTCCTTCTCGGCGGCTGCAGCTTCTGCCGCAAGTCTCTCTGCTTCCAACTTGGCCAGACTTCTCCTGGTGGTACGGCCAGTGGGCTGAGGCTCGGGCTCGGGTGTCGGCTCGCCTTCCTCTTCGTCGTCCTCGTCGTCCTCCTCATCTTCCAGCTCGGGAAGCTGGATTTGGACCTTGCCGCCGTCGGCTTCGGCGGTGACAAGAATCTTGAGGACCGAGCAGTGAATCTCATCAAAGAGCTGAACAGGCACCTCTTCCGAAGCAACCTGCATAGCTTCTACAAAGTCGTCAAATGTGAACGAGTCTAGTTTGAATATCTCACAGTAGACATTCAAAGTATCCCACGTCTCAAGCAACGGCCCGACTGACTTCATTAAGATCTTGGCACCGAGCGGGCTCATTGGCTCGGGGCCCACATTCTCAGGCGGGTCACTGCATAAGTACTTGAGCTGCGGTCGAACAAGATCCCGGAGCCCCAACTGGAGGTCCTCGATGGGATACTTGGGAGGTGGGGGAGGCGGCGGAGGCTCGGGGTGTGAAAAGACGGGCGGGGGAGGGGGCTGGTTGTTGCGAAACGAGATGGGGAACTGAAACTGATTTCCGGGAAGGGGCAGGTGCATGAAGCCGCCGGGCTCGTGGCCGCCAAAGTTGTTGTGCTTGCCCTTGGGCACACCACCGAGCGGCGGGATGGCGTGTTGCGCTTGATGGGCCTTGGACTTGTGGCTCTTGGGCGCGGGCTTCAACTCGGGCAGACGGACGGGGCCCGTGGGGCTGTACAGGCCGGGATTGTGGTGCAGCAGGTCGGGCTGCGAGAGGCGTTTCTGGGCCTGCATCTGTTTCCGCTCCAGCACCTTGTTCTCGTGGCGCAGATGGGGTGGGACGCGGCTGTCGATGTGATACTCGTCGGCAACGTCATGCTTGACAGTCCACGGAGCGCCATTCCATGCTTCCCTCGTCACCGTCTTTTTTATGAAGGAGCGGAGCATCGCCTTGGTGAACACCTTGCGGTCACGGAATATGTGGGTATCGTCGACAACGGCTTCCTGGTCGGGCTGGCTGTCCAGGCTGACGAAGTAGCGTGAGAAGGGCTCGGTCAGTCGCCCATCAGGCAGTACCTTCCTGCCAAAATGAGACTTGTCCCGAACAACTCCTTGCAATCTTGCGCCACCCGTAACATGGACCGTGACAGCCTCTCCGGGATAGTAGTCCTTCTTGAATTCGTCGTAAATTTTGTCGACTAGGGTGTCGATGCGGGAGATGACTGAAAACTGAACGCGCCGGAGAATGGGACCCTTGAGGGGCTCTGGGAAAGCTTGCTCGACTTCGGCGGCGCCGTTGGTCTGGAGGTTAACTGGTCAGCAATGTCAAGATATACCCGGGTAGGGAGGGAGCGGGTCGGTGGCAGGCGTACCTCGCTCTCGAGGGCCTCGAAGAATGTTAGGCCCGAGTGACCAGTGATCTCACAAATAAATCGCTTCTGTGAGAGGGGGGAGGGGGGGAGGAGTGTGAGCCCAGGTCGTCCAGCGCCCGACTCAGCCAGACGGAATGACATACCTGCTTGTAAAAGTCCATCCTGGCAGGTGGTCAGCTTTCGTCGAGCATGCAAGTGAATCCTAAATAGGAAACATACCTGTTGAGGTAGTCCTCGTAGGTCTCGAAGACCTCCCCCGTCTGGGGGATATGCCACACCTGGAAAAGGATCCTGTGTTAGCTGCCGCAGAGACGAATTGGCCAAGAGGGAGAGGCGGAAGAGAGGAGAGAAAGGAGGGAGAGTTTGCGCACCTCGGTGTGGTCCTCATCGGCGATGTCGGGCACAGCCAGAAACTGGACCGGCTTGCGCTTAAAGAGCACCTGAAGAGAGAGGCCGAGGGTGGTCAGCGGACATGGCGGGAGATGCTGTCTGGGAATGAATATGTACCATGCTGGTGACGAGCCGGGGACCAGCAACGGCGGGTTGGGCCGGAGCTCGAGGGTGAGGAGGCCCGATTGGCGAAAACGAGATAGCTGGAGCTGCTGCAAGGCTGATCAGCCTCGTGGAGTATTAAAAGTGGTGGCAGGGGCGGATTCGACGCGTTGCGGGAGGGCTTGGCGACGTGTTGTGGGTTGTGGTTCGGGGTCGCGATGCGAGGAAGCTTTTGGTGGAGAGGACAGGGCAAGCTCGGCGGGCGCCCATGAAGGTCTGGGGAGGAGAGCACGCAGCTGGGCGACTTACATGCAAGGCTAGTAAGCAGCGCGCAAGCGGCGGCAGCTTTGCATGCGACGGATCAAAAGACCTGGAAGTAGGCGCAGGCGCAGGCGCATCGAGAGGGGCCTGGGTTGCGCTCTCTCGGCGGTCGGTGGAGGTGGGTGTCGAGAAAGGAGGAACAGTTTGGCGATGGTGGAGGCGGATTGTGGTGGTGGTAAATAGCGGGAGCGAAGTAGTGGTAGTGCTGCTGCGTGCTGTGTGCTGCGCGAGTGAAAGGACGGGATGTGGTCTGTTGTTGTTGGTGTGTGGTTGTGGTTGTGGTGGTTTGCTGTTCGCGTGCAGGTGAAGAAGACCACGGGAGGCGAAGGCGAGTGAGTGGGTGTGGGAGGGGAGGAAGAGGAGGAGAGCAGAGACCCGACGTGGTCAAAGGTTGCAGAGGAGGAGGAGGAGGAGGAGGAGGAAAAAGTTCAACAAGGGGACAAGGGACGGCAAATGGGGAAACACGGTCAGGGTGGTAATAGGTCCAGCGTGCTGGCGTCCGGACCCGCCAGGCAGGCACGGCTTCACTCCCAGCTCCGTCCGCCCAAACCAGCGCGAGGGTTCCCCCCCTCGTCCACATCCGACAACCCTGGGGCACCTTGGACCGCTCAACCTGCCTGAGAATCCAGACCTCGCCAACTTTCTTGTACTCGGCGTGCTCCCCGCAGCGAGGGCTTTCACCTGACGCTTGAAGCGCTCCAAACGGCCTCGTGCTCGATTATTTACACCCAAGAGAGTCGCTGTCAAAAATTGCTTTCCGTGGGTAGGGGTCCGCACTTTGAGACAGGCGACCCCTCGAGGTCCAGATAGGCCACTACATCCCCCACCGACCGCAACCAACCTTGCGCGCCCTGACGTCGCGGCCTTACACATATCCACGCGCGCTCTCTCGTCGCCAGTGTCCGTCTCGCAGTTGCTCTCAACCACGTTTGAGAATTTCCATGTCAAGAATCTCATAATTTTTTTTTGCCATCTCATGGCCACCATCTCGGCTTGGGTGACGCGCTCATGCGTGTCGTGGCTTGCACTTGGGACTCTGGCGAGAGTGGGTCACCTACTAGCAGCGCATGTACTGCGCTAACAGGCTTCCCGGGTCTCGCTCGAATCCCTCAACAGGCCGAAATTCGAATTGGCAGTTCTAGCACAGCACCACCACTCTGCACTCCCTACCCGCACCCAATTCCTCATCTCGAATTGACAACCGGTCGGTCCCCCCCACGCGGATGCAGCGGGAAGAGCCACCTCACACCGAGCAGCTCCTGTTGCATCAATTGTCTATAATCCGCATTTTGATAGGTACGGCACAGAGGACAGCGCGTCGGTATATTCCGTGTAAGTCGCAACCCCTGAACGACCCTTTCGGCCGTGTCATTGCCTGCCTCAGCTTCACGGTCCAGAGCCAATGCACAAACGGGGCGAGTCCGGAAGAAGCTCCATTGGCGCCTGTTTATACTGCATATGTGTGTGCCCGTGAGCAGAGAGCAGCATCAAGCGAGTGTGCGATTCGTTTGTGCCCCCAAAACAAATTTGTTGCAAGCCGCAAAACTTAAAAATAAGAAAAGAGGACCACCACAATGCCTGCCGCGACAAAACACTCCCAGAGCGGGACCACCTGTCAGCCTTGCAGCAAACCCGTCGGGAATTCATCGGAAGTTGTCGCCACGTGGAGAGGGTTTGGAGGTCTTAGTCAGCACGCCCAACCTCGGCAGAAATCTGTTAGTACGTAGCTATGTACTATGTACGACCTTGTGGGTGTGTGCCGCGAAAAAAAAAAAGTGAGTGCAGTGAGACGAAATCGCATTTTACTCTATGAGCTGAAATACACCACCATGAAGCCCACCCAGCTGCCGACAACCCCTATCGCCGAGTACGAGCTGGTAAACATCAGGGGCAGGAACTCGTAGCTCTTGCCAAAAACGATTCCATGGATCAACGAACAATACAGAATCAGCGGGATGCTGACCGTGATGTACAGCGTGCTAAATCGATCGAAAAGGAAGAACCGCGGCCGGCTCGATGCTGGTGCCAGGTGGTCAAACACCATCAGGAAAAGAACCAGCCAGAAAATAGTGTAAATCGTCTTGATTGGGAACTCGGCCGGCGTGAAAAGCAGCGGGAACAGCGAGACATGTCCCGCCACAGCCAGCGGTCGAAACGCGCCCAAGTACCTTCGGTCTTTCAGTGCAATGAGGCTGAATGGAATGATGACCAACAGAATCGCCTTTTCGTGAACATGCCAACCGAACAGGAAGGATGCATAACCGCACATCGTCACAGCCCCGATGAAGCTGTCCCATGTTGGCGAGAAGAACAGCTTGACCAGCGGGATAGCCTGGAACAATAGCGTCAGCGCGAAGCATATGCGTGGCGTAATGTCCGGGAGCACTGCAAAGGCAGTATCTCCGACCAAGCCACGGGTCACGCTCTGCAATGCGCCAGCCTTCACCGAGAGGCCCAGCTGGGGCGCGAGCACGATCAAGGCCCTGTCCATAAAGGAGTAGATAGCCCAGACGTTTGGCGCCCAGTACGCGTGGCATAGGCCTCGAGAAAAGGGGAAAAGCCGACTTAAGATCTGCGGAATCTGGCCCTTGAGCGCGAAGGGGCCAAACGCTGTTCCGAGGATAGCTGCAACTCCTCCGCCCAGTTTCAAGCAGTTCAGGAACTGGATCCGGAAGATAGACTTCGGAGACAAACAGTACGTCCTCAGAAGGAAGACAAAGTAGGCCGGTGCAAGGTAGGAATAAATGTGCTTCATGCATAGCAAGGCGGCAAAAAGAAGCCCGCTCAACAGCAGCGTCGATCTCTTCCTTGCTAGCACCAGAGACGCAATCAGGATGCCGTACATGCAGCCATTGTACTGGAAGTGAATGTGATCAATGATGAGCAGGCCGGGCGAGAGCAAGATGGAGATGGCGGCTGCCTGGGCTGCCCGCTTGGATGCACCGCGCGAAGAGTCCACGAACCTAGCTGACGTTAGCTTGTGGGCATGCCTGCCAGATATAGCGGACCACAAATTTAAGCGCCATGAAGAACAGGAGCAGGAGCACGTACATCTGCAGTGCATATACTAGAACCAGCTCAGTAATAATGACGGTAAACCTCTGGAAGTAGACTGTCTGCCAGCTATCATACTCGAGATTGTACAACCTGAGCATGGCCGGGTCGGCCAGTTGGGCAACTTGCGACATGATCCACTCGAAGTAGGCGAAGAAGGGCGGATAGTCGAGTGTCCATTCCGACGTCTTCTCGTAGTACCAGTCCCATAGCGGCAGGCTGTGGGTGATGGCCAGCCAGTTTCGATGGACCTCAAAGTCGGTGGATTTGCTGCGAGGAAGGGGTCGGCATTGGTTAGCAAGCTGGCGGTATTGCGACCGACTGAGTGGTACTTTCAGGTTTTGGGGAAAGATATTCTTACTAGGCTGGGAAGAGCAGAATTTTAAGCGCTGCAGCTACTACCGCGCATTGCGCGAGTGAGGGGTATATCTCGGCCATCGAGACATGTCGCGGCTACCAGCGAAAGGGAGGTAGGCAGGTGGTTGGCTGATCCGCGGATCCACGGATCCAAATTCAATTGACTTGCCGTTGTTGACACTTGACCAGTTGACATCTCCAGAAGCTATAGTGGGGCGGCCCTTGTTGCACTTGTGGCGCGCGGCCAGTCACAAGCGTCTGCAGCAGCCACCTCCAACAAAGTGGGCAAGCCACACACACGGTTCCCCACACAGCTCAAAGCTCCTGGGTCTCAAGCAGCTCCACTGGGTAGCTCCCGGGCCGCCAACCAATTTTTAGGCTTGCTGCAAGGGGAAAAAGGCGGCGCGGGTTTGAAAGCTGGTCTCTTGGAGAGGCTGGAAGCGGAGGTGTCACCGTGTCTCAAAGCATCATCAGCCAGAGAACAAGACTGCT
Source organism: Podospora didyma (assembly GCA_033439775.1). Taxonomy (NCBI): domain Eukaryota; kingdom Fungi; phylum Ascomycota; class Sordariomycetes; order Sordariales; family Podosporaceae; genus Podospora; species Podospora didyma. Next base: position 1,784,903 of record JAULSW010000007.1, read on the forward strand.
TGCTTCCTTCGAAACACCCCACCATGACCTTCATTTTTTCCATTCCATCGGCGCAACTAGTGGCATCTTAATTAAAAGTGTACTCCACGATTTCTCCGGATTTTGCTTCAAATAATCTGCAAAGAAACCAATTGTTTTCTGTTATACTAAGCTTTCAGCCCCTGCAGCCAGCTTCAATATATTTTAGCTACCGACTTGGTTCTCCACCCGCGCCGGCCGCCTTCGTCGACAGCTGCAAAGTGTCCTCAACTCGGAGCATTGAAAGCCGGACAGAACCAGCTGCAAACCCCAAAAACCCCGAGACATTGTATCTTTTCTCCAGGGCCATCCATACAACCTCACACGCCTTTAGCCCTGCGTCGTTGACGGTTGACGACAGCTTCCCAAATCGCCCGCCTGTCCGCCAAAAACCAGCAAGGTTCGCCCAGCTCCAGCCGCCGACCTACCTAGGTAGCTCGCCAACATGCGCTCACCGTCGAGCATTGCCGTGCTTGTCGCCAGCTTGGCCCACGCCCAAGCTCAATATCTTGTCAATGAACTCAGTTTCGGGTTTGGAACGAGGTATGGGGTTTTCTCTCCCTCTCTGGTTGCTTTGAGGACAGGGTGGCGCATTTCTGACACTTTTTGGCTCGACACAGGATAAGTCCCGAGGGGCAACAGTCGGTCCCCAACTTTTCGTTGCAAGGCCGACCCAACGTCCCCGAACTCCTCTCCAACAAGATAATACTCACCCCTCCTGCGCCAGGGAACCAGCGCGGTGCGGTCTGGGCCGACAAGTCGCTCCCGCACCAGAACTGGATCGCCGACGTCGATTTCCGCGCCAACGGCCCCGAGCGCGGCGGCGGCAATCTAAACATCTGGCTGGTGCGCGATGGCGCCCACAATGTCGGGTCGGGCAGCATCTACACGGTGGGCAAGTTTGAGGGACTTGCGCTGGTGATTGACCAGTCCGGCGGGTCGGGGGGCATGATTCGGGGTTTCCTCAACGACGGCACCACCGACTTCCAAAAACACCACAACCCAGACAATCTAGCCTTTGGCCACTGTCAGTTCTCGTACCGCAACCTTGGCCGACCGTCGCAAATCAAAATGCGACACTCCGAGTCCAAGTTCGTAGTTGAGGTCGACAGCCACCTCTGCTTCGAGAGCGACAAGATCCGCCTCCCAAGCGGCTACAACTTCGGCATCACAGCCGCCTCGGCTGAGAACCCGGATTCTTTTGAAGTATTCAAGTTGGTTGTCCTGAACGATGACAACAACCACGGCAGCACCAGCAGCTACCACCAAACGAACCACGGCCAGAACCAGGACCAGAACCAAAACCAAAACCAGAATCAGAACCAGGGTCAGAACCAGGGCCACGAGAATAACAACAACCAGCAAGCCGGACAACAACAAAAGCCCCCTCACCAAGGGAAACTCACATTCGGCCGCTCCGGCATGGTGGTCGACGATCCGTTCGACACCGTGATCCCAGACCAGCAAGCCGAGAAGATCACGTCGTCCAAGGCGCAGTTCGAAGACCTGCACAATCGGCTGCAGAGCGTCAACCACCACCTGTCGAGCATCTTCCGGGCCGTGTCCCAAGTCAACTCGATCGGCGAGCAGCGGCACGAGGAGGTGTCCACCATGCTGGGCGAGCTCAAGGGGCTCATAACCACGAAAGTGGACCACCGGTGCGACGCCCTGGAAAGCAAGCTCGCGAACCTCGAGAAGGAGATGCGGTCACTGCGCAACGAGCTGGCCGCCAAGCTGCGCGACTCGGAGAACTCGATCAAGTACCACGTCAGCGACCACCACGAGACCCTCAAGGACACCGTCCAGAAGCACGCCGCCCCGGGTCACACCCGCCTCATTCTCGTCATTGTCGGTGGCCAGCTGTTGCTCGCCGCCGGCTACGTCTACTACAAGCGCCGCAAGTCCTCGCCCAAGAAGTATCTATAAAGTCGGGCGGGGAACAGATTTATATTAGGGGTAGTAGCGGGTCTGAGATATGGGAGACCGAGCCAGCGAGCAAAGGCTGGCGTGACATATTTTGTTTGTTTATGGGTTTGATGAATGAATTGAATGTTGTTGATTGCTGTTGCTGTTGTTGTCGCTGTACAAAAAGGGGCGTGGGAAGCATGGCGTTTTGTGTGTTGAGATTAGCATCTATTTTATCTTTGGCGTTCTGTTTTATAAGAATTGGGATTTTCTACGCTTTTCTTCCTTTTTTTTTTCTTCCTCCCCGCTTTGGAGAAATAGTATATTTCCTTTTGTCTTTTCTTGTCTCTTTCTTTCTTCCTTCCCATAAACTTAGTAAGTAGGTAGTAGTGAAAAGCGGTTGGGGGGGGTTTAAAAAAAAAAAAAAAAAAAACCCCCCCCCGCTTTATCTATCTAATAATCTACTTAATTTCATGATTGACGGCTGGTGTTGTTTCGATCGACGACGAGTGGGATGACGTGAAAATAACGTTTACGAATATTTCGTCTTTTGATGCCCGGGATATGTGGAATATGGGCTTAACCTACCTATTTTTATTTCATAGTATATTACCCCAACCAACATAAGGCGCAGATGAATTGATTGTGATTGACCGCATATCCGTACCGGCGGTACAGAATAGGTAGGTATACATTAGAATTCTGCGAAATTGCCTCCAGGCAGACCCGGTGGTCACCTGACACAGCGGTTCCCATTCTCACCATCCAACTCGCAACCGGACTAATCCGCCGCGGGGATAGCGAGTCGGGCGCAAATCGCGCAAACGCCAATTGCTATCTCGCCGTTGACGACACATGAGAGACGCGACGAGCGGGACAGATATCCGAGACTGGAGCGAGAGTAAGATTCTTAATGCGGTAAGGGAGGAAGTTGGTAAAGGCTTGGTAAGAACCTAGGGTCCTAGGCTTTGAAGCTGAGGCTGATTTTTCAGGGTGATACTTATATCGATAAGAACGAGGAAAACCATGTCGCACTCATCATCAATTTTGAAGGGCCAGGTGGAATGGTTGTGCCAGGTGGTCAATTGTTGGTAACAGGAGGAGAGAATCGATCGGATGATGGTGAATGTTTGTATATCACAACAAGCGGCGATGATGGCAAGCCAGACGTTAGGTTTGTCCACCGGAAATAAGTTTCTCCCAGGCTAGATACTGCATGAAACAGCCTAGCTTTGCCCACCCAATACTTATGTTCCCAATAGCGATTGGCCAAACTGTGCCCTCCCCCTTCCAGTCCGGGTCAGCCCCCCTAGGGTTGCCATATGACCACCAAAACACATTCTCGGAGAACTCGGGCTGACCCAGACCATTCATAGAAATTTATATTCCTCGCGAATCCATTGGCAATATATCGCCGAGGAACATGAAGACACTTTCTGCTCCAGGTGCAGTTTTCTCCTCGAGTCACGTTGAAGAGACTAAATACTTAATATCTTAAAGGTAGAAAACCACTAGTAGATAGAGAAGGAGAGAATTTTTTCACGTCCGACCGCGCACCCCACCTTTTTAATTCGATGATTCAATAGAAAAAAGCCCAGAGCCACGTAAAAAAAAGTTGAATTGCGTAGTAAATAAACAAACCCATTAAAAAGGACCGCCCCGATTGGGAAAAAAGAAGTCTATGTCGGAGAATTCAAACATGCGACTATCTAGATCACCAGGATAATTTTTATTGTATATTCGATGCCATTTAATAATCCCTTTTAAAAGTTGGCCCAAGCATCTTATTCTTTACTCTAGTACATGAAAGATGACAAAAAAAGGGGGGGCTCGGAGACAGATTCTAAGCATGGACGACAAAAGCCGGTTCGTAAAATGAATAAATTACAAGCCTCGTTGTCACTTTAGGAATAGCGGTAGTAAAAAATCTTTTTGGCTCAGGCGCTATCAATATCGAGATACGGGTTATCATTTCCGAATCCTAGGCACCGATATCCAAGAATACGGGTATTATTCCCAGTCTTAGGCGCCCTTAATGTAGGGAGACGGGTATTATTTCCAGTCCCAGGCATCGTCAATCTTAGAATACGTACGGGTAGAGGTAGGAATAAAGAGAGACGCAAAGGAATCCAATCTTTCGAGTTTTGAGAAGAAGAAAGAAAAGAAAAGAAAAGAAAAAGAGGAAGAATCATCTTTCAAACTTTGAAAAAAACGATAGAAAAGCATATGTATCAATTAAATGAATTCACCCAAGGAAACTGAATCAAACCGCGGGGGTGATATGGTATCAAGCCCGTACCTACAGACTTGCCCCGTGTCATAAATGTCTTTTCAAGTGTGTTGCGTACAACACCTAGGTACGTAAATACGTAGTAGATTTATAATAGACGCTTGCTTGCTTATGACAAGGTAATGTCCACTTCAAGTTTCCGTTTGAAATACCTTACTTAGGTGCCATTCCTAACTATAGATAGATAGATAGATTCAACAGTCGAATGCAGTGCGTGAGGGCGGCGCAATGTTTGAATTCCCAGACTTACCTACAAAGGAAAACGCCTGTGGAAGTTTCAAAACGCATCTAGGTATCTACTTGGAACTTTCTTAAGAGAGACAATGCACCTAGGCAGTTACAAGTTGCAAGGACTATATTCTACTCCACGTTCCTAGTCCTCTCTGTCTTTATTGTCTTTTGATTTACTTCACAAACTTTTGTATCGTCGAATTGAGGGGACGAAGTGAAGATTGGAATCAAGATTCATACAGCCAGCTCTCAAGTAGGTAAGCAACCACCTTTTGTCGCTCAAAATTCAACCCGAAGCAAGCTTGCTTTATTGGTCGACTCGGGAGCTCTTACGCAGAATATCACCGTTTTTTGGAACCTAGTGATAAGTGCCAGTAGGCACTAACCTACCTCTCGGAAGCCAGCTCGGTGGGAGCAGGCAAGGGGCCTCAGAAGATGGATTCAAATACAAAAGCCACTACGACACCACCAATACCAACATGCTTGCCGTTTTAAATCAGACAATTAAAAAGTACAGGGTGGGTTTCACCGCCGCCCAAGCTCCTGTCTTAGCCTCCCAGCAGCGGTTGTTGGTGGCGGTTCCGGCCACGACGAGACGGCCTCGCCGACCTCCTCCATGAATGTTGCTGCGTTATGAATAGCTGTGCCCCCCAAGACGACACGGACACCGGGCGATGACGCATTGATAGTGGCCACCATTTTGGCCTCCTCATAGGTGGCACCCCCGACAATGAAAACGATAATGTCCTGAGGCTTGTCGCGCGTGGTGCCGCCACCTTCGATAAAGGGGTATTGTTGCTCCCGCAGCTTGCCTTTGATAAGATTTTGCAGAGTGGTCTCTAGCAAAGGCGAATGCTGCGTGTACACATTCTCGACACCTTTCAGACCCTTGAAACGGCTGCCGGCGCCGCCAAAAATACCGCTGGATTCAAATATGTCCGTGATTCCCCCTGCCGTCGGGGATTGCTGGAGGGACGAGTGATACGCTAGCAGTTTGGCCACTTGGTCTGCTTTGCGCGTGGATACACCACCTGCGGCGCTGAGCAGATCAACAAGCACGGCAAGCGAGTTTGACGGGTGCTTCGCATAGCGGAGTGCATAGAGGGCTACCAACCCGACCTTGTTATCCGCTGTTACGGACGAGTTCTGGATGAGCGCTTGAACGTTCTGTAGACGGATGGTCAGCCATATTCCTTCCCCTAGATGAGAGTACAGAGGTGAGGGGGAGGGCTTACCTTAAGGTCGGCTGCGTGGTTATCGTTGCAGGCCAGGCTTTGTTCCACTTCGCTCACCTCAAGCAGATTCTCGGTCCCTACTCTCCTGCTGAGCTCCGAGACAAGTGTGACATGCTTGCTTACGTTGCCTGACAGCTTCCGGAACTCAGGATATTCTTCGATGAACCGCTTCATATCGGATATAGACTCTATGTTGGAGTTGTTCTTGGTTTTGGATTGATATTGCTCCACGTAGTCCTTGATGTTGCCACCAAGATCGCCAAAGTTCAGGTACATATTCTTCATGAAAAAGGGATCCTGGTCTTGCGACAAGACGATCTCTTTCAGATCCGGGGCTACATCGGGCACGCTGCTGAGGTCAACGCGGCCGTTGCTGATGCCAAGAAGATGGTGCACCATGGCCTGATATGTCCACTGATTGAGCAGGGGTGTGACGGGATCCTCCCTCCTGTCCAACACCAGGAGGATGGGGGGTGTATCGACCTTGCGAAAATCGAAGAGCTGGTCCTCTTGGGTCATGTAGTAGCGCACTTCCGAGGCAAGTTTTTTTGCCAGCAAGCTGCTCTTCTGGTACCTGATCAGAGGCTTCTTCTTCAGCGCCAGGAGGGCTGCGATGACGCCCTCGGTGGCCCTCAGCAATGAGTCTGTGTTCCACGTGTCAGGGTTGCCGCTCCATATGCGATGCAAGGGTGGAGACATATTGAGCGAGAACAGATCCGGGTTGATGACGACGTAGTCCAAAAAGTGCTCCTGAACCAGCTTGACCACCTCATGGTCGTCGGCTTCGGCCAGCCGTTCAAGTGTCGACTTTTTGGCGACGTTGCTGAAGAAGAGATGATACTCTCCGTATTTGGGCTCCCTCAGCTCGTCAATGAGAAGGCCTATGGAATCGGGGTGTGGTCTGACGAAGCAGAGGCAGCGCATATGGCGCATCTTCTCACGGGTTGGGTTGTCCAAACGGTCGATGAGATAGACCTCTTGGTTGAGGAGGGCCGACTGGGTGACGGCAGTAGAGATGAAGGGCACCGTCTCTCTGTCAAGCAGTAAGATCTTCATCTTGGCTGACGGCCCCGCAGCAACGCCTTCGCCAGCCGTCACCATCTTGGAGACGTATCCCGATACAGCCTGGACGATGTCCATTTTGCAGGTATTTCTCTCGTTTTTTTTGGTTGGCGGATCAACGATGAATGGATGATCAATTAATTAAACGGCGCTGACGAGTCGCAGTGTTCAACGCATTGTGAGAAACACTCGCGACTAATCAATGCACCCTGGCTGAAAGTCCCGGCGTTCAGAGTTGTGCTGGTCTGAGGGGGAGAAATCGCTGAGTCCCGTTACTAACTCGCTGTATTTTATTAGTTTGTTGTTGTAGTGGCAAGGTGTTGATGGTCGTCAGTCAACGTCGGGTGGTGTTGGTGGTGGATGGTGGGTTGGAAGCTACAGGTGGCTTGGCTACCAGAGGCCAGGCCTGGGCCCGTGCACACCCACCGCCAACAGCAACCTCCAGCCAGTTCTCTTCCTCAGGAGCGATAAGATAAGCAGCCAGGCCCATCAAGGTGTTGCCCCACGTCAAACGACCAGTCCCTGCTATTAAACGTCTACTCCACCAACAACGACGAATATGGCACAGGACGTGTGCCCAGCCAGGTCCGAGCCGGCGTGAGTTCTTGCGTGCTCCCAGTAAACCATTGCAAGAGCTGACGTGCCTCTGACAGGCTCTCCTTCACCCAGGGGCTTATTCTTGGCCAGCTCTCGGTTGTGCTCCTGCTCGTCGCCTTCATCAAGTTCTTCATCTTCGGAGAAGCTCCATCGCCCGATGTCACGGCCGCCCTTCGCGCTACCGAGCGACGCTCGCAGACGCTGGCGCACAAGAAGTCGCTCCTGAGCCTTCGACGAACGTCAAACGCCGCCACCCTCTCGGCTCGGCCGTCTCTCCAGCAGCCGCCGCCTACGCTTAACAAGAAGAAGTCGAGCATCCTGCGCCCGAGCCCACCAACCCTGACCATCGGGTCCATTCTCGACAAGACATACTACAAGGTCGACAGCCACCAACCCGAGAGCCTAGATTGGTTCAACGTGCTCGTGGCCCAGACAATCGCCCAGTTCCGCAGCGACGCCCAGCACGATGACGCCATCCTCACCTCGCTGACCAAGGCCCTGAACGGCACCTCCCGCCCCGACTTTATCGACGAGATTCGGGTGACAGAGCTGACTCTAGGCGAGGACTTCCCCATCTTCAGCAACTGCCGCGTCATACCCGTCGACGAGGATGGCCTTAGCTTCGACCCCGGCAAGGCCTTCAACGCGAACACGGCCACGAGAGAGGGCGCGCGTCTGCAGGCCAGGATGGACGTGGATCTCAGCGACATGATCACTCTGGCGGTGGAAACAAAGATGCTCCTCAACTTTCCGAAGCGCCTCAGTGCGGTTTTGCCTGTTGCCCTAGCCGTGTCGGTGGTGCGCTTCAGCGGCACCCTGTCCATCTCCTTCGTCCCGAGCAACCCGTCCGAGAACACACCCACCAAGATGACATTCACTTTCTTGGATGACTACCGTCTTGACTTTTCCATCCGCAGCCTCCTGGGAAGCCGGTCGAGGCTGCAGGACGTCCCCAAGATTGCACAGCTTGTCGAATCGCGGCTGCATCGCTGGTTTGACGAGCGATGCGTCGAGCCGAGGTTCCAGGAAATTGCGCTCCCCAGCATGTGGCCGCGGAAGCGGAATACACGGGGCGGGGACGATGCCATTGCTGACGTAGAACGTTCCATGAGCATGAGCAAAGGAAAGGGTGTGGATATTGCGAAAGAGCTGCGGGAAGAGGCACGAAAAGAGGTTGCGGCTGAGGCTGATAGAGTACAGGACTCGCTGAGATTTCGTCGGCGCCCGAGAGCAGAGGATGCATTTGCTATGCCAGGATCCATGCCCGGTGTTGGGCTGGATGGCCCATGAGAGACTACTATCTTGAATGAGCCTTTCGCTGTCGGTGCTGGGAAATGAATTACGCCCAACCGCATTGGAAAGTATTGTTCAAAGCTTCAAATAACCTGACGTCGTTTGCTGGTTAGCGGTAACAGCGTCATCATACCATGTATGAATATGTATGCATATCAAGACAAGTTAAAAAGAAACAGGTCCGAATTCAAGAGATCTCTTCCTCTTCCTCCTATTTCCCAAACGCCCGACGCAGCCCCTGAAAGAGAGCCCGAACTGTTTTCCCATCTTCGTGGGCATCCGGCCCAAAGTCAAAATAAAACCTCTGCACCTTCCGCCCTTGCAAAACGCAGTCGGGGAGGTCCTGTCGACCGCGCTCGTCGCGGAAAATGGCGGCGAACCGCACCTCGTCGTCCGACAGGTCATTAAACCCGTCGTAAAACCTGCCCACAGGCCCATCATGCATGGCGAAGAGAACGCTTCCTCTTTGGACACGGTCTGGGCCCAATCCCAGTCAATTGTGGCTGTTATGTTGAAGTCGGAGTCGACGAGGATGTGGTCGCCCTTGTCCTCGGGGTGTTTGAGGGAGAATTTCTGGGGCTCGTCTCCGTCTTCGTCCCGCCAGATGTCGTTGATGATGTCGTGTCGGAACCGGTGGGCGAGGAGATAAATGGCCCCAGCGGCTGGGGGCTTGAGCTGCTGCTGCTGAAGCTGGAGGGGAGCGCGATGCCCTTGATGTCGAACGAGGGGAGCCGTTAGAGGCGATGGCGGCGGCGTGTGGTGTGATGGACCCGATGACGCTGAGTGGATGTCTCTCGATCTCCAGATGGATATCAGCCAACTGCCGCAGAACCTTGTCTTTTTGGTCTTGGTCTATCGTCCGCTGCTGCCAGTTCAGCGGCGCGCCCTTCATCTTCTCCGTCAAGATGTATCCAGTGCCAACGGTGTTGTGGGGGTCCGATTCGGACGCCCAGTCGAAGACCCTGGGGACGGGACGCGTGTCTGCGTGTGGAGGAACTCCATGGTAGCCGCCTCGCTGGCGAGAATGTAGTCCCGGATCTCCAGCGGAGGCGATGAGGTCTGAGCGAGCTTGAACCGTGCAAGCCACTGCACGCCATCGTCAAACGAGATCTCGACATGGCAGTTCTGGCCGCCCATCATAACGGACAGAGGCTTGGCTGACATGTCCACCACGGTGCAGGGGATCCCGCCCGGAAGGCTTGATGCACGACTGCAGAGATTGGGGCCGTTGATGCGGCTGCACAGAGCATTCATTTGACGAGCCTGTGCTGCGAAATATTGAGACCAATACGTGTCCAAGTCTTCCTACCGAGTTGTGAAAAACCGAATTAAACAATGAGTTCAGCAGTGACAGACAGAGAGGAGCGTCACCGTGAGATAAATTACAACCCCCCCCCCCCCCCCAAAATTGGGAGGGGGGGGGGAATACGGCAATGACTTACCTTAGCCTTGGGGCACTTATGCCATTGCTCCTTCAGATGAGTTCCACAGAGATGTCTCTCGCAGAGGAAACATTCACCCGCCCGACGAACCGAGGCTGCTCACAGCAGCCGCCTTCCGCCGACACCCAATCGCACGACCATAAACCCATTTTTGTCTTTCTCTTCGAGCGGAACAGAAGTTGACGAAGGAGAGCTTAATGAATGGTTTAAATATTCAATCATACATCAACCGTTTTCTTTCTTTGCTCTTGTTGCAAAGCAGGGACAAAATAAACTAATAATATCAACAAGGGGGGCAACGGGAGACACACACGGCTCACCGCAGCTCACTCACCTATCTAGCCACAGCCAACAACTGCAAAGACCCGACAATCCGGTTCACTAGTAATCCAACAAACAAAAACCAGGCACACCACGAAAGGCTCCGTCAGGACTCAACAAAAAGGGCTCCCTTCCAGCAGCAAAACACAATGATTGATCTTTTTTATTTCATATTTTATTATATTTTTCTATGTTTTTTTATCATCGTTTGCTTACAAAAAGAGATTCATCTTGCTATTTATAAAGAGTCAGTAACTCTCGATAAAATAAATAGCTAAAAAGAACGCTAAGTAGGCGTTTAACTTCACCGTCTATCCGTAAAGGACAATAAAAAAAACGGCATAACTAAAATGATCGCAAGATGAAAAAGAGGAGAGATAAAAGACCATCACCCCTTACGATATTTCGGCTCCAGTGGCTGGCCCACCCTAATTATTCTACCTGTCTGCTCTCAGATCAGTTTGTTTTATTTATGTTGGGGTATTGTTTGATGGAACCGAGTTGATGGAACCAAGTGAGCATGGAGGTGTGTGCTTTTGGGTGTTACTAGTTACACTTTAATACATGATAAATAGGTCTTTGGTTTGTTCACGAATGGACACTTTTCCGACACTGAAAAAGAGTAAATAAAGAAGCTAAGCATGGAGGTTACCTACCTTAGTCTTGCTCTCTCTTATCTTCTTTATTATTCTGAAGAAAAGGGGGGTTCTTATTGGTTCGCGATGGACGCCCCAGGTCGATATCTTTCTTTATACACCGCGGTAATTCATGTCAGAGTCAAACTTGGGCACTCTTCGTTTGTAGAAGTGTGGGTTGGTTGCAACAACATCCCGGGCTGGAAGGAAGGGAGAGGGGGGGAGGGAGAGGAGCCGGCATTGGGTCACCACATACACACACACACACAGACACACACACAGACACACACACACACACACACACACACACACACACACACACACACACATACATACATACATACAAGCCCCGAACCGAACTCTGTTGGCGCCCGGGCCGAGAACGGCAGGAAGAGAAAGGGGGGTGGGAGAAAGGGGGGTGGGAGGAAGGAAGGGCAAGAAAGCAAGCAAGCAAGCAAGCCCCGACCGAGTAGGGCAAGCAAGTACCTACGGCAACCCGTCTCATGTTCGGGTCGGGTAGTAGGGAAGAAAAGTGTGTCGGATAGGGAGACCATACAACAACCGACCGACCGACCGACTGACTGACTGACTAGTCCCCCTCACTCGTTCCGCCAACAAAACCACCCTTAACCCCACCCACCCACCTCTTCCCTCGCTCAGTTAGTTAGCATGGGAAGCAGGAAGGGGGCTTGGGTGGGTGTGTTACCCGATCACGATGATCGGTGATGTGATGGAGATGTATGCAAGGCCATCCATCGGAGCAAGCAGCAGCAGCAGCAGCAGCACCACGATTGGCCACACATAGGATGGGGGGGGGGGGAGGGGCGCAAACCAGGTTCGTGGTAAGTTTTACGTGGGGAATGGATCTGGACCGACCGACCAACCGACCGGCCTGGCCGAATCGGAGACGAGACGGAGGGAGGGAGGGAGAAACACAAAGATGGAGAGGTATACATACATACGTAGTAGAGAGTAGAAGAAGAAGAAGAAGAAGAAGAAGAAGGGGAAGAAGGGGAAGGGGGCAGACGGAGGAGGGGAAGAAAGAAAGAAGGAAGGGGGAGGGGGGAGGCTAGAGCTAGGTTAGGTGCGTAGTGTAGTGTAGTGTAGTGTAGTGTAGTGTAGTGTAGTGTAGTGTAGTAGACTAGCCTGGAAAGCGTGTAGCCCGCGGCTGGCTCGCTGCATGAGCGGGTACATACATACATACATACATACATACATACATACACACTACATATACGTACGTACTTGCTACTTTCGCGCGCGAACTCTTAACATACACTAGGGAGGGAGGCTTGCATCCTGTCCTGCAGCAGGCTCGATTCGGAAGGGCGAAAAAGCACTAATGTGGGCAAGAATGTGATTACCTATCTTTGGGGGGTTGCGTGTGTGTGCGTGTGTGTGTGGTTCGTGGTATTTGAGAATGGGCGAGTGTCAGGTAGGTAGAAGAATACCTTCTAGCTTTGTACTTGCTCTAGAACGTTAGATGATGTCAGTCGCACTTTTTCCTGGGAGGCGCGTTTGTTGTATACGTCAAGAACAGAAGCATACTGTTCTAGGCGCGAGACGCCACCGCCAAATCTACTTGCTGCTGAAGGTACCAGAAGAGGGCTGCTGCCAAGAATTTAGTCCAAAGAAGCATAAAAGACAAGTTGGGGCCAGGCTAGTACTAAGCACACGAGTTGTTAACGAGGGGGGGGGGTTGTTGTGGGCTGGTTTTCGCTTCATCGCCTTTTCGAACCGGGCAAGTTTTCAGATACCTGTTTTCTTCTGTTCCGAATGGTCTTCAAAAAAGGGTCCTTGGCGCCGAATGTCTGCCATCTGACATCTCCCTCGCCCCCTCCCTCCCACCAAACTACCCACTCCATCTCGTATACTCCCCACCCCCGCTCCCCTCCGGAGAGGGGTATATATGACAGCTCTCTGGAGCCATGTCCTCGACATAGTTGTTGCTCGTAGTGGCCCCGCACCCGGCCGAGCGCGGTATCTACATAGGAGCCTGGGCTGGTTCGCCGCCGCCTTATTAGTCAAAATTGCAAGGCTGGGTGCTCAAGTCCCAAACTACGCAAAACTCGTAGATGGATCTGTCTCAATTCCCTTCCCCTCTATTTTTTGGGTCAGTTCTCTTGCCAATTCTTCTCATACTATTTTAATTAAAAAAGAAAGTGAAAGAAAATGTGCCCTGCTTCAAGTCGCAAGTAAGTCATGCTCCCCTCTTCCTCCCCCTCCCAAAGTTCTGGGTAGGCAGGGTTAGAGTCAACTTGTGTTGAACCCGAGCTTGATGTGTCCAGTGTGGTGAACGGAACGCCGACATGAAAAGGCATATATTCGCCTTCGTAGCCCGGCTTTTGTGACATTCTCATCGCCAACTAATACCAGCGTCTGAACGTACATGTTAGCTAGAGCTTTGGTCGTTCTGTGTTGGAGGGGGAAGTGATTTACTAGGTTCTGGTTTACTCTTTTTTAAAAACCCCAACGACAATCCATATCGTTGGCGAGCAGAACAATATATGAAGCGAATGCGAACAAGTTCACAAAATAGAGGAAACTGAGCGCTTGCTGCCGATTCGACGTAAAGGATAACATATCCAAACAAAAAGGGTAAAGAATACTCAGAAAAATAACAAACTGCACGGTACGGATCGCTGTCCTGGGCTCCAGGTGAACCCTCAATGCCCCCCCCCCCCCCTCCTCCTCTTTTGCTTTTCGAATTCCGTCTCATATATTAGCCCATAACAAGAGGCATATATGGCGTGCTCGTGGTAGTGGTGAAGCTTCCTCAGTCGCCTTTTAAGGGGGGGGGCGCACGGCACCACCAATATGACTTCCCTTGACTTTTTTTTTTCGTCTTTCTCGGGGGAAAAAAAAGGCGTTGTAAAACTCCCCTCTGCCCCCCCCCTCAAGTGAATCACAGCAACTTTCAGATTCAAGATCCTTCACCCATCTTCCTTCGATATCTTCTCGCCCACTTACCTCGTTGGTTCGGTTACAGATCTCTCCCTCTTTCCCTCTCCCTCTCTCCCTCTCCCTCTCTCCCTCTCCCTCTCTCCCTCTCCCTCTCCCTCTCTTTCGCGCGCGCGTGTTCGCCAGCAACGATAAAACGAAAAAGAGGAAACGAAACGTATTCGGCGCGAAATCCTAAACCATAACCCTCTCTCCCTCCCCATGTCTTTATGCGCGCACACCACAACTAGAGGCAAGCAACACTCAACATGAAGAGGAGAGAATAGAAGGGAAGGACGTTTTCGCGCGCGTCAAGAACGGACAACTCCAAAAAAGAGCAGAACACGGAAAAAACATCTTCGTTGCCGCCCAGTTGTCCATCGAATCGATCGATCGATCGTACCTTCCGCTACCCATCCATCCATCCATCCATCCATCCATCCATCCATCCATCCATCCATCCACAACCAGTCTAGTCCAGTCCAGTCCATTCCTTTCCTTCCTTCCCTGAAAAAAAAGAGAGAGAGAGAGAGAGAGAGAGATAAGAGCAAAAGGGCGGCGTAAGCGACAAGAAGTGCAGAGACCGAAACAACGTCCGTCCGTCCGTCCGTCCTATCGTTGATTTGAATTCTCTCTCAAAATAGAAGGGAAAAGAACCCCTCCCCCCACGAACCATCAGCATCGCGGTCGATTCCTTTTGCTTCTTCTTCTCCAGCAGCAGCAGCAACAGACACGACAACAAAAAGAACCACCCATGTCGTCGACCCAACAACAGCAAGACAGAAATAATATGGAAGACGAAGAAGGATGGGGAACAACAGGAGGAGGAGGAGGGGGACGCAAGACTCCCGACACCGATTGGGGCTCTCGGCCAGCAACGCCGCCCAACGTGGTCGGTGTCTTCGAGATGTCGCCATTAAAGAGGGAATTCGACAAGCACTACTGGCACTCGCACTCGCACTCGGAAGAAACGGAAACGACGACGACAACCGCGACCGCGACGACCACCACCAAAAAGTCAACAACAACAGCGAAAAAAAATCACCGGACAGATAGCCAGAGCTCCACGGAGGATTTCTATCACGACAATCATCATCATCATCGCAACTATCGTCGCCGTCGTGGCGTCACCGACTCAGACGCGTCGGCGACTCCGACAGCAGAGAAATGGCTGAAAGACGGTATGTTTGTTGCAAAAATGGATCAAAATGCACCCATATCCCCCCTCTCCTCCGCTAAATGATGTTTTGTTACCCCAAAGTATTGCAACAAAAACAAAAAGCAACTAACCACAAAATATGTGCAAGCAACATCGCGAGGCAGGGCCATATCCTCAGCCCATCGACGCCCAGAGATAGACACTCGCCTCCCGACCGACCTCGTCTTGAACCCCATTGGGTTCAGAGACATACCCGAGAAGACCCCAGAGCAAATCCAAAGGGAGCGAGACCAATCGTATGCTGGGGATGCGGTACGTACAAACGACGAACATAAACACGTAGATACACATATATCCACGGGGGCTTCAGTTGTTGTGTTTGCTGACAAAAAGTGCGTGTGATATTATAGCAAAGCATTGCGACTGAGTTCCAGAGGATCAACAGCAGGTTCAAGCTGACATTGCCCATGGACCAAAACAAAAACCAAGGCACTCCGACTTCAAAGGACCCCACGCGAGGATGAAGACGGGGCGGAAAGAGGAATGATTGATCTGTCCGGGTAATTGATCGTACTGTACGGCTTCCATTCTGGCTCGGATCTCTTGAGAAAATACCCGACGTCACCAAGAGCAGACCAAACGGGGACAGAGCACGGTGTATATCCGTGTGTAGGTAGAGTTTTGGTGGGTTTCCAGAAACCGGCTGTGAAGGAAAAGGGATGGGACAACATGCCAACAGGGGGTTACACCATATTGGGAAAACATACCTTGCTGGGAACGTATGAGAGCAAGACTTGCGATTAGTTTAGCGTTTTGGGACGGAGAATCTCCCGGGAAAATGCGGGGGATCGTCAGACGCCCAGCTCATCCCCTGAATCGACTTGGTCTGTACGTATGATTTTCTTGATTTTCTTCAGCCTTGTGAAGTGATGATCCGGAGTGTTTCGTAGAATCACAATTGTGCTTGGGTTCTTGAGGAACCCAAGCCAAGTTCCACTTTCATCACATTTCCAACTGCCGGCTTTTCCTGCTTCTTGTCCTACGTCTGGCATGAGGGGAGAGACAGAAGCAAGACAGGATCAAGCGCTTTCAGGCACGCTTGGGCCCGAGAAACCCATAGGATTCGGGCTACGGACAGATTCGTGTGTCTGGTTCCGCTCACAGGCCGCTAGGTGCGCGGTGGCGGCTCCAGCTTTTGGGGGAGAGGACATGCCGAAGTGTACTCGGTTGCGGAGAAAGCCCGATCAGGAAACCGGTGAGGGGCCCGGGGATGCATCTCTACCCAAGTCACGGCCCTGGCGGCGAATAGGGGGAGTCGATGACCCGGAAGGATTCTCCCAAGTTTGATGTCTACGACGCTGGGGGGTTCGGGATTCGGTCAAGCCTGGCCGCATTTGCATGAGGAGACCAAAAAAAAGATTAAGCAAAAAATGGTGGCGTCGTCCTGCGGGCTGCTGCTGCGAGTTTGCCCTGAGTGTGGACTGACTGACACGTTTGCTTTGCTTCGCTTGGGGAGGGCAGCGAGCTCGTGCTATGCTGTGCTGTGCATGCGATGGTGGTTGCAGCGCGGTAACCAGATATGCCGAAGGCTATCACGTCGTGTCGTGCCCGCCCTGCTCCCCTAACGCGTGTCTTCCCCAGCAGCCGGGCCCGGACCGCATCAGATCGGCGACCAAAAAATCCCGGCATTCTGATTTAGAGGGAAGGGAAGCGGGTTGGGTGTCCCACTTCTTTTTTCTTGACCGGTCGCCTTGGCGCTGCATAATCGTGCATTATCGTCGAGTCGGTGAGGCTCTGAGTCTGGGGGAGTGCTGCGTTGTCGTTGCATGGTACATGTTTCTTTTTTGTTCCTTCCTCTCTCTCTTTTTTTCTTTTCACACCACGCGGTAATCATTTCTTCTTTGTTGGCGAGGCTCGGGAGGCCTGCTTCTTATATGCAGTATGTACATACATACATACATGCGGCGCGCGGACGGGGCGGACGGGTGGTTGATGACGCGACGAGGGATGTAGGAAGGAAGGGGGCTGCAGAGACTGAGCGAGCGAGCGAGCAAAAGGAGCCCGGCTTCTGAGCGCTGACGGATGAGGCGCGATATTCATCCACTCGAGAGTTGAGCTAGAGGCACATCATCCCTTGGCCGTTGTCGTTGTGGCGGTGGTTGCGGTTACTGGCTGCCAGTGGCTGGCTGGCTGACGGACTGCCGTGTTTGGCCGCATTGGACGACGAGAAGTGACATGACGGTATTTTCGGATCCGCCCTTCGGCTCGACGGTTGATGCCCCCCCTCCCCCGTCGTCCCACATCCTTGACGTGGACGGACAGCAGCCCATCCCCATTCCCATCATCGTCCCCTATTCCGAGTCGATTTGCTCATTTTCCCCATGGCCCCCCATTCTCCCCCCATTATTCCCCCATACCCCAGCGGTCCCCAGGTGGCTGGAGTACCCCCATCATCCCATGCTGGCCCCTTGGCCGCGCTCTGGCTGCGGTCACGGGAGACGTGGGGTTCCAGTTTTCCTCCGGATCCCCTGCGTGTTTTGTGTTGTGCGCTTGTACATGCATACCGCAACGTCGGTTCCGACTTCCAAGGGGGTTTCCAAGGGGCTGTTCACCGTGATTAAATTGCTCAACGACAGGGACTTTGATAGGGCTCGAGAGTGGCCATCTCATGTGTAGTAAGTAGGTCGGGTATTACGTGCGTTAGCTTATTGCGTTTCCTTTCCATGGTCGAGGCGAGGTCGGTCAGGACTTCAGGTCGGTCAGATTCGATCAGGTCATGTCAGGTTGTGGTCCAAAGGATGGAAGGTCTAGCTAGGTTCGATACATTCCAGGGTTCCCGCCATCGGTGACTTTGCGGAAGCTGCTAGGTGGGTGGAAGAAGGTACGACCATTGCCATTGCCATTGCCATTGCCATTGTCATTGCCGGCTGCAGCGCCCAAGGGCAAAAAGATCCAAGAGCCAACCTAAACTTGGATAATAATAGAAAGGAGGAAAACAAAGCCCGAATGGGCCCAATGCCTCCCACCAAAAGCCAGGCTGAGGTCGGTGCCATGCTATCTACCTACCTCGCGAGAGATGCGGAGTGAAATAAGGTAAGTGCATATCTGTCATATCTCACCTTCCAACTGGCAGCTTATGCCGCTGCCGGACGCAGACAATATCGCCCACGGGCCACTAACAGCACGCCGGAGCGCTTCCGGACGCTCCTTCCAGGTTCAGGCCCATACACCCAGATCCTCTCGCAAACATGGATGGAAAGTGCTTGCACTTTGGGCACTCTCGGCTCATTCGTTCTCAATAAGTCGTCGAGTTCAAAGTAAGGCCCACGGCCCCATCGTCCCATTGTGCCATCCAACCATCGAAACCCATCCTCTAGGTCTCTCGCTCTACTGGTCTTGGCTTGGCCCTTAGCCTCTTGCGGATAATCTCACCACCCCCCACCACCTCAGACTCGACGACGACGGTCAACCTCCCAAACCTCCCTGCTTCCGCCTCGAAGCGCGCTGCTGCTGCACAATGCCCTCGCCTGCTACCCCAGGCACACGTGCTGCTGGGGCTTGTCGCCCCTCCGTACCTAGAAATGTACATTGTACCGTGTTCGTGTACAAGGACCGACGCATGTCCCCGCCTTCGGCTCTCAGCGGTGGGTGCTGGCACCGCTGGGACTATTGGGGCCAAAGTCGCGGCAACTTGCACACTAGACGCACTTTACAAGTCGCACGAGCAAATCAGCGCCGGCCGGTGCCAGTTGGCGGAATAGCCGAGCTTATCCACGAGCCTCGAGGTGCGAGACTCGCCGCCCGCCAATGCTATGTATGCACTCAGACATGCAGGTGAGTTTTCTAATGTGGACCCCCTAGTTGAGGCACCTTAGGTATGGGCACGCATGCAGCCTGCAATCACTCTGATGGACTCGGAGGGAAAGGCAAGGCGGTGAAGGAACCTCCCTTTCTCCTCCCTGCCCCCCCTTCCTAAGGGACGAGAGCTCCAATTCGAGACGTGTTGGCCCGGGGGTGATGGAGCGACGGAGCCGTATGGTCGGCCGCTGCTGGCTCCTGCCGACGACGTGCGTTGGGCTTGTGTTGCCTTGGTTTGCAAGCGGTGATGATGCTGATGGCTCTCATCAGTGTCCACGGGGTGGCGGTCTGGCGAACCACAGCCTAGATCATTCGGACAGATGCAGTGATCCGCACAAACAAGTGAAGCAAACGCCGGCTGCCAGCAGCACTACAGGATGGAAGTAAAGGGGAGACGAGAGTCCATCCGGTCTTTTCTACCTATCTAGGTTTACGAGGCAGTCCCCTCATCCATGCCATATTTTCTATCTGCCGCCTCTCCGGGCAAGGGACATGGGACGAACGGGCAAGCTCAACCTGGATCAAAGTCCCAGATGAATGACACCAGACGAGAGCGGCGAGTTCCCCTTCACGCCATTGGCAGTGCAGGTAGCCAGGTAGCCAGGCAGCCAAACAGCCAAACAGCCAGACAGACGGAAGGACATCAAACCAGATGGACAGACAGACCGCGTTCAGCAGCAGGTCGACTGCCTGTCCATGTCGTTCCGTTGCGTCTGCCGCACTGTCCGCAACTGCGGCGCTGCTCCCGCTCGTCTACAATTGGAAGATATTTCGGCGGTCATGGTTGATCCCAGGCCGGCCTTCTGCTCGCGCGGTCCAAGCGGGGCCCCAGCGTGCTCAGCGCCCCCACCGCTTCCAATTGTCGAAGGTTAGGTAATGCCTTGACTTGAAGGTATGTACAGGACGCACTACCAGGGACTCCCAGGACTTCCCATATGGCAGGGCGAGCATTTTACGCACGAAAGGTAAGCGGGCATGTACCATCGGGTAGGGCAGGTGGCAGGTGGCAGGTGGCATAGTAGACCGACGCCGACCCGACTGAACATGAGATGGGATGCTGTCAGACAAAAATTGCCAGCGCAGCCGGCGGCTCACGGACTAAAGTGTTATGTTTCGGGCCAGTGCTGGTCGCGGGTGGTCGCGGGTCGCGGTATGGGACAGAACTGGGAAGCTGCTGGATGTACGGATTACCTACCCTCCCGCTGTCGATACACGGATGTATGTGCCTGTTTATATACGTTGAGGTGTAACCCAAGACCTTTGGGCCGAGCAAGTACCGACTTGAGGGAGCCCAGCTTATGAGGTAGGTAGGTAGGTAGGTAGGTAGGTAGGTAGGTAGGTAGGTAGGTAGGTAGGTAGGTAAGGTAGGTAGTAGGTAGCGAGTAAGTAGGGTCGTCGCTCCTACACCAACTCGCCGGTCGTCGTCAATTCATTCCAGAAAAAGCACACGGCTGGGGGGATGTAGCTGGCTGTGTGGAGCCGTGAACCTTGGTAAAGCAGGAGGGCCAGGCCAGACCTGCGGTTTCCCAACTTGAACCCTGCTGTTGACAGGGATGGGAAGTCATTGGCTCGTTATTCGTAGTTAGCACCGTGACGGATAGATACAAGTTCGCAGTTGCCAGACGTCCCTTCCCACAAGAACCCCTCGTTGACCGTCCGGAGCTCGATTTCTCCTCCCCAACTACAAACTCGACAATCCACATCGTCCCACACGCTCGTTTCCTGCCACGAGAGTTTCGTCTCTTGCCTCAGTTCCCGGCGAGCAAAAGCAGGTCGCACCAGAGCACAGCCGAGGCGCCAGAACGCCCAGAACGCCGCAGCCGAGTGAAGGTAGATTTACCTACCTCAAAGCTCGCAAGGTCAGTGCCTCCCTCCCGACTCAGGGCCCGCCAGTCTCTAGCCAAGTGGCAAAAACAGACCCCCCAGCCCGTCACCTGTCCCATCCTGACCAGCTTCGTACCCCACCATGCCCGCCAGCCCGCCATCCCATCACCTAGGAAAAGGACATGCTGACCATCACCAGCGCCTCTGTTTGCCGCCACTGCCCGCAAAAGCAAAAAGGCCATGAGCCGGCGGCATTGCCTCCTCTTCTTCTCATAGATTGTATGTCCTAAAATCCAAGAATCAAAACACCAAAAAAAAAAATTACACCTGTCAACCCCGTCCCACCTCGTTTCGTCCTTCCTCGCGCGCCTCGATCGGCCACCATGCAGTGCCGTTTGCACTCGTCGCCGTCTTCGTCTCTCTCGTCCTCCTTCCTTCGGCTCCCTCTAATCCGCTCTCTTATATCAGGCCCGGCATGGACGCCCCAATGATGCACCCCAATGGCGGCGACTGGAATGCGACCGCTGACCCCTCCACGGCTGCTCACGTCTTCCGCACCGCGCAGCTCTGCTATTCCGTGGTGTTGCTGCTCGCCTTCATCGTCTCGGCTGGTGTTCACAGCATTATTACTTCGCGCTCCGAGGAAGAGCTAGTCGTCCCAACTGCCTTGGGCCCTGGCGGAAAGCCGCTACCCGTCACCAAGAGAAAACGCGAGCACGAGGAGCCGCGCGTCCGGGATGTTTACAGCGGCACCGCTGTCCGCCGTACTTGCCAGTATGTGACGGTCGGCATCATCTTGTCATTTTTCGCCAATGGCACTGCAATTGCCCTCCACGCCCTGCAGTCGCACAATGTGTCGGACGAGGCGTGGGGCTGGTGGTGCGGTGAGGAGCGAACCGTGAGTGATCCCGTCTGCCCCAGCTGTCTGGCCTACACGACGCTGGCTGCCAGTCACTCTATGCTAACGACGAGCTGTTATCTAGGTCTACGTTGCTGGGTCGGCGTTTTTGTACGTATACGTGCTCATCACACTCTTTGACTGGGATGACAGCCCCAACATCGTGCACTTCGTCATATGGTCTCTCGGCCTCGTTGGGGAAACAGTCATCCTACTAGCCTTTGCCTTTATTGTCTCCGGCAGCACCTACAACGTACATGGCGCACACGACTTCAAGGCGCAGATGATAGGACAGAAGCCGGCCGCGGGCATTGATCCGTGGGCGCTTGTGGACCTGACTATTGGCGCCATCCGCCTGTGCTTCGTCGTGCTCCTCGTCTGTCTCTATACGGGCGTAGCCGTCAAGGGATACTTGGCAGAACGCCGGCTTCTGGACGAGGAGTCTCATCGGTCAGACACAGATGAGTCGAGCCCGCTGCTCAACGGCAATGGCGCAAACTACCACACTCAATCAAACGGGGAACAGCTGCCAAACTCCGTATCCGAACCGGGCTACCAGCAGCGCGACGAAGACGCCGCCTTTTACAGGCCAGACAAGCTCCCCCACAAGTCGTGGTTTGAATACTGCCGCGGGTACTCCATCTTCTTCCCCTACCTCTGGCCGAGCAACTCCCAAAAGCTCAAGGGCATAGTCCTCTTGTGCTTCATTCTCGTCGTGCTCCAGCGCGGTGTGAACATCTTGGTCCCCCTGCAGTCTGCCCTTGTAACTGATCTACTCAACGGCAAACCGCGCGAACCGGGCGAGCCTGAGCGGTCCATGTGGGTCCAATTAGGTTTTTTGATCTTGTTCAAAATGCTTCAAGGACCGTCCGGACTGCTTGGCTCTCTCCGGTCGATTCTTTGGATTCCTGTCTCGCAGCATACGTACCGCGCCCTAACGACCGCCGCCTTTGAACATGTTCATTCCCTCTCACTTGACTTTCATCTGGGGAAACGAACTGGGGAAGTGCTCTCGGCCCTCAATAAGGGCGCCTCTATCAACCAGTTCCTAGAGCAGGTTACCTTTCAGGTGTTGCCCATGCTCGTCGACCTTGGCGTTGCCATTGTGTTCTTTGCCATCGCGTTTGGACCCAAATATGCCCTCTTCGTCTCTGTCATCACCTTCTATTACCTCTATCTGACCATTCGAATGGCAGCCACTAGAGCTGATCAGCGCCGCGACATGGTCAACGCAGACCGTGAGGAGGAGGCAGTCAAAAACGACTCTATCACATCATACGAAACGGTCAAGTACTTCAACGCTGAGAAGTTTGAATTCGACCGCTATCGGAACGCAATCATGACCTTCCAAGTGGCTGAAGCCAAGGTAACCTGGGGCATCAACCACATGAATATGTGCCAGTCAATGGTGTTCATGTGCGGAATGCTCGTTGCCATGATGACGTGTGCATTTGAAGTCTCCCAGGGCAGGCGGAGCGTCGGCGACTTCATCTTGCTTATCACCTATCTACAGCAGCTTCAGGGACCTCTCAACTTCTTCGGCACTTTTTACCGAACAGTACAGCAGGCCATGATCTCTGGTGAGAGGCTGCTGGAGCTATTCAAAATCCAGCCTACCGTTGTAGACAAGCTTGACGCTGAGCCGCTGCCCCACTGCACCGGCCACATCAAGTGGAACAAGGTCGGCTTTACGTACGACAGGCGCAGGCAGGCATTGCACGACTTGTCGTTTGAGTGTAAGCCTGGTACCACGACCGCTTTTGTTGGGGAGTCTGGAGGCGGCAAGTCAACCGTGTTTCGTCTCATGTTCCGATACTACAACTGCCAGGAAGGCAGCATCCAAGTCGACGGCCGAGACGTTAAAGACCTAACAATCGATTCGGTACGCCGCTTTATTGGCGTGGTGCCCCAGGACACAATCCTCTTCAACGAAACTTTGATGTACAACCTCAAGTATGCCAATCCAAGTGCGACTGACGAAGATATATTTGAAGCGTGTCGTGCGGCGGCCATTCACGATCGCATCTTGAGCTTCCCCGATGGCTATCTCACCAAGGTGGGCGAGCGAGGTCTTCGTCTCAGCGGCGGAGAAAAGCAGCGCGTAGCTATTGCGCGTACAATTCTCAAGAAGCCCAAGGTCATCATGCTCGACGAGGCGACGTCAGCTCTGGATGGAGAAACGGAACAAAAGATCCAGGCTAAGTTGATTAGTGGCAATTTCGGGCAAGACCGCACTCTTCTAATCATTGCGTAAGTTGATTGTGGCTCCCGTTCTCAAGACAAAATGTATTGGACTAATCATTAGACGCAGGCACCGACTGTCGACTATCACTCATGCAGATCAAATCATCGTCCTTCACGCTGGTACTGTAGCGGAGAAGGGCACCCACGAAGAGCTGCTTGCGCTGAAGGGCCGTTACTCTTCGATGTGGGAGAAGCACTGCCGTGCCGAGCGTGCGGCTGAGGAGGCCCGCGATGCCACTCAGAAGGCGAAGAAGCTCATGTATCAGGCGAACCTTTCCGGCGTCGATGAGGCCTCGGATGGTTTTAACAGCATGGTCTCATCAACCATTCTTCAGACCGGCATCGGCAGCCCCACGGCTTCCTCATCCCACCACATATCTGACGCGCCTGCGCGAGACAACATGTCGATTTCGTCTCATGACAGCAACAATTCTGCCAACGGCTCGGAGGGAACCCTCCGTGGAGACGATTCTGGCGACCATGAAGACATTCCCAATGCATACACCACAGGTGACACTGCGGTTCAACCTTTCACGCGGGGTGAAGACAGCCCTCGCCTACCTATTTCCCCATTTTCGTCTACTTCTCGGCTAGTCTCTGATGACCCTCGGACACCGCTTCTATCTTCGTCACCTCAAGCCAATCCCGTTTATGGATCTAATACGTAAAGTGCCTTACGTCGGTTCGGCAGTTCCTTCTATTATACTCCTTCCCGCGGCGGCGTTGTACATGTCACCTTTGCTTTGTTACTCGTCAACCAACGAAATCTTGTTTTACCTTTAATCCATCGACGTCTGGCATTGTTTTGTCACGAAGTTCACGATATGAGCGAGTGATCATTCCCTATTTCCTGTTTATATACGTTTTTCTTTTTGTCAGTCTCATATTGCGTCAAACATTGATTACGAGAGATGAGAATCATGAGATTCCCCAGCATGGGCGGCGTTGCGGGTGCTTACTAACGGTGGCTTGGGGCATACAGAAAACAAACGACATTTGAGCCCACTGGTGCGTTGGTCGTTTTGGGGAGGGCCTCCGGTTATGTGTTTATTTGACACTGTTGGTGTCGAGGTCGTTGTTTTGGCCTTCCCCTGGTAAAAAATTGTGGGAACAGACTATTGTCTTGCCACGCAAGAATAATAAGAGGAGGAACAGCCAAATCGAGGCGGCTCAAGCACGCGCGTGGCTTCTCGGTCATTTTCTTTCATCGGTTTTTTTCTCTCATGCTGTATACCAACCGGTCAGGCAGGTAATGACTGCTTCTGTTCTGACCTTTGGGATCGGCGTGTCAAATCCCAATATTAGGTTTTTATGGAAAAGGCTAGCTGTTTTAGAGTCAAGTTATCGGGCGGTGGGAAAGGTTCCTCGCTGTGGACATTTCTTTAATCCGTAACTTCTCAGTAGATGTTTAAACAGCCGAGAGTGAGCAGCGCTGGGAAATGACTTGTGGTCATTCATTTTCCATAGCAGCTTGCTCGATAATGAACATGATCCCCAAAAAGTTACACTTGAAGTAACAGTTTCGGCTATCTTTTTGTATTCACTCAATGTGAGATATTTTTCGGCTATCTTTGTGTTTCAATCCAGTGAGGTATTTTGGGCGATCTTGTGTGTTCATCTTGTTGTGTTCTGGTATTTTCGGGCTAGAACCAGGTAGGCACACATCCCGTGTTCCGCTCGATATGCCCGAGTAATGTACAATGTATGTACAATATTACAATATATGACAAATATCTAAGGTATCTAGGTACCTATCTAGGTAGGTATCTCCATCGCAGCCAGCCAGTCGGTTCGCAATGATCTAGAACTAGATGATGGACCGCTTTTGTTTAGCAGGTAAGTAGGTAGGTAGGTACATTACATGTACACCTAGCTAGGTAGGTATGTAGCAGTCGTACGTAGAAGGACGGTTTTCTGGGGGGTGGTACGAAATCAACGTCGTCGGACAACACAATAACACCCTCGGAGGTATGTTTCCGAACGGACAAACATAAACAGCACTGAGCGGGCCGATTGTTTGGAGGGATGCAAGACCAAATTTGTTAAATGGATCCTTTGCGTGGCAAAAGAAAAACGATGCTCCCTTTAATGTTGTTCAATAGATGGCAGTGAGTTGACAAATGGGCTGATAAACAGACTTTGATCGCCTTCTCAACACGATATCACATCAAAACGCAAGTTCCAAGGTGGGTAGACTGCAAGGATATGTGAAGTACTTTGGAGGTATATGGGCTGTTCATTAAATTCTTTAAGATAGGTAGTCTCTAGTGAGAAAATGAGTGACAAAGGAAAAGTTTGTTATGGTTTGGCTATGTGCCAGGAGCCGCCGTTTCTCCATCCCCCAGGCACCCGCCCCATACTTTATCTACGACTCCACCACAAGATTGTCGAAAAGTCAAGTGTGCTTGCTTACTCGGATGCTGATGGGGCCTCTTCTACGAGCACTTGGACAGCTGTCAAGGCGTCGTCGGCTGATTCGACAGTCGCTTCTGTAGACTCTGTCGTGATGAACTTCTTGTCGTGACCGAGTCCGCCGACGCCGCCAAATCCTTTGCCAATACCGCCAACTCCCTGGCCACCTCCGTGCCAGATGCCGCCAACTCCCTGGCCACCTCCGTGCCCGACACCACCGACTCCCTGGCCAGCTCCGTGCCCGATGCCGCCAACTCCCTGGCCACCTCCGTGCCCGACACCACCGACTCCCTGACCACCTCCGTGCCCGACACCACCGACTCCCTGACCACCTCCGTGCCCAAGGCCGCCCTGGCCGCCTTTACCACCGAATCCGCCACCATGTTCGCCGCCGAAGCCGCCGTTGCCTCCAGAGCCGCCGCCGAAACCACCCTCATTGTAGTCATTGCCGCCGAATCCGCCATGGTCCCCGCCATAGCCGCCATTACCTCCGAATCCGCCATGGCCGCCTCCATACCCGCCGCCGAATCCACCGTCGTTGTAGTCTCCGCCGCCGAATCCGCCATGGCCGCCTCCGTAGCCACCACCGAATCCACCGTCATGGTGATCATTGCCATAGCCGCCGAAGCCTCCATGGTCACCATACCCGCCATGCTCGCCTCCATAGCCGCCGCCGAATCCGCCCTCATGGTGATCGTTTCCATAGCCGCCGGATCCGCCATGGCCACCATAGCCGCCGTCATGGTGACCATCGCCGAATCCACCATATCCGCCTTCATGGTGACCGCCGTATCCGCCGTCGTGGTGACCACCTCCGTATCCACCATAACCGCCGTCCAAGTGGCCGTGGTGCTCACTGCTATATTCACCCTCGTTGTGTCCACCGTATCCACCATAGCCGCCGCCATAGCCGCCATGGTGCTCACCACCGTACCCTCCTCCGTAGCCACCCCGGTGGTGGTGGTGTCCGCCATATCCGCCATATCCGCCATGGCCATAGCCACCATAGCCGCCATACACCCCGCCGCGGCTGGGGTAACCATAGCCACCATCGCCGTAGCCGTAGCCGCCATAGCTGCCATAGCCACGGTGACGATACTTGCACGTCCCATAGTCGTGGACCTCGTGGTTGGGGCAGTAGTCGTATTCATCATCGTCTGACTCCGAGTCGTCGTCAGAGTCGTAATCATCGTTGCCGTAGCCGTAGCCACCTTTGCCGTATGTTTCGAACCATCCCTTGGGAACCGGACGCAAGCAACGGATGCGGTTGTGGTACTTCTTCTCCAGGTCATGGCATCCGGCGTAGAGGTAGCCAAAGAAGTCCCCGGAGCACGTCAGACGGCCATAGTGGTCCTTTGTGTAGTCCGAGAAAGCGGCCGCGCTCTCGTCAACGTAGACGGACTGTCTGTATTCGCCAATGTGAAGCTGAACAGGTGGAGTTCAGTTAGACCAAACGTCACACAGCGAGAGCCTGCCCACACGGGGTGTTTTGACTTACATCACAGTCGAAAGTGATCCTCTCTTCGTTGCCGTACCACTTCTTGCTGGAAATGAAAGTGTGAGCTGATAAATTTCGCGCTGGCTTCGGCACCAAAGACACGAGACCGATCACACTTACCAGTCGCAGCTGTCGTAGACACTGATGTCCCTATATCCAAGAGTATCAAGGGCTGTCTGGTTGGCGGCAGAGGCCGTAGGGGCGGCGGTGACACTGCCAACCACAGCCAAAGCGGCCAGGCTGTACCGGAGAGTGCTCAACGACATGGTTGACGAGTGCAAGCAGACTTTTTTGGTAACGAGCGAGGTGTTGGGGTGCGAGCTGATGGCGAATGAAGACGAGTCCGACTGCTTTGAGAGCTAAGGCAGGCATCAGTTGTCTTTATCTTATACCTCGACAAGCGGCTTAACTTTCCGAGGAGGCTCAAAGCTCCGCCAGGGTCAGCATCATTGACCTGTGAGCTTGATTCTCCATCTCGGGACAATCTGCATATGCCATGCTACCAAATGCCAAAATCACGGCTTCACGGAAGCTGCAGATTCAAAACAAGCCATGGCTGGCTCCGCTCACTAGACCGAGCATACCGAATGCTAGCCAATCTCGAGTGGAATGTTGGTGAGAGACACTCTCAACCGCATTCTCCTCTCACGAATGGCGCCACAGACACCGCCGCCGAACCGTAAGCCTGGTGAACTCTGTAGACTTCCTTGGGACTGGATATGTTTGTATGACAGGCGGCACCGAGGTAAAGGGCAGTTAAGGGAACCTCGACGTTGCATGTGGAGAAAATCATCGGCTTATTATGTCGATGCCAGAAATGTTATTTGCGCGCCCAGGTCCATGGGAGAGAATACCCGGCCGCTGCCGAGACGCCACTTGGAGTCCAAGAAGGAAAATCATGCTTTGATGGGTAATTGGCTCGAGACATGCACAGCATGTCGAGCTTTCTGCCTCGATGCTTGTGAATCCAGGAGCTGGTTATGGGACGTCAGCCAGAGACTGGCTCAAGTGGGTCGTAAAAGGAAAGAATTGCCAAGCACATGTCTCCCCACGCCTTCCCTTACAAGAACTGCTCGCTTTCAGCTCTCTAAGAAGGGAAGTGTCAGATGGGAGACAAAGAGAAGGCACGAAGGGACCTTGAGGCGCACGGACTGGTAGGCAAGCTTCAAGTGAAGACATCGGGGACGAGAGCTTCTGAATGGTGGGGTAACATCTGCCGAATTACATGTACAGTACCGTACCGCGGTAATTTTAGGGAGGTACTCTGTACTGTACCTGTTTTACATGACCTGTGTCTGGCCATTTCATTGCTGGTGGTTCCTCACGTGTGTCTCGCTGAGCCAAGCAGCAGCTTGCTCAACAAGTTCGAACTCAGCCTTGCCCATCGCGTTCAGCCTCGCCCTTGCTCTGGCATTGCTCCTTCACGACTATTCAATCGTCGCCTTGCACATTCCTGGGCGGTTTGAGTAGGCATTTCGAATTCCGTTTGTCTTCTACAGCCACGGCCCTCCCTCTTTGTCTCTGGGGCTGCTTAGTAAAAAAAAAACACTGATCGTCTCCTTTTCCCTGCCTCCCGGCGCTGCTTCCACGCCCCTTCAACACCTGCAGCCGAATCGTCGTCGTCGAGTCGCAACGACTCGGGTGCGCAACTGAGCAGTGGCCCACTTGCACCTGAACGAAACCCACTGGCACCCCGCCACTACTACGATCATCGCCATTGATTGATCCTGCGACCCCGTATTCCAAGGAATATACTCAGGACGCGCCGGCCATCAGTCGCGTCTCCAAGTCGTCCGGGTGGGGGAATTGGCTTTAAGCTTTTTTCGAGCCACAAGCTTCGACCGTGAAAGACGAGAGAGAGGCCTCAACTTTGTCACCATCGGACCCTCCCCACCTCGTCAGCAGCCTCGTCCTCGTTCGAACAAACATGGCTAGCCAAAACCCGTCGACACCTGTGAAGGTGCCTCCCTCTGCCGCCAACTATACCCCCGCGACCCTCGACGCGGACTTGAGGTCAGACATCAACTCGCTATTAATTGCCGATGGGCATATCACAAAGTGTGTCGCCCCTAGCAAAGAGCCCCCTACTCGGCACACCTCCCTTCCGAAAGAAACGTGCGCTGACCTCTGCTTTCTCTCCTCTTCTTTTTCCTGCGAACAGAATCCAAGAACATCTCCTCCATTCTCTTCATGCGGATAAGTCCAACTGGCCGACGACGGTACAGGCTCACGCCTTGAACCTCCTCCGCTCAGGCGATGTGACGACATTCCCCCAACTTCTTCGTCGCGTAATAGAAGACGTCCGACAAGATACAGCGCTGGCACCGTCCTCCAAGACCTTGAATGGCGCCACCGGCTCCGAGGTCAATGGCAAAAAGTCGACAAACGGGACCCCTGGCGCTACTGGAGGCGACACCAATGGCAGCGAGACCGCCAGCCCGCTCCTGAATCTGGCGGTACCCAAGTCTGTCGTCGATGACGCGTTAAAGATCACGCGCGAGAGTCTGGAGATGGTGTGTGCGATCGACGACGGGGCGTGATGATTTATAAATCCCGAAGAAAGAAAGAAAAAAAACTATCCCCCGCTGACCTCGTTCCAGGGGTCTAGCACCGCCGCAGCTGCCGCCGCCGACGTCGTGAGGAGCCCAAGCAGACTCCAGAAATGCGGGAGAAGTAGGAGGAGGAGGAGGAGCAGTAGTAGCGACAGCAGCGACAGCAACAGCATGAACATCACCAATTTGGCTGATGAATCGACCCAGGAAGACGAGGGCCGGAGGAGGGACTCGGATACCGAGATGAACGAGGAAACGATAATGACAAGCGGCGAAGGAGCTTCGCCTCGGGGGACTGCCGAAAACAGCGGCAATAGTTTGGTAGTTGCCCTACAGATGGCTGGGCTATCCCAGCGGTCTGCATCAGCCGAAGAAGCACAGGGAAGCAGACACGGAGAGGGGCATCAGTAAAAAGTTAATGCCTAAGTCATGGATTATTTTTATACAAAATATATCCCCCTCTTCTCCTGTTTTCATGGTCCGAGACGAGTTGGTTTATCTATCAGGGGGGGCTGGACCATACACGTACATAGAGTATTCGCGATTGGGGGAGTAAAACAAAACAAAAAAGGTGAAAACCAAACATTTCAGCACTAAATCTTGTCTTCTTTTCGTCCATACAGTAAACGGTACCGGACATATCCAGAGAGAGGGAGAGGGAAAGCGCTCTACTCTGCGCGACACACACTTCCTCCAACGAAAGGTTCATGAACATATCGTAATGGTTTCAGTTTAACCAATTTGGTTCGATGTGAAGCTTTTTTTACTGTGCTTGTTGTACACCTTCCCCCCCCCCCCCCCTTCCTCCCACCCGTGCTTGTACAAGTCTTTTAGAGCAAGTAGAAAACTGTGATCGAGGGGAAAAAAAGCAGAGAAGTAGGTAGGTGGGAAGGCATGAACTGTACCAAACTTAAGCTACTGGATTTTGCAAAATAGGACCAAGGAAAAAAAAAACCTAAATGAAAAAGGCAAAGGAGGCACGTTTGTTTCTCAAACAGTGAGTGGTTTGAGATGATCGTCATGCCGACGAGACTCAGGTGGGGGGTGGTTGGATAACGACAGCCTACCGGTTACATTAGCTACCTAGTTACGTTGCTCATAAGCCAGGTATCTAGACATCCGTATTAGTAGAACAAACATCCAGCGACTATTCAGATTGGCAACAGCTTAGGAAAGACACTACAATACTACAGTTTGGGATTTTGTCACAGAACAAACATGCCAAGCAACCAGGCGACGATAGAAAAGGGGGTGTTCAGCAACCTATCCGAGTTCTGTGTGCATGTTTAGAGACACCATTAGTAGAGACTAAGGACCATCTGACGAGGCGATGAGCCCAGCCTGGTCTTCTCTACTGAGTCGAAATGACTAACCACCCAAAAGAGCTGCACGCATGTTCATACCGCCTTACTGGGAGTAGACCGGGTATGAATCATCGAGGGTCCTTTTCTCACCCCCGCCCCCCAGACTCCCCGCCAGATTGTGGGCAGATGATCGAGGGATCATGCCAGCGACATGCAGGACGATGAAATAAGAAAGCTAGAATACATGAGAAAGCCGAGAAATCTACCGTCCAGACCAAATCTAACGCCAAGATTCCCGAGTCTAATCGTAGAGACCATCGTCGTTGCCAGCATCACCAAAGGAGTTGCCAGCACCGCCGTTGCCGGCACCAGCCTCAGCGCCGTCGGGGAACTTGAAGTAAGAGCCCGGCCCAGCATTCTTCATTTGCTGTGCGAAGGCCTCGTAGCGGCGGATCTCGACATCAGTCACCGATCTCCGGGCCATTTGCATAGCCTCTTCGAAGTGGGCCTTGGTGAGCTCAGGGACAGGGTCCTCAGCATCATCCTCCATATCGACATCCTCGCCAGCGGCCTCGCGCTCCTTGGTGCGCTGGATATCGATTCCGATAGATTCCTTGATGGCAAGCTTCACAGCACGTTGTGTGATGAAGCCAAGATCGGCACCGGAAAAGCCATGAGTCTTAGAAGCAATGTAGTGAAGGTCCACGTCGTCGGCGACAGGAGTCTTGCGCAGCTGGGACTTGAGGATGGACAGACGACCAGGCTCATCCGGAAGAGGCACATACACCAGCGAGTCGAGACGTCCAGGACGGCACAGCGCGGGATCAAGCTGCTCGGGTCGGTTGGTAGCGCCGATAACGAAGACGTTCTTCTTGGAGGTCATGCCATCCATTTCTACATGGCGTGATTAGCAAAGCTTTCGAAAGGGAGACGTATCATATCTCAGTTGGGCACTTACCAGTCAGAAGCTGGTTGACAACACGGTCAGAAGCGCCGCCAGCATCACCAACAGAGCCGCCACGGGCCTTGGCAATAGAGTCCAGCTCGTCCAAGAACACGATGCAAGGGGCAGCAGCACGCGCCTTGTCAAAGATATCGCGGATGTTGCTCTCCGACTCACCGAACCACATGGAGAGCAGCTCGGGGCCCTTGACGGAAATGAAGTTGGCAGAGCACTCGTTGGCCACAGCCTTGGCCAACATTGTCTTACCGGTACCGGGGGGACCGTAGAAAAGAACACCTCGAGAAGGCGAAAGGCCGAACTTGAGGAACTTCTCGGGGTGGTCGACAGGGTACTGCACGCTCTCCTTGAGCTCCTGCTTGACGGTCTCGAGACCACCGATGTCCTCCCAGCGAACGTTGGGGACCTCGACAACAGCAACCTCGCGAAGAGCCGAGGGGTTGGAAACACCCAGAGCAAATCGGAAGTTGTCCATGGTGACACCGAGGGAGTCAAGGACCTCGGCGTCAATGGTGTCCTCGTCAAGATCAATGAGGTCCATCTTCTCACGAATCTGCTGCATGGCAGCCTCTGAGCAGAGGGCAGCAACATCAGAACCGACGTAACCGTGGGTCTCGGAGGCGATTTGCTCAAGATCCACATCGTCACCGAGCTTCATGTTCTTGGTGTGGATCTGCAGAATCTCCAGGCGGCCAGTCGGGTCAGGCACACCAATGTCGACCTCACGATCAAAGCGGCCAAAGCGGCGAAGGGCAGGATCGATAGAGTTGGGACGGTTGGTTGCGGCCATGACGACAACGTTGGACCGGGCCTTCATGCCGTCCATGAGGGTCAACAACTGAGAAACGACACGGCGCTCGACCTCGCCGTTTGTCTTGTCTCGCTTGGGCGCAATCGAGTCGATCTCATCGATGAAGATGATCGCAGGCGAGTTCTTCTCGGCCTCCTCGAAGGCCTTGCGCAAATTGGACTCGGACTCACCGGCCATCTTGGACATGATCTCGGGGCCGTTGATCAGGAAGAAAAAGGCACCGGTCTCGTTGGCGACAGCCCGGGCCATGAGCGTTTTACCCGTTCCGGGGGGTCCATAAAGAAGCACACCGCGAGGGGGCTTGATACCGATGGACTTGAACAGCTGAGGGTGGCGAAGAGGCAGCTCAACCATCTCGCGAATCTGGGCCATCTGCTTCCGGCAGCCACCGATATCATCGTAGCCAACCTCGTTGAGGTTGTTCTCCTCCTCGTCGCGCTCAATTGGCTCGCCCTCGCAGTGGATAACTGTGTCTTGGGCGACGATGCCGTACTCTGGCGGGTCGACCTCGACGACTTTGAACTCGACTTGCCTCATACCACCGCGGACGATGAAGAGGTCACCTTGTCTAACAGGTCGGTAGGCCTCGCGGAAGTACGGGGCGAGGAACACGTCAAAGAGAGAGCCGGTAATGCCCTCAACGGTATCGGCGATCGGGAGGACAGCAATGCGCTTGGCCTTTTGAGTTCCCGACTTGTTAGCACGCGGATCGGATCGCC
Organism: Podospora didyma; assembly: GCA_033439775.1. Classification (NCBI taxonomy): domain Eukaryota; kingdom Fungi; phylum Ascomycota; class Sordariomycetes; order Sordariales; family Podosporaceae; genus Podospora; species Podospora didyma. Next base: position 1,819,112 of record JAULSW010000007.1, read on the forward strand.
AAAGGTACGATGAATGGAAAAGACTCACGTATTTGATATCTGGGCAAGGGTGGATCGTGATGATGTCGCCATGCTTGACCCGAAGGTTGTGGCGGACAACGCGGTTCAGGCGAGCGCTGCCGTCATCCAGCTCATCGTCGGCGAGGACAATCAGAACCGTGTCCTTCCTCTTCTTACCCCGAACAAGGACGGTGTCGCCGCGGAAGAGCTGGAGCGTCTCCATGGTGTTGTTGGAGAGGGCGATGATGGAGTTGTCATCGTTGGTAGCGTCCGTGACCCTGCTTCTGTTAGCTGCCGCCAACGTCGCGAGCACCGGACCTGGGACATCATCACACGTACATCAACTGGTTGGGCTTCTTCTTCTTCTTGAGAATGGCTGTGGCCGTATCGTCATCCTGCGTCTAGAGTCAGTGTGCTGAGCCTGGGTGGACGGCCGAATTGAGGTGGACAAACATGTTTGCGCTCCGATCCGGAGACATCGCTGAACACGATAGGGTTAGCTCTACCATCACCGTCGCAGAACAGATGGCGCGCCAGATGGATGGATGTACGTACGTCAAGTTGACCTTCTTCTTGTGCTCTTCGGGTTGGCCCGCTTTGGGCTCCGAGGGTGCCATCTTGATGTTTGGCCGGTTTGCGTTTGTTGAGGAAGTCGAGAGGGTGTGGTGTTGGATGTGCGTGTGCTCTCTGGTTCCGTTTGCCGAAGCGAAGGTGTGTGGGGGAAGAGAAGAGCCTCCCAAATCTCAGGGCCGAGCAGGTATTTATCGAGAGCTTCTCGAGAATTGAACGGGCAGGTTTTCGGAGATGGGGTTGGATGTCAAAGGAATAAGGCTTTGGGTCAACCAGCCTCCGTTGAGTGAAGGTGTTGGACGTTTCGCCGGGAAGAACAGACAACAGGCGGCAACGAATGACGACTGTGAGGTGCCTTGCGGAGCCTTGGGCGCGGCGACATCCGTGCGTTTTTGCCAGGCACGTTAGCCTGGTTAGGTAACGCCCCAATTAACCTAAGCTCTTTCCGCTTTTGGAACCTTCCAACACCTTCTATCACAACAGCGCCCGACTTTTCCATGTCTTCTGGAAACGATAGAAGTGAATGACAAATTTGCCTTGAGTGGTTTGTATTCGCCTCCTGCTTCATTCACCGTTCGCACGACAAGCATACCGACTAGGGACATATTGCCGCCTCGCTACAGTTTATATCGGTTCTGTTTCGCACTGTGATTTAGACTTTTTCCCAACGCTGCACATTCCCCAAAGCCAAGGCAGTCACGGCCGAGTGAACCACTTGTTTGCATTTACGGCAGGCAACCCTTTAGTTGCCACGTCTTTGCTTTTTCGCCAGCCAGCAACAACCTTGGACCAGTGGATCGACCGCAGCCTCGATCTTGGGCCCAAGCAGGCACACTGCCAAGAACTTCACTAATTCGCCCAAGTACTTCTCTTTTTGCCCTTCATTTAGAATTTGTTGCAACGCAACTTGCCCGCCATGGTCAGCATCTTACCTTGAAAGCAGTATCTCCAGTACAAATCTTGGCTTTAATAGAACCAAAACAGTCACCCTGTCACATTCGAAACTAGCCTTAAACAATATTGAATCCGGCTGGGATGGAAACTTCAACTCTGCCGTGCAAATACATCCTGGTGTGCGAACCGGGGTGCAGGGATGCTTTAGTGAGGTACGGTATCCAAACAATACCCAGGTAGCTACTTGAACAACAAGCTTCAAATGATATTGAAAAATCCCAACCGGGTAGTACAAAGGGGCCCATATTCCTTTTATTCGTCCGGAATGCACTGTCCAGTACACCTCTACAAACCCCCTTCACTCATCTCGAGGTTATTCCACTAACATTTATTTGCTCCGGCAGAGGTGTGTGCATATTGTGCACTCGTCCGGGACGTCTTGTCACACTATTTAGTGGCATGCTTCAGCATCTCAAGACAATCTTACCCGACCTATTGAAAGGCGCCTTGGTTCATTGATATAGCGTTTCCCTTGACATAAAACATGGGATATAACGACAGTATGATGTCCCTTACCGAAGGTCGGTACCTGAGAACAAACAGCAAAGATACGAGCGACACTACTACCATGGATAGTAATAAGACGCAGTTGGCGGGAAATATTCCGTGATACCCAACCCCGTTGTTCTTGAACAGCTACACGAAAAAAACGCTCTCTGTCTCTGGTTGAAATCCGCCATCAACCGCATAAGACGAGTCATAAGTGACAAATTTCCCTTGTCGTGATAAACAGTGACTATATAGCCTCTGTCCGTATGTACGTATCTATCGATCTATCGATTTTGGCAGGTAGTGGAAACAACGTTAACCCTCAAAAGTCGACCTCCGTCGTGTAAAAGTACCCGGCAGGTTGGTGTTCGTTCAGTAAGTCGTCATGACAGATTCATAGAACCACTGCATATGCGGAAACGATACGAACCCCAGCAGTGGCCGATATATTGCTATCAGAGGTATACCTCCTTGTGCAGGAAAGTTTTTTCTTTCTCTTTCCCCCTTTATCTTCCTGGACGCTCGTCAGGGTGTGTATCAGTAACCAAGTCATCCACAAAATTGTATTATCCGCACATCAATTTCCGAGCATGGATGAGAATATTTCCTCCCCAAAAGGCTGCCTCTGGCTGTTCCTCTGAGAGAAGTGGAATGAAGATCAACAACGAGCGTGTCGAGGATACGACTGATCAGCGCACCACAAGATCACTTTTGCGTCTAAATAGCTGAAGAAGGTTAAACGGGGGGGGGGGTGGAACTTGCTACAAGGCCTCTTCGATGTCGAGAGGGCATCGTTTAGTCATATGTCTCAAAACGAGGGCCCAGCTGTACTTATTCTGATCCCTCGGCGGCTCCTCAATACCCATTATCAGTATTGATTTGGTTCCCATAATCTTCAGGATAGACATAGTACTGTATGGATTGACGCCTCTCAAACTCACAAGAATATCTTTTGCAATAGAAACGAAGCGTTCGGGACTATGTAGGTGCCCTCAAGTATTAGAACGCAGGAGTTGACGATGAATTGCAAAGATATATTCGTAAAGTTCAATCACCTCCTTAGCCGAATATAAGTCCTCACAGAACTCGTCTCGTACCTTGCCGTCTTAGGGTAAACACCCGAACCCATTACGTTGTACAAAAAGTCTTTCCGATGCGATGGAAATATTAAGTATATCGTAAGCCAATAGCTCAGGGCCCAAGCGTTAACAATGATAGCTTTTTCATCATTCCCCCCAAGCACCTGATAAACGTCACTGGGACTGCTAATGATGGCCTACATGTAAGCAAGTCTTGGTGGGGTGATCGAAAAACTACTGATGAGGAAGGGGTCAGTCGAAAGGGGTCTGTCTGGGGAGAGAGACATAGAGAGAGCATTCAACGCGTAGAATAGTCAGGGGCAGCAACTCAGGCAGGCAGGCCGTGGTTGGGACGAGAAAAAAAACCCCCCGAAAAAGCGAAGCACAAACGCTTGACTGCCCCGGAAGCAAAAAGAAATTTGAAAGAAACATAACCGGTTCTCCGTGAAATCGACAGAACGCGCGTGCCAATGACAATTAAAGAAACAGGCGTCGTCGTATAGATAAAACAAACTGGGGTTGTTTACCGGTTCGGGGGGGGGGTTCCTTTTGGGGGGGGGGGGGGGGGGGGCAAACTCTAGGGAATTGATATGATATGAAGCCAAGCCGTTCAAATGAGCCACACAGTTGCCAAAGTAGGTAGTGAGATCTGTTGAGGGGGCCAAAGCATTGGTACCTAGGTAGCTGACGACTGAAAGTGACGTACGTATACACAGATTATTGTGACTTATTAATTTCAGGTTTCGTCTGATGTTTGGTTCAACGCCCCGTTGCCCGAATCGGGAAAGGGGGGACGATGATGATGTCCAGTTTTGAGCAGCGAGATACATGGCTGTGTCTCCAACCGTCCCCCCCATGGTGGGTTCTATACCTATACCTTCTTTAGGTTGCTTCAAGATTAAGAAATGAACAAACCATCGCGATTAAGTACGATGGTGCATTAAGTCCACTGACACTTGTAACCCTCACGAATAGATACAAGGTTACATACTCCACGGGTTTGTTTACATCATATGCAGTTACCGGATTCTGGCTGTGTTGTATATCCTAATTAGTATAAGGACGCTCATGGCGGGTTTCAAAATTAGACTCTGATGAGTCACATACCAGTTCTAGTTGAATTGTGGATTCCCACTCCGAGTCTTAACTCATGAGAGAGTCTAGGTAGCGAGCAAATAATTGCAGGATCTTGAACCTAGTTAGGAGTGCTCAATATCTTATACCTGGAAGTTTCGAATGGGAAATGGTAAAGAATGGGAGGGATATAAGGAGATGGATTGCTGCTTCTTCTTCTTCTTCTTCTTCTTCTTCTTCTTCTGCTTCTTCTTCTTCTTCTTCTTCTTCTTCTTCTTCTGCTTCTTCTTCTTCTTCTTCTTCTTCTTCTTCTTCTTCTTCTTCTTCTTCTTTTTTCTGTCTCGCTTGACCTCTGTTTGGATATATATAAAGATCAAAATAAAGACATGGGTAAGATGACACAAGTAGAGAGAGAGAGAGAGAGAGGGAGGACGAATCGGTTGCCCAAACCAAACTTTATCAAGCACAGCGGCATAAAACACAGTGTTTAGTCTGAGATGATGACCTGGGTCTACTCACCAGGAGTTGGCGAAGATGTATTTTCTAAGTATATAGGTACAGTACATGTTCTTATAAGGGGGTTTCGTGGTTTTTTGAGCCATAGGTGCCATTGGAAATGGTGCACATTGTCATTTTTCTGAAGGGTTCACGGGTTGATATGATGATGTTTTGTCCTATACATAATACGAAAGAAGGAACCAACGAGTTGCATACAGTCCATGCACACTCGTGGTCCCACGAGCCTGAATAGCCCAATCGCAATCGTACATAGTATTACATACGTATGTATATGTGTGTGGGTGTCATTCGCCGGTAAGTCTTTTGTCGTCTCTTGACTTTGATAGCTGCCCTGTCACACAGCACGGAGCACATCATCAATCATTCGGGGGTTGCAACCAAGATCAAGTCAACAACATATGCGGCTGTCCTCCTTCTGCACTTTTATATCGAAACAAGGGGGAAACCGTGTCGCCTCGTCGCCCCCACCCTCAGCCCTCCCGAGTCCCTATTCCCAGGCACACACGGCAGGTTCATCTGTTCTCCGTTTATTTCGGGGCTGAGAGAGGTGACCGTAGGGCTGGGAAGGATGACATGGTTGCCAGGTAAACGCGTTCGGCAGGAGAGAGCTTCTTTCCTCTCCCACGCGCTTGTTAGCCGCGCACAACGCCTTTTTTTTCCTCTTCCATCTTGGCTCCCCCCTCCCCCCTCTCCCCTTCCGCCTTATACAGTCCGATCAAACTGCTTACCCAGCCATGAACAAGGGGAACGAGAAGGTGCCTCTTGTGAGTGGTTCAATTGCGTCAACAACATGGTGGCTGGCCCCAGCTAGCTAGCCCGCCTGCATATGCATATGGATAGCCGTTGTTCCGGAGATTTTTTTTAAAAAAGGCCCTGGCATGGCTGGCAGGCAGGCAGGCAGGCATGCTTGCTTGCTAGCTCCGTTTCGGTCTCGAGAATGAGGGCAAAACCGCGCTTTATCTATGGCCGGGGTATGGGATGAATGCGAGATTTAGGGCCGCCGGGCAAGCTTTTCCCACATGTGCATAATGTTCCATTCCCCCATATTCCTGTTCCTGTGAGTCTCATTTCGTCCTAGCCCTGGGCTATTCTTTCCCAGAAATACCATAGCCACCCTCCTCCCCCGTCCGTGGTGGCTTGAATTTGGAATATATCAGGCATCTAGATATTGAGCCCGAATCCTACTTCATCTTCCCAACTGGGATGGAAATGAGCTGCAGATGGGCAAAGATGTTTTGCCAGGTACCTGCCCTTACAGACGTATTCTAGAATAGACAGGCACCTATCTGCCTAGATTTCGAGCCGAGTCACACGCTGTCTTCTTTTCTCCTCGGGAAGAAAAAGGAGCTTATCCCGCTCCGCCTCCCTGGAATGAAGGAAGCTGCTTCCATCGGCCTGGCCAGTCTCTCTCTTGTACGCATACTGGATAAAATATTGGTAGGCACGCATCATTTCAAATAATTCCATGCCCAGGCTGCCATAACAATCGGCGACATGAGTGGGATTGGCCGCTGTCCCTGTTGCTGTGGCTATGTGTCCTCGATGTTCTTCTGTATGTGCACGTCTTTGGGATGTTTCATCTGCTTTCTTTCCGGCCTCTAACAGCAGAGGCCGTGACAGTTTGCTTGTGCCTATGTTGTCCCCAATGTTGCAGTGCCCCAGCGAGCGAGCGCAGTTCCTCCACGTCGCGGATGGCGAGATAGAAACCGTGTATCAAACAATGGCTACCACCCCGCCCCCCAATATCCATATGAGTACTCATACTGAAGCTAGCAGACCTGTCAGCTACGGTCGGGAAAGACGTGGGCTGACATGGACAAGGGAACGATGATAAGTCACTAAGCCCTATCTATTGTGTTTGTTCGCCTTGCAAATTATGCATGCCTTCAGTCCAACATGGGCAAGGGACTGATGAAAAGCCGGAGAGCCCTATGGTATTGCTCCAAAGGCCCTTTGGACAATGGCCATAACCGTAGTGACATGTTGCCTAGGCAGTCCCACACTGCGACATCTGTCTCTCTGTATTGTATTCTTGGTGAGTGAGCAGAGGGTTTTCTATTCGCTTGGTAGTCCAAGTGGGCAGAGAGTGTCCCTCTCGTTCACCACCAGCCCAAGCCTCTGCCCAGGGAGGCACAGCAACCCTTTTATTGACTTTCAAAACTCACAAGAGGGAGGGGGGGAGTTGAACAAGACAGGCATGGGTCATATCACGCATGCCGCACCGAGCTAATGCAGCTTTCCCCTCAGATCGTGGATCTCTCGGCGGGTATCGTGACTTGTGGCGTTTATGTCAACCGCCGTTGCAACACGCGTCGCTTGTTCTTGAGGAGGCAGCACCTGGTAGTTTGTGCCCTTTTCCCTCTCGGTTGAGGGAGGGGGGCAATAAAACGAGTGATGTCTTCGAGACGCTCGCTGAAGGCAAAGCAATTTGGTGGCGGACTTTATTTGAGTGATACTAATGTACCTATCGACCAACTTCAATTTGGTTATCTGTTCCTCCTTGACAATAGCCCTTGTTAAAGAGCCAAGCATGCCTTGTTGGATTATTGAGAGGCCTTAATTGGTATTTCCCGGGCGTAATAGACAACTTAAATAATTCTAAATGTCCCCGTTTATCGCGTCAGGATGTGCTTCACTAACCTTTATTTCCCTGGTGGAGGAGGTGTATTGATCAGTCGACCGCCAGCAAAGATTATGAGGCACAAAGACAGTGGTAGGGTATCCGGTTTGCCCCCCTTTTCTTGACCACGGGCATTTCATCTGTTGGCTGGCAGCAGCAAAGTATAACATAGTGTCACCCAATAATTGATATTGTTGATAAACCTGACTAGGGGAATTGGCTCATGTGTTGGCATTGGCTGGTTGTTGGTTCAGTTTCCAACTCGGTTGCTTTGATCGTGTTTCCAATGGAGCCGTTTGATCATTCGGAATACGGGAGAACCACCTTGTGATCTCTGGGTTTGTTTCGCCGGAAATATTTTATTCAGGTGATCCATTCCCCCGGGTGAACAAATACGGCCAACGATTGTTGCGTCGCAGTCAAATTCTTTAGCGAAAGAAACCGTGGTAAAGAAAAGGTTGGGAGGAAGAGGCAAATCAGGGAGGCGTGGGCTTCTAGTATATACGCACTGCGGGCCTGGAGAGGATAGAAAAGGACGCTGGGTCTCAGATGTGATCCCTCGACGGTGAGCAGACCAATCGCCCGGGCTTGCTCGACAAAGGTGAGGACTATTTCGACCACCATGTTGGCGGCGCACGCTGTAAGCAGGCCTTACCAACACGAGAGAGCCACAGGTCTGTATATATTCTATTCCACCCTCACATGACGGATTCTGGACGGCTCCTTCTTGCCAATCGCCCGTGTTGTTGGTTGTATCTTGAACTTTTCATCCCGCGAGATCGATTCCTCCCGATTTGTTTTGTTTTATCTCCAGATCCCGGCCCCCAACCACACGATCGAACCGTTGAATCCCAGTTTTTAGGATTTGTTTGGTAACTATGGATTCCTTCCATCGACTCTCTGCTTCTCAAGAGCGACTCGTGAGAGGTGTGTCCCTATGGCTCCCGTCTCGTTCTGAAATCCGCGTCTGCCGTGGAAATAAGGGTGCGCGTATATGAATTATTCAGCAGTCAGGGGTATATTCCAGATTCCAGACTGACATCGGCCCCCGTGCGGGACTACGGCCATACGCTGTCAAGGCTGTTGTTGTCCCCCCCCTCCCCCCCCAAAGGCAAGCCCGTCTTGGCTACCAATGGGGCACGGGACGATGGCAAGGCTCATCAATCCTTTTCAAAGCTTTCATTTCGAAAAGGGGAGACCAGGTTGAGCCGAAGCCGCGACTAGACGGACTGGCAACTGCTGACGAACGCAGCGTAGAGCATATCGCGGCTTCCTATTTCCAAGCGATCACGCCATTAGTGGAGAGAGACTGGCGCCATCTGATTTGGTGGTTTTCGAGTGACCAGCGGCGGAGTTCCATCAACAAATTGCGGAGTTCAGGGTGCCGGGAGTCTCGGAGCAAATCTTACAAGGCAGCAGAATTACCAGTCAAGGCGAGCCAGGACGGGAGGACGATGGATGGTCTTGGCAGCATTATTTGGGCTGGCGTCTTGGGAAGAGCAAGTTAAACGCAAGGTTTGAGTTTACCTTTTGGCCGTCCGGGGGGGGGGCAGTCCAGCCAGGTGGCAGCGACTTGGCGAACACTGGCAAGCCGCCCTGGCACCCACTGCACCCTAGGCCCCTGGGCCCTGGGCAAGCTTGGGGAGCTGTCGCGGCCCACTAACCCACTCAATGCTGCAGTGTCCTGCATGTGCCGTCAAGAACCGTGCAGCAAGGCGGAGTGGCGGTGCGTCCCGATCTGAGCTCCTGGCCATTCAGGCAGCGGCGACTTTTTGACACACGATGAGAGGAGCCGTGCTGAATCCTGCTGCTTCCCCCAATGGCTGCCACCTAGCGAGCTAGCCAGGCGACAGCCGTGCCTAACAACGGCCAGCCAAGCCAAGCCATGTGTCTACGAACAGTACGTCCGTACGGAATGGACTGCTTTTACACTACTACTGCACTAGTGTACAGATGTCGCTGCTGCCAAGTTTGCTGATGCTGCTGCTGGATCGTGCCTCCAGTACCTAATGTCCACTACTGGGGCATCTGTGACGGGGGCTAAATCAGCGACCTCAGGCGGCGGTCTGGAAGGATCATCAGAGCCCATGGCCCCGAGATTTGCCAGGTGTCTTGGGTGCCACGGGTGCCTCAAGCGCACGTCGAGCTAACACGTGTAGTGTCCGACTAGGTGTTACACCGGGCAATGGTCTACGGTCACTTTCAATGATCTCACCGCATCGTGTTGCGTGCCAAGCCTTTTGCGCCCCCATTTCGCCTGGAAGGGCAGTTGCACAAGGTTAACAGGAGAGACCACCCCGCTTGCGCTTGCCGCTATTCAATAGGTCACTCCTTTGTGGTCGTTTAGGTCGTTTACTAGATGAGACCCGCAATCAATCCCCCACCTTTCATATTCAACATCCATCTCACCCTGGAGTATCGCCCCTCCACGCCCTGACCGCTTCTCGCAGGGCTGAGGAAAGGTGAGAAGCTTGGGGCCTCAGGGCTTGGGAACTTGGAGACCTTGGAACCTTGGTTGGCCAGAGCATTCATTCCTCCGGGCGGTCCAGAATCAGATTGCAAACCACCTGGATTGGTTGGCGTTATCGCCGAGGTGTGGACGGCGGGACATCCTTCCCCTGGGTCCTCGTTGTTTCAATTTCAAGTTGCAATCCTCCTCCCCATCCTCCTCCTACACTACACTGTATCGACAGTTCGGTTGAAGCCGCGACGAGGGAACTACCTACCTACTCACTCAGTACCGTGCACTCTACAGAGCTAGGTACTGTACCTCACACAACACAGGAGCTGGTTATTTTTTCCTGTTACCGGCAGGACGACCTATGTTGGGCTTCGCCCGCCTCCCCTGGCATTGGCTGGCTGGCTGGCTGGTAACCCTACACCCCTACCCTACCTGCGGAGCGGACGGTCGGGTCCTGCACTGACCACCTCTCTCTGGTGTGTCATCGTGGTGATGGGCAATCAATCCTGTCCGTATCGGGGGGACACGACTTGATGGGCCAGTCGCATGCCTCTGCTCTGTCTGCTAGGCCTGTCGTACAGGACTCCACTCACGACGCTCCAAACGTTCCGTCCCACTGCGCGTGTATGCCCAGTGCCGGGGTGGTACAGCTCGAGTTTAGTTCCATGCAGCCGCCAGATATGAGGGCAGAGTTGGCAACTTTTGCTCATGTCGAGCCGCCATCGGGTGGGGTGCTGAGTGTTCCCTGTACTACCTACAGCATCATTATCCGCTTGTCGCCCGTCGGGCTGCGGACAACAGAGCCAACCCCAGTGCGATAAACGGGTGCCTGTGTAACAACTGTAGGCTTCCAGCTTTCGAGTTCAGCGGCAAATGGCCAGGAGCAAGCGTCCAGGACGCCAGAATGCGCCGACTAGCCCCCCAGTCTAGTTATGTTGCCGAGGGGTACTGGTGTTACGATGCCCATCTTATCTCCTTCAAGCTCCCACAGCACCCGAACTGCCGCGGAGGGTGAATCCTGCGCGGCCCAGGGTATTGGATGTACGTACCTTGGCTTTTGGATTCGTCAGCCACTGTACAACTGTACCTTCTTGCTGGGAAGAGAGCTCCCCCTGGCAGAAGAAGCATGCTCGGAACGATTCGATATGAGCACGGATAGGTATAGGGATGGGATAGGGACGGAGAGAGGGGTGACGAGGGGCGGGGGGAAGGGGGAGGTGCCGCGTGCGGGCTGCGTTTCCTGCCGACCCCCGAGCGAGGAGGGATGGTCTCTGCCCCCGTGAAGCGCGACCAGGGCAAGGCGACGAAGGAATCCTGGGGTTCTCTAAAAAAAGTTAAGGGATCCTGAACATGGTTGTTTCCATCCATCCACATGTGGACATCAAGTCGTGCTGCGCATTACCTCTTGGACTCAAGTAACACTTATATGTGGACGTGCTCGACCATCTGGAAGCCTCGAGACATTCCTTCCTCGGACCCTACGAATTCCGCTGTGTGTTACCACTTTATCGAAGACGGGAATTTTGCGATCAGCCTTCGGAAAAAAGAGATCAGAGGGGAAAGCAACGCAAGGCAAGAAGAGTCACATCGCGACCGGCAGCATGGTGAACCACTCGGACCCGACTTCACCTTCGGAAAGTCGGCCCTCACAGTCGGGGAGAAAAGGCTCGAAGAAGGTCAGGACCGGCTGTATAACATGCAAGTGAGTGCGAAATCCGAACCCGTCCGTCGTCACCATTCCAGCCACCATCCCTGCCCCGCTCCTCGGCGTTGGGCTGCCGGGCCCGGCTGGCGGCAGCTTGCTTGCTTGCTTGCTTGTGGTGAAGGCTGTTAGCCTGTTAGCCGGTGGTAGGCAAGCCGCTGTCGAGAACGAACACACGTACTGATCTCGGACTTTTTCCTGTGCGTGCAGAATTCGCAAGGTCAAATGCGACGAGGCAAAACCGTACTGTATGCGCTGCACCAAGACGGGCCGCAGATGCGATGGCTACCTGGACGCAAAAACAATGGCCCAGCGCCGGCGCCATCCCCGCGGCATGCCTGGCAGCGGCCTGGACGGACACCCCCCGCCGCTGTCGATGCTCTACGAATGGGCGTCGGCCGACGAGAAGCGCTCGTTCCACTTCTTCCAGCACGTCACGGCGCCGTGTCTGTCGGGCGACTTTGACGGCGACTTCTGGCGTGTGCTCGTGCTGCAGATCTGCCAGACTGAGCCGGCCGTGAAGCATGCCGTGCTCGCCGTGAGCAGCCTGCACGAGGCCATGGTGCAGACCACGCTGGTGCCCTATGCCGACGTCGACGACAGACACTCGTTTGCTCTGTATCAGTACAACAAGTCCATCGCCTGTCTGCTGGACCAGATGCGCGAGGCTGACGCCAGGCCGCTCGTGCCCCTACTGACATGCGTGCTCTTCGTGTGCATCGAGCTTATGCAGAGCAAGGACAGGGAGTCGCTCATCCACCTCGAGCAAGGCCGCCAGATCCTCAGCCAGCTGGGGCGCAAGGCGCCGTCGAGGAACCCCGAGATCGACATCATCAAGCAGCACCTGGTGCCCATGTACACCCGGCTCAGCCTGACGGCGCTGCTGTTCGGCGGCGACCCTGTAGCGATACCGCAGCCCCTCAAGACCATGACCGAGGTCCCGACCGTGTTCGAGGCCATCGACGACGTGCGCTATGCCCTGTACGACTTTATGGACGAGTGCCTCCGCTTCGCAAAACGGGTGCGTCCGGCCAAGTTCGGCGGCATCCCCGACGACGAGATGCACGCGTTTGAGAGCGAGCAGCACTACCTGCTGGGCAAGATGGCCAAGTTCAACGTCGCCTTCTCCCTCTACCAGTCTACCAAGTCACGAGATGCGCCGCCCGGGTCGCTAGCACTAATACAAATCCACATCCACACCATCCACATCTGGGTCGCGACGGCCCTCAGCAGGCACGAAACTGCTTTCGACAACCATGTATCCATCTTCTCTGCCATCATCCCCCTGGCAGCCTCCTTCATCGAGACGCTCGCTGCCCCCGTGGTCCGCGAGCACCCGGGAGGCAAGGCATCCACCTGCACACCGTCTGCGGCCGATACACGCCGCTTCTCAGCCATGTTTACTTTTGAGATGCACATCATCGCGCCCTTGTATTTTGTCGCGGCCAAGTGCAGGCAGCCGCTCATCAGGCGAGCGGCATTGGAGCTATTGCGGCGCAATCCGGCACGGCGGGAGAACCTTTGGCGGGCAAACGCCTTTGCAGACCTTGCCGAGCACACAATAAGGCTCGAGGAACAGCACCTGCGCCCCCCACGGTCCGCAGCACAGTCGCGACCGGCATCGCCACCCGAGCTCGCCATATCTTACCCGTACCAGCCCGTCTCCTCAGACGCATGGGCCAATGAGTTTCTGAACGTTCAGATGCAGCATCAGCAGCAGCAGCAGCAGCAGCAGCAGCAGCAGCAGAATTTCCATCGGGCTAACGCGAGCAATAACCCCTCGTCTCACTATGGTTACGAGCAATCCGGCGGCGGCACAGGCGCACACGACTCGCCAGGCAGCATGGAGGTGAGAGTCGACGATCTCGGGATCGGCCATATGCCCATCGACCCGTCACTGCTCTTCGACACGTCCGAGTCGGTACATTCTTACAGCAACGCCCCCTCGGTGTCATCGTCGCTTGATGACCATCTGACAGTAAATTCCATCTACGTGGGCGGTGCAGGGGGGAGCAGTACGCCGGCCACCATGGCGGAGACGTCGCCTTCTGCCGCCCCGTTCTGGACGACTTCCTCTCAAGAGCCTCAGCCGAGCATCGCCGTGGAGCCCCCAACACCATGGGACGAGAGCCCATTTCTGCTGTCTACCGCACTGCCATCACATCATACCCAACACGGTGGTCATGGTGGGGGGTCAGTGGTGTCGGAAGAGGACTCGTACAGAGCAGGGCTGCTGGGTCCAGCACCACACTGCTCCGAGCCTCCGTTTGAAATTCCTGAAATGTTCAGGGTACATGATGCTATTATCGGGCCAGAGACGGAAGATGGGAGCTGGGTGAGGATGTTCCGAAAGCTGAACGGCTTGGATGGGAAATGGGATGTACAGACTGAGTGGCTATGATGTGATGCTCTTTTTTTTTCTTTCTTTTCTTTTCTTTTTTCGGTCTGTATTATTGGATAGATACCCGGTATACACGGGGTAGGGTTGGGTGGGTATGGCTGTATTCTTCTTTCATTCTTGGTTTCGACGAAGATGGCGTTTGCGAGTGGTTGGGTGGGTTGGTAGGTAGGGGTTCCTTGTTTCTTTGGATAGGGGATTCCATGCCATTGGGATCAGATGCCAGGCGTTTCTTGCTGTTTCTTACTTGGGGCGGCGGGGGAGCAAATTGGCGCCACGGCGGTTCTTTTTTTATTTTTTATTTTTTATTTTTTATTTACGTCGATAGATTTATGTCTGTCTCCAGAGCAAATAGGTAGTACGCTAAAACATAATTGATCTCAGGCTAGATTCATTCAAGCATTGGAAAGTGTCTCTTTTTTGGTAATTGAACATTCAGATGTATCGTGGATGTCTGTACCTCCAAGTCTAACCACAGCATGGGTTCCAGAACCTCTCTCGAGTGAATCCGTGGGAGTGGATGATTGCCCCACACTTGAAATGCTTGCGTCACTAACGGGCCTGGCAGCTAGCCTTTCAGGGCGCTAAGGGGCTAAGCAGGCACCCGCACCTCTACGTACATGTACCTAATTCTACAGGGCTGTTTGCTTGCTGACCAACGACTGACAGGCAAAGCCGACAGCGGAATTCTTTTTGCCTCTCTCTGCCTCCCGCTCTTCCAATCGCACCTTGAGATAACTGCGGCAGGTGCTGAAGAAGAAATATCCAATTAATGCCTCGACTGCTTTGAACGCGCGCAATCGATCCCAAACGACGAACGACGAATATTTGCCGCCCCGTGTTCGTGTTAGCCTTGCCTGCCATACCTACCTAGGTCGGAGGGAAAGCCGACGTCACCTTCGATCGCATAACTCGATCGACACACACAAGATAGCCTCGCGCGCCGCCGCGCCCTGCCAATGCCGGCGCTGGCTCCCACTGCGAGGACATAAAACAGCTTGCGCCAATGGGATTCGACTACACCGACGGCCTTCCGTCGTCACAGCAGAAGGCCATCATATCTCTCCAGACGGGCTCATTCACGGGATATCATCGCAGCAAGCTCGAGCTGGGTGGCGGATACCTCAGCGCATCTGCCGACTTCAAGCAGCCGTTATGCGGCAATGAAGAGGGCTGGGGGCCCATGAGCCCCTTCCGATACGACTTCACCCCGTGCTTCATCGACGTCTGGGTGGCCTCGGTGGCCGTGTTTGGCATCGTCGTCGGATCTCTGGCCGTGTGGTGGCTGGTCAAGTGGAGGCAGCCGAGCAGGGTCGCGAAGGACTGGCATTTCTGGACCAAGCAGGTAGGTTGTTCAGATAAAACCAAAAAACCCCCCCAAAAAAACACACACGCGGCTGTGGGCTCGGGGAAGTTGACGTTATTTTGTGTGACACACTAGGCCCTGCTTGCCCTCATCATTGCCGACGTTGCCGTCCAACTCGCCATCCAGATCATCAACTACCCGGGCATCTGGTTCGGCGACTTCCGCGTCTACACGACGATCGCGACTATCCTTTCCCTCTTCGTCATCTTTGCCATCCAATGGCTCGAGCACTCGCGGCTCCGAAACGCCAACGGCGTCGTCTTGTTCTACTGGCTCTTCCTCCTCATCGCTCTTGCCGTGAAGTTCAGGTCGCTCATCTCCCAGCAGATCTTCGCCAAGAACCAGCCGTATTTTATCACCTACTGCGTGGGCTTTGGCCTCTCTATTGTCGAGTTCATCTTCGAGTGGCTGTGGCCCAAGAAGAGTGATGCCTACTCCGCTCTGGTCGAAGACGGCGAGTGCCCGGTGGAGTACGCCACCGTCTTCTCCCTGCTCACGTTCTCGTGGATGACGCCCTTGATGAAATATGGCTACTCGCAGTTTCTCACCGAGGAGGATCTCTGGGGGCTGGCCAAGAAGGACACAACCAAGTCCACGGGCGGCACCTTTCAAGAGTCGTGGACCTATGAGCTTGAGCACCGGAAGCATCCTTCGCTCTGGGTCGCCATGTTCCGCTCCTTTGGTAGCCCCTATATGCTCGCGGCCGTCTTCAAGATTGTCAACGATCTCGCGCAGTTCTCTCAGCCGCAGCTCTTGAGGCTCCTCATTACCTTCGTAGATTCTTACAGGGACGGGCAGGAGCCGCAGCCCGTGGTGAAGGGTGCTGCTATCGCCTTGGCCATGTTCGCAGTCGCCTTCTTGCAGACTACCATGATCCACCAGTACTTCCAGCTTACTTTCGTCACCGGCATGAGAATCAAGGGCGGTCTTACCTCGGCTATCTACAGGAAAGCACTGAAGCTCTCCAACGAGGGGCGGTCGACCAAGACCACCGGCGATATCGTGAACTACATGGCAGTTGACGCCCAGCGTCTCCAGGATCTAACGCAGTTTGCCCAGCAGTTGTGGTCCGCCCCCTTCCAGATCATCATCTGCATGGTTTCGCTCTATCAGCTTGTAGGGTGGTCGATGCTGTCAGGTATTGCCGTCATGATCGTCATGATTCCCATCAACGGGTTCATTGCAAGGTTCATGAAAAACTTGCAGAAACAGCAGATGAAGAACAAGGACGCGAGAAGCCGGCTGATTGCTGAGATCATCAACAACATGAAGAGCATCAAGCTCTATGCCTGGGGCGCAGCCTTTATGAACAAACTAAACTTCATCCGAAACGACCAGGAGCTTAAGAACCTCCGCAGAATCGGCGCAGGCCAGGCTGTTGCCAACTTCACATGGTCGACAACGCCTTTCCTTGTATCCTGCTCTACATTCGCCGTATTCGTGCTGACCCATGATACGCCACTGACCACCGATATTGTCTTCCCAGCCTTGGGTATGGCTCACTTTCTCTCTGTTTACGATTCTCGATCGAGCCGCTAATACTGTTGTGTCCAGCTCTGTTCAATCTGCTTACGTTCCCTCTTGCTGTTCTGCCCATGGTCATCACCTCCATTATCGAAGCCAGTGTTGCCGTTGGACGTCTCACCGCGTACCTAGCCGCTGAAGAGATCCAGGACGACGCTGTTGTGGTGAAGCCGGCTGCGGAAGAGGCTGGACAGGAGACTGTTCTGGTTCGCGACGGCACTTTCTCCTGGAACCGGCACGAAGGCAAGAACGCCCTGACCGACATCAACTTCAGTGTCAACAAAGGCGAGCTATCCTGCATCGTGGGCCGTGTCGGTGCGGGCAAGAGTTCCTTCTTGCAAAGCATCCTCGGCGATCTTTGGAAGGTCAAGGGCCACGTTGAGGTTCACGGGTCTGTCGCCTACGTTGCCCAAACGGCCTGGGTCATGAACGCCACGGTTCGAGAGAACATTATCTTCGGCCATCGTTATGACTCAGTCTTCTACGAAAAAACGGTGAAGGCTTGCGCTTTGCTTGACGATTTTGCCCAGCTTCCAGACGGAGATGAGACCGTCGTCGGAGAGCGTGGAATCTCACTTAGCGGTGGGCAAAAAGCCCGAGTGGCTTTGGCCAGAGCTGTCTACGCCAGAGCAGATATCTATCTACTGGACGACTGCCTTTCGGCTGTCGATTCTCACGTCGGCCGCCATCTGATCGACCACGTTCTCGGTCCCAGGGGACTGCTCAGCTCAAAGACAAGAATCTTAGCTACCAACTCTATCCCTGTTCTTATTGACTCTGACTACATCTGCCTGCTGAAGGACGGCGAGATTGCCGAGAAGGGAACATACCGCCAATTGCTCGCAATGAGAGGCTTCGTATCCGAATTGATCAAGACTGGTGGCCAGAATGACTCGAGCCAGAACTCGCCGGACGGGTCTCCCAGTGGCAGTGATAGTGAAACATCCACCATCATCGATGCGGCCGAGGGCAGTGGAGAAAAGGAAGAACTGGAGGAGGCAGAGGAAGGACTCAGTACACTGCAGCCTATCAGGCCAGGACCTGGTACTTCTGTCGTTCACAAGAGAAGAACTGGCAGCATGGGGACCCTACGGCGAGCGAGTGCCGCCAGTTTCAACGGACCAAGGGGCAAACTCTCCGACGAGGAAAATCCGACCAGCAAGACCAAGACGGCAAAAGAACATTCTGAACAGGGCAAGGTGAAATGGTCTGTCTATGGTGAATACGCCAAGACTAGTAATCTTGCTGCCGTGGCTGTTTACATGGCTGCTCTCATTTCTGCTCAGATAGCGCAGATTGGTATGTCCTTTTTGTTATTGCTCTTCTTCCTTCCCCCTAAGTCATTTTCGGGCCGATGTCCTTGGCGGGTGTAGGCATATCATGAAATCCACACCGCCCATTGCCCTCTCCGTTTTCCTCCGTTTTCATTTCGTCCCCCATGTCTGCGGTGTGTACACTAGCTAACGGAGAGCACCTTGCAGCGGGGAGTGTATGGCTGAAGAACTGGGCCGATACAAACACCAAGGCTGGTTCAAACCCCGAAGTGGGCAAATACATCGGCATCTACTTTCTGCTTGGCGTCGGTGCCGCCGGCCTCACGGTTGTGCAAACACTGATCTTGTGGATATTCTGTTCTATTGAGGTATGTGACACTGGATACCGAGTATGGAGATTAAAAAAAAAAAATACTCACACATGATCCGGTAAGGCGTCTCGGAAACTCCACGAGAGAATGGCAACGGCGATCTTCAGATCACCAATGTCATTTTTTGACGTCACACCGGCTGGACGGATCCTGAACAGGTTTTCAAGGTGCGTCACACGTTTTACTCTGTCTCCCCAACCGTCTGGCCTGCCTGTTTTCACACGAGGCGCGACATGTCCACTGCAGTGAGATCTCTTTGCGCCAAGTGGTTGCGTCCATCGGAGAGAGCACCAACCATGTCGTACTTCCTCGCTGTCACATTGCCCCATCACAGCTGTTTAGAGGCCCGGAGAATTATGCAGCGTCGGCGGAGCATGTGAAATAAGATGCTGACTGCCCTTCACCGCTGGTAGTGACATCTATCGTGTCGATGAGGTCCTTGCTCGGACATTCAACATGCTCTTCGCCAACCTGGCTAAATCTGGCTTCACGCTTGTGGTCATCTCCGTGTCCACGCCGGCCTTCATCGCACTGGTGATCCCGCTGAGTGCTATGTATATCTGGATCCAGAGGTACTATCTGCGGACATCACGAGAGCTCAAGCGGTTGGACAGCGTGAGCCGCAGCCCTATCTACGCCCACTTCCAGGAATCTCTCGGAGGCGTCTCAACCATCCGGGCATACCGCCAACAAGACCGGTTTGAGCACGAGAACGAGTGGCGAGTGGATGCAAACTTGCGCGCCTACTTCCCGTCCATCAGTGCCAACAGATGGTTGGCGGTGAGGCTTGAATTCATCGGAGCATTAGTCATTCTGGCGGCCGCTGGCTTTTCCATCATCTCTGTCGCCAGCGGCAGCGGATTGAGCGCCGGCATGGTCGGCTTGGCCATGTCGTACGCGCTGCAGATAACGGGATCGCTCAACTGGATTGTCCGCCAAACCGTTGAGGTGGAAACCAACATCGTGTCCGTAGAGCGTGTTCTCGAATACGCACGCCTGCCCAGTGAGGCGCCCGAGATTATCCATCGCCACAGACCCCCCGTTAGCTGGCCGGCCCGTGGCGAGGTCGAGTTCAACAACTACAGCACCCGGTACCGTGAGGGACTTGACCTGGTGCTCAAGAACATCACTCTGGACATCAAGTCGCATGAGAAGATTGGCGTCGTGGGACGAACAGGGGCTGGCAAATCCTCCTTGACATTAGCGCTGTTCAGGATCATCGAACCAGTCACGGGTAACATTAGCATCGACGGCCTCAACACGTCCAGCATTGGCTTGCTGGATCTGCGCCGCCGCCTGGCCATCATTCCACAAGATGCGGCTCTCTTTGAGGGAACCATTCGGGACAACCTGGACCCCGGCCACGTCCACGATGACACGGAGCTGTGGAGCGTCCTTGGTAAGTGGTTACACCGGCATCACCCCCGCCCCCCCCCCTCCACCACGGAGGGAATGAATGCCTGGCTCGCTGGCGAACACATGGCCCAATTTTTGGCCGTTTACGTCTGGCCGTGCATTGCTCGTAGAACACCTCACTGACCAATATGTACAGAACACGCCCGGCTAAAAGACCACGTTGCGAGCATGGACGGCGGCCTGGAGGCAAAGATACATGAAGCAGGTAAGCTATGCATATTCCACGTGCTATTACGTTCATCCGTGCACCCCCTTTGCGCTTTCTGTCGGCTCTTCATGTGTGTGTGTGGGGGGGGGGGATATTTCTGTGTCACGTCTCCTCGCAGCGTCCCGATTTCTTTTTCAGCCCTTGTTTTTTTCTCGCGGCGCACTGCGGCTGTGGCTGCACTCAAGTTTGTTGCACACGGCCCAGCAGCACCTCGGCAGGCGCTTACTTGCTTGCTTTGATACGAACGCTCGTCTGCTTCGGTCTTTGCCGTAGAAGAGGGTGCAGCAGTTCTTTTTCTAGCACCATCATTTTTCAGTTTTCATTTGTAGCTTTGATCTGTTCTAGCCATCTCGTGTGGCTAGAGTCCCTGCGTCATCTCCAATGCAATGCAGATGACCACTCATTCACGGCGGCGGTGGTCATGGCGGTGGCCCCCAGTGGATGGTGTGGCACGATCCGAGTTCCGGAATTCTGTCCTCCGCATAATCATCAACCTGTGACGCTGCAACATACATCTCCCTTCCTTTACAACCTCTCACCGACACTGCACCCATCTGCCTATCTTCTTCCCTGATCCCTGAATGATCCCACGCTTGTTGTCTGCGCCGCACCAGCGTGTGGTGCCGGCAGGGCAAGCACCTTTTCTCCAAAAAGTTCCCTTCCTTGCCTGCCCGGGTTTTTATTTCAGCCCCGTTTAAGCGGGGAGATGTTGGCATGGATGGGTAAGCCCTGGAGGGCCTCGGTGAACAATAGTTCCCTCATGATATTATATACCCTTATATTTTACGTTTGGCGCGCGCCGCCAAGACGTGGGAAACAAAGCAGGATGTCCAGGCCATGCCTATTTTGCTAACCCAATTTGTCAAGGATCAAACCTCTCCCAAGGTCAACGACAGCTCGTCTCTCTGGCACGCGCCATGCTCACGCCGTCCAACATTCTGGTTCTAGACGAAGCCACGGCCGCAGTCGACGTTCAGACCGACGCCCTGCTGCAGGCGACGCTGCGCAGCCCCTTGTTCTCAAACCGCACCATCATCACCGTAGCGCACCGCATCAACACCATCCTCGACAGCGACCGCGTGGTCGTGCTCGACAAGGGTGCGGTGGTCGAGTTTGATAGCCCTCAGGAGCTGATCAAGAAGCGCGGTGTGTTTTACGGACTTGTCAAGGAAGCTGGTTTGGATTCTACAGAATAAAGATCAGCCACCCTCCCCCCATAAAAGACAAGCAAAGGGGGGAAAAGAACCCCTGCTTCTGGAGGATGGGACGTGGTTCTTGCTCACCGGTTCCCCGCCCAAATACTATATTGCATGCAGAGGATCAAGTAAAGAAAATAAAAGGGGGGACAGCAAGTGGAGCGAGAAGAAAGCATATTTGTTGCTGTTGTAGCGATTTATGAACCGAAACGAACCTAGGTAACCGACCGGTCAACATCACGATGACCGTGGGGGGGGCGCCCCCCCCCCCAAAAAAAGGGAAAAAAAGAAGGATAAGAAACCTAAAAAGAAAACCTATATCATAGTCCATAGGGCGGCGGGATTGATCATTAAGGGGGTTTGTATATGCATGTAATTGTATAAATATACCTGGCATATCCCATTCGCATTCACCCTCACGTTACGTAACATACGTAACACGTACAATTACATCCCGAAAGAGAGCCAGCAATCAAGCGAGCTTTTTTGGCTTGTTTTCTCTGGGAGTGGTGCATGATATATGGGAAGGGAACTCAGTTGCTTACTTGAAACTGAACGAAAAAAAAGACAGATAGAGATAACCGAGCTAGGTTGGTTAGTATTTCGTGCGTGTTCGGGGCTCTTCCCAACCCCCCGTTCGTTTACCAGGTAAGTAGGTAGGTAGGCAAGATTTGAAATTTGAACTAACCTTCTTTACCTGACTGACTTCACTGGAGGAAAGGAAAAGGAAAGAAATAAAGGACGGGAATATTAAGTCACGTAGGAAAGTTATGTTTTTTTAAACAACCCCCCCCACCCCCAAAAATAAAAAATTTAGTCATTAGTTAATTAGGTGGATGTAATGAATTGGATAGATGGATGGACACATTGATAGATGAATACCTAGATAGATGGATAGAAATAGGAATAGTTACTACTACTTAAGCTGGACACCACCATCACCACCACCACCTCGCTCGCTCGCTTCGCTCCTTCCGTTATTTCCCGAGTTTGTGTGTCTTTTTGTCATTTTTGAGGGGGAAAAAAAGGAAAAACTTGGAACACTTGGAAACTTGGGGGGGGGGGGGGGAGGATGAAGAGAGAGGGTGGGCAGCAGGCAGGCAGGCAGGAATGAACAGCGGGCGGGAGCTGAGAGGCGGAAGGAGTGGGAAGGAAAAATATGAAGAAGAAAAAAAAGGGTTACCTAGACGGAGTGAGTGAGTGAGTACTCGAGTGTGCATGGCATGGCATCCATCCCATCTGCGTCTTTCTTGCGTCTGCAGCAGCAGTCTGCATCTGCTCCCCCTCCCGCGCGCGGGCACACACACACAACGCATGCACCTCCTGTACCGTGAGCAAACTCGTGATCAATATGTGCTGCCGTGTTCCCCCCATCTTCCCCCCCCTCGCTAAGCGAGTAAGCAAGCAGATGGAGGATGTAAATGGGCAAATGGTAGTGTGGTGGTGGTGGTGCGGAATCGAGCCAGTCAGTCAGTCAGTCAGTCAGTCAGTCAGTCAGTCAGTCAGTCAGTCAGTCAGTCAGTCAGTCAGTCAGTCAGTCGGCTCCAGACTGTGATGATGTCTCTCTCTCTCCCATATTCCCAGCACAATTGGGTACCTCATGAAATTATGCATACACACACTCACTAAACACGTCTGTTCTTCTCAGGTCTTTTAACTTGCCGCCGCTGAGGTGCAGCCGGTCTGACATGCTCTCTCCTGCTCGGTCGAAAAAAAGCAGTGATTAACCAGCACACCGGCACGCAATCCATCCACCCCTCCTCCCACCCAACAAACTGGCGACATGTCGGTGTGTGGCTCGGCAGCCATGGCATGAGGGAGTGACGGTGGACGATTATTGGGAGAGGGGCCGAGTACCCAGAAATAAGTTCCCGTTCTATCTCCTCTTGTCTCTGTTGTCTTTATTTTTCCTTCTCGGAACTTGGAAGGCATGGGGTTGGTACTGGGTTGTGGGAGTATTCTAATTCTTGCGCTCCACCTATTATGATTATGCTTGCTGTCCGTTCTCTCCCAAGCCCCAGGGGTTTGCTGTGTTTTGTTGACTACGCCTCACTGTCGCAGAATCCCCGGGCTGGGGGGACGTGGGGAAAGTGATAAAGATGCCGACAAAAAACGAAAGATACGAGCAGAGTTCCCTCTTCTTCACAATCCTGGCTTCCGAAAGGAACGGAAAGTTGAGGAAACGGTTAGAGAGGGCACGAAGCGAGAATGCTGGGATTCGACAAGAAACCCGAAAATGAAGAAAAGGGGGGAGCGGAGAGTGGAGAAGGGAGGGACAACACTCCAACGGCATTGCAGGTTTCATGGTTACACAAAGGTAACACAAAGCCACTGCCGCTGCTTGGGTCATGAGGGAGTACAGGATGGTGACTTTGCCATGTTACGGGATACCTACCCAGCCCACTCAGTTCTGAGGCGGAAGAGGGAGGGGTGAGGGGGCGGGAAAAGGATGGATGGAAGTTAAAGTCCGACAATACAGCGGAAACAAGAAAGAGATGGGTTAGGTCTAAGTTGACATATCATAGAAGACGACGGAATCCACGTACCAACAAATGCAAGAGATAATATCTGTCGACTGCTGACCGAGTCGGTGGTAGCGTGTGTTCGATTGGGCTCGCCTCGCGTACCCGCAGCTTCTCAAAAGTGCAATGCGTTATCTTTCCATCAACCAATACACACTGTGTCCTCGATCGACCAGGGCAAGTGAGCTTGCTTACTACCTCTGACGTTACCACGAAAAGAATGAGCAAAGTATCGAACAAGTACCCCAGCTAGGCCTGCGTCCATTTTGAGATCACCAGAGAGATGTCTGCCATATCGCGGTGTGAAAAGGGTTGCAGCTGGCTTACCAGCTGCACGGTGCATAATGTGCTCGGTGTAGACGGAAAGCTTGCGGTTCCAGAAGAGAGTGCCACACAGTATGAGCAATCCAACCGAAGAGCCCCGAGGGCGCTATGTCTGGTGATGAGGCGGCGGCACTGCTGGTGGTGTATGTCACCCGTATGTGCCTGATGTTTCCCACACCGAAGGGAGGTGGGCAACAAAGCGCCCATTTACGGATAAGCATCCAGCACCTGGCGGATGGCATGCATCGACGGTTTGTGTGTGGAAATTAATTCCAAAGGCCTTTGGCCGCTAACAAGAACACCATCTGCATCAAGGGCGGGGTTGGCGGAAATGGTAGTCGTGGTGTAGTTGAAAGCAAGCTATTCTGAACAATATCTCGCATATTTACTGAGATGGCAGCTGGGCTTGATCCTTCTCACTGTTGGCTGGGGATGCCACCGCCAGATGTTGCCTGCTACTGGCCTCTTTTGACTCAAGAAATAGCACATTCGCTATAAATAAAAAAGCTCTTCGACCAGGGATGGATGTCCTTTCGTCACGAAATGCGATTATCGTGAAAACAGGTTTTGGCACACCGATTTTTTTTTTAAAAAAAGAAATTTGGGAAGTTCGCCGGAATGTTGAGGAGTAGAAGGACAATCAATGAGATGCATCCTCCTGCACGAGAAACAGAATGGGGAATGTGGTGTCACCAAGGTCGGACTAAGAGGGTGTTGTGTAACCCAGACGTCCGGAAACCAGCGCCCTATCAAGTCCAACCTAGGGCTTCAGAACTCTGAGGGCGGCGCTTGAGGGCTTCCGAAGGAGGGGTCAGCTTGCATAGGGACCTGGAAGAAGCAAACGAGCACTTGCTGCTTGCCGGAAAGCCTAACCGTGTCGAAGCCATCGTCACACAGGCCTATTGGCGGAAGGCACCAGCCAGGCAGCCAGAGCTGGGGCAAGGAGAGGGTCGGTGGAGTTGTGATTGGAATATCCGGGCCGCATCACCAACAAAGACACCACTGCGTTTGCCGGAAACTCTTCTTTGCGGCTTGGAAGCGAAGCAAGCCACTGCAAGCCTTGACCAACTCCTGGTGCAGCGGCGGCGCTTCAATAGGCCTTGGCGTGTGACAGTGATGAACAAGCTCTATGAGCTTGAACGAGGTAAGGTTTTCTGGGCATGGATTGATCAGGGAGGATTCGGCGGACATTGCTCTGTTGTGATGCGCTGTGGTAATATGCCTAGAGCTCATTAGCAGGCCCTGGATTCCATCGAGGCACAGGAGTCCTGTGCTGGTGAGACGCGTCCGTTATCCGGACAGACAAACATATCCTCTCCGGCGACGCTATGCACATGTCAACGGCAGGCACTGTGGACTTTGGTTGTTTCAACCTAAGACCCTGAACTGGAGGCAGGCCTGGCTGACAGTGAGCCATCATATATGTATGTCCGGATGTGCACTCATATATTTACGGAGTATGTACATGTGCACTGAAATAGACACAGTACGAAGGCGCAGGCGCCGGTGCGTTTGTCGTGGATGATCAATCAGGTCCCGAAATTGCGGCTGTCGCTTTCTTTGACGGATGCAGAATCTCAATCGGATCATAACCACTTAGAAATGGCATCTCTCGGCTCGATTTGAGACTCAACAGGACATGCCTTCAGTTGGCCGCCCCGCTGCTTGAGCGGTCCCTCGCTCGGATGAGAAGGAAGCGATTGAGAAGCCAGCTGGATGCCTGTTTCTGGCGAAGGAAGGCTTCTTTGGGCCAGGCTGCTGACAGACGACAACCAAGAGGGCAGCATCGGAAGGGGAGCCGAAGGGGTTGCGGAAATGAAACATGGCACGACCGACCCATGGATCCTGCGCCGCCCGTTATCCGAATCTGGCCACCCTGGTCCCTAGCCTGGTCGGGTCTGGCCTGGGGAAGACGACCCAGGCGTGCGGATCAAGGGATGTCCCATGCAGGTGACATGAGTGACAGCGCGTGAAAAGGGTGCCTCCTCAGCCCCAAAGGCTTGTTTGACCGATGAGAATATCGAGGGGAGGGTGGATTGAATTGAGAAAAGAGATAAAGCAAGTTGCTGATGCATTCCGACAGATTGGGACTGCCGACCTCCCTCGCTGCTGACGCTCCGACTTGTCGATAAGGTGACAAAGACGAGACCCAGGCCAAGGTCCCGATTCGTTCTGTATGGATCAATCGATGGATCGTTTGGGTTTGGTCACAGCGCCTCTGGGGGCACCTCTTTGGGTCTTGCCATCCCACTCGGGTATGGGGAGATAGGGAGCGGTCGGCCGGCAGTGGTTTATCTTTGATGGAAAAAATTGGAAAAGTAGAATCACGGTTTCCCAATCCTAACTAGAGCCTCCAAGATTGCTACCTTGCTCAGGCCATTGATGCAGACGTCATACCCATGTCTGCCCCATCGCGACTGCTGGATGTGACGGCGGGAGAGCAGAGAAAACGTGGATCAACGGCAAGAACGGCCAAAATCCGGCGAGAATTGGAAGCGACGCCTGGAGAGTGTGTGGGGGCCAGCCGTAGTTCTAGTGTACAGGAAGCACGGCATCCCCACATCGTCTGCCTAGGGAGCCCGTAATCCGTCCGTACCTTCCTTGGACGTCCGGCCGGTGCTGAACTGATGAAACGAGCGAGTGAGTTGAGTGCAAGTTCACACGTGGAATGACCATGGATGGGCCTATTCCTCTGTTCATCTGATGCTGGCTAAGGCTTGCCAATCCACGAGTGTGAAGGAAGTGACGGAGCTAAGACGGTAGGGAACATCTCATGTTAACACTACGCCAGTGTAGTCCGTGCCTCAGCAATGTTTAGCAGCAAGTCAGGACTTAGGAGTCAGAAGAGTCTACCGGGTGGCCTGTTGGGCTGCTCTGGGTGCCCTGGAAACGACTACCTCGGCGGCTGGCGGTCTGGCCACAGAGTGATTCGGGCTCTCCGCCGTTCATTGGAGCCCAGAGAGACATTGTTTGCCGTTGGTGACTCGGAGGTTGCACTCTGAGTTTCAACTTCCAATTTGATATGAAGGGCCAAGTAGCGACGAGCACTGCGCGTAGCCGGTTCTCGTCGGGGGAGCAAAATATTGTGTCCCCCACGCTCTTAGAGGGAGACACCTACATCCGTGAACCATGGTCGTATTCATGCTCCCAGACGATTCACCCGTCTCTGGATCCCACCATACAGTTCCGTACACACACATGACTCAAGAAAATCTTATTAGTGGATGTTTGTTCCCTGCTAACTACAACGGGACCTACCGGACCGCCTAGCCAAGAAACGCTCATCAACTACGGTGCCAGTGGCAGAGCTTCCTTTTCATCTTTCTTACACCTCACCCCTTTCTCCTGGTCTTGACAGCCTCCACTTTTCTTCGCAGCGCACCGTCCCGCTTCCTAGTGCAACAAATGTCAGCTATCAGCTATCAGCTATCACATAATATTGCCCCAGCCTGTTTTATCCGTCACATTGGAGTGGTGCCCGGTAAAGAGAAAGGTCATAATACTAGCAGATCCCCTAGTAATGATGGTGCTAGCGGCAATCCAAACAGCTGTCGCAAACGGGAATCTTTCGACTTGTCGCAACACTGGCGACATCTCCCAACGATGCAGCGAGGATCGCCATGGCGGCCATGCAAGGCTGCCTTCTGTGATTGGTGCACAGCGTCGTCGCCGCTATGCGTGTTCAACCAGGGTAGGCATAGCGAGCGCCACCACTCAGAAATCGCCAGCCTGACAGGTCTTGTGTCTTGGAGAGGGTGGCGGCCGTGTGGTCGTGGACAGGGCAGGAGGCACAGCACTGGCTGGCAACAAATGGACCTCTTCGGCGTTGTTTAAAGTAATCCTATATCCGAGGCCCCAAGAGGTTCGCATGGTGGAGAAAGGGTCCAACCGCCGGGTATATCACCAGCTATCGGTTGCGAAGACTCACCGCCTCAGAATCAGTTCCGCGGACTCGCCGTTGTGGGATTCCAATTTCCAACAGGCAGAGATTCCTGATCTCTTGGCTGGCTGGCCAAGCTGAGACAGCGACGTCAAGGTCATCGATGATTGATCCAGATCTTAGTTGGCCATTCGCAAGGGTAAGTAAGCTGCCAAGCTGCATGCAGTCCTCGCCAGACTCCTAGGGTCGAGAGGGGTGCTTGGAAGTGGCTAATGCACCAGGCCAAACAAGCAGCAGACACAGTCATGATCTTCCCCTAAAGCGTTTCCATCTGCGTGGCCTCGGTTCATCTTACGGAATCCCAGTACGTAGCTAAGTGTCAATGGAAGAAGAGGAAGAAGAAGAAGAAGCGGGGATCAAACCAAGTATACTAGCCCTACGTATGATAGTTGGCCGAGGGACTCGAGACGAGCAAACACTGTCGTCGTCCGTTTCTGATCGTCCGAGAGTGTCACGATTCAATTCAATACACTGGCCAGCCCCAGCGGCGAGCCACTTAGAGCCAGTCAGCCAGCCAAGAATAAATTTGGGCCCAGAACGTAGACGCCAGCTGCGGCAGCCAGCTGGCTGTGTGGAGGTGTCCATCTCGCCGTCCCCGTATGACCAGCCAGTCAAATCTGTCGGCCCCTCGCGGCCGGCATGCGGGAAAGAAAGAAAAAGAAAAGAAAAAAGCAATAGATGCAGTGATAATGCCGGTTAGCGGACCCGGACACAGCAGGCACATTTTGGCGGAGTTTCACGTTGGTTTGTCAATTATCCGTCCGTAGTTGACGTGACCAAAACATCTAGAAATTCTAGTAATACGGCGCGCATCGGGTAGGTAGCACAAAACATATATGCCTGAAAGCTGCCCTCTTGCCCAGACGGCCAGGTAGGCTTTGGCTAACCTACTTTAATTCTTGGAACGTAGACTACCTCCGTTTTCAGGGATGGAAGGCATGCTTGATGACATGGCCCGACTTGGTTGACATGGACCTGGAAGGCGCGAACGCGAACTCCCGTCGAGTGGTGGAGCTTCTAAAATGGGAGTTTCCGGATATGCACAGGCATGGTCCTTCCCAGCCAACAGAGACTATGCCAATGTGGAATCGCAAGTTCGCAAGTCGCAACCACAGAAGAAGAGAATCCCCAAGCTCAAGCTTACCCCTGGTCGTCGACAGGGGGGCTCTGCCCACACATGCAAATCCACCTTTGTGCGAATGGTTCTCTTTCTCTCTTTTTAGTCTCTCGCCTCTTGTCGTCGTTATCGACGTGCATCTTTTGCCTCGCTCAAGCCCCAGGAGGACAATTCGTAACACAGCAGTTGCCTGCAGCTGGGAGCTCTTGGCCAACCAAGACATGTCGCTCTTTGCTGCGGCATCCTTTGCGCCCAGACGCACATTTCTCTGGAGCTGTGGGCGTGGCGGCCAACAAGAGCCATCATCTTCCACGCTGCTGTTGCCCGTCCGCCAATCGCCCATGCCATGATTGCCTAGGTGCTCCTCTGAGCTTTCGCATAAGGACATGGCGGCGAGGACTGGTGCCATTGGTGGTGGGGCGACTGCCCTTCGCTCGCTCTCGTGCACCCGTCCCGTTTTGAGCGAGTGAGTGCACACACAGTGCAGCTGTACGTACGTACATGTGTCTGTACATCGTCTAGAATACCTGTCTTCCTACCTCGGTCGGCCGCGTCGATGGACGGAGGGAGAGTCCAGTCAAGAGAGGCGGGCGTCGCCTGATGACCCAAGCACGCACGCACGCACACGCGCGCACACACACACGCACATATGTCGCCCTCTCGGAGCTGCGTCTCCTCTATGGTGGGCAATAGGCAACGGCGACAGCAACATACGATACACGATACATCCAAGATACCTGGTGGGTTCTCTTGAACTGAATTTAAGCAGCACCTCGAGCTAGCAGGGCTACAGGCAGAGAGCTCTGGGCAACGGGGCTCCGTTTGCCGGCTGTATCGGTATCATCGTGGCGGGGTCGAGCCCATTGCGCACGCTGCTGCACTGTGGCGGCGGCCCACTACCCCAGAACCCCAGCATGCCCAACATGCCCAGTCCCCCAGGTGCCGTTGAGGGAAATGGTGCAAGTACGGACGGTTATTTGCTTTACGGAGCCGTACACACACACCATCCCCCCGGCGGCGTTCGGCTGAGGTAGCTCCCAGGAGTGTGAGTGTACGTGCAGCTACAGTGCGACCTTCGTCAAGCAAGGTCTTGTTGAGTCGAGTCGCACCCCACCGCTCCCCATGGCAAGCAGCCCTGCTAGGTCGTCTCCGATGCTTGCTTGCTCGGTGCGTGCTGCGTGTGTGCTGCGTGCGTGCTGCGTGCTGCCAGTCGTTTGCTGGCCCGTCGAGTCAGATTCGAGTTTGTCGGTCCTGTCCAAGCACACACACCTTCATCCGCTTGTGCGTTGTCGTCCTGTCCTGTCCTGTCCTGTCCTGTCCTCACACCGTCTTCATCGTGGCGGTCGTGGCGTGGCGTGCAGTCTCGTGTGTTTGGCCCTCTGCAGTTCCAAGTTCCCTGAGGTGCCAATCACGGCCTCTAGTTTTAGCAGGCGAGGATCGATCATCGTGGATTTTACCCCAGGCTTCTTCTCGTTCTTCAAGCCTTTCTTATCTTAGCGCAGCTCCTTTGCAGTCCCGACAAGGGTCTCGATTACCTCTACATAATATTTTCGTTTATGGCACCCGCCTTTTCACACTCCTCCACAGCTGGCTGCCCCAGCTTTCTCGACTATGACACCAATTCTTGCATGATCCATCCACGCCTCGTTCCCTGACCTCCTCCGTCTTCACACCTCTGACCAACAACACGGGCTGCTCTGGACTGATCCGGAAGGACTCCCTCCCCATCGTCACTTGTGTACCGTAGCCCACTCGAAGCCCCAGCAGCAACGCCGGCATAACTCGCTGATTTCCCCCTTGGGTTACTTGTTCCCAATATCATCTTCACTTGAACCTCCCTCTTCCACTCGCTTGGCTGTCCTCCGTCCTTTCCACTGCAAACGTCACGGTTCGCAAATGAGGGACAGGAAGAAATTCGACTGACTTCCCCCCGGTGATACCTGGTGCGATATTGACTTACAACCTCAATCTATCTGCCAACCTGCCTTGTTCGTCGTCAACTTCCTGCTCCTGAGCAAGCCTCCCAGGCCGCTCTATAGATACTCTTCTCCACTTCGCCTGTATTCTACCATTTGCCATCGAAAATTCGATTGGGGGCAAATAACTAAGAGCAGCTGCTTCTCAGGGCACCGGCCGCCAACGAACCTACCAAGTCCTTCAGAAACCCCGGAAACTCGGCCATCCCAATCTCGTCCCCAGGCTGAAAGGGGCAGGCTGGGTTTCGCCATCTGCCGTTCTCACCACCTCCTCTTTTGCTGCTGTTAACCAGCCACCTTTTCGTGAGGGCCCTTGCGCTCAAGGGTCCTTTCCATCTCGCCAGAAGGGCCGCCTCCAAACCTCGTCCTTGCCCGGCCCAATATCATCTTCAACGGAGGGGGCGCCCTCAGCTCACTTCTTTTTTTTCTTCTTCTTCCACGGTCGAGACGTATGTGGAGCAAGACCGGCAGCAAGTGGATAGTCTTGACCACCCGATGTCTCATGGCCGCACGATAGACAAAGAGGACTTCCAGGTTCTGTCATCTAGACTCATCAACACCAGCTGACCAGCCATTTTGAGTCCACGATCTCGCTGTCTCCACCTTCTCAATAAGCCTACAGGCCCGCCAGGCTTGTCCGCAGCCAAGTAAAACAACGACAAGGTCACCTCCTTTGTTGCCCACTTACGCCAGGCTATCTATCGTCCGTTGCCGCCGATAGTCCGGGATCCTACCTGCTCGCCAGCCCGGAGCCCCCTAATTCGTTTAGTTTTGGTTCCGTTTCCGTCTCAGCCAGCGGCACGTTTCCGCTGCAATAAACCGCCCAGGTTCCCGGCACACGCACCCGGTTGATCATCCCCTTTTCGATTCAGACATATGCTGTCTCGCTCTCCTGTCATTTGGATTCCATCCCTGCATCAAACCAGGCCAGTGGTATACCACGACGACATCGTCTGCTAAACAGGGAGCCTCGAACCAGCACCACCGCGAACCTGGCTTGCGCCATGCAATAAGAAAATTCTTCAGCTCGAACTTGTCTTCTTTGCCAGAGCGTCTCATCATCTCGGATAGTTCCCCGGCCTACGGTGCAAGTCTCACATGCTTTGTTTCTCGACGTACAGCTGGTATTTTACTTGGCAGTTCTGAGATATAACTGCCCCTTCTCGGCCCTCTCGCTCGGGATACCGTCAGCTCTCTCCTGCAGGATTCCGTCACCTCGAGTAGCGCTCTACAGAACATAACATATTCGCTTTGGCGGTCGCCGCCTACAGTCATACTCAGACGCAACTGCGACAACATCGCCCATTTCCAGTCGCAACCCAAGGCTACCTTTCTTCCTCCTCATATCCGACAGATCATCAACCGCACCCATGGTCCAAAGCGGCCAACATCCACGGCATTGGCCGGCGGATAGATCTGTTCTTGACCATAGCCCAGATGACAGCCGTTTCTACGAAACAGCAACCATCAGGCCTCCTCCTCTTGTACGCCCACGATATAGTGCCGGCCTCCTCTCTTCGTAATGCTAATAATCTGCCAGACCATCGATCGAGCCCTGCGTGAACATTGTCAAATCAATGTACAGAGTTACTTTCTCGCTGCGCGGCTGGAGGATGGCAGCACTCGCTATTTTTCTGGTCCCAGAGGTTTGGAATCAGCCGAGATTCCGGATTATTTCCAGATGGACACATTCTTGCGATACCAACGACGGACCGGATCAGGTAAGGAATAGGAGCCTATAGAACTCGGTTTTCCCCATATCTAAGCTAACATGAAATCAGAATCTTTTCCAGAGGATACCGGATTCCCTCACGAAGAGCCCTACTACCGCGACACTGTTGGGCCAGAATACTATGGTCGTCGAAGCTATCATCGACGTCGCACTCAGGGGCCGGACCCTTACGGTGACGAAAGTCGCCGGACAACAAGGAAACGACTGAGAGGCAATGTTCGCCGCGAGCCTGACGACGATGAACCAGCCGTGATCGTCACAGCGAAGAAGGGCATCAAGATAGGCAATGCGGAAGAGGTGTGCAACTTCTACGACGAACGGTTCAAGAGCTGCCAACAAACCGCCTGCAAACTTATTGCCAAGATTTTTATCAAGACGATCGCTCCGAAGAAACAGTCCAACAATCCCTACACGTCCAAAGATGATAAAGCTCCAGATTGGTGGCCCAAGGCTTGGGGTCCAACGAAAGACGAGAAGGTCAGACACAAAGAGCCAGACCACTTGTGGAAAAAAGGTCAGTCTTTCCTCCTAAACATACAAGAGAGAAGAGTGACTTACGTGAAGCCAGAACGAGTCCATCTCCTGATCCACATCCTGCGCATGGTGACAGAGCCCAACCACAAGCAGCACAAGGATATCCAGAAACTGGGCATTACTGTCTCCAAATTGGAGGAGACGACAATGGATGCTCTGTCTACCTGGTTTGCTGACAAAGACAAGCCTGCCCAAGCTTTGAAGAAAACGTTCTTGAAGGAGATATTCAAGGTTGCCAAGGTCGAGGAGCAATACAAGAACGACGAAATAGGTTGGTTGAGTTCATCCAAAAAAGCACATTTGAAGATACTAATTGCCATAGATGCCGGTACCGAGGTCTTTGTCAGGGTATCCGACAATGCTTACCAGTCTGACGACGAAACCCCGCTGCTCAAGGAGGAGGAAATCGATCTTCCTGTCTCTTCGGTCCGCGTATCACCTCCACACGCGGCTGGGTCTCACAACACCATGTCTACTATGGGTAATGAGCACAACCCTGCGGCCCCGAATGTACAAGTCGCTTCATCTTTCATCAGTGAGATACCCGTTCGGGGGCCCCAGTACCCCTCCACAATGATGCCATCGGAGTTGGCTCCAGAACAGCACACATATGTTGAAAGTGGAAACATGACGGTCGGCGGGCAGGCTCCCCTCCATGCCAGCAGCACCATGCAAATGCAAGACATTCTTACCGGTCCGCATGATTCGAGCCGCCGGCCGTCCTTATATAGCGGGCAATCAGATTTCTCTGGTCCCTCGGGCTCCGGACTTTATTCTACGCCTTGGCAGCAGCAGCAGCAGCATCAGCAGGGCACCACAGCCCCGGGGAATGCATCACTCTATTCCTCCTTCCCTCATCAATCAGCACCACAGCCCCCGGGGACGTATGTCACGCAACAGAGCGCTTCAGCAACGAATCAAGGCCAGCAGTATCCGTTTGACGGAATACCTATCACCCCCACCATGTACAGAAACGGCAGTGTTGGGCAAGGCCCAGTCGTTCATGGGCAGCAGAGCTATCCAACCTACTTGTCACAGCTATCCCATGATAGCGGGCGGGCCATTCTAAATGACAACAGCAACAAGGGCAGCAATGGTACTCTCAAGATGCCGCCCTTGAATCGAGGACTTCTTCAGTAAATCCACTGACCAACCATCGGCTCCTTGGCTCGTCCAACGGGGCTGGAGTATGATGACGCAAGGCGAATCTCGGATAGGCCGTCCCTCCCATTCTCGGCGGACAAGAGTGAATGGGTTTAGGGCAGGCAGGGAGGCGTCCTCTTGACCTTTCTTTTTTTAGCCTCTAACAAAAGGGATGATGGTGGAGAGAACCCGGGGAAATTGAAAGTATATGGCAGTCGTGTGTTTGTTTTTGGGGGGGTTTCTGGTACCGGTGGCAGCCTTCTCGCGTAGTGCGCAACACGTTGTTGTTACTGTTTTTTTTTTTTTTCATTTGGTTCTCTCCCAATGCTTGGAGTGTTGGAAGGAACTATAAATTTGAACTAATCCCATTTCTTGGGGGTGGGTGGTGGTTACTTGGCAGCTTGATATTTTTCTGGTGGTACATTTTTAAAAGACTGATATACGGACGTTTGTCCTTTTTGTCCCTTTTTGGGGGGCTTAGCAACAAGATCCTGCTTGCTCTCGTTGAGTTTTGAACTCGTAGCAAATTTGATATCCACTTCCTTTTTTCCCTTTTTTCCTTTTTTTGGCTGTCTTGTTGGTTGGTTGGCGGCATACGTACGTACTTGCTTCATGAATGAACTACCTAGTGCTAAATGACTGGACGGGCAGGCTTACTGAAGGCACCAATTTTGTCGTTTATGCTTTTTCTTCTCTCTTTTTTTTACGTGTCTATTTTTTTATATTTCTTTTTTTTTGGGGGGGGGGGGGTTTGTCGTCATTCAACCTTACTCTTTACTTGCCCGCAGCGTCATTTATAAACGCTAGGTTTCTTTTGATAGTTGTGTGTGTGTACATAGCATGCATATCATGCATACATGCATGTGTGTGTGTACATAGCATGCATATCATGCATACATGCATGTGTGTATGTTTTTGTGTGTGTTCATTTTCTAAGGGGGGTTTTTTTTTAGGTTAGGCAGCGAGCCGAGCGAGCGGATGAAATGAAAGGAATAGGTTGGGCAGATTAGGTTAGGTTACTACCGTACTTTCTTCTTTTCTTCCTGGTTTCCTTGTTATTTTCCCCGAACTGGGCAGGGCAGATAGAGAAGGAAGGAAGGAAGATGATGAGAAAAAAGGGGAGACGTACCTACCTACCTACCTATCTACCGCCACGGTGAAAAATGGGAAGAATGAGAAGAAGGGCAGGGGATGGGAGATTGGGGGGGGGGGGGGCGGGGTTGGATCCAGCCAGCACAGTAGCATGGCAGGAAAGCAATGCAGGATGGATAGTATTAGTGCCTTAAGTAGGTAGGTAGGTAGGTAGGTAGGTAGGTAGGTAGGTATGTAGGTAGGTAGGTACCTAAGATAGATAGCCTTCGTAGTATACCTAGGTCAACAAAGTAAGTTTTTTTATGTACATGTACTTACCTTCTTAGGTAGGTAGGTAGTTTACCTTTGGTGGTAAAATCTTCCTACTACCCTACTTAGGTGATGGTAAGATTTTATTGGTTTACTTTGTTTTGTTATTCAACCTTCCTTGGTGTAATGATGATGATGGTGGTGTGATTGAATCTTGTTATTACGTTGGAGCCAGCTAGGCTGGGACTTGCTGGCTGGTTTGGACTTGCTGGAAGGGTTTTTTTTCTTTTTCTTTTTTCCTTTCTGTATGTCTCACCTTCGCCACAAGCTCAGCCAAACCAAACCCCCCAACCCCCCCCGGGATATTTTTCTTTATGTGAAGGAGACATACATGGGTGAATACATAGGTAGGTATGTAGGTACATGAAGACACATACGTGTGTGTGCGCGTTGCTTGCTGCATGTGGAAGGCGGGAAAAGGTGGAAAAGGTATCATCATGATACCTCTCGTATGTTTTTCCTTTCCTCATCTATTAATATCCCTTGGCATCGCTTCAAGAGACACACACACATACCCAGTGGTGTGGTTGTTTTATTTCATTTTTCCCCTCGTCCATCTGCTTTGCTGCTGTGACGTTTTTCTTCTTCTTTTCTTCTTCTTTTCTTCTTCTTTTCTTCTTCTTTTCTTCTTCTGTTTTTCTTCTTTTTTTCTCTTTCTTTTATACAACGTCTCTCTCTCTCAGTCTTAGGTGAGCAAAAGGGCCAGCCATATGGATGGATAAACGCCATGAGAGGACGACGGTTGGAAGCGGATATACAATTGTTATGTTTTGTTCTGTGCTGTGACACTCCAGAGTTCTAGACTGCTGTGTGTCTTGGACTTGAGACTAGGCAACGCGCGGGCTTATCTTGTCACTTCTTTCCGTTTATGTGTGCTGGTATATCTTTTTCTGTCTTTCCAGACCATTGTAAGGTGCGGTTGATTGGTTGGTTGTTTTTTCTTTTCCGTTTGTATTTGTTTCTATGTTGAATCTGTCTGTCTGCAGGAGTGAGGAGAGAGAAAAACGAATATCAGTGGAGGGTGTGTGCATATAATCACTTGAACCACAACCAGAATAGTAGACTTGCATAGCAGTTAGCTCTCTGTCGGAAGTTGAAAGTCTCTCTTTGTCGCTTTTGTTGTTTCGGTATCCCCCTCTTTTGCTTTTCGCCTCATGCTCGTGGGTCTCTTTTTCTTTCCCCCTTTTGCCCCTTTTCCCCTTTTGTCTAAAAACCTTGTAATTACTGGATGTGTATGACTGGTCAAAATGACGTTCCTAGGCAAATTTTCTCAGCAATTTCTTCCGATTTCGTTCTATTCTAGCTTGGTTTCTTTGTCATGTTTGAGACATGTTTTTGACATGTTTTTTCGGAATTATAACGTGGCCTCGTTAGCGATCAGCTGAGGCGAGTGCATGCATGCAGCCCTCTCAGCATACGATTTTCTTGCTGCTTCTCCGGCCTCTCTAGTATTCCATCTCCCATCCCCTTCAACTCACCGCCTATACCATGTTGTACAGAGGGCGTGCCGCTAGTGAAATCCCGGTGAAATGTAATACTATCGCTCATCAGGCCGAAACGAAAATGGGGGAGACCCTTTGCCGACTCTCACTGGGAGAGGGAGGGGCGGGAGGGATTAGCAAAGCTGCGTGTGAATGAAAAAGGAAGAGGAGAATTGACTAACCAGGGAGACGGAGCGGAACCGGGCGCCGTCCGTCGAGACGGGTTGTTGCATATCTTGATCTATATTAGTTTGTTTCTTCCACCCTTGTTTCGCCGTCGACGAGTCCATGTCCGTGTCCTGCTGGTCACCTCTCACATATCACCTTTTCAACCAAGTACTTGGGTAAATATACCGTATCCATCTGACCGAGTTCCAAACTCAGTCAGCTGTGCAGAAGTTACAGCCTCGTATATATACGAGCAGGGATAAAAGGAGCAGGGCTTGGTGGGGGGGAGGGGTTTCGGTTCTTTCTTTCTTTCTAACCCACGCCTCTTCCCACACAACCACTGATCATGCAAACAGATAGAGGGTGCGAGGGTGTGTGTTTGTATGTGTGCGGATGGTTACGCATCTTACTTCGACTTGTTAGAAATCCAGTTGACTTGGTTGGCCCAAGGAGGATGGGGTGCACGAATATAGAGCGATGTCAGAGCAGAAGTAGACGAATGGTAGCCGTTTGTGTTGCCATGCACAGGTGTTGTTCCACGGGTAGTGGCATGAGGTGATCCCTGCAAGCCGAAGGGCCGCCGCGGCAACCTACCTACTTCGGTATGCCGCGAGATAGTAGATGCGAGCATGTATGTGGCCAGCTGATGATCCGGCATCGAAAGAGACCAGGTCTTTGGAGGAGAGTAGTGAGCAAGCCAAGGGTGCGAGAGCCTATCGGGGAGCCGGCCGACACAAAGAAAAATGCAGCAGGGGCCAAGCAAACAGCAGCCTGCAGTCGAGCTTTAAGCAGACTAAAGTACGTTGTGCATATGTACTGTGTCATGATGTCTCTTTTTGCGAGTGTTTGCCTGGAGTCTGCTCTTTTCTCGCAGTTTTGGGGGGACGTTGGCTTTCCTCTTTTCATGCAGCCAAACCTCTTCTCAACGGTTGTTTGTTTGTGCGCTATAGGTGACAGGGAAGTAACAGAACCGCTTACAGTAACGGAGGCCACAAACGGACCATTCTTCAAGTCCCCCACGCCCCCGTGCCGTTCGAGCCAGGCGAGTTCAAGACCACTTTCGCATGCATCTTCGACACTAGGTTACTTTCGCAACGTATCATGAATCCGGGGTTACTTGGGTTGGTAGGTGATTGAGGCTATCGAAGTGTAAAACTAGGTTTGAACTGCTTCTCATGTCTCATCTTGTCGCGAGGGTGGAGAGGAAGATGCACGAGGCTGACTGAGTGACTAGGTCAGGTCTTGTCATGTCTTTTTCTGTTGGCCTAGTTCGCTGTTTCGTCTGTGCGAGTAACTTGGGTGGAAAATTGTCACCGCAGGCAAGTACCTTAGAGATCTTATCTTGGGAGTTGATAGCACCTCCCCTGGCGAGACACAGCAGTAGCCACTGTCGACTCCAAGTCAGGAGGTAGATATAAGGTTTCCAGATGTCGAAGACACCGACGCAAACAGGGCTGCTGAGAAGGAACGATTGGAATGAAAACATTGGAGTCGAAAAATAGAAGGTGTGAACCGCATGGCCCCCCTTCTGTCAGATACAAGGCAAAGCAAAGGTAGGAGTGACGGGCGAGGAAGAGAATCCAGGTGGGGGGGAACACTGGAGACATTTAAAGTATTCAAAAGGAAGGCACAAGATCATATAACCAACCCCCACCCCCCCTTCTTTTATCGTCTTCCCTTTTCCCAACTTTCATTTCTGTTTTGACATTCGTCTTTTCTTTTCTCGACTCAGAAAAAGAAAGTGTCGGTCGCTACTTTTCAGCAACGATAGTAGATGGCGGAGGGTGAGTCGCAGACATGCAGGAAAGGCACCCATTTTGCGAACGAATGGTTTAGTTTTTGTTTGACCGAGTTCTATCTCTCCAAGGCCCTCGCGGAATCGTTGGGAACTGCATGATCCGTGGAATGCCGGGAAATAAGTAGCCAGTGAAGACCTTTATATGTACGTCCCAGTATGGATACTAATTAATTCCATATATTTGATCCTTAGATCGCTCATCTCCAACCATGGCGGCGAATTGGGGCCGGCATGCGTGGGTATTTTACTTATCGGTGAAGCAAAATCTTAATCATGCCACACGCATGCGTCGATGACATGCTTCTTTCGCATCAGCATGCCGCCCAAATTTCAGACTAGGCCTGAGGAATCTGTTCATCTTGCCTCAGCAACAGGACCTTAGGCATTTTATCGTCCCGTGGATGCGTCATGGAACGCCTCTATTTCTAGGGGCCACGGATATCGGACTCGCTTCTACGTCTGAACGTGTGGTCCTGTAGTCTTCCAGCCT
This sequence comes from Podospora didyma, assembly GCA_033439775.1. Classification (NCBI taxonomy): domain Eukaryota; kingdom Fungi; phylum Ascomycota; class Sordariomycetes; order Sordariales; family Podosporaceae; genus Podospora; species Podospora didyma. The sequence goes on from JAULSW010000007.1 coordinate 1,858,959, forward strand.
AGGCGGGCGGGCGGGCGCCTTTAAGTGAGAGAGCTGATGTACTCGCCCAAGTGCGCCGAATCATCTCCGACTGAGCCCTTACGGGGAGCGAGCTGGTTCAATCTTGGTCACTAGAAGAGTCATCGTCATCTTCCCGGCCCCGCTTCTTGCCTGCGGTGATCGGGATGGGCACATCGTCCTTGCGCACGAACACGTAGCTCCTGGCGAGACGGTCCTCGCCCTTCCAGCCACCCCCTATCTCGCCCTGCTTGTTCTTCACAACGCCAAGAGTGCGGGAATGGTGATAGCCAGGGTATGCCTCGGCCTGGAAGCGGAAGCTGCGCTCTACCTGCAGCCCCGAGTGACGGGCGAGGTCGCGGATGTTCCACAAGGTATACGGCTCGCCTTCGAAAAGGGTGACGATGATGGAGCCGCCAGGGGCCAGCGACGCGGCGGCGCGGGAGAAGAAGTCCACCAGCATCTCCTGGTTGTAGCGAACCTGGCGGTTGACATCGGTGCTCTTGCCGCCCACATGGGGGAAGTTGAAGATGATGCGGTCCATGGCACCCGTCGCATTGCGGCCCTTGACTCCTTTGCGCATGTAGGGCCCCATTTTGCGGGCGTCGACATTGTACAGAACCTTGCAGCTGTCCTGGGCATCGATCTTGGCGATGTTGGCGGGCACGTGGGGGTATTTCTCGGACAGCTCGGCTAGGTTCTTCTCTAGGACGGTAGCCGTCACCTTCTCGCAGCCATGGTGTTCGATCAAGGAGGCGGCGAAGCTGAGGTCGGCCTCGCCAACCAGAAGAATGGAGTCCTGCGGGGAGAAGGGGATGACGGGCTCGAGATGCTGCTTTTGCGTGGTCTTGGTTTTAGTCTTGGTCTTATTGAGGGTCTTGGTGTTGGAGGCGGAGGAGGGCTTGGAGGTGGCGGGGCCGTTGAAGTCATCGCCATTGCTTTGCTTCTGCTTTTTGGCCGGCGGTTTGCCAGCCTTCCTCGCCACCTTCCGCGCCTTGTGGACGGCGCCACGCGTTTTGCCTCCCATGTAGGATGACTGTAGACGAGATCGGGCCGGGAGGGTGGTTGGGGCTGTCGGGGTTCTCGGGCATGCGGCAGGCGGCTGGATGTCCGAAGCGGAAGCGATCGATGGCCGGCCTTTTTTTCTTTTTTTTTCCTTCCGATTTCCCCCCCTCTTCCGAGTTGCTGGGAGGTTGCAAGCGAAACCTTAGCAGCCAATGGCAGAAGTCGATTCCAGCTCCCGCATAAGCTGCTGTCCTCGGCTCCAACCGCTGGGAAACTCTGTGGAGCTGCGCTAGCGGCGCAGAGCGACTGCCAGTGTGGGTCCGGAACAGGCGGGACCATCGGGATTCCCGCATCCATTACGGTCGCTGCGATCACTTGGGATGAGACGTGGAGAGAAAATTGAATATATAAGAGGCCTTGAATGTTGAGCTTATATATGAATTAGATAGTTTCATGACACGGGTGTTTACATTGTCCTCTCAAAATGCAGCGTCTTGATTCTCCCAAATGATAGTGTAGCAAACGGACTTTGTTCCTTGCACACTGTGCAAGTAAAGCTAGCCACTTACATAAGCCGCTGAAGATCTGTTAACTGTGGTGGGCCCCTGAAGTGATCGAGGTCAGCGAGCAGTCAAGGCGGACTAATGGAGAGCCAGAAAGTGATGCTCAATTCATTGCTAAGAAGAGAAAGAAGGTTGGATGGGTAAAGCAAGTATATAATGAACGACGACCTTGAGACTAGAGCAGCAGGTTCAGTCAGCTTAGGAGTGATTACCGTGTGTCTATGTAAGCCTCAGTTTTTAACTTCCTTTTTTCGTAATTTGGGAGCGAGAAACTGTAAACATGGCCCTCATCCTTTCCCAAACCAAACTAACCGAGCTTAGCTATAGATACTACGGCATCGCCTCTTTCTCGATGGTGGTTTTCATTTGATACTAAATATTCGCGATTCGTAAACCCAAGTGTCTGGGCGGCGTGCATTGATTTGTCTTTGCACTTAGCGGCACGGAGATGAAATCGACTTCATACGCCGCCAACACCCAGCCTGGTAGCTCCTGGCAGTAGCCGGGTCGCAATTACTCAGCCAGCAAACTCAATGACATAGACAATGGAAGCTAGAACAGGACGGCAGCACTGCATGACTGGATGAAGTAGACGCGACCTTGAAGAGACGCATGATTTTGGCAAACCAGTTCGACCCAAAAGGCAAGAACTGCTGCTTCAGCCTGTTGCCGCAGGAAGGCCCGAGCCCCAAGCTGACTTCTTTACGACCGAAAATCGGGTGCAGGAAACTCGAGAATGGATTGAATACAAGGGGCGTAGAGATTCCAAGCAGCACTCGAGTAATGGTTAGATTTCCTCCAACATCCCAAATAGCCAGCATGTTTCCTTCCATTGTTTGTCCCAAAGGCCTCCTCCGGTACGGTGTAGGGTGTACCGCACTTTCGTCACCCGAGTTCCTGTTTGGGAAGGCGACGGGGCGCTCTGATTGGCCAGAGGCTCGGTTAAGCATCGGTGGAGCCGGGACCAGGCGCTCTAAGGGACCCAGTTGGCCTTGCTGCTCCAGCGCTGTCTGATGTGTGTGGTAAAAAGCAGCACTCGCTATTATTCCATCTCGACTTCAGCAGAAGACAATAGCAGTGCCCGTCATGCTATTGTCAGGAAGCACGAACTGAGAAACGTCTATTCACTTCGGCTATCGTCAATTGTCTGCCCTTCTGGAGTCCCCACTATTTAATTCCCCTCCGTCCTGCGTCTTGGGCTTTTCGTCCTTCCAGCAACCCTTCATGCCGTGTGCGAATTTCGACACTCATCTCTTTCTTCACACCACAGCCGACCAACTTCTGCACCCGCACCCGTCTAAACGACCACGACTTCTTCATCTTCACGTCCCTGATCTATTTACCAATCTCACCTGCTCACACAAATAACCACGGCTTGCCGTCGCTTGTTTCCGTCTGGACACCATCTTTTCCGCTCTCTCGAGGGCGGTCTCACTCCTACCTGTTTTCTTCCGCACACCCGTCTAACCAACTTTCACCACCCACACCCACCATCCTTCTTCTCGGCAACATGGGCCACCACACCTCTACCGCTAACTTCCAGGCCGCTGACTTCGTCGACCAGGACGAGGTCATGTCTGATGACGGTCTCGCCCTCCAGCCCAGCTCTGCAAAGGCCTCCGGCAAAGGCAAAGGCCGTGGTCGTTGGACTCGGTCCAAGACCAACAAAATTGTGAAGCCCGTCCCAGCTAAGCCCGCCCTCGGTCGTGGACGCCGCCACAAGATCTATGACTCCTACAAGGCTCAGGCTGCCCATGAGCGCTGCCAGGAGCTGAAGGCTGCCTTTTCTACCTTATTCAAGATGGTCAAGCCCGTCGTGCAAGATATTGCCGATCGGTCCATTGCTGAGATCACGGACGACCCTTCGGTTGTTGAGAAGGCCCCCGAGTTTGTTGCCGTCCACAACTTCCTGCAAAACCGCTTGGACGATGCCGTGAGAAAGGCCAGGAGCGAGCGCGAGATTGGTCTGGCTATGGCCCAGAGAGTCTATGACGCCCAGCTCATCGCCGTCCACGAATCTTACAAGGCAAGTGAAAAAGGAATTCAATGCACGACGTTTCAGTCCAAAGCTAACAGCAGTAACAGGAGCGACTCGCAAACCAGTGCGAAGATCGCTACGCGCAGCTTATTCTCGAGCTTGAGACGCTCGAGCACCTGCATAACAACAACCTACCTGTAGATGTGAGTTCCCCACTCTGCCGTTGTCTCGAGCGTGTTAATCCTGACCCTTTTCGCAGCTTCCGGCAGGTCCTAGAGAACTGGTTGGAGAATATCTCTACAAGGACATTACCCAGGAACAAGCCAATTCGCAGTCCCAATATGTGGAAATGCGCAATGGCATAGAAGTACCCTTTCATGGCAAGATGATCAGCGAACTGATGACCATGGACGCTCAATTGTCACCTACCACACCCGCTCCGAAGCGCAAGGCCGAGGGTCAGCCGGAAGGCCAGCCCAGCGCCAAGATTGCCGCCACAGCCAAAGATGATGAAGCCATTTCCGAAATGCCACGCCACACGGGAGGACTTCTTGCTGCCGTCGAGGCCTTAGAAGACAGTAACGGCACTCCGAGTGCGTCTAACGCGCCCACGCCAAACGGCGAGCCCGCAGCGTCCCCAGAACCTGCCGACCAGGCCCGAGCCAGCGGCGACGTCACACCCAAAGACTCCCAGGAAATCCCTATCCCCCGCGGTGCCGGCCCTGTCGATGAGTATGGCGTCCGTATCATCTCCAAGCGCCCCTCTCGCATGGATATTCCCAACAACCGTATCATGGTGCCCAATGCCTTCGAGTTCGACAATGAAGACATCGGCTTCCGTGACTCGACCAATTGCACCCTGAAGGGAGCCATCAAATCGAAGCGTGGCAAATACCTTAACAAGCCCGGCTCCAACTTCATGTTTCTCGACCGCCGCGTTGGTGTTTGGGATTCCACCAAGGCCGAGGGCGAACTCGACCAGGAGCTCGTGAAGAAGCACGGCCTCCATCCTACCTTGGGCTTATTCTTGCCCACTTCTGTTAACCTACCAGAGCCGCCGAAGGCCTATGTGTTTGGGTGGAACCCGGTTGTTCTTGTTACCCCCAACGGGGAAGAAATCCATGCTTCGCGCACAATCCAGGCTGCTCGACTGGATCGAAAGATCGAGCAACTAGAGAAAAAGGCGCAGATCAAAGAGATTCTGCGCACAGTTTGTGAGGAGGAGGGAATCGCCCAGGAAGAGATCGCCCCAAGCCAAGAGGAAAAGGAGGAGCATCGGAAGCAGATCTTGGCCGCCAGGAACATCAAGCCCGAGGAAGTTCGCGTCAAGTCGTCGCCGCAGGAAACCCCCGAAACGTCGCGCGAAGCCAGCGCGGCATTCGGCATGTTCGTGAGCGGTATCATTGAGGCAGCATCCACCCAGGAGGCTGGAGAAGAGGCAGCACGTATTGCGTCGGCCAGACGTCCGCCGCCATCCCGGCCATATGATCCCATCCGCAATGTGTTTACCGACAATGCATCGGCGCTGCAGCCGCCCACAGCATCGCAGGACGCGCCCTCAGTGGCAGATGCTAACAACTTGCTATGGCTTGCAAATGCCGCCGAGAACCACGAGCAGGTACCATCACTTCCCGAGGCTTCCGTGATGGACCATTTCCCCCCAGGCCAGTCAACCCCTAACGTTACAAGAAAATCTCCTAGGGAAACCGATTTTCTTCGGACGGCCCTAAACCCACAGCCAAGAGACCAGGCCGCACCGACAGGTGCCCAAGATTTCCCCAGGAGCCCTGCCGGCGCCCAAGAGTATGACAATAGCCCCGCAGGCGCCCAAGAGTATGCCGGTATCCCCGGAGGCGCCCAAGACTACCTCGGTGGCACCGTAGGCCTTGTGTCAGGCCAGGAGTCAGGAGCGGCAGCGGGCCGAACGCCGTTCTTGAACAACGGAGCGGCCAAAGGACTGCCAGCGCTCCGGCCTGTGCGCAGTCTCTTGAATGATAGTCCGCCGCTTCCGGAGCCACACGGCAGTCCGGCCCCGCAGCATATTGGCATGGTGGTAACCAATAGCGGCACATTCTTCCCACCCGCGCCGACCCGCGCTTTCCACAACGCATTCTCTGTGCCCGACCAGGGGCCAGGCCTGCCACTGCAGCCGTTCATGCCGCAGCCGCTGGGGGCTGCTCTTCAGGGCCAGCATGTGCAACAACCTCGACAACTCAGCCCGTACTCGTTGTCGCCGCCACCATACCACAACCTCCCTTCAGCACCGGTGCTGGCACCCGCCATCGGAGCAGCACCACCACCGTCTCTCGAGGTGGGCGTTCCTCAAACACCCATCGCATCGGCTCAGCCAGCAGTTTCGTCACCCCGCTCGCGCCCAGGGAGTTCATCAGCATCATCATCAAAGTACCGGAAGCTCGAGCCGGCGCCGACTCCTCCGCATCGGCAGGGTTACTCCGCCAGCGGGCAGGAGCTGCGAACGGTGCAGTTCAACTACCGTGAAGCGATAAAGGACTACACACCGGTGGAGGCCCCTCCTCAACACGGGCCTACCCACATTCGTGGGTGGGCGCACAACAACCTAAAGAAGCCGCGGTCGTCTTCCAAGAGCGATGCACCTGGCGAGGAGCAGCCCTAGGATGGCTCTACTCCACAGGTGCCGAAGGGGAAGATGTCGGAAGTTAAGGTTGAGGGCAGCGCCCCAAAATATAGGCTGCGTGGGCGGAAATGGCGCATGGCATACTGATGGTGGGGTGGGGAAACGGGGGAGGATGGTCCATAGATTCTCACCGAAGATGAATGGAAGCAGTGTAATAGCAAGAAGGCAAACACATGACAGTTTGTTGAATGAAGTTAACAGGACGGGGAATGCCACATCAAAAGAATAAATACATGACCAGTTTTGGGGACAAACTTTCAGGTCTCTGCCTCGTCTTGTGGTGTTTGTATGTTCGACGTGCTATTCCTTTTGGTGACTTTGGCAGTGATCTTGTCATGCTATTCTATATTTCCATCACAAATCACACTTGAGCCATCTTGTCGTGGCGATTTGGGCATATGGATAGGTGGCGATGAGTGATACTTATGAAAATTTATTGCAACAGCAAACAAGACAAGCTGTTTGTCCCCTCAGCGCCTTTCCGTCCACTTGCGTCAGTTTCGTCTGGTTCTGGAAGAAAGAGGGGGAATGTTGTACGTTTTCTGGGCGGGCTGTCGTTACTTAGGTAATGTCTGTCTGTCTGGTCTGCAGTTGATTTGAAAACATCCTCGCTTGTCCTAGAAGGAATAATTGGAATATATATATATATAAAGTGAGTTAGTTGGATTCACTTTTGCCTCTTTTTCTGTCGTAGTTGTGGTTGTGTGTGAGTTACTTTATATAACGGACGTGGATATAGAGGGGGTTATTTTTTAAAAAAAAAATCTTTCCTTTTCTTCGTTTTATATCTTGATCCTTTTTTTTTTTTAAAAAAAAAAAGAAGAAAAAAGGGAGAAACACTGAAAGTCGATTACAAAGTTGGCAGCGTCTTTAAAATTCAAAATAATAAAAGCTTGAAGACTTATATGATATAGAACGTATTGCTTTTGCAGAAGAAGAAGAAGAAGAAGTTCTACGAATGGAACATAAACAACACCACCACCAGCTACTTGATAGCAAGAGAGTTTTCTCCTCCTCTTTGTCTATGACGACCAAGAAGAAGTAGTGTGTAGCTCATGTCCCGTAAAGTTTGACTCAGGCCGTGGTAAGGTAAGGCAAGGCAGGTAGGTTTATTCGATATCTTGACCCGCTCCCGTCCCGCCCCGTCTGGGAGGAAAGAAGGACTGACTGGCTAACTGAACTAGTCTGCGACCAAAAAAGCCACTCAGCAGGAAAACCCCCACCATAGGTAAGTTGTGCCGTGTGTGTCGATTTTTTTCTCATGAACCAAATCAAATAAAAAAGCTTTCGATCGAGGAAAGGGTGTGTGTGAAAGTTCGAAGAGAGAGGGAGGTTGGGGAGAGAGAGAGAGAGAGAGAGAGAGAGAGAGAGAGAGAGAGAGAGAGAGAGAGAGAGAGAGAGAGAGAGAGAGAGCGCAATATCTTTCTCGAAAAACCGTGGCGTGGCATGAAGGAAAGGAAACACATTTGCGACTACATACCCCTTCCCACCTTACCCCCGTGTCATCAAGGAGATGAGCTGGGCTGGACTGGACTGGGTCAGCCCTCCCTGCCCGACATCTACAGCGCAGCGCAGCCTTGGTGAGAAAGACTTCGTCAGTGGGGAGAAGGGTTACTCCCACGAAACCCTCACGCACGATACGACATAATTACCTACCACTATGGAGGTACCTACTTTAAACTCAACGGACGGCCAGTGTTTCTGCTCAAGTGCCTACCTTACCTAGCCGCGTCTCGAAAACAACGTGTCCCAAAAAATTATCATACCGTACGTACGGCACTACGCCCAAATACCTTTGGGAAAGGGGAGGGAAGAGAGGAGAGAAGAAAGTACGGAGAGTGAGTGAGTACCTCTGGGCGCTCGCTAGTGTTTATGCGCTCTGGCCTACTAGTTCGGGAATACATCCTTATTTTTTTTCTTCGCAAAGAAAACGAGCTGGGACAATATCTTAACGTCTAAGTGGGGGTGGATACCGTACAACTCCCGGTCTGAAAGATCCAAATAACAGAACAACCTATCCATAACTAGGTGCGTTCCCAGTACCGTGACCGCATTGTCATTGTCATCATCATCATCATCATTGTCATCATCATCATCATCACCACCACCACCACCACCACCACCACCACCACCACCACCACCACCACCACTATCGCCATGCCATTCATTCATTATTTCATGCATTGGCCCCTAGACTGGCCATGATATATACATATGACGTCGACAGCTGTGTCACGACCTTTGGCATATATAAACCATGTACAATGTTTTACAAAAGGAAAGTGTCTGTCTGTTGTCTCCTGTCTGTCATCCAAAGTCAGAGTAGAAGCAACATATTGGCCTCGGGGGTCTTAATCCAAGGATGAATGGCTCACGGGACGAGAGGAACATTTTCCCATACAAGACCAGTAGATCACCTGAACGTTTCAATATATTTATTATCTTGTGTTGACTGCATCAACGATGTTGACAAGTGACAGGAGAAGCAATTTCTGGGCAGATGGTTAAATATGCGAGTACTCTCCAAATATGACGGCTTCATATATTAACGACAACGAACGCCTCGAATAAGCGCTGGATTGCATTTTAACCAAGAAACCGACGTAAATTATCAAAATTACTACCCATCTGGAAGCCCTCGTAAGTGATCAATGGAGAGCCAGAGACTTCCGTCTTTCCCCCTTTCCAGTCATATTTTCCTTTTTCCACTTTCATTATCGAAAAGCCAAGGATTCTTCACCAAGAGGTGACAATCTTCTCCAGAGCAGCAAGCAAGATATCCGCATGCTTCTCCTCGAAAATGAGCATCGGCCGGAGTCGGACAGCGCTCTGTCCGCTGCCTCCAATGTTAACACCAAAGCCCTTTGCACGGGCCAGAAACTCGTCCCGCCTGGGGCTGTCGAACGCAATGAATGTGCCCATGCCCTTTCCGCGGAGGTTCTCAAACTGGCCCGGATATTTCTGTGCCAGGGCCTCCAACTTGCCGTACAAGTAGTCGCCAACGCGGGCCGTGTTGTTGACCAGATCGAGGCGCTCGATCTCGCCGACAATGGCGCGGAAAAGCAGGGCACGAGCCGGGTCGCCCATCCATGTGTTGAATTGACGATAGGGCTTGTTGGGCCGCAGCTCCGGGCTGCCAAAGTAGTACCCGGCAGTCTGTGCCTTCTTGCTGAAAGTGACCATGTCAGGCGGGTCTTGCAGGTTCCAATGCTCGTGTGCCCAGAACTTTCCGGTAGCGCCGACGCCCGTTTGCACCTCGTCGACAATGAGCAGCACGTTGTGCTTGCGGGTCAGGGCGCGCAGGCCCTGGAAAAAGGCGGGAGAAGCATGGTTGTCGCCGCCTTCGGACTGGATAGGCTCGACAACGACGGCGCAAGGGGGCACGCGGTAGTTGAGGATGATGTCCTCCACTTCCTTCAGAGAGGCGGCCTCGGCGGCAGCGTTCTCCTCGGCGTGCTGGTCCAGGGGGTACTTGAGAAGGGGGAAAGTGGCCTGTGGCCAGTCAAATGCTGGGATATCGAGCTTGTGAATAGGCTTCGAGCGTGTGGTGGATAGGGAGCCAAACAGGCGACCATGGAAGGCCGTCTTGAAGCTCATAATGCTGAGCTCTGAGGAGCCGGCCGGGAGCTCGTTGCGCATGGCCGAGGCCATCTCGGCCTCGGTAAACTCGACATGATGGCCGCCACGCTCATGCTGGCGACGCCACATGAAGGCGGCCTTGTAGGCTGTCTCATTGGCATCAGAGCCTGCCATAGCGGTGAAGACTTGGTTGAGGCCCTTGGGGGCCACCTTAAGGATGCCTGTCTTGAGCACATTGGCCCAGTCGTTGGGTGGGAAGTTGCCCAGGGCTGGACGGTTGATCAGACCGTTAATCATCTCGTCGCCCTGTGCAGCCTTGCGGAGCACAGGGTTGTTGTAGCCGATGGGGATGGAGGCGATCTGGGCGTAGACATCGAGCAGCACGTTGCCATCTGGGTCGGCAATGTAGTTGCCCGAGCTCTTCTCGTAGTCGGTGAGCATGTTCAAGCTCCGTGTGTCGAAGACCTCGTCCAGCTCGGCGATCTGGGCCTTGGCCTTGGGACCTGGGATTTGCGTCTTGATAGTCGGGCCCTCGGGCTCCCAGGAGTAGAAAGAAGACATATTGGCAGCGGAAAAGGAGAATTGGCGGCGAGACTCGCGAGGCAGGGAGCAAGCAGCAGGTCTGATGGTGCGCAAGATGGCAGAGCCCCGGAGTGCTACTCGGGCCGCCATTGTCTTGGTCTTTATACCGCCCGTCAGTCCCAAGCCCAAGAACTCGAAGCCAATTGGATCTGGCCCACGATGCGAGGCGTAATCTACTGCGTGGATGTCAGCTTTGCAGAAGGCGCGAGAGTCGGAGAAACGGAAGCGTCACACTGCGCTTGTTAGGAAGGCTATCAACGGCTTATCGAACTAGCCATGAATAAAGTCGTAGCCCGCTTCTACGGGAGGCAGTCAGAGCGGCGAAAAGGGAGGGAGGGAGGACGAATGGATGGATGTGGTGGAAGCAGAGGGGGCGGAAGCGGGGAAGCCCGAAGCTCTTTCCCGATACGTCGGGGTGGGCTTGGGCTGCTCCTCCCTTGTTGGAGTGTGGGAGTGATTCGTTTTGTGTGGAGCTACGTCAATGATTAGATAGAAACGTATTCTAAGTGTACCTACCTCGGTAGGTAATAGATGAATAAAAGTGGCGAGTTCTGAGCCTTAGTACGTCCAGTCCCGACTCCCGAGCTTCTGTCCTCTCGTGTAAAGTTAAGCCATGACATCGACCACAGGCCACACTCGAACAGCAGCGACCGATCCTCCCGAGATCGGGCCCGGCCGGTCGTTTGGAAACGGCATTCTTTGCTCGCCGCGTGATGTGGGCACTGTGATGCTGTTCCTGGCCCTGCAGCGTCATTGACGAATTGGGGCACCAATACAGCGAGGCCAGGCAAGGGACTGTAGGGAGCTAGCTGCTGGATGGCAGAGGGTCAGGCCACTATCAGTCCCACCCGCTCGTTTCTTCCCGCTCCGCTCTAGACCTAGATCTTGGCCATTGCTTGAACGAACAACACCAAACGGGAAAAGAAGACCATGGTTTATATCAAGTTATCGACAGTTGCAAGCAAATACCCTCATCTGGCTAGCCCAGCACATTCAGCTCTCCACCGCCGTCTATGGCGCCTCGCGATACAGACACCAGGGCCAATTTCACACAGCGGCATAGATAAGAACACGGATGTCTATTTGTAGATACGTTGAGAATATCAATGCATTCAAATCGTCTGCTCGCCGCTACTGATTGGTCGAATCCAAGCCAGACAGAGGTATCTGAGAAGTGCGCTATAGTGGAAATACAATGCTCCGCTTCGTCAAGAACGATGACGGGGCATCTTTCACAACAAGCTATGTTGAGCCCAATATAAAACTGTATAAAAAAGGAATAAGCCTACCCCCAATAGACAGGCATGCCAGCCCACTTTAACTGTCCTCCAACGCCATATACAAATAATCTTCCCGTGCCCCTCCCAATGTCCATCACCCTTGATCTCCCTAGAGGCCTACCAGAAAGGAACACAGAGAAGATTTAGGGGGCCTCCTCATGTTGCAGATGAACAGTAAGCAAGTTCAAGACCACCACCGGCCAGTTGATCCCCGTGAGCTATAATGAACCCATGACAAGCAAAAAGAGAAAGAAAAAAAAAGGGGCCTAAGAGGCATACATGTGAAAGGAAGGGTGTGAGGATGGCACCGGGTATACCCTCAAAGAAGAAAGGACGGACAGGCTGCTACTAACTGTCCGTGCCGGGCTCCTCCTTTTGCTGCGGTAAGGGGATCTTTGCCGCCTGCACTAAACCCTTGTACACCTCGAGCTCGCTGTAGAGCCGATCGCACTCTTGTTTGAGCTTGTCGTTGGACTGGCTGAGCTCGGCAATTGCTTGCTCGGTGAGGAGTTTCTCCAGCGTCCACTTCTCAATGTTTTGCGTCTCGTTCTCTTTCAGCTGCGTGATGAAAGCCACTGCGCGCTGCAGGATGGAGCCTTTGTTCTTCTCACACCCCGGAACAATCTTGGCAAGCTCGTTGATCCCCTCGTTGATAGTTTCCCGGCGCCGACGCTCCACTACACAGAATGAGTCAATACTAAGGCGAACCGACAGTAGAAAGGAAATGTAGACGAACCTTCTTTGTGGTTGTCCTTTCTCATCTTGTGCCACTCTTCCGAACCGACCGCGGGTTTCGGGTTAGAGCCGGAGCTGTATCTCTGCTCCTGCGAGACCCCGTTGGTCGGTTGCAACGAACCTGATGACGCCATAGGAAGCCCGTCGGGCTGGTTCACGGCAGACGTGTTGAACGACATGTCGTCATGGTGCGGCTGCTCGGCCGCCACCTGAGCCGCGAATGTTTCCTCGGTACTCTGGGGGACATGAAGCTGAGGAAACATGTTGCTCAGAGCCGCGGCAGCTGTGCTCGAGGCATTGGCCGCGCTTGCTGTATCGTTGTGATCATCAGCCGTGGCTTGAACCAGCGTGTTGAAGTCTTCGATATTGACGTGGTCTTGAGCGGCCTGCGCAATGCTGACAGTGTTTTCCAGAAATGCCTGCGTCTCTGCGTCAGGCACTGTCATGGCAGCCGCAGGAACGCCGCGCTTGTTCCGCCGCGACTCGGGGGAGACCGAGTCCGAGGGGCGCTTCCTCTTCTGGCCAGGGGTGTTGGACAGTTCCGAGAGACCAGGGTGCTCCATACCAACAGTGGCCATCCCAAGGCTCAACAGCGGTCTTTAGTGCTGCTGGCAGGTTAGTCGACAGTGTCAGTTGACGGTGCCGGTGGGAGGTGAATGCCCCTTTAGGTGTGTGGCAAATGGATATGACACAAGCAAGATGCCGATTTTCAATGAGAGAAGGTGGTGTTTTGGAACGGTCCGACGGTGGGTGCAAGCACTATGCTTGGCTACCAGGCCGGAACATGTTGATGGGGGTTTCTGAAGGTAAGAAGCCCCCCGGTCTAGATAAGTACGGTGCAGAGGGGCAGGCGGGCTGGCTGGCTCTTGAAAGGCGCTTGTCGCGCAGTGTCACGCAGATGCGACCGGCCGACACAACTCAATCAACCGACAGTTGAAAAGGGGTTTGCGATTGCGCGAATGATGCTGGTTTCGATGCTGTTGAGGAGAGGAATGAAGGATAGGATGGAGATGGCTGGGCTAGGGGGCCGGGGTAGGTGAAGCATAAGCATCTATCTGTCACTTGACAGCCAGCGCCAGCCTTGGAAAACTCTCTTCTCGCGATCGCGATCGCAGGGGCGCAGAAAGGCAGCAGGTAGAGCAGCGCAAATGGCGCCATCACAGGACTTCCCATGGTGACGACGCGCCCAGTGCCCAGTGCCCAGCGACAACGATGGCGGCGCGTGAAATGGACTGGTTGTGGTGTCTCACTGATGGAAATGCCATTTCTGACGATGAACTCGTACCTTCTTCGTCGGGTTTGCCTGGTCTAAAAGGTCGAGGTCATGTGAAGAACGTGCCCGAAAACGTGACGAGACTGTGGCCAGTCAGTTCTATGGCCCCACGGAGCCGCCAAAGCTCAACACAGAAAGAAACCGCGCATCATTCGCATCATCAGGAAGAAAACTCGAAGCGCTGCACTGCAGGGAGGCGTGCATGCACACACGTACCTGATAGCTAAAAACCGAGTTCTGGTTCTCGATCCAGGGGATTCCCGAGCGTCTTTCGTCGTCGGCGGAGTTGGATGGAGACTGGAGATCAAGAAGATCATGTGAGCTGAGAGCTGCTGGCTTAGGTGGGCGTCAGAAAACGCGGTCCCGAGGAGCCAAGCAGCCAGCCGTGCACGGGCCACCCTTTACCGAGCCCAAGCAACCTGGAAGTCTCGATCCTCTCTGGCCTTGTCCGCTTTCCTTTGAGAGAAGAGTGTGTGCTGGGCGTGCTTAATACCCGATGATCGATCAGCCTCCGCTTCTCGCGCCAACGGCACCGGCGTCGACGGTCATACATACCTCACGTATCTTTTGTTTGTGGTTTGTGGGCTGTCTGCTTCCCTCGCACAGTAGACTCTGGCACTATGGTACGACAGGGCAGATCTTGGACTTGGGGGGACGAGGAAAGAACAAATCTCGTTCGACGCACTCTGGGCAACTAGTTGGTTGTGGGTTGGCGAGTATGGCGTTTCATGGCGTCGTGCAAGCGTCTTTGTATCCGCGAAGAGCCTTTTCGACTCATCGCTCGCGACTGCCTTCTTGCTGCATCGCTCCAGGCACGTGGGTGCCGTGGCATCGCCCTCAGGCCGTCCCAAGTCGAGTCTCATCTCAACACACCCTCTTTTTCGGCTTCTCTATCCCGTGCACACACCCATCCATCTCCACAAGGCCACAATGTAGACTCGGCAGACGTTGGCTGTGGGCAGCCAGCCCACCAAAGTCACCCCCTAGGAAGCTACCAGCGATGAGACCAACCACTCGTGACAATCCTTCCTCCCCGCGGGTCCAGTCAGATGGGGTGGGCTACAAGCTGCAACGACCCGCCAGATGGGACGCCTTTGATGATTACGAGACTGATCTGTCGCTGCCCATTACGCGCCTTGTATGACGAGCCAGCTTCGGTGTTGCACCTGACATGCCAACCCCCCACCTTGCTAGATTCCCTCCTTGCCCTTTCCCCCGGGGGCTCTGAGACACGCCGGCACATGATCTGGTCTTCTTGGTGTAGTTAACCGGTTGCCATGTCACGAGCACTACCCTCTCAATTGCGGCCCCACTAATAAGTTGGTAGCGGAACAAGGAGTTGCTGCTTGCCTTGTGCTATAGTCTAGGTAGGTCCCCTCGAGAGTGCGATGCAGCGGCCAATTTGTCGGTACGGGTGCTGGCCCAAATATCATTGTCGTGAGAACAAACAAACCCGAATGCTTCCCCTAAGTTGGCTTTGTCTTGGTTGTTCAAGTGTCGGACTCTCTTCCACTTCCATTATTAGAACTACCTCGAAGGATCGCCCCCGCCAAATGGAGGTGAATGTTAGTGGGCTGGGCGGGCCACTTGCCACGGCGAGGGCCCAATCGGCTTGGGGCAGGAACGTCACACCTGCTTCCCCAGACCTTCGGGGAGCTCTTGCATGCGTGCATGATCCTAATCCGCTGCCATTATCTCATACCTAACCCCCAACATCTTCAGACCCAGCGCGGGCGGATACGAATACCTTTCATGTTGCATGC
Organism: Podospora didyma; assembly: GCA_033439775.1. Taxonomy (NCBI): domain Eukaryota; kingdom Fungi; phylum Ascomycota; class Sordariomycetes; order Sordariales; family Podosporaceae; genus Podospora; species Podospora didyma. Next base: position 1,874,370 of record JAULSW010000007.1, read on the forward strand.
GACACAATAGCAGTCTTCACCTTTGCCTTTCTAGAGCGACAACATGGCGGATCACGAAGCATCCAAGATAAACCACGACAACCATCTGCTCCTCGTACGGCGTTCCTGGGCCATACCTTATCGGGCACAACTGGGAAAAACGCCCAAGTGCTAACCGACTTGCTGCTTTCTAGGACCAGCCACTCCTTCGTCTTCCCTACGAACTTCTTCGCAAGAATTTCCGATCAGCCCATTACTCCTTCGAGAAAGACTCGACCTTCGTTAAGAATCTGCTGAAGGACACAGCCACAGGCTCGCTCAACGGCAAGACTTCCCCCGAGGATGTGGTCAAGAACCTGGATGTCATGCTAGCGAGGATGCGAGGGATGAAGCGGAAGTTGTCTACATACGCCGACGAAGAAACACGCTTATATAAGCAGGTCGATGCTCGCGTTGCGCACCTGCGAGAGCTGTCAGACGTGCACACTGTCGAAGACGTCAAATATGAGGCATGGTCTCGCAAACGCCTGGACCGCCTGCTTGTCGACTACCTGCTCCGCCACGGATACAACTCGTCAGCCGTTGCTCTGGCGGACGAGCGGGACATGCGTGACTTGGTCGACATCAACACCTTTGTGGCCATGAGCAAGATCCGCAAGTCGCTCGAGAATCGAAGCGTCCAGGAGGCATTGGCCTGGTGTAGCGAAAACAAGAAGGCGCTCCGGAACATGAACGTATGCTAGAGCAGACCGCCGGCCCCGTCCATTTCAACCTGCTAATCATGGGAATACCGCAGTCAAATCTCGAGTTCATGCTTCGCTGCCAGCAATTTATCGAGATGTTGCGGGCAGGCACACCAGCAAATTGCACCGCGGCGATCGCGCACGCAAAAAGGTTCATCGTACCCTTTAATGACACATATCGCGAGCAGGTAGAGAGCGTTGCAGGGCTGCTCGCCTATCGGCCAGGAACCACTCTAGAGCCGTATCAATCCCTGTACAGCCAGGACCGGTGGACGAAGCTGGCCGACATATTCGTCGAGGCACACAATAAACTGCTGGGACTCCCGTCGTTCCCGCTGCTGCATATCGCACTATCGTCGGGTCTTTCGGCCTTGAAAACGCCGGCCTGTCACAGCAGCCAGACGACGAGCTCATCGCCCAGTCACCATACAAGTCTGACGACGAGCGTGTGCCCCATCTGCTCGACTGAGCTCAACGACCTGGCGCGCCACGTGCCATACGCTCATCACAGCAAGAGTCATGTCGAACACGACCTACTGCTGCTGCCCAACGGCCGCGTCTACGGCAAGGCGCGGCTCGAAGAGTACGCCGACAAAGCAGGGCTGCCCAAAGGCCAGGTTAAGGACCTTGTCACCGGCGAGTCATTCTCCACGGACGATCTGAAGAAAGTCTTCATAACATGAAGGGTACTCAGAGGGTAAGAATAGGTGTGCGCTGCACCCATTGTAAGACGAATATGCATCATAACGGGACTGGCTTCACAGGTATTGAAATGGCGTTGTACGGGTTGATTTGACATCTAGTCCGGGGGGGGGGAATCCAGTTTGCAATGACTTTAGCGGGCGAGGGATGGAATATTGATAATAGCATTTTGTTGTGATCAAGGGAAACACAGCGAGGGAACCGGATCACGGCACAAAGCAAACATAGTTATGCATTGATATATCATCCCTTATGATATCGTTTTATCATAATGGCCAGCAGGTTAGTACCTGTTTAGGATAGATTCATGATAATCATCATTCTTTTTCTCTTCTTTTTTTTCCCCATTGCCCTTTTGTTTCAGACTAACAAACCATTCTACATACCTACCCAGCTAGGCCACGGCCACACTTGGAAATAAGCAACACGACCACCTCATGAGTACTACCTGCCTTACCAACCAAGCTACCTGAAAATTTCTTTCTTAGTTTCCTTCTTTCATACAAATACATGTATATAGAAGGCATATTTAATAAAATAACATAAAAAAATAAATTAAATGTTTCATCCGCTTCAAACAAACAGCCTTAAAAAAACACCCAAAAAATAAACCAAACCGAAACTGAAAACATATCGCCCTCCAAAGAACATCAAACAAAAGGGGGGGTTGATAATACATACCCACTTCGAACAAGGTAGGTACCTTAGATAGCTAATTAATAACACATATTTCGGAAAATGAAAGGGGGCGGGCGGGACGGGGTGTCTTGACAATCATCATGATGACGATTATGACGATGATGATGACGATGATGATGACGGAGATGGTGGTGAGAGTTGCTTTTCTTTTTTGGGCGGATAATTCGGTTTAAGTCGGTGATATTGTGTTGTTCAGGAAGGAAAAAGAGAGAGAGAGAGTGTGTGTGTGTGTGTGTGTGTGTGTGTGTGCGCATTCATGTATGTGATGCGCATGGATGTGAGGAACGAAAAGAAACGAAGGGGGCCAGCGGAGGGTGGGTATAAGCGACAATGATGATGATGATGTTGATGATGAACCTGTGAAAAAAAAAAGAAAAAAAAGGAGAAAACACAACTACAACTACAACTGGGGAAGGACTTATTGATGGTAGCAGTAGTAGTAAGTACGTACGTAGTAGTATCAAAGTTCAAAAAAGGTTCTGGATGGGGTATTTCCCGCAAAGCCGTCCGCTGGAAACAAATGGCAAACCTTCCCCTCTCTCACGAATATATCAACACCACCCTGTCCCCCCTTAAACCTGATCACCAACGCCGCTTTGTTCCGCTTTTTCTATTCGCCGCTTCATCTACCATTGCCCCCAAATGCGAAGGCTCCAAACACGCCGCCGCCACCGCCAGGCGTCATCGGACCCATGCCGCCCATGCTGCCGTTCGTGTTGTGCGCCGCGGCCGCAGGCGTGCTGGCGAGACCGATACTAACGGTGTTTGGCGTGCTCGGCGTGCCGTTCGGAGCGGGGCCGGTGCCATTTTGGCCGCTAGGCGGCGTGTTCTCTACCTGATGGCCAGCGTTACCGCTGCCGCCGCCGATGGTCATCCCCACCAGCGAGAAGTCAGGGATGCCAAGACCCCAAACTTTGCCCACATGGTCATCAGAAATCTCCCCGTTGAAGATCCGCTTGCGAAGCTCAAAGAAAACGCGCCCAGTAAGCAGACTATCCGAACCGGCTTGGTGAGCACTACCGACGCGCTTGATCTTTAGCGTGTCTGCAATATGCTCCAGCCCGGACTTTTGTTCGAATTTCTGAAGAATCTCGGCTGAGCCAGGATCGCTGGGGGTAAGGATGCCGCTATTGTGAAGCTTGATGGCATGTTTCATGAGGTGCTTGACGTCATACGTCGAGGGAAAGTAGAGCTTCATGATCTGGTCAAACTCGACCTCGTCATTTGGCAGTTGACGACAAATGAGGAGCTTCGTGAGGTATCCGAAATCATATCCGCCGTGGAAGCTGATCCAACGGACGTTCTCGAAGCATACAAGACCCGAGGGGATCAGCAGGGAAGCAAACTCGTGTGGGTCGATGCCATCCCGCTCCATAAGAGCAAAGTCAATGCCCGCCTGCTGAAGGGATTCGATGGAGGTCTGGTTGAACATGTCGTCCTTGATGGAGAACTTGAAGTTGAACTGCCATGCGTAAGGGAATGCTTGGCTGCCAGCCCTCCGGCCGACAACGCTGAGATCCGCCGAATCTGTCGAGGTTGGCCGCGCTGGGGGTTGTTCGCCGTCTTCGTTGAACAGCGAGATGCCGATCTGGATAACCTTCAGCATGTCGACGTTTGTCCGGAGACATTGGTAATGGTAATCGCTCTTGCCGCGGAAGCCGCCCATCGGTCTCGAAACAACACCGGGAAACTCGGTATCCTGTAATGATGAAAGTGATTAGCCAATGTTTACTGCCACGATCAGAAAGTCGACCCGATGCCTACCATAGCGATGTATGGATATTTGTCCACCAAGTCTCTGAGGTTTGCCATCTCTTCGTGCAGGTTGTGCTTCCACACTTCACGTATCCGGCCTTTGTTCTGGGCCCGCGTCGCATGATCAGCCAATGCATGTGCCTGTTGCTGCTGTTGTTGTGCCTGCTGCTGCTGCTGCTGCTGCTGCTGCTGTTGTGCCTGTTGTGCCTGCTGTGCCTGTTGCTGCTGTTGTTGCTGCTGCTGCTGCTGCACGTGCTGCTGGACATGTTGGGCAGGTTGCGAATGCTGTGCGTGCTGTTGGGAGTGTTGCTGTTGAGGCTGCTGCTGTTGGCCGTGCTGTTGCTGCTGCTGTTGCTGCTGCTGCTGCAAATTGCCGGCATGCGCAAAGCTCATCCGCGCGGCATGGCTCGCCAGGCCAGAGTCTCCGCCAACATTGAAGCCGCCCGGGTTGAGGCTGCCTCCTAGCCCTAGGAGGTTGTTGTTCGCCCCGAATGGGTTCACCTGGTTGTTTTGGTTCAAGTAGCCCTGATTGCCGCTCAGTGGAGGCGGATGGCTCGCCGAGTGCTGGGCATGGCTAGGGAATTGCTGGTGGTAGGGAGAGACGGCATTTGGTCCGCCGCCAGGGAAGCGGGACATGGGCGGAGGCATCACGTAGTGGCCAAAGCCCCAGGATTGTTGGCCTCGTGGGTGATTCTATCGTCCTTCGTTCGGTATCCTAGGAGCCGTGTGAGGGTATTTTTTAGACCTCTTCACCATTCCTGGTAGAGCTGTTTTCGTGACGTGGAAGCGAATGGGAGGGTCGAGTGGCTTCACTAAGCGCCGCGCTCGCTCGTACGGTAGTGGAAGGGGGCTTGGAAATGCCTGTCGCTGGTTGTTGGTCTGGATTTTCTTCCTCGCAGAGCACTTCGTGGGGTACCGTCCAAGCAAGTATTTACTAGTCGACAAAACGATATGTGCGCGGTTGGTTTTGTGAATTACTTTGCGGCGTTGGTTCCGATTCCGATGGCACCTACAATCAAGGTCTAGTTCCTTCCCAAGGAGAGGAAGGGGCAGGAGAATGGAGATCACCGCCGCAGCACGGGCCACTTTCCAATATTACGTAAGCCTGCAGCATTGGGCGGTACTTGGCTGGTGCAACTGTGCACCACAACCACCACCACTCGTCCGGTCGCGACATTTGAGGGAAGCTTGCTGGCTGAGCAGAACGGACGAGCAATTGCCACCACCACAATGCAGCCTTCCAGGTAAGATGGGGCCTGCCTTTCTCTTTTGGTCTTTTCAGAGCTCAAAACCGCTTTTCTTCCCCCCTTTATCGTTCAGAAACTGACATCATCTGGCCAACGAAACAGAATACTGCGAGCCCGGCATGAAAAGCCCAGCATCACGGGCTTCGACATGAAGAAGTTCATCGCATCTTCTGGACAGCCGCGATATGATCCGTGGGAGAGGGCGTCAGTGTTTTACCTTCCTTATTTGATTCTTCAGCCATCCCCGTGGTTTCCCCGAACCGCAATTGCCCACCCTCTCCGTTCTTCTATAATCCCCCGATAGAAGCCGCCGGCGAGGATGACGACGGGAAAACAAAATTCGACGAAAAGAATTCAAGTTTGGCTAACCTAAGGCCCGACGACCAAACAGAGAGGCATGGAGATACACAGGCACCTTCAGCCGGTGGAACCGATTCAAGGCGGGCTTCCCCGGCCTCGGCATCGCGACGGTCGCGTTTGCCGGATACTGCGCTTACGAGCACTTCTTCCTGAAGGGCGACCATCACCACGAGGCGGCACACGGAGAGGAGAAGCACCACTAAAGTCTCGTCACATCATGACTTGCTTGGGGGTGTCAGAAACTGGGGGGGGAGCGAGGGGGGACAGCTGGTCCACTGTACATAACGAGACACTGAACTTGGCGGGGATCGGTTCAGGGCAGTAGAGGGGGAAAGCATCATACCTACTCTCTCTGCACTACGACAAGAAAAAGAAATCAAAACCAAAAACCAATGTGTACAAGCTTTGGGACTGCAATTGGGCATTGTGTCTGGCCATGGGACTGTGTACAAGAGATTTTGGTACTCAATCCGTCGCAGAAGAATGAAACCGGCGATAAAGGGCGCAACGGGGAGTCGATACTAACAACTCGAGTCGTCCAGATACCTAAAATTAAAGTCATCCCAAACAATCTAGTTAATGGCAGAGTAATTTTCTAATTCCTGGCTGAAAACCGGACCAAGCCGCTGGCTTCGAAGAGATCTTTAGGAATCGGGACACAACTCCACTGCATTTGGTTCACGTAAAGCTTCAGCTTCAGCAGTAGAATGGAACTCGATACTACGGAGGTAGACAAGTGGGCAATTCGCTTGCAACTTCATTCCATTGCCTCATACTCTCCGCCTGTCCGATCCAATCCCATGCCACCCAATGAAATCCCAATCTACCCAAGTTGTGCCCAGGAGGTTGTGGTACCCATGCATACCTTGCATACCCAAATCCTTAGATAAACAATCTCAAAGCCGATAATTGGCGGTGCTATCCTCAAGAAGACGACCGCAATGCCCACAAGACAAATTTATAAAACCGCACATCAATCGTTCCAAGGGGGGATGCGACCTAAGGCCCCTCTTTGCATCAAAACCCTCTTCCCCACAACACATGGGAGGTTGTTAACGTCATAGTCCGATACCATTGACAAGATCCAACGCACTCTCGACCGCTACCTCCAACTCCCCCACTCGCCTCTTCAGATGTTTATTCTCATCCCGGAGAACGCTAACCGTGTCCCACGCCATGCTCGCGGCCTGGCCCTTGTAGTTTGCGCATCCAGTCGCGGCAGCATTGTCTGCCTCGCCAGCAATGCCCTTTATGATCTTCTGGAAAGTGCTTATTTGCTGCTGCCCTGCCCTAGGCTGCCTGGGCGTGAGGGATAGCGAGCTGCTGCTCTTGGGCTGCTGCTGAGGGGTTTGGTAGTCAATCGTGCTCCCATCGAGGGCACTTGCAGCGAGCGTCGGGCTCCGACACCGCGAGAAAACGCTCTCGCTTTCCGCGCTCTCCTCGTCCGTGTCGTCAAAGCCCGCTTCTGATTTGACAGTGTCTCCGCTCTTCCGCTTCCATTTAAGCCGTTGACGCTCCTCATCCACGCCAAGATCCTCTGATGCAATGGACCCCTCAGAAGTCGCGCCAAAGGCCTTGTTTCCAGACAGGGCCAGACGCTCCTCTGCCCTGAATTTTCTTTCCAATGCGAGCTCGTTCATAAGTTGTCGCATAGCCTTTTCTTGTTCCTGAGCTTTCATAGCCATCCCCTCGAGCTGCATCTTCAGGTGCTGCGCTCTCGTCTCTGCCTCCTCAAGCTCATCTCGCTGGGCTGACCGCTCAGCTTGCAGGTCCCGCAGAGCAATGACACGATCACGATAGGCGCCCTGCAATTTCGAAAGCAAGCCGACAGCGTTCGTCTGTAGGTTTTTGAAAGCAGCAGGAGAGAACGTATCTCGGTCAACGGGCGACCCAGGAGGAAACAGGGTGGCCTCAATATCAAGGTTGCAGAGCTCATCGTCAAGGTCAGCCGGACTCGTGGGCGCCGGGGTGAACCTCGACGAAAGGGCGGACATGAATCTCGACGCCGTCGCCGTGACTGAGCTCTTTGGCGTCGTTGGTTCCATCCTAATACCGCTGGTAGTGGTGTTCCTCCGCAGTTTCGTTGGCGTCGTATCAGGCGTCATATCTTGCGCTTGGTTGCGTGCCTCTTGGTTCGACGACGTCATACCTAACGCGCTCGCCGCAGCGGTGTCGCTCAGCCAGCCAGCTAGTCCTCCTCTTGGGCTGCTGTCGGCGGCCCTTAAGCTGGTTCTTCCGTCACCAGTGTAAGGCATCTGATCCGGGACTACAGGGCTCTTTCGGGTTGGCGATGGCGTTCTGCTCCTGAATGAGATCGGCAGTAGGTTCGAGAACGACTGTTGCCGGCGGTGCTGGCTGGCTGGGCTGTACGGAGACGGGGACCCGGGTTCCTCATTGGAAAAGCCGCTGTGGTATTCCTGCAAGGGCGAGAGAGATGGCCGAGGAGAATTGAAGCCGTGTTGCTGCCGCTGCCGCTGCTGACCTGGCCCAGGCGGCGGAGTATGAGAAGGTGGTGGTGCTACCACGCGCTTCTCAAGCTGCTGCTGCCGGGGTGAGCCGTATCCATCCGCAACAGCGATTCGGTTCGAAGATGGCCGCAGGGAACGGACAGGCAGCGAGTGGTGAGGTGGGCAGTACTCGGGCTGCGGGAAGGATGAGAAAGCAGGGTTTCGGCTTAGCATGATAATTAATGTTTCGGACGGGACAATTATCCTTGGATATCCCTGGAATTCCTCGGTTGGCTGCCCGTTGTTTCTTTCGGTGGGGACAGAGACAATGCTGAGCTTAGGAGTGTCCTTTAGTCTTTCTCTAATGGGGCAGAAGGGATAAGAGGTCGGAGGATGGCTCGACTCTCGTCGTTGCTGGCGGGCGAGACAGAAGCTCAATCTTGGTAAAGTTCAGAGCCAATTCTGTCCCGGCAACAAACGACGCGGGCCAGCCACAGTTGGGAAACGAGGAGTACAGTAATCAACACATTGCTCCAAATGCTCGAGAGCCAAGGGATTGGGCGTGGATAGATGGAATGTGTACAAGACACGTCTCACTCAAACTTTTCAGCTTCCCTTGCGCCGACGTGTCCGGGTTTCTTTGCGTGCGGGAGGGCGGGGTCGGAGTCTTCACGGCGGTGATCGCAGGTTGCTTGGGAGCTTGGCTGAAAAATACCGGGATCCCCCAAGCACTGGAATGCTTAAGGGCTGGGAAGGAGCAACCCAGGCGAAGAAACTATGCCGTGCAAAAGGGATTATGCGCACACGTGGTTAAATCGACGAACAAAAAATGATGTGCTAGGAATACGTAGGTAAGTAGGTAGGAGGGAGAAGAAAGAAACGAAAAAAGGTTCAGAATGGAGGTAGTTTGGAAAACATAACATGGTTGGGAGAGAAACTCTGTTTTTGTCAACAAGCCAGAGCCAAGTAGTCTGTGTTTCCAGGGGAGGTACGTATGACCTTGCATGTTTGCAGTCGTCGCCGCCACAGCGCGCCCTGCTTTTTTGTCCACCAAGAAGAAAGCTTGAATGCTCCACCACACGACTTCAAAGCCAAAAGCTTGAAAGACCATCCCACCCTCCAAGAGTTGACTGACGCAAGCCCGACCTACCAGGTTCGGATCTGAACAAACCTAGGGTCTTTCAGCACCACGAGTCCCGCCAATCCTGCACCCATACGTGGGCGTCTTGTGCTGGATGTGGATTAGACGGTAGCGATGGCGAGGCCTGGTTGGCTTTAGTGGGCTGGGATGTGGGAGAATGGATGGAGCATGAGTTTTAGCGTTGGATGCTGACGAGCCGTCTAAAACCCCGTCTGAATTTCTTCAGCTCAACTCCGTTCCGTCCGAGTTAAATACTGACCTTCTCCCGACTTTGCCCAACTATCGATGGTCAATGAGTCAATTGCCAGGCAACGGAACGGCTTCGAGTTGTGGTTTTATGGCGCATGCTTTCGATATGAGCTACTCCGTGCTCCCGGGGAAATAATTCACCAAGTCCAACGCTGATTTCTTCATCTGATGGGATTGGTTGTGATGGCTCTAGGATTCGAGCGAGAGAAATAAGTACTAGAAAAATGCTGAAATGAAACACCCAAATAACAGTAGATTTAGGTTTTAGATTTAACGACTTTCTGGATCTTGTACACCTCCACTAGGAAAATAAACGTTAGTGAAGTATATTCGACATGGGATGTTTGGGGAATTTTAATATTTACAGAGTATTACACCCGGATAATACCGATTAAGGCCTCCCTATAATGATTATAAGATATGCTTGGATCTTTAATGAAGGCCAGTATTTTATCTGGAAGCCTTAGGCTGGTTGAAGTACATCATGTTTCAATTGACTCACTAACATGCATTTCCCCCGAAGGAGTAAGTGGCTGATTCGCTGCACCTTGAGAACTTGAGAAGCAAGTGCTTCATATAACCCTAACCCTGACCGAAATCCTATTTTCAGTACTAATTATTAGGGAGAATGAATGTTCGGATCATCATGACACTCCCTCAGCGTTCATTTTTGACAGCTGCTCAAGCAAACATCGTTACGCGTTCAAGTTATCCGACGACATTGCTTTCGTGTGTCTATAACATTGGTATGACTTGACTAGGGGCCTAAATGTGGGCGGTGAGCTTGCGATTCATCCATATACGTTTCCCCCCCAACCATCATTATCAAATGACACGTAAAAAATCAGTATTGAGCTGATGATGAGGTCCTAAAATACTCGCTCTCTGTGTGAATTTTCTTTTCTAACACAGGTGACGGCGAAAGGCCCGCTATCAACCCGAACCGTCCCATCCCAAGGCACACCCACACCCGCCAACACACTACCACAACCAACTATAAAGACCTTTTTTTTTATATATAAAAAAAAACACTTTAGTAGAACGACTCCACCATCGTGTCCTTCATAGTCGTGTTGATGGCTCCCGGAGCCGCGCCCTCGCCTAGTCTGAAAACGCTCTCAATGACGCTGAGTTCTGGCGCCGTCGTGTCCAGACCGGTAACTGCCATCCAGTCGTTGACTACCATGCCGCCGCCGATGACGTTACTGCCCCGGTTGATGGAGCCCGCGACGAGCGGCACTTGCAGCAAGCTGCTGAGCTCGTCCTGGTCCTGAATGCTCGTCTTGGGGTGCACGAGGCCGCCCTGGTTACTCAGCGCCATGTAGCTGCCCACCAACACGTTGTCTGCGATCGTCTGCCTGAATACCTCCACCCCCAAGACGTCGGCGATAATCTCCTCTGTCTCCCGCTCGAGATCCGGATGGATAAGGGCAATGTGGTCGTTGGTCACAATCACGTTGCCCAGCGCCGACAGCCGCTCCTCGATCCGCTGAATGCGGATCTCGTCGGGAAGACTATTTCTCAAATGTTGCAGTTCTTGGTCCGTTGTGGTGGTGGGTACGAGGAGTCCTTTCCGGTTTCTGTTTTGGTAGGGAGGGGCAACATCAGCACACACTTGTCTTTTGGGGCAAAAGATTTTGTTTCGATCCCTCCCTCGCGTCTCTCGCAAAACGAGCAAGGTAGAGGATAGAAAAGAGGAAGAAAAGCGTACCCTGCCGTTAACCGGCCGATGATCCGTGTCCCGGCGATTGTGGTTCTGCAGATAGGGATGACATCTTGGAGCTCGGACTCGAAGACACTGTAGAAGTTCTCGCTCGCGCCGACGGCGACGAGGGCATAGGAGTTTGTTAATGTTGCGAAAACACCAACCCTAAGAGTACCGGTTTGCAGTGTCAGCATGGATTTCCTTTACTGGCAACCAAATATCAATCCCACCACCGTCACCCATCGACAACCCTCGTTGACGTGAGGGGTGGCTGGCATGGCTTTGGTGTGATCGCACTGGTGCGAAGGTGGGGTGGGGCAAATGTACTCGTTGGAGTTCTCGAACTGCGCGCGAACCGCCATGATTCCGTTATCTTCCGTTGTCTGTTCGGGTAGAGAGAGCGCTTGTAGTTGGGCGATGAACTGGGTCTGCTTTGAAGTCGGCCGAGAGTCGTTCAGTGCTGCTAGATCGATTTTGATGAGTGCTTGCTGCCGAACGGTTGTGGAGGGGAGAAAATCGCATATAACCAACTAAGCAAACCAGAGTGGGGTACCGCTGGAAATCTTTGCGACAGGCCAAACCGCAGCAGCGGCTCGCTGGGATCACGCTGATGAGTCAAAGTTGCAACTATCAGCGGCAAAAGCACCGCCACGCGCCGCAGTGTAAGTGACTCAAAATCCTCTTTAGGTGCATATCTGTTTGTAAGAGGTTAGGGTACTCTTGATTGAGTTGCCGAAATCATTATGATTCATCTGATGAGATAGCATGCTAGTTCGCGCTTGGCGTGCTCTCTCAGCCTTGTCATCTTTTACTGTTCTGACACATTACTCTCAGTCATACCGACACCCCTTGCTACCTTCAACACTTTAGATATAATCGTGCAGGCGTGCCCATAAACTCTCAGGGCACTGGGAAATAGTTGCAACGATTCGGGGAACCGCCTGATGGTATGCAAAGCGCCTCAGATGGGCGCAAGTACATCCTTCATATAAGGCAAAGATGATGGCCGATGTTAGACCTAATGAACGAGCACCAGGAAGATGCTATAACGGGCATGACAAACAGGCGCCCAACCCTCCATGCCAATGCCGCCGATGTATAGCTGACCTCCAGCCAAAGCCCAAACCATATGCGATGTCTATCATGGTATCCATAACGCCAAAAACATCACCGAAAACCTCCAACGGGTCTGCTTATTGAAAGTCAACTGCAGGGAAATACCGCGGCCCAGCAAAGCCTTTCGCAATGACTGACTGTATATCGATATTCTTGGCAGGGTTGTGGTGCGGGTTCCACATTTTTAGCAAGATGTATCGCCCGCTCACGGGCGGATCAAAGCGTATGGTGCACTTGTTCTTGTTCTTCTCGATGTGAAAGTGTGCGAGAGGCGCCATGAGTGCGCCCCCGACTGCGCGAACAGCCTCCTGTGTGGCGATCTGAGCAGCTTCCTGTGCTTCTGCAAGTGTCATGCTTCCGGCTTCGCCATTGTCATCGTGGACACGACGATAGAATTGAATCCGAGAAGGGTGATCAAACCTGGCCCATTCAGAGCCGGCCGCCGGACCCCAAGCATGTTCGCCCTCGTCGCTACTGTCGCTCTCGAATGGCAAGGCACCGATTCTATTGGGAGTCCGCCTAGTATGAGAGCGCATGTAGCGACCAGCTTCTCCCTCGCTCTCATCATCAGCGTTGCATTCGGTGGTGATGTTGAAAGGTGGCGGTGCGACGGTGAACTCGGTTGGGATCTGAGCAGTGTATAAATCATCTTCGTCATCGATGAGGTTAAATCCCCGTCGCTGGATTGCTTGTGACCGGGTGACATTTCCATCTTCGTCATGAAGCACTGAATATGTCGTCGTCATGCTCCTTGGGTTCGGGGATGGGAGATACTGGATTTGATAGCGCGCAGTGCGAGTCAGGAGCTCATCCGAGGCCATTGACACAAATACCATACCTTCCCTAACACTGTGCGGCTGTAAGCATGCATTTCATGGCTGTCGGACCAGGACGATATACGGAACATACGGGACATACGGGGAAGAATAGCCATCGCTTGGCGCCTTGATGACCAGCTCTTTGAGGCTGAAGACTGTGGCGCCTTGATGCTGCAAAACGATATTACAGCGATTTCCTTTGGTGCAGTAAACCTTCTTGTCGTCCTTCAAAATGTTCTCGACCGCATAAGTCGGCTCATCTGAGAAGAGCCCCCCGTCGCAGCTTGCGATTTCCATAACAAGCTGGCCGGGTTCGACCTGGCCCTTCTGGCCGTACTCGAACCCTTTGAAGCCGGCGGGGGGCTTGTTGGAGTCCACTTTTCGGCGCTTGATGCGCCGGCTGTCTTCAGCCTGATCATAAGTGTGCAATGGAGGCGAGGCTTGGGGCGGGGCGCGAGGAGGCATTCTTGAGGTGTCGGAAGCGTCCAGCAAGGCCCTCAATCGTGCGTTTGTAGAGTCAAGATCTCGGTTCATCTCTTCAAAGGTGGGGTGGGGCGTGCCTCTGTCCTCGCGGTCTGATGCCCGAGATCTCTCCTGGATGATGCTAGGTCGAGAACGAGTGGAGCGGGTGCTGCCCAGCCCTCCTGACGATGCCATAACAGACCGCTGTCTTGCCCCGACGCGAAGAGGGGGAAGGGAGGAAGGGTTCTGGGCGGCACTAGTACCTGTAGTACCTGGGAGCAGTGCCTCGATGGAGGTTGGCGGGTCCCGATTGAATCTCCGACGAAGGGCCCGATCAGAGCTCGAGGACATATTTGTCTCGGCGTCAAGGTTCCTGAGGCGTCGGCGGGTGCGCTGGTACCTCTCTATTGCTCGATATAACTCTCCAGAAGGGCTAACAGTAGACGACGTCGGTCGGTCATCGAGAATGGACCAGATAAGTTCGCTGGCGTCTGGGTACGGAGAAGGGTCTCGCGAAGACGGTTCTGGGGGGTTGCCAGACTGGGGCCAAGGGATACGTCAGAATCACAAGGTAGAGACGCAGTCGGTGCTCTAGAGGCAACTTGTGGGGGTCTTTGAGGTATGGAAGGCAACATGGAGGGCAAGCACGGGTCGTCGCCTAGAGCAGGAGGGCAGGCAGCATAAGGCCAGGCCGGAGGATTTTCGATGGGCAGCCACTGTTTGGGGACAACTCACCATGAAGGGACAAAAGACCCGCAGGCCGCCAGCGATAAGCCGAGAAAACAACCACGTTGGTCGCTTGTTGGCACAAAGAGGGACGTAATTCTTTTAGGGGGCGAGAGGGAGCGAAGTGTGGATAACGAGAAGGCTATTTGCTATTTGGTGGAGACGGGAAGCAAAGGGTAATGCGCGGAGTGCAGCAGGCCAAGCGGAGGAAAGAACGTCAAGACTCGGGGAAGAGCGATCGATGGATGGGCTGAAGGTCGCGGCTGGAGCCTTTTTTTTCAGGTCAGAGCAATGGCGGGGTTCCGAATGCTAGCAGGGGGAGTATATTGCTAGCGAGTACTGGGCGACTGGGGGAGAATTAAGCGGCCGCTCAAGTAAAACTTAAACTTGCGTCACGCCAAGCCAGGCTGGTCCAAATGTGCTGTAAGCTGTATACGTACCGTACTAGTCTCAACCCCAGCTCCTCCTCGCTTCGCTGGAGACCGGTCCTTTGTAACACTGCCAACACCGAAACTCTCACGACGACGAAAACATCTTCCAGCTAGACGTTCCAGGCCCTCTTCCCGAAAGTGTGGTTTTTTTTTCCTTCGACGGCGAATTTTATCTAAGCTTCCAAAGCAAAGGCACAGCCTGTTTTGGGGGTTAAGTTGAAGGCGGGTGGTGGCTTCCATTCCGGCCTTGGGTCACAGAGTCTACGTTCTCACGGTTCTTCCCGTAACTTCGACGTCAGGTCTGGCCAGTGTCAACAAAACGTGACACACAACCTCGCGCAACTGCAACGGTGAAAACCGCCCCTGGCACTCATAAGCAGTGTTTCTGCGGACCCGACGAATCTCTAAATCGAAACAACCTTATCCGTCATATCTGATAGTCTTGGTTTGCGGGAGCAATCGCATAGGTTGCGAATTCAGCATTCTCGCATTCTCATCCGACCTGATTGATCCTGAGGCTTCATTCGCCTCCCACCAAGGCACCGCATTATTCCCATCCAGTCTTTATTACGCGGGCGCTCGGTTTCCACATTCCCCTAACTTTCTTACCAACTTCATCATACCTCTCGAATTTTACTCTTGCCCTCGTCCTGAAAATGGAGCCACTAGCCATGGATGGAAATGCAGCCCTTCCGACAACGACGGCGACGATGACGGCGCCGGAGAGCAACGGGTCGGCCCCAATGCCATCGTCCAACGGCATCAGTGCCGGTAGGGTCTCCAGCCAAGCATTTGTTGTTTTCATTTGGCTAACCCAGATCATCAGATGAGATTGCCCTTTACGACCGTCAAATCCGCCTTTGGGGCATGAAGGCACAGGAAAAGATTCGCAGTGCCAACATCCTACTCATCACCATGAAGGCTCTCGCCAATGAGATCGCGAAGAACCTTGTGCTGGCCGGAATCGGGTCCCTGACTGTGGTTGACCACGAGGCCGTCACCGAGGCAGATTTTGGCGCGCAGTTCTTCCTCTCGGCCGAGGATCACCACATCGGCATGAACCGCGCAGTGGCCGCCAGTGCCGCCATACAGCGCCTAAATCCCCGCGTCCGAGTCCACATCGACACGGTCGACATCCGCTTTAGGCCCGCCAGCTTCTTTTCGCAGTTCGACATCGTCATTGCCACCGACCTCGACACCCAGGCCTTGAATCTCATAAACACGGCAACTCGCGTCAACAACCGCGCCTTCTATGCCGCTAGCTCCCACGGCATGTGCGGGTTTATCTTTGCCGATCTGATTGAGCACGACTATGTGATCGAGCGGAACGAGTCAAACCTGCCGACTGCCCTTGGCCCTGAGTCCAAAACTCGGTCCATCGTGGCCGTAGCTCCCAAAAGCGACTCGAACAGCAAGATCGAGCTCGTCACCAAGCGTGAGCTCTACAGCACCTGGCTGCTCGCCTCCGACGCCTCCAAGCTGCCCGACGAGATCCTAAAGAGCGCCCGCCGTCGCAAGGTGGTGACACCAGTGCTCAGCTGCCTGCGTGCCCTATGGGAGTTTACATCGGTATACGGCGAGCCTCCGAATCCGAACAACCACGCAGCCCTGGCTTCGTACACTCGCATGTGTACCGAAAAGCATAAAGCGCTCGGTCTCCCCGTCGAAACCCTGCGTAGTGAGGTTCTGCGAACATTCCTGCAAAATATCGGCGCCGAAATCGCGCCCATCACTGCCGTCCTAGGCGGCCAGCTGGCGCAAGACGTAATCAACGTGCTCGGTCAGACGCAGCAGCCCATACAAAATTTTGTCATATTCGATGGCAACACCATGGACGCCACGATATACGCGCTACACCCCGAAGGTCCCCTCGGAAAGGCTCTACTGCTGTCGACACCAGTGGATGTCAATGTATCCAACGGAGATGCGGTGGCCGCTACGTTTGGAACTGCTCCGTTGCCAGTCTCGCTGGTAGATCCATCCCAGGTTATTGCGTTGGATTTGTAAAATGCTAGTGGGATCGATTTAGGAGCCACACTCCACATATACATATTATGACATCGCCACGAGATGTTTGGCACGGATAACCTGGGCAGACCCCCGAGGACGACGGAGGAAGTTAATACTCGTGTACCATGTATGAACAAAACAAAGCAGGCCCGAGAAAATGAGCAGCTTGGCTGTTATATAAAGGCGTTGTACAAGAGGACATCTGAGTTATGTGTCTCCAGTTGCCGGATAGGGGAGCAACAGAGGGTGAACAAAAAGGTTCCGAAACGGCGTTGCCTATTTTGTCAAAGCCTGCAGTATTCCCCTCGTAAAGCGTATTGCTCTTATTAGGTGGAAGCTACGTAGGTATGCTATTGCTTCGGGTTCGGGTCTTTCTATCGTCCTTTTTAGACAGCGATGCGATCAAAAAGAAGGAAAGATTGTGTGTGGTAAGCCAATGCAACTTGAAAACCCGCCTGTAGAACGGAACAATAATGCTAATATCTTGATGCAACTTGTGTGTCTGTTTTGTCTTTGCGCGCCTCCTCTCCTCTCCTAGGTAGTTCCTTTTTTATTGAAAACTAATAAGGAACCTACGTACCTTCCTCGGTACATACTCTGCCAATCATGCATGATACATCATCAGGTCGAGAGCGAGATACTAGCCCAACCGACACTGGGAAGAAAATAAAAAAGGAAGAAAACTACGTACCTATGGGTAACCCACGAGAGGAGGAGGGGGAGGAGGAGCTTAGAGCAAGCAGCCCTAGCCCGACTGCCTAACCTGCCCAGCCTATTCCCCCATGACTTCCCATATATATACCAACCTTCTTCTCCCTCGTCCCCTAAAACAACAATAACATTAATAACCGCGCGGATTCTATTCTCCTATATGGTAGATAACACACCAGCCCAAGCAAGATCGCACTAAATATTAAATAGAGCAGCGCCTGGGTGTTTTACTTAGTTCAGTTCCTGTTCCAACGCAGAATTATGTGTGAATGTAATGCGGTTGTTGCAACGAAGTGACGTATGGAAGGTAGGTATTTCATATGACTGCGTGCGTGCGGGCACGCGAATGCAATGCTGAGTTCACGCAACAGCGCAACAGCGTGCGTTATGTGTGGTATCTACCCTGGTGTCCATCAATCATGCATTTATTAAAGCCTTTTCTTTTTATAACGCCACCCTTCCCCCCTCCCCTCTACATAGATAAGGTAGGTAGGTATTCCATTTCCTTCCCTTGGCCTTTCCTTTCCTTCCATCCCCCCTCTCCCAAACACCCACCGACCCCCCTCTTTTCCTTCTCTTAACTTGCTCCATAGGGCGCCCCCTTTCTCAAAACAATAAACAACGGCTGTCTGACCCCCTCACACTATATAGCTCGGATATCACAATGATATCTCTCTCCCTCCACTGTATCATTCCACCAGTCCCTTTGATCATGAATAAATATGAGACGTCATGCTAATGACCCAATGACATAGTGCAAATATATATAAAATAATATAAAAAGGAAAAAGGGGAAAGGGGAAAGAAAACGAGATATCATGCCCGAGCAATGCAAAGCCATAAAAGTACACGTACATGCAAGCGGGATACACCGCAGTGTAAATCCCCACAGAAAAAGAAAATTAAAACAGGCCACACCCCCCAATGATTATATGTAAGAGGTCCCATGACTATGTGACTCAGAAAGAAAAAAAAAGAGTCAGGAAAGAAACTAGGCTACTTGAGAGACACATTGTCCGAGTTCCCTCTAGTGGCTCAGAACCTCCTGCTTCCGCGTCTCGCTTTGATCAAGCGGGTTGTTGCTTTCACCCATCACGGTGTCTGATGTAGCATCGACATCCATCTTTGACCCATTGATTGCCACTTCCGTCATGTCCAGCTCGCCGGGGCCATTCTCATTTCCATGAAATTGACTGTCACCCAAGTTCAGGTCTCCAATATCCTTTTGCCCGGCCTCATCTTCTAGCGCCTCTTCGTTCTCCCGTATTAAAGCCTCCTCTTGTTCTCGCATCGACCGTTCCTCGTCCGTCATGGGGTTATCGACTAGGGGAGGCGGAGGTGGAGGCGGGGTTGGAACATCGCACTCGTCGTCCTTGATGCGCTTCAACGACGGCGTCTCCGATGGCGTCTCTCCAGCAGATTCCAAATCGTCCTCACGCTTCCGTTTCCGATCAGAGCTGGAGCTTGGTGAGCTGTTGTCTTCCATATCGGACAGCGCAGCATCATCCTTGACGGGGGTTTTGGCAATACTCTCGTTATCATCAAGCTTTGGCTCCTTTGGAGTGCCGACAGACGTCTGGGCTACCCCATTCTCCCTCTTTTTCTGCTCGTGATCTCGGTACTTCACCAACGCCCGATCAAAGAAGTCCTTGACATACTTCTTCACTTTCTTTTCTTGTTTGGATGAGATCTTTGTTGGATCGTCGACTCGGTTGTTCTTGTAATCAGATGCAACCAACTTTTTGTTCACCTCCCGCGCGAACTTCTTCAGGTCTTCCTTGGGTAGCTTGTGATGAAATTTGTCCATCACATATTTGACATGAGGGAAAAGCTGCAACAATCAGTATGCAATTGATCGAAAGAACGAAACACGGAAACTCACTGTGTTCTCGTAGATTTTCATCTGCTTCTCTACTGGGAGTGAACGCCACTTTTCCTTCTTGGGTTCGGGTGCTGGCGTACCAGCGCGCTGGGGAGTATGATTGGCCGAATTTCTCGGTGTCGATTTCTGGGCGGCTGTTATGCCAGATATGATGTCCGAAATTTCTTTCTCTCGTTGTATTTGATGGTCCTTGGCAGACGGCTTTGGCGGCTCCACAACAGCAGGGGCCTCGGGCTTTTTCCATTGTGTGTTGCCATTCTTGTCGTAGAAATAGTACCTCTGGTTGGCATCTTCCGTCGTGAACCAACCCTCAGGTAGGTTGGTGGGGGGCTTCCTAGGTGGCCTCTGGCCGTTGAAGAACCCGGTGTTTCGCTGTGGGATTGAGCTTCTCGGCCCGGTTGGGATGACCATGTTCGCGAATGGGTTTACAGGTTTAGAGACCTCTTCCCGGTCCATGTTCCGGCGCTCTTCCTCGAAAGAGTTTATGGTCGCCGGCGCTGTGGAGTCAGCCTTCTTACGGGGAATACGGTAGGCCGTTTCCAACTTGCTCCATTCGTCAAGCAGCCTCTTGGACTCCAACGCAACGTCTTCATGATCCGAAGATGTGAGAGGTTCTACTGCGGCTTCAATGTTCGAGTCAGAGATCTTGTTTTTGGTGATGCGTGGAAGCTGATATAATATGTCGAGAATTTGCAAGACAACGTTTGTATCATCCTTAAACGTGTTCAGAGTGGTCTTAAGGATCTGGTATCCGTGCATTTTCACCACCCTATGGCGAACATGGTCGTCATCGGCAGCCTGGAGACGTGCAAGCAGCTTGACCGCAATCCATTTCTCCTTGCACTGCATGAGGGTGGCCATGACTTTGTTGACGCTTTCCTCATCCAGGCCGCGGGGTTGGATGCTGTTGACGTAGTCTTCATCGTCCTCGGTCGGCTTTTTCTTACGGGGCTTCTTCGCCACCGCCGCGTCCCAGCTGTCGGTGTCATCGATGCCAAGAGCCTCAATCGTCGCGCGAGCCAGCTTGAATGTACGCTCTGTTTGAGTCTTGCCGCCAATGAAGCCAACACAATTCGATTCGCCGCAGTAGCACGGCTGTGGGTCAGCGCCGTAGCGATCCACGTTGTAGTTGAAGACGAGCTCCTCCCCGGCCCGGATGGTGCGCAAGGCAAAAATGCCCATTCGTAGCTTGTCGCCAACCACCCACTTGTCGACATAGCAGTTTGGGTTGCACGAGTGGTTACAGAACCTGCCCAAATTTCCCTTTTTGGTTGCATCGACAAACTCGCTCTTGTTTAGGGACATAAAATAGAAGTGCCGGATGCCCTCTTCGTCGTATTTTACCATGCGTTTGCGGAAGGTCGGCTCGTTGATAACCTCGCCGATGTACTCGTACACAAAGTCATCTCGGTGGAGTTCAACGTCTGTCCGGAGACCAAACCCTTTCTTCTCCGTCTTGATGACCGAGACGTCGGCGTACTGCTTCCGCTGAAACCGCTGGTTCTGGCAGCCATTGCCGCAATTGCATTCACCATTCACGCATTCCATCTTGGTCGCTCGATTGATGCAATCCGAGTCCTCTCCACAGGCGTGGTTCTGATCGAGGCCTGAGGGGAGAATATTGGGTTAGGCACGTCACCAGGGTAGTCGCGGCCGGATGGGAAGGCACTTACGCCAGTCTTCAACGCAGTCACAGTCCAGTGCATCATGTTCCGACGATCCCATATGACGGGAGCCGTACAGGCAATCATGGATGCGTTGGAATGTTGAGCAGGCATCTTCCGTGACATCGGGTAGGGAGTCGAAGAGTAGAGGTGAGCTCTTCGCAACCTTATTGTTGGAGGATGACTTGCGAGGCAGTTTTGGGGTAGTATTGGCATGGTCGGGAGTGGACGCGCTACCGCTTGCAGACTTTGCTTCGTCGGGCGACATGCTGGATGCCCTCGAATTTGCCGTCGAGTTGGCTGTCGAGTTGATCTTGGAACCGTTGGGGGTAGCTGTGCGACTCGTGTCCTCTCTCTTTATCCTTGTGCCATTGAACTTGAGCCGCTCCTCCGATTTACTCCCTGCCGTCGAGCCCAAGGCGCGCTCGCCATCTACCGTGACCATGGTGGCCGAGGTGTGTGCGCCAAGCGCGCGCAGACGGACAGCGATGCGTGGGGGATGATGAACGCCACCGTCTACGAGTAAAAAGACTGGGCGCGCAGAAGAAATGCGAGGCGGGAATGTGAGTGCAGATGGGCAAAGTCGCAGCTGGCGAGTGCAGAGCCCATGTGGAAGGCGCGTGGGGTGGTGGTAGGTCGAGGGTTTGGCAGGTCGACAGCCAGGAAGCCGGGGGTGTAAGGTGTCCGGGGGTGGAGGAGGAGCAAAGACGGAGAGGATTTGAGGATGTTATTCTGCGTCGCCGTCTTCGCCGGGAGTTTGCGACATTGTACCTTGGAATGGGCTGGCAGATGAGGGATCAAAACGATGCCACCTGCGCTGCAGTCCACAAGACGGCGGTCCCAGAAAAGTCACGCAGTTCACTGGGCACTGCAGTTTGAGAGTGCGTTCACTTCGAGTTTGTCAATTGGCAACCACAGTCGGCGAGATGCCGTCCAAAGGCCAGAGGCGGCAGGTCCGTTCTCAGAAGTGGATCCGTGAGAAGACGTGACATTTCCCCCCGTCGCTGCACCACGAACACTTGCCTGCCACGTGCCTGGCCAAGTACTCCTCGGTCCGACGATGTTCCGTGCCATTTGACCCTCCCTCATTGGCGGGGAATGATGTTCAAGGTGGGGGAGTCAGTCTTTCCTTCCATTCATACCACTTGGGTCTTTGTTCCGTTCCACTGATCCTCGGAGTGAGTGGGTAATAAAAGGTAGTATCGAGTATACCGTATTGTTTATGGTGTTCTAATACTGCAGACCTCATTCGACTTCAACCTCGGGAGCCTTTCAAGATTTGCAATTGGTGTCAATGCTGCTGGGGAAGGCGGAGTAGCTGAAGCCCCCACCGCGATTATGTTCGCAGCATCGATGCGGTTGCATCGCACTTCCAACTGTTCTTCGTATATTTCGGATGAGGCTGAAGCTGATGTGTGCATTCAGAGAACTGTGCTCGATATCCGGAGGGAACCTAGGTAGATACTGCACGCATGCACCTTCGCAGTGTGTTATTTCATCAACGTCGTATCTCTCATTTTATGAAACTCGATAAGGGGGAATGAGTACTCAACTGGCTGTGGATACCGTACACACCCGACAACTTGAAGAGCATCCCCTGAATGAGAGAAACAGCGACTCTGGGGAAGGAGTCTCCGTCTTTGAGAGAAGGTTATGGTGGATGGATGGCACTGCGAAACTAACCAACAATACCACCCTAACCCGCGCGCGGCCCTTCTGTGATGCTGTCGACAGGGGCTTGAACAAAGACAAAGAATAAGGGTGCAAACAACCAATATTCATCAGAAAAGCCGCGATCCTTGTGTAAACATGAAGAAAATGTGAGGAATGCACACCGCCTATGTCAGCGATAAAGCGTCCGACCTCGATTTCTAACCAAATTACCTGCAGCAGCGCTTCTCCTAATCGGCCAAGTCGAAGAGTTTCCAGGGACGAAGCCGAAAGTGATGCAGGGACATGCAACATGCATCGAACTTGGGACAGGCACGACGTTGGGCAGCAGCGCGGGCACCACGACGGCATATAAGCCAGCCCAAAGTCGGCCTTTATATAGCGTGTATCCTGCAAGAACCTTAGAGAAGCCCACCGCCATGCCATCCGATGCCTACTGCCAGCTCATCGTGCAGGATAGCACTGTGGAAAGGTGTCCGAAGCCCAAAGTATTTAAAGCCCCGACGAGCGCCTTGGGGCCTATCGAGGAGGCAAGTTGGCCGCTTGAACTTCAAATACTCGCCAAACTCTCCGGCCATCCCACTCGACAGTCCGTTTCTCACGATGTCGTCCAGGCAATGCAAGGCAATGCAATGCGGCTCTATCCAGAACAAAACGGCACAGACATGAGAAAAAAATTCCGGTTTGGCATTTGACAATGTCATTGGCGAGAAGACTCGGCGACGCAACCAATGGCCGCGAAAATGGGTCGATCCCCGATCGCTCTGGGGAGTGGGGACACTGCCAACCATAGAGCGCCAATTGGGCCGCCCAGAAGGGTTTGAATCTGATTCGAGGCTCGAGACTCGACTGGCTAGATTCGGAAAACCACACACTCGGTGGTGTAAGAGGAGGATTTTGTCGACGGACTGAACCTTCACCGCTTGACCGCTGCCATTGAGCACCATTCCCTGGCTCCCGTCTCGCTTCTTTCCCGAAAAAGGCCGTGGACTCGGTTTATTTGAGTCTCGCCCGACTTTGAGAGGCCATTTCCCCAGATGCAGCACCCTATCATTTGCGGCGAGACACAAAGGGGGGTCACATGTGCATCTGCACGTCGCTCCAAGCTGCATATTGGGCCAGCCACTCATCAATCAAAGGCTTGGTCAAGCCTGCATTGCAACAGGTTCTGAGGCACTTGTGCATTCGCTTCAGAGCTGGTGCTGCTGTCACAGGCTGCTCACAGCGGCACTGCACCGTTAAGGGGAGGAGCCAGCAATGTCAGCCATGCCAACCATGGCGCCAGCCAGAGACGTACCTGGCCCCTGATGTCTGTCTCAACCACGGAGCTAGGAAGGAAGCTCCCGGCCAGGCAAGACGTGCTGGCAGGTGCGATGCGAAGGGTCAGCAGCAAATTCGCCATCGTTTTATTGGATTCGTTTTGGTCCGGTGAGAGCGCATCTGGCTCTTCATTAGGGCGGAAAGAGCTGTCTAAGAGCAGGTGGCCGACCAAGTCCTTTGCCTGCCACGGGCGAACTTGAAGCCTGTGGCGCCGCTTCCATTTCGCTCTGGAGTTTAAATAAACGGAGGAAGGTACATTCGCTTTGGTTCGGACAACATTCTCTTGTGCCGCGTTCTCGGTTCAGGCAGATCATCATTTGGCCTTGTGTCCGCTGATTGTCGCGCTTCTGTCCTTTTTGTCTTGCGGCAAACAACTTGGAGCCCACACACACACACACACACACACACACACACACACACACGCTCACGCAACTCTCACACTCATACTCTCACACACTCACACCCTCCCAAGATACAACACACCACCGCCACCCCTCCCTCCCGATCTGGACACGCATCGATAGATACTACCTCCATTCGAACAGTCACTTGATCACTCCGCAGCGCAACCCTCACGACGCATCCTTGCAAATTACTGGGCTGCGCATCTGCGCGACACAAGGATCATCAACTGTTGGAGCTGTGATCGTCGGGCAACGACCGGGGAGATCAGCCAAGGACACCACCTCAGATCCGGTGTGCGGAAGAAACAACGGGAGCCGCCCGATATTAACACCACGCAAACAAAAACTACAGAACCCCCTGGCATTTGGGGGAGGAGGCACGCCCGTGGAAGGCTTAAGGACCGCCGGGAGCAGGCCGGGGCCCGTGGAACCGCGTTAACGGCTCGCTTGGCTTGTTGCTTAGGCCACAAAGTACATGGTTTGGGCCCCTTCTTCGGTGTCCTCTCCGCAAAGTCCACTAAGACGCGCGCTTCCACATTTCGCGTCTCTTCGTTGCCGCCTCCCTCTTTCGGCACCCGTCCATGCCCACCACTCGTCTTCGGGCGTTTCGAGCATCTTGAAGTGGCCCCGGATGTCTTGCTTTCTCCCGGTGACCTTTCTGCAATGACCCTTTGCCCCAGCCGTACCGGTCAACGCTCGTTTGATTCTTCGCCCCACAACAGCACCAGCACCAGCACCAGCAGCACCAGCAGCACCAGCATCTCAAAGTCCAGTCCAGACTCCAGCACCTCGGATCGGATGCAGGGCGCACGCGTGCCATAGCCATCCAACCCAGCAGCCAAACATCTTCCCTAAGTATACCTACGCCTCGCCCACTGTTGCGGCGGGCACGCTGATCACGAGCGGCTCTCTCTCTTCTCGAATGATCTGTCATATCTGCGCCTGTCAAATGACGAGCCAAAGGCCTTCGCCATCTTTCTTCCCTTCGTTGCCCTTTCCACTTCGACGACACCAGGAAGTGAAGCCTCAGTTTCAAGATGGAGTCGTCCTTTACTGACTTTGAGAAGGTATGATTTACACCTACACCCTGACCCCAGCCCCCCCTTTTCTACCCCCCGCATGCCTTAACCGTTCTCTTTCACAGCGTTTTGTTCTCGCCGAGATGATCAAAGCCAGCAATATGGATGTAGCCGTTTTGGTGGACTTCATTAAGCTTCACCAAATTCAACCAAACTGGTTAGCTATGCAGCTTCCTGGCGGTATGTCCCACGACCCTTGCCCTGTTAATGATATCAAAGGAACCATGGCCCGGGCCCGGCCCATTGCTCCAGGGCTTATTTCGCCTATTCAGACCCCTAATGTAGCATCGCAGGTCGTAACATGAACCAGTGTCTCTATGCTGCAGAGACCATGTTCAACATGCAAATTCCGCCGCCAGCCATACAACCACTTAAACGCAAGTCTCTTGGTGACCTTGGCGACCATATACCAAAGAAGCTGGCCGCTATCCATCCCACGCTCGGAGACACAGCGCCGTACGCAGTGCCGCGCAACTTCGGCCTACAGCCTGCTGGTGCAGTCCAGCCCGTCAGTATCCAGCCGCGACCTGCTGGCTACACTCCTATTGCACAGGCTCCAAATCCGCCCTCTTCGGGACCAACGCCGAGTTCAGCTCCCCCCGCCGGTCGCAGGCGTGGGCGGCCCCCGAAGGTTGACGCAACACGCCAGAACCCCCCGCAGATGATCGCGTACCAGCCTATTACGCCGGCGCCGATTGCCCCGTCCCCTGGGCCTCAAAATATTGCTCCGCAGCCTCGCAGCCCTGGTCCGAGTCAGGCCCCAGGCGGGCACGCGCTTTACCAAATTCAGACAACGAGTATTCCGGAGTTGAAGCCGAAGAGAAAGGGACGTCCATCAGCCGTTGATAAACAATCCCTTCCAGAAACTCCACCTGGAACTGCTGGAGGCCCATCTAGCTCGGAAACATGCTCCAGGCCGAGCGACGGTCCAGCTACGAAATACCAAGATTGGAGGGAAATCGCACCGCGTCGAGAACATGACGCGAATTCCGGGCCCATCCCGCGGGAGCCCCCCTTACCTTCTATGAACTCGCCTTTGCCTCCCTCACGAAACCTACATGCTGCTCTGGGGGTCGGTACTCATGTCAGAGAGACGACTTCAACGACTTTAGAGCAACAGGCAAGGCAAGGAGGGCACACGGCAGTCGTGAACTAAAGCTGGCTCATAACGTTCTCCGCTGCATTAT
Source organism: Podospora didyma (assembly GCA_033439775.1). Taxonomy (NCBI): domain Eukaryota; kingdom Fungi; phylum Ascomycota; class Sordariomycetes; order Sordariales; family Podosporaceae; genus Podospora; species Podospora didyma. The sequence goes on from JAULSW010000007.1 coordinate 1,900,878, forward strand.
CGACACAACACCCGCTGTTTTTCCGCGAGTGCGAAGTCGCCCATCTTTAAAAACCGTCAACTTTTCAAGATAATTTGACAAACAAAGAGTTAGCTAGGGTTATTAAACAATAAGGCGGGGTGAGGTCTGCTTTTTCCCACCGTCCACGAAACATGATATGATTGGATAACGGTCTCGATTTGCCTCACTATGATCACGAACCTATGCGGTAGCAACAGGACAGCCCAGGACAATTGGTCTAAATCTTCGATAGATAGAGGTTGCTACCGCATACTCCGGCATTCTACGACATCCTTCGACAGTTACGTAAATGTGTACCCGTTTCATTGCATACATGCTATCATATGGTTGGCATGGCATTCATGGGTTTAATTAATGTTCTCCTAGTTATGTGTTGTACGATTACATGGTTGGCTAGATGAACGGCGAGGGAGGGACGGTTCGCCTTTCTTTAGGCTTGTTTGCTAGAGGCTAGGCTTGGGGTTTGGGGCTTGGGGTTTGGTTATAAGGATGTATGAGTTATATAAGGATGGATGGCACTGTGCTGTTTTCTGACGGGTACAAACTAAATAGGGGTTAGGTTGGATTAATTCATAATACTATAGTTTATTTATCATTTATGAGCTTTTCATTGAAAGACTACTTTGTTTGACATGTCCTGGTAATCCTCGGGTATGAAACCTGAGGAGGCGCGTGCGTCACGGCAGAAGAAAGGCTGGCATTTGTCGTCTGTTATTTTATTTCAATACGGTCCCCGGGGCTCGGGTGTGATTTATTCACCATGTGAAGTATAATGATACTACGTAGCTAGATATTTCTAACGAGGCACGATCTGCTTCATGTTCCATCCCAATATCTCACAACCTGCCTCCACCTGGCCGGCCCATCTCTGCGCTACGATGATGGGTGGGGGATGGGGTGAAGAGGGGAGTTATGTGGCAGTTGCTTAAGCCGTCTTGTATAGGTACCTTAGTTGTGGACTCGATGGCCCCGCGCCTACCTATTTGAATAGAGTCGAGGAGGTTAGGTAGTCGGCGCTCAGTTTCGGTTAGCACTGCTACCTGCTTTACTAAAGTGATGAAGAAAATTTAAAGGTCCGGGACTAGGTCAAGGTGCCTAGGCGCCTATATAGGTCCATAAGCATTCCTTTTCCCCCCTTTTTTCCTATTTTTCAAACGGGAATATTTTTGAGACATTTGTTTTGTTTTATCAATGTCAGAGTAACAATAAGCGAAATTTGGGGGGTTTTTTTTCCCTTCTGAGTATATCCCTGGTTGGTAGGTATTCCAGCTAGACCCGCAAATGGCGAGTTCAACCGTCGGCTTTTGTGTAGACCATTTTACCTAGGACCTTCTGACGTTTTTTTAGCACCTTATTGATAGACTTGATAAATCGTGGAAGGTCGTCGTATTTCTTCTCACGGAGTGTAAGAGGCGTGGGGGTGCTTAAGGTATCCGATCTGGCTGTAATATAGAGAGGGAAGGAGTGTTGAGTGTGACTTAGGAGGATACCGTTGGGGGAGGGGAGTTTTTTTCTTCTTTTTCTTCTTATTAGGTGATGAGGGAGTCTATGCTGGATTGTGTACCTTATTCTCGATGGATATTACCACTGAAAGACTTGTATTCTTAATTCGGTAACCCCCTACCCCCTTCCTACTCGCTGGAAATATATAGATGCAGAGAGGAGCGTGAGGAAAGAAAGAAATGACGCGGGGCTGATTGGGGTATAATTGGTTTTCTGGCGTTTTCAAGCTGGCTCTGAAATATATGTCAGTGTACTTGACATATAGGAGAAGGTAGGTGATTGTCTTGTTGAAGTGTCGAGAGATGATTGGCTCCTCTTTACTTGCTGTCTTTTCTATTCGACTCGCATATATTCTCCCGTACTAAAGCCTACGATTTAACTAGTCACCATGCTTCAAACTGTAGTAATGGTAATTGATATATATCGAAATAGATCTGAACGACCAAATAGTCAACCTGGGTAATTCGTACCACTCGTTTCAATATACTAGCTTGGGCAGCATTGCCTTTACGTTGGGCAGTCTTTTTCCCTATACTTGTATTTTCTTTCACTTTGGGCTGCTTTTGGATAGCCCCCCCAAAGCGTCGTAGCTTTTAGCATTCCATCACTCGCCCAATCAGTATGCTTGTTACTGTGCTGTCTTGTGTATGGTCGGAATACCTCACTTACCAACCAATCACTATCATTACCCCCTACTGTGGCTAAACCGTGGAGTTCTTGCCTACCAGACAAAGTGACACTCCGGAGGAATTGACCAAACCTGTAGGACTAAAACGATGTAGTGATTCCAGAGTTAAGGGGGTGGTTCGGTGGCTCGGCTCGGTTGCGCAACGTTCTTTGACATTTCATGACTGTGTGGCTAGGTAGGGACAACAACGGTGTGTCGGAACTTTCAACTGTGGCACTTAAGTCAAACTCACACTATTCCACGAATATGATGAGTCGCAGCACTTTACAAAGCATATGGAAGGCGAGAAAAGAGGGGGGGTTTGACTGTACCCAGGTATTTATCACAAGAAGCTCAGTAATTAATTTGTGTGTTGATTTCGCAAAAGAACTCAAACGGGTTCTCAGATAACAGAAGTGCTTTGTGAGGTAGTTGGTCCAGATGGAGACCACGGCATGGGTAGGGAGAGAAAGGGATAATCGACAGCACAGGACGTATCTTCGACATATGCTGGAGGGGCATCATTAGTCAGTCGACACCGTGCGAGCATCACGAGACTGCGCTGTGGTTGCTGGAGATGACGATATGGTGACATGAAAGGCGAGTCTGAAGTTGACCATGCCTGGAAGGTACCGCCTACCAAGCAGTAAATGCTATCTAGGTTGGATCTCTTAAAAAGCTACCACCAAAAATAGACCACCGTGAATCCAAATCAGTTGAGTTTGTTTATCCCCGGCTAACTGGCCGTGGGCAAAGAGACAAGGGACATTGGGAGACCAGGAGGGCTCCAGAAACGCGAATATCAAGAGAATCCAACAGGAAACATAAAAGGCCGAGTTGCCTGTCACCCTAAGTTGGAGGCTACGCCAACATAGCTTCCAGTAATGCCGAAGCTCAAGAGGAGCTCTGAGTGAAGATGGTAGCAGCTATGGGCGGGTTGACTAGAAGCCCAAGACCACGGTTATGGCTCACGCAGGGCCCGGCGGTTAACGACCACATTTGAGAGTGCCGTGAGCCGCGTGGAACGACGAAGCGAGGGCGGCACGGTACCGAAAGGGGAGCGGCGTGGAAATGAGCCGCAAAGGATTGTCCTACCTGGGAAAATAAAACGGGCCCGGCAGTTTGTACGTGGAAGCACGCCGCCGCTCGTGTTTCCAATGTACTGACCAGGTTGGCTGATAATTATCACCTCGTTGCAAGAAGGGCACCTTCCGGCTTCAAGCTGGGGAAGCACAGCAGGCAGGAGTTGAGATTGCCAGCAGGGAGGGAGCGGCGGATGCGGCTTCAGATCATCGCTGGACACGATGTGGTCAGTCGTATCCAGCATGTTGGCATTGGAAAACGTCTGCTTGTTCTTCCAACGTCACTTGGAAAAATCGACGACAGATATCCACACTCTACGTCCACATCCATCCCTGGCGAAAAAAACTGCTTTTTCTCTTCTGTCTCTTCAGCAACGGGCTGTTGCCATGGTGTTGTTGCCCTGAACGACGTTGAACTGAGTTTTCAACAACAAAAACAAGCTTGAAGTCAGGTAGACCTAGCCATGGAGAGATTGAAACTCCAGTATAGATGGAAACCTTCAAAGGTCGGATGCTTGTCTTGTCTCCTCCCTTCTTAGCTTCCCCAGAGGCCCGCTCCGGCACTCATGCAACCCACCTATCCACACATATCCGCGAGCCCGGCCCGGCGCTAGCAAGGAGCTTCCTTCAGGTTTACCTTATGTGAGCTCTTGTAAGGCAGTCAGTTTGGGTCCGTCATGAACTGGTCCATGCGGGGGGTCCCCTTCCTTTGCGCGGCCCAATCCCCAATCTCGAGCAGGAGCGCACGAACCGTACGTCAGCCAAAAAAGCTGACAAAAGAGAGCAGGGAGGTTGCCTGTTCGATGTCCTGCAGGTCTGAAATGAGATGGAGGTACGGACATGAAGGTTCGTGCAACAAACGAGAATATGAAGAGAAAAAAAGCCACCCACAAATCGCGGTCCATTCTGACAACCAACCGGGAAGGAACCCTCCTTTCCCGCTGTTCTCGCCTTCCCATCCTTCGTGGTTCCTTCCGTCTGTTCCCTGGGAATTCCGATGAAAAAAAGCCATTGACGAATCAGCGCTGGGGTTCTCCTCTAGGCCCAACCTTCCTCTCCTTGGGAGTGCCTCAGTGGCACACACTGGCAAAACGGACAGCTGTGCCTCATCTGAATGACGCAAACTTGTCTTTTAGCCCCAAATTGGTTGTTTCATCCTTTCTCTTCTCCCTCTGTTCAGGGATAATTAGCTAATAATGGAACCGAGAGAAAAAAAAAGCGTGAGTTTTCCATCCGACTGTTGTCTAGACAAATGTGGGTTAGCCAGAGCTCGGTGGATCGGCCCTATAGGGGCACTAACCCGATTTTTGGGGATCGCATCCCCGAATTCGTCATTTATCCCTCTCCACACCCATCCATCTCACGGCCAACACGCGTGTGGAGTTGCGCTTGTGCAAGCCACATGGCGGCCTTGACCGTTGGTACCTGCGTTGCGCCCATGATGGCTGGCCAGGCTTGGCAAAGGTCTCGGCGCTTGTGCGCTTCCATTCCAACACCAACAAACATGTTTTCTTCTGTTTTGTCTCTCTCCCACCAGGGCCACCACCCCGTCCCCCCGCTAGTGCCAAGTGGGATAGCGACCCCCAAAGCCGGGCAGCAAGCCGTCGACGCCATCGTGTTTCACTTTCTTTCAACCTCCATCTGATGCTCTGAAATGAAAAAGCACTGCCGCCTGACGGATTTCGATTAGCAAAGGCACCAAAGAGCCGCCACGCCGCGACCCTGCGGCATCTTGCCATTGTGTGTGTGGCTTGTCTCAGAAAACCCATGTGCTGTCAGGCGGGGAGGAAGAAAAGAGTTCGGTCCTTTCCTCTTTTGTTTTGTTGAACCCTCCCCTTTCTCACACCCTCTCACGTCATCTGTGGCTAGAAGCTATCCCTTGCTAGTGCCGTTGCTCGGCATTCCAAGTCAACAAGTGGCTTCTGGGAGGAAAAGAAAATGCAAGGGGGGCGCTACCAGAACTCAACCTCAGAACTCCACGCGAGACAAGCTCCGTGCACTCAGCCACATGTTTCTGAATAAGGACCCAACGGCACGGGCGAGGTAGGTAAGTAGGTAGGTATGTACCTGCCTGACTATCAAGGCCAGGCAGGCGGACGAGCAGGCGTCTGTCACATACCTCACCGCTCTCTTCACGTGCAGTAGGTATACTCTGCCTGAGGCTGCCTACGGTCTGAGTGTAGCTCGGCGACTGCAACCTTGTCAGGGGTGTCGCGATTGTGTCGCGTGTTAGGAACCGTGTTTGTTGGGGGGAAGGAGGCAGAGGCAAGCAGTTCGGGCTCGGAATTTGCGCGCGGACTCTTCGGTCATGAGAAATGAACCGAGTGCGTCAGGCAAAGAGGCGTGGTTTGAGGTACAGCAGGATGCCTCGTCGTCGTACAGGACACAAAGTTATGTGAGTGTCAGTACGGAGTACTCCTGGCGCTTGCTCTCATGGCCCCCAAGAATTGTTAGTGTGCGTCGGTCGGCGAACGGCTTCCAGCTTTCTCAGGCCGTTAGTTAAGGGTCTTATTTGTGCTAGTGTGCGGTCCCTGCCAGCTGTGGTTCGCGGCTTCGTAGAACCCGACGACTGGTCGAGGGAATCGGTGGCACAGATCTCTTCACCTTCGCTGTGCACCATACTATCCCCATTAGGCCATTCTCATTTGTCGGTGGCCCACCAATAGCATCACCGATCGATTCGGAGGATTTTTTTTGGGTGGGGTTCTTCAGCGTTCATTGGGGAGCCAGTTCCGAAAATGAAATTCATGTGTCGCCCCGCCGTTTCTTGGTCAGCCTTAGACACTTTCAACCAAGAAAAGAGAGACGAGACATTCGGCCAGGTGCCAACCAACGTCGTATAGTCTAGGGGTGTCAACGCCATCGTGCCTGGTGCAGAGTAAAATAGATACGCGAGAGCGCAGGCGCTAGAATCGAACGCCAAAAAAGCAAAGAGAAAAACAGTTCCGTCGATCCGAATCGAGGCATCCGGCGAACCATCCCCAGTCCCAACAGCAACCACTGGCAAGCCACTTCACGGGGCGAAGCGAAGGGTTGGAACTTGTGGCGCCCGAGATCGTCTCTTTTTTGTTCTATTTTTTATTTTGTTCCCTGGTCTTGGCGGCGGGGCATCGAGCCTTGCCGGGGTGGGAGGGTTCGAGCGAAGCTCAATCACTCAAGTGCAGGGCTGCCCCCCTGCCGCCTGTTCGGGGGGGGGGGGGCCACCACCAACCACCCCCGTCGACCCCGACAACCACGCTCATGCTTGAATGGCACGGCATCCATCCTGCAGCCGGGTCGAACAACAAAAGGCCGGGGCCATCCACGCGACGCGTCTTCTTTCTGTGTACAACAGCTACATTTACCCGGCGAGCCCACTCCCACTCGCTCAGCGAATCCCCAGTTCCTCTCCGAAAGCTCTCTCGTCATTCTTTCCCGTCTCGTCCAGTCCAGTCACTCACTCACTCACACACCTTCAACCATCAACAAAAGCCCTTTCGCTCTTGCCTGTTTATGCCGCCACCACACCACGCCCAATAGCCGCCACCCAATTAACCATCCATACACTCGGGAGGCCTGATATTGAGCCCTAGCTTTAACCTTCTTTCACTGTTCTCCCCGGACATCGTTGTTTGTCTAACGGTATCGCATTCAGCGTTTCTGGCGCTGTTCCCGGTTCACGCAAACGACCTGGCCGACTTTCAACTAGGTAGCCAGCTAAGCTTCACTTACATGCCGGATCTGGAACTCGTATTCAGCCGCCCAGGGCAGACATCCAGGTAGCTCATTGACTGCTTGAACCCGGCTCACAAACCGCGTCTCGCCCATATCGCCTCGACTACTGGGCTACGCCTGTCATCATCCTGTCAATCTTCACCACACACAGACTTCTTTCCCCAACTGTTTGGCGAAATTCGTGTCTATGTCACGGCCTTTGGCAGACGAAACACCAACATCCTGAAAACCATCTTTGGAACGGAGGAGGACGAGTTCTCATCCCCGCCTTATCGAGGACCCAAGCTCCCTGTATTTTCTCCTCCCTGGTTCTCGCAGCCCACCAGGACATGGCGATTCCACGTATCCTCCCGGCAGCGCTGGGTGCGGTTGCCATTCTCCCAACTACAGCGGTTGCTGTACTCCATATCATCCTCGCCCAATCAATAGCAGACTCCGCCTCATCTGTCAGGATAACAGCCACCATCGCCGCGTCTTCTGAAGCAGTGGTACTTGTTGGGGTATCATGTTTCTCATATTCACATCTTGCGACGCGGTCCCAAATAGCTCACTTGAGAAGGCTCAACGGTATTTGCTTTGGCGCAGCACTGTTCTTGTGTGTTATCGCAGCCGCCGTATCAGTTGCCAGCCTGATATGCCTCAGCCGTGCCGCCGACGATCTGCTAAGCACAATACTGGGCTCCGGGGCCACAAACTTTCTGGTCGGCACATCGGTTGCGCTGGGCCTGGCCTTTGCGACCCAGCTGATCTTTCTGGTCTCCCATTTCGTCGTGGGGCGGATGCAAAGCGGCGGAGAGAAGTCCTCCCTCCACGTCGATGAGGAGCGCAACAGATCGCATGAACGGATCAAGGCGATTGCCTACCATCACACGAGCACCGCTCCATCCAAAACCATGTCTATTGACTCGAGGACTCCGCCGGGATCTAGCAGTGGACGGTCCGCAACGGAGACCATGAGCTCGATCCGCTCATCTCTTTCAAACGTTGTCCGTCCGATCTCATCTAAAACGCGGTTGCTGTCGGGAAGCCAGAGGTCCTCTCGCCGGCCAGCTTCCCTTGAGGTCGCTTCTCTTCACGAGCACCGGCCACGATCAAACGAAGATGGGTTTGACTCCTGGGACACGTCAGGTGTGGATCCTCAGAATCGCCAAACAGTCCTGGAGACGTCATCTCCGCCGCTGCCGCTTGGGGGTCGCTTCCTGGAAACTATTCCCGCCAGTCCTACAACCAGTAGAAGCCCCAGTCCCGGGACGCCGTTAGATCTTGAGCCTCCACGGACGAGACGGAGGAGCCGGAGCTACAGCCCTGCATCGACGAGCTCCAAACAACAGCGACCCGCTTTCACTCAGCAGTCAAACCAGAGTGAATCTCACATCCACCCCCTCTTCAGATCAGACTCGCCTACCCCCCCGCCGCTGGCGACCCCTGGCACTATTGTGATGGCAGCCCCGGGTGCCGGTCAGATCATCTCGGACAGACAGAGCATCAGAAGTATGCGAAGTTTGACACGCATGCGAAGTGGGAGTCTCCCGGCGGTCCCAAGTCCTCTCAGCCGCCAGGGGAGTTTGGAGTCGTTCCATAAGCGGGCAGAAAGCAGCTCGCCTGAGATCCGAGAGGAGGACGAGACAGCTCAGGAGGCCGAGGAGAGGAAAATGACACCTCCGATCCCAGATTGGATCTTGAGCGCGGGTTGCCGCACTAGCCTCACTGGCTATAACAGCCGAAAGCTTAGGACGCCAGGCGGCGAGGAAGAGACATCCTCGCAGCTATGACGTCACTGAGATTCGTGGGATGACGAAACAATTTCGTTTTTCTATATGGTAAACGATGGGGAGGATGAAATAACAACGCCATAAACAAGGCGTATGACTATTACACGAATTTCCTGTGTCGGATTTGGGGCGAGGCGGCTTGACGATTTGTCTGGGTTTTGTCGGACAGATACCAAAAATTATGATACCTTAGCGAGGCGTTGTTCCTGTTCAGAGGAACGGTTAGAGTATAGTACTTACCTACACGTAGGTATTTTATGTCGATCTGTTTCGTCGCGGCGTCGGCGTCCCGAGGAAAAGAACATTGCAAATATATTATATGTGATACAACCTGTTCCTCATTCTGTTTATTTTGTGATGCAGTGACTGTTTGAAAGTCATTCAGCTAGAGGCTTACTGTCTCTGGAAGACTTGCTTGCCCTTTCCTTTGGATGAAATAGCCTTTTATTCTTTTCCTTTTTCGGTTTAAAAGGGTGTGGAACGATGATGGCGGTTCATAGACGACGCATTGCTTGGGAGCAGACAAAGAGGGCGAAGAACAATATGGAAGTTCACACCGGCTGGCGTGGAACCTGTCCAATTACGTTATACTCTGTAAAGACCTACCTTCAACTAACCAGGTAGCTAGCCAAGGTTTCTCGCGCAACCTCTGTGGTTATGCACTTTGCCTGTTGTTTTCCTTTTTTGTTTTATCCCTTTCCCTTGTAGAATAACTCATTGGGCGCCTGATGAAAAGCTCAAGTGGGCTGAGCTTCGGTGTGCATTGATGGAATAAGAACCTGCCACGTTTTTCTGCTGGTGAATTGGGTTTGCTTTTCCGCTGGCTGGTTGGGATGGAGCGTGAGTTGGAAGCCTGGTGACCACCTGCCACCTGCCTGCCCTTGGCTTGGTGAGGCTGACCCAAAAAGAAGTGGAGATTGCCTGCCCGCCCACTCCCAGGCCACAGGCACCGCGCGCCTCCCGTCTCCCCAATTCTCCGCCTCACACTGCGCTTTCGTTCCTTGCAAGAACCGCTACTTTCGCCACAACACCAACTTGCAGCTCGACCCCCCAAAAACCCGTACCAGCCTGCCTGGACTGTCACCTCCATCAAAATACAACCCCACAAGGCCGTTCTCGCCGCATCCACGAAGCAGCCGTCCGCTGCATCACATCGCCCAGCATGAAGGTGACTTTCAAGGTACGTTACGTCCCTATTGTCTGGTCTGTCCGTCTGGTCTGGTCTGCCGCCAAGGGGGGTGGAAGGGGCAAGCTGCGGCTGGCTCACAGGAGACACCTTCCTGCCCCTCCACTCCCACGATATTTGCGGCTTCTTTCTTGTCTCCGACCGCCGATTACTGATGCATAGCCAACTGCTCTCTAGGACCTCAAGCAACAGAAGTTCACGCTCGACGTTGAACCGACCGATCTCGTAGGTTACCCCTCATCGTGAAGCTTCCCCTTCCCCGCCACCGTTTTGTTGTGCTGGTGCGGCGCCATCTTCACCACGTCACACCTCTCTCACCACCTCTCACCACCACCACAACGACGGCATCACGGCGAGGGCTGCTTCTTGCTAACACGCTGTCCCAGATCTTGTCCGTCAAGGAGAAGATTGCTGCAGAGCGGGGTTGGGAGCCGAAGAGCCAGAAGCTCATTTACTCCGGTAAGCAAAGAGCTTGAGACAGCTCTGCTGCCCATTTAGGTTAATGACTGGGGCACAATAGGTAAAATCCTCAAGGATGAAGAGACCGTTGAGTCATACAAGATCGAGGAGAAGGGATTTGTGGTTTGCGTCGTGAACAAGGTACGTACGCCAGCTTGGAACTCGGATATCGATGTCTCCCGAGAAGGGACTGGTTGGGCTGACATTCACAACCACCACACAGAAGGCAGCCGCACCCGCTCCTGCGCCCGCTGGTGAGTCGTCCTCGGCTGCGCCGCCTGCTACCCCAGCTTCGGCGCCGGCCTCGACTCCTGCGGCCCCGGCTGCTCCCGCACAGTCAGCTGCCGCCGCGCCCGCCGCGCCGTCTACGCCGACCCCGACACGAACCGCTCCCGCTGAGGCGGCCGAGGGTGGTTCCTTCAACGACAATGCCCTGGCGCTTGGTCCGCAACGCGCCGAGGCGATTGCTAATATGGAGGCTATGGGGTTTGAGAGGTCGCAGATCGACGCCGCGATGCGTGCTGCCTTCTACAACCCCGAGCGTGCTGTGGAGTATCTTCTTACAGTATGTGATGCTGAAGTACCCGTCCCCCTTCTGGGAGATCTACCTGCTGACTTCCTGTTCAGGGAATCCCCGAGAATCTGCAAGCCCCTCCTCCTCCTGCTGCTGCTGCTGCTGCTGCACCGCGAGCGCCCGCCGCTGGTGCTGCCCCAGCTGCTCTGGCTCCTGCTGCCGGTGTTGCCGCTCTTGGTGGCGATGATGATGGGCCGGTGAACCTCTTCGATCTCGCCGCTCAGCAAGGTCGTGGATCTGGTAGTGCGCGTAGCACCGCTGGTGACTCGGTAGCGGCAGCTGCCGCCGCCGCCGCGGCTGCCGGCCAACAACAAGGACTGGGGAATCTCGACTTCCTGCGCCACAATGCTCAGTTCCAGCAGCTCCGCCAAGTGGTTCAGCAACAGCCGCAAATGCTGGAGCCTATCCTTCAGCAGCTCGGTGCTGGGAACCCACAGCTTGCTCAACTTATTGCGCAGCATCCTGATCAGTTCCTCAGCCTTCTCAGCGAGACGGGTGGAGACGACGATGCGCCTCTCCCACCAGGAGCCCACCAGATCTCGGTCACGGAAGAGGAACGTGATGCCATCGAGCGTCTGGTTCGCTTGGGATTCACTCAAGACCAGGCTGTCCAGGCGTACTTTGCCTGCGACAAGAATGAAGAGTTGGCGGCAAATTTCCTCTTCGACCAGCCGGATGAGGACGATGGCGGAAACTCCCAGTAAACGCAACATCCATTCTTTTTTATCTGCGCTATTTCAATTTTGTGGCGCAATAAATATCTGTGACGAGGGTTCGCGAAGGTTGCTTGTTACTCCTCTGGTTTTAGCGCTAGGGTGGTCGTAAGATTTCGAGATCAGGATTGTCACGCTGAACTTAGAGCTGGAGCCTCTCTACAATGGCAAGTTGGTCTTTACACATTTGCCAAGGCAAACAACAATGAAAACTGAAGTGGAAGAGCGGAGAGGAAGGGAAGCGAACGTGATACGGGATGGCTAGCGATGGGATATCAAGTTTACCCACTTTGACTTCCATTTTGCACATAGTTTTGTGTGCCCAGCGAATGGCAACTACGCTTTCGAGTGACCGGAGTCATTATCAACAAATATCATCCATCGCCGTCATCATCTTCATCATCCTTGAACTACCATAAGTCGATTCGTCTTGAGCAAGAAGAAGAGGGATGAATGAATGAGGGACACTAGTGAGGGCTGGGTTGGTTGTTTGGTTGGTTGGATGGATGGATTGTGAATGGAGTTGTGAGTGTCAAGGGGCTGGCTGGGGGGTTGGGTCGGTGGGAGGGGGAGGAGGACAAAAGTTGTGCTCGCTCTTCTTATAACATATCCCCTTACGAATTCACTGACTGGCGTGGGGTTTGTTCCGCCCTTGTTCACACATGAAATCACATCACACACACACACAAATACAAATACCAACACACACACAGACGCATACGAACGATAATCCATTTTTATTTTCAACACAATACTATCTATCTATCCATCTATCCAATACCCCATGAACATTCTCTTCTGAGTGGCTCTCGAGACCTCGCTTGCTTAATAAATGGACCGACACATTGAATGAATGACTGAATGAATGAATGAATGGAATGGAATTCACTGATTGGTTGACTTTGAAAAGCTTTTGTGTTTTACGAGAAACCTGAAAGATGAAGAAAGGTGTGGAGGTAAGGTCAACTACATATATGTAACTAGGTATCCAAGTAGGTAGGTAGATATGGCATCATGACGTAAGGATATCCGGATGTGTTTCAATACTAGATGCATGAATGACACTTGATTCATTCTACCCATGCCGGGCCAGGTAGGTATGTAAGTAGGTAGGTAGGAAACTCAAAAGAAAGACTCAATTCATCGAACCGTTAAGGCTTTTTGTTTTGGGTTGTTGTTGTTGTTGTTGTTGTTGTTGTTATTAGGACGCGTCAGTGAAGAGTCGGCGGGCCTGGTACGTCGGTATATATACTAACCACCTGGGTACCTACCTACATGTGCGGGAGGCACCCCTTTTCATTAACATCAATATGACATGATGTTATGTTCCCAAGACATATGGATGACATAATGATATCGCAATGTTTCCGCGAGGGGTAAGAACGACCAGCGGAAGAAATCGAGGGGAGTTATGTAAGTACGTCATTTACGGGGTGAGTGCCTCTTCCCCATATGTATAATAATATAGATAGCCATTGTATCTAGCAGTTGATGGAACTCGTTCTCTCGTCTTCTCTCCTCTTCTCGCTCTCCCTCCGCCTTCCCCCTCCTCCTTTTTTGACTTTTAAAAAATTCCCGAGACGATAGGGTATCATTGTACCGGAAACCTGTAGACCCAACATATAATAATAATAATAGAACAAATAAACCACCAAAACCCCCCATCAAACCAACCCAGATGCTATCCTTTTCAGAGAATTCAGGAAAAATGAAGAAGGAAACTCTTCAAAGGCCGACCTCGACTCGGGCCTTTTTGCGTCCTCGTCTACCCTTCTTCGCGCCTGTGTTGGCCTCAGGATCGGCATCTGGGGCGCCAAAGAGAGCCTCCTTCTTTTTGCGAAGCTCCTCGGCCTTTTCGTCGGCGATGGCCTTCTGGCGGGCCTCAAATTCCTCCTCGGCCTTCTTTTGCTCGGCGTAGATGGCTTCGGCCGTCTGATACTCCTGGCCCGTCTGGCGCTGATACTCGTCGATATTGATGGCCACCGTCTTCTTGCCAACTAGTGCCTCGGTGATGCGCTGTGGGTTTGCCCGCTCCTCGCGGTTGAATTTGAGTTTGATGTGCTTGCGCGTCTTGTCGGGGAACATGCGACTGATGGTGTCGAAGTCGGTGCCAAACATGCCCAGCGCCGTGTAGAACTTCTCCGTCTCCTCGTCCGGCCATTGCTTGGCTTTCATCTTGCGCCGGAGGTACGTGGCCGACGTCGTGTGGTGCGTGAACTCGTTTTCCTCAAACTCCTCCAGCTCGCCGGCTGCTTCGGCGGCGCGCGCGTGGCGATCAACCTGCAGAGACCGAGAGTCGACAACGATCACTCCGTCCACAATCTGGTATGTCTCACCAGCGGGTGCCAGTGCGCCCGCGCGGTCTGAGGGTGGTTCTTCTGCTGCGGCATTGGCGGCGTTTTCGGTTGCAGGAGTGCTCGCCGGGTTGCCATCCGGGCCTGGGGTGGACGCGCTTCCAGCCGCTTCGCCTTCGCCACCATTTGCGGTGCTATTCTTCCGTTGTCTCCTTCTCTCGTACTCCTTCTGGCGCTTTGCCCTTTCCCGCTCCATAAGCTCGTCGTGGAGGCTGAATTTTTTACCAACGTGCATGTCTTTAATCAGGTCGGCCATTTTGACCTGTGTGGTATCAATCTCAACCGCCTCGGCATCTTCGGGCGTGGCTTCGCGCAGTCTAGCTTTCTTGGCCTGGGCTTCGTTTTCTCCTCCGTCCTCGTCAAGTCCCTCTGCTGCCGCAGATTTGCGCTTTCGTGTCCGACTTGGCTTGGGAGCAGCCTGCCCGTCTGGGGCACTTGATTCGCCTTCTTCATTCTGAATAGAGGCGGCCTTTTTTGCTCGAGGCCGCTTCTTAGGAGCGGCGACACCATCCGCCGGGCTTGGTCCTTCCCCTGTCGTGGCATCTGCTTTGCGCTTCCGGCCTCGCTTTGCTGCTGGAGTGACTGTCGGCGCTGCAACTTCGACGGTAGGTCGGGGCTGGCCATTCGTAGCCTCATCAACGGGCGGGGTCACTGCTGGAGGCGCAGTTTGCGCTGCAGCTTTAACAGTGGGCTCGGGCTCGGGCTCGACATTTGCAGTTTTCTCAATGGGCGGGGTCGCTGCTTGTGCGGACCGGCTCTGTATGCTAGCTATTCGCGCAGGCTGAATGCTCGGGCTCAGGTCGGGAGTCGAAGTAACGTCATGAGAAGTAGCTGTTGGTGGGGCTTTTGAGACAAGGTTTGAAGTTGAACCGACATCCGGAATCGACGCTTCTGATGGAGAAATGACCTGTGTACGCGGAGGCTCGTGAGCAGGTGGTTCCGCCTCGGATCTAGGTGCCAGCACGGCTGCCGGTAATGCTGTTCCTCGGTTACTGGAGTCAACCACTGCTGGGGCGGCCGAGCTCGTGGAACCCTCGTCTGCCGGCAGTCCTGGAGCGGTGGCAGCTTTCTCAGCACGCTCCTGTACCGGGGCGGTTTCTTTCGTATTTGGCGCGGACTTGTCGGGCGGTTGGGAAGTTGAAAGCTTTTCCGGTGCGGGTGCTGAGGGCACAGGTGTGCCCGATAGTGGTTGTGAAGTCGAAGAAGGCTTGTCGACGGCATCCTGGGATGTGGCGGGAACGGGTGTGGGTGCGGACGCGGAAGCAGCAGGAGCATTCCGACGAGGAACAGCTTTGGCCTTGGGCTTGAAGGCCGTCTTCTTCTGAACCAACATGGTTGCGAACAGCTGCGGGTGGCAGCGCTAGGTGTGGGAAAGAGGGAGGTGATGATGGCTGTAGCTAGGTAATTAGAGGTCACTGCCCCGCAATCGCCCGCCTTCTCGAGCCAAACTTGCGACTGGAAATGCCGACGCGCATCGCCTCCTCGAAAATTATGCGCTGGATGGAGGGGGAAACAACTGTCTCCCCTTTCTTATTGTCGTCCTTCTTTGAGCGGTAAAGTGGCCTCGGGGTTTGTGGCGACTGGGCAGGACAAGCAAGTTGTTCGAGGGGTGACTGAGACTGAATGAATGAATTGGGTGAGTTTGCTTGAGCGGTACAGGGCTGTTTGGGGAAACACAAAAAAGAAAGCGGGCCCACCCCTCTCCCCCCCCAGCACCCCTTTAGAAGCACGGCCCCACGAGCCACGGGCGCCATTACCAAGACAAATCTCACCAAGGCCCGCCACTAGTGTCGAAAGAACTAGCGCGGCCTTGAGATCGTGTCGAACCCGGGCTGTTCCAACTTCTCTCCGCAATTCTTTCCAATCCGCCCGCGCCCTTCACTTTGCCCGTTATCTCAACCCCCAGGACTGTCGCCCACGCCCCAGCACGAACCGACACGTCTTCTTTCGCGATCCGGACCTTTTTTCTGCATTACGTTTCCTTTGTTTCCGCACTCTCGCTCGCGCGCTGTCGCCTTTTCTGATGCCGATTGCCACTTCTCCTTCCGTGTTGCATCCTGCCACCTTCGCGAAGATGGAGGATAGGAAGAGACCGGCCACCGGCGCAGTCGACGACTGCGCGCCGCCCAGCAAGCGCCAGGCCGTCAACGGCAGCGGCAAGTCCAAGGACGACTCTGGCGACATGAAAGAGGAGGCCTGGATTGAGGTAAGTGCTACACAGCATCCTGCTACGGCCCCTGCCCTGCCCTGCCCTCCCCTTCTTGTCCATCCCATCATCGGCCATCGGCCACGTGCCTCGATACCGCCTTGTCTGGTTCGCAGTCGCGTCGTCCTATGCCCTCTGCCTCACGCGTGGCAGCCGACATTAGCACCATGTTTTTGCAGGAGCACTCACTCTCCTTGACGGTTGCTAATGCGCGGCTCGCTGGGAACAGCATGGTCGACTCCTCCCAGGCTTCCCTCTCTTTTCAATGCACTCCTACTACTCAAAGCACCTCGCTACCATCTTCGCTACCTTGTACACATCACCCAAGCACGCGTTTCTGAGGCATACATGTGACTGACTGGGGCGCGCATAGGATTTCCAAAAGGGTGCTATATATCGTCAGATGCTCGAGTACAAACGGGAAAAGGCAACCCTAGAGAATCGCCTCCAAGAATTAGAGAAGAAGTCGGTTTACCATGACGATCATATACGGATAGCAGATGCTTGGCTACTTCAGGTATGGCCGCAACTTTCTCATCTAGCGCACTTCTCCCGCAGAATGCTGACACGGCCTAGTTGGTGGAGGAAATCGAGTTGGCTGTCGAAGGGACGGTGTCGTCTCGTGGCTCTTTAGGTATGCCACTTCTTTACATATCCTATCATTCTCGCGCTGATGCAACTAGATACAACACCAATATCTGCCCTGTCTTTCAAGGACAGCAAAGACTTCCAGCGGCATCTTGGCGACAAGAGCAAAACCATCAAATCGAAAACCGACTCCCTGTTTAAGCGGCTGAGTAGCGCGCGGGGCGACATTAAGCCTGAAACAGCGCAACTGGAAGCCCAAGTCAAGTCGCTCCTAGCGAATCAGAAGGACCTTGCTGTCAAGATCGAGCGCCTTGAGACAGAAAACGCTTCCCTTTCTGAGCAGTACGACACAGCCACGTTAAAAGCCATAAAGGCTGAGCGGAAATTGGATCGAGTTCGCAGTCTCCAGGTCCAGAAGTTGGAGCAGCAGGCGCTCGCGAACGCGACCACGCGACCATCCTCTCACGATGACAATGGCTCCGGCACCACCATGACGAATGGCGACAGCGACGAGCTCAAGCTCCAGTACCAAGAGGCCGTAGCTGTTGTAGCTAAGCAGAAGGAGCAGATTCAGTCAGCGCTGTCCGAACTTAAGAGCCTGCAAGAGGAAAACGCCACATTCAAAGCCAAGAGAGATGTTATCACCGACGAAGACTATGCGAGAACCGAGGTCTTCAAGCAGTTCAAGGGCCAGAACGAAGATCTCATTAAGCGCATCAATCACCTCCAGGCGACGAACAAGCAGCTCCTCGAGGAGGCAGAGAAGTGCAAGGCAGAGCGAACTGCTGTACAGGTCCAACTCAAACACGAGGCGGATTCTCTGACACTTGATTTGGAAGATCAGATACAGCAGAAAGATCAGGATCTCACCCGCATTCGATCAGCGCGAGATGAGCTCTTGGCGGAACTTCAAATGCGGAGGGCAAGCCAGGAGCAG
This sequence comes from Podospora didyma, assembly GCA_033439775.1. Classification (NCBI taxonomy): domain Eukaryota; kingdom Fungi; phylum Ascomycota; class Sordariomycetes; order Sordariales; family Podosporaceae; genus Podospora; species Podospora didyma. Next base: position 1,918,654 of record JAULSW010000007.1, read on the forward strand.
GAAAAGACAGCGTCTTCCCACCTGCACGAGCTTATCGAGGCCAAGCAGGATCGAATCGAGCAGCTGGAATCCGAGCTTGAGCGACTTAGACCGAGCGAGGATGTGGCTATATCTGATTCCCGACCCGACCTCGAGGCTCTTTCGCTGGACGAGCTGAGGAGCAAGTATACGAAACTAGAGAAAGACTTCCAAGAGATTAATAAAGAGCTGCCGCTCCTGGAGCGGTCGTATAAAAAGTCTCAAGGGCTAGCACACAAGAAAGTCATGGATTTCTCTGCTCTGGAGGAGCGAATTGCCGTTCTCACTGCTGAGAAGGGCAAGGCGGATCAAAAGTACTTTGCTGCTCGGAAGGACATGGACATCCGGGCTGCCGAAATTCGAACGCTCCGGGCGCAGAACGGGAAGAGTTCTGAAATTATTTCGCAGTTGAAAGACGTCGAAACACAGAACCGGGCTTTGATCAGCAGCCTCGAGAAGCAGATTGCAGACCTGAAGCAGTCTAACTCGTCCATCCTAGCCGAAAACAAGAAGCTGGAGTCGATCAGCGCTGAAGTGACACGAAGAGCCGACTCCGTGAAGGCTCAAATCTCGGATCTCACAAGCCTCGTAAAGTCCAAGGACGCAGCAAATGCCTCCCTCAAGGAACAGCTCATGAACCACGAAACCGAGTTGGAGAAAGTCAAAGTGCGCCTGCGGGAGGCAACCAAGGATTGCGACAAGTGGAGGCACAAGTGCCAAAGCAACTCGACGGAAGAAGAGGAGATGCTCAGGGTAAGCTCGCGGCTCGTGTTCATGGCTGGAGTTGCGCTTGTGCTAACCGCGTGCTAGAATCTGGTGCTTTGCGTCTGCAAGTCCAACTTTAAGAATACCATCTTGAAGGGCTGTGGTCACGTCTTCTGCAACGTGTGCGTAGAGAGTCGACTGACCAACCGAATGAGGAAGTGCCCGACATGCAACAAAGCTTTCGACCGCTCCGACGCCATGTCTGTCCATCTCTAAACAACGACACACTTGGAGCTGGTTGAGAACCAGGCCACGCAAAATTCCTGATGCGAAAGGCATGAGATTACATCGGGATTACGTCCAGAACCGAGACGCGCAGGCTCCATGTTCCGGCCACCCCCCCTGAAGCGATCTATGAGCATAATGACTGGACAACCCCACCACCTTCCAGTCCATTTATTGGATTTTTCCTGACAAATGTACTTTTACTCTTGTGAGACTAGTTTTCTGGCGGGGTTGTTGCCTGTCGGGCCCCGAAGCTCGTGGCAACCAAGGACATCATCTTGCATTGCGCACACTTGCTATTTTCACGTATGATGGATGTGATAGAACAGGATAGAGCTGGCAACCTCGTTCCCTGAGGAACATTGTACAATACCGACCCTATTGATTCCCTCTTCTTTTATGCATATAAAACTCCATTTGTCCAAATTGTGCCGAATCTTGTCGTCAGCTGGCTTCATTGCCTGGACAGTATTTGGTTAACAGACACAGCTTGAAATTAGTCAAGGAAGTACCAAGGAAACAAAGTTTATGAACCGTCTTCCAAAACTATTGTAGATAACTTATGGCATTCGGGGGTTTTGATTTTCACCTGGTAAGTTGAGTTAGGTCCGTCACTCTCTCTCTTTCTCTCTCTCTCTCTCTCAGCGTCGAGAAGTAGACCCGAAACCGGTGCTCTCGTGCTGTGATCCCGAGCTGGAACTCGATCCACCACTCCTCCGACCCGATCCCCAGGTACTCCCATAGTTCCCCGTGTCACCGCCCCAAGCCCCGCCGCCGCCGTAGTTCGCGTTGTTGTTGTTGCTCTGCCTTCCACCGCCGCCACGGTTCCCGGCCAAGTACCCCGCCGCCGCACCGCCTGCAAGACCGCTCCAGAACCCAGGCCGCCACCCCTGCTCTCCTCCTCCTGCTGCAGCCGAGGAGGAAGAGGGTTTGGTACCGGGATAAGGCGGCGGCGGGTCATCAAACGGTCCTCCTCCTCCGGGGTTCCAACCCCCACCTCCACCACCGCCCCAACCATTCCCAGGCGGGCGTCGTCTCGGCCCTCCGGCGGGAGGCTGTCGGCGATTATTCTCCGCGGCTTGCGTGCACCCGCTGTAGATGATCCACCCGAGCACGCACACGAATATCACCATGAAGATATACCCTGCCCAGTCGTCCCTACTAGTTGAAGAACCACCAGGCAAATCAGGATGTCGCCGCTCCCCTTCGTCCGTCAGCACAAGCCGGTACTCGACCCCGCAGCTGCCCTTGAGCACGTACGGGTCGTCGGACGACGCGTATCCTTCGCAGATGACATCCGTGCTGCCGAGTTTGAGGGTCGAGGGTAAGTTGGCCGTGCACGCCCATTGGATGTCCTCCGAGCTGTACCCGCTGCCCTGGTTCACGCAGCGCATCGTGTCGATCTCGTGCAGGGCGCAGAGAGCGCGACCGGAAACGCATTTCAGCTGCGGGATCGAGGGGACGCGCCGGTGGGAGGTTTGTTGGTTTGCGCGGAGGGTTAAGGATTGGACCTAAGAGAAGAAAAGGGTTGGATAAAGGTAGGTAGGTATTTTGGTTATGAGGAAAAAGGGGTGGGGAGGGACAGGGACAGGACGTACGTCAGAGAGGAGGATCGCGTTCTTAGGTACCGCGGCGCTGGCCGTCGTGGGAAGAAGTATTGTCGTGAGAGAGAGGGAAAGCGCCAGCGCCCCCGCCAGCGCTGATGCTGGATTCCCTAGGTTGCGCATTATATAAATATATATGTTTTCGTTGGTTGTGTGTGTAGTGAGTTGCTTGCTTAATGCGTAGTGCAAAAACGCAGCAGCGCGCGTGTGTGCGGTCGGTCTGTCACCGATAAAAAGATGTGATTTGTTTAAGTGGGGGAAGGGGGGCGTTGTGTAGGTAGGTAGGGGAGAGATGATGCGCCCGCACTAATAAGTAGCGGGTCGATTTTATGGGTTTATATGAGGTAAATGTTTCTCGTCGGGAGCTGTCAGTCATCGTGGAGTCCGAATGATGAGGTGTGTCATTCAGGCGCTAAGCCCCCAAAAGCTGAACAAAAAGACAGGAAGAGACAAAAGGGAGGGAGGGATGGATGGCCGCGTAATTTAGATATGTCACCACAGTCAGGCGGTGCTGAAGGAAAAAAAAACATCATGTCAGGCCATGTTCAAAACCCCGCCTACTGCTGGACTACTATTCGTACAAAAAGAGTCTAGAGGACAGATTGCAAGTTCTCAAGATTTCTGCACATTCAACTCTTCTTTCTTCCTGCCAGTCTTCGAGGTTGAAGGCGAGGCTGAATCCCGTGCTCATGCTCCCAGCAAATCGTTTGCCCCGTGAGGGGCCTTAATAAGGTGCCCTTAGAGCCAATCAAATGCTTTCAAGACAGGGAAGGGGCACGGAATGGTAATCGGGCGGTGGCAACTTGAAAGTTTCAGGCCATTTAACGCATTTTGCTGGACACGTCTGAAGGTCCGGCCGGGCGATTCCACCAATAAGGTTAAAAACATACAAGCCTTAATGTGGAATTATGGTTCATTTCTCCACCTTCAAGGCGCCCCACGAGGCCGAGGCTGCCCTGTGTACGCTTAAACCATGATCGACACCTCTAAATCAACATGTCAGGAAAAGGGGGAGGAGATTAACCCCCCCAAAAAGTGAAATACAGCATACATCGCGGACGTGACATTTGCTGAAAGGGCAAAATAGCCTGCGTAGCGATGCCTCTATATATCAGAATGAATAAGAAGATTCGTTGAATGTGGCCCAGCGATGAATTAAATATTAAATGTACATACAAAAGAAAGAGGGTACCCCGTTTATACCCCAGCTATTTTCCTTGCGAAAATGTATCTTAGCGATGATGATATCCAAATGTCAGATTATCCTCCAATAAACGCCATTCCTATGCCAAGGATATTTATGACAAACAAAACCAATAATACAACGTCTCCCGCTTTAAAGGGATAATCAAGCCTCGTCTCTGCAGACTATTTATTCTTCTCCAGACTCTGGAGATTTACCAACTCCGCATAACGCCCGTTCTTCCGCATGAGTTCTGGATGTGTGCCACTCTCAACAATACGGCCCTGGTCAAACACGTAGATGACGTCGGCCTTCTGGATCGTGCTGAGACGATGGGCAACAGCGATGGTCGTCCGACCCTTCGCTGCCTTATCCAGCGCCGCCTGCACAACGTGTTCGCTCTCCGAATCCAGGGCACTGGTGGCCTCGTCGAGGAGAAGGATCTTGGGGTCACGTACCAGCGCTCGCGCAATAGCGATACGCTGCTTCTGGCCACCGCTCAACAACGCGCCCTTGGAACCCACAACAGTGTTGAAACCGTCCGGCATCGAAAGAATAAAGTCGTAGATGTTGGCTTCTTTGCATGCAAACTCGATCTGGTCGTCTGAGACCTCATGAGGCGCACCGAGCAGAATGTTTTCGCGGATCGTACCCTGGTACAAGGTTGGCTCTTGAGACACCAAAGCAATGTACCTGCGGTAGTCGTTGATGTTGAGGCTGCTAATTTCCTTGCCATCGACATAAATGCCCCCGGCCAGCGGGTCATAGAAACGCTCCAAAAGGGCGATGGTAGTCGACTTTCCGCACCCCGATGCGCCCACGAGGGCGACGTACTGGCCAGGTTGGATACTGAGGTTGAGCCCTCGCAGAACAGGCTGCTCAGGACGTGTCGGATACCGGAAGTGTACATCCCGAAACTCGATGCTGCCGTCAATTGCCTTGACCTTGGACCCGTCGGTCGACCAGGTGTCAATGAGTGGCTTTCGGTCGAATAGTGTCTTGAGTTCGCGAGAAGACTCGGCAGCTTTGCCCATGTCAGGTGCGAAGCTGAACACAGAGCCAGCAGACTGCGCGCCAAAGATGACCGTCGAGAAAACAATAAAGAACTGGAACATGTCGTACTCGTACTTGGCAATCAGCGTTCCGCCGTACCAGAAGCCAAGAGCGAAGGCTAGGAACATTAATGACTGAGCGGCGGCGTAAAGCAGACTTGACTTCGACACAGAAATGAGACTAGACCGCTGCTGAATGGCAAGTGATTCTCTGTACTGCTGCAGTACATCCACCTCCCGTGTCAGTGAAGCGACGGTACGAATACCAGTAATGGCTTCTGACGCGTAGCTTGCCGAGCCAGAATACGCGCGCTTCGACCGTCGTTGATAATGCGCAAGCATCCAGAACCGGAAGAATCCGCAGCCGATAACGACGGGCATGGTGGAAATGCAAACAAGCGCCAGCTTCCAGCCAAAAACAAGAGAGACTGTGCAGGCCGAGATCAGCGTGGTAAAGACCATGATCAAAGTTCCGAGAGTGACGCCGCTGAGGCCGGCCACATGAGTCGTTTCGGTGCTGAGGAATGATGTCAGTGCGCCAGCCGAATTCTCGTCAAGGTCAAAAAACTCGACGTCCTGTCGCAGCATGGTCCGGAACGACCTGTCCCGGACGCGATGAATAAGTCGCTCGCTGCACTTCGCAAACAGTATGCCCTGCGTGGCAAACGAGATGAACTGCACAAAGGCCAGCATCAAGTACATGAGGCACCAGAAAGAAGCATCCGACTGGATTTGGGGGATGGTCTCCGGAGTGATAGGGACAGAACTACATCGACTTATTAGCTTTCTGCCGCCGTAGCCCGGCAAGAGGACAATGACTTACAGTGCGCCGATCAGTTTGGCAAAGAACACAGCTTGGGTCGGGTTTCCGAGGCCACCAATGGCGGAGAAAAACATGCCACCAATCATCAATTTCCACTCTGCCTTATTGAAACTGGCAATCAACCTTATAAGTGTCCACAGGGAATATTTGATAGGCTTTTCTGTCTTTCGGTTGGCAAGAGCCATAGAGCTAGCACTCTTTTGCGTTGTAGTGCGGTTGAGCTTGGCTGCAATATCGTCCTCAGGGTCCTCGATATAGCCGCCCTTGCTATCAGATTGCTTATTCTGAGTCGAGGCCTTGCGGATAAGGATTTTCTCCGTCTCTTGGTCAAGAGCTTCTTCCTCCTCGGCAGTGAGCGCGTTCACAGCGGCAATAGCCTGGGCTGTGACGAGGTTATAATACGCGCCGCGTTTTTCGAGGAGATCATCATGGGTGCCCTGCTCTACGATGCGCCCCTGGGACATAACGACGATGTTATGGGCATCCCGGATGGTCGACAATCTGTGGGCGATGGTGATGGTAGTTCGACCTTCAGAAGCAACATCCAAGGCCGCCTGCACTACACCCTCTGATTTGGTGTCAAGGGCGCTGGTTGCCTCGTCCAGAAGGAGGATTTTGGGATCCGAGACGATGGCACGGGCGATGGCAATACGTTGCTTTTGACCACCACTGAGCAGGAAGCCGCGCTCTCCCACGTTGGTCTGGTACCCTTCGGGGAGGGAAACGACAAAGTCATGCGCGTTGGCCTTCTTAGCAGCATCTTCAATCAGCTCTTGTTGCTTTTCGGGGCTTTCATGCTCCCACTTGGTGCCGATTAACCCGTGACGGATGTTCTCGAAGATGGTTGTACCAAAGAGCGTCGGTTCTTGCGAGACCAAGGATATCTGCTGGCGCAACCAGCGGAGGTTCAGTGCCGAGATGTCCACGTCATCCAGGAATATTGAGCCTTCAATGGGCGAGTAGAACCTCTCAACCAGGCCAACAATCGTAGACTTGCCACTGCCCGATGCGCCAACGAGCGCTGTGGTCTTGCCGGCCGGAATTTCCAGACTAACATCGTCCATGACGACGACTTCAGGGCGTGACGGGTAAATGTGCTTGATATGCTCCAGGCGGATTGTTCCACGGACCTGCTCCAGCTTGATTCCCTCCTCGCTGGATGGATCAATTGGGGACATGCGATCGATGGTGCTGTAGATCTTGGCTGCCGCGCCGAGGGCAGTCGTGAAAGCTTGGATGTTCGGAGCCACATTTCCAAGATTGAAAGCTCCAATCATCACGCTCATCATGACGGTCAGGATTTTGCTCAAAGGGACGGCTCCGTCGACGAGGAACCGAGATCCCATCCAGAAAGCCAGGCCGTAATTGAGGTAGAGAATCATCATCATGCTGGCCACCATGATGGCAACAGCGCTCTTCACCTTGAAGCCGAACAGCTCGGCTCGAACCAGATGGGTGTCATACTGCTTAGCCAGGCGGTCCTGGGTGCCGAAAGCAACGGCGTTGCGAACGCTGCTGATAACCTCCTCGGCGACGGAACCGCCCTCGGCGTAGGCGCTGATGTTCTGTTTGGAGTACTTCACAATGAACCTCGATGCACTGCCCATGGACAGGAGCAGGGCAACCACGGTGCTCAGCAGGATGAGGGTGAGCTTCCAGTAGCTGACGAAACTGATGACGAAGGCGGCAACAAAGGTAGCCACAGCCGCGAGGGTCAGGCTGACCTTCTCAGAGATGCCGTCCTGGATCATGTTTGTATCGGCCGTGATGCGGGTAGTCACCTCACCAGCGCCGAGCTTGTCGAAGAAGCCCATGTTTTGCTTCATACAGCTTTCGAGGTAGTGCTCGCGGATCTTGGCGCTGACATGTTCGCCAGTGTAGATCCATCCAACCGTCGCAACGTACGTGGTGATAAACTCGCCAATGGCCAGATACACAAAGTAGAGAACCAAGCGCGCCAGCTCGTCAGTGAATTCATCGTAGGTCATTTTGAAACTGAAGTAGTCCTGGAATGTGCCTTGGAGGTTACCGAATACGACTGTCATCAGCGGCAGCGCAGCACCAGACGCGATAGCAGCCACAGCAGACACGGCCATGATGATCAAGTCGTTGCGCGAGGCATAGCGATAGAGCGTCGCGATGCCGACCTTGGCGTTTGGAGTGAAGACCTGGTCCTTGAGGAGCTTGGCTTCCCTCTCGGGGAGATGTTTGAAGGCCTCATCTTCGGACAGGGCCTGTTTTGGCACCACGACTCTTGTGTCGGCCTTCTCCAGATCGACAGGGGACTTTTGCTGCTTTTGTGTAGCCAACGGGCCATCTTCGGTGGCAGAGTCGCCATGGCTTGAGGCTGCGGCAGACGGTGCAGCAACAGCAGCCTCGCGCGTCTTCTCCGAAACGCTGCCAGCCATGGCAGAGAACGGAGGCGTTAGTGGCTGGCTTGGCGATATTTGTATCCCTTTTCCTTGTTGCCTTGTCGCAACCCGGAGGGAGCCGCTTGCTTAGTGTATTTTTTTTATATCAGTTGGCTTGGCAATTATATGGTGTTTGTTCCAGAAGGGAAGGGGGGGTTGATGACAATGAGGGGTGGTGCGGTGGGTGAACGCGTCGGCTGACCAAAGTCGGAAGAAAAATGGGCAGTCAGAGACGGGAAGAAAAATATTATGGAACAAGACAGGCGTCAACAAGTGAACAAGCCGCGACAGGAAAGAGACATGAAGCGAGGCGGCGTGACAAGGCGAGGCGAAAAGAAAGCCAAGACAGGCACGGCACGAAGGGAACAGAAGAGGCAGTTGCGTCAGGCCATGAGGTGTTTTGATAGTCCAAGAGACAAGTTTCCAGGCATGGAAACGGGAACTAGCTTAGTCTAAGTAGCTCGGTCGGTGGTCGGCAGCAAGCCCAGATGCCGTAACCCGCTTACTCACTAGCCTGGAGGGCGTATTCCCGCGCGGACTCGATAAAATACCGATGCGCCGTGGAAGTCTGGTGCAGTCCTACTGTCCCTACTCAAGCGGAAGGAGCCTGGGGTACGTTGCCACCACAAACGGCGAAAAGAGATGAATTGGAACTTTGCGGACCCACTTGGAAACCAAGAAAGAAAAACCGTAAAAAGGAGAGCTATCCCCGATCGACATGGCTGCAGGGACTAGTGGAAATCCACTGGTTCAAAATCCACTGGGGGCCAGGCCACAATCATTAACGGCATTTGTGAAGCCAACGCTAACAAGATCCTAGGCACACTACTACCGTATTACTCACACGGCAACAGATGTGGATTGGTTGTCACGGCAGCTTCACCGACGCAGAAGTGGCATTCCCCGAATTGAGAGACAGAGGGAATTCCGCCCGCGTCCACTCGCATCATGATGTTTCAACTCGTATCAGTCTCTGGGGCAGCCTGGTGTTTTGTGTAACACCGGAGCAATGAGTCAAACGGCGCAGCATTGAGCATCGGGGAACGGAGGCTTACATCGGTCCGAAGGTTCGGGGGGCAGTTGGTGTTATTGGAGGACGAAAGGGGAAGGACGAACATGATTTGTGCCTGCCTACGCCGGACACTCTTCCTTTTGTACGACGCAAGGGAAACATCTGGAAAGCGACGGAAACGAATCCGAGAGGGAAACAAGGGGGAGAGCGTAGTTGCCCCCGAGGTACCGAACAAAATAAAAATGGGGGGTACTGCAAGACCAAACCACGTTTGCGGCAGACAACCCAGCCCTGTAAATGTCTGCAACAAGACCCATTTGCTCTGATTAGCACAGCGCTCGGGGCCGTGGTTGCGGGATCCGGTAAAAGTCGGTCGTAAACGATGTGCACTACAGTTTATCTGCGTGTCCATCCGCACCGTATCCCTTTCCTTCCCTCCGCGGGCACCCATCACGCCCCCTTGATTCGATGGTGGATGGCCAAGAGATCAGCCTGAGGTCAAGCGTCTTGGATGGATGCGGCTCAGTCTGAGTCAATTCCAACTCCCATTGTTTGTTTATACGCGGATTTAGGACTTAAAACGTACCTAAATACGTCAGCCCGGACCATCTGATCGATCCTCCTTTCTTTTCCATCCCATGGCAAGACAAATGTTCATTTTCTTCAGCAAATGATGAAAATTAACACTGCATGCAGTTGAGCTGCATTTGCACTTCCTCCACTAAAAATAGAAGAAGAGTGTACACGTGTAGCACAAGACTCAGCCCTGTGCAGCGTATTCCGTATTCATGTCGAGTTCGGTCGCATATCGCGCTGCGCTGATGTAAAAAATCAGGACACACATACACCCCCGGATCCGACCGTCCGTCCATCCGCCATCGTGCGCATGCCCTGTGCAGCCTCCTGCATGCTGCACATGCGTGGATTTTCGGCCGTTCAGTTTCTGGGGACCGTTCGGGGCTTGAAGGTTCCCAATAGCCGGAGTCGCACCGAGACCTTCTCTGTATGAAGTGTACCTACCTACCAGAAGGTTGAAAGAATTTCTGCCATTGCACATAGGGCGCCATCAAAACAACATTCGAGAATACTTGCACTTTACACCAATATGCCTGCTGAGACGGCGGGTTTGGTGTGTGATTCACAAACTGCCCGGAACCTTGATTATAATTAATGACCCTAAGCCACCTAGCCACCAAGCCTGACGACGCAATGTTCAACGGGAAGTTTGTCCTGCTTAGTGTCAGGGCGATGCATTCAAACAAGCAAGGGTACGCAACGGTGGGGCGGCCTTGAACCTGTCCATGCTTAAACTGGAAACCGGGCGAATTGACGTCTTCAATTATAAGTGTACGACCCTAACCCTTGATTGAGTGCCCATACGTACGGAGCAGCCAAGTCTATCAGGGCGGGGTGTTTGGAGATAAGAGAGGGAGAGGGCGGTGGGGATGCTACACCGCCCAAAAATTCCCACGGCAGAAAGCAGAGAAAAAAAAAGGGCGCCCAAAGTTACGGTAGACAATTGGGGGTGTGTGGTGCGTGGTCGTCGACGCCGCCAGTACCAGAACCACCACATTATCACCACACCGTACCTCAACAAGCCAGCCAGCAATTCACACCCCCTCAAGCCCCCCCGATCTCGACGGCTCAATATCAAACAAACTAACGAAAAACCACCACCACCCACCCACACACATACACACACACACAACCGCCCACAATGCCCAAATCCAAAAGAAGCAAGGTCTTCAACCTGACCCAGGTAGCCAAGAAGACGCGCGAGCAAAAGGAGCAGCTGTTCACCAACATACGCGCCTGCGTGCCCGAGTACCAGCACTGCTTCGTGTTCGACATTGACAACATGCGGAACCACTATCTCAAGACTGTGCGACACGAGCTGAGCGACTGCCGGTAAGTGCCCCCCCTCCCCCCCCCCCCCGGTCCCTCTCTCTCGCCCTCTCCCTCTCCCAAAATACATATCCACAGTTATATATATATATATTCTTCTGGAAAAAAATTACTAACAACCTATCTCCTTCACCCCCAAAAGCCTCTTCTTCGGCAAAACCAAACTCACCGCTCGCGCGCTGGGCACCACGCCGGAAGACGCCCAAGCCGACGGGATCGACAAGCTGACGTCGTACCTGTCAGGAACCGTAGGGCTCCTATTCACGAACCGCCCGCCGGCCGACATCCGGTCGTACTTCTCGTCGCTCTCGCAGGTCGATTTCGCGCGGGCCGGAACCGTCGCGACGCGCGACTTCGTCATCCAGCCGGGAGTCCTGTACTCGACGGGCGGCGAGGTGGCCGAGGAGAACGACGTGCCCATGGTGCACTCGCTCGAGCCCGAGCTCCGGAGGCTGGGCATGCCGACGCGCATGGTGCGCGGCAAGGTCGTCCTCGGCGGTGACGAAACCGGCCAGGGCTCGGAGCCCTACACGGTGTGCCGCGCCGGACAGGTGCTCGACTCGCGCCAGACCCGCCTGCTTAAGCTGTTCAGCGTCTGTATGAGCGAGTTCAAGGTCCAGCTGCTGGCCTACTGGAGCCAGTCGACCGGCGAGGTCACCGAGCTGGTCTCCAAGGAGGAGCGAAGTAAAAAGGCGGCCGCCTCCGCTACTCCCGCCGCCGACGCTGAGGCGATGGAGGTCGATGATGATGATGATGACGAATGAATGGGTAGAAAGAAAAGAAAAAACTTACATTTTCTCTTTCCACCAGAACTACTACTACCACCTAAAAAAACGGATTAAAAAGTTACACGGATGTTCACCCCGTGTGTGTGTGTGTGTGTGTGTGTGTGGTAAAAAAGAACGAGTGAGGGGAGGGGGATACAACCATTTTTCCCTTCATTCTCGTTTGTTTATATAGAGGGAAAAGTTATTTCATGAATGACACTATTACCTAGGTAGCTAAGGAAGATTCTGGGCTCGGTCGGTCGGTCACAGGCAGGCGTCTTGAGAGAAAAAATACGGGGGGAATAAATGACACACCACGGCAGCCACTTCTTCTTCTTTGCCTTCTCCCTCCTTTTCTCCTCCCTGAATGAGAAGGATCAATGTTTTTCACCATATTTATTCTGACCGATCTGCCCCTACTTGATGAACCTATGTACCTACGGTCAGTATCACAGGCATCCGAGAGTGAGACAAGAGAGATACAGGGGGAAATGACCCATCACAGACGTCGTTGAGAAGAAAGAGGGTCTTCATCTGCATTATTTGGGCTCGGAAAGAGCCTCCCTGCCTAACTGCACGCTTTATTGATATTCTTTCTTGTGCCCAGCTAGGGGTGACCAAACTGGCGAAAAGAGCTCTAAAACCAAGAAGTCATTGCTCTCTGCCATGATGTGAACTGTCGATTTCATAATGTACACACAAATCTGGCCAGGCGGTTAATCAGAAACGGGCCAGTAGGCAATGCTCTATCCCTTACCTCTGACCTTACCTCCCAAATTTATTTCCCTACTATAGCCTAGCCTTACCTAACTGCTGGTTTCCTCGCCGCTCATTACAAGCAATAAACAGTATAATACAACAGAAGTTTTTACCTTCCCAGGCTTTTCGGTTTATGGTAATAGGGGGGCTCAATGAGTAGCGCATGACGTCGGTTACCTTGACCGAGGCATAACTCGATGCTGTACCGCTTTCCTCTCCGCTTTTTTTTTTGGATGATAACTCCCAGAGAAAATTTCCGGTCGATAGGAGATGGTGGGCCTTGTGGATGGCGCACCAGGTCGGTTACCTTGCCGGAGGCATACCTCGATGCTCTGCCGCTCTTGTTTGACGGCTTGTTTAGACGGGGCTTGATAGAAGGCCGGCTTACCCTCATCGTCGAAGTGAAAGGGGACGAGAATACGAAACTGAGAACAGAAGTCATACCCACGGCTAGTACTAGTAGCGTCGGAGCTTTCTGGGATCCTCATAGCCGCCGTCAAAGCCCCGCTTGCGCGAATCGTCGTGGTCTCTTGGCTTGTCATGATCTCTCGGCTTGTCGTACTCTCTCGGCTTGTCATAGTCTCTGCCGCCGCGATCGCCGCGATACCCACCGTCATCGCGCGGGGCGCTGTCTCGGCTGTCTCGAGGCCGAATGGGCTCCATGTTACTGCCCGTCTGTCGGGACATGCGATCGCCGCCGCCACCGCTGCCGCCGCGATAGCCTCCGCCAGACCTGTCATCATATGGGCGACTGCCGCCCTCACGTCCACCATACCCGCCGCTGCCTCGGCTTGAGGGTCCGTCCCGTCGATCGTCGCGGCTACCAAAGTCACGGCCGCCGCCAAAGCCGCCACCGCTGGGACCGTTAGGCGCGTTGGGAGGACCAGACGAGTAACCGTTGGAACCACTGAAGCCTCGGTCGCTGCCGCTGAAGCTGCGGTCACCGCCCCGGAAACTGCCGCCACCACCACGGAAGCCACGGTCTCCCCCTCCAAAGCCGCCTCGGCCGCCGCCACGGAAGCCACGGTCTCGGTCACCTCTAAAGCCGCCACCGCTGCCAAAGCCCCCACGGAATCCTCCTGGGCCACCGAAGACGCCGGTGGCTCCAGGTCGGGAAGGAGGCATTGCTTTGCTGTAGCCCATACCGCCAAGACCACCGCCAAAGCGGCGAGGCTTCCAGCCCTTGACAGTGCGGCCTCTCTCAACATCAACCTTAATGCGACGCTCACGGATTCTCATGCCATCGGCACCATCCAAAGCAGCTAATTCGTGGGCGCGCCAGATGCGCTTTTGTCAGTAACGCCTTACCATGTAGAATGTTTACCTTCCCAAGGCGTGTAACTAAGAAGAGTATGTGGAGAAAAAGTGAACAGGGATGAAGTATGGGGTAAGATGTAAAACCATCAAGTCCCTAGGATATGCAAGCTTGAGAGCCATGAGAGGGCCAGCAGCGAAGCATATCCTGGGCGGGAAGAAGAGAAAAGAGGGAGAAGGTTACAGGGATAACCTCATGACTCAGGACCGGCAAGCTTGAGGGCCATCCTGAGGCGAACAGCTCACCACATCCATCCGGCGGGTTATGGGGTAGCATGAACTGGGTGGAAATAGCATTACCTCTCATGTCCTTCTCGCGTTCGAATACGACGAAGGCATATCCACGATGGGGTTTACGTTTCTTGTTGCCCTTTTCATCGGCATGGGTGTCTTTGATGATGCGGATCTGAAACACAGACGTCAGCGTCGGTTCAAATTCATCTCGCGATGGACATTCAGGGCAGGGGAGCGGAGCGGAGAGAGACTAACGCGCTCAATGGGGCCGAATCGGCCAAATTCTTTCTCGAGGTCCTGCTCGTTGGCTTGGTAGTCGAGACGAGCAACAATCAAAGTCTTGAACGCGTCGCCCCGAATGTTGGGGTCATCATGAGGATTGTCTGTATTTGTCAGTACGCGGCAGACAGGAAGTTAACGATGGGAAAGGGATGGAGACGCGCTGGGTGCGTACAGTGCTTGGGGCCCTCTGTGACGTTCTGCTCGACAGCTTTCTTGTGCTCGAGCGCCTTGCGGTCGCGCTTTTCAAGCCAGCTCTCGGTCGGCTTGTACTCATATTCGCGTTCGTACTGGGCAAGCGCAGGAAGGAAGTCGGCGAGGCCCGAGACAACGGTGGTCTTGCGCCTCTCTGGCGGAGCATCGCAGGGCTCCAAGTAGCGCAAGGGAGGTCGCGGCGCAAAAAGCGTCAGCAGGTTGTGCGGGAGCTTGTCCGTCATTTCCGCGGCGGCCTGTTTTGGACGGACGCAAGCGTCGATTTGAAAAGAAAAATCGCAATGACGACGACGAGGGTCAGCGCAGTCGGTGTGATGACGAGAAATCGGTGTTGTTGGAAGATGTACAAATGAAGAAGTCGCCTCGGGCTCGGGGGAGGAGTGAGGAAGGTGTTAGGTGGTGACAAAAGTCGCGAAATGACTTAGGATTTCCCGGGCTGTTTAGGCAGGGACGGGCCCGTGCGTCAGCCAATCACGTGCAGCCCAACTTTTTTGCGTCTCGCGCGCCGAAGTGCACGGAAGCGAAGGGGATCGCTAGGCTGGCCGCCGCGGACTTCAACACTTGCGGTGCACGATCAAGAAGAGCCACCCTGGACGTCAAACGACAATGACGGTAGTAGCATTAAAACAAGTCACCACCGGCCGTGTAAGCACACATCTTCGAGAATACTGGGGCCAATTGGATAGCAGCTGACAGACAGCCGCTGCTAGAACGGGGTCGGTGCCTTCATCTTGCAATGCAAGAAGATGGACTTTCATTACTGTGACTGGGCAGGCAGCTCCAAGGGCATGAAGTAAGGCGGCTGTTTCTTGCAATCATCTACTTTCGTCTTCATCCATTGACTTGCTAACCCGCTTCATTAGCGGCTTCATCAAGTCCATCCTCCCGAAATTCGCGGCCGCGCACCCCCAGATCGAGTTCACAGTCTCCCCCCGACCGTCGAAACACCCCGTTATTATTGGACACTACATCAATGGCCGGGAAAAGGCCATCTGCGTTCGCAACTTGGAGCCTCTTCAGATTCTCAAGAAGGTCGAGCTATTGCGTGATGCCAGCGGCGAGAAATTGAGGAGGGTCACAAAGCCGGTCCAGAGCATCAACGAGAGCGTCAGAGGTGTATGGAGTCCTTATCACGGCAACGGAATTCAGGTGTAATAAAAGCCCTGGCAAGTTTTGCAGGCTGTATATTTGGGCATGGGTTGCTTCTATGGCGTCTGGCTGGTCCCGCCTCGCCAGGCCGGGAGAATTTTGTACAATATCATGATGGCCGGCGAGTATTGGACTAGGAATCATATTCACGCGCCGTCGCTGGGATTTGGGATATGAGGGAGATTTGACAGTAGTTGTTATCACAGGATTTGGCATTTGGTTCAGCGTCTCTATATCTTCCACCAATGCGTCCCCCATTCTCCCCCCCAGCCTCTAGTATATGCGGCAGTCTCGTAACGAGCCCGCGACCTATGCTAATGTTCAATTTTGCGAAATACTAGCTTACTGGTTGGAGTTGATAATTTCGACAACTGTTGAATGTCAGTATGCGGTGTCGAGTCGTCGGGAAAGGGGGGAAAACTCACATTCAGGCTTCAAGCTGGCACCGCCGACGAGGAAACCATCGATGTCCTTCTCCTTGGCCAGATCCTTGCAGTTCTTGCCGTTCACGCTGCCGCCGTACAGGATCCTGGTCTCCTCAGCGACCTGCTCGCTGATGTTGGCCTTGAGCCACGAGCGGATGGCGGCGTGGACCTCCTGTGCCTGCTCCACCGAGGCAACCTTGCCGGTGCCGATGGCCCAGATGGGCTCGTAGGCAATGACAACGTTCTTCCAGTTGTCAATCTTGGCGGCGACAGCCTTGAGCTGCTTCTCAATGACGGAGATGGTCTGCCCCGCCTCACGCTCCTCGAGAGACTCGCCGCAGCACCAGATGACGCTGACACCGCCGTCGGTCGCGAACTTGGTCTTGGAGGCCACCACCTCGTCCGACTCGCCGAGGATGGTCCGCCTCTCGGAGTGGCCCAGGATGGTCCAGTTTATGTTGCTGTCCTTGAGCTGCGAAACGCTGATCTCGCCCGTGAAAGCTCCGTTAGGCTTGTCGTAGACGTTCTGCGCCGCCACCTGGATGTTGGGGTTGAGGTTCTCGCGCACCAGCAAGAGGTAGAGCGCGGGAGGGGCGATCACGACCTCTGCATCGTCCCGGTTAGCAACAGAAAAAGGGAAATAATCCAGATCGCCCAGGGCCAACTTACCAACATTGGGGTCCAGCTGCGCATCGTTCAGGTTCTTGACAATGTTCTTGACGGACTCGATGGTTCCGTTCCTGATCGCAGAAGCGTGGTCCGATTAGCTTCCGAGCTTCACCGCGGGGTTTTCCTAGAGTGGGTGGGCATGGCGGGGTAACCATGATGGAGAGAAAAAAGCCACGCACATCTTGAAGTTTCCGCCGACGAAGAACTTGCGAGCCATGATGGGCGGTTTGTTTGGAATA
This sequence comes from Podospora didyma, assembly GCA_033439775.1. Taxonomy (NCBI): domain Eukaryota; kingdom Fungi; phylum Ascomycota; class Sordariomycetes; order Sordariales; family Podosporaceae; genus Podospora; species Podospora didyma. The sequence continues at coordinate 1,935,700 of JAULSW010000007.1, forward strand.
TCTGATTTAAGGGGTTGGTGGTATAGTGGCGGCAAAGGGAGAGGGTTCTGGAATGGGATCCAAAGAATATTGCTGTTGTAAGGGGTGGGGGAGGGGGGGTTGAGACGTGAGGGTATTAAACAATGGGCAATTGTCGGAGCTGGACAGAAGGAAGATCTGCTGAGCTGCGGCACTAAAAATTTGTTTGGAAGCTCCGGTCCTGCACACGTGCGACTCACGAAGCACAAACCTAGTAACCTCAGAAAGCAAGGCAGTTGCGATTTGCGAGTCAATTTCACCTCGCACTCTGGTCCTTTGTGACAATAATGCCTCAGCCTCCCATTCCCATCAATTTGGGCATTGAGACATCTCGTCCCTTGTCCGCTGTATTTCTATGGTACATTTTTCATCCTTGGTGGTTATGTCCTAGCAGTCCACAGCTGCCAAGACCTTACAAGACGAGCCTATCAAAGCTGAACTGAGAAACGTTCAAAAGTCTTCAGGTCGTGGTTCTGCCCACCCGAATCGTCCCGTCGAATGGGGCTGATGTGCATCTGTAAATGGACGCCCGGCTTAGCCCGGAATCCTAACTCCACATGCTGGCGGCGGCGTCTGTACATTCGTCTCTCTCTAGTCCTCGGCAAGAAGGGACGAACTCGACCAAAGTTCGAGTCGACGAGGTGCCATTCTCCCGCAGCAGCAACAGCTTTAAGCCGATGGCTAGCGGTTCTTGACAAAAAATCCACCTTTGCATTGAGAGACGGCCCTGGTTCTTCGTAGGAGCTGTTCCTTGAGGTCTACTGTCTGCTTCTTGACCTTGGGCGCCAACTTGGCATCCCTTCGGTCAGCCACGACCCGGAACACGGTCGATCCCACTCTCTCGTCCCGAGGAAGCCTGGGCCCGTACGCCAGTTTCTTCTCGGCCTTTGCGCCTATTTTGCGTTTCTTGGACTTTGTGTCGCTGCCTAACTGCTGCGGTGCGTCGTCTTCGTCATCGGACTCCAAGAGCTCGAGAGGTAGCAAGTTCGGCAGTCCTCTCTTCCGCTTCTCAGCTGACCTTAGCGGCGGCGCTGGCGCTTCGTCACCCTCTGCGCTGGCCTCCTGCTTTTGGGCGCTCTTTCTCTCCTCTGCCTGCTCCCTGAAGTTGGCATTCCGCTCCTGGCGTTTGCGCTTCAGTTCAGTAGCTTGGCTGTAGCTCAAGTTAGCGAATGTGTCTGATAATTGTGCCTCTGGAGTGACTTTTACCGTTCCACAGCTTTAGCAGCAACCTGGGCAGCATTTGTTGACTTGACCGCCGCAGCATGTGTAGAGACGGCTTCTGGGGCTGCATCGTCGTCGCTCTCCTCCTCCTCCTCCTCCTCCTCTGCCCCGGCCACGGTGGTTGCCTTGGACAGGCCAGACAAGGCCTTCTCGAGAGGATTCCTCAGCGGAGCTTCCCGAGGTGTGACAAACTCCTCGCCATCACTGCTGTCAAATGTGATGTGCTTCCTCGCCAGCATGGGCGTCTTAAACACCTCGGTCTCGTTTCCTTCGTCGCTGTCGGGAACCTCATCGTCCATTGACCGTGTTGATGAGGTCGGCAGGGGGATCTCGATGCTGACATGCCTGTGTCTTGAGGAGCCCGTCGCGTTCTTGGCACGCACGGGCAACTTTGCACTCCTAGGCGATGACAGGATGTCTTCTGCCGTCTCGGATCTACCCTTCACATTCTTTTCTCTGACTGGCGTCTGTGCCGAGGGGGGCGCCTCATCGTCGGACAGGTCTACTGAAGAAGATGAAGACGAAAGCTCAATGATTTCCAGCGCCTTCTTGGGCTGTTGCACAGCTTTCTGAGACTTCTGAGACGTCTTTTTGAATGCCATCTTGTGAGGTTTATGGCGGGGTTGTGGCATTGTTATTGCGAGCCTTCTCTTGCAAGCCCGTCGTTGTGAATTCGATGAACCAAACGCTCTTGCTCGTTTTCTACACGGTCAGCATCCAAACTTTTTTTTTTCGTTGTAAGGGTGCGCCGCCATTGGCTGCAACCCGGCCATGGCCCCGCAACTTACACATCCCTGCAACAGTTTTGGAGCATCCATTCAACGACAAGTCAATTGAAGCTCTGGCCGTCTTCAAGAGCTGAATTTATGGTCCAAAAACTTACCACTTATCGGCTCAACTCACACCACGGCGTAAAAGAATCACTGAGCTTGTGTCCTGAACCAGTCTTCAAAGAGCTTACATCTATAATCCCAAACACTCCGGTGGTTGCACAGTGTCCCTCCCCAAAGAACGACTAACTACACAACTCACGTCGCTGATTTCATCTCTCCTCCGCTCGCTCACTCACCCACCCATACCTACCTTCATCGAGGAGAACCTTCTTTTCACTCCGCCATTGAGTATGAATCCTATTCGATGCTCCACGCCATCAAGGCGCTTTATACAATCTGCCCTACAAGATGCTCTGCCTGTGATGCAGGCTTTCCGGTCAAGTCGCCCTTTAGCATATCAAAGCCAGCAACAGCAACCTTCACAATGCCGCCACTACGTTAAAAGGCCAGCATCACGCGCCTCATCACCGTCCTTGATGGCGAAGAAGCCAATCCCAAGACAAAGGATGCCACAGGGCTTGTTATTTTCAATGCAAAATCTCTCACGTCTTGAGTTCTGGGAGCAGCGTGTGGCTGAGCAGGGTCCTCGCGACCTGACAGCCGAGATGTGCCTGAACGCTACGATACAGTACTGCTCCGTTGCCACACGCGATGATTCGAGTTGGAAAGGGAAGCTTTCTCAGGGTATGTCGCGGTATTTTATACGTCATTTATTATTTCTCGTTTTTTATCTCTCCATTTCGGCTGCTTTCTACAGTAGGACCGCCGTGTGCAGAAAGATCAAAGGAAACATATAAGCGAGACGGAAAGAGCAACAAACTAAAACCAATGAACCAGAACACGGCCTCAACAACTACATACTACACTACACCGCGATCCTCCAGCTCTTTGGCTCGCCAGACCAAAAGGTCTTGGGCTTCCACATGCTCCAGACCGCGTCCGATCTTGGCTATGGCCCCTCGACCATGGTGCTCTACCGCATGCTCCTCCAAGCCGAGGACCTCAACAAGGGGGTGCAGGCCAACCTGTTCCGCCAGATCGAGCCGCGCTTCACGAGTCTTCTCTTGGCTCCCGGCGGGAAAAGGGATCCGAATTTGTTAACCCTGCAGGGCCTGATGCTTCAACGTCGCGGAGACGACGATGCAGCGCTCCAGTTCTTCGACCAGGCCATCGAAGCGGCGGCAGGCAGCAAAAGCAGTACCAACGCTGCTGGAGCAGTCATCAGGAAACCCAGATGGGAGCTTGAAGCCACCTGCTACCTCGGGCGCGGGCGGATCCTGCAAAAGCATGACGTCCCGGACGTCGCCGAGCAGTCGTATCGGGTCGCCGCCTTCGAGCTGGACGTGGCCGACGGCTACATGGAGCTCGCGCAGATGCTGCCCGAATCCTCTTCCGAGAGAGAAGAGTGCCTGCTCAAGGTCGCTCAGTCGGGCCACGACAAGGCGTGTCTTCTTCTTGCGCAATCCGAGGCAGCCCAGGCCGCCGCAAAAGCGAGCAGTTCTTCTTTTCCTTCTTTTCCTTCTTCTTCTTCTTCTTCTTCTTCCTCTTCTCCCGAGGAAAAGATGCAAGAGCAGAACCACTTGAAACGTGCGGCCGAATGGTTCCATCTCGGTGGCGAGGTGGAAGTGGCCAATCAGATTAGGGCATCTGTATAAAACGGAAAACACACCATTGCTTTCTTTTCCCCCTTGTGTATAAGGAAACCGTACATGAAAGATGATCCCGGGGTCAAGACAGCGATAAGGGGGTGCCGGAAAAGCTTTTTGTTAAAGATATGGAATGTAAAAGACCATGTTGTACGATAGACGAAAAGAGTGATATATAAAAACTAAACTGTAGTCACATACAACATAGCACTTCCATACAATATGGTACCCGCCGCGACTTGGCGACTCGATGATAGGAAAGTCGCAGGGTGTGGGGGCTGGGGGCTTAGGGCGGGTGTTTCGATCAGGGGGTATCAAGAGAGATAGAGAGATCAAGAGGAAAAGGATTCAACTTGTCACTGACTTAATTACCCCCTTTCCCTTTCTCCTCCCAATTAGGGGAGATGTATGTGAGAGACAGAAAGAGACTGAGACATACATGATGATTCCAAGACAAGAAACAACGTACACACTAAATAGCGCGCGAATCCAAAACACGTGCAAAGTCCCAGATCTCAGAAAACCTCCTCCAAAAGCACAAAAAGAAAAAAAAGAGAAAAGTTAAGTACCTACCTACACTCACGCCGAGTTTCCGAGTGCTCTCGGGTCATCGATGGGGTTTTAATCAATACCGCACATGTTCTATGTACGGTACGCTACATAACTACCTAGGTAGGTACCTTATTTGCAATGCAAGAACATACATATAATATGTATGCTTTTCCTGTCGGTCGGCTCATGTGCTCAAGGGGGAACGGGGGAATGGGATTCGTTGTTATTGATGATTCCATTATGTGGTGGTTGCGATATCTAATCTCATCCCCTCTCTCCCCGTAAGTATGTACTGTACCTATTATGCTTGTCTCTCCAGCTCTGATTACCAAATTTACCCTTACAATTCTTTCTTTTTTTTTGGGGGGGGGGGGGGCGGAATATATCACACACCCATACAATTAAATCATCACATCTTCAAATAATAGTTCGTTGGTTCATTACCCACCCACCCCCTTCACCCCCCTTTTCGGGTGTCTTGTTGACGTTCATAACAAAATCTTACATGGACCCCAAAACTAGGGAGGTATAAACCACCTACCTAGGTCCCTTGGGCAGGTAACCAACACAGAACCCAACCGTCACCACCACCACCATCATCATCATCGCCATCACCGATGATGACAAGCACAGCAAACAAATCGCACATGTAATCCCATCATCCCAAAGGTAACACTAATCAATACCTATCTTAATCTCTCTCCTAATCTCTCTCCTCTCATCATACCCCCCCCCCCCCAAACCGGGTCTTATACAGTGAGTGATAACCGTAATTTTATTAGACAGGGCAGGCCAGGCCAGGCCTCATCCTGAGTTACATACCCGTGTACCTAGCTAGGTAAGGTAAGATACCCACAGAGTAGAGACACATTAATAATACTAAATCACTACGTACACCATATGCACAGGCGTCCTTCTGATGGTCTCCTCCCCCCAAAAAAGCCCCGAAGCCGGACCGACCGCCGCCCCCTTCTTCACTTTGAGGTCCCGCCCGCCCCGGAGGCCGGGGAGAGTACTGTAAATGATCGACAGAGAGAGTGATTGACGCACACGGTCAGATAACTAGGATAGCACACTGCGGCGGCGGTCAACTACGATTTTCATTTTTTGTCCGGTCGATTCCGAAGCGAGCTGTGCAGTGACTTCATTAGTACGTAAAGAGGAATGAATGCCTCCACTCCCCCTTCCCCCAACCCAATGAGGTAGGCTAGGTAGCTAGGTAGGTAGGTACCTACATACCTACTTATCTATTGAGACAGCACACCCTCGAAACCCGGAAGCCATTGATTGACATGCGCGGCTCTTGTACCTTCCCGGGACATAAGACCATGATTCCTAGCGGCATGGATGAGTGGGTGAATGAGCGAACTGATAATAGGACACCGATAGATCGTCGAGTTCGTCACCTTGAAGAGGAGAGAAGATCCCTAAGTTGGGAAATCGTATTGTGAACTTCAATTTCTGCTTGTCTTTAGTTTGTCAAGTCTCATCTCATTGAGCGCAACTAGATAAACTCGCACTAATTATGCCTCTCTTTCGCAACAAGGACCGAGTTCTTAAATAGGTGATAGTCTTGCAACTCTTTGGATGTCCAAAAGAACAGTGCTGAACAAAATGGGCAGCGCAACTCGCGTGAAGAACGACAGACTGAGCCCAATTCCACCCATCACCACTTTATTTCCCTCCATCGCATCCTGGCGTTGCATGGCCTCGTCCAGCTCAGTTAAAGTCATCCTCTTCTTCTTCCTTCATAATTTTCCAATCTCTGTCCATCCATGCCAAAATGTTTTCCATTGTTCTTTCGTCGTTAACTTTTTACTAGAAAGGGGTATATAATAAAAAATTACGATCCTGCTCGGCGCCAAAAGGCAAAGGAAAAAGGCTCCTGAAAGCAAACAAGAAACCCCCTGTTGCCGGAATTTCCAATGTCTGTCTTCACCGAATCCCTCAGACAAAGAATCAACATCAGCGCAACTGAGATAAGGCGGCTCCCACCTGCAGGCGCAAAGTCGAAAATGTTGTCGTCTCTCCAAACTCCGAGTTTTCCGCGGCCGTATAAATTGTATGATAAAAAGAGAGGTCATGTCTTCGTAAACTATGGAGAAAGAACAGAAATCAAGCAGCGCTCCGCCTCTGCTTCTTGCGTGGCCTCGCTTTGGAGTCGTCGTCATCGTCGTCATCCTCGACACTTTCATCTCGCCCATGGGAGGGACCACTCTTTTCATTCCCCTTCTTGATACTGATCAAACAGCCTTGCTCCTTAAGGCGCTTGGTGAGGGGTGTGCTGGCTGTCATACCGGGGAAGTCCTTGGCGTTATACACCTGGAAAGGCTCGCTCATTGCAGAAGCGACGATTGCAGATTTGTCTCCGCTGCACATCTTGACCGGATCCAGAACCACCAGGGCAAACTTGAGCCGGTACGAACCGGGGGTCCGACAACTTAGGTCTGGGAAGCAGAAAAAGCAACCTTCTTGGTTCCGCTCATCAAGTCCAACAAACGGGCTTGCCACAAGAGTACCCATAAGCCGGCGCTGTTGGCGGAAATCCTCGGGCATGCTGCTCATATCTTTCACGCCTGTCTCGTCCCAAATACTGCAGTGAACAACGCTGAATTGGTGGCGTAGGCGGCGGCTATGCTCATCCGGACTGAGTGTATCATCGTGAATGGTAAGCTCTACAATTGGTGGGGGATCGATAACCCTGCGGTCTCGCTCGCCGAAGCCGCAACTGCGTGCCGCATAGGGCTGCTGCCGAACGGAAATCCGGTATTCCGAAGTGGTGGTTTGCACTGCCGGAGGCACCAATTCACGAGTCTTGTTGCTGTTGTCGGAGCTCAGAAGGTTCGAGATACTCATAGACTTTGACTCCTGCCTTGGAGAGGTGCTAGACTGCGTACTTGGCGGGCTTTGAGGCGGTGGCGGCGGAGCAGAACCGCCGTTGGGGCCTGAGGAGTGGGTCGCTGGCACTTTCGTCGTTACCTGCGGGCCAGCATTGTCGTAGTGGAACGAGTCACCTCGTGCCCGAGGGGATTGTTGGTGATGATAGGGGCGCGGCGTTTGTGCTTGAACATGATGCTCCCGGAGCGTGTTTATCTGCCTTAGACGAAGTTCTTGGGCAACCTCATCGGATGACCTGTCGCTGGCTGTTGATGACAGAGTGGGAGATCGCCGAGTGTCAACCTGCCGTCTCGTCATCGAATGTGGGTCGCTGTTAGGGCCTGGGAGTTGAGGAGGTGTTTGTCCCACAGGAGACGGCGTCGCATAGTCTGAGTAATAGCCTGGCCTCCCGCCCACATACGAAGAATCGCGGCCATTGGACAATGCAGAGGCATGGTTTGGAATCATTGTGGCCATAGGCGGCAGCCGCGGAAGCTGTTGTGGAGGGGGTGGCTGTGGGAGCTGTTGCTCTTGTGGATAGTATCCATGACGCGGCGCATATGCCTCATGGTAACCATGATGAGGTCGAGCCATGCCGTCTAGCATGGTATGACGGCCAAAACTGTGAGGAGCAAGCTCAACCACTGCAGACATTGGGGGGATAGCGAAGGGGGTGGTGAATAAGGGAGGCGGTTCTGTTCTGCGAACCAGTCAGTGTCGTTATCAGAAGATGGCCAGTATACCAGTAGTGAAATAGCAAACCTACAAGGGAGGGAACCTGCAGATGGACCTGCCGCCAATTCCGAGCAGCTACAGATACACGAATCCAGATGACTGGGTATTGGGTCGACTGAAGACGAATGACGGATGACGGGGCTGTGTCTCGCCGTGGGGACAACAAGCAGCACTAAAGAAATTGAGTAAACCATGCGAGTTCTAAGCACGGCCAAGCAAGCCTTGTATATTCGGTGGCTGTCGTGGCTCTATACCCAGTGGCTCAGAGCTTTCGTGGAACAAGAACAACAGCCTCGTGCAGCTGCAGCACGCCAGGATCGGGCTTGGGTGTGTGAGGGCTGCCACCACGGGTAACTGCGGGTATGGATGGATAGATTGTAACTCGGAACAGTATCGGTTCCACAAGGCTAAGCGGACAACGACTGTTGAGAGAGGCAGTTGAAAAACGCAGTTTCGGATATTGAGAGTGAGTATGTAGAGTGGTTGTCTTGCTTGCGGGACGAAATGGTGGGAGGCGATGTGCTTTATCGGTTTGTATTCAGCAGCTTGGCTGGCCGGCTCTCTGGCTGCGGCATACAGGTTGCGGGTGTGCAGGAACAAGCCGGCATATAAGACTCGGCTCTTGACAGGCGGGTCTAGTGGGAGCACGGAGGGGAGTGAGGTGGTGTGGCTGTCTAGATTGGTAGGACGAAGCAGGGTGGTAGGCAGTCGGGATATATCAAAACAATATGGCAAAGCCTGGCTGGTGGGCCATGATGGGAGATTGAGAGGGTAGCAACAATATCGAGAAAACGTATTGGTATGCTGGTGTCTGCCAGGGCGGAGGAGACTGTGAGCCGATTTAAGTATTCCGTGCCCTGAATGGACAGGAGACTTGAAGTTGCAGATTGCCCGACAGGGATGGCAAAGGCCGATCACGACAATCCAGCGGGCGGGTTAATGGGACAGGAAAAAGCCCAGCCCGTAGAAGTACCGTTGTGCCATTGTCCCTATATGTAATTAAGAATGTCTGGAAACAGAGGGGAGTGTTTGGAAGCTGGCCTGGAAGCAGTGGAAGACAGGACGACCAGGGGGAACAAGAGCGTACCGGGGGTGGGCTAAAGACGTGCTGTAAGCCCTGTGGTGGATACACTCATACAATGTGCAGGTTTAGCACACAGTGTACTTACATGGGCATCCAGGATTTACAAAGCGGCTACATGCCATGCTGATGAGTTATCCCAGTGCAGAGTAGGTTCCTCCTCCGGGCACGCCCAGGACTCGAGCACTTACACCTCGAACAGGGGTGCCGACGAGCAAGGAAAAGGGAGCAGGGGGCCGGTGGGACAGGGGGGAGCAGGGGAGGTCCCGAAGGCACGTCAGAAATCAAATCGCCTTCCCTGTCCACAGCCATGGCCCACGGTGCCAGTTGGACAGCCAATACTCAGTACCGTCCTTACACAACAGGACAGACTGCCCACACTGACTTGTCGCTTGTCGAGTGAGCCACGGCGGGCAGAGGCTGTTTGCTGGCGACGAGGCGGCGGAGGTGGTGCTTCGGTACGTCGAGAACAGGCTGCCGGCGCCACCAGCATCCAGTTGAATGGAACATGCAGAGACAGTGCACCACCCAAGTCAGTCACCGACTGCAGATCCGCATCCGGCGGCTTGGTGACTGTCGTGTACAAGCCGTGATGGAATAATCGAACCCAATGGAAGTGGGGGGCATCCGCGCGAGTGAGAGAGATAGAGACCACCAAAAAGCCAGAATCCGATCCGTACGTGTATGTAGGGGCGCCTCAGCCATTGTCCAGCGCAGGACGGCGCAACACGGCGGATGGCCAGCCGAAGACCGGCTGATGTCGAAAAATCCAGCAGCCAGCAGCATGCGAAACCGAGTTGTTGGACCCGGTGCAGCAGCCCGCGGGACGGAAGCTCGCCATCCATCCTCAGAGACACAGTCGCCAGTCTGACTGTTTGAGCTCAAACACATCCGGGTTCTGCCCCAGGCGTTCATGACGAATGGACGGGAACGTTGCATATCGGACCTACGCCGAGGAGGCAGGTAGGGAGGGTGGGAGGGTATGGATAAGCCAAGAGGATAATCGCCGTTCGTTGCTGGCTGAAAGCTGCCTGTCTGGCTGGCTGTAAGTACAGTACCTACACTAACTAGGTCGGCTTGCTGCATACTCCCACCAAGCGGCTGGATGAAGGACGGCTGGGCTCAAGGCGCGCCTTTTGCATAGGTAGGTTTGGGAAAAGTTGCATGGCCAATCGCCAAGAGCGTTTGGGCTTCTCGGCGGAGGCAGCCCTTCCACCAGTTCTTCCTTCCATCCTGCTTGAACCCAATCGCACCTACCTTTGGGATGGACGACACTATCTGTGCCAAGTCCTGACCTGCCGACTTAACAGCCTAACAGGTGAGGTGAAGAGGGGCGTCGTTCCTTCCATTGCGGATTGTGCCGGGGCAGCACCCACGGTTTACTCCCAGTCGAAGTGCCATCGAGTCCACCTGCCCTACCTACCAACCGCCCGATGATGGCCAAAGCAGTGGAAGCTCAGGTTCTCAGGCCCCCGGTTTTACGGCAGTCGCAGTGCGTGCTGCTGCCACTCAGTTGTTGTTACCTTCTTCCTGCCTACCTACGTAGGTACTACTTACCTATCCTCGACTCCTCCCGCCAGGTCGTTGTCCGCTGCTCGCTGTCCACAGATAGATCCAATGCGGCAATGAATGCCAACGGCCTGCAGACAGATGCAAACGCCATGTGGGGCATCGTCGAAGTCGTTTTGTTTTGGCATCATCTGAGTCCAGCTGCCGCTTTTTGCGTTTTCTGTCCATATTTTCAACATGTCCCTCGTGCCTACCTACAATCTCCTAGCTGCGTGGCTGGGTGTGTTGGCCGCAGCCAAGCCTGCAACCCGCGACCCGCAGCCTGCCGTGTCCCCCTCCACCTCGTTGTCTGCCACTAGGCTCCTGGAGGCTCTCCGCGAATATAGCCGTGCCGCCCCTCTCCGACTCTTGCGACACTCACCACTCGTCCCTTCTCCACAACTAGATCCGGGCCTTCCCAGACCTTGGGGTCGAATTCTCGGTTCCGCCAATATTAACATTTTAAGCTGCGTCAACAGCGCCGTCCCCCTCCCCGTATTGCCATAAATTGCCAGCCACACGTGTCACGCGAACCATCTGCCGGCTTTAATCTGCAGATGAACCTGATGGCGAGATATGCGCCTCCGTCCAAGCACCTTGTCGATGGAACCACCGGCCACAAGTGACGAGTGACGAGAACCCGGGCGGCCGACAGCAGGAAGGAATAAGAAAGGAAAAAGAATGGTCCAGCCTGACGCACCGCCAAGCCACACTACCGCCACCTGTCGTCAACTGTGCTGTTTGGGGAATTTCCTGACCGTCGCCCCCGAGGACCAGTCGCCGTTACCAATCTGAGTCGGCCACGCTTCTCCTCGGTCAAGGCTCGTCGCTTTTGGCAAGACTCCCGGCGTTGGCACCGCTTTTCGGTGTGGCTTTTTCATCTGAGCCTGCTGACTCTCCCTATCTCCCCGAGCCCCCTCTCCATTCTGGCTCGGGAATAGGGGGCACCGTAGTGGTGAAGAGAAGCCTCAACAGGACAGGGGATCGATGTCTTACTGCTGGGCTGCAAAGTTGCAACCCGCCAACCGCTCGTGGGCATCTGGGCAGGAGCAACAGAAAATCGCCAACACGGTGCCCGGTTACATAATCATATTCTCCGGTTCTGATCCGGCGACGATGTCACCTCCCCTGCCTGCCGTCACAAGCAGGCTCTCCGCCTGTTCGCTTCTGGTTCGGACCAGTGGAGCCAAGGATCTCGTTCCCTCGCCTTGCCTCGCTAGGCGGCGTCAACTTTGCGACTTTTTTTCCCGCTTCCTTCCCATGCGCAAGACAGCGGCGGAATAGGAGCACGGGCATCGACATAAGAAACACTTCGCAACAGCCCCCCCATGAAATTGCCTCTTTTTCTCACAACCTGCGGATATGCACTTACAACACGCAGCGTCACAGTGTTCCCGGCGAGGCGGTATGTCCTCCCCATCAGGAGCATGAGAATGCACCTCTTTTTAGCTCGCTGACGGCCGTGTCCAGGAGCAGGCGCTTCCAGGACGTGCGAAGAGGGGGATGGACTGTGAATGATGCAGCGGAAACGGCCATTTCCGTGAATTGATGCAAAAGTTTGCCTCTGTACAACGACAAAAACAGAGGCCATGATGACACGGCGGCACGCAGGGTCATGGAGGTTTGCCGTTCACAGAGCAAATTTGACTGTGGTGCTTGCAGGGGTCTAAACACGGCTTGTTAGGGTTCGTCAGCACCCGTGGTTGGATAGATGTGACCCCGATTCCCCGGAATTTTCCCTGGTTTTTCCCACCTCGCCCCACGGGGGGCTATGGACGGCGGGGGAGGGGGTGTGGGAGGAAGAATGCCGCTTAAAGGCATCGTGGCTAATCAGACTCTGACTTCTCTACGCAACCATGCCCTGCGTGCCACGCCGCCAACTCACGGGCCAACATCGAGGACCAAAGTCAGGCATTTGTTTAAACAAGGCGACACTCGATCTCAACAGTTGAAACGCATCGCTGCGCCGCTGGTCTGCAGTCGCCTGGCAAGTCGGCATATAATGTCCAAGCGAGTGCTTGATATTGCTTAGCGAGATTCTCAAGATCGGTCGTCCCAACTTTTTCTTCTCGGAAGGTTGCTGATTTCTCTCAGGGCTATTTGAATTATGGTTGCATGGCCCTGTTCAAGGCAGCTTTAACATCCAAACGATCATGTCATGAGCGGTCTCTTTCGAAACAAGACACAGCCACGAAAGAGGTCACTGAAAGGGCATTGGAGCCAGTTTGTCCCTTTGGAGCAAAACGCTGAAAGCCAGGAATGGGGGTACCTCAACCAGATCATTCTATTCCGGGTCTGCCAATGATCCATTTATACTTGACGAACACACGTGTGCAAAATTTGGCCGTAAGTAGAAGCATACACCACCACAACGCACATAGCTACTAGTCCGGAACAATTTTACTGACTGCAAATCTTGGACAGTTTCAGGACAGATTGTGCCATTTTTATCACACCAGTCGTCCTTTTTGCGGACCGTGAGCGCGATTCTCTGGATTGAAGTCAGGTCTCGGTGCCGAGAGAAACGACAGGGCACCGCCGTGTGCCGTGCAGGTGGCATCCATCGAAGGCGGCAACTCAATCCCCCCTTCTCTGCCCCCGGAAGGACATCCAATGTGGGGCCTGATCGTCCCGTCCCTGAACGCCGACAAGTGGGCAAGCGGCGAGGATTCGTTACCTCCTTTTACGAGAGAATGCGCCTCTCCAGTGTTGGTAGGCAGGTAGGCCAGGTCGCGGGGAGGCCCTCGGTGAAACCGTGAAACATGCCTTGCGTGTGGCGACACTGCCGTGGTGCTTTGCTTGGTGCTTTGCTTGGTGCTTTGCTTGGATCGGACTATAGTTCGCTTCCCATGGTCAAGCCTTGACTGGCTTGTTGTTTGGCCACCTTCCAAGCTGGTAAGCTTAGGCTTGATATTTATGCCACCCACATGTGTTGATGTAAATATCTTTGTAACAGTTGCGTATTTGAGTTACCCTTGCGCCCCCTGGGTTGCTCCTTCCAGCAGAACAGACCTCCAACCATGCCAGGTGGCAGAGAAAAACAGGCACCAACCCGGAAGGCGTGACTGGGGAGGGTTGTTAAAGCTTCAACTTGCTCCACTATTACCCTCTTTCCCGTTAGAAGAAGGCGCTAGGGAGGTAGGTAAGGTAGCAAGTCCAAGAGCAAACAACTTCGTGTCAAAGCTCTTTCTGTCTATGAAACAAAAAAATAGGACTCGACCATGGAGACAAGGCGACACTAGTCCTGTAGCGCCCGTTCTATTGCCATCTCGACCAGGACTGGAGGCTGTCTCGTGGAGTCTTGAACGAGATGAGCATGGGCCGAAACACAACAATTCCAGCATTGAGGGATTCCTAACTCTACGAGGGAGATCCAGGCAAGGGCACACAAAGGCCACACATACGGATAAGGCTGGGGGAGAAAACTTATCCCGGGATTTTCTGGCATTTCGCGCCTTCCTACGCCACTCGGCAACCGCAGCTTCTTTTATTAATACTGGAGGCTCGAGAGACCGACTCCCGCCTCCTCTCCGCACGACTCTGCTGCATACCCCGCGATACGGGTTTTGAGCCAATTTGGATCAGACAGCCCAGCGTTGCATCAGCTTGTTCTGGCATCTGGGGTCGACACAACCACTGCTGGCCAGCATCGCCAAGGCCTAAACCCAGGCCAAGGGACAGAGGGAAACGGGGTTTGCCATGACGAACGAACGACGAACAACAACACACGGAGCCACTAGACCCCCGAGAGCCGTCCTGACACAGCAATCGGTAATAGATCAGACGCGGCACGGAAACAATAGGCGCCAGCCAGGCCGTCGAGACTAGAATAATCATTTGATAAGCAGCCCCCCCGGTATAGGTCGAGCGCGACAGCAGGGACGGCAGCGGGCAGCCACTGTACTGTCGCTTCAGCACGAGATGCTTGACGAAGGCCAGCGAATGCCAGACTATACGCCGAAAAATAGCCCGGCGGTCTTATCACAACCCGGGCGTCGGTCCCGAGCTCACCCACCCTCCCAGAATGGCCCCGGCCTGGGGAGGTTGCAGCAGGCTGGCTCGCTTGGTGTGAAGAAAGAAAGGAGGCGCATAATACATAGCAGTCGACGTCCAAGTACGTATATGTCCACGTTCAGTCAGCGCCAGGGCAAGGCGACCTGCGCCGTCGAAGGGCACAGTCGGCGCCAGATTCGACTCCCGACGCCTTCGCCGTTGCCCAGCATACATTCCAAATCCACGCCACATCCAGCCGCAAGGGCCACATGGCGATCAGAATAGGCATAGCCGGATCTTGAAAAACATCCGAAATGTATTTCCCAGGGGCACTGGCGATGACTGTGTGGCGGGTGTGCTCCACGAACCTGGACTGACGACGGGACCGCAGCGACAGGTGATTACGAAGAAAGGTTGGAAACCCCAGGTCTCGGATTTCCCAATGATTCATTGTCCGGATCCTGACCTTCTGCAAACACGCAACTGGTTACATCGAGCGCACAAACCGCACCTCTCAAAAAGCTGAGAGTTAAACAAAGTGCGAGTCACGGTGGATGGTTGGAGAGGGGCTAAACAATAAATTCAGCCAGCTACTGGGTAGTAGCTACGGTATTTCCACACGGTAAGTCGCTCGCATTGACATCTTGATTGTTGGTCGCCATCCGCGCGCGAAGCCGTCTTCGCGCTTGGGACGCTTTCCACGCGTCAGGTGCAATGCCACCCTGCCGACTGGTGAACCAGACTTCGCCAAAGACGGGATGCGCTCCTCAGCTGGCGGTCCTAGTCTGGCTGTTGTCGGTCGGTGACTGGCCCCGGACTTTTTATTCTAAAAACGCAACCTCGGTGCTTCCTCCGCGCGTCCCGTTGTGCTCTTGTGCTCCTCACCGCGCATGAGTCCACATATCTATTGCAGATGGAGAAGCGCCGGTAGTTGCGGGAGCCTCCCAGGGAAGCCCTTTTCGAATCGCGTCCGCCTGGGCACTGGTGTGTTGACCATCGCTGGACAGGCCTCTCCATCCCACACTGGCTCCCCCGATCATCCACCTATCCGGCCGCCCGTCTTTGCCTTCTGGTAGGATGGTAATTCTCCTCGTGTGGCTTGGTGACTCCCTGGTGCCCTGAGCTGTCGCCTCGCACCGGGCAGTCCTGGGGCAGAACGGCCCCAGGGCAGCGTCAACGCTCGCTCTGTCGATCTTCAAGGCATGTCTCAACGCCCAGGCTTGGATTGACGTGCCCGCAGGGCTCCCACGCGGACAATTCCAACTTGTGGGCCTTGTTTCATCCCGCCGGTCGGGGCGAACGTCTGTCGACCTCTCAGCAGCAAATGCCATCATACTCGAGACTTGTGTGGCACTCGCTCACTTTTCCCTTTGCTTGCCCCTGGGCTCATTTTCACACGAGCCTGTACCAGACACCGAGTTGGCAGCGAGTCGAGTTTCCGGGCTGGGCAGACAAGAGCCGAGATAAATGAGATGCAGGCTGCGACTAGTCGGCATGCACAAGATACTTGAAACTGCGGCTAATTGTTCCCAAAACCTCAGACCAGAGAGAGCTGGCTCCCCCGCTAAGCTTAATCGCCAATATCCGGTCACGGGTAATTAATCTGACGGGGCTTCTCGAAATCTTCGAGCGAAAATCACGGAGGCATAGGTGGCAGCCTACTCCACGGCATGCAGTCACTGATTGGCAATATGTGAAAATTGCACGGTCCAAAGCACGGAGCATCGTCATTCCACTAGCATCCTTCGTCCCATCTTGTGGTGATCCGCTGGGGAGAGCGCGTCGCGGCTTGCTGATCATCTCTAACTTCAGATGGACTATACCACCTACCTTGGTACTGGATCGGATTCGAGCATCTCCGCAATGGCCGACGGTTGGCTGTCTCTTGACTGACAAGCGCTTCACTCTCGTGGTTTCAGTTGCCAATTCTCGATACCAGGACCCCCAGACGGTAGATCGGGAGACAAGGGGCTCTGGCGATAGACGAGACTCAGAACCCGGGTAAATCTAACTTCGCCAGATTCGTCTGGCCTCATCATATATGCTTACCTCTCTTGGCTGACACGGGTTCCCTTTCGGCTTCATATCGGGACTCCGCGCCGAGGACCAGTGGGGAGGTCGAAGCTCATGGTTGCATCATTCAATATGCCCGCTCTACTATGGGGTCCTCCAGGTTCCTGGAATGAATGAGTGTTTGGTTTTTATCCTTTCGCAAGGCGGCACTGCGTGCGGGGATTATTCCAAGCGAATCCCCTCCCGTCCGACTTTGACTTGTCAACCGAGAACAAGCTTAATTACTTCTCCAGCCGCCTATTGTCCTCAAGAAAGGGTCCTTGCCGGTTTGGAGACGACGTGATCTGCAACGTTACCTGTTACTCCACGAGAGAAGGCAATACGCTCACGCGGGCCGTCGTCGGCCGCGCGACTTTGGTTGCGTCCCCATTCCTCTGTATGAAGCCCGAGAAGCTCAATCTAGGAAAACCCCGTCCGCCGATATGTTGGTACCGACAGCACGGAGAAACGTCATAGAACTCCGATATGCGGTGGCAAATACCGGACACTCTGACAGCTCTCTTTCTCTCCCGGACTGCCGCATGTACACGGATCTTTTCGACGCCTAGGCTGTGGATCTGCTGGCGCGACTAGGACAAGCAGGCTGATATGAGGCTACGTCTATCATTGGCCACTCTTGTGTCTTCTTGCATCAGGGAAGAAGATCACACGATGCTTCCAGATGAATGATCAGCCGAGTGGCGAATACAGATTGACATCTGCTACGACTGCGGGAGAAAATGACAATAACGTCGTTCATCATCGGGGTTTATAGTCACACGCCTTTACCTTTGGTGGGAGAAGGTACATCGAACCAGCCGGTGCCCCTGGGAATCACCAGCAGCAAGCAGTATTGCCGGGCCCCGGACGACCACCGAAGAAGGAACATTTCGCCAACCGGCACCCCGGGAAAGCGTGTTGGAACACGAGAAAAGAACTTCTCGACTCCGTCGTATCATTAATGTCTCATAACACCAGCTAACCATGAGCTGATTATTAGAGTCAGGCTTTTAGGTACCATCTACCTGTTCGTTAATCTGACAAAATATACGTCTCCCCGGAACAGCGAGTGGTCTTGTCCGCCCTCTCGTCCTGGTATCATTCGGGAGGTTTGTAGGGGTCGGACCAAGACGTTTTACGTGGTGAGAGCCTGCCTGCCAGATGGGTGATTGCTTCGTTGGGCGGGCTACGCTATGATGGAACGATACGCATCCATAGCTAGCTAGACCTTCCAAGTGGCATAACTGGCTGATCTGTGCGACATGGCTCCTCTGGGCGCCGAAGGAAAAACAGGGACCGTTATAACATCTGCTATCAACATATGCTTGCTTCCCCCCCCCGGGACGCATTTCCATCGAAGTCAACCAAGCCAGAAAGGCATAGAGATTCCAATGCTCCTCTCCCACTTTGCTTTCCTCCCTAAGTCAGATAGATACATGGATGGATGGGTGTACAAGACGGTTGGCTCTACTATACCCCCTTATATTCTTACCAAGCTCAAGTCACGTCAAGTCACGTCACTCCAAAACCGTCTCAGCACCCACAGTACACAGTGTGCATGACATGAGAAATGTGACTCTGTCGTGGGACCACCCGGCCGTCCGGTTGTTGTTGATTGATGTCTCGAGTATACGCGGAAGGGGAGGCAAAAACCAAGCACACAACACAAGCAAGCAAGCTACCTACCTAGGTACCAAGACCGATCCCAATGCTGTCCTGGTTCGACACCGGAGAAGCTTTTGTGTGAGGTGGCCGATCACATGGTATAATATAGTTTTCTACCAAGGAAAAAAAGAAAGAAACCACCACCATCGTTGCTGCTCCTTTGTCCGACCTAGCTTGGGGGCAAATAACCCGAAACCGGCTCAAAGCGAGATATGTTTTTGTGTTTCCTTTCTATATTAAGTCGGATTGGTCGTACGGAGAAAAGCAGCTGCAGCAGCAGCAGGAGGGAGGAGGAAGATTTAGTATTTGCAGAAGTAAGACGAAACGAAACGAGGAATAATACTACTAATTTTCCTGTTTTGTACTCGAAGATGGGGAGGGGGACAGGGAATACTGATGAGGTAGGTGGTGGGTCAGAAATCCCCACAGCAAAAAGAAAATTTACTTTATGGTATCGTAATTTCTATGCTCGTGTAGAGAAAAATATAAGCTATGGCTTGTGTATCTTATCATGTCGTGTCGTATCTTGGGGTATCTTGTCGTATCGTGTCGTGTCGTGTCGTGTCGTGGTCTGGTCTGGTGTGGTGTGTGGTGTGTCAATGCCATGCACACACACACTCACACACTCACGTTCAAACACCGCCACCCCGTCCGTGTGTGAGAGTTGGTTTATTATTACGTTACGTATATATATATCCAGGACAGAGCGAATGAGTAATAGGGTCGTGACCAAGCAGATAGGAAAGACGGGTACTAGTAGACTGACAGACTGACAGACAAGCAAGCAAGCAAGCAAGCAAGTAGAGCAGATGCGGCTCCCGTTCGAGGCAGGTAGGTAAAGACGACGCGGGGCAGGCGGGAGGACGGACGCCGCCGGCTGGGTTAGTTTGTAATAAACTAGCTACCAAAGTCCAAGTAATTAGTTTAGCTTTCCTTTATTTGTCACCTTTTTTTAAGGTGCGTATAGGTGAGAAAATAATAATATCTAGATGATGACGGAAAAATCAGCTAGCTACCTAGGCACCGCAATTCTCTTTGCTTTAAGTTCCCTTTTGGGGGGGGGCCTTTTTGTGCCTTTAACTTTTTATAATTACCTTTTTGATAATGAGTGGTGATGGGAAAACCCATGAATATAATACTGAGGGGGGGAAAATATGATTAAAGTAAAGCAATGCATTTTGTTAGTGCTAGTTCTTTATTTCCTTTACAGCTGTTGATACAACGCGCCAGTGTTTACTAATTGTGATGCTCTTTTCATCGTTATTTTATTGGAGTGGGGATGGGGGGACGGGAGTGAGAGATAGATGGTCTGATCTGGACGAAATTCTAGACCTCTGTGGCTTTTGTTACGCGGGGATTAACATTTTGTGCTTCTGCTGATTTCTTGCTGAGGACGATTGAAGACTGAACACGAGTCTTGTCGTCTTAAAGTTTTAGTGACAACAACGGCATATGGAGTGCTCTTTGTTCTACTGGTTTTTTTGTCTGACTTATGTAACTGAGACATGTAGCTCATTAGTTCATTATGGCGGTGGTTTTGATTTCGAGGCTTCTCTTTTACGTATTTGGGAAACTTAAAGGGGGCTAGTCTAGTTAAAGTTGAGGCAATGTTCACACTTCATTCTGGAGAAAATAAGACAAATGATTCGGTGAGACATTTGTCTCTTAGGATTATATAATAAATCGATGGGACGGGGTACGTAAGGTAGCTTGACGAGTGCTATTAGTTTAAGTAGCAACTCCGTTATCTCTCCGCTATATTTTACAAGTCTCCGCTAGGGCTTGCTAGCATTAAAGAGATACATCGTCTCTTACCCCTTGTCTACTCGTTGATACTATGCTCACTTCATGGTAAAAAAAGATAGCAAGTCATAAGTGCAAATAAACTAATCAATAAAGATTTCCGAAAGCCATCGTTGCCTCTTAAGATTTTTATAATCTTTATTTATAAGACCACGAAATATCGTCCTAAACTTCAAGCCAGTAAATTTTATTTCGATCTCAATAGTTCATTGCCGCCGCAAATGATAAAAAGCCACTCATCACAAAACCCCCGATCCAACGACGCCTCTCGCATACTCAAGTATAATAGCCCAAGTAGTAGCCTAGCTATAGGCAGCTATACAATCAAAGTTCGTTCTCAACTGCATTCCATGGAATCCCACTTAGATCAAGCTATCTATCTATCTTCTTATTCTACATAGGGCAAAGATGCATTTTAATATTTAACAATGCACAACACGACAGACAGAGCCTACGTGAGTACTCAAGGTACTGATACAACTTGAAATGGAAGGAAGACGAGACAATATATCAAACGATATAAACAAACAAATACTATATAAGAAGTAGTAAGTAAAGGTTCTGACAATAAATAGAACTTGGGGCCGAATAAAGGAAGCAAACACATTGCCTAGGTAGGCGTCTAGATATATACATAAGACAGGCTAGAACGGGATACTAACGCAAGTTCAAGGTTGTTTTGGACGGTGATATGTGATATATGGCCAAAGTCGTAAGTTAAAGGGGTCCAGATAAATAAAATAGGGACTAACGTCATAAGTTAAAGGGGGTCTAGACAACTAAAATAGGACCAGAGTCGCCTCCTCCCCCCCCCACAAAAAAATACATGCCCATTCAATACCTTCATTACCTAGGTCAAATACTTCAACTAGGTAGGTATGGTCCAAAGCACTTACAATTTTTTGAGGGCAAGGTAGTGTGTTTAAATCAACCTCCACAGGTAAGTACCTAACTGGACACACACGCCATACTACCCAGATGGAGGGAGGGAGCTTAAAAACCACCAAATCACACAAAAAGACATTGCAAACATTAGGGGGAAAAAATATCCCAAGCAGCACGCACATTCACAACAAACTTCAACCCAACAA
This sequence comes from Podospora didyma, assembly GCA_033439775.1. NCBI lineage: Eukaryota > Fungi > Ascomycota > Sordariomycetes > Sordariales > Podosporaceae > Podospora > Podospora didyma. The sequence continues at coordinate 1,956,815 of JAULSW010000007.1, forward strand.
AATGCAAATGAATGCAATTTGGTTTTTCAGAAACAATTGCACCAGCTTCTCATCCCCCCCCCCCCCCAAACATCTTCATACCGCTACCAGTCGGCGCCCCCATACCATATGCAAGAAAAACTCCCTTCCCCCAAACCAAACCAAAAAAAGCGAAAAAACAGATTGACTAATTGTAAAAAGTACATCTGAGGCCGACTTCTAGTAAGCCATGGACCAATACACATTATATATAGCTGACCTTGACCCCCATGCCGGCCGTGGCCCTGACCTTGTCCCAACTGGACCCAAGCACGCGCGTAATCTTCTCCCGGATGCTCTTGCGGCCAAACATCAGAAGCAACGCAACGACAAAGGCCAGCGTCCGGTATAAGAGAGCCGGATTGGACTGGAAGTACTGTGCTATGTGCTCGACAAGCGCTCGGATATTGGAAAATACCATGGTTGCCCGAGAGCCCAGGGACGGTGGCGGAGCAACAAGTGCTTCGCTCTTCTTGGTCGATGGTAGAGGCCGTGAAATGCTGCTGCTGGTTGGGACCGGGGGGCGTTGTCTGGCCCCCCTGCCGGATGAACCTGCGTTGCTGGGCGTCCGCTCGATACCGTAGTCGACCTCGCTTGCTTCGCGATCGCGCCGTGCTCGCTCCTCCTCCAGCCTCTTCCGTTCGCGCTCCTCGTTCTCGGCGCGCAGTCTCCGGGCATCTTCGATGCTGCGACGGAGCTCGTCTTCGCGCTGCAGCCGCTCCTCTTGCTCCCGCCGCTCTGCGTGCTGTTGGTCTTCTTGCAGGCTCTGCAAGGCCTGCAGGAACGCCTCCCTCCGCTCCTCGTCCAGCACTGGGCTCATGCTGATAAACTCACGCGCGTAGTCCCACTCATTGTTGCGCAGCAGTACGTGCAGCGTGTAGAGCTCAAGGATCTTGACCCGCGCGTTTAGATCCCGAGGGGTATCGGCACCGCCGCCACTGTTGTTTATGCCCTTGGCCGGCGATCGGAACCGCCGTGGGGATGCCGGGTTGAAGCGGTCACCGATGTTGTCCAGATTCGGTGTCCGCGCAGCGGCAAGATAGTTCTCCAGCCGCTTTTGGTTGAGTGTCTGGTTCTTTGCATGTGCGAGGAGGATCGTTGCCCTACGCCGTATGTTAGCCGTCATAAAAAAAGGGCCAGTGTTCTGAAAAAGGAGACGACGTACAAGTTAATGACCACATCAGAGTCCACGTCCCCTTCAACGCCGTGGTAGCCATTTCGGACTACTTCCTCCCAGACCTCGCCCTCGCGCACTTTGGTGCATATGGCTCTCCATTCTTGGGTGCCGAACGCCTCCTTGCCCTCATCCGGATCTAGCTCGAGGATTGCGTTCAGGATGGTCAGGTATAAGCTCCAGACCTTAATCCTTGTCGACCGCGACGCCCTTGCGACCGGGGCGGGTTCAAAAGGAGTGCCATTCTGATCGTCAGTCGGGGGTGGCGCAACTAGTGGTAAAACGGTGGAGAGGGCTTCGGGTAGCCGTCGCGTTAGGAAGAGGGTTGAGGCCTGACGGTACGCCTTGGAAATGTTGGAGGTGGAGTAATTGCGCGACGATGAGACTGACGAGGAGAGTGACGAGATGGGGCTCAGCGCGGCCGCGGCATAGGAGGATGGATTGGACGCCATCGTTGTGTTGCTATCACTCGAACGTGTGCTGGCTGCTGCTGTGAGCCGTGTTTCTCTGGGCTCTAGAAAGAAGATAGGGAGGGGAGTGCATCGATCGAGAGATGTGCGTGCCAGGAATTCAAAACACTATGGCCGGCCGTTGTTTTGGGTTGATCGATCGGGCTGCTAGTGTAAACTGTGCAAACTCATTGTTAACGACGCGAGGAAGCAGTCAACCAGACAAAACAACACTGGCAATAAGGTTTCATCGAAGACAGCACAGAGCAGGGGCCATGGCTTGAAGTTGCAAGAGCGGAGGAGAGAGGCTTGCCGTCGCTGCTGCCACTCGTGTGTGGATCGTGGTCTGGTGACAGGTGACCTTCAAAGCGTGGAAAGCCACTATTGGGGCTCTTTTCGGTGATTGCAGCATTTCTCGAGCCTCGGCAAAGTCGGTGGCTGGCTTGGCTTGGCTTAGGCTCGGAGCCCCAGGGGTGAGGTGGTGGGGTAGCCGCCATTAAGGTTGGACCTCAAGGTCCCACGCAGAGCTACCCAATCTTGGGGAAGCAGTGGGAAGGAATGATGTACCGCGCTATCTGGGCGAGGAAGGCAAAACCCGAGGAGCCGTTTCCCAGATTCCAGGTTTCCCCCAACATTGCACATGTGAACGACACCAGCATAAAGTTAATAAAAGACGTTTATATTAAGAAGTTGATCAATATGAATAGGTATGTATGTAAGGGAAATGATGGCTCCTCGTGTACATACAACCGTTTGATGTTTCATCCTCTAAAGTTTGAACATAACTTGGGAGTTCAAATAATTTACATTTGACCATAGACCCGAAAGCCTTGCCCTCAAGCCCCCAGGCAAGCCAATCCTGCCAGCTGGACTATTTCGCGATCTGCTTTCTACACGTAGAAACTTTGACGGGCCGTGAGCTGGCTACCCAGACACGTGACAGACGTATGTCACAATAAATCCTTAGCCCGACGGTCTTCTATTTCGATCAGCATGGCCCGTGGGATGTCTTCATTATTCTCGTACGACTTGGATGGCGATGTGCACTTTATGGCAGTCAGTCTAAGCACCAAACTGAATTCATTATCTGGAAATCTCGCCATTCTGGAACGGGTTATCCCTCGCTCAGCTTATGCAATGATATTTTTTGCTTGTCCAAACAAACCCCTTTTCTGAGCCGCCCAAATGATTGTCAGAAACAAAACACATATCTACCAACCTTTACTGCAACATCGAGTCCAAGCTCTCGCCAAGTGTTTGCTCGATAGCCACGATCCAGCGACGGTTCTCCCGCTCAACCGTCTCGTCATCATCGTCCTGCAGCTCGCTGATGTACGGCAGCATCTCAGGCAGCGACGACAGCCACTCCTCGCCAAGACGATCCGTCAAGGCCTGCTCGCACTGGACCACGGCCAACCTCACGGCCGCCTGCTCGGACCGCAGGTGCTTCATCAGCGACCCGTTGAGTTCCTTGTGGTGCTCCTTCGAGTCCGCAGCAGCAGCCAGCTCAACAAGAGCCGGGATGAGGTCTTCAGCTGCATCGACCGTGCCCGCCAGAAGGAATTGCTCAATGATGACAGGGGCAACAGCATTGAAATGCGCAGGCGCCTGCCAGAACCCATCTTGGTCGTGCTCAAAACATTTGGCGAGTGTGCGGACCACACGCTTCCACAACTCCCTCTCGCCCGGGTCCTTGAAGTTTGTGCTGGTCAGGATCTTGACCGCGCTCTCGACAATGTACGAGGCGTAGCTTGTTACAATGGACTTGAGGCTGCCAAAGAAGGCGTGGAAGAACCCGTAGACGCTGAGCAAGCGCATTGTCTTGCCCGCAGCCTCGTTCTTGGGGAGTCCGGCCCATGACCACTCCACAAGCTGAGAGAATATGGGGCGGAAAGCAGCATCGTTCAGCTTGTATATCATCCTCAGGATATCGTCATTCACGGCACTCTCGATCTGAGCCAGCTCCGCGGCGCCAACCTCTTCCTTTCCGCTGGTAGCGTCGGTTCTTCTCAGATCCAGTGCGTGGAAGAAAATTGCTGAGAGTGTGCCAGCGTTCTTCGCGATGACTGACTTGGGGTGCTTGTCAAGAGCCATGCCAAGGACGTGAAGATATTCGCCAAGAGCCTGTCGAGCGGTCAGTTGGTGTTTCCCATCTGGTGTTGGCTTTCTTCTTACCGAGGAACCAGAGGAAGCAGCATGGACCCAGTTATGCTCTAGGGCAACGAACAACGCTTTGGGCTCAACCAGCTTAGCCAACAACTGGAGGCAGTGAGATCGGTTGCTGTTCGCTTCGGCATTGAGGTTGGCAGCCGCGGAAGAATTTGAGCAAGCCAATAGCCGTTCAAGGTAAGCGCCAGAGATCATGTACGGGATGTGTTGGGTGAGCGCTGCCATGAAAGCATACGAAGCATTGTGGAGCTCCGTGTCTGGCTTCTCGCCCCGAAGGCTTTCCTCTAGATAACCTAGTGCCTTGGGGATTGCCACTGGGAGAACAGGGACAATACCGTCCTGCAAGACATCTACAAGCGATGCAAGGCAGAGGAGCGCCATGACTCGGAGGGTCTGTGATAACTGACCCAGGCAGTGATCGCCAGCTATGGTAGCAGCGGCAGCAGCGACAGCCTCCATATCTTTCTTGCCGTATTTCTCTGCAATCTTGTCAACGCATGTCACTGCGGTATGCTTGTAGTTCATGTCATTGGACTCGCGAATAACAGCTGTGAGCTGCGGCAGGAACGCCAGCAAGGCAGTTCTCGACTTCTCGTCCGTATTTCGCTCGCTGTCTACCCGCAACTCGAGGGCCCGCAGCACCTTCTGCCGCAGTCCAACGTCGGATCGGTCAAGGAGAGCCTCGACGCTCTTGATAAATTCGGCGATAGAGAGCAAGTTCAGGAGGTTGGACAGTGCGTCGCCGCAGCGGTTGTAGAGGGCCTTCTTGTTCTTGACAGTGCCAGCAAGTTTTAACACGCTCTCTAGGAGAGTCGCATAAAGATCACGAATCTTGGCGGAATCCATATCATCTCGCTCCGCCAGCTGGGTGATCTCCCGCCTCAAACGACGATTCCCGATCAAGTGGGGGAGAAGAGAGAGCTGCTTCATTGCAACCTTTTGCGAATCTTGGTCTCCGTGATCGGTCTTTCCGAGGATCACAGCTGAAAGGGTAGGCTTTGGCTTGAAGGTGTCGCTGACCAAGTCCATGTATTTGATGAGAGTCTCCAGCTGGATTTCCACCGAAAAAGTGCTCAGTATCTGCGTCGTAAACGAGACCATGTTGTCAGTGGCCCCATACTTGTCAACAAACATGGCGAGGACAGCAAAGAGGAAATCCTGCGGCCCAAGATTCTCAATGAGCGAGATAAAGAGATCGTGCTTCCGGTGGGATGGAACATGTTCGTAAGCAATGATGAAACTCGATACAAGCTCTGCTGTGCTTTCCACCAAGTTTCTCCGACTCTTCCGGAAGGTGTCAATCAGAGGAGGAATGACCTCCTTGATGGTCTGGTTGACAACATGGGCTGAGTAGTCATCGGCCTGCTTCAGAACGGAGCCTCCCATGAAGGTAAATATCGGCATGACGCTGTGCAACACCACATCGGGGGCCGTTTTGGCCAGGCTGGCCACCAACAGCAGGGCAGCGTTGATAACGGTAGGACTAGTAGACCGCTGAATACAAGCTGCCAATACGTCTCCATGTCCGACGGACGCGTCGATTGTCAAGCCCTTGTTGCTCTTGTAAGCAGGTACCATGGCAAGCAGACTGCTGAGCACCAGGTTCTGAAGATATCCGAGCTCAGATCCAACAAGTACGCCAAGGCGTTGGATGTCCGAGAGCGTGGAAAACAAGCTCGGGAGCAGTTCTGGATGTTCTTGTGGGCTAGACTCCTGCACGAGCTCCAGTACAAAGGTCGTCTTGTTCAGAGCTGCGCTGACCTCCGGGGTAACCTGCAGGTTCGCGGTTCGGCGACTTTCCGACATGCTGACGCGTCTTCTCTTAGCCGCAGGTGGCTCGGTGACTAGATTGACCTCGTCCTGCAGAGAGCCAAGGAAGTCAAGGAGGATGTCGGTTGTCAGGTCGACCTTGCGTAGGAGTTCCGCTGCCTCTACGGAAACAGAGTTCTGTCCGGGAGAGGGCTTGGATGCGGCCTGCGACAAACTGAGCATAGCCCGAGCTGTAGAAAACTTTGTCTCAGACTTCATCGACGGCCAGATCTTCCCAATGCGTTGGAAGATGGACTGAACAAGTGTTGGCCTCGCAGAAGTTTGGGGTGCTTGGATCAGCTCGAAGAACGTCTCTAGGCCAGCAGAATGGTTCGCAATGACGACATCCGCGAGCGACGCATCAAGAACGGCCACGTCCAGCGACTCTCGGCTTGCAAGACGGGTGGCTTCTTGACTAGGGAGAGAAGCCCACAGACGAAGAAGGGGCAGCAAAAGGTCTGTTCTGGATGTGCCCGAAATACTTCGGATCTGATTGAGCGGCTTCAGCAAGCGCAGCTTGACGATTAGAGATGGCGTCGCGGTGACATGGCTGCACATAAATTTCAGAATAGAGAGCCTCGTCGAGTGAGACAAATGCTGCTTCTTGTCACCTTCCTTCTTTTCCAGGGCATTGCTAAGAGCCGCCAAGACGTGGTCCTCGTGCATTACGGACTCCTCGAGGGATGGAAGAATAACAGACTGAATCAGGGATTTGGCGGCGTCAAAATCCAGTTTCGACAGGGCATTGGTCTTGTCATAGAGATCCTCTGAGCCCCAGATATGCCGTGCAGTTTTGGGGGATGTAGTAAAGAGTTGTCCCAAAACAGCCATTAAGTCTGCTGCAGCACGGCGAACCCTCTTTGCGTCGTCACACAGAGCAACAATGCAATAAGGGATCACAGCTTGGAAATCCTGGCCAGCGCAATCCTCCTCCTTCAGGCGGTTCTTTACTTGTTCTAATGCTGCCACCTTAGCAAGGGTGGGAAAGGTGCCGCACCAGATACGCATATAGAAACTGAAGTAGAACGACTTTGTAGGGGCCCAAGGCCGACTCAGAACAGGGGCTGCGTCGAATCGTTTGAGGTCGTTCTTGTTCGCAGCTGCAGACAAAAAGACAGAAAAGAGCTCCTCGAGAAGATTGGCCGGTTCTTGCGATAAACAAGAGGTCGTCGAGGGTGCCAATGTCGCGAGCTTCTCAAGGGTGGCTTCCATGGTCTCTTGATTCCCAGGAAGCTCGGACACGGTCTCCACGGCGGCATCCTCCGGGGCGTCCTCAATCGTAAGCTTGGGACGGATTGCGGTGCCCAGTTTGAGCTCAAGCTCCTCAATGTCAAAATCGAGCTCCTTAATGGCGGCTCGGATGGCATCCCCGGAGTCGCCGCCTGCTTGCGACAAACTGACCAGGGTGGAACCAAGTTCTTTGCGGATCAGGCCGTCCTGGTCAACGTCTTCGGTAATCTTGTGCGCCGCCAGAAGCATGGCTTTGTAGATGACCTTGATCTGCTTCTCTTGCAAAACATCTCCTAGAAGCAGCGACTTTACAGCCGGAAGACTACGGACGTCACCCTTTTTGGAAAGCCTGTCGAGCGTGGCGAGGGCAAGTCCATTTGCGAGCTTGTCAACTCTATGATCCCGGCCGATTTCCTGCAGGGTTTGGGTAAGGTGCGGCAGCTTTAGGAGAGCCTTGGCGACTCTGCCAGATAGCTGCTTTGCGGATCTGTGCTGCGAGATGATACAGAGACACACGAGCCCCGCGCGGAAGGTATCACTTGTCCAGCCGTGGACAAGTTGCTCCATGAAGGCGGACAGGACGCCATCGTCCAAGCTGCCCTTGGCAGAAAGAACAGCGACAATCATGTAACTCGCAATTTGCATGCCGGGAACATCTTTCATAACCATTGCCTCGCTCAAGACCGGCCCGACCCGTTGGAGGAGAATGTTGTTGTTGTCTATCTGGATGCTCTTCCTGCCGGACCGCATCTTGTCGAGCATGCCATTCACAGCTTCAGTCATGAGACCGCCCCAGAACGACACAAGCCCTGGGTATTCGTGCTTGTTTCTGCAGGATTCGAGTGTGTACTGGGAGACCTCAGAGAGCAGCTCCGGGTGAGCCGTTGCCTGCTGCACAATAGCAGCCCGAGGTGGCGCTGTGAGAGAGCGGATATAGGGGTCGAGAAATCTGTACTCGCCCGGGATCTTTGGGGGCAGAATAGACAACAATGTCACAAACGCCGGGATCGTGTGGTAGGGCAGGAAGGTGGTGATGAGGATTTGGGTGTTGAACTCATGTATCCTGAAAGCCCAGTCAGAGAATGCGGCAGGCGCAACGAAACAACATCTGGGGCCTATCTGCTTACCGAAACCTTCGAATCAGCCATTCGACAGCCTTAATAGCAGGCATGAGACGCAGACGCCCGCCGACCAGGTGAAGGAAAGACTTCACGCGCCGATCCAAAGCTGCGTTCTCGTCGGCGGACATCTGAATGCGGTCAGCATCCTGGCTCTGGTCGCTGAAGAGCGTAGCGCCATAGGGAGCAAAGCGCGGATCGAGATGGCACAGCTCCTCAAAGCCCTCGTTGCATAGCGAGTATATTTCGGGAAAAGACTGGCCAGCCGCATCGCGGGCTTCGAATATCAAGGACTTCGCATGGGCGACTTTCAGTGTCTTGGTGTTCAAGCTGGACCGCGAGCTAGATGCGATTTGCGCCAACTGCGCAGCCAGAGAGGACGCCATAGTAAGCTGAGCGCTGGCCGACTCGGTCGCCTCCCTCCTTTGTGTCGGGGTGTGAGAAAAGTTTCACGAAGTCGTCGACATGAACAGCGGGTGAATACGATCGGTCGAGATGGACAGAGTTAATTCGCTATCGTGATATATTCGCCAGACTCGCAGCCGTTGATTCGGGTGCAATTATGGTGGGCAAAAAGGGGTCGAGGTTGCGGTGGTCTCGAATCGAAGGAGAGATCGGTTCTTCTGTCACAAGGCTTCTTCGTCTTTTCTTCTTCCTCTGGTTGCAGCTTGTAGCGCCCATTGCGGTATTGGCTCCGGTTTTCTTGTTTTTTTTGTTGGCGGGGACCGATAAGTCAGCTTTGGCCAATCAAGGCTGCGCGATAAGCCTCAATTGGTGGGTTGCGCACCTCGATCGTGCAAGGGTCAGAAAAAAAGTAGAAGCTTGGGGGTTGGGTTGTGCACGACTACAGTTTACTGACCGACACCATCCTAATACCTATCTCGTCTCTCCCCCGCCAAATTAACGAGCACACACATCCAACACATCCAATGGCTTCCCATCCCACAAAAAAGCGGAGGTTGTCGCCGCCCCGCGACGATTCTCCGCCTGGCGACGTCAAGGTCCAAAAGGCCTTTTTCAAAAGCGCCTCCAACTGGAATCTCGAGAATGACTACGAGAACAGGCCGCGCAAGGGCAAGAACAACAAGAAGGTCACCAAGAAGGAAGCCACAGAGGTTACCGGCAGGCTTCCCGTCAAGCTCCCTGGAGGTACATGGGCAGTTCAGGACGACGTCGAATCAATAGCGAGCGACGCCGAGTGGCTCGAGAGCGATGGCGAGAACGCAGACATGCCCGACGAGGAGCCCGTTGCCCCTGTTCCGGCCGCGCCCAAGATCCCAGAGCGCGAGCAGATCCGGAACGCCCAGGAGGAATTCGCCAAGATCGCCACCCAGCTGAACGAGGACCCGGAAGAGTACCCAGGAGCGTTCAAGGCCATGGCCAAGATTGGGGACTCCAAGATCCTTGCCATCAAGAAGCTCTCGCTCGTCGCCCAGATGGCCGTATACAAGGACGTCATTCCCGGTTATCGGATAAGGCCTGGGTCCGAGGATCCTGCGGTTGAGAAGCTGTCAAAGGACGTGAAGCGGCTGCGGACATACGAGCAGTCGCTGGTTCTTGGATACCAAGAGTACCTGAAGACGCTGGCAGGGCACGCCGGCACGCCGACTTTCTACTCGGATAAGTCAGGGAACGACATCTCCAGCATCGCAATTACCTGTGCCTGCACGCTACTCAACTCGGTTCCGCACTTCAACTTTCGGAGCGAGCTCCTCAGGATATTGGTCAGGAAGCTCAGCGCTCGCAAGGTGGATAGCGATTTCCGCACATGCCGACGTGGTCTCGAGACTCTTCTTCACGAGGATGAAGAGGGGAGGGCTTCTATGGAAGCCGTGTCTCTGATAACAAAGATGATGAGAGTTCGCGAATACAACGTGGACGAGAGCGTTCTGAACCTGTTTCTCCACTTGCGACTGCTGTCCGAATTCTCTGGCAAGGCGTCGGCAGATCGCGTCGACCGCGACCCCGATGCGCCGAGCGTCAAGAAGCACAAGGCGGCGAAGAAAGAGTTTCGCACCAAGAAAGAGCGGAAGTTCATGAAGGAGCAGAAGGCAGCTGAGAAGGTTATGGCTCACGCTGATGCCGCCGTCAGTCACGAGGAGCGGGACCAGATGCAGTCCGAGACCTTGAAGATGGTGTTTGCGTCGTATTTCAGGATACTCAAGGTGCGGTCGCCGCAGCTGATGGGAGCCGTGCTGGAAGGGTTGGCCAAATACGCCCATCTGATCAATCAGCAATTCTTTGGCGACATTTTGGAAGCTCTTAAGGAGTTAATCAAATCCAGTGACGATAATGATGACGATGACGAAGAGGGCGGCGAGGAGGAGGAGGATAATCACAAGCTCGCCGCCGTTCGAGACACGACCCGCGAGGCGCTTCTCTGCACTGTCACTGCCTTCTCGCTGTTGGCAGGACAGGACGCACATAACGCCAGGACAGGGCTGCATCTCGATCTCTCCTTTTTCATCACCCATCTTTACCGCAGCTTGCTCAGCCTTTCGGTCAACCCCGACCTCGAGCTCAGCGCAAAATCTCTTCATTTAGCTGGACCCGAGGGCACTCACGGCCGGAAGGACTACAAGGTCAACCTCCAGACGACCACAGTGCTGCTGATGAGATGTCTGAGCGGAGTGCTTCTTCCGCCCTGGAACATCCGCTCCGTGCCACCCCTTCGTCTGGCGGCCTTCACAAAGCAGCTCATGTCGCTATCGCTGCAGGTTCCTGAGAAGTCATCCCAGGCCGTGTTAGGACTTCTGCAGGACATCCTGCACACCCACGGGAAAAAGATAAACGCTCTGTGGAACACGGAAGAAAGGAAGGGCGACGGAACGTTTAAGCCCATGAGCGAGACGGTAGAGGGGAGCAACCCCTTCACTTCGACCTGCTGGGAGGGCGAGATCTTGAGAAAACATTACTGCCCCAAGGTCAGGGAGGAGCTGAAGCTCATGGAGAAGAATATCAGGAGTTTATAGGGCGAGAAGGAAACAAACACTTTTCTCTATGGAGATAAAGTCTGTCACCTCCTTTTCCCCGCGTTTTTGGCTGGCTTTCCTCGCTTTTCGTGACTTATACCCCCCAACTAAAGGTTTCAAATAAACTCTTCTTCTTTCGGGGCTGCGACACAGATTGCTGAGACGACGGGAGCACACAAGAGTAGCCTGTTTTTGGGGGGTTTGAAGGCCACGCACAGCATAGATATTCACAGATCTTATTTGATTCCTCCGTTGAAGTGTATATTCTCTGACTTGGTTGGTACCTTTCGATGCTTAACAACACAGGTATTTTCAACTTGACTCCACGAACAATTCCATGTGTTCGGTTGAAAGTATATGTATATTGTGTGATTCAATCCATTTTTAGTAGGTTGCACTTAACCCTTCAAACTATTTCTCCCGAGCCATATCCCCATTATTGCTCACATTGTTGTGTCGACTAAGCCCAGGTACAGACTTGTCTTTCTTCTCGTCTACTCGATGTGGTGCGTAACATGCTTGTTTCTTCGTCGTCTTCCTCCCAGTGGATGGAAGATATTCAAGATACGAGGTAGCACTTTTTCTTTCTTTCTTTTTTCCTCTCCCTCTCTCTCCCTACAAGCCTGGTCGCAGCAGATACATATACATATATAGGAGAGCTCACACACAAGACTCCACCGTAGCTATGTTCTTGCTCCCTTCCACTCACAAGAAAGCCAACAACTTCGCCTTGTTAACATTCGAGTCGAGTTCTTCACCAGGGGTAGATAGACCACAGTACGTAACTCTCTGTGTGAATGCCGCCCCCCACGTACGTATGTAGCGGGACAAATCACCACTTGCCTCTTCCCTCTTTGCTTAAAATTAAAATGTCCACACATGCGTCAAGAAAAGGCCAAGATCTGATTCGGAGATTTTATTTCGCCTTTTGTAGTGCTGGTGTTCTTTGGGGTGTCTAGAATCAGAACTAGAGGGACACTAGAAATGGGGACTCGCGAACAAAAGCAGTTAACCACAACAAATACGATGGTCACTTTCAATGGAACCTAACAACCAAGCAAGCAAGCAGGGGGCTGCCGGGGTGGAGCGATGCACTTGTTCAGATGCGGATATTCAGGCCGTTTGTTTGTTCAGTTTGGCAGGCTACTCAATCTCCGAGGTGCATTGAGGAAAGAGAACAAAGCGCGCAGAGAGTAAAAAAAAGGGGGGTAGAGTAAACAGAACTAGGGTTTGGTTGTTGGTTGTTCGAGAAGCCGCCGCCCAGCAAAGCAAACGACATTCTTTTGACCATGAAAGCATTCCTGCACCGAGATAACTAATTACTAGTCAACCAGACTGATCATCACCTGCCCACACATCATCATCACCCCTCTTCCCTCCATGGGTAGGGGGTCGTGGATTCCCGCCGCCGCCGCCGCTGGCTGGTCGGGCGGGCCATGGGCATGGGCTGATCCTGAATCCCCCTATGCTCGCAAACTACGCCGACGAAGAGGACTTTTTTCAAGGCAGGGACTCGGGATGAGCGAAGGGTCCAGTCGGAAGGCGACGGTTAGGGACATGACTAGACCATTGGGGCAAGGGCCATACGTACGGAACTGGTCCAGCTGGGCCTGCTGAAGAAGGCAAGAGGAAGGAAGACTCTAGCGTCTTTGGCCCAAGGCGGAGGCGATTATTCCCCATTCTCCCCTGGAACCACAGGGAGGAATCTGGGAGAGGTGGGTGTCACCAACTGTTGCTCGCCACCGGTTGTGTCTGCCCGAGCAAGTCGAGGTTCATGCCTCGGGGGAACCCTTGGAGCGAGAGCAGGCTGCAGGGATGGTGGCAATCGTCAATGACAGCAGGCGGATCATGCCTCTAGAATGTCTTTGGTTTCAGAAGGTCGATCTCCTCTTTTGGGCCCAGCGGCTATCTATCGGAATGTGGGTGAAAGCGAGGCGGCGGATAAACGTTGAGTCGTGGAAAATAATGATTGATCTAACTGCCTTGTAAGTGTAAGCGGTGAGTGAGCACAACGCACGAAGCGCTTGGAGGCTGGTCTTCAGCGGGCCGGCACATCTAGGGCGGAACACAAGCACATTGTGGGATTATCGAGAATTACCCCGGATTCAAGTTGAAGAACCGGGCGGTCTGGTAGTCTGCACTAACGACGCGGGCTGCCAGGCACGCCCCAGAGCAGCGGGATAGCCGTTGCGCCACCCGCACATCTTCACCAAAAAGTTTGCCTGCTTTGCGTGCTCGCTCGGATCGTCACATTCATTCATGGATCATGGAGGGGCAATGGCAATACGTACATACAGCTCCACGTTGGGCGACTGAGTCGGATTGGGCTCTGATGACATCGGACATGAATAAGGAAGAGGTCGGGGCGTACAGCACAAGTAGCAATCTCAAGTCCCGTTCTGGGCTAATCCATGTTGTTGAAGCTCGGGTGCCTGACGACGACATCAGCTTGGACCTGCAGCGCACGCTATGATACGGTGCCTAGGGAGCTTGCAGACATCCATTCCATCCATTGCGGAGTCCCGGCCATCTGGCTCTTCAAAGTTCAGAGCACTGAGCAGTAGCACCAACAACTTTAGCGAATTATCCAAGCCCAGAGGAGTGGGAAAGGGGCAAGCACGAAGCACATCGACATCGGAACAAACCTGGCCAACCAGAGGCGAGGGCTTTTGTGTTCCAGTCGTGGAGTCCGTAATAATGCGGAAGGATGCATCGTCCCTCGTCCCTCGTGCCTGCCCTGCCGCTGACTTGTTGGATGGTTTTAGTTCTAGGATGGCAACTACGACCAAAATGCCGATGCGAGGACCCGCTTCCCAATCCGACTTCAAACCTTCCATCTATTCCCTCCCTAAGCCAGGCCTCAAGATGCTGAGGAAGGAAGGATGGCGGGAAAGATCTGCCAGGAAGCCAGGGCGGCAGACAGGCGGCGGCATCTTCTTGACGAAACATCTTCACCGCCAATTGTCCAACCCAAGCCGCGTGTGATACGGACACCACTCATTCATTACCCGTCAACCCTCCTTCCGGCCCCGACTTGAGTCGACAGCTCAACTCAACTCAACTCAGGTCGGTCGAGCTCTTGCCGCTTTTTTGCCTCTTGCTCGATGGCACAGCGTAGTGCCGTCATCATTTGTGCCGCTCAACAAGTCGAGAGCTACAAACGAAGAGCCGCCTCTGACCGCCGCACAGATGCGTTCGTGTGCCTCAATTTCCTCTGGTCCCCCCTTTTCCCTACGTATTGTACGGGATGGGATACCTGCCCAATCCCGTCCGAGTTTAGCAGCCGAGCCGCGGTCGACCGTCACGCAAGCCGCGATGCTTTGCCGGGCTGGAGCTGCTGCTCAACCGAGTCGGGTCCCTAGGTGTAGACGATTAACTACCCAAGTAAGAGGCCCGGGGCACCAAGCAAATTAGCTGAACGCCGCTATGGACCCCGAGGACGCATGTCGGTAATCTATCTCAAACCCAGAGCTTCGCAGTTCACCTCTACCGGGCTCGGGAGAGGGCATGAGATGTCAGTGTCAGGGATGCGGATAGCTCGTGGTCAGCTCTGGCATTTTCCCGCAGTCGTCACCTTGCAATTACATAGGGCAACAGTGGGCTGTGACTTGTGCAGCTTCTGGAAGAAGATGTGACGGGCCTTGACGGGTTTCATGTCTTTCCTTGGCCCCTGAAGCCCATCGTCGACCCTGGCGGCGCTTGTTTCGAAGTCGTGCACTCGGACAGAAATTCGGCATTTCCCTCCAGAGTCCACAACAATCTGCTTGTCGTCCCAGTCCCACCACCAAGCCTGACCAAGGTTCAAGGATGGCAAGGGCCTGTCCGCGATCGAGCGCGCGCTCCCGGTTCTCGTGCCCCCCTTTTGGAGCTTGGGCACCATGGGCACTTCACCGCTTTGCGAATCCATCGTGACATCGTGACCAGAATCTCCTCGTTCCTGCGTCTGGTTACATTCTCGCTCGGAGCTTTTGCCTTTTGACCTGCAAAAAGTGGACCACTGCCGCTTATGCAGGTCCCAGGACCCAAACCCCACCACCAATCGAAGCTACCTGCACTAAGCAAGCGCGGGGCCAGAGCGCCGCTGGGGGGCTTCCCATCTTGGATTCATCCCTCCCTCGATCTGACTTGACAGCTCGAGGGACGTTGTTTCAACTTTCGAGAAGACATGTCAACCTCGTCGACCTCCTTGCCATCTCGTTTCAGGATCTGCCTGGGCATGCACAATCACTTTTGCCTACCCAAAAGACCAGCATCGAAGAGCCATGGCAAGGTTGACGACATGCAAGCGCTTGTTCGTATCCAGCACTGGCGTCGATCTTATTATCCTGGGGTTGAAAAAGCAAAGCTACCAACCTACTCCGTACACGGGAAGGATGGAGCTCGCGCCACTGCGTCAGTAAGCGAGGGCGAGCTTGTTGGTCATGCTTCTATCTTGTTGTGCTGAGTTAACTGCGTGTACAATCTGTTGTACATACCGTCGCCGGTGCTTTTGGTCTGCTGTCAGTGATGGTCGTGACAAAATAACAGCAGCTGCTTACTCCCGCCGAAAAAAGAATGGGCTGGATGGAGGTCTGACAACGAGACCGGTTACTATCAATAGGCAAGCGAAAGAGATAATAAATTCGCGGTGCCTCTTCTCAACTGGAGTCAGCAGCACTGGGGCACCATCTTTCAGTCATCACGGACTCACTCAGCAAGTGCCATATCTCCCCGTCTCATCGGTATGACGAGCGCATAGGGATCTGTCTCCTGCATGAGCAGATCCCGCCGCTTGCGCTGTACCTGCATTCGACCGTCTTGCCGTCCCTCCCTTTTCCCCCACCACCACCACCACCACCACCACCACCAGGTTTACCGCCTCTGTGAAGGGCCTCCCGCAGGTCGATGTACGACCGATCGTCGACGGCCAGCCAAACAATGTGTCCCGGTGGCCATAAACCACGCAGTCCACGGCATCGAGGCGTGCGATCTGCTGGCGGTTGAAGCTTCTTCCCCTCCCCCCCCGACTGCGGCCAACTGTCGAGGCCAAAAAGTGCGCTCTGTGCAATGTTGCTGTGTTGTGCTGTGCTGCGTTGCTATTCCTGGACTGGCCCCGTCATCTCACTTGCAGAGGTTCAAACGGCGGGAACTGAAGACTCTAAGAGGTTGAGCAGCAAAAACATGACAGACGAGGAAAGCCAATCACTGTTCTCTGGGCGTTGTGGAGAAATAAATTCGTACAAGTTATGGACGACTCGTCGCTGCGAAGCAATGCGTATCGCCCATCTCATAGCGCCCTTTGCCACCTGGCAGCGGTGATTGGAGCGCGCGAAAAATGACGGGCAGGGCCCCGGGCGGCTCAAGGCGCGAAAAGGTTTTAAGCTTAGCCTACCCTTTTTCCCTAGCGCGGTTTCTCTCACAGTGGGGAGTGTCTCCTGGGTGATATGAAACACGGGCACACGAGGGCAACATCCCATTGCTCTGGGCTGGACCATCGCAAGGGAACGGGGGAGGGGGAGGGGTGTGGTCGTTGCCCAGCCAGTTACCTAGCCAGTTAGAATCTCGGTGGCCGTATTCAGGAGGGCCATGCCTTCCATACCATCCATCCCGTTGAGATCTCTCTCTGTGTGTATGTTTTTCAAGCGATGGCGGTCTGCAAGCTCCATTTGGGGTGGTCGGTCCTACTCGGAGCGGCCCTGTCAATGCGTGGCGTTCGGTGGCGGACGGGTCTTGTTGCTTGTTGCTAGCAGCTAGCTGTGTTGTGCAACAACGTGTGACGAGTTCCTCGACGCCTACGTACGATAGGTGAAGATGCGCCCTCGCTCACTCGCTCGGTGGTGGTAGACGTTTGCGGGAGGATGAGGAGTCCAAACAATACCACAAATAAATTGAATAGGGGAAGGGGGGCCAAAGAGAAGGAAGGAATAGCAATGGAGAAAACTTCTAAACCTTGCCAGAAAACCCGGATGCCGAATGGGGGACCGGGGGAGATTTGATGTTTGTGATTGGGATGACAGAGAGCCGAACTTTGGCGTTGTTCGGGTCTAGGCTCCTCCCGAGCCTGGAAGTTAAAGCAAAAAGTCAAAATGCACAAGTTGGATCAAGTGATGGGATGAGATGAGATAGGGACACGAGAAAGAGAGTCAGAGAGAGAGCGCAAACAAACAACCTGGAAGGCTTTCAAAACAAGACAGGAGGAGGCGAGGTTGAGCTTGGATTTGTTTCTAGTTTGGGGGGGAGGGGCAAGCTGCATGCAGTTCAATCTTCTTTCTCATGAACGGTTGCGTGTGTGTTCTCGGCGACTCAGATAGGTAGTTTACCTACTCAGATTCTTCCTACGGACTTGAACAACGGGGGCGGGGGGGCATATTGAAACGATAGCTATTGGACGGGCCACGGGGTTGCTTTGGGCGATTGCTGTGTGTGTGTCTCGGACTGATGAGAAGAAGAAAAACGAACGTGTTTTGTGCAACCAAATACTACCAACCTACTACCTATTCCTAAGAGGGTGGGAAGGAGGGGAGACTGTCTATTCGCCGGGGAGAAGGGGAGAAAAGGGAAGGGGGGGGGAGGGGGGAGGGGGGTTGAAAATTGAATATTGAATACGCAGTACGCACACATAGGTCGCTGGGCGAGATAGAGAGATAGAGACGCACAAACAACATGCAAGGCATCCAGATACACTAGGTATCTAACTAACTATTATCTCGTCAAGGGGAGCAGGTATACAAATCACATTTTTATTTCCCTTCCGTTTGTGATTCCCATTCCCACTCCATTCCATTTCCTTGGTAGTATCTGTTTTTGTTTCAAGATATGGGGGGCATTAGGCGAATGACGAACCAAAAAAATTGTTCCAATCACCCATTTTCCATGCCTCTTCCCCGCCCTCCCCCGCCACAGCTAGCCGGCTAGCCAGCGGTAGCTTACCCGCTTCGTCGTATTAATTTCTTCTTCATCTTCTTGTTGTTATTGATGTTAGTTTGCAAACTTTTTTTCTTCTTCAACATGTGGGTTTGTTTGGTTGGGAACAACATTTGCACTACATGGTCAAGGCTTCTGAGCGGATGCATGTACATACTGTATGTACATAAGTAAGTGTGCAGTCCTGCATGTGCGTGTGTGTGAATGAGTGTCAATCGAGATCAATGAGGGGGTGGGGTTTTGCTAGCTGCAGCTTGATAGTTCTGCAGAATCCGCAGCAGGGGAAGTGTGGCTAGGTAGGAGTGTACATACATATTGCATAGAGAGTTACTAGTTCTATGAGGTGTGGGAATGGGTACCTATGTTGCGTTTCGAAAACCGACCTCCCGTTCTTCTCTTCTTACCATGGAAAAAGGAAAAGACAGGCATGATGATATATTGGCGGGATGACAGTAGGTAATCCACCCCCGTACGTCGTTATACACTACACAAAACTTTGCATACGCATTTGTGGCGTTGGTGATTGAGTGTGATTCTGTTTACGTATTGTGCCTCATTGTGTGTGTTTGGTGACGGCACGAACCCCCTTGCCGACATGGTGTTGTTGTGTTGCTGCTCCGCTGGGAGAGCTAGCAGTTTTCAGGGTTCATACCCATTGTGCCTCTTATTGCTGTTTCTCCGGTACGTTCATATGGCGGTAGAACCTACCTGGGCAGTGGTCGTATCATCGCTGCCTATTCTGAAGTAAAGAAAATTATATCCTCACTAGTAATACCCTTTTTTTGGTTTGGTTTGTTTATGATCTGTTTTGGGTACCTACCTTACTTCTTTCAGTGATGGTACCTGTTACCGGGGGTTATTAGCCCATGCTGTAGGCCAGCCGTTAATGAGTGTGCAAGGAAATATAGATAAAGTTACCGAGAAGAAACAAATAAACAAAAATGATAAGAGTAAAATAAGGTCACGTCACGCCCGTGGCTGCTGTGATGGGGCCGCCCACTCACTCAACCTTATCCCCATTGTCCAGTGTGCTTGCGGGTGTAAGTCAGACACCACACATCGCATCTGTCCATCACAACAGTCCAGTCCCTCCTCCGCTTCTCCACTCTCGCCGAGCCGTCCGTGGGTGGGCTCGCTTGATCACCATGACAAGCATATTTTGAAACTCGAAACCTCTTGTCTCAAGAGTTGGACTCCTACGGCACAGGCTACCGCTTCTGGCCATGGCGGTTGCTCCCCCCACTCTCTTTCTTCTTTATCACGTACCTTTTTTTTCTTCTTCTTTCCCTTTTCAGGGATTGCCCTGCATTCGGCACCCACGGTCCGGACTTCGCTGCCCCATTCGATGCTAGTTTTCTTCATCCATGAATCGTCGAGCGGGAGCGAGCAAGCACCCTGGCTTTGCACGACATCATTCCTTGGGATGTTTGTCTGTCTTGAAGGGGGCGAGTTCTGTATGACGGCGTTTTGATGCTCTTTGAATGTCTACAGGGTGTCACCATGAAGACAATGGAATCCTTCCCTAGAAGTGTTGTTGCTCAAAGGAATGTGATTGATTGTGCAGGTCGAAGTTGTTGCCCCTGTCTAGCACCTACATGAACATAGCTATTTTGAAATGATCTGATAGGTCGAAGGGTCAAGAACAAAGGGGTGCCTTTGTTGAAAAGTCGTGGGTTAGGCATTCGCCGCGCCGCCAGTATGCACACTTCTGCTGTCTCTGAAAATAAAACGATTGGGATATGAACACCCGGGTGATGGTCACCTCTTTTTATGCGCAGAGAGACAAACATACTGCACAGCCATCTCTATTTTGTCTCTTTTTGTCTTCTGTACTCGGTTTCTCGCTATGTGTTGTGCAATATCCATCATACATCACAAAAGGAATGGTTGATGGCTAGCTGGGGCTGACGAGACCTTGGGAGTTGCCGTTGTGCCGCCGAGGCTCATGATTAAAAAGCGAGTGTACTGTACGGATGGATACCCTACGTGCCTACCTGGGAGTAAAGTGTAGAAGAACAGAGCAACCAAAAACGGGGGCGTGGATACATCAATTCGACAAAATCCCGCTGAGCGGGTAAGACCACCTGTGAGCGGGGCAACTTGCCAGCTGCAAAAAGCGGCAAAGCAATAACGTGAAAAATTGTCGATGTCGACATCGTCGTGCACAGGCATTTTGACAAAAGACAGGTTAGCGCCAGAGAGAGGGGAAGAAAAAGAGGGGGAGACCCTGGCCCCGACTCCAGAGCTATTTCTGAAGCATGTTTCAGAATTGAGCGGGTGGGATGCAAAGGCCGTGGCTGGGCATCGCCCTCCTGCACAGACCGGGGGTGCGATAGGTGGGTGTGTGCGAGCTTTCTCACTCGCTCGCGGCACGACCACGACCACTTGGAGATTGCGTTCGTACTTTCCCGCGGTGCCAACTACGGTAAAGTGACATCTGGCCCGAGCTAAAAGCAGCGAGAATGACTCCTCTGGATTATCCGCCAAAAAGAACCCACTCACCAATCCATTTATTTTTCGAGAGTTGTGACCGTTGGCCAAGTGCGAACAAAACGGCTCGGTAAATGGGCAGATAGATTTGCACGAAATAGGGAGGCTGTTGGACTGGAAGACACTAGAAACCGCTTGCCACAATAGCCTGTGGTCATATCAGGTGTGGTGGTGGTGCTCAAATTGCGCTGATAATAACTTAATCAGAGGCGGTGGTACTGGGCGCACCGTGCGTTGCCGTCGCCTTTTGGGGTGCTGAGCTGATTGTGTCGATTGTCGATGATCTGGTTGTCTGGGTCTGGATCTGGTCAGCTTCTTTGTCGAGGGCTGGCTATTGTCTGAGACATCAATGTGGACATTGGGGCAGCAGCTATGGGGTTTCGGGCAGCTGCGTCATCATTATTTTTTTCTGGCATCTTTTCTTTCACAGAGCTGGCATGGATAGTCGAATTGGATGCCAAAATAAATGCCTTTTCATTGTGTAATTTTAGCCTCACCAATATATCACCATTCCTTCAACCCCAGATGCCAGCTCACCTGCCAAGGTACCAAGACGATGATGGACAAAGACCTCGACACTAGCACATAACGTTCAAGATCACTCGCCGCTCCTTGCCGTCACATTGTTATGCTGATTCACGGATACAGCGCAACGTCGGCGAACACTGCTCCACCGGCTGCGCCGCCCAAACTGTTGGTACATGCTCACTGGCGAGTCTCGCCTACCGCATGGTGGCATCGCAGCTGGTAAACGACAACCTGCGTGATCTAGGCAGGTGTGTAATTTTGAGAAATGTAATTTACCCAGACAGCGTGGCTTGCTTTCAGTTGGCAATTCCCCAGCGGCATTTCCAGGACCACCGCAGGAGACCGCGTTTGTCGTGTAGTCGCGCTTCCGCATCTCACAGCTCGCTGCTGGCCAGTGCTTCCATGCTGTGCGGCCCCCGCTGAAGCCCACGGGAAAGCCAGCCTCCAGTAGAGGAGCATTGACCAGGAGAATAGCCTCCGACTAGAGAACAATGCCCAATCATGGCGGCAGAATAAACCCCAGTGCTCCACGGCGGGATGGGCAAGAAGACGGCGCGCGCCAGAGAACTATGCGTAAGGCGGTTGAGCCGCCTCACAAAGAAGCCAAAAAGAAACCAAACACAGACGACACCTCTAGTCCATTTTCCGTTAAAGAAAATTAGGAATCGTGGCTTTCCGATTTCTCATACATCGGACTAACCGTAGTCGAAGACAGGCTCAAGCTGGCGAAAACAATCAGTTAATGCCAACCTTGGTGGGCGGCCCTAATCCTTAATGCCAAAAATACCACCACCAGCTGTTGGACAGAAGAAGGCGGGAAGGCGCATTGCCACCTGCGAGCCAGTCGGCAGACGACGGGACGCGGCTGGCCGCTCGCGACATCCTCTGTCAGCATGCTTCTCGTTCTCGCCATCCCGAGCCTCACGGCAAGGATCCATGGATGAGGCCCAAATCCGCACTCGAGAGCTGCTTCGGGTGCACATGGACCAAGACAATATGCCATTCTGGCTGAGGCTTGGTCTCCGGATCGATCATATTTAGGATTCTGGACTTGGGGCGGCCGTTGACATGACCGAGACCCAGAACGCCACTCTGGGAGAACGGAGGGATCCGAGCAGGAGAGATGGAGAGATGGAGACGGGAGATGGAGATGGAGGGCAAATGGGCAATCATCGGCTGCACCTGGCAGGGAAGGCATGGCATCGGGAAAGTCAGGCGGACGTTGACGACTGAGCGAGCAGGTCCTGCCCCCGACTCAGCACAAGGCAAGCAGGCAGGCCCGTGAGAAGCATGCTGACCCTGGCTTCATCCTGGCAAGTTGACCGAGAGCCCATTTTCTCAGCAAGGGGCAGCCTATCAAGGCACGCCCTTCGTCGGTCGCCCCTCCTCTGTGCGTCTGCCGCTACGTCCACGCCCTGTTTGCCAGCCAGAACGCTTCGCGGCAGGCGCTCCCGAGCGCTGAGTGGACAGAGGGGGCCTTGGGAGTGGGCCCGGAAAGGTACGGGAATACCTCCTTCGCCCGCAGACGACGGGACTGAGGAGCTCTGGGCCAAGCACGACCGGGCCTCTCGCTGAGGTGGCTGCTCGGCCTGATGAACCTGGAGGGTTGTTGGTGTGCTCGCTGTTCCTCCCTGCTCGCTCATCTGAGATGCCCACCCAGGGCCCCCCGCTACTGCAGCTGCTTGCCATTGGCACTTGGGCCGTACCACGCTGCATATTTTAGCAGCTTTTCCTGCCTCTGCAGCCATTGGCAGCCGTCGTACGCTGGGCCCAAGCGAGCGAAATCATTAAACCCCAGGCTCGCCCGCTCCCACTCGCACCCGCCCTCCTCTCGAGATCTCTTTTTTTTTTTCCCAAGACTCTTCTTCGTCCTCCCTCTTTTTCCCCTTCTCTTGTTTGTGTCGCAGGAGGATCCCTTTCCGCCTTCTCGCAACGACGTCTGCTTGCCGTGTGCAATTCTCTTCCACTACGCTACACGCTAGGCCCATCATACGTCCGACACTCTTCATCCTGTTTGTCCACTGACATCCCGTCGGGACCCCAGAAGGTAATCATCGTCCGGCTTGCCCTGCGTGACATCCCCCCCCCCTTAAAAACCCCAACCAACCCCCCTAGGCAAGCAGCTCACATCGACAAACTCCAGACATCTTGCGTCGCAGAACTTTCTGTCGTTGCGCATCCCCCCAATAAGTCGACCAGCGCCTGTTTGATAGTCATCGCTACTGGGGAATCCTGTTGATTGGTTTCGTTTCGTTCACACAAAAGCTTTAATCCCATTCATCCATTGTTTCCCACCCTACCGGCAGCGCACGGCATCGCATAGCCTTATCAGCCAGCCAGTCAGCAGCAGTGCTTGCACCTACTTGTCTGTCCACGACCAAGTCGACGCCGATAGCTGCGATCTCCGTCGGTCGTCCCAACCAGCAAACCACCCCTTCTGTCGATTACTGCACCTGGTCAGTTCGTCGCACAGCGGGTCGTACTCCTCCCACATTCGCTTGAGGCAATTGGGTCGATTGTTACAGCAAATTTCAAACACATCTTACGGGCTGGACTCGAAAACAAAACATTTAAAGCACCCTCCGAGTTTCTAATAAGGCAGCGCCTTCAACTCAACCACTTCCTCGTCGACGTCTCGACAATAGCTTGTTTCCTTGTCACTCTGGATCACTTCGCTCTGCTGGTCATCGTACATACACACTGTCGCATCCAGTCGAGCTGAATTTTCGCGCAACGCTCCGGCGCAGTCTCCCGCCTCGCATCATACACACCAGACATTGCGACTCTTCAATTGCGTTCGACCCGTGCGCGACCAGAAGGCGATCGTCTTCCAGCTACATACGACGTAGCGGTGGCCGCTGCTCATAATGTACTCGCAGCATGCAGCCATGGCCGCACCTCAGAAGCCCGAAACTTTCATGCTGAGCACTGAAGCTCAGCAAGCGCTTCCTCATGACGCTCAAGTAGCTCTGCAACAGGTTGATAACCGTAAGCCGCCCCGTCTAGCAGCCTGCCCAAATCTGTTGAATGCGTCGCTAACGTGCTCTGCAGTCAAATACTTTCTCATCTCGGCGCCTGTAGACTGGCAACCAGATCAGTACATTCGGAGATTTCTCCTGCCCACGGGCGAGTACGTTTCTTGTGTTCTATGGAACAACCTTTTTCACATCTCGGGGACAGACATTGTACGGTGTCTGTCGTTCCGGTTCCAGGCCTTCGGGCGGCCTGTGAAAAATTCAAAGAAGTTTGAGGAAGGCATCTTCTCGGATCTGCGGAATCTGAAATCGGGAACCGATGCCTCCCTCGAGGAGCCCAAGAGCCCCTTCTTGGACTTCCTCTACAAGAACAACTGCATTCGGACGCAAAAGAAGCAAAAGGTCTTCTACTGGTATAGCGTACCACATGACAGGCTCTTCCTTGACGCTCTCGAACGTGACCTTAAGAGGGAAAAGATGGGTCAAGAAGCCACCACAATGGCCGTCAGCGAGCCCGCCCTGTCGTTCCAGTACGACTCGTCCCAGTCGCTCTACGAGCAGCTCACCAAGGCCCAGCAGGCCAACTCCTCTTCTTTCAGCGCGCAACAAGTTTCTTTTTCTCAGTCGCAGTCCACTTCGCCGGTGATGCGAGCAATCGACTCGATGCCCCCGCCTCAGATGATCCCGCAGTCGATGGCCCCTTTACCGGATGGGATGGACGCCATGGTCCCCTACGGAGCGATGGCGATGGCCCCGCAGATGCCTCAACAAGTCAAGCGGGAACCTGACTACAGCCGCGTGCAGTACAACCAAAACGGTGTCCCAATAACTCAAGCCCACCAGCGCCACGCTTCCATGCCTGCATACGGTTTGGAATATTCGCCAGCCCCATCCTTTGTGTCCTCTCACTACGAGGATTACAGCCAAAGGGGGATCTCATTCGAGCCTTTGACGCCGCCCCAGCAAGCTTTGGGTATGGCAGCCGAGCCCGCTTACATCGCTAACGAAGAGACTGGACTCTACACTGCCATTCCCGACCACATGAACGGAGTTGGCGGTCTCAACGGCATGATTCAGCTTCCGCCTTCAAACCTGGCCGCTCCCACTTTCTCCCGCGCTTATGGCTCCAACAACGTCTACTCGGTGATCGAAGGATCTCCGACATACAAGCAAAGGAGACGGCGCTCGTCTATCCCTCCATCAGTTTCGGCCACCGCTGCAGTCATCGCTACCGCAGCGGCGGCCCACCGACCTTCCGATCTGCGGAGGTCGGTGTCTGCCTCTGTGGGCCCTGTCACTGAAGGTGACGAGTCTGACAACTCGCCCCCTGGACTAACTTATAGCAACTCGGGCATGTCCTTGACAAGCCAACAACACAAGGAGATGCTCGAGATGTCGCGGCACGGCACCCCGCTATCCACTGTCGAGGGCAGCCCTGCGCTGAATCCCATGGCGCTGCAACAGCAGGATTTCTCCCATCTCAATGGTGATGATCTCGGGCCCTTGAACGAGCAGCGGCAGGTGATGCAAGGGAACCCCAATGTGGTACGCAGAGCTCGCTCTGCCACTGTCATGGAACTGGGTCCCTATCCCCAAAAGTCGCACTCTTGCCCCATCCCCACCTGTGGCCGTCTCTTCAAGCGCTTGGAGCACCTGAAGCGGTAAGACCGGAGAATATTTCTTTTGTGATTATATGAAGCCTCCTGCCGTGTATCTGACTAAAACTTCCAGACATGTGAGAACACATACACAAGAAAGACCCTACATTTGCCCTTATTGTAGCAAGGCATTCTCCAGATCAGACAACTTAGCACAGTATGCCCCCAACTTTTCCTTCTTGTATCATTTCTTTTGTCAAACGAACCCCCCCAAGATGTGGCGCGCAATGCATGTCAGAAAACAAAAACGTCCAGAAAAACATAACCCCTCAGATTCACCACACAGCAGCAGCATCACACAACATCCCAAACCGACTGTGGACAACAAAGTACATGAATTAGGCACTAACAGGACGTCATTTGCAGGCACAAACGTACTCACGATCGTGGTGACGGTGTCGAAGGCGGTTTCAGCCTCTCAGGTGAAGACGAGGAAGAATACTCTGGAGAAGACCAACTGGGCTCCCTCGAGGATGCCTCGCCGATTTCCGAGAACGGTTACGTACCCGCGTCACTCAACTCGGCTGTGAACGGAATTAGCCCGACATCGAACGGCATGAGCCCCGCGACGAGCTTGTCCCAAGGACACTCATACAACAGCCTCCAGACACTGAGCATGCCAATGACGATTAGTCAACCGCAGGCTATCAATGCCGGCGGTCTGATGTGATTTAACCGGTCACTTTTTTTTCGACTGGCCGAATCGCCAATGTGTGTGGATATGTTGTACGAGTTAGGCAAGGGGTTTTTGGTAGATGCAGTTTAATACGGCCCTTGGGTTTCCGAGATCTATTGTCTCAATCTTCTTTCTCATTCACGGTGGCGGGAGTTCAGCACTTGGTTTTTCTTGGACGCTGCCCAAAAGGACATATGTTTGAGAGCCTCGCCCATTTTACTTTCTTCTTTCTTCATTGTTCTCCCTATTTTATTTTTATGATTTCGGACATTGCGCTTGCATGGTACACCCAAAAGATGCATCACCATAGACACGGGTAACGGGAGACTTCTATGCTCTGGGTTGTTCTGCATTTTTGCGCATCATCATTCCTCGCACTCAGATACTCGGTTGTGGATCATGAGAGGGCGAGGGAGAAGCACAAGATGTTGTATATATAGCTTTGCTTCTTCCTGAAAGGAATCTCAGATGGCCAAGACGAAGATACCAAAAAACGAGCTGAAGAAATTTACGAAGCGTTTATATCAATATACGAGTTCCAGCTCGATGTCAACGTGCACTTGAATATTGCGGTGTTTCTTTTGGCTTTGTTGACGAACTCATAGCTTCAAGTTGTAGGTGGTTTCATCATTGAGTAGATTAGAAGCAATTCCAGTTTACTTGTATTTCATGTGGCTAGTTTTTTTTAACGACACACTTTGTTGAAAGTGTTTTGACGGGTTTTTTGGCAGACGCTTCTTTTGTCACTCACGATTTACAGATCACCATATCTCCAATGATCCACATTCGATCACAACCCCTCCCTTCCGTATAGTTACACATGTGTAGACCATAAAAATATTAGACGCCCTATCCGTTTAGCTGTCGACAGGAAGTTGAACGGATGGACGGATGGGTAATAAGAAAAAAAGTAAGCAAGTCAACCAACCACCACGCAGGCACGACAACCCGGCGGCCCCTGGCTAGCCGCAACATCGCCTGCTTTGCCTTGTCTTGCCTGACGTGACTGCCGTTGACCGATTCTTGGTAGATGTTACGATTCTCATCTGCGGGGCAGATCACAAGTGGGGGGGACACGGCTGCTTGATTGGCTCGAGGGAGCGAATCAATCAGGGCAGGCCCGGAGGAATTAAGAAGTCTCGGGCCTCCAAGGCAAGGGCGTACTGTCCCTCTCGATGTCACTTATATAAACAGTAGGTCGAGCCTCCCTTATGGAGCTCGGCAAGTGAGCAATACACATTCACCTGCTTCATTACTTGTGAAGGCAATCCACCTTTGTGTATCAGACGATTCCCCTTGTTCAAGAAGCTTACCCTTCTTACGTGATCCAAACCCAACAACTCCAGGCGTTCTGCCTTACAGTTCAGACACTCTGTGTGTGGATTGTAATAGTAGGCCGCAAAAAAGTAGAGATAAATAAGATAGATGAGTTGAGGCTGTTTCAGGTCTGTATAGTACTGTGCATACATCCATCCATCTGTATAATATATCCATCTGTATAATACATCCATCCGTACATATATACATACGTGCATGCATGCATACATGCTCCTCCTAGTCTCGATTCCGTAAAATAAAAATAAAAAAGAAGTAACGGCAGACAGTTAAACTCACCCACCCCGGCTAGTTTTATGTGGTCTTGTCTAGTCTTGTGTGGTCTTGTCTGGTCTGGCTAAGTCTTTGTCTGGTCTGTCCCAACTCTGCCTGCCTGCCACATGCCCCGCCCGTTGTGAAATAGCATAGCAAGCAGTCATCACCGCCCACGCAACTCCTCACACGACCGACCACACTACGTAAGGTACCTAGGTAGCCAACCCACCCACCATTTACCACCACCGATTAAACCACTAATCTACTAACTACTACTAACCACACACACATGACCGCCAGTACCGAGGACAAGCCGGCCGGCCGGCCTACTGACTTTAGTTATCATTACCACTATCGTTCGTTCGTTCGTTCATCCCTACGTCGATCTAGGGGGGCAAGTTTCTTTTTTCTTTCTCCTTTCCTATAGTCTTGGGAGAGCAAGAGCAACTTGGCGCTTTTCCGGGTCTGGCTTTTTGTTTACTGGTTTAGTTTATTTTGGTTGTTGCTTCTCTGCACGTGTTTATTGTACTTAAAATATAGACAGAAAAAACAGAAGAAGGAATGGTCACATGGGTTTCGCACTTATTGGCTCCCGGTCCGCCTTGCTGCCCGGCCCCGCTTGTATACTACCCTAGGGCTCCTGGTAGGTGGGTAGGTAGGTAGGTGGGTAGGTAGGTAGGTGAGTAGGTAGGTGGGTGGGTAGGCGGTTAGAAGGAATAATGTGTCACGATTTCAATCTGCATGAGGCGGCGCTCAGCCCAAGGACGTTATTGGTCGAACCGCCC
Organism: Podospora didyma; assembly: GCA_033439775.1. Lineage (NCBI taxonomy): Eukaryota > Fungi > Ascomycota > Sordariomycetes > Sordariales > Podosporaceae > Podospora > Podospora didyma. The sequence goes on from JAULSW010000007.1 coordinate 1,985,359, forward strand.
GAGCACCGGACCAATCAGGAGTAATGAGGGATGGCTCTGTGGGTCCCGCGTCCGGACCCACAGAGCAAGACAGGCAAGCCAATTAAGAGGATGCTCTGTGGGCTCTGGATGCTCTGGGCACAGAGCATCGAGAGCAGTGAGAGCAATGGTCTGATTGGCTAAAGAATATAAAGCACGGAGGTATTCATATGTCTATATAATTAAGTAGGCCGAGCTCTCCTTATGAGAGTCGGCAAGTAAGCAATACACATTCATCTGCTTCATTACTTGTGAAGGCAATCTACATTGTGTGTATCAAGACTTCCATCCACATTGTTCAAGGAGCTTACCTTCCCTACGTGACGCACCCACCCAACCCACGGCGTACCGCCTTGCAGTTCAGACACCCTGTGTGTGGATTGTAATATAATGGTAGCAGTAGCTTACTAGCTCGCTCCCATTGATCGATCCCGTTAAGATCCTATTGCCATGGCATACTCTACTATTATATATATACTATATATATACTATACATACTATGCTATGCAGTACTGTAGCATTATCTGGAGAGCAACAACCAACCCAATATACAAATAGACAGACAGATATATTAGACGAACATGCTAGGCAGGCAGATAGACAGACAGACAGGCTGGCGGCGGATTCTAGCATCGCACACACGGCATCCACAAAGGGCGTGATGAGCTCTTTTTGCTAGAGTGATTGGATCAATCCATCGAGGGCGTATGCAGCCAAGTTATGACAGATCCTCAAGGTGGGGAGAGACTTCCCTAGTGTAGGATGATGGAGGGTTTGCAGGCCTTATCCATCCTTCCCGTAGGCTCTATTTAGTTTTGGGTCATCACGAATGACACAGCTATGTACGCGCGGGGACTAGCAACCGTGGACAACCATGACGTAGGCGTATGTATATACGCCCCACTGTTGAAGCTTGTTGGATTGATGAACTCTGGAGAAAACAAATGGTGATTGGGCTGGTTGGTCCCGATTCCCCACCGAATGGCGGCTCCCTATGAGGACATACTACCCAATACAGCGTTCGTATACCATGGTTGATAGGAGCGTACAGTTCATGTCTGGTTGTTTATTGTGACCAAGGAGAGCGAGCTCAGCACACAACCACCACCCAAAGGCACGGGAAAAAGGTGAATAAGAGGGGAACGTCGATCCGGGGTATAATGTCGACGCGCAGCGAAAAACAACGGAGAGTTGTTTCTGGGGTATGTGTGAATAATGGACTCTATCCCGCAAATCGGGTAAGGAGAGGCTGGCAGGAACGATAACCTACCAGGTTCCCCCCACCCACAAAAAAAAGGAAGGACTCGACGGATCAGATTTGTGGGATATTTTGGCAGCTTTCCGATCACTTGCGCCTGCCTCTGCTCTTCTTGTCTCTCCCTTTCTTTTCCCCCGAGGAAGCAATAGCTTGCGCCTCGCGGGCACTGATGCGCAACTCGGCGCCGCGCATCCTGCCAACGCCGGGCATGTCGACAGGCCGCTCGGAGCGCTTCTTCTTGGCCGGTTTGGCAGGCTTCTTGCTCTCGCGCTCTAGAATGATACCATTCTCCTTGGCCTCGCGGCGCCGCTTTACCTCGCGGGATGTGACGGCGGTCGAGATGCCTTTGCGCATGGACATGGGCATCTTGGACTGGGTGAGCAGGCTCTGCTTGGCGCCCAGGGCCTGGACGCGGAGCTCGGTGGTGATGCGGCGGGTGCGGCCAGCAGCGAAGGTCTTGGTGTTAGTGGCAGTCTCTGCGGCGGAACTCGACATGTAGTGGGAGGCATTCCCGCCCGCCGCAGACAGGATGTGGGACTCGGAGATTAGGCGTTGAAGGGCGAGATCGTTGGCCAGGAAGGCCGCGCTGTCCTCTGGCTGGCCCTGCTCCGCTTTGGTCTTTTTTGAGTCGACTTGTGCCGCATCGGTTGGGTGGCTAGGCGGCCGGGAAGACTGGTTTGGGGGGGGGGGGGGGGGGGGTCAGCAAACCCTCCGTTTTCTTTCTCTCCGTCTAGCAGATGTCCGAGGAGTAATAGAGGGAACACACCAGATAGGCTTTGAGCTCCTTTTTAGTCATTGTGGATATGGCGATAGGCTCTGAGGATGTGTGGTCGACGACCTCAACGGCTGGGCCCCCTAACCTCGCACCGTGTTAGCCCGGGTGCGTATGTGTCCCTGCTGGCGAGGAACATACCATCGTGGTCCTCGTTGTCATTGCCCTCCTCTGAAACACCGTCCCATTCTGATTCGGATTGGTCTGAGTCGGTACTGTCATCATCATCGTCGTCGTCGTCATCTTCATCCATCTCGTCATCCTCTTGGCCTTGTCGGGCGGCCGCGGTCTTAGAGGCGCGGGCGGCGACGGAAATTGGCCTGAAACTCGCCTCGAAGAAGCGCTGTAAGGTGGCCTGGGCGTCGGAAATGTCCACCGCAGTGTCGTCCCCCTTCACGGCGGCGGCCCCGGAGGACCGCGACTTTCGCTTTCCAAGCATGCTGGGCATTGTTCGTAGTTGGAGGTGGATAGTATGGGTATGGGGATTGTTAAGTGGGAATCCCTTCCATGAATTGGCTAGAGTAAAAAAAAAACCCGTTATCTTATCGCGGGAGCTTGTGAGGGCCAATGGAGGCTAGAAGGAACCCCTCACCGTTGGCGTTCTTTATTAGCGGCACCTTAAAACGCTGCCCCGCCATATCAACGAAGCAGAACACCTGCCGGTAGCATTCAATCCAATCCCAGCAGCTTGCAAAGAAAGGGGTTGCCTATGGCCAAAGTTTAAACATATCGAAATGATATACCAATATGTCTCCCAGACACCTAATAAGGTATAAGGACATTTTTTACCATCTTGATTAGAGAAATGCAACAACTTCTGATGTCTAAAGATTAGCTTGGCACCTGACTTATATGCCCAGCCCACACGCACAGAGTGGAGTTAATAGGCTCCCATCATGGATGAAATGCAGCGACGGGCAGTTTGGAGATCATACCAAGATACTCGAGCTCACGGGCTCCATTTTTTGGAGACATATGTATTCATAGACTCGTCACCTCGTCCACCCCCTTTTAATTACCTATACATAAAACCCCCCAAAGCAAAACCCCCCCTCCCAAAAACGTACCAAAGTAAGGATGACCAAATTCCGCCCCTGCATCGACCTGCACGCAGGGCAGGTGAAGCAAATCGTAGGCGGCACGCTCGACAGCGCCACCAGCGCGCTGCAAACCAACTTCGTCTCGTCGCAGCCGCCGGCGCACTTTGCTCGGCTCTACCGGGACCACGACCTGACGGGCGCGCACGTCATCATGCTCGGGCCGGGGAACCGCGACGCGGCGCTGGAGTCACTCGCGGCCTGGCCGGGCAAGCTGCAGGTCGGGGGCGGCATCACCGACGCCAACGCGGCCGAGTGGATCGCCGCCGGCGCCGACAAGGTCATCATCACCTCGTTCCTGTTTCCTGGGGGAACGTTTAGCCAGGCCCGGCTGGACGCGGTGCTGGCCGCCCTGGACAGCGACACGTCCAAGCTGGTCATCGACCTGAGCTGCCGGCGGCGCGGTGACGCAAAATGGTTCGTGGCCATGGACAAGTGGCAGGCTATCACTGACATGGAGGTGAACGAGGGTGAGTAAGTTTTTTTTTGGGTTGGTTGAAAAATTGAGAAGGAAAAAAGAAATGGGAAAAAGAAAACGAAAAAAGAAAAGAGAAAAAAGAAAAAAGAAAAAAGAAAAAGAAATCCACTAACACCCTGCCATCAACAAAAAAGAATCCATCAAAAAACTTGAGCCCTACTGCTCCGAGTTCCTCATCCATGCGGCCGACAATGAAGGCCTGCAGCGCGGCATCGACGAGCAGCTCGTCCAGAAGCTGGCCCGGTGGTGCAGCATCCCCGTGACGTACGCGGGCGGCGGCCGAACGCTGGCCGATCTCGACCTCGTGAAGCAGATGAGCAGCGGCAGAATCGATCTGACCATCGGGAGCGCCCTCGACTGCTTCGGCGGGAGTGGCGTGACGCTGGCCGAGTGTGTAGAGTGGAACAAAAGGCAGCATTAACCGAATAAGAAGAAGAGGAAGAAGAGGAAGAAGAGGAAGAAGAGGAAGAAGAGGAAGAAGAGGAAGAAGAGGAAGAAGAGGAAGAAGAGGAAGAAGAGGAAGAAGAGGAATTGGCAAAGCAGTAATTAAGCAGATAAGTAATGTTAGACATGTATATATATATACATACATACCATACTTGCATAGATAAAAAAAAAAAACCACCAAAATGAATAAAAACAACAAAACAAAACTCATTGGTCCTACCTTGCCCTGGCCTGGATCAAGTTCGTATGTGAAAGCGGGAATGAATATCTTCTCTCGATTGTATATATACAATACAAGGTCAAACCTAGGGAAGAAAAAAAACATAACAAGACAAAGAAGACAAGGAAAACATCGATCGCATCAAAGTGGGAGCCAGCCAAGCAGTTCATCGATCCCAACCCCCGACTTTCCTCCTCCCTTCCCATCCCCATCCCAACCGAATCCAACATACCAAGCCCTACCTACCGACCTACCTCACAACACATGATCCATTCCACCCACCAGAAAAAGAAGGACAGAGGAGAGGATTCCGGTGATGATGATAGAGAGTAACAAGGTCCCATGCATACACGCAACCAAGGAGATATAGATATATATAGACAGAGATGGAAAAAAATCTTAACCTTGGTCAGCATTGTGTTGTGGTTTTGATAGTGTCGCCCCCTTGGTTTGTTTCCTTTCCCCCATCCCCCCCTTCCCACCGCCATGTCCGCATTCCTCTGTCTATCCGTCCGTACCTCTCCCGCTCTGCCCGTTTCTCACGGCTCAAAGAAAGCTCAGCCAACATATAGATAGTATTAAGGCCAGCCAGTAAGTACTCTTTCAAAACGGAAGATTAAAAAAGACACTCCGTGAACCCAATCGCGAAGAACAAACAAGAAAAGAAGAAAGACAGAGAGGCGTATAAAATTTCCTTCAGGCGTGTCCAGTCCCCCATCATTCATACCAAACAAACAAACAGTATTTGCTTTTCTTTCGTCGTCGTTCCGTCGTGGTGTCAAGAATTCCCCTGCAGCAAAAGGAGAGGCGATGAACGAGCATCATGCCCTATCATCACGCATCATAGGTACATGCTCTTTGTCCTAGAGTGCACTCGTCTGCCCTCGGCGCGTTTGCGTAGCGTCTCCTCCCGCTTAAAGACGAGCTCGCACCACTTGCCTTTGGCTTTGAAGCCCGTATCATCGTCCAACCCATTACCATTGCCACTGCCAATGCTGTCGCGGCCAATGACTTCGGAGAGGACCCTCAGCCAGCCCTCCTTGTCTTGGGTGGTATCGGCGTAAAAGTCAATCAGCTCGCCGTTATTGAACCGAATGCGGAAGCCCTCTTCGACAAACATGTAGCCTTCTTCCTCCTCGGCAAATGCAGACCGCCGCCGCTTGCCGCCCTTACCCGTGATCTCCTTCTCAACGAGCGCACGGCGATCATCGATCAGCCGCTTTGCGTTGGTAAGGTTAATGGTGGCACGGGGTTGCCGAGTGGCCTCGTGATACGCCGTCAGCTTAGCACCCACGAGCTTGAAGTATCGGCGGCGCCAGTACTAAGAAGTAACATGATTAGCAAAGTGGCCCAAAATAAGACAGCCGCAATGAAAACTTACCGGACAATCGCCGCCCTGCTGACTGAGGGGGCCTTCCCAGTTCATGGAGAGGCGTTCCTCAGCGGCCTTCAACTCCCGTATGCACGAATTCATGCTCTTGGGCATATCATCGTCCGTCGCACCCTTGGGGCGTGGGACAAAGAGTAGCTGAAGCTCGAGCTTGCCAATCTTGTATGGCGCACGGCGGACAACTGCGGTATTGCCACGCTTGCTCTTGACACTGGAAGCAAAACCCGCCTCCTCGGTGGCCCACTCGTTGAAAGCGGCAACCTCGACAAGGTACGGGCGTCCGAAGCATCGCGCCTCGTGCTCCTTCAGGCAGACGTACGACCGAGCAAAGCTACCGTCCTCAGCCGCCAGCGGGGAGAGGAGGTCCCACGAGGTGGGCTGTGAGTTGATCTGCTTTACTTGTGCTTCGCGCTGCTGTTGAGCCACGCGCTCCTCCTCTTCTTTTTGGCGCATGAGCTCCATCTCCTTGCGCTTCCTGGGCGACGCAAACACTCTGCTGAAGGTGGACGTCTTCGGCTTGCTGATCTTAACAGGAGAGGAAGAAGCAATGACCTTCTTGGGAGCAGGCTTCTCCAACTTTACGTTCAGCGTGAGCTGAAATTCCAAGTCGTTGGGCACGACCAGCTCGAATTCCTGGCCGATGGGTGCATTTCTAGCCAACTCGAGCCAAGCAGTGGTGACACAATGAACACCATTGTCAAGCGTTAAGCTGAACCAAGTCCGTTCGTCTACACAAAATTTCATCATCAGCACACCATGTCGCGAAATACACGCTGGTTTGGATTGACTCACTCTTGGGGATGGGGAGATCCAGATCTTTTACACCCATCACCTTCACGAACAAACGGCCTCTCTCACCGCTGTCCTCGTTGGAAATTTCGGAGGTGAGATCCTCCTCGTTCAAGGTGTTCATTCCTACTGCATTGCTCTCCTGGCCGGGCAGTGGTGGGACGGGGCCGGAAGTGATGGGCCTCTTCCTCACGCTGCTTCGCTTCCTCGGCTGGCCATTCCATGGTTCAACAGTCCACGATTGGGGGCGAGTTCCCTTAACGGGAGAGTTTCCAGCCGACCTGTACCCACGGAAATCCTCAGACTCCTTATCACTCGCGGCAACAAGCTTGGTGTTTTGGCGCATAAGATATCCGCGCTGTTTTCGTGCCGTGATGTTAGTCGCTAGGATGTCTTCAGAGGAGGCAACAGCCGCCTCTTTCCCTGGGGACGCTTGTCCGCACACAGAGGGGATTTGAGCTAGGCTTTGGGGAGTATTATGGGGATGAATTGGAACTGAAAAATAAGCAACCTTTTGCGCCTCAATAACCCGATCAAAATCCTTATCTAGACTCAGGCCAAGGTCAAGATCCAGGGTAAGGCTGCGCTTCTTGAAGCTGGGGTGGCGATCGAGGAACTCATCACCAGTGGACTGTTCAATCTCAGCTCCCATGTCTCGCGACACTCGATTCCGGTGGCGTTCTGGGATCGGCGGCACCTCACGGCTGACATGACGGCGCGCCTCTCGCATAGCCATAATATCAGAGGGGGTTGCTGATGGCCGTGTCTTGAGCTTGGAGCCCGACGCCGATTTGATGGTCGCAACCTGCTCCGGAACCACGGGCGAGGCCTCCTCTTCCTCCTCGCTGTCGGATATGGGGTGGTGAATGACAGACTCAGGAGTGCCAGGCTCCTCTCCGTACTCCTCGTCCTCTCCCCATCCCGTTCCATCATACTCGGGCTTGGACAGTGATCTCGTACGCTGTCGTACTGGAGTAGAAGGTCGCCGTTGGAGATACTCCTGGGCTTCATCCATCGTATGCTTCTCAGGCTCGCTCTCCACTTCAGTTGCTTCTGTCGGTTTGGGTAGCATGAAGGATTCAAACCCTTTTGAGAAGTCAAGTTCCTTGCTCTCTTCTGACAGTTGCAGCGACGATCCAAGACCAGAATCCTGTTCATATGTCGGCGCCTCATTTAGAGGTGTAGTCGCACGTGGGGTAGGGACTTGGTCGTCTTCTTCAACGCCCTGTGACCCGCTATTGGGAGGCTCATCACCAGAGTACTGGCTTTCGCTGTCCTCCTCGAGGCGCTCCTTGCCAACACCATTCTCGTCTTCCAGGGGAGTCTCGGAGCTTCTATACAGATCGGTGATTTCCTCGTAGGCGTCCATGTCCTGGTCGTCGAGGTTCCGTGTAACAATAACGCTTTCCTCGTCGTCATCATCTTCGTCTTCAAGTATAGAGTACTCGGTGCTAGGAATTGGCACATCCGGGTCATAGTTGAAGGGTGCACGCTCTGGGGATGCACGCTCTGGGGATGCACGCTCTGGAGATGAGCTGGGAGCAGGCGATGAGAAGTTATAGTCTGATTCCCGCTCAAACAGCTTGTTGCCATTGACGCGACGCAGAATCGATTCACGTGAGATGCGGGGAGGTAGCTGATACTCTTCGAGGCAAGAGAGTTCACCAATGGTATCGCCCTCTTCGTCGTCCTCTGCCGGTGCACTCGGGCTCCGAGCTTCACGCTCTGGCGTCTGACTCTCAGTTCGCTCACGGGTACCAGCGCGTCTCATCCGGCGTTCTCGCTGCTGCTCAGCCGCGTTCTTACCGTCGTCCGAGAGCATCATCAGCCTGAGGCGCTCTTCTAGCGGCATCCTTGTGTTTCCAATGTTCTGGATTTCCGACTTGCTGATGGAAGCTGGTGGCGGCGAGGGCAGGCTCCTATGCGCACCAAGCATGCGCTCCGCAGTAGCAGAGAGACCGTTGGACGAGCTCGAGTGGCTCCTGACTAGTCCGGGAAGCGGTGGCAAGGGTCTGTGCTCGCCGTTCGAGTTGGTCGAGTCAGTGCGATTATGATGTGGCCTGGTGGCCGGTGGGCCGTTTTCAGGCATGGGACTGTTTTCGAAACAATTGTCGTGACCATCTTGCCTCCAGTCATCAGGACCAACAACTGGAGTTTTGTCGGTGTCCTCGAGCGAAGCATCGAAGCTGTCCTCGTGAATGTCTCCCTCGCGCATCATGTAATGCTCATCGTCGTCTTCATCGTCCTCGGTGGACTCGTAACTGCCCTCCCTCGAATTGCTACCGACGGACGACGGAGCTGGCGTTGCCATCTCGTATTCGTTGACCTGGGGCGGCGCTGCATCAAATGTGACGCTCTTACCATGGCGGTGGAAGAACCTGCCATCGGGAAGGTCCTGCTCGTCGCCAGATCCATCTCCCGGCCAAGCTCCCGTCTCGTTTTCAAAGCTGCTCTTGAAGCGATTGGTGGAGAGAGAAGACTTGATGGGGGACCCCTGATCCTTGCTGGGCGTGGTTGGACGAACTGGAAATGCGGCGGGTGGAGGAATAACTGTCTTTGTTGGGCTACAGAGGGGGATGTTGGTCTTGCTCTCGCTCCTGTGGTGGCCGGAGCTGCGCTGCTCGGAGCGGAGGCCGCTGATGCCATTGCCGCCAAAGGCGTTGCCTTGGACCTTGGCGAGCGGGCGTTCAACGTGTGGTACCCTGGTGGGGTCGTATTCTTGCTTGTGCTCGAGCGCGAGAATGTTGCTGTTCTTGACGCGCGACGCCTTTTGCAGCCGCTCAATGGAGGAGCGGCGCGTAGGAGATGGAGAGCCAGAGCGGGTGGTATACGATGCGTTCTCCGAGTTGAAGCCACGGTTCTGCCAAAAGAGGCGCGGCGACGTGGTGCCGTCCAGCGGAGAGGACTGGAACGGGGACGAGTCGGGATTCATTGTCATTTTCTGGGGCATCTACGAGATCAGCGAATGCCCATGTGAGAGGGCGTAGGACAGACAGGAACGCGGCGAGCTTGTCTTAGGTGACATTTCTTTTCTTACCTTGGTGTTCTGGTTCCAGCTCGGCGAGTTCCGTCTCTGCTCGGTGGGAGAGATTTCGGACAGCGGGCGCGGGACAGCGCTCGCGGGCTTGACTGGCGACGACATGGTGTTGCTCTTGGTCAGGCGCAAAGGGTGCACCTGGTCATCAACACTGTTAGCATTGGGCGTGCAAGGCAGGTGTGATCAGTGATGACATACCGGATCCTCCGAGACCATGCTCGGGCAATGGCAGTCTGTTTAAAACTTCAGACTGCTGTGATGGCGACGTGCTATCGCGAGGTCATAGCCGTCTCCAATATTTCACAGAATAAATGTTGGCGTGCGCGGCGCTTGTTTTTTTTCTCGCTTTGTTTGGGTCGCGGAAACAAATTGAGGCAGGTGCGGTGCGGTGCGATATCAAATATCAATTGAGTCAGACGAAAGGAGAGAAAGATATATCCGAGAACTGATATTGGCACCTGGCGCTGGTGAACAAGCCGCGATCGAAGGGATGGTGGTGAGGATGCCAGTTTGCAACTTTGCAGCGGGATGCTGGCAGGTTGCGGTTGTGTCCTTGTTTAAGGCAGCGCTTCGCCGTGTGGTACGACGGCTTGCCTGATTGGCCAACATAGTAAACAAGAGCTGTGACCCCTCGCCCTCTCTTAGGCGCGGTTGCCGTGGTGACCTCCAGCTGATAAGCGTTACAATCCGTCGCACCTGCCTATCGCTGCCCGTGCTCACAACCCCGCACTTGCAGCCCATGGCCCCCCAAAAAAGAATCCGTTGAGCCAGCAGGGCTCTGCCGTTTGTTGCTCCACTGGCAAACCTGTCTTCCATTGTTTCCAGACTTTTGCGGTCTCGGCAGCGCCCGATAGTTAACGGAGCGTTAATCAATCCGGAACAGATGTCGATGTATTTAAATATTCTAAATTTAAGCATCTGACCACCACTTTGATGATTCGGCGGGAAGAGTTGATCTTTTAACCCTCTACGGTCCGATGGCTCAAAAGGACGCGTCGAATCCAGGCTCTCTGTTTACCACCGCCTGACATAGCATACTCCGCGGATATTCCCCCTAAGCGTTCGGAATGCCGTGAAACAACCAAGCGCCGTTTGTCTGACGGACAGAGATGTGGAAAGCCTTTTCTTTCAGATATGCCTTGAAACCGGGTAAGTCCAGCCTTAAACAATTGGAGCTGCTTACAGGTGTATATTATACTCGAGCGCATAGGAACCCAGACGAGACCAACTTTGGATTCACTTATCATATCAGCATTGTTTTGTTTGTTACATCTGTGCCTTGGGCGGAGTGGATAGGTGCGTATAAGCTGTACTCAGGGCATTTTCCGCATTTTCGAGGCCTTGAGGGGGTGGGCCAATGCGAAGTTAGCTGGGCGGGCAAGCTCGGAATCGTTTGCCCCTCCATTCACGACTTGACCCGGGATATTCGCGTGGGTATCACCAAGCACCACAGCCAACAATGGAGTCACTCGGCCGCTCGATTCCCGCATGGAGGAGGCTGTGGGCCCAGCTTTTTCTGACATAAAACCCAGTTGGGCTGGGTGTGAGAACAATGGAAGCTCGCATCACATATTTTGGGTGCCTATCATCCTTCAGGACCCGACAATGGCTTATAACACATGTCTGACCCGCCCCCTAGTATCACGCTGTGTGAGGACGGCAACTTCTTATGATGTCATCCATCACCTCGACCTCACAGCCCGCTGCTGTTACAGCGGCAGTAGCACAAGTCCGTCAAAAGGTACGTTGTTGTTGGCTTAGCAAATCTGCAGCTGCTGCAGGAGGCCGTATCGACTAAATACATGCTCCAGACAAAAACAACAAAAACAAAAGGGAGCGGGTGGTGATCCTTGGCTCCGGATGGGCCGGCTATGCTTTTGCGAGGACGCTGGACCCGAAAAAATTTGAGCGCGTGGTGATATCGCCGCGGTCCTACTTCGTCTTCACGCCCCTCCTGGCGTCCACGTCGGTCGGCACGCTCGAGTTCCGCACCATCCTGGAACCCGTCCGCCGCCTGCCCGAGGTCGGCTTCTACCAAGGCTGGGCCGACGACATTGACTTCAACCAAAAGACGATTCGAGTCGAGGCCAACGCCATCGGAGATGTGGGCAAGACAGCGCCGGTCTTACCAGCTGCTACCTCTATGACAGCTGCCAGCAGCTCGCCAAAGACCAGCCCCTCGTCGGCCAAGGGGGACATTTTCAATGTCTCGTACGACAAGCTCGTCGTCGCTTGCGGCGCTTACTCCCAGACCTTCGGTATCGAAGGCGTGAGGGATCACGCGCATTTCCTGCGAGACATAGGCGACGCGCGGCGCATCCGGCTGCGCATTCTATCGCTGTTCGAGCAGTGCTCGTACCCGAGGTCGGTCAATGGCAGCGGCCTCTCGGACGAGGGCAAGCGCACCCTCCTTCACTTCGCCATCGTCGGCGGCGGGCCCACGGGCATTGAATTCGCCGCCGAGCTCAACGACCTGATCTATGAGGACCTCGCGCGCATATATCCGGACCTGCTCCAGTTCGTGCGCATCACGGTCTACGACGTCGCGCCCAAGGTGCTGCCCATGTTCGACCAGGCTTTAGCCAAGTACGCGATGGACACTTTCGCGCGGGCGGGCATCGACGTCCGCACCGAGCACCACCTGGAGCGGCTGCGGCTCGCCGACGGGGAGCTCGGGGCAAGGAACGGGGCCCTCCGCATCAAGATCAAGGAGTACGGCGACGAAGAGGTCGGCGCGGGGCTCGTCGTCTGGAGCACCGGGCTGATGCAGAACCCGCTGATCGAGAAGCTGGCTGGCAGGGAGTTTGCCGTTGCCAGCGAGGAGGGAGGAGGTGGTCATGCGGCTGTTGTTGATCATCTCGCTAAAGATGCTAAGACTGGCGGCCTCGTCACCGACGCATATCTGCAAGCTCGCACCAGCTCCAGCTCCAGCATCAACAACGGCGGCGTGCTGAAAGACGTGTTCGTCATCGGCGACTGCGCCGTCGTCGAGGGCAGCAGTCCTCCCCTCCCCAAGACTGCACAGGTCGCCTCCCAGCAGGCGATCCATCTCGCCAAGCGCCTGAACAAGGGCGACATCACCAAGAAACCCTTCAGCTTCCACAACTGGGGCACGCTGACGTACCTGGGCAGCTGGAAGGCCATCCACCAGAGCTCGGCCGACGAGCTGAAAGGCTGGGTTGCGTGGATTGTCTGGCGCGGCGCCTATCTCACCAAGTCTATGTCAGTGAGGAACAAGATCCTCGTGCCCGTGTACTGGGTTATGTCGTGGCTTTTTGGACGCGGCATCAGCCGGTTCTAGATAGAACAGATACCCTACGCAGGTAAGCTAGGTGGGGGGTGTAATAAGTGTTTCTGCTTATTATATGTTAGATTATGTGCGTCTCGTTGATGTACAAGTACTAGCTAGGTAAGGTACCTAGATTACCATGGAAAACTAGAGTCGAAAGAGGGCTGGTATCTAGATGTTGCATTTTTTCTTTTTTTTCTTCTGCGTTATAATTGGGGGGTTAGACGGTGTGTCACAATTTCCCTTGGGAGATACATATGTATATATATATGTTTGTACGTGTACCTAGGTAGCATTCACCTCTCCTCGCTTTTTTGGGGTTCAATACGAACCTACGTACCTTAAGTGCCCAAGAATAAGTCAGTACCTACCTAGGTATATATCCCCCACATAATTATCACTAACTGTTCTGAACATAAATACGGGTACCTTCCTCTTTTTTTTAATTTCTTTCATACATCAACCAACGGAAGAAGGCCTTTCATTCCCCAAAAAAAAAACCCAAAAACAAACGGTGCTGCTCAAAGGGGCAAGAGGGAAAAACAGATTTATATACATGTAAGATAGGTACTTAGTGTGGGTATAGCACACAACAACCCACAACAACCCACAACAACCCACAACAACCCACAACAACCCACAACAACCCACAACAAACTGCAGTCCGGAATGGACAGCAACAATAAAATTATATATATGAGTGTACCTCCCTAGGTATGGCCGACAATAAGTGTATCCCAAAAACCTAAGGTAAATTACCTTACCTAAGCGTAAGGATCGTCAAGTTTGGAGGAGAGACCTGGGGGTCATTTCAAAAACAAAACGAAATCATCAGTCACCAGCCATACAGCCAAAGAAAAAAGCACTGCGAATTCTTATACACTACAAGTAGGTCTTTGTAATTACCTAAGAAAGCTCCCCACCCCGGAAAGAGGACAGGCAGTCGATGCCGTCCCCAGATAGATATGAGCTCGGGGAGTTCTACTACAGAGACCAGACTAACTAGACTAGACAAGACTACAAAAACAAATACCATCATACCAAGTACGCCGCCCGCCGTCGCTAACTTCGTTAGGCTTCCGAAAGAAAGAATCGTCCACCTATCCATAAGCCCGTCCATCAATTCATACGCCTTCTTTATTTTCTCCTTTCCCCTCCTACTTATAATCCTCGCTATCCGAATATTAACTGATGGGGTTGGTATTGTCTCGTCGAAAACAATAGAGGATAGACAAATATATCCATACACATACACACGCTCTCTCCTTTACGTCTTTCCCAGAAACTTACCGTGGGAGACTGAGCACGACTGTTTCTTCCTACTGGAGAACCCTACTGTGATGGCTTTCGGTTGCCAAAGAGCGGTTTGATGGGGGCGTGGCGGAACTCGTGCTGTGGGCACGGGAAACTCGGCGAAGAGCCAGAGCAGGTGCAGTCCCTGCTGCGCGGGGTTTCCGGACTGCTAGAGTCAGAAGAGCGGTCTTGGTGCTGCCGCAGCCGCAGCGGGCGAGGAGGGGTCTCGAAGGGGTCTATCAGGCTTACGTTCCTGCTGCTTCCGTCTCGACGATGGGTAGATTTTGCCGTACCGGTAGCAACCCCCTCGCTTCGGGGATTAGCGGAAATTCCGCTGGCGTTGCGAAGAGAAGGAGACATGCCACTGGCATTGCGAGGAGTCAATGTGGCCGTAGTGGCGCTGCTCTTCTGGACACGAGCTGTATTCTCTGCCACAGGGCTTCCCTCAGTCTGAACTCCGCGCGAGGGACTAGCTCCTCCAACGCCGGGATTCGGGATGAGAGAGGTGGCGGCGCTCCCAGCAATGTTCAGATTGACAACCCCATCAGCCGGCACTTCGTTGTCTCCGTATGGCCGGTCGCCGCCAAGCATGATGACTCTGCCGCGGGTAGGAGGCGAGGAGTTTGTGCCAAAAATTCTTCTGATGCCTTCCTCTTGGAGGCTATCATAGCTAGGAGTGGCGGCAGTGCTTGCACTGGTGCTGGGTGACGAAGTGCTGCGGAAAACGTTCCTGTTGGACGTTTCAAAACCATTAGACGGCACCTCGTTGTCTCCGTACTGCCGGTCTCCCCCCAGCATGATGACCCTGCCGCGAGGAGGAGGTGGGTTGTCTGTGCCCAAAAAAATTCTGATGGCTTCCTCTTCGTCGCGGTTAGGTCTATAGACCCATCTGTTGTTTCGTCTGGGCTGATTAGTGTCACGAGGACCACGAGATCCGCTATCTGGCTCTGATAGGTTGCCGTTGCCCGATCTGGAGCTGCTACTCGATCCACCACTAGGTGCGTTGTTGTCCCAACTGTTGCTATAGTCACCACCACTGGAGGTGGAAGTCACCAAAAATCCCCCATCATTCTCGCGAGAGTCTGTTTGGATGCGTCAGCTATTTACTCAAGAGGTAGGTGAGATGGGATAGGCTTGGGAAGGAGGCAAGAGCCATACATATTCCAGGGTTTGTCGTCGAGTCGTAGCCACCGCGTCCACGGCCACCGCAACCCCCGCGACCGCGACTGCCACCACGATATCCTCCACTGAAGTCGCCAGCATATCCGCCCCAATTGCTCTGACCGCCTTGTCCACTGCCGTCAGCGCCAGAACCGGAAGAATACCCGTAGCTGGACATTTTGGTACTTGGTGGGGGACACGAAATGATTATTTTTTTAGTTGTAGTTTCTGGCGGTGTTTGGTGGTTGTGTTGTTATTGTTGTTGTGAGGGAGCGGCTGGAGGGACGAAGTAGGAAAGTGTGGAGGAGGTGAGGTCAGAGGAAGAGCTCAAATGAATTAGTGCGGCGATAGAGGGAAGGAACGGCACTGATGCCGGCTTTGTAAGGGTTGTTGTCGTCTGGGATTAACTAGGTCGTTTTTACCCTCTTTCTCTTTGGTTCTGAAAACAATTGGCTGGTGAGCCCTCGTCTGATTCACTCGTGCGGGTTGTCCCTTAGAGACCTGGAGAAGGTGCAGTCTACCTAGTTCACCAACAAATCGCGCGGCGATCAGGAGGCGTGGCCTGTGCCCCGTGAAAGTGGAATGAGTCGGACTGTTGCGAGTCTGCAGAGGGCATTGACATGAGCAGTAAATTCTCGGTAGGCTGCTCAGATCCAAACTAAAAGCTGTTCGGCAACAAACACGCCACCAGCATAACCACTCGCGACAGCTCTTGAAGTCCACAGACTGAATAATGTATAAAAGCAACAGCAAGAAAGCCGTAAAGAAAATAACGTACAGCAGGCAGATTATTCATTTTGAATGTTTTTCAAGGCAAGCTGTTTGACTTCGCATTCACGTCTGTTAACAGTCAACACAAAGCGGCCAGGAAAATAACCATGAAGACAAGCATGTGAGGGTTTCTATTGGCCAGGTCTACCACATATAGCAAGCAAGTTTTTGACGTTGCTCATTGAGAAGGAGTCTGTTTGTACATCGCTGAATCAGCAATTTTGCGCACAAGAGGATGAGTATGCCATCTCGGCAGACTTAAGCTCTGTAGGGAAACGAGTCCTGATGCTCGCAGACCATCAACCTGACGGCTGAAGAGAATTTGGATTCCATTCAAGCTACTGCTGCCTAAGATGTTTTCGGTCTTTTGGAGCCGACCATTGTCTGGACAGCCTCGATTTTGGTCTCAAGAATGCCACCCGAGCGAGCTTCTTGGAGCCAACCCACTTTGATAGGGGCAACATGATCCCGCACAAAACCAACGAGTCCTTTGGCCTGCGGGGCGTCGTCTCGTATGGCAATGCTGGAGACACGGGGGATTCCGAGTGCGGCAGACAACCGGTCTTCGCAAGACCTCGAGAAGCCCACAAGCCTGAGAGCCTCCTCTGTTGGTTGAGACTTGGAGACAAGTGCAGCCATCTGGGGAAAGTGGCAGTTGAAGGCGGACGACTGACCGGAGCGAGCTACAAAAACCACGCTGTATGGTGCTTGGCCCACTTTATTCTTGCTCTTGGGCGTTGCGCTGTGGTCTGGCGCGGCGGACATGTCTTGTAGCTGGCGGGAGATGTTCGACAGCCCAACATCAACATAGGCGGCCAACTCTGGGGCAGGGGGCACAGGAGACGTCGCCTCGGGATCGTCTGAAGCTGCAGGCTTGCGAGGCCGCCTGCGACGCCCCTTTGATGGCGTAATGTATGATTTCCTATGCATTCCGAGGGGCGCCAGGAGGCTGTGGTACGTGTCTAGTCAGATAACTGTTGCTATTGAACCAATGCATTCCACACACGTCGTCATGGAGAATATGGGACGGGAGGGGGCGAGCAGAGTGAATGCGGATCCGGCAAGCTGCATGGAGAGGGTTGAAAGGGCCGAGAAGGGACCAGAAGTACAGACTTGGACATACCGGCACAGAAGCTCTAGAATAGCATCTTGGTCTTCTTGACCAATTTGCGGCCTGGGAAAACTGTTAGTGATTGAGCAAGCCACATGAAGCGAGGAAGACAATCTGACCATTCAACAGTTGAGTAGGGCGTGTCAAGTCGATGCACGATCTTTTTGCGCTCCATATCGAAACGACTAATAGCGACCTGTGAATAATTTCGGCTGGGTGCCTGCGCCTTGGGTCAAAAGGGTACAGAATTTGATTATAATTTTCCTTGATGATCCTTTTTGCTTCTCTTCTGTCATGCGATTGTGATCAGGTTTCCTCTCCCTTATTTGTTGCACCTATCGTACCGCCAGAGTTCGTGATTCTTGATGAACGACAAAATCGTGCAGGTGGGGGGCCAAGAAACAGTGAGCAGACAGACTGTCAGTCAAGAGTGGGAGAGAGGTTGTGGAGTCTTGGCGGCAACGCAGAGACCATTGTGGGACTTTTCCAACCAACAACCGCGTTTGGATTACATAATCCGTAAATCGATGGTCAAAGCCCTGGACGGCCCGTTACCGGCTGTCTTCCATGGGGCACTTTGTTCGGGCGTACTTCCACTGAAAGGCTTGGCGTTTGCAAGGATGCAGCGCTCGTTGACGCACCAATGAACCAGCTGAAGAACCAACCTGGATCCTGTCTTTTGGAACACGTTCAAAAAAGAAAACTGCTCCGAGTTCTCTTATTGTCTTTCTCAACAGCAACACAGGGGCTTGGGGTACAGAGGTGATTATGCAACGACATTGGCAATCCATCGTCGCCTCATGCCGCTCGCTCCATCGGCTGCTACCCAGGCCTGCCAGCAAACGCGACCCCGTCGCAAGGTAGTATAGGGAGGGGGGAGTGAGAGCTAGCCCTGGGACAGGACAGACACCGCAGTGCGACACTATCAATCGCCCACTCTCCACCCAGAGCAACACCTCTACGGACCTGGGAGCCTGCCAAGCAGATGATGGAATCTAGGTAAGGTGGGTAGGTAGGTAAGGTACCTAGATAGTCAACGTAGAATACAATGATGCAGTTCGTAGACACATGGGCAACAAGGGCGGATTTCTCTCTTGGCCTCGGCTCGTGGGCCAACGAGGATGTGGTGAAAGCGAGCTGACAGAGTCAGAAGACAAAGAATCCACTAGGCTGCCCTGCATTTACCTCCCTAAGTTTTTTCCTACGTAGGAAAAAGGCTCGGCTGATGGTGGGATAGCCGTGATCTTTGTGCCATAATTGGTTGAGAAGGCTATCTGTCGAGACTCGGTGATAAGGCTCAACCTTTTGAAGTTTTCCGGCAGTTTTCTTCCCAAGGCACCCAGGGCCTAAGATGTATGTACAGTACATACCAACCAACCTACCTAGGTAAAAGTGTATAGGTTTCGTCATCATACCTACGGGTCTCCTAGCCTTGTCAGGAATAAATCCAGGGCATTCTCGATGCTCGGATTTCTCCCGGTGTTTGCTTTTCTCTCCTCTAGGTTCATCGTGGGCGTGTTTCAAGACAACAGTTGCTACTGCTCGTAAGGCAAGAAATACAGCGCCATGTACATGCACCCAACCTGGCTGCGCGCCTCGTCATTCATCCCAAGTAGGTAAGGCATCCACCAGTTTCCTAGGGACACCCCGCCCTGCCCCGCACCAAACAGCTCTCCACTTCCTCCACCGTCTTCTTCACTCGCTCAAGGTACGCGACCAGAGCTTCCATCTTTCGAGGCTTTGCTTTCTGGCTGATAATGTTTGCGCATTGCAGCAACTATTGAGCGTTGTCGTCTTGGACTCGACTCCCCTTTCTGCCCTGATACATAAATTCAGAAAAAAGGGTATGTGCTGCTCCTTGATCCCATGCTTGTCCCCCCTCTGCAAATGCTTCGTTGCAAGTCATCCAGTCGGGTCCCGCCGCTCAGCCCGCCCGCCCGCCGACTGCTGTCTGCCTGCCCACCAAGCCCACCAAGCCCACCAAGCCCACCAAGCCCACCAAGCCCACCAAGCCCACCAAGCCCACCACAAACGACTAGCACCTCCTCCTCTTCCATGGGGAGCTTGCAGCCTGCTGTGCGCAAACCACGAGGCCCTCGCCCACTTACATCGTTACCTACGTGTACACAACACCGACATTCATCTTCTCAAGCTTGCCCTTCCCCTCCATCCCCGTCGCAGCACACGTCGGGGCCCCAAAAAGAAAAAGAAAAAAAACATTAGACGGCATCCCGGTCGTCCTTTTTGCCTCTGCTGCGTTTCAAGGCAGAAGGTTCTTCATTGGCTGCCCTGAGGTTGCTGTATGCTTGTCGTCCAGGATCCTTAACCATTTCCTTCTTCTTTGGGGCGCGTCCCACATCTAGCAGCTCTCCAAGCTTCGGCTACGAAGCTGCCGCCCGTGCCCCCCTCACACCCCCCCCAGTCCCGTCCATCATCGAGCCTCCCCCCACCTCCAAAAAAATACACATGCTAAGGAGTAAGAGATCAAGAAGCTGTCGCCGAGCTTCCTCGAGCGGAGCTCCCCCGTCTCAGGAGCTAGAGCCGCCTTCCTGCAGTCCCCATTTGCGCAAGCCAGATGGCTCAAGCTTCGACCGCCGACGAGTCGAGAGAACGTGCTGCCTCCTCTGAGCCCTGCTCAACCCGCCCCAACCCTTTCGACGACAGCGATATCTCCTCCCGAAAGCGGCGGCGCACCTCGCTCAGCGGTGCTTCTCGAAGCCGATCCGTCGACACGGTCAATTCTTCCCCAGACTCGCTCGTCGCTGGCGGTCTGGGTTCCGAGGCGAAGAGCGATTCCGCCATGAAGATTGACCCCGAGCCCGCCACGCCCACAACTCCCGAGCAGCAGCAGCAGCAGCAGCAGCAGACACAACCTCCCCAACCCCACCCCGCTCCGGGACCGCGGTCAAGTCGCGTTACGATTAATGTGCGAACACCTTCTCGGCCCCTTCTTGAAGCTATTCCTTCCTCGCCGCCTTCGCCCTCGCCCCAGGGCCCCGCGTCAGCGCCTCTCCCCCCTGCCGATGCCGCCAAGCTCAGCCTGGAGGATTCCGAGGTCGACATGTCTCGAGAGGAGGATACCATCGTTGGAACGCCTGTGTCGTCGGGATCCAGTAGCGGCAGTCCCCCGGTTGAGATTGTGTCGGTGCAGCCGCCTGACTTTGAAGATGACGACATCGACGCCATCCCTCAGGATGTGACACTGGGCGACGATGACTATCGACTGCCGCTAGAGGACCCGACGGGGGCTTTCCCCTATCATGATATTACCGAGACATATCCTGACACAGTCGCCCGGTTAACTCAGTATCTTGTCACGCGTACGCATCCCACCGGCACCGCTGTCTAAAGAATTGCTTGTGCTAACGCTTCTAGACCTAGATGAAACTGTTGCCGCCGGTCTGGTTGACTGGATCAAAAAGTTCCTTACCTACGCTAGGACTGCCGAGTACGAGTGGGTCTTGGAGTCGTACACAGAGTATAGGTCATTATGGAATTGTGTTCCGGATATCGTTATGTTCATGGTTAACCGGAAGTGAGTGCATACGGCTCCGTGTTCAAGCGCGATATCGACTCTAACGTGCTGCAGGGTTCCATATCCTCGCAACCGGGGCCTACGACATGACATATTCAACTTCTACAAGTACTTCGCCATGCTGACGGCGTACTTTATGGAGTGGGATCTGAAGACCCTCCAGGACATTCCCGAGGGCTACACAGGCCCGATCGACACTGCGTCTGGGCCATATATTCATGCGCTCGGTGCTCTGACTCGCAAGGATGAGATCGTCCTTTACGGTGGGACGCTGCATAACGGAGATGATGAGCTCAACTTTGGCGCAGAGATGATGGAAGTTCTGGAAGCCTTCCAGGGCTACCACCGTACCGCAGGCGGCTCATTGGTGCTCGCAAAGCAGCTGGCTGAACTTTTCTCTGAGATCGTGGCCCGATTCCCGAAGCTCATGGACTTCATGGGCCACCTGGGCGTTCTTACCTCCAACATTCTCGCAATGAGCTACCGGAAGGCGATGACCTCGAACCAGCAAGCAATCGTCGACACTGCGAGAGGTAATATCTCTCGCGGGTATTCGATATTTAAGATCTTGTCAGGAGTTCTGGCCAGTGTCATTGAGAAACATGTCAACCACCTGTCGCATGAAAGCGCCTCGAACCTCTTGCCATCATTGACCGAGATATATCAGACATGTCTCTCTACTGACGGAGTTGTGCCTGATTACGTCGTCAACGAACATCTGCAAAAGCACCCGCCCATTGCGACAGAGAGCGTACCAGAGGCGATGGCCTTCCACTGGAAGTTTGTCAGCTTCACCAAGCTCATCATGTCAAGCCAGATGCAACTCAGAGTCTTCGCGGTTACTGGAATGTGCAACGATCTCGTTACCTTCTACAGAAAATTCACTCCATCTGATGATCCGACAAATGCAGCTTTCTTGAACTATATTGCCAACTTTCTCCTTAAAACTGGATTGGTCGCTTATATACTGGGCCCCAAGTGCCACCCGGAAATTACGATTGAGAGTAGCAACATCATCGGGTTTCTTGTCGTTTCTACGACCTACACATCCGAGCATACGGATGCCTTGTGGCAGACTGTTACGTCAACACAAGATCCTCGGGTATCAGACGCCTTGATCAAGATGACGGTCCGCATCGTGGGCCTCTACCACACGAAAGACTTGTTATACCTCTGCGAGAAGCTGAGTACGGTGCCCGTGGAGTCTTTCACCCTGCCGATGAGGGAGTTCTGCCAGGAGATTCTGCGAGCCTTACCCAGTAAGACAGGGTTCAACCAAATTATTGCGGATCCTGCTCCATATGACCTTTGCATACGGCTTATTCGGCAGTCCTCGACCTTTGGGCCACAGTCACAGATTGCCTATCCCGATCTCCAGCAGTTCGCAATCCAGAGATTTAAGGACCTCTTGGCCAGCGGGCCAAGTCCGGAGGGGCGGATGAAGATTTACCTAGATTGCGTCGCCGATATTGCTCAGCGGTCGCCGACTACCTTTGGGAGTATATGGGTGCTTTATCTGCTGACACTGGTGACCCCCCGGCCGCAATTCTCCCGGGACTTGCACACTCTGACTTCGGAACATGACCTGACAAAACTCTTGGTCGACGAGCTCGAGGCCGCCATTATTGCTGCGCGACGAGCTGGTTTTCATTCTGTTCTTCATGGCAGTCAAAACACGCCCCGTCGGGAGCTTTTAATGTTCACAGTTTGCCACGAGTCTTCGACAATTACCAAACCCCTGGGGCTAAAGCTTTGGCATCTATTAGTTGGCTCAGGGGCGCTGTGTCGGGAGGATAGAGACGTTGGCTGGCTTCTCCTCAACACGTCGCTAAAACGGAGCGCGGGCGGGAGCCCTTTCACCTCGACGTGCTTCTCGGAATACCTGCCCACTCTTCTGCCCGAGTGCTTCTGCACGGGTGCACTTGATTTTGTCCGGGAAGGAGTCATTCCGCTTGTCAATGACGCGACCAGTATTCTCCTAGACGACGACGACAACATCGATCGCGCCGGGATCGAACAGCTATGGAGGATGATCCTAACTGCACCAGAGGGTACTATTGAGCAGCAGGCCATCAACACACTGGTCAACGATGTCTATGTCGACAGTCGATCTATCCTTTCATTTCCGCACTACCGAGCTCGGAAAGTGCATTTGGCCCTCGTCGGCCGCTGTCTTCGACAGCTGTCATCGGCGGCTGCAAAGCTAAAGGGGAGTGGAGATGGCGCAGCCAGCGGCGACGACGACTCTATGGTTATTATTGCCAACGACACGCAGACCGGGGAACAGGAGCTTATGTTTATTCGGTCACTCTCTGTTTTGAGAGAGTTTCATAGGCTGCACCAAGCCTCGGCCCATTTCTCGGCACCCGACTTGAGAGCGCTCATTCTCGACCCGCCTAAGATCGTTGAAGGGGACTCGGCAGAGCTTAAATACCAGTCGTTTGATGGCGATATGCAGACAGAAGTCAAGCCTCTCAACATAGGAAAGCGCAACACTGCCGCATCACTCCTCGCAAGCCTGCGCGAGGCCACCGGCTTCAACAATTATCGCATCTACTACCGAGGACGCCCCTTTGTTCCCCAAGAGAATGAAATATGCAAGTCATTGGAGGATCTGCAAATACACAATGGTATCATCTTGGTCAAGCGAGAGTCCGACACTCCTACCTCTCCGACTAGGGTACGCCCAGGTGCATCACCCGTCGATGTCGAGATTCTCGGGCATTTTGAGGAGCTGTGGGAATATTTGTCAATGGAAGAGAAGTTGGCTCGAGAGGTAATTACGACTTGGGTCGCCGCTCATTTGAACCTCGCTAACCCTTGTGTTCTAAACAGATCTATAGTTTCTTGGTGAAACTCCCAGCGGATGAGAATATTCTGAAAGTAATCGAGAATTCTTCAACTCACTCCCAGGCTTCCCACCAGATGTTATTCCCGCTCGGCCAGGCATTTAAATCTCTGTACGCTGTGCATGCGTTGCGAGAATACCTTGGTACCGAGCAGCGGAAATATCTTCCCAGCCGCCGTGAACAGCACGGTGCCGATTCGGAGGCCCCCCCTCATCGCTATGCTGCTGCTTTGCTCAGGGCTATGTTGCTGGTGGTCTCTGCAATCTCAGATGAAGAGGTAATCGCACAGTGTCCCAGCAGTGGACTGCAAATCGAGCTCAGCTCTTCCTTGGTGGAATGTTTTGTGGCACTCTTGAAAGGTAATATTTCGTCAACACTGGAGGTCATTATATCGCTGACCTAGTCCTGCAACGTGCAGATCCTTTCCTTCCGACCTCGACGGCCCAGCTTCTCGACGCGTCTCTCTTGGGTCGTCTCTTGGCTATTTTATCTGCAGCTGTATCTGCCACCCCCTCGGACAGTACCATACGGCATGTTTCGTATTGCTTTAAAAGCATTCTTGAATCTTGTTGTCTGAGTGCTGTTTTCATGGAGGCATTCTGCAGTCATACCCGAGTCCCGGCATTGTTGAACGACTTGCTGCTTTGTGACCCACGCCCGACGGTTAGGCATAATACAGCACTTCTCATAAATGAGAAAGTCGCCAATCATGTGGCGTAAGTCTATCACCTTGATTGCTGATCGACCCTCAGGGGCTGACTTGATCATTTAGCAGGGACGACATGACAACCGCTAAGTTCCGTGACTTCTTCTGGCCGCTGGTCTCGGGTCTCGTCGGACCAGCTATCAACCGTGCCAGCAATTCTACTGAAGCTCTTGACCTTTGCTATCAGATGTTTGTGGCCTTGCGGGATGCACGGCCGCAAATTCTGGATATTCAGATACTCTGGGATGAATGGATAGATCTCCTTCTTCACTATACGACCTTCGAGGTATGGCTGAGATGATTATAATTGACCGCAAAGGTGCTTGACTAAATGCTCTGTAGGACGTCACGCAACCGGATGTAGTCGATCTGAATGCCAGCAACTTGATACGACTGTTGCATTCCATTATTGCTGGTAGCGGACAGCCTCGGGAGATACGCTCGACTCGGTCAGTACCTCTTCTCTCGCAGATTTCCTCTGTACGGCTTCCGAGACTCTAGGTGTATTCTAATGTTGAACTGTCATAGAAATCTCGCTCGGACGATATTCTGGCGGCATCTTTTCCCGCCTTTCGAGACGGGGGGTCAACGAGTTGTCGAGCCTCATAGACCAATCATTCACCCTCAGAGTCGGATGATGCTGATACAAATAATTTTCGGCCTCATTGATGACGATCCCGTTCAATCCAAATGGCTTCTTGAAGACTTGAACGAGCTAGTCCCTGTCGGGGTGGATGAAGAAGGTATTTACCCCTTGCTCAGATGCACCGAGAAACCGAGCTAAATTTTGTGTAGACTTCTATGCATATGATCTCCCCCAACAGTTTGAGAGGGCAAAGGCGGTTAGAGCTCCATGTGGCTACGTGGGTCTCCGGAACCTCTCCAACACTTGCTATCTCAATTCCCTGTTCACGCAGCTTTTCATGAATGTCGACTTCCGTCGCTTCATGCTCAATGCCGATGTTCAGGACCGTCACTATTCTCAAGGTCTACTTTTCCAGACGCAGAAATTGTTTGGGTACATGCAGGGAAGCATTCGTCGATTCATGAACCCAGATGACTGCGTGTCCGCCATCAAAACATACGATGATACGCAAATCGACATCCATAATCAAATGGACGTCGACGAGTTCTACAATCTGCTATTTGACCGATGGGAGGGCCAGCTCTTGACCAGCGAAGAGAAACATCAATTTCGTTCCTTCTATGGCGGACAGCTGGTTCAACAAGTTACCTCTAAAGAATGCGAGCACATCTCCGAGAGGTTGGAGCCTTTTTCGGCAATCCAGTGCGACATCAAAGGAAAGAACTCGCTGGAAGAGAGCTTGCAGGCTTATGTCGACGGCGAGATCATGGAGGGGGGTGGGTCCATCCATTCCGTCCTTATTTATGATTAATGCCTTTGCTGATCGACTTACAGACAACAAGTACAAATGTTCGACTTGCGATCGTCATGTGGACGCTGTCAAGAGGTCTGCCCTCTCACATATTCCTGACATGAAGCCGATGCTGACTTGAGAAAAGGGCGTGTCTCAAAGACGTCCCAGACAACTTGATTTTCCATCTGAAGCGATTTGACTTCAACTTGCGGACTCTGCAGCGGAGCAAAATCAACGACTATTTCTCCTTTCCGAGCAAAGTCGACATGCGGCCGTATACGATTGAGCATCTCAGCAACCCCGCTGAAGATATGTCGGAAGACATATTTGAGCTCGTCGGTGTCCTCGTCCATTCTGGAACTGCAGAGTCTGGTCACTACTACTCCTACATTCGGGAGCGCCCGTCGCGTAGTGACGCCCCTGTGTGGGTAGAGTTCAACGATGACGCTGTGGCGACGTGGGATCCCGCCATGTTGGAGAGTTCCTGCTTCGGCGGCCCAGATTATCGATCCCAATTCGATAATGGCAACGTCATATACGATAAGACATACAGCGCTTACATGCTGTTCTACCAGAGGTCGTCGTCTCTCGCCAAGGGCCAGGAGCTTCTGAGGCGGCCTGGGCGCACCACTCCGCTACGTGTTGAACTCCCTTCCGAGATTGGACGACAATGCCAATTGGAGAACGAGGTGCTTCTCCGAAGACATTGTCTCTATGACCCCTACCAGATGGAGTTCGTCAAGCTGGCGGTTCAACACATGAAGACCATCAACAAACAACAGTGCACCGCGGGACATGACACGGAGTCACTTGCCATCACAATGACACTCAGCTATCTGGACCAAGTGGCGTCCAGGACAAAGGATGCCCCTGATTTTATGGGTCTGGCAAATTACATTGACATGATGTGCCAGACCTGTGTTCACTGCAGCCATGCAGCCTTGGAATACCTCCATCGATATTCTGAAGCGACGCGCATGTTGATTCAGAGAAACACAGACGCTGAAATTCGTCAGGCAACGGTCAATCTGCTGCTCAGAATCCTCCAAGTTATCAAAGCTGAAACCCCATTGCAGTATGGCCTGCCTCCCGATGACGAGGATGACGAGGACGAGGAGGATTTTGATCCCTACGACACCAGTATCGCAAGCGTGATGAACATCATCAGGGTTCTCTGGGAAAACTTTCACGTCCAGTTGCGCTCGTGGAACGAGGTCTTCGACTTCATGTTGCAGTTCGTCAACATGGGGCGCCACGAAATCGCAGCGTTTCTCAGCACACAGTACCTCAGATTTCTCTTACTTGTTATCTACGCAGACACGGGCTTGGATTTGCCCCCGCAATTTGCGAGGTTAGCTACGACGGTGTCGCGGAGGACGCCAACACGCCCGCCTTCTTACGATCGCATCATCGGACTGCTCGATGTTCTGCTTGCCAAAATGCGGTTTGGGCTCACTGAACGCGGGGAACCTGTACTTCTGGATCACCCCGAGACGCGCGTTTCCCAGGCTGGAGACGACAACCGGTTCTTGCTTACGAAGCCTGAGGCTAGGATCCTCCACTCTGAGTGGACTAGGGGGCAGTCGAATATCTTCGTCGACAAGCTCATCGGGATCAACCAGAACATACCGTCGACTCATCGGATCATCGGAACCTTGATAACGGAGAGCCGTTCGATGGAAGATCGAATATTCCGCACACTTCGAAACGGCATCACTGGCCAGATCGCCCAGCATAACGTGGCTGCTTTCCTTCGCGTGGGAGCTTTGGTATTCTGTCGCACGGCGAAGGATATGAACCTGGTCAATGGCCTCATCAGCCATGTCTGTCAGCAATGTATGGCTCTGCAGAATGCAGAAGGCAAGGCCTTTCTGGACTTTCAGCGGGATGTCTTCGATGCTGAAAAAACGGGTTCGGGCCAAACAGCCGCAGACTCAATGATGACAGGGCTCGACAACATACCCGAGTGGGCGCCGGGTTTGCTGGGATACTTTGACTCCGTCGTCACCGGGGATGTGGAAGCGTTCTTGCATTCCAAGGTCTTCAGGTTCACTGGTGCCTCAGGTTTTGGGGACTCGGAGACGGCGAAACAGCGAACTGCCAAAATGAACCACGCCGGGAAGATGCTGGGAATCAAATGTCTTGGGTATCTACAAGATAACTACGTGTCCCGGCACATTGATGTGTCAACGCGTCTCGTGGCCCCACTGGAGAGGGTGATCAAAGAGTGCAGAAAGTACTTTAATTTGGAGGAGCCGGCGGAGGATGAGCTGACGGCTGAGTTCATGCGGCTCAACCAAAGTAAGTTGGAGTCATGACAGGGCGGGTTTTGGTAGGAGAGCAATGCAGCTGACGGTGAACTAGCTGTCCTCGAACCACTGCGGAGACTCACAGTCGAAGAGCTAGAGGAGGATGGGTCCGGTATGTTTTACAGCGACTCAGATAGCATCGCGTCGAGCATCACGGCCGGCTGATTAGATGACCAATGGTCCTTGCAGACTGGGAGAACTCATCAGCATGTTCGGAACAGATGAACAACAGCTTTGGGGGAGATAATGGCATAATTGCTGAGGGATGACATTCCATTGTGCAAGGAACAAGACATCCATGACTGTCTCACGATTTATTTTCTTCATTATTTCCCTATTCTCGGCTAGTCACGAAAGATGGACTCGGGCAGGCTGGACGGTCAACGAATAGCACACACTGGCAATGGTCTGCATGGATGAATCAACGGACCTGGAAGCGCGGCGTCTAGGAGAAAAACGGTTGGCATTTGGCATTTTCCCCTCTCTTGAGCGAGGGCGTCGTACTTCTTTCTCCTGTTTCTGTGGGCAAGGCAAGGAAGGGCAAAGGCGGCAGGAAGGTTAGCGGATACAAGACTTGTGGTCAATGTGTCGTTGTTAGATTGCATCATGAGGACTTCATTAGAGCAGCCGACGGATGATAGCGGTTGTGCAAAGGATTGCACACAAGCACGAAGATATGATAGCGTCATGCCGCGTGCATCTCCCCTGCCTTCTCGAGTCTGCCTTGGGGCCGATTGGCTGACCCCTGGCTATTGCTTTTCGCTGGCGGATCCTCGGACAATGTGAATGGACATTGGGTCTAGGGGGGGGGGGGGGGTCAGAACTAACTGTGGACTTTCTCTCGAGACCAAGGCAATCCCGATCCTCCTCTTGGGAAGCTTGGTTTTGATCCATACCATACCGATGAACTAAATTAATAAGGTGTATTGCAAGTTTTTTTTTATTACCGTATTGCCGCTTAGACTCGGCGTGGCATGTATATATAATTTTGGTGGATAGGTAGGTACCTGGGTAGGTCGGTTGTTCAAAACCCTAGAGTGGGTGTTTCCTTTTCCCATGAGAAGGCGCTACAAGTGCCACATACGTCGTGGCTGGCGCTAGTCTATCTAGGTATCCATGAGACTCTAAACTTGTCGGATTTTTTTTCGATTTTTTTTAAAAAGAAAATTTAAATAGGGAAAATGAATCAAATGAACAAACTAGTAGCTTTGGCTAGGTACTCATGAACATATGAAGAAACGTGCATAATCTGTAACCAGGGAAAAAATTAAACATATCGCAGGAGAATATCTCCCTCCTATTTCGTTTCGTTCGTCATACGTAGGTACCTTAGGTACTCAAAAAAAACTGGCAGGCAGGCAGGCAGGCAGGGCTGCATTCATTGTATGGATGCAGACGATGTGTAATAATTCCAACACAGCTAGGTAGGCAACACTAAGAAAAGCTCGGAATCTCAATCGGCCGAAACAGAACGACACACACACACATACACACACATGCTGCAATGCATGCCTGAACTATGTACGGAGGTACAAATGGAGAAGGCCAAACACGATTGGATGGGTGGAAGGGGGGATGTCGCTAATCTGCAGTGTGAAGTGTGAAGTGCGGTTGTCAAAGTGCGATGACCGACTGGTCCGCTGGGCCGCCGCACGTTGAGGCCTGGTGTGGTTGGGTGGTGATGGTGTGTGGGTTCAAAGTTGTTGCTAGCTGGTAAACAACGGCGTTCAGCTGCTGGTGTGGCGTGTACCCTACATATGGGTGGGTTTTATTCGTTTTGTAGTGGTGGGGTGGTGGTGGTGGTGGTGTTTACCGCACTTAAGTGATCGAGATGCTTGTCTCTTTTTTCCCGAAGGATCGCAAATAGACGCCCAGGCGCCCACTGGAGACTTGCAAAAAAGCTTGGTAGCGCATCACGACGGCGTGATTCGCTGTTGTGGTGGAGCCTTGTGAGGGGGCCTCAAGGGGGGTCGTTCTTTCATTCCCCGCACACATCAATCACAAAGTGTGTGTGGGTCGCTGGGTCGGGGGGGAGGCTTCGAAAGGACGCTTGGACGGTTTGGGTCGCCTGACGAGGGCGGGGCATTTCGAGATGGGAAAAATGTTGACAAAGATGGCCTTTTTGTATAAAGATGAGAAAAGAAAGAACTTCAAGTAATACATTTCATGCTAGGTGAATTATTTTGATTCCCCTTGGGATCTTTAGTGGAAAACGAGCTGATCATCAACAACAGAAATCAGAACTCGAAAGAAATCCAATGTCAAGCATTCTCCTGACTCCATTTGTTTTCCGCCAAGACTTCAACCGTCCGTCCCCTGCCGCATCTCTGGTCTCTAGCCGCTGACCCCCCAGTCCCGAGCACAATCACACAGCGAATCGACGACCTGGTCTCGTTCTCTAGCTTCGGAGCAACCAAAAGCGACGTGTGAAAGACAGGCAGCGCAATGCCTTGGCGATTCCTGCTGCTGGGCTGGCTCGCTGGCCCTGGCAGAGAGGCGTGTTAGTGATGAACAAGCCCCAACACATGACCCGTCCACAGCTAACAGGTCCTGCAGTATCATGAAGATGGGGCTTCGGCTGGCCACCCACTCGCCGGCCTCGCCTTGCCGACTTCTCGTCCTTGCCCTACCTTGTGGCCCGCCTCTGATGGCCATCTTGGCTTCGCTTCTTCATCACAGATCACACTAGTTCCAGTGTAGCGTAGCCAGCCCATGCCCTGTCAACAATGCAAATGCACGCCGGTGATCTCTGCCCCTGGAGCACCACACCACCCGTCCTATTTGAGGCTTCTTTGGCCCACTGGGGCGGCCCTATGTTCTGTACAACGACATGAAACGTCCTGTAGCCATACGGACCTGCAGACAAACATCACTCGCTTTGTTTTCCTGGTATCGTTGACGTCGTGTTTCAACCCGATCATTTTTGTTCTGTCGATGCCCGCTTTTCACGACCTACCTACTTACGCACTTAGCCGCCGCCCAGTCTTTTTTTAACTGGCACGACTACAACAACAACAAGCTCGTTCTCCTGCTGAACACGGGCCATCCGGTCATGCCATCAGCTTTCGGCGAAATGCTTTTATGAGCGCGGAGAACTGGCCTGCAGTGGTCAATTGGCTTCCTCTTATCAGTATCTTGCCCCTTTGCGCGTCGTCTTTGGTTGAGCGGGCATAAATCCTTCACACCACCGCGAACCCATGACTTGGTTCTACCTGCCCGCCTGCCGATTGCTGCGCGGAGAGGAGAAGGGCCCCGTTTTCGGAGTCGGGCACGATAATATAGGACTCGGGTGCATGCGCGGAGCCCAGAACTCGCGCCTCTCTTCCTCTCTTGCTCTCTTGCTCCCTCTGTCGTCGCCCCTGCTCACAGGCCCATCGAGCCGGTTTGGGCCATCATCATGGCCTTCTCACTGAAAGACCGCATCTCGTCACCTCTTGAGGCCGGCACGTCGATTGCGGATGGCCACTACCTGCCCAGCCGTGTCAACGAGGCTCTTGGGTACGCCTCCCAGAGGCTGGCGAGGAAGTCCGGGTCTCACGTCACCCTTCTTGCCATCCGGAGGGAGTACCAACTGCCCACATCTCCGCTGCCATCTCCATCCCCTCTTTCGGCCCCCGGTCCCGCCCTTCGCTCTGAGTCGAGCACGCCGTCTCGCCCTAGCTTTTCAAGCAGCATCAGACAGTTTATCCGCCCAAACAACTCGGCGTCCCCACCTGCCGAGAGTCAAATCCGCGAGAGGATAGTCTACGTTGACCTCGACAACCGCTTTCGCAATGACACTACTTCCCCAGCCATCAGTGAGACGTCCATGGCGTCGGCCTCGACCGCGTCGACGGCGTTTACTTCAGACACCACGTTCAGTCATGCACTCAGGTGGCCAGCTAGCCCCATACGATCTCACAGCGTACCCATGACGCCGGCCACACCCTTTACAATTGCTTCGTCCTTGGCATCGCCCACAACAACCAGCAGCGGTCCCATCTTTGGGACCCTGCTGCGGGATCCGAACCGGTTTGGCGTCAAACTCGTCAATATTGGGTATCCAAATGCTCGCCAAGACAAGATTCTTGCCCAGACAATCGACAAGACAGGACGCAAGTTTAAGATAGGGTTTGTTGCTACCTTCAGCTGTTGCGTTTAGTCAGGTTGCTGATCTATCATCCAGAGCGGACTGGCTTCCCCAAGCCGTCACAGCGGCATCCCTAGGTCTCCCAGCCGACCTTGTTCAGCGGTCTTTGGCCCAGAACGAGCTATTGTTCTCGTCTGAGCACCTAACCCTCTTGGCATTGGACCATCTGTACACCTTCCGGACAGCCCTTCAGTCGTACACACGTACACAAGCATCCAGCCGTCTAGAAGACGCAGTTGATGAGCTACGCCGGTTGATTCTGGCCAACGGCCGCCAGAGGCTGCGTAAAAGCGCTTTGCTGGCCGCTTATCGATGGATGGATCCAATAAGCGATCCCGCCCTCGCCGACGTCTGTCGTATGTACAGCCGGGCCTATGGCGGCGGTGTAGAGGGGGAAGATGGCGTTGATAACGATGTCAATCCAGTCCCGGCCTGGCCGTTCTCTCCCATTAACAATAAGGAAACGCAACAACTACAACAAAAACATCAACCAATAACCGAGCCGGTACAAGACGAAAATCACGTCGATACCCCCATCCCATCACCTGATACGCCACAGGCAGCGCGTCCCGAGACGCCAGTGTTTGAACGTTGGACGCCAGAGGAGAAAGAGGAGCACCTGCAGGGAGGAGACTGTTCTTCAGTGGACAGTGTTGAAGAGCAGCGGGAACTTGACGCCATTGAGGCTTGGTATCGAGATGTCCACATCAATGTTGACGTCGTCGAAGCTGCCACCGAAATTACTACAGACATCTCGACTTGTAGTTCGCACAGCAACAGCAACAATAGTTCGCGAAGCAGTTCACAAGACCGATCCGCCATACTGCCGATATATCCGCCTGTCGACCTTGAGCTGGAGGCCATGCGGCGGTCTACGCCAAAACTGGCCGCGGCTCCCCCGGGAAGGAACATGACGCTGAAGCTGCAGACGCAATTCAACAAGCCGATACCTCCGCCACCGCCACCACCACCTCCTCCGCCGCCCCCATTATCACCAGGAAGACGCGGCATGCAGGCAATATGCGGCCCCGAGCAGCAGCAGTTGCAGATGATGCTGATGACCCAGACATCACTGTCGGAGAACCATCCGACCAGTCCTACCACCCCCCATAGCAGCACCAAGATTAATTTCCCCGTCCACACCGCTATAATCAATTTCAGCCCTCCCCCAGCATCTACTGTCGCAGTCGTTGTCACCGACAGTGATTACACTGATGTTGATATCGACGATGACGAGGAGGAGGAAGAGGAAGAGACAGACCGCTGGACCCCTCGCCCGATAAGCATGTTAGCAAGGCGTTGGGACAACTCCATCGACCGGGTCCTCAGCAACGCCAACTCTCCCGCCGTCCTTGGCAGCCCTCGATCACCTCCTGTCATCGGTAGCCCTAGCAGATCACCCCCCGTCCTAGGCAGCCCTAGCAAATCGCCGGGTATCCTCGGCAGCCCTAGATATCCCGTCATTCTCGGAAGCCCCAGAACTCCGGTGCTCCTTGGCAGTCCTAGAACACCCGCCAGCCCACAGATGCAGCGCATCGGGCCCTTGACACCCAACGGCTACGACGACATCACGCCCATCACCCGTGGTGAGTGGGGACACCTCATGGGCGGGCGGAATGGGAGGACTGTGGCAGTGGATTTGTGCTGAAAAGCGGTGGCTCTCATACCCTACTTCCCTTATGTGGAGGATCTACGACATGAAAAAAAATCAACCCAAAATTGGATATAGTACATACAAACATAATTTGTCTGAAAGAAAGGTTGGAAGTGGAAAGGAATTGTTATTCGATTCTGTTTGGGGAGAGGAGTTGTGTATATAAGATACCTATCAGTACCTACCTACCTACTTGGTTTGTGCTTGGGTGGATTGATTACCTGTGAGGCAATTACCACCAAACACCACTACCAAGCCACCTAGTGGTGGGTGGGCGTAGTGTCGACTAAATAGCACTTTTTATTTTCTTCTTTTCTATCTATCGAACTTTATAACCTAAATCTACCCACCTACTACATAACAACTACAGCAGAGGAGCCTCAAGGCGCAGCAGGGACCTTCACAACCACATATAAACTCAGTCGAATCGTTTTTGAGCTACGTAAGGGGCGCCACAGACCTTATATGTAGGTATGGCTGAACTTGACCATATTTTGGGGGTTATAGCGGGGTCAAATCATGTCAATTGGACAGTGCTGAAGCCCAACAACTACAGTAGGTGCGTATTTGATAGAGAAAAGAAAAGAAAAGGGGGGATAAAAAAGCCTGTAGGTCGTAAAAGGCGTTCGGCGTCGTCGTCTTTTTGGTGCCCTGGACAAGACCCTTACTTAGCTTAGAAACGATTCGACTTGAGTGAGTGTATGTGGTATATACATCCCTATATTTTATATTATATTAAGATTTTAAAATTTTCGTCACTTCTTTGTGTAAAAGACTGAACTCCCCTCCTCGCTTCTCGCCTGAGGAGCCGTCGCCGCCGGCCCCAACAACTCCACCTATCCATCCATTCCAGTTATTAACAAACTCGCCAAATGACTATTTTTTTTACAGACCCCCCGCCAAACTATGTTACTGGATATCGATGGATGCTTGATTTATGCTAGTAGAAAAGTGCCGCCGTAAACAAAGCACCCGTATCCCCCCCAACAGACACACAAAGTCTCCCCGCTCGAGCAATTTCGTTCCTTTTTTTCTTCTTTAGAATCCATACCGACTCGCGGCATCCTTGCGGTTGGTCCTTCCCGCGGCGAACGAATCCTCCAGCGCGGCTTGGTTGTTCTGCACCATGTCGACCATCTGCCGCAGCGTGTGCTTCCCCGGCGCGATGGACCGTACCGGGTTGTAGACCTGCTGGTCGCCCGAAGCCCGCAGGGCCTGGTTGTGCGCGTACTCCTGCTCCATGTTGAAGTTGAGCACGCGGGCTCCCGGAGGGAGCATGCTGTTGTTACTGTTGTTGTTGATGTTGGGGTTAGTGCGGCCGAAAAGTTCCCGCCGCGCCATGTCGGATAGTTCCAGGCCTTCTGTGATGGAGTTTTGGGAATATGCTTGTTGTTGTTGTTGTTGTTGTTGTTGTTGTTGTTGTTGTTGTTGTTGTTGTTGTTGTTGTTGTTGTTGTTGTTGTTGTTGTTGTTGTTGTTGTTGTTGGTGGTGGTGGTGGTGGTGGTGGTGGTGTTGGGATCTGGTTGATGCTGCGGAAATTGTGGGCTGTTGATCATAGTAGTTGTCGGTGTATTCGACGCGGTCTTCCTCCTCTTCGGCGCCATTGTCGGCGTTCTCATTCTCATTAGCGGTTGGGAAGAAGGGCTCGTAAGCGCCGCTGGTAGAGGAGGGAGCCTGTCTGGCAGTCAGGTCTTCGTCTTCGTCGTCGCCGCCGCCGCCCATAGAGAAAAGGGATACCCTTTTCTTTAGTGGTGCCGGCGCCTGTTCTACGACTGCTTTCGCAGCTTCCGCTGTGGTACCTGCTGCTCCTCCTGGTGTAGTTCCCGTTGCCGCAGTACTAGTACTCTTCGCGCCAGCTGCCTTTTTCTTCGCTGCCAGCTTCCGCTGCAATGACGGCGGCCTGAACATCAGTGGCTTTCCCACAAACTTGATTTCCGACTCTGGCTTCTGGCCCTCTGGTATGGATGGTCCGCTGGGGGCTTGGCTTTGGGGAGGCAGGCCCAGCCCAGACGAGGACGAGGCAGAGGATCCCATCCCTTCGTTGTCGCCATCGTGCCCACCCCCTCCTCGAACGAATGCGGGCTCGACACATGTCTTCAAGTGGAACCCCGGCCTGGGCGTACTTCCACCGCCACTCCGTCTTGTAGATGCTGATGCCGCGGACGTTGATGTTACTGCTGCTGCTGCTGCCTTGGGCGGCGGCAGGAAGGACCCGAAGCCGCTGAATCGACTGCCCCCGGCCGCCGTCTTGGTACGTTTCGCGGGCGGCCTATCTACGGCATCGTCACTGTTGTTCAAGGCTGTAGATGCGCCATCTGCGGCGGAGGTCGGGAGCTGGACGAGGATTTTGCCCTTGCCGCCCGAGCCGATGAGCTTCTGGAAGGGCTTTTTGGATGTCGTCGCGGTCGCGGTCGCGGGTTGGGATTTATTGGTTTCCTGCTGCTGCTGCTGCTTGACCTCGGAGTCGGACTCATCCGAGTCAGAGTAGTCAACTAGACCCATCTTCTTTGGGCCTTGGTTACGTTGTCGTCGCCGCTGCGTTGAGGATGTGGTTCGCTGCAATAGAAGGTCGTCTCCTCAAAACCAGGAGGTTAGGCAGGCTCGGTTCAGTAGATTCCCAGGCTGATCGCGCGGGAAACTTGAATGCTGCCCCGCAAGTTGGAGAAGAAAATAAGGGTGGGGCAACTTGTGGGCAAGTATCTATACGGGCTCG
Source organism: Podospora didyma (assembly GCA_033439775.1). Classification (NCBI taxonomy): domain Eukaryota; kingdom Fungi; phylum Ascomycota; class Sordariomycetes; order Sordariales; family Podosporaceae; genus Podospora; species Podospora didyma. The sequence continues at coordinate 2,021,764 of JAULSW010000007.1, forward strand.
CCTGAGCTCTGACAGCTTCTCGCTTTTGCAGCGTCGAAAAGAAGTGGAATATTAAAGTAAAAAGGGAGCTTCTCTGGCCAATCTATATTTTTACTCTCTGGTTTAGTTAGATTATACCTGTATTCTGGAAGCTGTTCCAATGCGAATCCTACTCTCCTTGAATTCTCCTAGTATAGCTACTTAGCCTCCATACTCCCCGCTTTACCTTTTGAACTGGCTCGCTCCAGCGCGCAACAGGGGCGGCGCCCACCGCCCAGGTTTCGACAAGGCCGATCAATTGCTTCCCCACGAGCATCAGCGACAGACGATCTCCCAAACCACTCTCTTTCAGGGGCTGGCCTCACTTTGCTTCTTTCGCCATTTCAATTGGTATTCCGAAGTCCGCATCCCGGCTCCTTGAAGCTATTATTTTGCAAAGACACCAACCCATATCTCGCTCATCCGCCCTACCTACAAGAAGGTCCCCCTTTCGTCCCATTCGATCGTAACCCCCGACATCCCCACCTCCGACTTCGATACCCCAATGTTCGCCTCCAAATACACTCTCTGCGAGGAAACGCCATTGTACGCTCTATTTACATACCCTGCTAGCCCCCGTAGCCGGCCACTTGACGTTATAGCCGGCACTGCTATCCGCCCGCACACACCAAGCGCAACAGCTTCCTCTAAACGCGCCTCCCCGCATCCAACAGGTCTCCGCCGGCGGCTTTCACGCCTCCCAGCCTACATGCGAGGGCCTCAGCCATGTCTATGATTCAGGTTGAGGAGTACGTTGCTCCAGCTCGACCTCTTTCACTGCACAGATGGGAAGCCCGGCCGTTCATTGATGTCCACTGCTGACATGATCTGTTCCATCTAGTCTGGTCCTGTACCAGTTGCGCACCAGCTACCTCAACGACGTAGCTGATGGCGTGGGAGAGCGCCTCTTCACGCTAAACGAGAGCTTCCTCAACTCGGCGCCTTTCAAGTCGGCAGGCTGGCGCCCCAATCCGGCCCTCATCAAACGAACCCACTCCCCTCCGATACCTACCGCCATCGCATCCGAATACTTCCAGGCCCCGCGCGTAGCCGGGCTAGCCCTTGAGGATGAGGGAGACGAGGGCGGCATGTTTGGCGGCGGCGCCTTCGATACTGTTGGGCCCGGGATGGCTACCAAACGCCGGAGACGCCGTGAGCAGATGGAGGACGACGACAGCAGTGATCTGAGCGACGAGAGCGACGACGACCAAGACCAACGCGCTGCCCAGCAGATCAAGTTTTCCAAGATGCCCCTGCGCAATCGTTCTGGGTCCTCCCCGCTTCAGTTGTCCACCCTTCGCCAGACCACCACTGCCCCGTCGCCTAACCGAGCGCCCGGGACGAGGCGGGGCTCCCAATCTGCTCTCGAGACGGTCAAGGAGAGGGCCCGCCGTGATACTGTCACCAGCAGTGAAGTATCCTCCGAAAATGAATTCGACGCCTCGGGCTTCCATAAGCAGAGGGAAGCTGCGAGGGCGGCTGCCCGTGCTACCAAGTCCGGCAGGCTCAACTCGGAGCCTACTGTAGGTGTCAAGCGCCAGGAGAGCGATCTTCTGGCCGAAGAGGAGGACGAAGACTCGGATGCTTCAGACATGTCGTCTGCTTTTCTCGAGAGTATTGGATCTACCTCCATTCTGGACACGGTCAAGACCACCATGAATGCGTCGCCCAGAGACCAGGTGGTAGGTACGCCCCCGCGGGAATTCGCAAGGAGATCGACAATCCGCAGGTCTGCTATACCTGCACCGCTTCACGTACCGATGGGAGATTTGCCGCCTCCACGGCCCATGAGCACCATTCGGCCCATCAGCATGATGCAGCCCAAGAGCTTGCTCTCTGCCGCCTTGAAGGCCAAGAAAACAAAGCCCACTCTTCCGTTCGACAAGTTTGCCTCGCTCTCTGGCCAGGGTGACCCCAGCCCCATCATGCTGCGGATTTATGCCCCGTTTTCCAAGAGCCCGTCAAAGCCTTTTGAGGTGCTTATTCGTCGCACTGTGCATGAGGGAGAGGGCGGTGATCGTGCTGTGACTGTTGCGGATTTGATTGGTCTCAGCTTGTGGCGATACAACGAGGAGAAGCTGGAGCCAACGCTCCCAAGCGACAAGCTGAACGTGAACTGGTGGACCTTGCGGATGGTGGAAGAGGACGGCGAAGTTGACGATGACTTCCCCCCTCTGGAGCGAAAGAAACCGCTCACGTCGTTTACGACGGCAAATAATAGGGCCGGTCGGTCGCGTGCGATGACCAAAGTCTACGACATCTTCGCCCTGGTGCAAGCCTCCGCCTCGGAATTTGCCGAGAACCAGAGCATGACGCCGCAGTTCGAGCAGGAAACAGCTGGTGAAGAGGTCGAGGATAAGGACCTAACCCCTCGGAATACACCACGGCCAGACACCGTCCTGCATGTTCCCGCCCAGGCCCGTGAAAACCCGCTGCTCAACACCACATATCGCGCTGGCACATCCATGTTCGCAGACATGCCACAACCGGCACAGCCTTCATCTGTTCCCAGTACGGCACGAGGGGAAAAGAAGCTGTTGCGCATCCATATTCACTCGTCTGACGCGGCGCCTGGGCAGATGATTACGCTTGACGTGACGACAGGGACCTGGCTCGCCGACGTTCTCGACACAGCCTGTCGGAAAAGGCAACTAGACAAGGCAAATCACGTCCTTAAGCTGCCGAACTCAGGCACGGTGGTGCTCCTGGATCGCAAGGTTGCTTCGCTCGGAAACGTGACCGATTTAGATCTCTATCGGCGGCGGTTCGCGACCGATGGCCCTCTGACCATGACAGGTTCGCCGAGCAGTTCGTCGCCCAGGCCGCTTCTATTCTCTGATAACTCGAGTTGGAGCAAGTCAAAGAGGACAAAGATTATGGGAATCCATCCGCTGGCAAAGGAGGTGCTGAAACAAGATGAGCTCGGTGTCAGCTCTAACTACAAGAAGTACACAGTTTGGCGGAAGCAGCCAATGCGGCTGCTATCGGAGAAGCTATTCGCTATTGACGGCGAATACATCCACATTATGCCAGCATCAGGCGGCAAAACGATTGAGAGCGACGGGAAGTCGACAACCGTTCACTTCAGCAACGTGGTGGGGTGCAAGGTTTCCCGGAAGCACCCAACCAACTTCAAGGTACGCAGGCGGAAGGCTGATAAGATTGCCTCAGAGTGCTGACGAATGATGAACCCAAACCAGCTCGTTGTCTACAAGGCCACAGAAGCCAAGAGGTATGACTTTGTCACAAACAGCTCGGAGTACGCGGCGGACATTGTCCATGAGCTCAAGAAGGGCATCTCGCCCTACCGAGACATATGAACAGCCTTTGTTCTTCGAGGGGAGAGGGTTCAGATGTCTGTAGGGCCAGCGCAAAGAGCTTACGCCAGCAGCTTTCAAAGGGTTCAGACCGAACCTTGAACAAGGCTTACTCAAAAAACCCGGTTTTGCCTTGGCCAACAAATGGTGACATCATGGAAATGGAGAGCCGGTCCACAACGTCTGGGAGGCTGCCTTGGCCCCTCTGGCTCTGGGGGAGTCCAGTGGAGTTTGAAGGCATTTGGGCATGGGTTGGTGTGGGAGGGGTTAAAATAAAGTTGTCAACAACCCCTGCTGGACGATGTGTGGCTTACTGCGGGCTCTTCATGCAGGCCGTCAGGGTCGTGCAGGGTTGTGCCTGGGACTGCATTGCTGCAGTGGCTCCAATGACACGCACTCGTGCAGTAGCTCAGCGGTAGCTCTGGACTAGGTCTAGCCGAAAAGCAAAACGACTCGCTGTTCAAGCAACAGGCAATGAACGACACATGGGCAGGCCACTGGGAAATCCGCTCTCACTTTTCGTGCCAGCTGTGTGTGGTACGGGCACTGATGTGAGTTGGCCGGAAGCTCCGGATGGAATTTGGATCCGCGTCGTCTCAGTCTCTCGAGTGACGGAGTTGCACCAACATTGGCACCGTCTCCACGCAACGATGACATTGCCCTCAGAGATCGTCCCTCAACCGCCAGCACATAGCCACAGCCAGGGAGGCAGTGAACGGACGACGGCGCCTCGGTCCGGTTGCACCCTTTAGATGCTCGCAGCCGAGCCAGCCAAGCCAGCGTCCAGCCCGCATCGAGCCCGCATTACATCACCGCACGGAATGTGACTAGCTGCATTCCATGCTGCGGCTGATCGCCCGTCGAACTCTATGACGGCCCCCTGGGTTGGCCAAGCAGTGCGGATACATGCCTGCCCGCCCTTTTGGTGCAATGCAGGGCAATCCGGGAACTTACTGAGACATGTATATAAAGGGATTACCTTTCCCGTTCACTGACGTTTAACCAACAACTTTCGTTCTACCCAAACACACCGCACCACACCACACCACCACTCTCGCTCCTCCTTCCTCTTCGACAGCCGAACGTTTGCGAAAGCTCACCACCACAACCCGCCAATCCCAATCAATAAATCACTCACCTCTCAAGATGCGTTGCACTGCTATCGCCATGGCTTTCGCCGCCCTGGCTGCGGTATGTTCCTTATGCCAACTGATCGATATACATCTCTGTCACCACAGCACACTGACAATTTCGTCCGAATCAATAGGCCCAGTCCCAGACCGTCGTCACAACTACCAGCTTGCTGCCGGGCCTGACGTCGGCTGCCTCGTCTGTTCTTTCGAGCGCTGCATCTCGCTCAAGCTCGGTTGAGTCCCACGCTAGCTCTGTGCTCTCGTCGGTGAGCTCTGCCGTCAGCTCCGAGGTCAACTCGATCACCAGCGATGCCGCCAGCAAGATCTCGTCCTACTCGTCCGAGCTCCAGACCGCCACCGGCTCTGACCGGGACTCCATCACCTCAGCTCTCGCCTCTTTCACCAGCTCGGTCAACTCCCGCGTCAGCTCCGTCAGCAACGCCGCCAGCTCAACGGCCGCTACCGCCACAAGCCCCAACGCCGCGCCGATGAAGACTGGCGCCATGGCTGTCGGTGCACTCTTCGGAGGTGCCGCCATCTTAGTCAACATGTAAACTACCTGACGTACGCGTTAGTGGCAACTAGTGTTTGGCCTAAATCTTGGAGGTCGTGAAACAGAAGGGTGGAGTGAGAGAAGTGATCACATGGATGTGAAGGGTTGTGTAATGATTTTTTTAAATTCGCATTTTTTTCGTTTGGATCAGGACGGATAATAGGCACACGGGGCTTTTTGGGGGTTTCTCATTTCCATTATCATCCATCAATATCACTTTCCCCCCCAGACAGCATTGAAAATTACCTGAAACTTTTTTTCATTAAGCTCGCATTAGTTATTGTGCTCATCTGCCACTTCACTTGTCTTCCACTAAATTCCACAAACCTCTCATCCATTTGCCATCAATGTCAACGACATTATTTCAATCCCTCCCGCAGGAAGGCTGGTGCCGTGCTTGTGCATCGCCAATGCCAATGTATGTACCCACTCACTCGCACGCACGCGCGCACGCAACCAGGCAATGGAATCTCCCTGATGTCAAAGTACGTAACGGAAAAGGGATGTCTGGTTAAGTGAGTGTGGCACACACTGGCACGGTGTCTTGTTCATGAATGAAAAGTTCAAACCATACTTTCAAACAGCTGAATACTTTTCACCAGCCAGCCGGGAGGATAACAAGACCCCGCGGCAAAAAGACGTTAAACTTCTTGGTCGGCCTGGAAGGAATAGGTACTCTGGGGGAGTGGCAAGCTATGGGTGGGCATGGAACGCGGCGTACTTTACCTAGTTACCTAGGTAGGTAGGTAGGTACCTATTGTACATACCCCATACCTTACTTACTCCATAGAAACATTCCATTCATGTATCTACTACGTAGGTACGCCACCTGGCGGCACTGTGGTTTTGAGTGAGTGAGCCCTATAATGCATGCATGCCGCATGAATGCCATGCAGTCCATCCATATATTTGCTTGCTTGCATTTGCATTTGCGTTTGCGTTTGCGTTTGCGTGTGTGTGTGTGTGTGTGTGTGTGTGTGTGTGCTGTGAGCAGACAGACGGACGGATTGTCAGTATCAAAATTTGGTGTTTATTTTGAGGTCGGAGGACAGGGGACGACGACAAGGGACGACGAGGGGACTGGCTTCGCTCGGCCCGATAATATAAAAAATGGAATGGGAAGGGATATTACTGTGATATGCAACTTGGGAGTGAGTGGCACAAAGCACTGCCCGACGTGGCATTATTGATTTGATTTGCCAGCGTTTGAGTTTGGGCTGATATTTCTTATGTTAGAGGCTAGAGAGTAAGGTGGTGTGTGGTTTATTTGGTCATTAATGGAAAGGTGAATGGATGGATAAAGGCTAAGCGAGCCGCTTTTCCTCAAAAGGCACGCTGAAGTGACTTGCTTATATATACAGTAAAGTTTAAAACGGAAATCTTAAAAAAGGGTGGGGGGTATCGTAGTTCCTATGCAGCGCTCTTCCGGGTATCATTCCACAGCCTGTCAATGACCTGAAATATGGCCGTAATGTCTCGCATCGTGGCGGCATCCACACAGCCGCCCAGCTTCTGCTGCATCTTGTCTGGGTGCCACCTGACTCTCTCCTCCTTCAGCTTGGCGGAAAAGTCCTTCTCGCCCAGTGCTTCAAGATCCAGCCCGTTGACAAAAAAGGCCCGGATTTTCTCTTCCTCGATGGTACTTTTCTCGCTACCGCTACTCCAAGAAGTAGTGTTAGCTCGCCCCGGCCAGGGAATTCCCGCCACACCACCACCGCCGCCGCTCCCCTCCCAAGCCGCCCACGCCTGTACATAGCCGTCCCACCTGTCCCTATACGCGCGCTTCTTCCGCCGCTCCTCGCCCCTGCGCAGGCTGCGCTCCATCTCGGCCTGGATGCGCCGGGCCTCCTCCTCGCGCTTCTGGGCCTCGGCGCGGGCTCGCTCTCGCCGCGCGCGTTCCTCCATGAGCCCAGTGTGCGTCTTCTCCCACATTTTTTGCCGCACGTGCGCCGCGTACTCCTCGTCCGTCATTCGCTCGAGCTCGCCCGTCGCACCGTTGACTCGCTCCGGTGAGTACACGTGGATCGGCTGCCCGTACACGCCCTCCCAGTACGCGGCGCCTTCGTCGTCGGCCATGGCGTCGAAGAGGGATTCCCGGAACGCCGCTTCGGGATCCAACGGGGGCTCTGCTTCCGCGACGGGAGGCGACGGAGACCGATGGCGACGGCGATGGCTGCTCCTGTGGTGGTGGCGTCGATGTCGGTCTGAACGCCGGTGTCTGCTTTCGCTTTCATCATCGGCAGCAGCAGCAGCAGCGCCGCTGGTAGTCGGGGCCTGGTCTTTCCTGGCGTCTTCTGCTTCGGTTTCTTCTCTACGACGGCGACGATGCCGGCGCTGACGGTCTTCACCATCTTCTTCGCCGTCCTTAGAGCGGCGGCGTGAGCTACCATGTCGCGACGATGTAGACTTGAAACGGAACTTGATTGGCCGTGGTGCTGGCGATGGGGCGTGGCTATTGTCCTCCTTGCCATTGTCCGCTTGCGGCTCTCCATCTGGAACGCTGCCGCCGCCGTCGGCTTTTGGATGTTGGGGCGCTAATACCCATGGCGCTGCTGCCGTGGGCCGCGCCTCATCCTCTGGCGATGCGGTGCGACGGCGACGACGGCTGCTTGTAGCCAGGTGGCCGTTATCGTCATCAGCAGTTGTTGCGGGGTTGATGGACACTAGAATCCGTCGCCGCTTGGGTGACCGCGGCGACGATAGGGTGTCCATGGTTTGCCTGTTGCCCCGCGACTATGCAAATGAGTGTGTGTCTTGGTGTCTTGGATGCTGCGATTTGTTTTGGGGCTTCACTTCACGCTGTCAGGGCCGGGATCAGATGGAGTTGGCGATTGATTGGTGGTGAGGCTGAAGCGGTCGGTGGTTGGGCTGCTCGGCTTGCTGCAAGGCAGAACCGCTAGGGACTTTCTGGCAGGGGTTCCGTCATCATAGGCCCCACTTCCCCCACACGCTGTGTGGCGTCTTCCCCAACGGCAGCGGGCAGGCAAGGCAATGTGACTGTGACATTGTCCAACCCGGCAGGCAAGAGTCTGACTGCACCGCTCAGCATCCCACCTTCCAAACATTCCATGCCGTGAATTCCTTGCACAGAAGGACGAAATTAATTCCTTTGTTTGATCCAGATACAGTCATGAACTAAACCGAGTATGTCTACTCCCCCATGGCATGTCCACTCATAAGTTAAGCCCGCCGAGCGGTCTTTCGATATCCTTCGATTAACATGGAAAATGCGAGATGCCGTCAGCTTTCATAAACTGGACTCCGTTGTTGTTTTGGTGGGTTGAAGACGGTATTAAACGAAGGAAAGGAACAAAGGGGTAGAGAGGTCTCCACCGTGCCCCTTTTCCCTTTTTGAAGAATTGTTTGCAGTGTAAATAAAGGTTGGAAACTGGACAACCACTCCACCACATCCCTGCTAGGGAAAGGGAGGAGGCGGTTGCGGTCCAAACTCTGCCACGCACGCTCTCTCCCTCTCTCTCTCGTCCACGCCAACGACATGAGACAAACAGCAAGTACCACATGCAGCACACAGGCGATATTCATCGCACTGTATCAACGGGTAAAAATATGTAGCTTCAACTTCCGAGTAGCAATTGAAAGAAATGCATTAGCTAAAGTGTACGTGTATAGAGACTTTCGAGGTCCATCAGCGTCTGATCCCATGATGGCCAAGTTTGAGCTTTTGCAAAGTTCTGCCTTTCCTCCTCCTTCCTCCCTCCCCGTCCCTCCTGTCCGGCCCTTTTTTTGTTTTAGTTGGCATTTACCCCCTTTTCTATATCTTGTGGTTTTTGGGGGGGCGGGGGTGGGTTGGGGGGTTGAATTTATTAAACCACCCTTCTTATTACTTTTGCCCCTATCCCAAAAAGATAAAAAAAGATATGTTAGTAAAAACTCTTCATATTGGCCGTCAGAAGAATACGAGAAACTTTCATTAATCATGTTCGAACTTCCACCCCGGGGCCAAAACAACCATTCAATTGGCTTGGTTTGCTCGCTTCTCAGGTTTATTCAAGCATCATAATTGGGCGCGCCTGCAAAACGCTTTCTGGTTGGTAGTGGCAATAGCAAGCTGCAACAAATCAAAATATTTAAGCCATGAAGAAACTGGCTGGAGTGGCAACGGTGGCGGTTTCAAATACGAGGAAGAAAGATGACCAAGTGTCTCTAGGTAGATGGGAACGGTGGGGCCGTTACGAGGGCACGATTATGGCGAGTAAAGTCTCCGGGGAAGCCCATCACTTTGACATCATCTTCGCTTGTGAGAGGGAATCAGTTTAGGCTCGGAGCGTGTGTTCGTTTGGGAAATGGCTGTTGGTTGAAATCTCCTGAGAGAACGTCCGCGTATGCAACATAGTGATTTGTCAAGAAAAGGCTGCAGGTTGATGATCTGAACCCGTTAGTCTCATCTGGACACTTCGTATTCCGTACTTTCTTGCACTTCTTGGACCGTGGCGGCAGTGACGCATTGCAATCACAGTCTCGACAGGAGTAGTCAAGGTTCAGCTAGAACTCAGTTCAGGGGGAAAACAAGTTGAATTTGGTGAAGGAACAGCGAAAACTTGAAAAGACAGGACACACATGCTTTCCTTGATTAGTACGAGACAGGGCAATAAGTAGGTCCGCAAACCTATGTCTGCCTGCTTTTTTGAAATTAATTCCAGAAAACTTTGCCCACGATCTCGTCTTTTTCTTCTCCTCCACTCACAAACATACAGTATGCCCCAAACTCTGGTGAGGAAATCCAGAAGCTCCTTCTCCCCCCCACCCTCTTCCGCCAGTGGCTCGTTAGACATTAACATTCAGCCCAACAAGCGGCGGTAGCCCGTCTACTCCCCCCCAAAAGGCAGACCGTGCTGCCCTCCCTTCACTTACACATACATTAAAACCGAAACAAGCCGTCTTGTATTGGAAAAGGGGTGACAACAACCAATCCTACTCCTCAAAATTCCATTGTCCATGTACTTACTGTACACTTATTTCCCTCAAAAAAGCCACTCGGACGTCCGCTCGGTCATGTCGGTCGGTAAACAAAAAAGAAAAGGGAAAGAAGTCGGACAAGTCTAGAAGGATCCGCTCCCTTGTCCTTTTACTCACTCCCTCATGCACGGCGTTTCTCGCGCGCCAGAAAAAAAAGAAAAAGAAAAAAGAAAAAAGATAATTGATATAATTATAGAAGCGAACCCCAGGTTCCTTCCTCGCCTGGGCAGCAAAGGACGCACAAACATTGACGCAAGTATCATGCTTGGCTTTTTTCTTCTTTTCTATTCTGCTGACTGGTAAGATTACGGATAAGATGTGCCTTGCTTGCCATTGCTTGCTTGCATGAACACACGAAAATGGAAGTCTCTTTTCATGTCACGAAACAAGCACCTCGGGTAGTTATTTACCTGCTAAATAAATAGAGCAACGGACGGGAAAGGGCAGAAGAAAAGTGCGAGAGAGAAGTGATGTCCATCGATATCAGATTGGGGAGATTTTCACTTCATTTCTGTCAATGAGCCATGCCATGCCCATTGATTCCACATCATCTCCTGGCCATTCTTGTGTTGAATGTGTACGTGTGTGTGTGTGTGTACCTGGATGTATCCCTTTCTCTCTCTCTCTTTATCCCCATCCGTCTCATTATCACGGCGACAGGCAGGCAGGTAGGTACCTGCATCTCCCCCCCAGGCGGATACAAATGGAGAGCCCTCCCCCATCCCCCCTCCCCCAACAAAGAAGACGAGAGCGTCTCATCTTCGAATCCCCCAGGGTCTAATTACCCACCTATTCAGGTAGGTACGTAGCCAGCTTTGTCACAGTAACGATGACCAAGCAAATAGCGTGTCCCATTGCTTATTTGGTTGTGTGTGGACATTGGGCGTGCCTGCCCGCCCTTCTGCTGATATGTTTGATTCGTCGACAGCCCCCCACCATGAGAGAACTCGTGAAAGACGACCACGAGAACGCGTTATTTTATCGGGATGATTTGGTGGGTGGTAGCGATGATGGTGTGTTATAATTAATTGATGGTGATGACAATTTTTTTTTTGGAAACGGCCGCCTTGCATCTGTTTGTGTCTACCCAATTCCTAACCCGAGCTTGCCGAGAAGGAAAAAAAGGGGGGGAACCAGTGAGTCTCGTTGGCCGGAAGTCTTGGTTGGCTCTCGTACTCACGCACATGTTCCTAAAAAAGGGGGGCTGAGAGTGTGACGAGTTAGTTTTTTGGGGGTACGCTGCTGAAAGAGGCTGCGGCTCAGCAAACAGTAGCCTGGAGAAAGAATGCATTGGGAAAAATATACGGCGGCCATCCGCGGCAAATGATGAATATTCTTTTGGCGATCCTTGAAAAGGAAAACCACGCTGATAATTTTGTCTCCCGATTTGGAACAATACCATTCTTGTCCTCTGTGTCTCTTTTCCTATCTGTATTGTGGTGTGACCTTTTTGCCTCTTTGAGCTAATACTCTCCCTGGCGAGGTACGGAATCCATTGAGAACCCTTAGCCCAGCTTTCCTAGATATACCAACCAAAACGAGATACAATAACCAATAAAAAACACCGCAAGAAAATCAAAGCACAATCTGATAGTTTGGTATCTCGAGCATCCCATGTAAAAACACAATAAAAAAATAATCCCAAAACATGGGGAATTTGCCTAAACCACAATTTCGCTTTCCAGGCCGATAAAAACTCCAGAACACCGTTCTCCCAATCGGACACAAAGCAAAGGCAACACCAGTAACCAATAGCCATTGTCTCCCTTTGAGCCCCCAGAAGATGAATAGTTTATGGATAGATGGAAGCAGTTAAGGAGTGATGTGAGGTGTTGCTGCGAATGTATGTAGTGTGTAGCGATTAGTAGTTAGTTAAGTTAATGGGATGTTGACCGAGAGGTCGATAGGAGAGTGCTGGGCTGAAGAAGTGTCTACCAAAGAGATCAAAGCCGATCCCAGCCCCCTTCTCTTCAGAAACTGAATAAAAAACTCCTGGGTTGCCCCGAATGCAAGTACTGAATAATGGGGAGGAAAAAGGAAACCCCCAGCGAGTCTGATGATTTTTTTCTCTTCCTTCAAGCCCAAAGTTATCGGTCGCCCGAGCCGGTTTGCAAGCTTGTCCTCTAAAAACATAGACCGGATGACAAAGAAAACAAAGAAAAAGAAAGGAGATATTAAATCCTATCTGATTCCAGTACCAGAAAAATATCCGCGTAGTGCCAAAAGATGGAGTTTGTCGACTCTTTCTCGCTTCCTCGCTCATCTAGGGATATTGCCACAAATTTGCTTGGTGGTTTTAGCTGCCAAAGGAATGCCGAAAAGGGTCGTTCGAGGGCTTGGCAGCTCGGCATTAACTATGATGTCCCAAGCTATGTGAATTTCTAGGCACTCCTTCAACGGGATCCCCTTTCGGCTGATCCTCTTGAAACAGTCGCCCAGCCAGTTTCGTAAGGCGCCTTGCTGTAGGGTGGATATGAAGTGTTCGTCTGCGGAGGCATCAAGGGAGGCGGTGGAGCGCTAGAAACCGGTGGAGGGGTTTCTGAAGATGGCGATGGTTGGTCGAAGCGTAGGGGAGGAAGTCGTGCTGACCCGGAAGGGGTAGAGAGATGAGGAGAGGGTGGAATCCTGTAGCCTGGGGAAGAGCCAGGGATTGGCGGCAGTGACGTAGGTGTGTTTGAACTGTAAGACGGAGGGGGCAACTGCGGGTCAGGATCTGTCCTTCTTCGCCTCGCCGGTCGCTCCGACATTGATGGATCGCCGTAGGAACTGGGTGGGGGATGAGGATGATTTGTGGTCTGAGATTGAGTATTATAAGTTTGTGTTTGGGGATGTAAGTGTGGCTGCGGATGGGATGGCTGATTTGGGGGGTTCGAAGGGGTTGGGCTCGATGGGCTCTGGTCCGCCCATTCACTGATCCCCGGCGTTCGAGAAACGATTTCTCGCAGGCGGTTTCGGTCGTTTCGATAGTGATCGCGCTCCTGTTCCAGTTCTTGGTTCCGATGCTCCAGCTCCTCGTTCCTCTTCTCCAAGTCGCGATTCCGGGACTCCAGCTTCTGCAGGCCCTGTTGTTGTTCCTTCTCCTTCTCCTTCTTCCGTTGTCGGAACCTTGCCGAAGCTCCCGCATTCCGTTGCCTCTTCTCATCTGCTTGTTTAGACGCCTGGTGCACATCGACCGGAACCAAAATTTCTTCCCCATGGGCGGGGGTGATCGTGAGAAGATGCTGGTGGCCTTCGGTGATCTGTAGGTTCCTGGATCCCGATACCCCCGGCGGCAGCGAGCCAAGGATTCCTGGCCCCCACCGCCCTTCGCCCATCATTCCAGAACCGGGAGGGCCTCTGCTAGACATGAGCGGAGTTGCAAACGGGGAGCCTGACGCATAAGCTGTCCGTCCGCCAAGCTCACGGCCAAGACTGACAGCCGGTAGTGGCTCATGGGGTGAAGTAGGAGGGAGTCCATGGCTCACGGTGGGGTTGGAGAGAGACCGGGAAAGCGAAGAGGAAGGTCGGGGTGGGTATGGACTAGGTGTCCCTGGTCCATGAAAGTGCGGCGGCCCTGCAAGGCCCGGAGGCCCGCCGAGAGGGGAGCCGTCGTGCGCAGGCGCGCCGCCTCTGGGAGCATGAGGTGGAAGGCTTGCGAGATGTTGTGGTTCTATCGTCCTCATCGCAGCCCGGCTTAGACTCACTGCCCTCGGTGACTTTGGTGTCAGCATTCGACGCGCGGCACCAAGTGGGTATGGATGACTGGCTGCTGAGGGAGAACCCCGATCTGCAGACGGGTTTGATCCTGCTGGGACCGACCCCGTCGTAGCGTGAGAGTTGCCCGTCTGTGGTGTTTCTGAAACTTGGCTGAACGGCCGGGGAGGCGAACCATCGCCTCCTCTATACCTCGCTGCCCCCATTGCTTGCTGAAAAGCTCCTTCATCGACAGAGTGCCGTTGGAAGGACGAAGAAGCTTCGGCCACTAATCGACGCTGCCCTGGCGAGTTCAGAATATTGCGCACGCCAGGTGTCCGGGTTCCAAGCTGTTGCTGGCCTCTACCAACACCTTCAGCTACTGGGAAACCGCCTGGATCATGAGGCGGCCGGACCTTCGAGTCATCTTGATAGGTAGAATTTCGTTGAGAGGAAGGGGATGATGCTCCGTCTTTGACCGGGGACTGCGAGGAGTGGCGAGACGCAGGACGAGACGCAGGCTCCCTCTGCGACATCGAGACCTGTACCCCTTCGCGCTGGTGGTCTTGAGGACTGTGACATTGACGACTGTAGCTGCTGTCGGATGCCTCTGAAGCAGGATCTTCCCCGGAGCCGGCACTCGGCGTCCCACCCTGGTCGTGGTGATGGCCCGGGTGCTGAGGATCACCGGCGGCTGGTGTCGACGACTGCGAAGGCTGGTGGTTCGCGCCAGCCCAGCTCCGCGCCGGGTCCTGTGGCCACCGAGGAACAGCTTGGATCGCCAGGCTGACCGATGCTACTCGGAAGCAGCAGCTCTGGGCCAGATGCTTTGTTGCGGGGGACAGAACCGTCGATGTCTAGGCTGAGACAAGGCGAGTGTTCGTATCGTGCAATGACGTATGTTGAAGTTGGTTGGAATCCAGGGCCAGGGTCGAAGGCTCGAATACTGCTGGCCGCTCCAGGCTGCGGGAGCAGAAGGGGGAAGAACCAAGGGGGGCTGCAATAAGTACGTGTCCGTGGTCCAGAGCTAGCACAGAAGTGTTGGCTTGTATCAGATCGGGCGTTTCTGCCGCAGGATTTGATGGAAGCCAGCGCAACGAGCTACTTGGACATGAGAGCTGCCGTGACAGACGGGTTGAGGGGTCTTAGCTGAGCATGGTAGGATGACGGGCGTGGAGGGGCAGCGGGTAATAGACGCAAGAGTAGTTGCGGTGACGACCGGTGGGATGAGATGCAGCAAAGCGGACCACTCATGATCCCCAGGTCTAGCCTTGGGCACCTGAATGGCCAGCAAAGTCCTGACTGCGCTAGAAGGACTGGCCGCGTGAATGGGCAGGAACACAGCCAAGGCCCTCTTTTTATGTTCCTGGTCTCGTAATCTCTTGCGGGAGAGCTGCTGGTGAGTTTTTTCTGGTCCGAATGGTCGAAATCGAAGACGTAAACGGGTGTGATGTGTCGGATGCACTTGTCAGAACCGCAAGACGTCGACGACGACGGCGACAGCGTCCTAATATCAGCAACCCCAGCTTCTGAGTCTGGACCGGTGGCTGCCCACGACGAAATCGAAAGAAGGAAAGGTAATAAAAAACAGCTTGAGATTTGATGTCAGCTCCAGTTAAAGCCGCCGCCAACCAGCTGTGACAGCACCCTTAAACCTCAGGGATCATTTTTTTTCTTCTCTTCGTCAACCCATGTCGTTGCTTTCCCGTTGTGGTCCACCCTGTTTCTTATCTACCGCCTCAGTACTTCCTGGTACTGACCGGGTGAGCAGCAGCCAAGGGACGATGGCTGGAGGGCTCAGCACAGGCAGTTGGAAATGGCTGTCAGCCGGGGTGCATCAGCAAGCCGGGGAGGGGGGGGGGGAGGCATGCTCTTGCGGTGCTAAGACCCTCGACAGGGCTTAGGGGTGATGCTTCCTCCTGGTGATTTGGTAAAATTGGTTGGCCCAGAGCTAGCCCCTGCCCCCCCCTCCTCAACTTTCTCTGTCTTTCGTGAGATAGAACAAGTCCGATGAAGCGGGCGACAGCAAGAAGGACGTCGGGCGTGGATGGAAAGCCAAAAGCTTGCGCGCTGCCCACCCACCTAGACAAGGTCCAAGAGCTCGAACCCCCCTTGCGACCCGAAGCAACGGCCCCGAGCGAGTGGATGCGTGGCTCGCATCAGCGGCAACCTTGCAAGCCCTGTAAACCCGCAGGCTAGTTCGAAAAGGGCAAGTGAAGTCTCGAGCCAGCAATGAGATGAACCTCTGTTCCGCCCCCATGCTCCAGCGAGCATTCCGTCGTGGACCGCGTGAGGCGAGAAAGCAGGAAACCTAAAAGAACCCAAGGTTTGATAAAATATTTCAGAGAGACTTCGAGCATGATATCAATTTTACTTGCACATGCTCGTCCGGTCATGACTTGATGAGGCTGGGTGCGCAATAGAGCCTTGACACCGATGACGAGAATGGATTTGGCTCCATTGGCTGGAACATCCCAATACCACGCCAAACATGGCAAGAAAGAGCCAGGCCCAGGACGTATTGGGAGAAGTCAGCCATCAGCATGCCTAGTCGTCAGATTAACGGCGATTTCAACACCGCCACGATGCCTTGCTCTCGCCCAAGCAAATCGTAGCATGCTGTCTGCCCGAAGGACTGTCATATTGCGATCCCAGCGCTTGTTGTACAATGTGGACAGGAAGAGACAAGCTCCCACAAGGGAGGGGACCATTATGCCGCTTTTGCTCGACATGGCCTGTCCAATACTGATTCAAGGCTTGATTAGTGCATGTAGTGTACGGATGTACTGGAGCACTCCCAGCACACTGGCTTGGCTTTGACGCGAAAGCATCAACATCGGCTCGTCGAGACTCTTTGAGATACCTGTCAGAGGACTTTCAAATTCCAATCTCCTGTGACCGGTCCCGATGCCAACGAGGCTCCAAACGACATACGGGTAGGCCCAGCGGTGATGCTTGGAGTCGACACAGGAGACCAACATCTACCTAATTTATGTCATGGCCATCCGTCTTCGGGAATGGACCAAGAACCTAGTGGCGAGCTTTGTGGACGAGCATCCAGAGGCCTGCTAGGTTATTGTGTTGCAGCAATGCTGGCGAGACAGGTCACTCGCGGCTTACGGGCTCGAGCAGTGGGTGACGGCCGGCGCCCTGTGAGTTGCTGGGGCGCCGCAGACGCGACTTCACTAGCAGCAACGCGAGATGCTCGTCATTCAGGGCGCAGCGGGCTGATCTGATGCCATCACGACCAAATTAGACCCAAAGCCACCGATCCAAAATAAACCCGAGGCGCCGCCCACACACTAGACTAGGTAGGCGTGTGCTGCTCAGTTTGGTAACGGGCCGTCCCCTGCAAACTGGTCAACATGAACCAACGAACCAGCTTTTCGAGGTCATGGAGGTGTCTGTCCGGCATCCGAAGTTTGTTCTTCCCTCTTGGCCTTCTTCCGCCAGTCAGGCCAGGGCGGGCAGAGTGAACAACGCAGGGACCAAAGACGGGCTGGGTGGCGTTATGCGTCTCGCAGACTTGGACGGCAACTCTTGGTCCATTCTAGTGCTGGATGGAAGCGACGTGTGGTGCCATGGAGATGGACCACCAGGGAACAGCGGCCAGACCAGACCAGCTCCAGTGAGCCGAGTGGAGCGTTGGGGTTAGGAGCCACTGGGGAGAAGCGTGGAAATGCGTCACCCCAGCCAGCCCGCAACCTGGAAGCCCTGGAAGCGGGACCAGGACTGGTGGAAGGTCTGCTGGAACCGGAGACTGGTCCGCTAGCCAGTAAATGGAGTAAATGGATCCCTCGCTCTATCCGATCTGTCCATGCTGGCTCACGCGTTAAGGGCTAGCCGGGGCCTATGGGTGGCATGGCAGGTGGCTGGTGGCAGGTGGCAGGTGGCAGGGAGTGGGAGGAAGAGCAGCCGACGAAGAAGACAGGAGGAAGGCGAGAGTGTGAGACAGAAAGAGATATTTACTCCGTACGGCGTACGGCACAAGCCGTACGTACAACGGTAGCTGCTGGCCAGAGCTGAATCTCGCCCAAAGCTAGGTCGGTAGGTATGTAGGAATGCAGAATAGCAGTGTGCATATATCCGTCGTCAAGCGGGTGCCGTTGCATTGGCAGAAACGCCCGTGCGGATGCACTATCAGACACAATTGCCTGGTTCCCTGACACTTGACATGGCATTGGCCAGAGGAAAGAGCTTCCAGGTTGAAAAGACGTGGAAGCTAGAAGGATGGGAAGGATGGAAGGAGCCGCCCGTTACGTTCGGGGCCGAAATGCGACTGGCGACTGTATCGATAAACGCGTTTGCCCCTAAAACAGTTCTTCAAATTGCAGCCTGGTAACAAAATGAAAGGCAGCAGCAAAAGTGCCTTTCAGGTTACCTGCTACCTTAGGTAGGTACCTGGCCAGAAAGAGGAACAACGAAGGACTTCTGTTGACTCTGCGGGCTCGACACTGGCGAGGTGCCAGGTAGGAATGCAGCGTACCTTCTAAACCTTTGTTGGACGCTTCATCCGACCACGCCGACACGCCCCTTCCTTCCCCTTCTCCTTTGCCCTGTCTTCTCCATCCTTTCCTGTCCCAGCCTTCCAGGCCGGTGGATAATGACAGGGCCGACCACGCCAAAGAAGTTTAGTGCTTTCCCGCCAGAGCGTTTTGGCTCATCGATGGCTGGTTCCTCCTCTCGCGGAAGACGGAAACCCCAGTCAGACAACGTCACTCGCAGTTCTCCACTTGCTGTCACCGCTTTCCAAAGCAATTTTCGCTCTTTTCTTTGCCCTTCCTTCTCGCGGTCTGCCCCAGCACGGACTAGTCTCGACAAAACGAAGTCCTCTGTGGATCAACTGCCAGCACATACCTACCTACATCTGACTCGTGACGCTTCTCGAGCTTGAATGGCCTGTACAGCGCAAGTCGCCGCGTAGCATCTGCATCTGTGTGCTGGTGGCATGGAATTCCTGCCGAGGCGATACTATCTCGGCCGATGATGGGGGCATAGAGTGAATAATTTGAGTATGATAGGTAGGTACAGCTAGTGCAGTATGGTAGGTCCTAGTCAATCATCGAAATGTCAGTGGATAACAGAACAGGGGAGGCGAGCTCGCACGCCCAGTTGGCCTTCAAGCGACGGATGGCCCAACAAGACAAAATGAGGGACGCCGACTGGTGTTCCTTTGCCGCGAGTTGGGTTGCATCCTAGGAACCAACATTTGATCGGCGGTTCAGGCAGGGCTGTCCAGCTCCGGATCTTCGCCGCCACGCTGACAACACAACAAGGTGAGGCGAACGTAGCCGCAGACACACAAGTCGACATCGAGACAAAATTTTGAACACACCCCGTTGCTGAGCATTGGACGTTCAGCGCCGGCATAGAACCTTCTCACAAGCTTTCAGCCTAGGGTGCGGCCTAATTCATTGAATAATCTTGGACGGTGTTTCAAAGTTCCAGCGGCTACTCCATCTTACGCAATCTCCTTGTTCGAACAGCTTTGCTCGCCATATATTACCCGTCCTCCACGCACCCGACCAAGGTTGCCCCATTGGGCCCCTTGGCGATGCAAGGAACTCTGGGGTCTGGAAGGAGGAAAGGGACGAGAGAAAAAAATCAAATCATGTCCTGGCTCCAGACCGCTCTCGTTGGTCTCTTTCTCTGGCTTGCCTCTGGCTCTCTGCAGGCATCACGCCTTGTCCGGCCTGTTGCATTGACGCCTGAAGTTTTGGCAGACTTGGGCTGTCCTGCAGGTACATACACATACAGCAGCGCAATTGCATGTACATTACATGCGTACATACATGGACGAGCATGGAGGATGGAGTGATCTAATTGATCCGAGCCATCCCGGTCTGGATTTCATTTTGCAAACCGCGGCCGGCTGATGCCAGAGCTTTCCGAGAGGCGGCGTTGCGCGCTCGTCACAGCAAGCACAAGCGGATTCATCGTCATCTTCCTCCTTGGACGTCTTCACCCCAGCATGCAGCTCCACTTTTATCGCTGCGCGTTTCATATTTTCAGCAAGCAGGATGAGGCTACTGCCGGATGGCAGATGCGGCCAGAAATGCGGCCATGATCCAACTGCAGAAATACTGGCTCACACCGTACAATTACACGGATCTTCACCAACAGAGTACATCGGCTGAGGGGAATAAGCGCCCCGATGTCAGACAGGCCTGCCCATGCGCGCTTGAAGGCCGGTCCAAAAGTTGGCCCGCGCAAAACGCCCTTGGGCTTACAGGATTGGGGATGTGGGTTAGCGAAGAGGGTGTGTGGAATGCGATGCAACTCTGGCGCGTTCCTCTCGAGACTCTTGTCAGGACTCAGCGAGCTACCCACTAGGGTGCATTGATACCCTGGTGTCCTAGCTTTCAACTGCTGGCAAGATCATGAGATTCGGCAACCAGGGCGGCAATGACGGGTACCGATGCCATAAATTGACCTTCACCATGTGACCCGCGTTACTCGCAGATCTACACCTCCCAGATAACTGGTAATTCGACGCATGAGGGTGACCGATCTGGCCCGGAAGGCAGTTCCAAAATTGCCAATTTCTAAACTGGCTCGTATCCAACTGAAATGTGACGACGCGGCCGAGGGCACTCTGAGGGTAGGATCCGGATCAGTTGCGTCTTCCGTGTCCTACTGACTGCGATGGCAATCGCGGGAATCAAGAAAATCGAGAAGGATACAAAAAAAGTCCACTTTGAGAGTCCAGATTGGAGTGTGCAGCCGAAAAGCTAACAAAACGTCGGCTTCTCTCGATGCCTCTTTCTGCCCGGTACACACTGTGCTAACTCAGGTAGGTGGGTACCTACCTTGCCTATCTTTTCGACCTAGAAAAGATCAGCGATATGTGGTCTCAGCTTCAGGACGCACGGTGATCCCATGCTGGCTGAGCGAAAAGCAAATATGCAGGAGACATCGGAAATTCGGAATAAATTGAGACATTTAACTTTATAGCCTTGAACAGGACGTGAGCACGCATCGTGTGGGGAAGCAGGGAATCGGATCGCAAGCCGTGGCTCGCGTCGGTGAAGCGAGAGCCGGCATCGATGATCCTGCAAGCCAACAAGAAAGGGAAAAGACGATAACGACACGGCTTCACCGTCAAATCGTTATGTCTCACTTGCGCAATATGCCGGGACCCCCAACCCCCACATAATGTCTTCAAGACAGGGAAGAAGAGAAAAGAACGGTGAAGCAAAGCGAGCTGGATCACGGTCAGATCGCGAGGTCTCTTTTGATCTTTTGGGAGTTTCTCCAGGCCCTTCCTTGACAATCTAACCAGCCCATCGTGACGTGGAGTCCTTGGCATCCAAACTCGAATCTCGCCAGACAAGAAAGCCTAGTTCAAGTTCTAAACACTGTCGACTCCCCAACAAGATGGCAAGTCAAACAAATCTCGTTGAAAGTGGGGATGTCTCTCTCATCTCCTCCTGTCTGAGGTGACAGAGAACGACTCGTCCGGCCCGTCCCTTTTCTTCCTGGGTCGTGCCACCATCGTGTTCCTATCCACAACAGCCAGCAACGAGAAAACGTCATTAGGCACCAACCTACCCACCCCTGAGACACCGTTTTGATAGTGTACGAGGACGTTTGATAACAATTTCACGGGCGATTTGATCGGCGCTTTGGAGCGCGGAGCCATTCTAGCAGAGGGAGGTATTTCCTTGTACAGTACAGAGTACCTCCCTACCTTGAGTCAACAGACCGCAACTGCGGAACTGGCACCTAATCATGGCCCGCGCCAGCTTGGACCCGCCTCACTTGCCAACTCACATACAAGGCAGCGCGAAAGCGGGAAGATGTGCAGGATGGCATGCATGAGGTGATGATGGTTGACTTGCATGCATCGGAACCTGGACAAGCGCAGAAACCGCCTCGACCGCCTTCTGTCCCGAGTGAGGCATGTGTTTTTTTTTGGGTCTCGAGCCTTTTTTCCCCGTTCCTTTCCGCTTTTGGTTGCGAGCCAACTGGTGAGGCGCTCTCATGCGCAAATCAATGGCTGGCACGACCGGCATACAGCTCTCGATGCCGTTTGATACTTCGAGTCTACAACTAGGTATACATGCATTCTACAATTTTTGCCATGAATATACACATATTTACACCCGGTAAATATCATCATCAGTATCGTGCCGGGCTCCCTAGCGGGCCAAGGTGGCACAACAGACACTGAATGCAAGATAATAGATGGTCCCCCATCATCATCTCCCTCTCTCCCGCCAGGTAATAATAGTTCCTGCGCCACCACCTCCACATTGTTTGCCGAGCAGCAAGCTCTCACCGAGTTCTCGGAATCTCAAGATGGAGGACCTCCTCCGGCTTTAGCAAGCAGCCGAAAACCGAGGCGGCTTTTCAGCGTCCCCGACACCGCTCATCCAATAGGAGGGGAGTGCGCGCCTCGTTTTCGCCTCATCTCCTCGTCGACAACAACTTTGGCTGATATGTGAACGGATGTATCCGTACTTGCAGAAGAATCCAACACCCAGCCTCCTTCGCAAGAAAGTTATACCCTTTCTGAGAAAACTCGGCATGTATGATCCAGACCTCCCGCCAAGGGAGAGTTTTCTGGAAGAAGAGAATGACCCATGCAACAACCATGAAGGGTGGAGTACATGTCGGCATGCAACGCCTACGCACTACTGTTATATCATCTGTGCTCAGTGCTGACAACCAAAAGCCAAGTCACCCAAGGAGGAAACCTGCTGTTCCGCTTGCTTGCTTCAACTTCCCTGGTCAGGCAGCGATCAAGTGGACGAACGCCTCGCTCTGTGGAGGGAAAGCGGGTCTCGAATGATTGATCACATTCTTGAGCAAGGGCAAGGAAGCCATCGTGACCTTTGAAAGTTCGGGGACCCCCGCCGCCTCAATTTTCTCCCAACTCGAACCATGGGGGGACAACGGGGGCGGTCAGGTTTGCATGCAGCAGCTGTCGATCATGTGTGTCCGAGCCCTGTGCTGGTGCAGACAACAGCACGACGACAACACATGAGACTGGAGGCAGAGAACCGGCCATGTAACAGCAAAAAATGGCAGCAGCTTGTGGCCAGACCGCCAGTTTGTCCCTTTCTATCTTTTTTTTCCAGGCCAGCCAAAACCCCCTCTGGTATAATTATCTTGGCGGGCGGGAAGAACAAGCATTCCGGCCGTCAAGGAAATCTCGTCTGTGATCTCTTGTCTGTTTTCCGTGCGACCTGGTTGGAGCCCTCCGGATAGAACAGGGCGGAATATTAACACAACCCGGAGGAATTCATCATAAAAAGGAATTTTTTGACGAGAGAACTTGACGTGTCGTCTGCACGACAACGACTGTTGTTTGCCTCTTCCTCTAATGAGCCTCGAATGCGGCAGCGGAGGCGTCCTCGCTTGGGGCACGTACGCGGGGGGTTAGCCTGTCGATGGCTTAAACTTGAAGGACGATTGCAACATCCCCAATTTTGTTTTGGAAAGAAGAAAAAAAAACGAAAACGACGCTATCATTCGCAGCACAGTGAAATTGAGAACAGCCTAGTTAGGTAATTGGATTTTCTTTTTCAACCTCTTGCCTCGTTCTTCTTCCCTTCTTCTCAATGTGATAGGCAGCAAGCAAAAGGCAAAAGTGAATGGAACCTTGTTCGCGGCATTTTACGAGTTTGGAGACAGTTAGGGGAAGAAAGAGCAGGCCCGGCTCTTTCCTCTTTCCCACTTGCCTGCATCCCATTTGCATGCATCCACCCAGGGAAGTCGCCACCCACCTTAAGCTGTACTTGTCTGGACATGGACAGTTTAGCTGCGGCTCAAGGTTCTTGAGCAACATGGATGTTTGCAACACTTCTCTGACTCTCCCAACCCTTCACCCCACCCACTGCCATGCATGGACGTGGCACTCTCGACGCCACGGGGCATGAGCAAAACACCCGAATCGACAAGACTAGCTAGCCGCTGCTGGCCATGGGAAAAGGCTCGACTTGTTATTGCCTTTACGGCATTTGTCCATCGGCTAGCAAACTCGAGGCGGCTATCTAGAACTACTCTGGGTGCTGCGTCGCAGGACCTTATGGCCCACAACGGTTCGGATCTGAGGGCCGTCTTCCGGCTACCATCAAGCAGACACGGGCACGCTTCCATGTCCGTATTGTATTGCCGCCCCCGCCGCCCGCTCAGCCTTGTCCCGGTCCGCCGAGCGAAGCATTTGCTGACTCCGCCCTCGCTGTAGGTCGGCCGCGAACGAGCAGGAGGACGAGGATATAAAAATGCTGCGGATTCGGCCTCGACCAGCCGCTGCAGCTGATGTTGCTGTGGCTGCCGCTCGAGCTCTGGCTGATATTCCCTGTTGCAACCGTCGTCGTACACACAGCCCCATCTCGGGTCGTCGCTAGGCTCGCGTCTCTAGTAGTTTCGCTGTGGGGACCTTATGCAGCCGTCCTAGCCAGCCAAAAGGAACATATATCCACATTCCCGGCGACGAAGCGTGGCGTCATCGAATCGTTGGTGTTGCCGGAGCCAGCACACAACCGCACACCACCCTGACCGTCCGGTCCAGTCCGCGTTTGGCATCATTGTCCAGAAATAAGGTCTGCTCTCTTGCCAACAGCATTCGACTACTGCATCGGACCGCCACCTCGGAGCAGAAGACCCCAAGTTTGTCGTGTCAACCCCGAATAATGGCGGGCACGGAGAATTTCCAGGAGTGGCATGTCACGGAGCCGTACCTCAACCTCCATTGCCTTCTCGGCGAGGGCCCCTACTTTGAGCCGGCTGCCAACACGCTGCGCTTCGTCGACATCAAACAGAAGCGGATCCACACCGTCTCCCTAGCGGAAGAGGGGCAGCCCGGCAGCTCGCTCAAAACGCTCCAGCTGGATGTGCCGGTTACGGTGACAGCAAACGTGCAAGGGCGTGACCCCCAAGACAGCATCGTGGTTGGGCTCAAATACGGCCTGGCCCTCCTTGATCGCAAGACGGGCCAGTACGAATACCTAAACAGGTTTGCCCATGACGGCGGCGAGAAGAAAGATGCCAGGATCAGGAGCAATGACGGCGCTGTCGACCCACACGGCCGCTTCTGGCTGGGGACCATGACCGACTTTGGCTTGGGCGATTTCCAGCCCGAAGGTGAGTGCGAGTGTGAGCAATCCTTTGGGGGCTATACTAGTATGCTAGGCCAGCAGCCCAGCCCAAACACGTGGCAGCACGAAACCCGGAAACTCGCAACGGCACTCCCTGTCTTGGCGTTGGACCCCCATGATCCACACCGTTGGTGCTGACGTGCTGGTGGCTGCGCCGTGCCCGGCCGAAGCCTACTAGTGTAACCCCCGAACGGTGGTGCGGCGGTGACAACAATCTGACATGTCGTGCGTTTTTGTGTAGGATCGCTGTTCAGGTTCGACCGAGGCAAGACCCGGAACCCGATCCGAACTGGCTTGACGATTCCCAACTCGATTGGCTGGTCTCCGGACTCCAAGACAATGTACTTCACGCACTCCTCTGATAGACAGGTCCTGGCGTGGGACTACAGCGCTGCTGACGGGAGCCTCTCCAACGAGCGCGTGTTTTACCAGCATGATGGCCCCGGCGAGCCCGACGGCTTCAGGATCGATACGAACGGCAACATTTGGCACGCTGTCTGGGGCGAGAGCCGTATCATCAAGCTCTCTCCGGAAGGCAAGATTGTTGGCCAGGTCAAGCTCCCGACAAAACACATTACTTGTTGCGAGTTTGTGGGGACTGAGCTATTCATCACCTGTGCCGACGATAACGAGGGCGAGGGGGACAGCAAGAAGTATGGCGGTGGTTTATTTAAAGTGGATGTTGGTGTAGCTGGTCTTCCGCATCACGATTTCAAGCTGTGGGGTTGATTGTGACCGTCATTTGGATATAGGCATTTAAAGCCCGCCAGTGGGCCTATAGATTCAACTATATACAAATATGTGATGAATAGGGTTGTTCCATAGCTCCCAAGCAGCCTATTTATTGTATAGAGCATTACTTGCCCCAACGATGTATACAAAGCCTGGTTCATATGTCAGTATCACGGGTTCGCTCACATTCCACCGTATGTAAGAGTGATTCAAGGAGGGAATGATGAGCTAGACACATGTTTCTTAAAACCTAACAATTCACCATTCCATATCTTGGAGTCTTGCGGGGATCGATTGAGACAAAGGAAATGCTCGGTATTAAAAGGCGACCATGCGGAAGATAGTTGATACGTATGATTACCAGACAAGGCTCCGTGGAGAAGACTGTTAAGGCATATATATCTCTGCGGCTGTATAGCAAATGGTAAGGTCTGCGGTAATTTCCTTTCCCAGCCAGATCAACCCAGACTATCGAACTTCTCGGGTAGTACATCATACAACTGAGCCCGCAGCTTTGACCGCGACTATGCATGAAGTCAGCTGCGCCGCCTCGACATGGAAGAAAGACGAAACTTTCGAAAATGGCCAATCATCGGCTGTGTATCTGTGCTATCGGCAGGACAACCACCATCAAGAGAGGGCGGCACTGGAACAGTCCACGGGGCAAACAACCCCCATCTCGACGACGCTCTTCTGAACCGCATCCTATCATACTAAGGAATGAAGATGTGAGAGAAAACACAGTCTTTCGGGGGTTGGCAACGACTACGGCCAGTACAAATGAGCTAAAATTTGTCAGCCGCAGAGCAGCCCACATCGTACCTCTGCAACGGAAGTGCACTTTATGGAGCTGAGAGAGACTCGTGTATAGATAGGCAGACACGGCCGTGCCTGGAGCTAGATTCTTATTCCTCCTCCTCCTCCTCCTCCTCCTCTTCTTCTTCTTCTTCTTCTTCTTCTTCTTCTTCTTCTTCTCCATCTCCTCCTCTACCACCACCAGTGTTCCAGGTGTGGATCTCGTCACAAGCACGTCTTTTCTGAAATGGGGACAAGAAAAATAGCAAGCGCTGGTGGGAGCACCCCGCGCATTGTCAAGGATATACAGTTGTAGGTCGGTTTTAACCAGAAAGCTGGTCAACAAGGTGAGAGGCCATCAAGGTTTCCATGGGGCACTGTATCGCGCAGGTTGGTGAGAGCCCTGTTGACAAGGAATGAAGTAAACGGGATTGTTCAGTATCTACACCTCCACCAGGGAAATGTAAAGGTTAGTGAAGTACATCCGGACGCTTTAAAGGGGGGGTTAGGGAATATTCAAAGGGTCTATTACGCCTGAAAAATACTAACTAACGCCTCTTTACTATTTAATAAGGCATTGCTGGCTCTTTAATAAGGGCTATTATTTTATCTGGAGGCCGTCGGTTGGTTGAAGTACACCCTGTTTCGATTCACTCACTCACATGTATATTTCCCCAGTAGAGGTATGAAATCCATGCGAGGAGCTTGTTCAAATGCTAGATAGTGAAACCGGCATCTCACGATGCTCTGTGCTTTGTGTCAGGAACTCCTGGGGACTTGAGGTCCAAAGATTGGAAATCTTGTTCTTTTTCTGTTCTTAGTTATTTCTTTTTTTTTATTCGTAGCTCTCATCAATTCCTAGGAAATTACATGAGATTATGATACGGGACTGAGCAAATGAAGCAATAAAGCCAGAGCAAGCAAGATTGATGAGGATACGCCGCCGCTGGGATTGGGCAAACAATGCTCACAAACACAACGCGGCGACAGATGAATTGGTTTTTTCCCCAGGAGATGGAAGCTAATACATGTCCGTTTCTTAGTTCATGTAACCGCCATACCGCAAGTATCTGGTTGTTTGCTCGCAGAAAGCGGGAGCAATTTACCAACTGCCAGTCTCTTGGGTTGCATAGCTTTCCCGGGGGGGTCGCGAAGGAAATATAAGGATTCGAACCGTTGGTGTGTGGGATTGAGGGCCCCTTTTTCTTCGTAGACCATCTTTGCTGAACCTGATTTTCTCGCCCGCAGTTCACTTTCAGTTCACTTTTCGCTTCATGATTCACCACTCGTGAGTGAGTAGACAGGGTTAGGGTTGAGGCTCGTCGCTGCTGCCTGGGAATGTGAATGACTGCCACT
This sequence comes from Podospora didyma, assembly GCA_033439775.1. Lineage (NCBI taxonomy): Eukaryota > Fungi > Ascomycota > Sordariomycetes > Sordariales > Podosporaceae > Podospora > Podospora didyma. The sequence goes on from JAULSW010000007.1 coordinate 2,049,422, forward strand.
CGACGACGACTTCCCCCGACCTTAAGTCATTCCAAAACCCCAATCCCCTCGCAACAACATCGCAGCGAAGGTCGCCTTCTCCCCCCGACCTCTGAGCGCGTGACACAATTGCGCGCGGCAAAACAATAATTGCACCCATGGCTTCGGTATCTGATTCGGAATCGGTTGCTCGGAACGGAGACGACGAGGTCGATGATCTTTTTGGCGGAGACGACGACGTCGACCTTGACGATCTCTTTGGCGGAATTGAAAATGTCGACAATGACGACGTTTTTGGGGATCTGGCAGCACCAGAGCCTGTTTCCGCCTTGCCTGGTTTGCTACCTGATCCAGAGTCGGTTGCAGGGAATGGAGGCGGCGACGACCTCGACGACCTCTTCGGCGGAGACGACGGTGTTGACGTTAGCGACCATTTCGGAGTCATGACGGCGCCAAAGCATGCCTCTGCCTCTGCCTCTGCCTCTGCCTTGCTTACCTTTCCTACCCTGCCTCAGCCCCCTCTGCCGGCGGCCAACCCCATGCAGCTCTCCTTTCCGTCGCCGCCCCTCTCACGCCCGCGCGAGTCACAGCCAGAGCCCAGTGCGCTCTTTTTACCCGTCGCATCTGAACTTTCTGGCGCCCGCTTTTCATCACATCAGGTTGGACACACTTCAGGTGGTCCTGCAGTCAGTAACCAGTGTTTTATTAACCGTGATATTACTTTGTGGCAGACGTCGTCGGGTCAAGTTCAAAGCGGCGATTCCGATGGAATCGATGAAGCAGAGCTTGAGGATCTCTGGGAGGCTGTTCGGACAGAGAGCCAGCCAGTGACTACTCGCTCAGGAAGCCGCGCATGCGGGAACAACCAGCAGCGTCGAGCTCTAGATCAGGATAAGGTCATGCTCCTGCGCGACGTTGAGGACTTTCGGCACTCCGACTGCATGACTACCCGCGATTTATTGATTCCTCGTCGAATCGTCAATGACGAGCGTGTGGCAGAGCTGCTCTTTCGCTATGTCACCATCAGTGGGTACCCCTTTTCTCCCCCTCTCCTCTTGGGTCACACGATGACTAAAGATTTGTAGAGCGAGACCTTCCGTTCAGCGTCTCATACGCTCGGCTCGAACTGGGCAAGGTTCAAGGCGAAGTCTTCAAAAAGCTCTTGAAGAACCACGTCGACAAAGACCCGTCCCTCATCGCCACCTCCACCAATGGGCAAATGGGGACTGCTGCCATCATGGCCAGCAAGCAGTTGCTGTTGAGGACGATGTTCACAATTCTTCAGGTGGAGAATTGGGGTCTCTACTTCTTTGGGCCGGACAGCGAGACAGCCGGGATTCGAACAAAGTTCTGGCCGACAGACTCAACTACGTAAGTTCACCTCATCTATATCAAGCTGGCAACTGCGAGCTAACATCTTGTCTAGGCTCCTCATCCATTCCGCTGCGCTTCTACACAGGGTGATTGCGAACAAGAAGCAGGATGCAAGGAGGATCAAAGCCAGAGCCGCGATCGGCAGCTTCTTCTTCGACACACTGGGTTCTCCCATTTCCCTGTTGTCTTCGCGCATGGCGTCACCGTACATCTCCGAGGGCTCTCCCATCTCGCTATCGCCGTCCAACTCGTCACCGCCGGCCTCCCCGGCTTGGAGCTTAGACACATACTCGGAGACAGCGGACCCTCCTTCATCATCGGAATTGGACCCTCCCTCACCATCGGCGTTCGATTCGGACTAAGAGGTGCTTCCTCAAATTATTCGCTACGATTGCGGCAACCAGTAAATGCCAAACTCGGCTCGCTTCGTTTTCATCATCGTCAAGGCGAGAGGTAACGTCATCTGGTTTGTATATACCCAACAGCCCAGTTTAGTTTATCGCTTCTATGGGACCCTGCGCCGTCGGCGCTTGGTAAGGGGTCAAGAAAATCTTTGGTATATATGCTGATAACTCTCTCCGCCGTCCACACTTGGCAAGGTAGTGTGGGCGGTGCAGGGACGAGGCTCGATTGGTTTATTCACATATCCCCTACCCCCTAAAGCAACTCTCCACGCCGTCCATTCTTGGTATGGTAGTTTGTGTCGGCGTGGCAGAGGCCAGGGAACATAGGTAGGCAGCTCTCCGCGCGGTCTACGCTTGGCCAGTAGCGGTAAAGCAGCGTGGTGGAGACTATATCTCGGTTTGTTCATTGATATCTTAACATTTGTCCTATTTTTGAAATTCTGCACAGGAGGGGCCTTGACATCTAACCTTCTTCCTCCCCCTCCAATGTTCGACTTTATCTCAAAGATTTAGAGCTAACAGACTACTACCTAGTACGTCATGACTTATGTCTGTATGATTATCATGAAGAAAGGTGTAAGTGTTTGCCTAGTTTGCCCAACATTTTCCATCTCGACATCTCTGAGTACTGACAACCTATATATACAATACGTAGGTAATGATGCGCCGCAGTATATGATTATGACGATGAAATGGGTGGGTATTCTTGTAATCGGGGACGCCTCCCGAGGACAGAATGATGATAGCCATGCATGAGATGTGGGATGGACACAAACCCAACCAAATCTACTAGACAACCCGTAAGCTGGATCGGTGAACGCGCAGTGACAACTATATCGACGGGTAGGTATTTCACTTGACCTGACTGACTGCCTTAGCTAAGGATGTATCTACTTTCCTAGAGACATCCATAAAATACTTACGATCCAGAATGAAGTAAATAACCTTCCCCAAAAAAACCAAAAATTGTATGCATGCCGCCTTCTACGTAGTGAGGTAAATGGTTATGTGAGAATTGATGAATTAATCTAATAACGCCAATATCTATTGAGTATGCAAAGTTTCCTCAGGGGGTATACGACAGACAATAATACAATGAGAAAAAAAAAAAGTGGGATAGGGATAAAGAAAAAGAGGCGTGTAAGAAAGTTCTTCCTTTTCTTTTCTTTCTCATAGTCGTACACGGCCATCATTCCCTCCAAACCACCTTCTTACATCCGAATTATGATTACCATTACCAGCACCACCGCTTCGACGGTGCTGATGCGAACCGCTAGCCCCGCTAAAGTCGTCATCTCCGCCCATCCACTTGGGCTTCTTGATGTCCTGCAGCCACTTGGGGGTATCAAACGTGTCCATGGTGTTCTTGAACCTATGCCCCAACGCCTCAAAGAAGTTTTCGTCCTCGGGCTCCGTACCCACACCACCACCCCGGGATGAAGAAGCACTGGCCCCCCTCCGTGCGGAGGTGTTCATGGCAGAAGGACGGGAGTTGGGTGATGTTCCCAGCGGGCTGGTTGGCGCGCCGCGAGACGTTCGGGGAACCGACAGCACCGGGGCGGCCCTGCTGCCGGCCGGCCCTGCGCCACTACCGGCTATCCGAGCTGCGGCCTCGGCGCGCCGGCCTCGGATCGTGGTCGACGTGCCGTTAAGCTCACGCTCGATCAGGTCGCGGCCCTCCCGCCAGGATCCAGTCCCGTAGGTGTTGTTCTCGCTGTCATCGCCGTCGTCATCGATGACGTCGACTCCGAAGCCAAAGACCCGCCGCACCTTTCCGTACAAGCCAAATAGGGTCGCGCCGACGGGAAGCAGGATGAAGGCGGGGAATAGGTAGTCGAACCATGTTCCGAGTGGCGTCAGGTTGATGAGCTGGCCGAGGAATTTATAAAAGACGGTGTCCCGGTAGATGCCGCCCAGAAAGGTCATGAAGTTATATGACAGCGGGACGCTAAGTCTCGCCACCTGGCTGGCGTACCAGAACGCCGACTCGTGAGCCGTGTTGCGACGCACCAGAGCCCGGCCACGCCAGACCTTTACTTCGGTGATGGATGTCAGGGCTGCGGCGCACATGTACAGCATCCACAAGGCGGCAATCACCTGGCCGGCGAAACCGACCTGCCCGTTCTCCCCCTCCCAGTGGTGCACTACACTGTAACGGATGATAGAGAAAGAGGGCAGGACGCCCTTCACTATTTCGGACCAGACGATGCAGACCGACGCCAGCGTCAGCACGGCGGCGAGACCAAGACGGGCATACGGCACGAAGTGGTAATGGAAGAGGAACCGCGTGTATGGTGTGAGGACCGTATGCCTTTCCCAGAAGCCCGCATGAGGAGAAGCTGCTCCAAAGTCGAGTTTCTTGGAGGCGGCCGAGTCGAGGATCGCCTGTGTCTTGACTGCATCCAGCAGCAGTCGGTTCCACTCGTTCACATACCGAGAGCGGGCGTGTTTCGCCCTCACCAGACGGCGCGTTAGGTCGGCCATGTACGTCTCGGTGATAACGGTGGGCAGAATTCTGCTGCTGGCGTCGCCGGAGCCGCGGAGCACGCTTGCTCTGGACGGCTGCGCCGACTCGGGCAGGTTCATCATGTCGACGAGCTCTTCGATCCAGTCTTGAAAAAGATTCACGCTCCCACCCTTCCGGCGGCTCAGCTCTGCGACTTGTATTTCGAGGTCCTCCAGATTCATCTCAGCATCTTCCATTTTCTCGTACACTCTGGGTGCCTGTGACTGGATCTTGCGCAGGCTGCCGCTGATGTTGGCGCTCCGGAATAGTCGGCGGGGTATCGCAACTAGGCCATGTCCCATAAGATAGATGGCCAGTATCAATCCCCAGCAGTACGCCAGAGCCATGACAGTGCTCTTGAGCGACGTTGAAAAGTTGCCGTAGGAGATGAGGACGTAGATAAGCCCCAGAACGCCGGCTCCAAAGACGAAGGCATAGTATTGGGCATTGGCGCGGAGGGAGTCGAGGACTTTTTCTTTGGGGTCACGGTATCCTGAATCGGAATATTCGGCGAGGATGGGCAGGATGAACCTGAATCGGGCTCTTGGTCAGCAAATATGGCAGAGGAGTGATGTGGATTTCGCACCAGGTCAGGCAAAACGTGAGCCAGTATGTGATCCTCCACGACACCAACAGGGCTCTCGGCTCTAGCCAGATGCCGCGGTTATCTATGTTATCGGCGGCGGCGGTAGACGCGAGGTCTATCGGCACCAGCAGGACCATGCTCGCAGGAAGCCATAGCGCAAAGAAGACGGGCACCAGCAGGAAGGCGGGCGTGGTGCGAAGCGGGAGGTAGTATCGCAGGATGAGCAGGACGGCGATGGAGATGATCAGGAGCAAGAAGCCGGCGAAGATCTCGGATGGGACCGGCGACGGGGATGTCGTGCTTTCAATCATGATGGGCGTGAGTTGCTGCGCATTTTCTTATCTTTGCGGAACCGTCGTCGAGATGGAAGATTGGAAGATTGGAAGATTTGGTCGAAGTTATTCGCAGGGGCCGTTGGTTGTGTGTGGATGTTGCGTAACATGATTCCCAATTATGTCACAAGACAGGCACTGAACCCACTAAGCTCCTTGCACTGCCGGCAGGGGTGTCTGGCACGCAGCGCCCCACTATTCCCGACCTACTCGAAACAACTAAGCCTAGCTTCTCAGCTTCTAGCTGTGACGCCCAGGGTTAGGGTATAAAGAGGCAATCGTCCCTGTTTCTCCACCTGTGCCTTGCTCAAAAGGGGCAATAAGTGCGGGCCAGCAACTGATCGCGCTTGCCTGAGACGACGTGATAAGGTGGTTTGTCGCGGAAGGAGAAGGAGCTCCCCCACCTTTGTGTGACCTTATCACATCGATCGAAGGAGGGGTTGAGGCCGAGAATGCAGATAAAAAGATGGCTGCCATCCGCCTCCAGACATCATCTCCTGCCTGGAGTATACTGAAACCGGGCAGCCTCATACAACGGATACCGGCAGCACCCAGAGCCTCACGCAGCTTCTCGCTTACCTCATATCGTTTTTCAAACAAAATGGATGTCGAGATCACAGGACCCAACGGCAAGACGTGGACTCAGCCACTGGGACTCTTCATCAACAACGAGTTCGTCAAGAGCAGCAATGACCAGAAACTAGCCTCTATAAACCCGACGTATGTTTTGCCCTTCCCCCCCCCCCCCACCCCCCCTTCCGCAAGACTCTTTTGCTCTTCTTGCTGACTGGTACCAACCTCGCTCAGCACTGAAGACGAGATCTGCTCCGTCTTCGCTGCAACATCCGACGATGTCGACACCGCAGTCACAGCTGCCCGCAAGGCGTTTAAAGATCCCTCGTGGAAGGGGCTTACCGGCACTGAACGCGGTGTTCTGATGGCGAAGCTGGCAGATCTGGTTACTCAGAACGCCGAGATCCTGGCCACCATCGAGTCCCTCGACAATGGCAAGCCGTACGGCGTGGCACTCACTGAGAACGTGCCCGAGGTTGCCAATGTTTTGAAGTACTACGCCGGCTACGCGGACAAGAACTTCGGCCAAGTAATCGATGTCGGCCCCACAAAGCTCGCGTACACCATCAAAGAGCCGCTCGGTGTGTGCGGCCAGATAATCCCCTGGAACTACCCCCTTGACATGGCCGCCTGGAAGCTGGGCCCGGCCCTCGCCTGCGGAAACACGATTGTCCTCAAGCTTGCCGAGCAGACTCCTCTCTCGATGTTGTACCTGGCAACGCTCATCAAGGAGGCTGGGTTCCCGCCCGGCGTGATCAACATCCTCAACGGCCACGGCAGGGAAGCCGGCGCGGCCCTTGTGCAGCACCCGCAAGTGGACAAGATCGCCTTCACTGGCAGCACTGCGACCGGAAAGGAGATCATGAAGATGGCTTCAGCCACCATGAAGAACATCACTCTGGAAACGGGTGGCAAGTCGCCGCTCATCGTGTTCGACGACGCAGATCTCGATCTCGCCGCCACATGGTCGCACATTGGTATCATGAGCAACCAGGGGCAGATTTGCACTGCAACATCGCGCCTCCTGGTCCAGGAGGGGGTCTACGACGAGTTTGTTGAAGCTTTCAAGGCCAAGGTGCAGGAGATCTCGGTCGTTGGCGATCCGTTTGAGGAGAGCACTTTCCAAGGGCCCCAGGTGACCAAGGCGCAGTATGAGCGTGTTCTAGGCTACATAACGGCCGGAAAGGAAGAGGGAGCGACGGTTATGCTGGGCGGCGAGCCGGCCCCGCAGAAGGGCAAGGGCTTCTTCATCGCGCCCACCGTGTTCACCAACGTGAAGCCAAGCATGAAGATTTTCAAGGAGGAGATCTTTGGCCCTTGCGTGGCCATTGTACCTTTCAAGACGGAAGAGGAGGCCATTGGGCTAGCCAACGACACGACGTACGGACTTGGGTCAGCCCTTTTCACCAAGGATCTGGTGAGGGCGCACCGCGTTGCTCGGGAGATTGAGGCTGGAATGGTCTGGATCAACAGCAGCAATGATTCGGACTACCGAATTCCCTTCGGAGGCGTGAAGCAATCCGGGATTGGGCGGGAGCTGGGCGAGGCGGGCCTGGCGGCATATTGCAACATCAAGAGCATCCATGTGAACATGACGGTGTGATGATGAGGATTTGATGATATATGAGCGAGCTATCTTGTCTGTATTTTGTAGTAACTATCAAATAATTTCAAGCTAGCCTTCTGATTGAAGCTGGTTTTAGCACGCTGACAGTTATTCGAATTTGGTAAATCGTTTTCGTCTGAGCTTCCAATTCCTGACCCTCGGGATGAATGCACCTCCTAGGTACCTACGTCACCGCTGGCTGTGGGGTTAGGTACTAGTTACAGTTATGCGTCCCGCCAGGTTGGGCCACATTTCACTAGTGCATAACCCCTGCAACCCCGGTTTGGCTAGCGCGCCAATTTCACTAACTTCGAGCGGGACCCTACGATTCGCCAGATTTGAAGAAATTTGTACCAGGACAGCAAAGAACGATCTGGCCCCAAGCAGCTGTTAGCCATCGTCATTCACACCTTCAAAATTCGCCAACGTCAGCCAGTTGCGAAGCCAAGTCCAGCCCACACGAGACTGCCTACTTTCCCATTCCAGTGCGCTGTCGCGATCATCGACGCTCTATAGAGTCGTACTGTCTTCCAATCTGCCGTCCAGCGTCCGTCCGCTGAGATCGTCTGCGCCATTACTCACGTCCGCCTGACCCAGACCAAAGCCCAAAGCCCAAAGCTAAGCCCGATGGCTCCCTCATTACTTCCCTCCTCCGAGATACGACTTGACTACCCACTGTATGCCCTTGATTTCGACCCACAAGATGCAAATCGACTCGTGGTCGGCGGTGGTGGAGGCCCCGGTAGGAGCGGGGTCTCTAACAAGATCAGCGTCCTCGATGCCTCTCACCAAGACGCACTCCAGGTCGTGTCCGAGGTCACCCTGAGCCGTGACGAGGACAGCGTAACCGCCCTTGCCGTAGGCCCACGGAGGAAGAACTCGATCGTGGTGTACGCAGGCATCAACTCGAGCCAGGCAGACATACAGAAGGGGAAGAACGAGCACTTTAGGGCCTTGGCCGTGGACCAGCCCTCCAAGACAAAAGCGCCCGCGAGGGCCAAGATCACAGAACTTTCCCGGTCTGCGCTGTTCTCGTCAAAGGACCCCGAAGCGTACCAGAGGTTGCTGAGGATAACACCCCCTGTGGCTGGGCAGCCCCAGGTCGGCGCTATCGCCACAGGCCTGGCCAAAGATGCACAGATCGTGCTGTTTGACATCCCATCGACGGGCACGGCCACGTCGAAGGCCCGGGGGACTCTAGAACTCGTAAAGGAGGCGATGGATATCGAAATTCTGCAGACGGGGGAGGATGAGTGGCAGCTGCTCTACTGCGACGAGCTCGAGATCTTTACGGTAAACATCAAGAAGGGGAGCGCCGATGCGCCGCGGCTCATCTACACCATGCCGCTCGATGTGACGACGGGGCAGGCCGCTCGTCCCACGCTGAGGTCCATACGCTACCTGACCTCGGACTTTATCTTGGCGGCCGCAAACATGCCCAAGGCTGGCGGCGTTCTTTTGTACGGTTTCCGGCTACCAGCAGAAAAGCTGGGACCAGAGGGCAAGGCGAACCTCGCCATCTCCTTGAGGATGCCCAGGGGCGTCACGCGCGCGACGGGCATGGCCGTCCGGAACCTGTCTCCGCCTGCCAGCCTACTGGTGAAGCAGGGAGACTCGCAATTCGTCGTGGCGGTGGCAGGCCATGACAGCTCCATCACTCTGTACACGCTCGACCACCAAACCGTCGGAAACATCAACCTGATCGCCAACCTCCATATCATCACTACGCTCAAGACGGTGCATCCAGGCCCCATCTCAGGCCTTGCCTTCTCCCACTTTCTCGCGCCCAAGGCGGTCACGATGCGCGTACATCATCTCAAGCTGGCGTCCATCGGGTCCATGGGTAACACATGCGTCGTGCACTCCATCCCCCTCAAGAAACTCAAGGAGAAATCAGCCTCGGCCCGTCGCGGTGCCGGCCCGCCCCGCACGCCGCGGTACGTCGTGGCTTTGAAGAGCCACGGTCCGTCGGCCGCCGGCCTTCTCTTCTTCACGATGTTCTTCGGCCTGCTCGTGTGCCTCGTCGCACAAGGTCTCCTCGAGATCAAGGGCCTCTCGGGCCCCGTGGTGTATGCGAAATCTTACACGCCCGCCAGGTGGCACGCGGACTGGAAAAGGAGACACCCTGCTGAGACGGCGACGGCAGTCATCCCGCCACCAAGCGAGGAGACCACGCCCGCCTTCTTGGCCGATTACCTGGCCGGGAACCAGCTCTCAGCCGAGGACAAGGTGGTGCTGCTCAGCGTCGACGAAGCAGGAAGCGGCGTCAAGCTCGACAAGCACAACAGCGAGCAGCACGGCCTCGCGCACGAGTGGGACGCGCTCCCGCCCGCGCAGAAGAACGCATGGAAGCGCGCGCTCAAGAAGGCCGGCCACTGGGGTGAGGAAACGGGCGAGGCCATCTTCAAGGGCATCCTGTTTGGAGAGATTGGTGGTGCTGTCGGCCAGATGGTTGCCGGTTAACTAATCACAATCTAATCGCAATTTAATCACAATCTAAACATAAAGAACAAAAAGGCGCGTGCTGTGTGTGTGCGTGTGCTGTAATGTTTCAACACTTTTTGGTTTCTTTTCCTCAATTTGCTCTCTCTCTCTCTCGGTATGATACCTCTCAGTAACTCCACCTCTGTCTGGTGAATACAGGCTTGTGCCCTTTGTTCTCTACTCATCCTCCTCATTTTCCTCCTCACCCTCATCTTCGTTCTCATCTTCATCCTCCATGTTCCGGTCTTCTTCAGCACGATTAATCGCCTCCTCTACCGCGAGGTGAACGCGGCGTGCCGCTTCTTGGGTTTCCGCTTCGGTTAGTTTCAGTGGTGAGTCGAATCCGTACTCTTGAATCCAAGATTCCAACACCTTCATATCTGCGGTGGCGAAATGGGTAGCCAAGGCGACTAGCATGCTCCGTCGTAAATAATTGCCCGGTGTGGGAAATGAGCGTTGTTGGTAGTAACGGGCCCAGACGTCCTTCCATCCCTGTCGCTGTATGTCCTTAATACGGACCAGCGCCATGACGAAATGAAAATATAGGAATCGGGAGGCTAGACGTTTCTGATGACAGAAGCTGAGTTCTCGACCATTTAGATCCCTCCCGGGCCGCCCGACCACATGGTATCCTTGATCGACGACGAAATAACGTCAATTTCCACCGCATAACGGTGTGTCTGCCGCGTTGACTGGAACAATCATCACGCGGTATGAATCGAACCACTTCTCTATTGTCTTGTGGAGTAAGTGGGAATTTCCTGCTCGTCTGAGGTCTGGTGCTCTGCTCCCGAACAGGATTTCCCCGATCTCGTCGCTGTCTAAAAAAAGAGGGACGATGTGGGCAGCGTCAATATTGCCTTGAGGGGACCAGCCTCCTTTGACGTGACACCAAATATTTTGGTTCTCGTCCTCGCCAGCGTAATACTTGATTGATTCGTGGCGGAAATCTCTTGGCCGTTTCTTGGGTTTTTCCAGACCGTCATATTTCTTGTACAATGCGAGGAGGCAGTCTGAGACAGCACCGCCGCGTGGTTCGAGCAGGCTTATAACGCCCGAATCCTCTAGTCGTGCTTTCTTTTTTGTGTTCTCCCATAGTGCATCGCCAGCCGAAAAAAAGCGTTTGTTGACGTTTTTGATTTTCTCAGCGGCAGTGGAGGGGGGGATAATTTTGCTGTCTCGCTCTTGAATAATGATTTCTCGCTCGAGATGCAGCTCTTCGTGTTGCTTAAGCGCAAGCTCAATTCTCAAAGACACAAGTTCCAGATTCGATTTCCGGTCGGGCTCGATGCGATCCTCATCTGGTTGAGTTTCGGGGTGGACTTCCCGAGAACGCTTGTTGTATGTTTCTGCCAGCTTGCGCGAAACACGCCCAGCCTAGTCGTACCGGACCTTGACGACAGCGAGAGAGGGTGTCTGGTCGGGATCTGGCGATCCAGCGCGAGCGTCCATTTCGTCAATGAGAGGTGGTTTAGATTGTTGAAAACGAGCTGGAAGCGTGTAACGGAGTATACTGGAAGGGTGAGACGGAGAGGATTGGTTGAAGGAGGGAGAAAGGATTCAGGGACACAAGTGTGTGCCTAAATACTGGTATGGCCGCCCAAAAAGGAAAGAGCAACGCTCCACAGTGTGCCGGAAACCTGGGTTTCGTGAAGATTGAAAAAACCTTGTACGGAAGACAAGTTTGCCAGTGGAGCGACAAACGGCAGAGACCTCCTGAGATTATTCAATTACATACACGGCGTTTTCCCCCAAGGCAAAGCAAGCCACCGGCTACCAGATTTGTTTTAGTAACCATCAATAGTTACCTATATACTATACATACTTGCAATTATCTTCATATGTAAATACCCATATATCTCCTTTCGTGGCAAGGTGTGACAGGATGTCGGTATTCCATCTTAACCTAACAACCCACGCTCATCAATGCACACACGTTTGTGTACCTCGCGAAACCAACCATCCAGCAGTACAAATGTTCTCTAAACCGCAGCATGATCGTCCTTTTTCCAGGGTTTCTTTTTTAAAACACGGGCAATAAGAAGCAAAGGACACCCTCCGGAAAAAAAGAAAAAAACAGACCGAAAGACAGGTTTCCCGCCTTTAAACACCCAAATACTCCGTTATACAACGAAAAAAAAGCCATTCGAATATTCCGAGTGCAAGTAGCCCCAAAAGGTTGAATAATACAACGGTGGAGTTGATAGATGGAGGGGGAGCTAGACAAGAAATAATCACCATGCTACCAGCCTCGGGAGCAAGGGGTATTCGACGCCGTCGATAATCTCCGTATCGCCGTTGGGACCATACACAATGTCGGCATCGGTGCCGTCTACCGTCCCCAGGCCGGCGGCGAGCACGTTGTCTTCCAGCAACTCCCGTTTCCAGTTAGCGCCGCAGTCTCCCGGCACGAACTTGGCAGCGTCCATGGCGAGGGTCATCTTGACCTCGGGGCAGTACTCCCAGATATGCTTGCGCAGGGCGGGCGTGCCCCAGATGGCGCCGTGCAGTGTGGACCCGCTGCCGCCCGTATGGTAGCCCATGGGCTCGTAATGCCCTTGGCGAAAGTCGTCTATGCCTTCGACATAGGCGCCGTCCTGTGCGGCAACGAGGGCTGGGTCCAGCTTTGGCTCGTTGGACGTCGTGTTGTGTAGCGACGTCGAGTTCAGCTTCTCAGCCGCTAAAGCGGCCGTCGCTTTGGCAACCGCAGCGGCGACAGCGGCGGCGTCAAGAGTGACCTTGGGGCCAGAATGCATCTCGCCCGAGAAGCCCTGTGAGATGGTGCCGTTGGCTAGCTTGGAACCCGGGCGATGGCCGAGCCGGTCCGTAAGCCACACGTCCTCGGGCTCGGAGCCATCGACACGCTTCTGGTTGCGGAGCACGTCGATGATGGTACTGACTCTGCGCAGCGAGAGGCCACCGTTGCCGCCGAACCGGCCATTGGGGTTCCATGGGGCGCCGACCCAGTCGTAGTCGAGATAGTCGTTCAGGTTGCCCCGGCTGTTGGCACACAGGATGCTGTCGGTCTGGAAGATGAGCAGCCACTCGGCGGGCTGGAGCACCACCTCGTACAGCCACAGGGTAGTGAGGAAGCGGCTGATCTCCTCCTGCGAACCCGTCGACATGTTGGACGGAATGTAGGTCAGGTCCAGCTTGCCGGCGGCGATGTGCTCGCGGATAGCCATGCTCTTGTTGATGTGCTCGACGCTATCGGTGGACCCCATGAAGCGGAAGCGCCAGTCCGGCGGCACGACGCTTATGAAGTGCAGCATCAAGGGCGCCAAAATGGGGAACGGCCGATTCTCAATCAGCAGCGCAACCTTGGACTCGTTAAACTTGGTCGCCTGCTTCTCGTAGTGATACTCGAGCGAGACGGACGGTATGTACGGCATATTGATGCCAGCTGTTCGCATCGCGCCGTACGACAGCCAGGTGGTTAGTACTCTGGGGGTTGATGCCCTGGGTTAGCAAGCAGTTCTTGCAGCACATCGAGGACTCACTCACAGAAACATAAGCGCGGCGCCAGCCACCCGTAGTCGTCGACCTGTCCGCCCCCATGCCGCCAGGGCGAGCAGCTTGCTCTTGTCCCATAGCTCACCAAGCCTCAGCGAATCGCCGTCGCCGGCAAGGTTCGTGACCGCCATATTGGGGGGGGGGGGGTTGCGGCTCAAGTTTTCTCGACCCTTGGCGTTTAATCTATCTTGATTTGTTCGCGGCGTCCCGGTTCAATGGGACGGCCCCCGCTTAACATCCGCCGTCGCCTTACAAGGCTGGGTCCTCTATATTGATTGCTTCAAGGTGGTCCAGAGACTCGTTCGTCAGCGTCTTCGATTCAACAAAATTTTCCTCTGAGCGGGCGGCGACTTTGATGGAGGGATGTCAGACAGTGCGTGATGCCAGATGTCCAGTTCTCACTAGCGCCCGCGTCCCTGCAGGAAAGACGAAGAAAACAACAGCCACACAGGCCGGTCTGGTCAGCTCATCCACTTGCTGCAGCGAATGGACATCGACCTCGGGCCCCCCCCCCCCCCCCCCCCCAAAAAAAACCCCCCCGATCACGCCAGGTTCGTCAGGCGGCGGTACAACGATGAACCGATGGCAAGGAGGGGGTCTTGTTGGCAAAACCAACGCCGATCACAGGGAGAAAAAGATGGACGGTGAATACAAGAGCATTGGAACGTTGGGAGACATTCGCGAAGCGAGCAGACAGGTACCCACCCAGAGATCGGGGATAATCGAAAAAGAGAGTGCCGTATCTCTCTCTTTTTTTCAGCCGAGTGGGGGAAGGTACACTGCTTGGAGGGACAGGCCAGCGACCTCCTGCATTTTGGGCCTGCACGATATTGCATCGTAATTCCCCCTACATCCGTACTTCCCAATCCATTTTTGGAAGGAGTCGCCAAGTTGGCTAGCGTGCCTGACGCGGCCCCTGGTCAATTCACGGATTACCCGCAGGAGCTTGGGCCCAAGGGATGTACTGTAATCTATACGGGCTACCAGTGTACGGTTTGTGGGGTGAAGCGTAATTTCAATCTTACATGCCACGGCACACACAACACCAGCGTTCAAACCTGTTTGCCGGCCGCGTTTCTACCGAATATGCGCTTGACTACTAGCAGTTAGATTGAACTCGCCCGTCTTCTCCTTTAGGATCCCAAGCTCGGTATATTTTTAACGGTGTACAGACCCGTTTTAGCATTGTAATATCCGTCATCAACATACTGGGAAGATAATCCGTGTGTCTGTCTGCTTTTACTTTATCACCCCTTTGTTATTGCCTACCAGCTCTCACAGGCGACGCGTAAAGTCTCACCATCTCGATTACGGATCACTAATCACGTCTTATCCTGTCTCGGGTCTTGTCTTATGTGCGGATCCTGATCAAAGACAATTACAAGGAACTGGCTGGTGCAGCTCGGACTCGGAAAGAAAGAAACAGCAAACTAAACGTCGTATCGTACGTGTAATATGGAAAAGGCACCGGGGTACGGTAGTAATGACACGATGAGCTAGTTTGGCTGAGCTGACGACGCCACCAGTTAGCCTCGACGCTTGCAATCACTCTCCCCTTTTTTTATTCGGGGTCGAGGCAAGTCCTGGGGGTATCTGTACCTCTTGGGTTCACCATCCATCCCGACGCATCTTCGGGGAGCCTGTCTTGGTATTCTATAGTGGCCATAATCCGTACAAATATTCACTTCTTCAAAAATCAGAAAATAGGACACTGATCGTTTTCTTTTAGCATGCACATCACTCCTTCGACTAAACCATCACATCATCAGACACTGCTAGTATGACAAAAACCAGCAAGCACACCCCATTGAATGCCGCGTGGATACGATGGCGAAATGCGAGTTTCGACCCCATTTTGCACTGCCCTCCGGATCGACCCCCCACCTCACGTCTCTAACCTCCCCTCCCACCGAGCCACATACAACGTCACCGAATAGGGCGAGCAAGAGTAGGCAGTTCCTGCTGCCAACAACGGTGGACTTGCACATGCTATTTTGGGTTGTATTTGTTTTGTTATGCCTCTTTGATGTTTTGAATCGACACTATACTATGACCTTTAAACAGCCCCCCCTTCGTCTTTGAATCCAAAGGAGGCCGACCCGACTTTCTCTCCTCCAGTGCTGGCTGACTTCACGGTGCCGATCAACGCCCATATTAGATCACCCCCAAGTAGCATGTTATGTTGGGTAGCATCGTCGTACATAGTATATAGATTCCTATACACTCGAACGGCTGGGTAATAACTAGGTAGCCAGTTCTGATAAAAATCCCCAGCTTTTCTCGTGGACAGCATCGGCAATGTTTGCTCGCTCGAAATGTGTTTTTCGGCCAGTTCCGTCTTTTGTGTATGAAAAGGGAAAGGTAAAGAAATATCTGTTCTTGAGCTGGTTGGAAAAGCCAACTTCGTAGGGCTCACCTGCAAACTAATCCGGGCACCATTCCTGCCAAATTATGCCACCACCTTGAGGGTAGCATCATGGACGAAATTGTTCCAACCTGAGCGGTAGACTTTCTGTGCCAGTTGGAACTACTACCTAGATGGTCCTTGATGAACAAACCAGGGACTTCCCCCATCCAGCAGCAGGCATCGATTCATTCCACAGACGACAGACACCTTTTCTACAACAGGAAGGCGTTCGGATATGTAAACAGTTCCCTCTCAACGCATCTTCTTTCTTCAGACAAACCCAAAATCAAACCAGGCCGGGACTATGCACCTGTCTTGTTAAAGCCCCAGTTCTGTCAAGAGCAGAAGCGAATTGGGTTTGTTCGTGTTCACCACCCACCCCTTTTCCCAATTTAAACAATCCCCCAATCATCCTCAGCGCGAGAGTCGCCAGGGTAACAATGCCCAGCAATTCTCTCCAAAATGCCTTTCGTTCCCAAGGCACCATACTTCAAAGTGATAATCATGAAAACGCTCTTGGGACGAACATCTTTTCTTAAATTGAAACGCAATTCGAGTAGTGTAATGAGACGACGTTGAACTTTATCGTGTAAGTGTCCAGTCTAGATGGTCTCAAGATGGTCAAGATGTGAACTATTGGCTGCCCCCCGCTTCTGTGGGCCGGAAAAAGGCCCTGCGTCAAAACCGCCAACAGACAGCCATCATTGCTGCATGGGTGCCTAGTTTGAATGATTTCCGCTCTCGGCGCATGGTCATGTACAGTCACGATACGCCTGTAAATACAGATTTACGCTTGTTAGTGAGGTACAGAAAGTCGGGCTATCACTAGGACTTCAAAGTATCAAACCAAAACAATTAGAATATCTCAGCCTAATATTCAAGCTGTACATGATCTCAAATATCTAGTTAGAAGATTTGGACAACTTGAATATGAGTAAAAGTCTCCGTGGCTGGGTTAATGAGTTTGCTGAATTCTGACCGGGTGTAGTATAGCATTAGCAGTAAGTCAGGGGCTGTATTGAGACAGGCCGCGCGACCCAAGCGGTGCGCTCACCCACTCAGCTCAGGAGAGCTGAGCAAACCGCAAAAGCCCCCCACTGTCTCTCTCATCTTGTCCCAGGATCTGACCACGACATCTTTTCCTGCTGACGGTTTCGTGCTTGCCATGCTTCATTAACGCTCAGTTATCAATACCTGGCGGCTTGCCGTAGTCACGGTGATCCTCTGACAACCCTTTTCCATCCCTATTCCGATTGAGCCGCGTATTCCGTAATGCCACAGCCAACACGATTAGCACATCTTGCGCCCTGAACCTCTCTCCAACCGAAATGCAAGTGTTGGTCCTCCAGCTTCAGTCCTTGGCAAACCCAACCTGTCTTCCTTGAAGGCAGCACGATCTCGAAAGAACACAACTCAGGGTCGCTGGGTACCTGCCTGCGCACTTGTCGGCGCAATGGCTGCCCCTCCGCTGTCAACCCATTCGCCTGGTGTATTCACCATAACTCGAACTCGGGTGTTCTTGGTCGTCTCTCTTGCCTTCACGTGAGTTTCTTCGAACCGCTGTGCGTACTCACTCGGACAAGCGCCGTGTTGACCGTTGATTTTTTGGGCGGAATTTTTAGGTGGTGGTTTGCCTCTATGGTCCCACACTACAAGCCCGTAATCCAGGAAAAATTCCAGGCGAGGATAGGTGATGCGCTGCAGAAGCTGCCCAGCATCAAGGTCGACTGGGACACGGCGGAGGGCGACCCGCGCGATGCCTACAACGCGTCCAAAGTCGCTTTGTTGATTGAAGAAAGGCCACTGCCGCATCTAGTGCCGCAGATCTTACACATGATGTCCGTCGTCCCCCCGGACTGGCGGTTCCTCTTCGTTGGATCCCAAAAGAGTGTCGTGAGCGTCGGGCGAGCATACGCCACTAAGCACCAGCAGCTGATTGGCAAACTGGACTTGATGGTCTTGCCCGAACCGTGGGAGATAAGCGACAAGGAGCATGTCTTCAGGTTATTAACCGATCTCCGATTTTACGACGAGTTCCTCCCAGGAGTTGAGTGGATATTGAAATACGAGGCCGACAGTATTCTCTGCGCCAACTCTCAAACAAGCCTGAACGAATGGTTAGATTGGCATTGGGTAGGGGCGCCGAGGTAAGCTTATCGTCCTGTCTTTCACCTTGCCGCTTGTATGTACTGTTTTCCAAAGTTGCTCATGCGTGCCTGCAGAACACCCGACGATCGCTTCTCGGGGAATGGCGGCCTGTCCCTTCGCCGCGTCTCGGCCATCCGACGGGTCTTAGGTTTCCAGGCAAGATATAACAACAGTGAGCCCGAAGATGAATGGTTCGGCAAACGCGTGTATATCTTGCCTGGTGCCAGGGTTGCGGCGGGCACTGACCATGCATTGGCCGTGGAAGATGTGTATATTGACAACGCGATGGGATATCATGTCCGCAATGGAGGACAGAATCTAGCGGATGGTGTTTGGAAAGACCCTACCCAAAGGAAGAAGATCTTCGACTATTGCCCGGAGCTGAGCCTGATCATGCCCATGAAGCTAGAGAGGGAGCGTTGCCCTGGCGATAACAAACAGGGTGAGATTCACCCCACCGTCGCAGAACAAGAGGCGGCCAACAGGAAGAAGCTCCTCGAGGAGGCTGCCGAAAAGGCGAAACAAGCTCAAGAAGCCGAGGCTAATAGATTGGCTTCGGAACAGGCGGCTAAGGCGGCCGAGGAAAATGCGGCATGGGTAGCGAAGCAGGCAGAGGCCAACGGCACATTTCGACATTCCACGAAGCCGTCGCCAGGCCAAGATGCTGCAAGTGGTCCAAACCCGGACGGCTTAGCAGCGGGCGACACAACGGACACAACGGTAATTGAACCATTGCCTGAGACACTCCCCACCGAAGTTGAGGGGAAAACCGGCACGTCGATACCATGGACAGCATGAGGTTGCGGATGTCGGCACGGACAAAGGCGATCCGGGCACTTCAGCAAGCTGGCGGCGGCGGGACATGAGATGGCTTGTTGACTAACGGCCGGCAACGAATTACCGAGAGAAGTCCTCCGCGATTGCCGACCCCCTCGAAAGCCGTTTCCCGGTTGTTGAGTATGACATATAGGCTTTGGAGTAGAAATGGGGCGAGGGACGAGGTACAGCATTTTGGATGCAGGTCCCTGGGTCGATGGCACGTTACCCTCAGTGTAAAGTGCCGCCTGTAAACTATATTACTCCCCAGGGGAGGTTTTTTTTTGGGGGGGGGGTTGAGTTGGGTTGATTCTTTCGGAGCTGTTGGGGTATAAATTGGGTCAGGGTAATCAAATACCAGAGCGCGGTGACGACAGCTCCTCGCTGCATCTCGTCAAATGCTTCGCCGGTCTGGCTGCTTTGTGTACCTTGTGGTTACAGCATCGGACGGGTGGTTGCTTTCTCTGACGTGCCAGTGTCACAGAATGAATGAATGAATGGTTGCATAGATAAGGCAAGGCATGTTGCCAGGTAAGGTCATGTGTGCTGAGAGACCGAGGCAAATGTGTCTGTCAGTCTGTCTGGAAGGTAAAATTCCCGTGATGTCAAAGAGCTGGTAGTTCCCAAAACCAGGGGCCGATCGGTAAGTGGAAGAAGATACTGGGCAAGTACATCCATTCGGTGTGTCCTTCCTCCGTTTGGTATCTCGGAGATTTCCATCCCCGAACCCTTAACCATCATCGCTGCCGCCACCTCTTCCCTCGACTGCTGATGCTTCTCAAACTTAAAAATACCAACAGAACTTTTGGGAAGGCGCTTGCTTGGGTTCAGTGTGGCAACCACCACCCTAGCAGGCGACGGGCAGGCACGCAGGTAGGCACGCGGGGCAGCGGTGCATCTGGCGCGATTTTGGTGGCTGGTCGATCCCGGATCTACCTTTTTTTCTCTTTCAATTCCTTCTCGAATGTGCACTAATGAGGTCGAGACCCCGAGCTGCATAGATTGAGGTTGCGCGTAATGCCCCCCTCATTTATATCACTGCAACTGACGTCCCTCCCGTAGGCACCCCAGCTTCCATAGGCCCCAGGCGGTGTTTTACTCCGCAGAGTCCCAGCAGGCCGCTTCAGATTGTGGTTACTCGGTTCGCCTGCTCCGCAGTTCCTCACTGGCATTAGATTTTCTCGGAGACGACTTCAGCCAAAATCCAGCGTCGTGCTTGGAATTCTTGCTCCCTTTCCAAAATGGATCATTTTGCCGCGTCACCGTCCAGGTCTGGCAAACGACGCGCTGCCGTTACCAAGCTTCCATCGGCCCAAGAGACCGCTAGTGACGAAAATCTTCAAATCTGCCGGCAAGCGAACTTCCAACTGTGCGGCTGATCGCTGGCGTCCTAGGTCACACACACTTCTCCAGTCTTTTCTCCAATTTCTGTATATATGCAGACAAAAATGTGGGGTGTGTCCAACCGGAGAAAGGAGAGACGGTGACATTTGACAGGCAGCCCAGTCTGCTCGGATTGTTGCTGTACATTCACTTAGACGTCAGTCGTCCGCAACGCCGACATGGCTGATCATCACGCCTTTTGAACCGCCCCATGGCCCCGCTGCTACCGTCCCGTCCTCTCCTGTGAGTCAGACGATATTACCTATTTCTTCACGAGGAAGCCAAGCGGCGCGTCTCAGCCGCTTTTTCTTTTCCATTCCTGTCCTGTAACTGCAGCATTTTGCAATAAACCCAGGTTTGGTGGGTTTTCCTCTACGCAGGCTCGGTAACTTCATCATACTAGGCTATGAGGATGTTACGGGACCATTCAGTGTTCACTGTGAGTCCTTGGTCACCATCGAAACCACTCGATATTGAGCTTGCGCTTCCCCAATCTATATCGACTTCAGTGACTTGGCACATTTTAAGTGCCGATCCCATATTCTCTCTTACTTGGAATCAAATTGTGGCCGTCATGAATGAAGCAGTATGCAACTGGGGCATCGCAAGCGCAGACATTCACCAGTGAACCTCTTTGCCATCGTCGCTCATTATTCCCGTCTCACGTGTGGTTGGCACTTGATGCTATCTTTGCATTTCTTCAGTGAAGCTGAGACGCGGATGCTGGAAAGGGTCTTCCGCTGCTGGGGATGTGGCCTCGGAGAGGTGGATGGCAATATGGAAGACTTCACCTCAACTACCAGGGGTTCCATCGTCTGGCCACGCAGCATCTCCCGTCATGGTCGTATCCAGGTTTCTCATCTATATCGTCCGTGTACCCCTCCATTCGACCCCTTTACGCTTTTCTCTGTCTGCAACCTTACCGCGTGTACGCAGGCGCAGAGCCCGGTGCCATCGCAGCAGCAGAGGCTTGTGTTAAGTATCCTGACTGTTCCTCATTTATCAGACCTGGCTCAGCCCTCTCCCTTTTACCCCGTCAGCCTGTCACGGCCCGTCGTTCTCTCCCAGCTGTCCGTCTCCCCTTGCACATACATATACATCGTATCCCCCCTCACGTCGGATATATTATATATACTCTAATCCACAATGAAGCTATTGTCTGCTTTGCTCGCCGCCTCGCTTGGTTTGGCAACCGCCCATGGCGACCATGAGGGCCAACACGTACCCAAGTTCGTGGGATCGAGAAGATTTCTCGCCGACATGCAGATGCGAAAAGGGGTAGCTGCGCATGTGCCGATAGCCGCCTCAAGACAAGCCCCATCTGCCAAGAATTCAGACCAGCTGGGAAAACGGCAGGATGCCGTGACCGTGGGAGCCGATTCAAAATGTGGCGCAGGAGTTGGGAGCTGTCCTGCAGACTACTGTTGCTCTGCTGAAGGGTTCGTTGGACTTACCACATGAAGAAAATCCATCTATCAGGAACTAACACTCACTAGGTGGTGCGGCAAGACGAAAGAATACTGCTCTGCCCCCGACTGCCAAATAAACTATGGCCCTGGCTGCGATGGTGTACGCAATGACACTATCTGCTGAATTCTCTCGCTGTCTGGCTGACCATCTCTGCTGCAGAACAAAAAGCCATCTGGCTTGGATACCTCCGGTGTTGCTCGGCCCAAGGCCGGAGCCGCACTTTATGGTGGTGCTGGTATATATGACTGCGTCCAACCTGGCCACATCGCTCTCACGTTTGATGACGGACCGTATATTTATACAAATGACCTGCTCAACAAGTTGAAGGTGAGAGGATACGTGTTGAATATGTGCAACGCAGTCCAGAATACTAACCACGAGAGCATTAGAGCTACGGGGCCAGGGCCACCTTCTTCATGACTGGAAACAACCTCGGCAAAGGGATGATCAGTGATCCTGCGAGCATCTACCCTGCAATTCTCAAGGTGAGAATGAACCTCTTCACTGCGTTGCAAAAGACTGCTGATATTGGGATGTATAGAGAATGCATGCCGAGGGGCATCAAATTGCCAGTCACACTTGGTCTCATCAGAATGCCAGCCAGCTGACAAACACCCAATTCACGAATCAAATGGTGTGGAACGAAATCGCGATCAATTCGGTTCTGGGGTTCTTCCCAACCTACATGAGGTGGATACAGCCAGGCCCTGAACTAAACCAACCCATCTTATCAACTAACCACCCTGAGTAGACCGCCCTATTCTATCTGCGAAAAGAACTGCCAAAACATTCTCTCCACTCTTGGGTACCACGCCATTTACTTTGATCTGGATACGGCCGGATACCTGAACGACGACGCAAAGAAGATCCAGACCAGCAAGAATATTTGGGACCAAGCTATTGATAACTCTGACGCTGAGACGGATAGCTTCCTTCAGATCGAGCACGACATACACTACCAAACTGTGTACAACTTGACGGACTATATCCTGACCTCTCTGTATGATTACGGCTATCAGGCAGTCACAGTTGGTGAGTGCCTGGGGGATCCTGCTGCCAACTGGTACCGTGCTGGGCCCGCCGGTTCGGTCAGCTCAGCCTCAGGCCGTGCGAGCACTAGCACTACCGCCCGATCGACGAGTGCACGATCGACGACCACAACCGTTCGCTTTACCTCCTCTGTTCGCACCACAGTTCGCACGACATCTATATCCACAAGTCCGACTAACACAAGGACCACAATCGGTGCCTCGCCAACTGCGACGGGCGTGACCACGAATGGCGCCTGTGGCAATGGGTTGACATGCACAGGATCTCGATTTGGTGCATGCTGCTCTGCTTTTGGCTTCTGTGGTACTGGAGACGACTACTGCCTGCTCGATAACGGATGCCAGTCAAACGCGGGCATGTGTGAAGGGATTTTCCTCACATCACCAGGCTTACCGGCAACCACTACTCGTAAGGGTTCATTTTTATATTAGTCTTGTTTGTTCCCCCACCGCCATCTCCGTTGCGCAGTTTCCGTGCAGCTTGTTGTTTCCCTCACGGGTCGTAGAAGCAAGTTTTTTCCTTTCCTTGTAAGCAGATCTATCTGTCGAGTCCATCGTTCCCATCTTTTTTTTTCTTTTTCTTTTCCTCCCAAGTCTCCAGTTTAGATGTTTCAGTCCACAACCCCTTGAGACTTCACACAAAGCAAGAAACGAGATAGTCAGAACAACTTGCTAATAATCCTAGGCACTACAGCTCGCTCGACAGCAACCCCGGTTTCGACAATCATCCCGAGCGTGAACGGCTACTGCGGTCCAGAAGTCGGACAAACTTGCGCGGGAACTGCGTATGGTACATGCTGTGGTCCAAACAGCCAATGCAGCTCCAACACGATCAGCTGCCTCGCCATCCTGGGGTGCCAGCAGGGCTATGGAAAATGTCTCTAAAAAAGGGCGCCGCGGAAGGGTACCAAAATTAGTCATGATCCGGAGGTCGGTATGTCGGTGGGTTAAAAGGGGGGGGTGGGGGGTGGAGATATACGGTTACAGAAAAACAAAAAGGCTAATGCTATTTCCATTTATTTGGCTAATTTTTTTTTCGTGGTTACCTTTTCCATTTCTTTTCATCGTCTCGGCATAAATCATATATATGAAGGTATCTTGAAAATGGGGTCAAAGCATGTTTTTGGGTTTTTTTTGGGGGGGGGGGGTTGTGTGTATAAATACAGAGAGGGAGGGTGGTGTCGTGAGATTTTTGAGAGCGGGGGGGGTTGGGAGTTTCTTTTCTTTTTCAATTGCTTTCGTCGGCTAGGTATGCTAGGGATTGAATTACATTCTGTCGTCAAAAAGGTATGTACCTACTCTGTATATTCATTCATATGAGAAAGCCTTGCCATTTGTTTGTTACTAGTACCTAGTATGCGGCATACTGCATGCAGAATGCGTCATGTGGCATTCGATAAGGGCAAGACGGGGGGGAGGGACGCCTTACGCCTTGCCTTACTTCTTTCAGCTCCAGGCTCACCGAGAGCCCTGTAAGCGGGTTGGATGGTGTGCACCACCCACACGCCACCCCGCCACCAGTGACCATCGTTGACCACCACTGACCACAACCCTTGAGATAACAAGAATTATACACACCCTAGAGAGACTAGGAGAAAACCCACATGACACGGGATTGCAGTTGCACTAATGACATCAAATCCATTTTTGAACACTTTTTTACTATCCTTATGCAGCTTCTGGTTGTGTATGATATATCTGGAAGAGTAGCCGAACCGCTCCATCATTGTCTTTATATCCAATTTGTAAGTGTCCGAGCAGAGAAGATGAACGAATTGAGATGGTTATAGAATATTTCCCGGTATGAGCCTGTCATCTCGTTATATACTCCAGAAAAAAGGGACGAAAAGAAAACGAGGATAAAAAACCTGTCCCTCTGTGGAAAAAGATGGCAAAGACGCGATGTGATGAAGGAGGAATGAAGGTGAATACGCTGAGTGAGTTGTGCTGTGTGTCCGTCCAACGTTTGCGCAAAGGTTTGTTTGTGACCTCTATAATATATCCCATCGCAGTTCATATATCGTACCTATTAAAAAGGAAAACAAAAAAGAAAACCCATACGTGAATACTCTTACCGTGACATCTATCTCATTGCAAAACCACTACAAGGAGGAGAAGTCAAAGTCGAGCGGGCGCGGAGAGCTGTAGTCGTGCTCGTGTTCGTAGAAGTGAAAAGAAGGGTCATAAGCTTCTGCCGGGGGGTCCTCATTGTTAAACGTATGTTGGGAGTGATGGTAGGGCTGTGTGGCGGACATCTCGAAGGGATTTGAACTTGCCCATGCCATCTCAGTTGTGTCGGGATGTCCTTTTTCGGACGATTTGACTTCGCTCAGAGTGTTATGAGGGTGTTGGTGACAAGAGTCTGCCTGAAACTGGTTGACTGAGCTTCGTCCGGCTCCTGCCATCACCCTGGAATCGGTGTGGTAAGCTACGCCTCCCATGGGGCCCATTGGCACCATTTTGCGGTGGTAGTTTTCGGACAGTAATCGATTGTCCAAGTCGGCTCCAACCGCCCCGATAATCTCACCAAGGCTGCCCCTTCTGGTGTCAGTGTGATAAGCGGAGTCTGCCAGCGACTCGGGTTTAGCGAGAGAGTCCTTTTGCAGCTCCCCCGGGTTGCATTTCTCGTCGCTCGTAGACTCATCTGGGAGGAGCGGGGGCGGGCTTGTCGGGACATGGTGAATGGTTGAACGGGATGCTGTGCTCAAGTCCGAGTTCTGTCTGGACAAGGTCTCTTGAGCTTCGTGCATCAAACCCTCGATGTCAACATCCGTAGACTGTGAATCCATGTGGCGGAAAAGGTTATCCTGATCCGGAACCTCAGTTTGTGCCGTAGACCCACTAGCTGCCACAGACTTGGGACCAGACGGTCTGCCGGTACGCAAGGCCAGGAGAGGCGCTTGTGCAATGTTCCCCAGGGCATATTTGAGAACTTTGGTCACCTTCTCAAGTTGCTGGTGCTTTTCCTGAAGTTCCTGCTGCAGTTTTCGATGCTCAGTAATGGGAACAAAGTCTTTGGCTGGAACAGCGCCTCTGGAGGTGCCAGTCTCAAGACTGAGGGTGGGAGATGGTGGTGAAGTTGGGGGAGATGCAGGGTCGCCCAGAGCATCAGGGTCATCGTGTACAGAAAAGGAGCTTTCCTCCAGGTGATTGGCCTCCACCTCTTCATCCGCATGTTCAAATGTCGAGGGAGGTTGCGCAAAATGCTCGGATTCTGTCACAAGTGGAGTGAAGCTGTTGAGCAGAATACGCCACTTCTCTCGCTTCCCCTTTGATACTTTGTCACAGGAGCCTTCGATGTGATGATCGAATGATTGCCTGTCTTGGAACTTGCTCCAACATCGACGGCAGAGTCCTACCCTTGGGTGGTGGAAATCTTCGTCCTCGACATCGAAGGACGAGATGGCCCGGTCGGTTACTTTAAGCCTATGTGCCGGCCTGCTCAGATGCCGCCTGGTGATGTTAGCCACGATGGCAGCTTCTGACGAGAGATGACTCACACCAGGGTTGAGATGTCTCGATGAAGAGAGTGGCATGGCGAGTATTTCTCTTTCTGATCTCTATCGCTATTCAATTGTAGATGTTAGTGGTTGCTATAATCTGCGTTCGATGCCGCCCTCCACTGGGTATTGTGCTGAAACGTACTAGATCTGAGGATGAGCGAAGCGGAAGATATCAGGCATACTGGTGTCCGTGAAATCTTCGGCATCGTTGATTCTTAGCTTCTTCACGGGAGGGCGGCTATCTTCTTCGTCGTAGCTGCGTCTGTGGTCGCCCGAAAACTTAAACGGGCTTCGCGATGCGTGCGGAGATTGGGAAGTCGTGCTGCCAGAGAAGTCCAAGCTATGCACATGAGATGCTTGAGATCCAGAGGTATGGGCAGCAGTCCGATTTGGTCGCTCGGACGTGGAATCGCCAGAGACAGACTCCGTGTCGCTTTTCCTCTTTATCGAGGAGAGACGGTCCATAACGGTACTCGTCGCTTCAGCCTTGATGGAACCGCTTGCCGCGAGCATATTGCGATTTTCGAACATCCGCTGTCCAAGAGCGTCAATGGGCGAATAGTGGGAGAGCCTCGGATCTACCAGAGAGTCTCCGCGGCCGTCAGCGGGCGACCTTTCGGGGACGCCGTGGTATGTCTGGGTGAACATCTCGATGACCGACTCGTTCTTGCGCAGGCGGGTCATTGGGGAAGTCCAGGGCAGATATACCTGTGACTCGGGGCCCTGGGAGTCGTCGTAGCCGAGGTATAACTCGTCATCGTCTTCGCCCAGGATGACCGATTGGTCCCCATCGGGGGGGTAGAGCACGAAGTCGGCCCCTGGCGTGGGCAAGGATCGAGGGACACAGGCGCCTGTTTCGTCGCTTGGAGACAGCTCGGCTTTTAAATGATAGCCCTGGCCTGCGGTCCCGATCCGCTTGCCATTTGATTTGCTTCGGACGTACTTCCAGGCGTGGGCCTTCTCCATGTGTTGCTTGCAGTTGGACTCTCGTTTGGAAGTGTACGTGCAGCGCTCGAAGAGGCAAGGGAAGACCCTCGGAGCAGAAGAATGCTTATCATTGACATGGCGCTCCAGCTCTTTGGCTGTCGGCCATCCGTGTTCGTGATACTTGCAAGAAGCAACGGCGCATTTGAAAGGCCGACTGTGAGACTTGGCGTGCTTGTTCAGGTCACAGAGGCGGGGAAAGGACTTTCCGCAGTGAGAACAGGTATGCGATCCGCCGGCAAGGGTGCCGGGCTCAACTCTCGAAGACATGCTGCCGTCCGGTACGTGGGAAGAAGACGAAACGACCACAATGATCAACAAAGGCAGCAAGTACGGGATGGATGTGGTCGACGGAGCCTGAGGGAGAGTGGTCAATCCATATTGTCGGGCGAGCATGGCCCAGATGAACTCACTGTCAAAGGGGGTCTGACGGCAAGAGTCAGACTTGCGAGGAGGTAGCCTGAGTCTTCTGGCACCTGACTTGACTACGTATCTTGTCGTGTCGTGTCTTGGGAAGGACTTGATATGTCGATGTGTGGACCACGCTCTACGGGATGAGGGTGTCTGCAGTCAGCCAGCCAGCGCCTTTCCGGGGTACGCCTGATGCGGGAAGACGCGGTGCGCCAATCACGTAAGGAGCGCCGTGTGCGTTGAAGGGTTTGACAGGTCTGACCAGCGAAAAAGGGCGGGCGGGCCAGGCGGCGGCGGTGGCAGGGAGGGCGGTATATAAGCCAGAGGAGGAGGGGGTTGTCAGCCTAGCGCAGGCTGCCGTCTCGTTTAAGGCTGTAAGGCTGTGTAAGTCGTTACAACCACACACCAACAGCACTGCACAACACAACGTCACCTGCTGCGTCCAAGCCGTTTTTGACAGTAATTTCTTCC
This sequence comes from Podospora didyma, assembly GCA_033439775.1. Lineage (NCBI taxonomy): Eukaryota > Fungi > Ascomycota > Sordariomycetes > Sordariales > Podosporaceae > Podospora > Podospora didyma. The sequence continues at coordinate 2,077,421 of JAULSW010000007.1, forward strand.
CAAAGCCGATCAGACACAAAGTCGATATGCAGAGGAAGCAGTACAGGGAAGCACAATAGAGAGATCCGCCCAAGGCGTCGGGTCGGGGGGTGCCGTCCATTTTGACAGCGGGCCGCCTCGCACTTTGGTCGACATGTCGAGCAGCTGCGCATTTGCTGCGCATTCCATAGGCTTCAATGAGGCTCAGCGGACAGCAGTGGCCTCAGGGCTCACTTAGTGGGAGAGTGAGAGTCCCATGTCCCAGGCTAGGACCGCTCTGAGTCGGTCCTTGAGCCTCGAGGGGGCCACTGGGGGAGAAGGGGGGGGGGGGGGGCCTGTCAGGACGCACGGGCCTGTCCTGGCTTAGAGCCAATGACCGCGTGCCCAGAGGCAGCCCACCACATCCTCCCCGTCCCCCTCCCCCATTGTGACAAGTTCGCTGGTGCGGGCAGCCGCTGCATCTGGCGTCCTCGCGCTCGCGTCATACCGAGACTTGTGGGCCCCCCGCGTTCGGCTCTGTGGTTCGCACATCCGGAGTCCTATCTCTCAAGAAAGTCCTCCGAATGGCCCCCAAACCGGCAAACCCCTCCTCGACACGCCTGACGACGCACACTTGTGCATTGTCGATTGACCGTCTGCCCCTTCGGTAGTGGGAAGAGCTTCTCAGTTGTGCTCTGAGCTATCTAAGCGCTCGTCATCGGCTCTCCCGACAGACGAGGAAATTTACCCGGGGTGCAAGTTGCATCGTTGGACCAACCGTCGATTGCCTTGGAATTGTGCCCGCCACAGCCCCAAGCGGCCGATTATCTCGACCTTCAGTTGGGAGGCAGTGTTGCGTGGGCTGCCCAGAATCCCGGGACCTTCTGTGGGGGGCTCTGCGGTTCTGCGGGGAAGAATTCTTGGCTTGGCCAGTAAACCGATCAAGCCTGCCTCTGTTTGCGGTGCTTTGCAGTGCTCAATGTGCCCGTCGCACTGCCTTGCGATTTGATCATCGTCATTCGGTCACCCGAGGTTACTGTCGTCGGCTGTGTGTTTCTGCTTCAGCTGGATTCCGTCCGTCGCCCAGGCATCCGTCCGGGTTGCAGTCCGTCGCCCTTCCCCCCCCTTCTTTTCTTTGTTTTCTCTCCGAACTTTCTTCTGTCATCCGGAGCATCGCGGTCCTCAGCCAGTGAGGAGGGCCCGGCCCGCAGGACTCGGGACCGTGCCGCAAACATCTCTGCCAAGCCATTCGCTTAGCTGTCCGTGTCCCTGATAGCCCTGGAGGCCAACGAACCAACTCAGACCTTGCTTTGACCCAGGTGATATTCAGTTTCCCTCTTCGCTCCTTGGAGGGCCTTTAGTCCACAGGGAAAGCGGACGCGAAACTGTTGGAACCAAGCCCAGCAGCACCCTGCCGCAGCTGTGCATCATGGCCTTTCTTGCCCATTGAGGGTATGCATGTCTGAACATGTTTGAGGTCCTGGGCTGCCTGCTCGCTGGCAGATCCAAGTGTGTGCAACAAAAAAGCGTTTGTTAATAATACAGTTCGGGGACGTCCTTACTAGAAGAAAGATTCTCTTGCAAACTCCACCTGGTCTGATTTACTTCAAAGTCCTCCACAGGCCTGCTTGGTGGATAAAGTGATGGACATAATCTTCGGAGTGGGAAAATGAGAATGAAAGGTCTCGGGCCGGCCTGACAGGACCATGGCCCTACTTATTGGCCTCCCTGTGGACCGAAGTCGAATCCACGTGTTGCGTTGCCAAATTCGACGCATTTGAAGAATGGTGGCTGCTTGAGGGAGAACTGGTCCACAGTAGTGGGAAGAGGAGCATGCATGTCGACAAGAGTCGTATGAATCGCTTTTTCTCTATGATTCCGACAAGCATGCCGCCGGGATGGTCTCTCGTCGTGGAGTTTAGTCGGCGTGGTGCTTCTTTGCCTGCCTCTTCCCGGCATGGTTGTTGATGGTCAATATGCTGAGCTGACAAGCCAGTTTCGTTGTACCAGACCACCAATGCGCTTTTCTTCCTTTCCACAAGCGAGCGACATTGAGCATGTCAGTGATATTCGCTCTGGCAGCTCCCTTCATCCGCAGATCAAGACCTGCATGCAAGTTGGGGAAGGGGAAGGCCTACCACAGAGAAGTATATCTTCAATTAGAAAGCAAATACCATCTTCTCTAATGTTCAAGAGCGGCTGGATTCAGACGACGGGCATTGCGGAAGAGATCGGCACCAGGGCAGCCGGCACGTAGGATACCTTGATAAAATGCCGGGGCAGAAATGAGAGCCAGAGGGCCAAAAGGAACTAGTAAGCCGATGCCCTATCCCGTCCCCTTTTGCAGAGAGAGACGGCATGAATAACAGTTCGGTTGCGCTCGGGGCCATTTTCCGACTGTATCGTGGAAGAAGGCTGTTGGGGTACGGAGTAAATGGTTCCCCAAGGGTCCAGCTGACAACAGCCAAGGGTCACAAGGGCCCAAGGTCAAAGACGAACAGGCAATTTTAAAAAGAGTCTGGAGTGCTGGGGTGCATGGTGCAAATGGCAAATGCGACCCGCGGGGGTGTTCACTGTTTGCTTGAGCCTTACCCAGATGTTTGGCAGTGATGGCACGCACCAAACATACCTACCTACCTAAGTAGGGATAGCATACAGAGTACAAATGGCAGGAGCAGGGAAAACAGAAATCGTGACTACCGGTAGTGACAACCTAACATTCTGTGCTTGTAATGCCTTCACAACAGGCAGGCGTGCCCCGAGGCGTTCTTTGCCCCGCTCGACGCACCCCTAGCTCAATGTCGGGTGGCAGGCCCAGACAGGAGAGAGGACGACAGGAGGCGCAAAACGGAAGGAGAGATGATCCCACACGTCATGGTGTATTATGACCCATTTGGCCACAAGGGATCTGCTGAAGATTCTCTGTCTTGAAATTGAGGCCCCGCACAGCTGATTGAACGACATCCAGGAAGAAGAAGCAGCAGCGAAGCTTCTGCCGAGAGAAAGTGCGTGTGTGATTTCATCAACGTAGTGTAGACATGGCGCTGGGATTCGCTCGCCTGGTCCAAGATCATGATCTCGCTTGTGTTTCGAACAAGGTCAAGGTCGCCCCCGTTGACCGAGATCTCTCGTCGAATGAGGAGAAAGATTACCGTGCCTGCATTAGCGCCTTGCCAACCGTCCAAAGCTCGCAACCACCCCGCAAAACCCTCTCTCGTGTTCATTCAACGCAGCTCCACTAATCAATTCCGGCAGTGTCGCTTCTAGAGAAGATGCAAAAAACCAAGCGCCGACGAAGAAGATGCTTCGCGCCCAGACCGAGATTACTGTCAAGACTCGAGACCATTATCGTGCTCAGCGGTTGAACAAACCCTTTTTTCTTCTTTTTTCCCCCCGCCAAACCCAGGCAATCGAGGCCCCACGAATGAGACTGTCCGCTCGTGGCAGCAGCTGAGGATGGATACAACATTGCTGGCGAGGAGTGAGGTGAGACTCGACGTCGTGTTCAATCTTTGTTTTTACATATCGTCGGCATCGCATCACAACCAGGGGAGAAAAGTGACTACTGACATCCACCACGGCAGTTTATCATTCCAAGCTCGCTTAGACTACTCGTTGTATCAAACAATGTGACATGCGGAGAAGCTAGATCACTGCCGTCGTCGGCGCAATAGCTAAAGTGGTTGCAGGGAATGATGCCCCACCTCCGAGCAACAGGCCCCGAACTGGCTCCTTTTGGCGTGTGACATCGCCAATTGGCCTGACGCCATGACTGCTGTCAGGTGGCGGTGCTAACAGAGACGAGATTGGCAGCAAATTCCCACCCATTTCTTTCCAAATCCACGCAGACCAGCTTCTGTCGTCGACTCGTCTCGCTCTCGCCAAATCAGAGCGCTCTGGGGCAGGTGCTGACAAGCCTCATTTACAAAAGACGCGGTGTCTATCCGTAAGCGCCCCCGTCTCATCCATCCACCAACCGGGAAATGCTGCTTGGTATTTCTGTCATCCCTGCTGCGATGGCTGTCTGGATAGGGGCGCCAGTCGACTTGTCAGGGAGGGCAGCAGTCTGCGAGTCTGAGTTGCACGTGCACGCTGCAGACCGCATGCCTGGATGGCTGGCTGGCTGGGTTGGTGTGATCTGCAGGGTCAGTGAGGGTGTGCAGCGGGGATGGATCGGCATGGTGGCATGCATGTTCCCTCCTGAGCCTCTCCAAAATGGCCTCCACCGAACCCCTGGATTAGCGTCCTGCTGGTTTGGGCAGCCAGTTGACGTTAATTTCCCGCCTTCTGTGAACCTTCAAGCCTCGAGGGGGGCTGGCCTATTTAACAATGAGGGCTGTCCATCTTCAGTCTGTTCATCTTTCTTCTTTCTCTCTTCAGCCCAGCAATCATCTTCTGACTCGCCCACTTGACCTCGGTCGTCCACTCTTTGAACCAACAACTCTCTAAGCTTCTTGCTTCATTCGTTACTCTTTTCCAACCCTTCAACTACACCCCCTCCCCCACCAATCCAGCCAATACCAAACACAGCCGTCAACATGCGTTTCGCTATTGCCACCCTTGCCCTTGCTGGCGCCGCCATCGCTGATAGCACCGTATACTCGACCGACTACACTACCATCACGTCGTGCGCTGCCACCGTCACCGACTGCCCCGCCCGCAGCACCGTCGTGAGCAGTTCGGTCGTTGCCCTCACCACCTCGACCGTTTACAGCACCTCGGTTTATACCGTCACCAAGTGCCCTGACACGGTCAGCCACTGCCCGGCCGCTTCCACCAAGGTTGTTACGGCCACCGTTGCTGTTGGCACCACCGTCTGCCCCGTGGTCCCCACCTCCACCCCGGTCTACAGCCACTACACCAATGCCACTGGCAGCTCCATCCCGTGGTACCCATCTTCTTCGCTCACCACGGTTGCTCCAGCCTGCCCGACCTACTCGGTCAAGACCATCTCCACCCAGATCACCACTGTCATCCCCACCGTCTACTACGAGACTGTCTCGGTCCCCTGCCCTACCCCCAAGCCCTCAGTCACGGCCCCGGCTGCCAACAGCACCACCACCAAGGGACCCCAGCCCCCTGTCACTGCCGGCGCTTCGTCCATGAGCGGCTCGCTCTTCGCGGCGGCCGCTGTCGGTCTCGCCGCCGTTGCCCTTCTCTAGAGAGGAGGCAGCATGCTTCTATCTTCTCCTTTTTGCATATTATACCAGCCCGGACGGGCTACGGCATTATTTTCACGAACGAGGTCTCTAGTAACCCCCGGGGGTGGGGTGAACGAGCCATTGATTTGGCCATCAAGCGATATCAAAAAGCTTACATTAGGTGTTTTGTCTTGAGTCGACAGATGAGATACCTCTTTGTAATTTAATCTTCTAATTGTTTATTTTTGGCGTTCTTGATACCTCTGCGCTCAAGGAACCAGGTCAAAAGACGTCTTTTTGGGTAAACTTCATGAATGAACTAAAATCTCTTGAACTTCGTTTGCTTCCTGTGAATGTTCGCGAATCTTGTGTGTTGGTTTGCGAGTTTCGCCGAGGCATTTGTTCTCTTCTCCGTAAAGGGGTTGAATTGTTTGCTTTGCCAGCCGGGGAGGACCCTGGCCCTTGTTGGCCCCCCTGAGGCGGCGTTCGTTTACCCTTTTCATTTCCACCTCTAGCAATCCGTCTGACAAGGCTTGGAAATTGCGAGCGTCTGAGCTTTCGGCGGGGTCTGGTTGGCTGGCGACTAGACCTTCCCTATTCCGTGCTAGTAGCTGACAACGGCGGCGGCGGTGTCAATTAACGTCGAACTATATGTACGATATGTACGCTCAGCCCCCAGCCCACTATATGCGTACGGAATAGAACGTGAAGGATTCTGTGTGTGTGTGTGTGTGTGTGTGTGCGTGTGTGCGTGTGTGTATGTGTGTGTGTGTATGTGTGCGTGTGTATGTGTGTGCGTGTGTATGTTTGTTGACCCAGTGCCGTGGTTCGTGATAGTACAAGAGGCCACCTAACGAACGTTAGGAAAAGGGTCAACAGAGCGAGCCCACCGCAGCGAATGCCTGCGAGCGAGTATGAGTAGCCTTTTGTAGTAGTAATTGACACTCACTAACTACCTACTTAACTAAATGCCTCCGGCGGCCCCTGCAGGGAGCTGCTCACTACGCTCGAATGCCAGCGGGTAGTTCTGTTGACGGCGGGTGGCCTTGTGCCTGCGCTGGTATGGCTCTACTATGTATTGCCGGATTGAATCGAGGAAACGTTTGGTATGGTTATTTGGAGCCAGTCATCGTGCACGGTTCACTAGAGGATCTATATACACGCAACTTCCAACAATACCACGATTTACATCACCAGTCAACAAAGCACCTTTCTTCTTCGTCTTCTCAACACAACACCGCTTATCGGTTGTCGTTGAAACTACGTAAAAAATTCTGTGTAAAGGCTCTAGAGCGTTGCCAATTCCCAGCACGCATTTACGCCATTGGCAAAGCTAGCCAATCAGCTCAGAGGTTCTTTGGGTGATTTGCAGAGTAAAAGACAACTCCACTCGCCCACCTCCGCTCGCTAGCGCTCGCTGCGGTGGGTTCCGTATTACAATCCACACACAGAGTGTCTAAACTGCAAGGCGGTACGCCGTGAGTTGGGTGGTTGAGTCACGTAAGGAAGGTAAGCTCCTTGAACAAGGTCGAATGGTTGTCTCGATACACTGTCACGATTTGAGATCTTGGCATGCATCAAAGCGGGGCCCTGGGAGCGGGTCAACCAATCCTGTCATTTGTGGTACAACCAATCAGGAGGCGCTCTGAGTGCTCTGTCAAGAGAGCACACAGAGCGCTGCGACAACCAATTAGGAAGTCGCTCCCTCTGCTTTGTTGACTGAGCAGACAGAGCGACTTGGTCTATATAAACAATTAGGCCGAGGCCTCCCTTATGGAGCTCGGCAAGTAAGCAATACACATTCATCTGCTTTATTACTTATGAAGGCATTCCGTACGTATATATTAAAATAACCATTCGACCTTATTTAAGGAGCTTACCTTCCTTACGTGACTTCACCACCTAACTCACGGCGTACCGCCTTGCAATTCAGACACTCTGTGTGTGGATTGTAATATAGAATGGTAGAAAGTGGCTAACTCGCTTATATAGCTAGCTCGCTTATAACATACGTTATAAACAGTTATTTCCATGCCTGCCTACTTTATACCGGAGACGAGACAACCCTCTTTATTAAGACAAAGAGTAGGTACTTACTCGACCACGTACCTAGGTACTAGACAATAAAACTTTTCCAAAACTTTCCACATACCTTCTTCTACCTAATTTGGCACATCCGATGTCATATAAATCCCACTTCCACCCGAGTTTAGAACGTCAGCCAGCTCAATCCCAGATGCCATCCATGATACACCAACCCGCCTGTCTCCCACCCTCCTTCCCTCTGTCAGCCTGTCGTCTATGCCCTACCCATTCTTTCATCACCTAGGCTTGCTTTTTTGTCTAACACGTGGGTCTTGCGTCAACGAATGCCAATGGACCTAATACCCATCATCATTTTTCCTCAATCGCTGGTTATTCACAGTGCTGATCTCTCATGCTCACTCCTTTCGTATATTTACTTTCTGCTCCCACACTATATGCATATTTACGACTCACAATATCCATCAATCCACCCACCTCTACTTAATTCTCTACTCTACTCAACTCTACTCAACTCTACTCAACTCTACTCAACTCTACTCAACTCTACACATCCAGAACTTATTTTCCACCTAATACAACAACTAGACCAATGCAAAGGACCAAAAGCCGACCCCCCCCCCCCCAAAAAAAAACCCCCCAAAAAACTGCAGTGCAGAATAAAGCTCCCCCACAATGCGCCTTGTGAAAACCCAATGAGTGCATTATGCAATGCACCTTTTATACTAACTGAATCATACTCTCATTTCTTCATTTGCCACTCCTCTTTCCGAGGGGGTTCACTCTCCGTGACAGTCAAACCCATCGGTGTAGCCATCATCCCGTCACTATCATCGCCGTCACGCTTCTCTTCTCCTTCCTCATCGTCTTCTTCAACGCCATCCAGCTGGATGAGATCATCACCGTCCACGTCCGTCGTCATCTCATCCTCCGTGCCAGTCGCACTGCCAGTCACGCTGCCGCCCAAGTTTTGCTGAGTTTGCTTGCGGAGCAAAGTTTGTAGATCGTCCTCGCTCAGAATGCTCTCGATGCTTCCGCGACGAACGGCTGGTCGAGTTTCCCTACGGCCCTGCTCGACTAGTCTCTCCACTCTTAGCCTGTTGGCAATGAATTTGATCTTGGGGAACGCGCTCTGCTGGCCCTCGTGGATCATGCGGGCAAGGCGAGCGGGGGTTGGGTCGTCTAGGATGTGCACAAAGTCTGAGACAATGCTCTTAGGCCAGATAGTGACAGTGCCGCCAAATTGCTGAAGCCAAAGCTGGGACCAGTCCTGTCCCAAGGGACGTGGCAAGAGCTCCAGCTGGCGCAAGACGCGCAGCCATTTTGTCAGGTCAAGTTTGATGTACTGCTCCGTGGCAGAGCCCAGATAGCCACCGCGCCAGCCGCGGCCCTTGCGATGTGTGACAGGCGAGCCGACCGACCCGCGCGACGAGAAAAAGAATAGGTTGATGTGCGGGTTGACTTGGGAGACAATGGTGAAGTTGACGTTGAAGTGCAAATTTAGCGCCTTGATAGGGATATCAGTGCGGAGAGATCCGTCCTTCCACTTGTGTCCAAACGAGTAGGGGACGAGCTGGCCGCTGCGCGTCTTCATCATCAAGACCACGGGGTTCAGAATCCCGGGCACGGCAGCCGATGCGAGAACGGCCGACCAAATGACGCAGTCGGGACTGGTCAGGTAGTTGCAGAGAATGGTAGGCGAGTGCGGGTCAGCAGGGACGCATGAGACGTTGAGGATGCGGCCAGTACGCTCATAGGCTTCGCGAAATGTCATGCTTCCGCGAGTCCACCAGGCGCATTGCTTGGCCCAGTCCACCGAATCGAACCGCGCTCCAGTCGACCACCAGCGCCTGAACCATGTTGAAAATGGCTCTCGACAGGCAGTAATCCGGTGGGCAAGGGAGGGAACTATAAGCTCCTTCAACTCGTCGGTCGTCCGAGTAGCCACGAGGGCTGCCACGAGAGCTCCACCGCTCGTGCCGGTAATGATATCGGGCAGGTAGTTTTCGTCGAGCAGGGCCTTGATAACGCCGAGATGATAGTAGGCAAAGGTTGCGCCTCCCGAGAGACATAACGCCGTTCGACCGTAGTTGGCATAAGTTCCCTTGAACACGAGTCTCTTCTCTTCCTTTGTTAGCTGTGTTGTGTCTTTTAAGAACTTGAGACTGTTCTCCACTAGAAGGTAAGGGTTGTTAGCAAGCCTGCTCACATCAAGGATATGCAGCTGCGGCGGAGATGATTTACCTTCATCGACGTAGTTCTGGACCAGGTTTTTGGTACCGTAGTACGTCTGACTATAGAGTCGCGGGTTTTCGATGCCCACAAAGTTGTTCTTTACACAGGCCTCGATCAGCGCCTTGAGATCATCGACAGGCTTCTGCTTCTCAGCATCCCGGTTACCCAGCCCGCTTGCGGCTTCCTTTTCGACGGCTTCTGCCTTTTCCCGGCATTTCCTCATCTGGTCCCACACTCTTCGGACCGTCGTGCTGTCGTAGTAGGCATACTCGTTCTCCTCCTTCCAGTCGCCATTGCCGAAGAATTGGTCCATCTGCCTCGCGGCAGCCACCCAGTCCTTGTAGTTTCCCGTCGCCCGCATGGCGCGGCGAAGGCGCTCGCGCTGGCCCCGCCACGCCACGAACTGCTCATAGAGGTAGATGTACGAGCGAGTAGCCAGGTACGCGACCGCGAGCCCCATAATCCACGCGCCGACGATCAGCAGGAATGGCCATTTCAGCAGGCTGTACAAGTGACCCTCGCGCGTCTCGTCCTTGGAGCGAGTGCCGACGAGTGCCTGTAGCGGGGCGAGCTTGGCGCGCGGCCGCCGTCGCTTCTGGCGGTCTCGGGGCCGGCGACGCTCGCTGCGCTTGCTGCCCAGAACCTTCTCGTGGACCGGAGCCCAGTCGTTTTGCGCACTGATGAACAAGCTGCCGGTGCTGGACCGGGACGCAGAGCCTCGCTGCGGCAGCTGGCCAGAGGCTGGGGAGGGGACAGGAGCATCTGTGGCGGCAGCAGCGACGGCCCGAGCCTCCGCATGGGCATGGGCACGGGCATTGGTATCATCATCCTGCCCCTTGAAGGCGGAAAAGCTGCTGTTGCTGTGGGTGAGGCCGGGGCTATTGAGGCGTAGGGAGGACGCGTCGTCGGGAGACTGTGGAATGGGGTCTGGCGCGGCGAGGGCCTGGATGAAAGCCTCGAGGTGCTCAGCGGGGAGAAAGTTGGTGTCGACGTCGGGCAGGCGCTGCCAGTCGAATGCCTCGGGCAGGAAGCCGTAGGTTTTGGCGGGAATCGCGACATCGGGGGTGTCTGCATCAGCCATGGTTTTGAGTTCGCGGTTTGGTAGGCTGCCGGAGCCGGCTGTGAAGCATGGCGAGAACGCCTGGAACCCTGGAACAGCTGATAGTTGCTCTGACAATCAAGTCGATTGGGAAACAGTTCGCTCTTTGTTTCCCTTGCTTGAGTTTGGGAGATAGAGGGGGAGGATCTGGTTGGTCACTTCGATTTGAGACTCGACAATCGGTTCACGGTCACCAGAAATAGCAATCACGGGACACGTTGGGCCAGAAGAAAGGTCCCCCAGTGGGTGCTATCGGCGGATTGGGGTTGCAGGGTGGGATGACGTCGGTCGTAACTGCTCGATTGGCAATGAGAAGCCGCCGACGATCGATCCACCCGAGGGACCCCTGGACAATGACACCTGTGCCTTTTCAGGGCCCCAGCTCCCGTTTGAACTCAGGTCGGACTTTCTTTGTGGCAAAACAATGAACTCCTCCCAAAGGAATTTTTATGCTGCTAGGCTGCGAGGCTGCCTGCCTTTGAACACTTGTCAAGGAAGAGTGTTGGGTAATTTGTTGTGTATTGAATGCTTCTTTCGTTATTTCGGCTTGATGGATACACCTCGTCTGGCGCTGGCGTGTGGGTGTGGTCGGTCCTCTGATCTGCCCGAATGCGCTAGAATAGTGATGATGGCCTTCTCACTGTGCGTGATCATGACTCGACAAAGCTCCGGACAGCTGTCCATCTAGAAAGGTCGCGAGACCCATCCAGAATTATGGGAGTGCTCCTAGTGATCACACTATGCTATTGGCCTTTGTGCTGTCTCCCTCAAGATTCGCCTCATCAAAACGTAAAGCGGGAACAGCACAGTAGTTAGCAGGCGGCACGCAACGCGACACCGCGGTTATATGAAAGGCAGAAAGCTCCAAGGTATAATTTGCCGGGTCATATCATGTAAAGTCGTAGTGCAGACTATCTCCCAAAACACCACGCAGCGCCCAATCTTGCAAGCTCATTGCTGGTGCCAAGCATAACCACTCGAGTCTCGATCTAACTGTCTCCCCGTTGACCCGTTGCCGACTCTCCTGTGTCTCTCGCTTACTCACCTAACAACTAGCTCCTATCCTATCTGTCGTGAATGATGGATCCACTTAGACGTACTGCGACAACCACCGAATAGCCTCTCCGTATCCCTGTCTCATCACCACCGAACACATGAACACCTCGATGGGCCGGATCCCCTCGAGCGGAACCTTGCCCTTGCCCGTTGTTTGGTACATGCCCAGCTGATGGCGGAGCTCATCCTCCGAGACGGCATCCGGGTGATCAATCTTGTTACCCAGCACGACGAAGGGTACCTTGGAAAGCTCCTCCATCGACAAGAGCGCATCCAGCTCGGCCTTGGCCTCGGGGAACCGTTCGTGGTCTTTGGCGTCGACGAGGAAAACAATTCCATTGACTTCGGGGAAGTAGTCTTTCCACAAGCGGCGGGCTGGAGACGCACACACGGTTAGCTCTATGTGAGGTAGGGATACAGCCTCGTGGCCTGGGATTAAGAGGTGTTGCAAGGAACAAAGGGAGGCGGTGGCGAGGAGATATGTATCTCCCTCCTAGAATGCCGCTGAGTAGTCGAAGAGAGGAGAAGTCCTGGGAAATCATGTCCATATCTTACCCTGCTGATGACCGCCGAGATCAAATGTGGTAAACCGCACGTTGCCGATCGCCAGTTCCTCGGAAGCTGTATATGAAGAAGATGGGTCAGTGCCGTGCCGGGAAGTTCTTCTAGACAGGCGCGTACGCAAGCAACTCGCAGCAAATTGATGCGAGGCGGGGAGGGAACACGAACTTGGATGCAGAGTTGGCTGGAGAATCGCGACACGGTCATTCTTCAGCATGTGTAGCAAGGTTGTCTTGCCGGCATTGTCGAGACCGAGAAACAGGAGCTTGGCGTGCTTGTTGAGCAGGCCGAGCGAGGAGAGAACATCATAGACTGCGATTGGAAACAGTGTCAGCTCAAGGTCCCAAGAAAAGAACACGATGGCGGCGGTAGCAGTAGCAGCAGTGGACTCTGCGCCCTTCCGTCGGCAAGGCCAGTCAGGGAGGTTGTTGCGTACACCAGTTGACGATCCACATGGCGAACCGATCTTGGGGGGGGGGGGGGGGGGTTAGGGCTGTAAAGATATATTATATTGCTTGTAAGGCGACCAGTTCCGCGAAATCAGGCGATAGTCGATGGTGTTTGCGCGAGGATGTCTGAAATTCGAGATGCTCAGAATGGAGAAGGTAGGTTCAACAAGTCTACCAGCCAGGTTGGCAGGAATTACGGCGCCAGCGGCAACAGTATTCTAGCTGCCATTTTCGGCCTGAAATTTAAGGTTTAGCGCTACGGTCACCTGATTCGCCCCAAGCTCCGATCCGATCAGCAAGTGCCATTGCTCCCATCTAAACACTTTGTCTCGGCCAACGAAAATACGTTTCGTAACATGTCTTTTTCGAGCTTTCAGTCCGAGTAGAGACGAAAGTTTGAAAATGGGAGGGGGGTTATAGAATGTCGGCAATTTCGACATTGCACAAACTTTGCGCGAACCACACTGGCAAAGTTTCGCGGCTAGAGGAAGGGTGGCGCCAGCTGGCCAGTGCTCAAAGCACTTCGGAGCAGCTTTGAGGCCAAAAGGACTAGCAATTGTTAGGTTAGGCACCTACAGGTAGTCGCATGTTCATGCTTCATATTCCTGCGCCAGCATTCCTTTAGGTCAGATGCAGCGCCTTGAATGTACACACCCGCCCGTGGTGAATGGTCATATCTTGTTTTGCCCAAGCCCGCCCTGTACAAATACATTATGCAGTTTATCTGCACGCCTGATTTGATGCACACCAGTGGACGCACGAAGGCCAGTCTGCGGCTAGAGTTGCTATCGTTGGAACAAAGGCTTAAACTGGTTTATTGCGGGCAAAAAACTAGAATATGAACATGGAAACCCACGACGCTCAATCATACACAGGGAGAGATATCCGCCGTGGTTGAGGCAAGAGGACATTTTCGTCACAAAAAGGAATAATAAAATGGGGTATGTACGCCATGGTCCTCAAAGAAATAGGCTAGGCTCGTTAATCATCATGATGCCGCCCACGCCGGATTGCCTTGATATCCCAGATATGCCCCTAGTGATAATGCTGATCAAATTTGCCGCCCATCCCGTTAAACAGAAAGAACATAATTACTACCCTGACCAGTCTTGCCGGCCATGAACAAACCAACTTCTCTCATGCGCTGCGCACCCTGGCCGGGAGGAGGGCGTTTCTCTTGCGCCTTCTCCTTCCGGGCGCGGTTGCAATACTTTTGGTAGAACTTCTCTCTGCGCCGCTGGCGCTTCTGCTCGAGTCCTTTGACAATGTCAATGGCCCCGCGAATGTGTGACTCGTTTGTGACGACGCCGGTTTTTGATTTGCGGGCCTTGGGCTGCTGGAGCAAAGCCGGGGCCCTAGGAAGTGACTTGGTATATGTTAAGCTAGGCCGGACGGCGAGAGTCTTGAAAGCAATGCCGCGGCCGCCCTGAGCCGGCGAAGCCCGAGGGGACTGGGAAGTAGTTTGCGGTGGGGGTGGAGACTTGAGCTTGCGAGGAGACTGGTGGTCGAAGAGTCTTCGAGGCGAACGGCCACGAGCCTTGGGTGCAGGTGAGTTACGTCGCTTGGGCGGCGGAGAACGGCATCGCTTTGGAGAACGATGGCCCAGCTTCTTCTTGCGGCCCGCACGCTCGTGATGTATATCCTCGAGCTCGCCATGGATCCAGAGATTGTCGTCACTGTCTCCATGACCATTCATGTACAATTCCTCTGCGTCGTCTTCCGGGTCTGAAGTGGGAAAACTGGGGTCGATATCCTGAGGGATGGGCTGATGCTTGCCTCGTTTCCGTGCAGCGACGCAAGAGATGTAGGCTTCCTCTAGCGGACGGTCCTCGTCAAGGGTGCCACACACAAAGTCGGTACTATCAGGGAGTTCGGGGGTGCCCGGGCGAAAGACAATGGGATTGGGTCCCTTGCGGCTCTTTGTACGCACTGTGCTTGACCTATGCTTAGAATAGGCTGAAGAATCCGAATGCTCGCTGGTCGAGGGCCGGCGAACCACTGGCGCTGCACCCCGGAGTGATTGGTAACCCTCCCGGCGGGTGGTCCAAAGGACCAGGTCGTCGTCCTCGTCCTCAGAGTCTGCAAATCCAATCTCGTTGTCGGTTTTGTATCCATCTGAGGCATCATCATCCCAAGCATAGTCGAGACTAGGGCCGTTGTCTTCCTCATATTCATCGACATCTTCGTTGTCGTCTCCGTCTCTATCTTCGTCATCATCATCTTCATCCTCCTCGTCCTCTTCGTCGTCGACGTCATTTTCGGCGTCTTCCTCCTCTTCAAGATCCGCTTCTTCCTCGGCCTCCTTGCCAAGCTTGCGAATTGCATTTTCTTTCTCCAGTGTGTCGTTGATGGTGAGTTTGGGCCTTGAGGACGGATCATCACGCCGAATCCAGTCATCCTCGAGTGGTTCGTCACTCGCAAATTCGTGAAAGCGGGAGCACTCGCTTTGCAGATCCTTGGCATTGGCCGTAAGCCACTTGTTGGACCGTGTCACAACTGGGCTTTGAGAGGGCTTGCGAGGCGCCGCCATACGGGAATAACGAACGGTCGATGGAGACCGGGGCTTTTGCAGACTCGAATATCCATCTTTTGGGGTGCTCGGCAAGAGCACCGGCTTTGGCGTCGTCGACAGCGTTTCTTGGCTGGGTGTGGTACGTGCAGCCTTCGACGGAAGCTGCGGAGCACAAGCAAACCTGATGCAAGACGTTTTGGGGGCTTCTTGAACTTTCGACCCATCTCTCGTGGGCTTCTGAGGCACTGGGGCCGACGGCTTCTCATCCTGCTTCGGCTTGGCCGCACAAGCAAAGGAAATGCATCTCTTCTTCTCGAGCGCTTGAACGGCGGGATCTTTCAGACGCTGCACGCTCCCAAATGACGGGCCATTCTTGATTTCTCTGACCACCAAGGGAGCCGCGAGGGGGACAAAACCAATGTCTGACAACCGCGGACTCGGCGAGCTTGTGCGGGCTGGTGTGGTTATGCCGGTATCACAAGTAAGTTCAGCAGTGGATGCAAAACTAAGATTGCTCGTGATGGAGCGTCTTCGCCGGGTTCTTTTCTGCGAACCTGACTCATTACCCTCGTCAGAGTAACTCTGAAGAGCTTTGGTTAGAAGAGACTGGTGCTGCCCGCTGCCTCGTCGAACAGGAGCGCGCCGGAACTGCTTTGAAAGAGGTGACTCTGGGGGCGAACGTTCTGGGGGTTCGTCGGCGTCAGCGCTGGCATCCTCCTCTGCCGATGGCTCCACGTTGGCGGACTGGGTGGTGGTCCATGCTAGAACGTTCGAGGTCGCATAATCGTGGGGGATATAATGATCCATTTTTGGAGGAGCAATGACGAGAATGAATAGGTGGCCAGCTGGTTGCTAGACTGAACGCGGTCGCGAGCTGACAATGAGTTGTGGGCGCCTAAAAGGTCGGAATGGAGTCCACCCTGGACGGGTGGGCGTCCGGAATGCTCGCAGATGTGAATAGTAGTACAGACGACAACAGCAGCTGATAGCAAGTCCGAGGTGGACACGAGTTGAAGTCCGGAGTAGATGCGATCGACGTCCTTAAGTTTCGCAAACGGCGTACGAGGTCGTGTCCCTAAGGACCGCATTGCTATAATAGCAGAGCCATGGTTGGCAAAGAAGTTGAAAGTCGCAAGGCCGATGTGTTTGAAGACGGTTTCGTTTGCGAGGCTGAGGCCGTTGACCGTCGACCTGCAGCGTACTGGTGAGGGGTCCTGGACCTTTAGGGCTGGGTTGGGGGAGGGCCGACCTTCACGAACGTAACGTTCAGAGTGAATGGTGGCAACAGTTAATATTGCTGACTGTTTGCAAGCCAAATGGCGGAAAGTGACGGGCGCAGTCTGTGCCTCTCAAGAAGCACTGAAGCACTGGATCGTGCAGTGTGCAGTCATGATGTTTTGTGGAAGGAAGCGGCGAAATAGCAGGATTTGGGAGATGTTCAGATGGAGAGTGGTGAGATTACAAACGGGGCCGTGCCACTCTTGAGTGGAGGAGGTAGGGACAGGGATTTGTGTTGGTCAGTGCAGGGCGCGTGTGGCAGGGACCACTTGGCGGGCTTTGGCAAGTGGGCGGCGCACTAATCGCTGTGGGTAAAGGTGGGCCTGGGTCTTTCTTTGCTAACGAAAGGGAGGGAAAGTTTGGTTCTTTCCTAGCCTATCCGTAGGGCAGGGGTTCTTCCCTAGCTAGGCGTGCTAGGGAGACAAAACCCACCGAAGAGCCCAGACGGCACTACCACGTCTTGTTTAACGGGCTCTCAGCGCCGTCCCTAAAAACGGTGACGAATTTTGGACGGTGCAAACTAACGCGAACCCTTTCAACCCGAGGCGGCCTCCCAGAGCACTCGTGATGTTGCGATGTCTGGAATGAGGACTATGGTGGTCTCTTTCCTTCAACGCCCCAAGGCTGATCGCGAAGTTTGCTGCTCTTATGCACTGCCATATCCCCAAGTCTGCTTGCACACCAGCAAACCGTGTGCTCCTACAACGAGGGTGCCACAAGACTGAGCACATATAAACCGTACTACCATCATCTTGTCAAACCCTCTCCTCGTGGGTCGGGCTCCGAACTTTGTGCTCGTCAGTGAATCTAAGCCCGCCTGATCAGAAGGGAACCATGGGACTGCCCTATCAGGACAACGCTGGACACCACTCAGAACCCCCCGACTTTGTCTGACGTGTGATACAGGACGACCACCCAACCACAAACACCAACCGACACATTCTTTGTCCTCTGCTCGGGTCCAAAGAAAGTTTGTTTAACGCAAGCCTTCATAGCGCCGCACCGTTTTGCTTTGTTTCTCCACGACCACAGGATCGGGAGAGCTCTCTTTGTCAACTTCAATCTGCTGAGTCCCCCCTTGGCCCGATCAGACTTGCCTAGGCCCTATCAGTGGCTCAATGCGTGGGCAAATTTGGTGGGTTTTCGTATTTTCTTTTGGATGCTAGGGCTTTGTTGGTAGCCTTGAACCCTGGATGACAGAGTCCAAAACGGAGGCGTTACAAAGGGCCAGCTCTGAACCTTGGCTGGCGGAAAGGGGACTCCGACCTCGCCAAGCAATCGGGTTCTGCCTCTGATGCTAGTCTTCAGGCTTGACGTTCAGACATGTGCCAAGCGTAAGCCAAGTGTAAGCACGACTGCTTGACACGGTCAAAGACTCTCCGAACACCGGGAAGTTCCATATCGATTGATGATTAACTGTTGACTGTTGACATTGACAAAACCCATCTTCAAGCCAAGACGGACAGTACATCCGTTTGCCCAGCCGGGAGATCTCGATACTAGCCTGTTTGGCAGATGACTTTAGCAGGGAACCTGGAAGGGGTTAGGCTCCCTGTAGGAGGAGCAGGGGCTTACAGGGTTCTGCTGATGGAGTGACGGCGTCCGGATGAGTGACGAGAGAGAACCTGCTTGACTTAGGAACCGTTTTTCGATCCCGGGATCTCCCTATCGAAACTGGATTTTGATGAATTTGCTGACATCAAACATGGCAAAATTTCGCCGCACTCGTAATACTCGGTCCTTCGTCAGCATTCATTCAGCTGCCGCCGAGTTCTTGGCAACCAGCTTTGTGATTCAATGCATCTGAGGTCATCTGGTGAGTATGGCACTTTCTTTGAGCCGGAGAAAAGTTCCACATCTTTGCCTGACTGCCTGTGTATCGCGCTGTCTCGTCTACATGGCAGAGTCTTTCGTTACGTACTTGGAGATGACCACCCCGCTCGTCTTGCCAATCTCCAGCCTGTCTCTGCAGCCATGTCACCATGTCCTGGGGAGCCGGCCAGCTGGACCATTTGGAGTCGCGCAGGCGGCGCGAAATGAGAGAGGCACCAGGCTCGTGTTGCGAGTAACGAGGTGGATACCTACCAATGCAGTGCGACCTCTATTATTCCGCTCAGGCGCTGCACGCTGGAGCTGGTTGTCCGGCGCTTCAGCGCTAGGCCAGCTGTGGTGGCCTGAATGCGCAAGCAACCAACTCGCTGCACCACGAGTGACATCTCACGTACATACACGACGACCGGGACGACCTCTGTGGCCAGCGAGCCTCCTCCCAGCGTTGCCGGGGGCAAGTATTCGTGCTCAACCCCACGCCGAGCGAGTTTCGCTGGCGGGCAGCCGATGAAGCAAGGCCAGAGCCAACCCCGCATTCCAATGGAGCTGATTACAGTAGCTGGGTGGTATTGAACTTGGCAAGGGCAGATGGACGCGAGGATCAAAATAGGAACCCGAAAGGTAGTGAGTGAATGGTCGAGACCATCATCCAACGAATGGGCAATGCATCCTTCAAATTGCCCAGCTGCTTCCTAGTGGAGGGAGTTATCGAGGATCGAGACACTGCGCAGAAGAGACTTGCAGATGCTCGGCACAACAGCAGAGGCGGTGAGAAAGGGAGAGGGCTTGGACCAATTTGTGACCTGTCGAGTTAGGTCAGCAGCTGTGGTTTCCAAATCCGATGGGTCAAGAGACCAGGCCCACAATACATTGGCTGTGACCTCGGTTCGTGAGCGGGGCAGGCTGCCATCTCTCGCGTGATTTCCATCCGGCCAAGCCCACTCCTTTATGCCCCCCACGACGAACTCCGTTTGGGCTCCGTCGATCCGGACTTTTTCTGTTCTGTTTTTTTTAGCCCGTGGTTTTCTTGTGTCCTGGCCTCCTCCGGCAAGGGCGATGATTGAAAATGTCTGCGGCCATCGACGCCCCCCTTTTTGAAGTTCATGTGTCAGCGAAACCTCCCATAACCAGTAGTCAGTAAGTAGTCACGGTCGTCTTGAGTCGGATGATGTCAAGAGTGCTTGTTGCCCACGGAAATGGTCGACCCTAGCGACTTGTCACAGAACCGGTACGTGGAGAGTGCTTTTCGCCCTCCTTGTTGCTTCATGGAGGTTATTTGAGTTCGTCCAAGGGGGAAACATTCCGCACAATGCCTTCATTTTCCGAAGCCGACGCCGGCGACCATGGTGTAGTTTCTTTTCCCGCGCCAGGTCAGCTGGAGTAAATATATCGCTCTCATCCTGAAACCAGCCAAACATCCTAGACTTCAACGGCATCAAGGCCGGAAGTCTCCCTTGGGGTTTTTGTTTCGCCCCTTGCCGTCTTGGGCCAATGATGGGCAGCAACAGACGTCCCAAGACCCAGCAAGGACCCTTATGGTTGGACCCTTTTTCTAAGCCAAAGACCCTCGCGAAAAATGGCTGCATGGTGGCTGCATGTCCATCCATGAGGGATTAACAGAGGCCACTGGTTTTCTGAGGGTTGTTTGTGAGACAAACCACGTTTGTCATGGACTGAAAAGATGCATGAGGGCGCATGTGTGAATCGGAAATGGAAGGTATGGCTTTCTGAGGTGGTGAGTAGCGGACTGGGGAAACGGCAAAATCCGAATATCGATTCTGGTCGCAAGGGGAAAGAGCTGCCGGTGAAGTGGCACAGCATAGCGCGCCTTTGCTTGATGCGATTTCAGACGAGCTGACATGTTCTCGGGGTTGGGACTTGGGATACATGACGAGGAAACCATGTTCTCGAACAACCTTACTTGATCCGCTCTCGGAAGGGAGTGAAACACTCCTTTGGTCACTTGCACCGGTTTGCCAATGAGATACTGGACTAAGATTGTACCGAGGCGTATATGGAGAAGGCGGGGCGAATGACCTAAAAGAGGTCCAGTCGGTAGACTCATCAAGGTGAGAGAGCGAGCTTGGGACGAGGGCGGCGCACAAACATTCTTCCGCGTTGGTGCAAGCTCGGACCTGGCAGATCCCGGCTAAGCGATTTTGAGGTTGAAGGAGCCAAATCTGCTGGACGACGAAGCTGTGACCCGCGACCTCGACGACGCCCTGCACTCAATTGAGACCACAATTCATCATGAACTCCCTCCGCATTGCCCGTGCGGCGCTCCGAGTGCGCGCGACAGCTATCCGCGCTCCCCTACAGCGCAGAAGCTACGCCGACGCCGCCCCCGACAAGGCATGTTCAAGCGTGCCCAGTGCTTCGTCTCTGGCTGCCAAATCGCTCTAACACTTCCAAAACAAAAACAGATCAAGCTCAGCTTGTCGCTCCCCCACCAGGTAGGCCGAGCCGCATCGTGATCGCTTAGACTATCGAAGCTTCCTCCCGCCGACGCAATCCTGGCCTGCGTGGCGCGAATTGACGGTCGAGTCGAGGGTTGATGGATGGTGCTGATCGATTATTGCCGCATCTAGTCCATCTACAACTCCCAGGATGTCATCCAGGTCAACCTCCCCGCCGAGTCTGGCGAGATGGGTGTCCTTGCTCAGCACGTCCCGTCGATTGAGCAGCTGAAGCCCGGTCTCGTGGAGATCATCGAGGACTCTGGCAGCAAGAAGTTCTTCCGTACGTTGGAATCTACACATTGCTCTGGGGGATGTTGTGGCTGACTCAACACACACTGCAGTGTCCGGAGGCTTCGCTGTTGTCCAGCCCAACTCCGTCATGAGCATCAATGCCGTTGAGGGCTACCCCCTGGAGGACTTCAACGCCGAGGCTGTCCGGTCACAAATCGCTGAGGCGCAAAAGGTCGCGAACGGAAGCGGCAGCGAGCAGGATATTGCCGAGGCCAAGATTGAGCTGGAGGTGAGTTTCTTCCCATTGAATGTTGCAACGCTGCTCAGCTGCTAATGCTATCTCCCAGGTTCTCGAGAGCCTGCAGGCCCACCTGAAGTAGATGTACAAACCCTGACGACGTCCTCCCTGTAGTTATATGCCAAGATTCCCAGTTAAAGAGATACACAACAAAGCAACTTGCTTTGAGCGCTGAGCATATCATCCCGCACGCTCCTCTATTTTTGCTGAACATTCCGGTGTGACCATTGTGCCTGCCGCCTCTCGCTCGTTCTTCCCTCGAAAACCCCTTCGTCATCATACAAGATGAGAAGGCGTGTCGGTCCAAGATAGAACGTAGAATGTGGGAAATGGGAAGTCGCTCGACAGGACCACCTTGCTCTTTCGGACTGTGTGCCGTCTCTAAGATTCCGCCCATGTTGGAAACTTAACTGCCACTATAAGTCGTGGACGTGGCGTGTCCTTGGCTGCTCCCATGGCCCTACGAACCCGACAAGAACCACCACATGGATAACTAGTATCGCCATACCGTGCTGCATAGCATTACTGCGTACTATGTTTTTTTTCGGGGGACAAGGGCCTTTGTGATGGGCATGCCCTCTGTTGGAACACATTTGCCTTCCGAATCAACATCAGCTTCTGGTTCACCACCAATCGCAGCGGAGGACGACACCATCGAGGTGCTCAGAGGGACAGTTTACTATCGCATTCATCAAAGTGACAGAAAGAAATCGCGTTCGGACTTGTCCACGTATCGCCGTTTGGTCCAGAGAGATCGTGAGAGCGAGGTTGTGCGTATTGGAGACAACCTTGGCCGCTTGTTGCTAACTTGTTGACCTGTGTAGTTGGGCTGGGGGCGTAAACTCGGGTCGATGCACGTTTCGTACGGCCAGCTTCCCACAGCGGGACAATCGAACTGAGGCTGAAGAGTCCAAGCCGACAAAAGCACAGGACCTCGAGTGCAAGGAACCAAAGCACCCCCAACACGGTGTAGCGGCGAGAATTCTCCAGCATCACCGAGCCTCAGTCACCGGATATGTTCGGCTCCCTACCAAACATGAGGCCAACCCAAAGCGACAGCGTGAGGAGGCGTAATCGAGAGCTGTCTGCACCATCAATGGTGTCATCTTCACTCGCAACAACCCCGGCGGGCCGTCGACAAGCTGCGAGACCATTGTTCGAGCAATATGGTGTCCCACACCCAACCGGCTAGTTATCGGAAGACGAGGATGGCCATTCTGTTGGCGAAGGAGGGCTGCATACTCCGAAGTCCCGGAGAATCTGCCGTGTGTGTGGCGACAAGATCATGCCACAGGCGTTCTGCCCTTCGTGTGGTCACTCTCCGTGCATTAAATGCAGACGAGAGGTTTCTGCTGCAACGCTGGAAGAGTATCATCATCACCACCAAGCACATACTCCACACGAAATGTCTTCTACTGCTCCGGAGCCATATCCTCAGGCTCCCGCATTTGGTAACACTGTTCGTCCAGTAGCGACAGAGGTGGTGCATTTGCACAACAAGCCAATCCAGCCAGAGGACACAGTTTCAAAAGATAAGCACGTAGAAGAGGGACTACGGTCCTCTCGAGTGGCTCTCCCTGGCAAGAGGGGCTCAGTGGTACGTGGGCTACACTCCAAACACTATCGACATTAGACATCCACCTCTGAAGCCAACGTCGACATTCCTCTTACAGGATGAAACTTTACGACGAAAAGAGTATGGCTGACATTGGACATCCTGCAGAAAAATAACCCATTCGTCGTCGCCGATCAGATGGCAAAGGGAAAAGTCGCGGAAACCCAGAGATCCAGTACCTCGACAGAATCGGCATCCACTTCAAAGCCCATGGCTACCAATCTGTCGAGGGGAGATCTACAGAGCTTTAAGCCTTCTGGGAGTGTACGAGAAGAACATGGCAAACTCCCCGCCAGCAGCAGCATCAGCTCGTCTCAAAACAGGGTACAAGCTCACAAGGGATTCTACATCATCACAGACGAAGGCAAACGAGAGACTGGAGCAGTCTCTACACCACCACAGATGCATCCAGCTTTGCTCAACGAAAAAATACCTTCTCAGCCGGAACGGGAGAGACCATTCGAGCGATTTCAGTCGACGCATCCTGGGCCGCCAGGAAAAGGGAGTCCCCGTGGTTCAAGAAATGACAACCCAGGCGATCAAGCGACATTGCCAATAGTTAGAAGAGTGGAAGTTCTTGCCCACCAGGAGAGCACGGGTGCTCCCGAGAATGTATTACAAGTTGACGTGGAGGGAGGCGGCCACCGCATTCCACGAGTCCGAGTATCCAGCCCTCCAGCCTGGTTAAAATACCCATCCACCAAACCAGGGACCATCGAAGGAAGACTCAGGCAGGTCGGTGCCCAAAGCAGCCCCTCTCTGTCGCAGCGCCATCAGTTAGAGGACACAGGTCGTCGTTCAGTTGGAACCAGAATGCAAGCTCACTTTACGGAAGAACCCGAATCAGAGCCTCAGTCAGCCATCCCGAGCAATACCCGAATGTCACAAGCCAAGGTTGTCCAATCCGAGATGAAAATCACTCCTAGCATAAGCATGCCTGGTTCTCCGGGGTTCGGGGGATCGATCTTGCCAGGTGAAATGGCACTGGCAAGGGCAAGTGAAGCCGACATAGCGACCCAAAGTACATCGTGGAAGAAACAGCATGCGGCCGATCTCGCCGCAGCCGAGATACGTCGGACAGTGGGAATCTTGTCGCCAGGTACGAATGATGAGCGTGACGCTGCTGTGACTGAAGTTGAAGCCGAGGACAGTGGAGACAGGCCCCTAGACGACAGCAGCCAGTTTGAGGAGGACGACGTCGGCATCCAAGGGTTAACCATTGTTTTGCACCTGAAAGGCAAGGATGACTTGGTCATCAGCACGGATCTGACTCGCGATGCGGGATCTTCATCGCACACCTCATAAAATTCGGTTGGTCGGTTAGGCTGGGCGCGCGGTTTTTGGGGATGGAAAGCAACATCAATTATGATTGGAGACAGCCGATACGGTGTACGAAACATAACTATTAGAGAGACACAGGTTTAAGGATAATAGTATTTAGTAAATTCATAGCACCTTCGGTGCGGATCGGTCAAGGTGACTATTCGCGCATAAGCGACACCCGCTCATTCCTCCCTCTCGTCTCGAGCGCCAGAAAGGCCCGAGATCGAAATGAAAAAGAGAGGGAAAAAAAGGTTTGTCAAATGGAACGCCGGTCAGACTTCCATCGACACCCACCCCGAACAAGCGCCCAAGGGCAAGACCTCGATACGGGGTACAGATCATCGCCACTCTCTATACAGCCGCAGACAGAAAGCCAGCGACCGCCACCTTTACAGGTAGATCGAGAGTAAAATGGTTTCTCACTGTAGGGCGTCGAGGATATGGATCATCAACCCGGGTGGGATCTGTAGCTCCTTTAGGGAACACAAAAGTGGACGACTACTATAGAAATGATTCTCCTGTTGGAAAGATGGTGGTTAGCACCTCTGTTGAACTCCAAGGCGCTTCACCTTCTGGTGGAGGAGGGAGCGGCTGATTGTAGGGAGGTGGCTTACTGAAGTATTGTCGACATGAAGAAAAAAAGAAAAAGAAGAGGAATGGGCGGGCGCGAAGATTCTTCAAGTACTAAATGTAGATGGTCTGTGCGTCTTCTCTTTTTTGAGAAAAGGGGGGAGTAGGCAGGTTTCTGGGTTGTTTCTCAGGGGTGGATCGGGTGATGGAGTGGAGTGATTTGGTGGGAAATTGAATGGTACAGGGACTGACTGCGCTGGAACGGGAACCCAAATCAACCTCCACCGGATCAAGCTCTCTCCTTTCCTCCCTGGAAACGACCCAAGGAAACAACCACCTTCCCAAACGCAAGGTGGAAAGGGATTCATACACTACACTGATCCCTTCGAATCAAAACGCATTCACTTTGTCATTTTATCATCTTTGCCAAGATGGGATGGGACCAATTCACCAAAGGAACTGTTTCTGTCGCCGCCTTATCAACAGTTACGCCGGCGCAATGGTGCCGGACCTTCTTTCTTCTTGCTGCTGGAGGCGTGGGCCTTGTGGCCGCGGCTCCCCGTGAGACCAGGACACTCTTGATGGACTATGGTGCTCGCAAGTCGGACGATAAACATGAGCAGCAGCAGCATCATGTGGGAGAGCCGTCTCCTCAGGGGGAGAAGAAGCTAGCAAGACTTCGTCGTCGTGGTGGTGGTGGTAGTGGCACATTGGTCTCGCTGGTCGCCTCTGTCACGTCCCGGGGTCAAGTCCCCCATGCCTGGTTCGTTGCTTTCTACGTGATGTCCCTTGGGTGCTCCCTCTTCTGGCTCGCACAATTCCTCGCCGATGGAGCGCTATTGCGCCGGATTGCGTCTCGACAAGCGGCCGATGTGTCGGTATCGTTCGCAGCCTTTGAGCAGGTGGCAGCGGGTTGGGTCATGATGTTCCTACAGGCAACCCGGCGCATCTTTGAACACGCAACCATCATCAAGCCATCCAAGTCCACAATGTGGTTTGTTCACTGGCTATTAGGCCTTTGCTTCTACCTCTGCATCGGCATATCCACATGGGTCGAAGGGTCGAGTAAGATAATCCCTCCAATCGCACACCACAACCGGATATGGTCCAGTTGACATCATCATAGGAGCCATCCTCGAGACGTCGTCTGGCAGTATAGACCACATGGCACCTGGCTTGAAAATCTTAGTTGCGACCCCGGTCTTCCTCTTTGCCTGGATTAACCAGTACAGAAGCCACAAGCACCTCGCTGGCCTCAAGAAATACTCGTTCCCAAATGAGGGATTATTTCGCCATCTGATCTGCCCACATTACACCTGCGAGTGTTTTGTCTATCTCTCATTGGCGGTGGCCACGGCTCCGACAGGAGAATGGTACAACAAGACGCTGTTGTGCGCTTTGATATTCGTGGCAGTCAATCTTGCAGTCACAGCATCGGGAACTCGTCAATGGTATATCGAAAAGTTTGGAGCTGAACCGGTTGCAGAAAAGTGGAATATGATACCCTTCCTGTTCTGAGATCCTAAGCTGAGTTACAGGCGCTTGAACATTGGCCCCAACTTTGTGCCCAGCTTGGAGACCTTCAACACATCGCGATACGTCAGGCTGACGCGGGTTCCTCGTTCATGGCGACCGTCAGTGAACAATTCGGGAGAACGAAGGAGGCTCCAGTTTGCGACGGTTTTCTCAGACAGATTTACGTCAGCCGACACGGAGTCGATGCCGTGAAGATACTCGGTGTACAGGTCTGCGGTGGTGATAAGTAGACTTCGAGGTTCCTGTAGTATTCTCCACGTGGGTTCCAACTCTAGGGCTCCATCTGCTTTGCTTTTGTACAGGCTCAGGCATAAGCTGGACCCGAGACTCACGGTGCACACAACGGGATGGTATGCCGCTCCATCCTTGTGCGGCATAATGCCGGTGCCCGCCGGATACTCGTTGATTAACACGTGGTTTGGGCGGCTATGCGGGCTGGAAGCAAACAGGTTGGCATCGCCATCAGCGACGGGGATCGACAGCAGACGGGAGACTACGGGCTCCTCGAGCCATGCGGGAAGCGGTCGAGCATCGAGCAGCGTGTCCTTAACGAGATCGGAGGGCCAGGTCTGAAGCCGTCGATGGGTGAGCTGACGCCATCTCGTTTTGGGTGCCGTCTCGACCTTTTTATGTGCGAATTTCAGGATTAGATGCGGAAAGGGTGTGGAGATGTATGTGTTAAAATACCTTGTGCAAGATCGCTTTCTCCTCTTCCTCGCTAATGAAATCCACAATGTAGTAGGCGGACGGAGGGAGCGTTGTTATCTTGTTGTGCTCCAAGGACTGGGGAAGGATAACCTGGGAGGACCGAGAGTCCATGATGACAACTTAAGTAACCAGCAAGTGGTGTGGTTCTCTTCAGAGCCTTGCCTCCACAAAAAGCCCAGGGGGCAGAAGGCGCAGCAGGCAGCACACGGCGGATTTCAAGGCAACGATGGGATGTGAGGGGGAACGGAGAGGATGCGATGATGCGGATGTGGAGAGGAAGCGTGGACTAGCTGGCGTCGTTTGTTGACCATGGATCCATCCATGGACGCGACAGATTTGCTGGTTTTTGGTTTGGGCCCTCCAGAGTTCCAAGCGAGGAAAAAGGCAAAGAGGTGGGGGCCTGGCTGGGAATAGAAGCTTCGGAGGGGCCAGTAACTGTCCGAGGCTCAAGTCTCACTTACTACAATTTACAACTTTAGGCATGCGAGGAAGTCGAGCGCTGACGGAAGAATAGGACAGGACAGGACAAGTAACGGAACGAGAAGGAAACCCGGAGATTCACTCGGAAAGGGCAGAGTGAAACATTGAACAGGATACTGCACCAGAAACAATCCACAGGCCAAATAGAAGAAGACTGGCCAGCCCAGCCGCGAAATGAACGGAAAGAAGAAAAACGAAAAACAGAAAAAAAAAACAAGTGAATGGTAAGAAAGGAAACCAAAAAAGCCCACACGGTTGCGGTGAGATTAATCTTGCAGCGACCGAGTTGGAGGGGAAGCCGCACTTTGATGTGTGCTGGGAGGCAGGGGAAAGGAGGGGCCAATGGTTAAAGCTCGTGGTGGTGAAGGGAAGCCTCGTCGAAAGACTTGTCAAACATGCGGCGGCCTATTGCTACATGTTGCGCAGTCTAGGCTGAGACCCCCTCTGAGCCCTCCAGTGCCACCCGGTGCCAGTGCGCGCCCCTTGAACCCCGGTCGATTTCGGGGCTAGCCATGGGCTGGCACTGGCTGCGCTCAAGGATTCAATGGCCCGCCGTAGAGCGATCCTGGCCAATCAGTGGCGTGGCGATCAGACTTTGATCTGGGCATCTTCAAGTTCCGCCAATCCCCCCTGCTTCCCATTTGCGTTCAGCCAAATACAAGGTTAGATACTGTCCCGGGGCGCCTCCTTTCGAAAAACACCCATTTTATCGCCAATCCGCCATCCACTTGCCCTCTCTACCGTACCGCACCTTGTATCACTATCTTGTTTCACCGGTTGTTTCTCTCGCCTGTTCGCCTGCTATACCACCACCCTGCTCTGCTCGTCGTTTTCGCCCGCCGACGCTGCGCTCGTTCGCTTTTTGGCTGCTCGCCCCTGTTTTCTCGCGTGTGTCTCGCCTGTCTCTGTCTGGACACGAGGCGGCTGTGCAGTTTCTGCCACCAGCTCGCTCATTCACCAACGTCGATCGAACCCAACCTCCCCGCTCCTCCACCACCCATTCAATCGACCTCTCTTCCCCGGGCCTGTCTGGCGCATCGCATCACATCTCTCGGCGACTTGGATCAATCGCCAAACACTTAACATTCTCGCCGACTCTGTTACGTCTCGCCCCGGCTCAGCAGCGACCAGGATGGTGCAAGACGGTGGTTTGTTCTTGAATTAAATGACATGGATGCGCAGAATGCTGTCGAGCCCGCCTCCACGAAGCCTTTTGCTTCTCCCAAGCGGCCGGGCAGCGATTCCGATCAGCCCAAGTCTTCCGCCGTGAGCAAGGCGGCGTCCGGCGCGAAACCCGATCCTTCCCAACGGGACGCCAGGTCCGGCGCGCCTGAGTCGTCCCTCGCAAATGATGAGGATGGTGCTGCCGATGGGCCGTCTGATGCCGAGACCATTGTTCTGCCAGGCAAGGATGGCCATTCTCCCTCCAAAGTGCGCAAGATCATCAAGCACGAGGCCAACAGCGATGGAGAAGACGCTTCCTCGGTGCCGCTAGGGAGTCGCAAACACTCTAATGGGAGGCAGGACCGTGACCGCGATCACGACAAGGCCGATCGAGGTCGCTCAGAGAAACCCGAGAAAGCCGTGTCGGCCGCAGGCAATAATGGCGCTAGTGATCGCGCACCTTCCCTAGGAGCCAAGAGGAAGAAGACGACAGCGACGACGTCGACGACTGACAAGCCGAAGACCAAGGATGGATCGAGTGGGCTCAGCTCGGCGCCAGCTTCTCCGCCACAGCGCCGGCGCCGTTCCTCAAACGCGCACTCCAAATCCGACTCGGAGACCGCCCCAGTGGAGTCCCCAAGAGCCTCAACTAAAGACAGCAAGCACAAGTCTCTCGATAGACTCGTACCTCACAAGCGTAAGGCGCCCAGAGCTGAGTCTGAAGATGAGGCAGAGAGTCGAAAGGCTCGCCGCCAGCGCACTTCAGGTTCTGGACTCGACGCGTCGCGGAAACATGCCCACACTTCCAAATCACACCACGAGCCGCACTCCTCGAACCGCAATCGCTCTGTATCTCCCCCACCTCGACCTCACCGTCGCAGCATATCCACCCAGTTACTGCCTGGACAGTCGGCAAACGGACTGAGCCATAAGAAGAAGCGAGTTCCGGCGCCACTCCAGTCGACTGACTATCATTCTGACGAATCTTCCGTCAGCGGAAGCCCACATCCGCGCAGTTCTAAACTGCGCAGCTTGACAACTCCGGCCACTGCTGAATCCACCACCTCACCCATGAAAATGGCCCCCCATAAGAAGCACCTCGATGCGCATGGTCAGACGTTCCTTGCGAGGGCCTGCGCCAAGGGCGAGTACGAGACGGCGAAGACAAGACTGCAGGAGCGACCTTCAGATATCAATGTTGCCGATTATGCCGGTAACACGCCGCTCCAAATCGCCGCTCTTAATGGGTACGACGACATTGTGAAGCTTCTTGTAGATGCCGGCTGCAATCTCGAATGTGTCAACAATGACAAGGACACTCCTCTGCTAGACGCTGTTGAAAACGGACATCTGGAGGTCGTTAAGATTCTCCTCGCGGCGGGAGTGAATCCGCGCAAGGCCAACGCTTTCGGGGAAGAGCCAATCGAACGGCTGAATGAGGATGACGAAAACGCGGATGCGATCAGGCGAGCTCTTCAGGATGCAAAGCAGAGGATGGGAATACGTCAACGAACCTCTGAAGACCACCAATTAGACCACACCGATGCTCGCTCGTCTCATGGGCCTGAGAGCCCGCGACGATCCCCTGGAGCTGCGGGTTCCATTCATGCCGCCAGCGGGCGGAGAGCTGGGACAGTACGCTCAACAAAAACCAGCAACCATTTGTTGTACATGCCCATGGACGACAAAACGCTCCGCGCCGCGGCTGCCCGTGGAGATGAGGAGACTGTTACGCGCATTCTTCAAGTTCGAGACACCTTTGACGATCCGGAGTCCATGGTTGCAGCTGCTAGGGGCGGGCACGATATCGTCATGCAGCTGTTGCTAGCCTTGGGCAGTGCCAATCCTGATCCTGCGCCTATCTCTAACAATGATTACTCGACTCCGATGCTGGCTGCCATTGGGCAGGAAAACCTCAAGGTCATCCGGCTTCTTCTTGATCAGAACAATTTCGATCCGATGCGTCGCTACAAAGGGGAGACCTACTATGAACTTGCCAAGCGGCGGCGAGGGCCCAACTGGATCGAAGAGGAGCAGATGCTGAAGAATGCCTACGATGGGTATAAGAAATCCCACAAGGAGGGTTCGAAAAAAAATCAGTCTCCTGTCAGGCGAGAGCAAGACCGCGAGTCCCGCAGAACTCGGACCGAGCCCAAGGACGAGCCTTCCAAGGCCCACAAGAGAAAAGCATCGAGCCCAACAAGAGAGCCTAAGAAGGCCGGACCCGCAAAAGCATCAACCAGTCCCAAGGAAAAGAGGAGGTCTAATTCTTTCAATGCGCAGCATCCAGAAGAGCAGATTTCGCCGAGACGAGGGCCAGGCAGGCCCAAGAAAGATGATCGGATCCCAACCATCGCCATTTCTGAGCGGGAAGCTTCTCCCGCAACTAAGCCGATCGCCAAAGCAAAGCGCACCGAGTCCGATATCGCAGCGGCGTCTTCAGAAGGGGAAGCCGTCAAACCCCGACGCAAGCTCGTTTCTAGGAGAGAGCTCAAGGGTGAGCGGGACAAGAACAGGCGTGCCAGCATGACCTCCAATGCTTCTTCCTTGAAGGAGCCGTCAAGCCCCCGAGAGGAGACAGAAAAGTCTGACAAACCCCAAAAAACTGAGAGGTATCACGATAGGACGAAAGCTCTTAAGAGAGACGAATCTCGTGACAGGCTACCTGTTTCTGGGGAGACTTCCAGTAAGCGCCATCGACCCAGCGCAACCCCTCCTCACGCCTCTACAGAAAAAGATAGCACTGAAGGTCCAGTCAAGAGGCGGCGCCTGGATGTCGAAGGGCAAGAGCGTCGGTTGAAGCCTACTTCATCTGATGAGCGCCATCTCAAGCCCACTACTCCTCGTGACTCCAGTTCCACCGCAGCTTCTGGGCTTCGAGTTGGTTCTAGAAGTCGAGATTCCGAAGATCGTAGGCCAATTCCAAAGCTCAAGAAGGTCGAGGCGCCATCGGATCACGGTCGGCGAGAATCTGGAAAGTCTGTCTCTTCAGAAAGCAGCATACACGTCAAGTCCGAGGAACCAGATGTAGACATGCCCGATGCAGATCCCCCTCCGAAAGATGCAGCGGAGCCTCGTCGGAAAGAAATGGACCAAGAGAAGAAGATGCAGACGGAAGCTGAAGCACGAGAGGTGAGGAGGAAAGAGGAGGAACGAAAGCGAAAGGAGGAGGAAGACAAGGAAAAGGAAAAGGAAAAGGAAAAGGAGCGTCTTCGGCTCGTAGAAGAAGCCACGCGCCGAGCCGAGGAAGAAGCCAAGGAAAACAAACGCCGCGCTGAGGCGGCCGAAGCTCGACGTCGCGAAGAAGAGGAGACAAAGCGCAAGGAGGAGGAAGAGCGCAAGATGAAGGAAGAGGAGGAACGAAAGCAGCGTGAACAACGCGAGCAAGAGGAACGCAAACAACGCGAGGAGGAAGAACGCAAGCGGCAAGAAGAAGAGAAGAAGCGTCTTGAGGAAGAGATGGCGAGAAAGGAAGCAGAGGAAAGAAAGAGGAAAGAGGAGGAAGAGAGAAGGAAGAGAGAGGAGGAGAAGAAAAGGAAAGAAGAAGAGGAGAGAAAGAAGCGGGAAGAGGAAGAGAGGTTGCGTAGGGAGCAACTTGAACGCGAGGCTGCGGAACAAGCTCGACGGGAGCGAGAAGAGGAAGAGCGTCGCGAACAGGAACGCAAAGAACGCGCCCTCAAAGAAGAGATGGAGCGGCGGCGTGTTGCCCGGGAGGCCAGAGAAGCCGAACAGCGCAAGATTCGCCTCGAGCAGGAACGTATTCGCCTTGCCAAACTCCCTCCACTATTACGCTGGCTCGATGGCTCTCCTAACCCCAAACTACCCGATATCGCCGAAAAGTTCAGCATCATGCAGGGTGTTCGTTATGACTGCATCATCCATGAAGCGAACGGCACCCCAGATGGCAGAGAGCAGTGGTTGCTCAACACGCAGCTTGCACTTCTCCTCGGGGAGAAGGACCTGCAGCTATCAAGATGTACGTTTCCCTCACCTACCGGTATACCCCCTGAGCTCTGCTAATACAATCGGGTTGCAGACACCGCCTGGACCAAAATACCAGTCTCCCTTGTCGCAAAGCGCATCATTTGGCGCCTCGAGTCGGACCGATATGCGCTAACGACGCCGAGTCTCTATGAGCTGGGCAAGCAACTCCCAGGCTACTATGGACGCGAAGATCCCGAACGCATGAGCTATCGCGTCATAGAGCGGCTTCGAGCAGATGCCTGGGAGAAGTTTGCTGCGATGGACATGTTCTTCGTGAAGGTGAGAGGAAGCTTCGATTGATTGTTGTTCCTTTGTCGAGTCTGACATAGTCCTAGGCCTCCGACTTCATGTATATCATTCCGACGATCCAACACCTCCAGAATGTGAGGCTCACGATAGCATATCGTGAGCTTCCTGAAAATGAGTCCCAACTCATCAAGTCGACGCCAGCCCAAAAATGGAAGAACGACCCTGATGCGAACCGATTCTATGGGTTTGCACCCAGTAACAAGCATTTCATCAACGGCGACCTCATCTCGGAAGATACGCCAGGCCTCTGTGCGGTAAGCACATCGCCGTTTCCAGAGAAGCGGGTTCCCCGCCGCGGTCTCGTGGCGGTCACGCCCGACGATCCCGATTACCACAGACTATGCAAGGATCAAGGTCTCGAGTATTTACTGGGCGACGCTCACTCACCACTCCTGCCGAACGGGGTTCACTCCTCTCCCACAAGCGCGTCATCTCATATGATGGCGACGAGCGTCAACGGACTCGGATCCCCAGCCTTGATTACGCCGGCGACTACAAACGGCGGTGGCAGCAGACATGGCCACGACAACCAACCGATCTCACCCTCTTCTGAGTCGGGGCCTGCACAAGGCCGTCCGTTAGCTAACGGCGTTCACGAAACGGTTAATGGCAGTGCCGAATAAGGTTATCCTACGATTCTGTCATTCTTCTTTTTCCACCAAAACAATCTCCTTTGTCTTTGGGCGACGCAGCGGACAAATAGCCATAGAGTGGGAGTCTTCTGGGTTTGGCACATTTTGCTTCATCTTTTACTTCATGACGGACGAGGTGGGAAAAGGGTGCAGGCGGCTTTGGGCTTGGCTTTTGTTTCTTTGTTGTTGGATGGCCTCGGTTCCCCGTTGACAGGGTTCTGCGAAATACCTTTGATTTGCGGCGGAAGTGAGCGGTACGGGACTCGTATGTTCATGTCTTGGTACTTGCTGGTATACTTATATCTTTATTTCGGAGTTTCTGAAGCCCAAGCGAGCGGGATGGGAACCTGGAGGCGCTGTGTCTGTACTCTCGGGGGGGAGGAAGGAGTTTCGGATTCTCTGGCTCGGAGCAAACAGCGGGCATTTAAAGACTCTGAAGCGGTACATAAATATATCTTAAAATGAACACGTAGGGTTAACGATGAATCCATTGACTGTAAACTGCAATTCAACTTGTAATCCATTCCACCTGGTTTTTGGGGGGGTGGGGGAGAGAGGGTTGCCACTGGACACTCCTTAGTCAGAGGCACCAGACGATCCAGGTGCTGAGGAGCTGAGGGGCAATGTGTAACAGGACCTCCATTCTGTATAGCCTTGGGGTTAGCTAGGCGGAAGGCGGGAGGCGGGATCTGATTGACCATGGAGGCCCTCAAAATATTTTGCCCCACCATCAAAATTCCACACCTCTCGTCACTCGACACCCACACACCACCACCGACGCCGACGCAGGGCAAAGCACCACCAGAAGCAGTTCACGACGTTGCTTGCTATTCAGTCTTTCTCCTCCGCGCGCCCGGCAGGAACGACACCAAACACCAACGAATAGAGACACATTCAACACCGCAATCATGTCGACCACGGTGGAAAAGGTAGGTGCTGCTGCCACTGCCAAGCACAATGCGACCACGAAAACGAAGAGAGATGGCTGACGCTTTGTGTGCGCGCAACCTCTAGATCAAGGAGATCGAGACCGAAGTAAGTGGCGTCCACAATGCTGCCCCCGAAGCACGGCATGGGCATACACATACGCATGCGCATGCTCAGAACTGACGACGGCCCTGCGCATCATTAGATGGCTCGGACTCAAAAAAACAAGGCCACATCGTTCCATCTCGGCATGCTGAAGGCGAAGCTCGCGAAGCTCAAGCGCGAACTTCTTACCCCGTCGAGCAGCAGCGGCGGCGGCGGCACTGGCTTCGATGTAGCGAGAACCGGCGTGGCGAGCATCGGGTTTATTGGTTTCCCGTCTGTTGGGAAAAGTACACTCATGAGCAAGCTCACTGGCCAGCACTCCGAGGCGGCGGCGTACGAGTTCACAACCCTCACCAGTGTGCCGGGGCAGGTCGTCTACAACGGCGCGCCTCTCCAGATGATTGACCTACCCGGTATCATTGAGGGCGCCAAGGACGGCCGCGGTCGTGGTCGCCAGGTCATCGCAGTGGCCAAGACGTGCCACTTGATATTCATCGTGCTGGACGTCAACAAGCCGTTAACGGACAAGCGCGTCATCGAGGCCGAGCTCGAGGGCTTTGGCATTCGCATCAACAAGCAGCCGCCCAACATTACGTTCAAGAAGAAGGAGAAGGGCGGGCTGAACATCACGAACACGGTCCCTCTCACACATATCGATCCGGACGAGATCCGCGCTGTTATGCACGAGTGAGTAGCTCCCTCTTCTTACAACCCTTGGGGGATTTGGGGGGAAGGCATGGCTTTCCTAGGCATGGTCCAAGACCCTCAGAAGGATAGGCTTGCTTCGGCGCTTACATATGGCCCCCTCCCCCTATTTACGACCAGATGCTAATGACAGTTTGCGTGTTTCAGATACAAGATCAACTCGGCTGATATTGCAATTCGATGCGATGCGACGATCGACGACCTGATCGATGTTCTTGAGGCCAAGAGTCGCAGCTATATTCCAGTCATTTACGTTCTCAACAAGATCGACAGCATCAGTATTGAGGAGCTTGACCTCCTCTACCGGATTCCGAACTCGGTGCCCATCAGCTCAGAGCACGGGTGGAACATGGATGAGTTGATGGAGGCAATGTAAGTTTTCAAGTTTCTTTCCTTTTCTACTCCTCCCAGTTCCCCTTGGCATGGGGCCTGCATGAGCTGCTGGATTTCGCCTTTTTTCGAAACGGGCCTGTTCTGGAATTTGCAGTGGGTTGTTGGACGCCAGATCCGACGGCCTCTGGCGCTCATTCTTCTGGTTTTCCATGCATGTTGCCGCAGGGTCATAGGGCGTCAGATCTGGGGCTCGTTCGGCGCTGTATTTGAGGCTTATATACCGTCCCAAGTCTGCATGCTGTGGATGCTCCCTTGTTGCGTCCAGGCAGCCATGTATGGGACCACATCTGGGCCCTAGCGTTAACAAACACTTCACTGGTCCATGGCTGACCCCGGTGTAGGTGGGACAGCTTGAATTTGGTCCGGGTGTACACAAAACCCAAGGGCAAGTTGCCTGACTACGAGACACCGGTTGTGCTCCGGTCGACCAAGTGCACTGTTGAAGATTTTGTAAGTGGCTGCTGAACTTGGCCTCTTCTCCCGCAGTTGCGAGTTCACTTTGACTAACTGACGTCAACAAAGTGCAATGCTATCCATCGGACGATTGTGGAGCATTTCAAGGTGGCCATTGTGTATGGCAAGTCAGTGAAGCACCAGCCGCAGCGAGTTGGTCTCAGCCACGAACTCGCGGACGAGGATATTGGTATGTTATTCCATCTCCTCCTAGGCAGGGACATATCAGCATTTGTTCACATATCGTTCCACTAACTCCCCTATTTCCGTGCAGTCACGATTGTCAAACGGTAATGAGCCAAGGGCCGAGTTACACTATCTGGCATGAGAGGATGGCCCGTCAACACGATGGCGGCTCGACCAAATCAAGGAGATGTGTTCGCCGCGGGCAAGCCGTGTCAAAACCCAGTTTGCCAACAGGGGACTTGAACTTGCAAAAGCGAAACCTAGTCAAGGGGACCCTTCACCCCCTTGCTGATTTTCTGGCTAGCTATATGGCTGTTGGCCCAGCAGTTCATTAAGATGGTTGATATGAGGAATCCCTTCGATGTCGAAGTAGGGCGTGGGCGGGAGGGGGAGTGTATGGAGGTCATTGATGGTGGCTGTTAACTTTTGGGCATCAGTAGTGGGTGCTTAACGCCTCCATGGCTTTTTTTCTTCGTCTTTCTTCTTCCATCCATCCCTGGGAATGTGCAAATATTTGCTTTTTTTTGCTAAATGGAGAAAGAAAGAGAGAACTCGTGTGTTCGTCTTTGTGGGGGATTTTCAGCCACAACTGCCACCAACTCATTTACCCCCTTTCTTACGTTTTGTTGTTGCGGTTGTTGTTGTTGTTGTTGTTGTTGTTGTTGTTGTTGTTGTTGTTGTTGTTGTTGTTGTTGTTGTCCATACGGGATAGATGCCTCTACACACACATACACACATACATACATACCTTACAGACCTTACACACATACCCGTGGCCAAGCCAGGCAGGCCAGGCCAGGGGTTTCATCAAGCAAGCAAACATGCCACATGCCGAAATCCAAATCCTGACGTTCCTCGTTCTCGTGGTAACGACCAAAATTGCATTATATATATATGCTTGGATATGCATGATGCTCAGCTACTATTTGTTCTATATCAAGCACGGAATGAAGGATGGGTGGGGAGGCGAGGGCGAGGGGGAAAAAGAAATATCATCAGATTACATTCTCGAGACTACTCCCCTATCCGTATGTCCTCCCTCTCCCCTCTCCCCTTCCCATTGCGTCCGTCCCCCAGACGTCCACAAAGTTAATGTGGTTTGACTTTTTGGTTATAATGATCATGTAGGGAAGGGGGGTTAAAGGAGCTAAAAGGGGGAGAGATGGTGTGTGTGTGAGAGGGAAAGAGAAAGAGAAAGAGAAAGAGAGAGAGAAAGAGAGAGAGAGAAAGAGAAAGAGAGAGAGAGAGGGAGACAGAGAGAGGGAGGGGAGTGGGGGGAGTGGTGAGGAATGCTTCTCTTCTCACAGTCCGCCGCCCCATCATCGCCGCCCAGGGTCATCGCCGGCAAGACACAGTTTGTTCTGTAAAACTC
The DNA here is from genome assembly GCA_033439775.1 of Podospora didyma. Taxonomy (NCBI): domain Eukaryota; kingdom Fungi; phylum Ascomycota; class Sordariomycetes; order Sordariales; family Podosporaceae; genus Podospora; species Podospora didyma. The sequence continues at coordinate 2,115,033 of JAULSW010000007.1, forward strand.
TTTGTAACCCACAACCCCCAAGAACGAGATGTGATGATGACTCTGAACTGTGCATATGGATATCCCAAGGGAGAAACTAAAAAAAGTTCGGCAGACGTTACATAGGTCGAGCGATCACTAGGAATCGACCCACTGTCGTTAATGGGGGTCAGTTCTGTCAGTGGGTGGGCGGCGCTTAGGCGGCTTCACTTCTGTAATCTTTGCTTTCTCTCCATTTTTCTCGTTTTCTATCAAGATCTTTTTTGTCTGTGCTAACTAGCCCGAATGTCGACTGCTATTGGTAGTCGGTCGGTCGGTCGACGAGTCGGCCTGTTGCTACTGCAAGCAAGATGCAATAGTATATATGTGTGCATGTGTAACTGCACGCACATAGGCTGTGCGTGCGTGCATATCTTTTTGCACCTTGCTTTTCTTGCTTACACTTTCTCCAACGAGAAAAAAGTATCCAAGGACAAACCCCGCGGGCCTCGACTTGGGTTGTTTTAGCGATGGACAAAAGCATGATCTGACATCAAGACTAGTACTGGAGGTAGACGACTAGGTAATGTAGAGGGACAATCAAATACCTTGCCCGCTCCGCACCGCAACATACACTGGGGAGCTGACACCACTGCTTTGAGGTGCGGCTCGTGGGTGTGTCGTTGTCTGATGAGCTAGGGGGCGTGTTGATTATCATGCTCCTTACGGGGTACGGACGGGGTGTGTACAATCGGACAGATAAATAGAGAGTTCTGTCACTTGGTCTATGATGTTGCAACGACGTCCAAACACATGAAGAAGCGACTAATTCCCGGAACACTTCCGAGAGAGTCCGTTTCGTTTCATCGTCATTGCCACGTTTCTCTTCTTTCTCTCGCTTTCCCTCGAGGAAAAGAAATACCAGAAGACACACACATACCCCCACGGATATACTATATCGAGGGTGTTAATATACCTACCTGGCCTCCCTATGTAAGCCCCGCCCACCCGGCCCCCGCGGAATCAGCGGAAAACGAATTGGATGCCCCAGCGTCTTTTTCCTCCTCGGATGGCAGGTTGTGTTGCACTTGGCTTGGTATAGAGTTACACAAGACCATGTGACTGGGGTGAGAGAAAACGCTCAGACGTTGCTCTGGTCTCGGCTTTTATGGGGACCTTCCTTGGTGCTGATGCGGATTAATATTCGGTGCATATGAGAAAGGGGGTGTCTGTTTATTTGTGTATAGTGAGATGATGGGTCATTTGAGGAGTTAGTCAGTGTCCATAAATACAGAATAACTGCAATGAATATTTAGGTCTTCAGGAGGGGATGTTGATATTTTTAAGACGGACAAAAGTCTGTATTGTCACATTTGAAGGGCTTGGTGTCTCTTCATCAGGTTTGAGTGAACGAGCTCTGGCAGCTGGCATTGGTTTCCGACGAAGCGGTCGACGGTTCATGGTGTGGGTGTGAGTGTGTGGCACCCTTCCTCCCCGCCTCAAAAAGATAGAAAGCAAGGGGCTTCGGCGGCAAGAGGAGCTTTCTGAAAGGTCGAGCTGAGGGGGGGGGGGCGGCGTCGGCGGCGCAGGATGGGGATGGGATGGGGCAGAAAGATGAAAAAGGCAAGCAGTCTCTCTCATTCTCCCACGTCGTCCTCTCTGGCGCAATGGACCGGGTTCGAACGAGTCTGTTACTGTCAGCACGGAAACAGAACAAAGGACGGGGTTTTAGAATAGGTTGCATCGGCCAAGTGCTTCGAAACACCTTCTTCCCTTTCTTTTTGGAGCATTGTTCGCCATCATCATGATCCTCGGACCGAACACGATTTGTCCGTCCGTGAAAAGAAAGAGTTGGCATTCGGTATAGAATACGGGTCTGTTGGTTCCAGGTTTCCTGTCCAATACCAATTGTGCCGTGGAAGGATGAAATCGGCCGCCAGCAATGGTAATGGTCAATCGAAGCAAACACACAGACTTCGGGTGGTGTTTCTATCCCATTGCCACTGGGTAAATCCATCTTCATCAATTCCTCACGGTGGTGTTTCCTGTCTCGCCCTTTCGAGCAATGCTGCGATGCAATGGCAGACTTGCCGTCGAATGTTGGTTGCCCGAGATGAGATGATGTGTGTGGGTGGTGCGTTTTGCATTCTGTGTTCTGTCAGGGGTAGTAGCATGGCCGGCCAGCTTGTGGGCCACTGCTCTGCTGCAAGTGCACCCCAAAAAGGGAGTCTTTTCCAGATGTGGGGGGAAGGAGACAGACTCCAAAGTCTCCAACAGCTTTCTTTGTCTTCGCCGCAAGAAAAGCCGAATAACCACAACAAATCCCGGCCGAAAGAGAGACTCGATATTACGGACGTCCACGAATGTTTCCATATCCAGTCGATTGCGCCCCATTGGTGCTTTCTCCAGAGCTCGAGGCCGCGCAGCCGAGGCGATCCCGTGACTGCATGTCGTCAACCAACCGAGACGAATTGGGCTCCTCCAGCCATCATTGACTGGTTCTCAGTGGCCATTGATCCTTCGCCAGAATGGTCAATGGCCGAGCCCTTGCGCAATAGGTCCCTGTGAGGCATCAAGACGCTCTCTCTTATCCCACCTCTCTCTCGCCTCCGGATGGGATAGGGCAGATGACTTCATCGTGAGACGCGAACGAGATCCAATCCTCTCCGAAAGACGCTTCTTGGCAACCACCCCTCCATTTCTTGCTCACCTGCTGTTTGGTAAGAATCCGTGAGCCTGCTGTCCACCTGCGCCGCCTCGTTGAGAATGGTCCTGGACGCCATCCGTAGTCGGCGGCGAGCTAGCCCCGATAGGGCACCATCCTCCAGGATCTCGACCGGCTGTCACACAAGGGCTGTCAACAATGAGGAAAAACCTAACCAATGGGAATCCAGCCCGACCCCATGCGCTTGGACCCCGTCGTTGGAAGGTGCCTTTTCTGCCCAATAACAAGGCGCAGAAAAATCGACTCCAACGCGGAAATTATACCCAATGATAGTCTTGCCCTGCCGTTCCCGTCCATCGTTGGACGATGACGGCTTCTCGTCTCCAAAGTCTGGAGAAAACATCAGGTCCCCCGGGTCATCCGATCGAGTTCGCCATCAAAATACTGGTCAGCGGCCTTATCGACAAGGGATGGATGGGCCCGGGACTGCAATTCAGATCGCTTGGATGAAGACAGGCACTAATGTAAGAGATTAAGATGCGGATCTCTGCTCCACGCTCCACGCTGCCCAAAGGCAGCTTGGCGTTGCGGCCCTCTACGATGCGATCAGATGTTGCGCCGCCCTGTTGGACCTTGCCATTTGTCCTACATTAACTACCAGGAACTGCCAAAGACAGGTAGTGTAGGGAGCTGTCGGCATTTTCTACCGGCCACCGAGGAGTTTCGTTTCCGAAAGTCTCCGACGAAACGAGAGAACTCTCTCTCATCCTCATCCTTTTCCTTTTGAGACTTGTTCCTTTGGGACTGCTCGCCCTGTGCCCGCTCGGGTCTAGCTGTTCTGCGCATCGTATCGTACGTTGTACCCTACGGCGGAGGATCCTTCCCGGCCGGCAATCAAAGATGGACGAATGCTCCCGACGAATGCCGCGATCAACACACTGTGTGTCGTGTAGGCAGCTGGCGCAGTCCCACTCGTGAGGCTCCGGCAGTGATGGTTAGACCTCCGAGAGGCATTTCCCGTTCGCGAGTGCTCAAGCAGAAACATGGAACTTGGGCTGGCCATGGGGCATCCCTGGTAGCCTGGCAACCCTTTGCTTTAGGCGATGCTGGGGCCCCTTGCCGCAGTGCGGTCCGCTGCTGTCCATCTTCATTCCATGAGCTTGAGTTGCGGGTCTTGCGGGTAAGCCAGTGTTGCGGATATCAAGCCTCAGCCCCGAACAGCCCTTCTCTTCGATTCGAGTCGTCTTGTCCTCGCCGTGGTGGAGGTGGTCGTTCTCGCAGAGGCGCGGCAGGCGATAGCTGAGCCACCGCCCATTCTTTGGACTTTCTGAGACATGGCTTGCAACTGAGCGGGATGTCTCAGTCTCACGGCGCTCCAGCCGCTCTAGACAATCATCTTTGCAGATAATGATCTTTGTTGTGCTGATCAGTAACCTCCCGTCCTCATCGCCAGGTCCGGACATCAGGAGAAGCCAAACGGGAGAATCGATCGGGGTCGTACACTAGATGCTGTCCGTGCTGTTGGGGACCCCGGGGTCTGGTGAGAGGGCTAGACAAAGCATCTTTTTGACAGGCCCCCCAGCGGGCCAGTTAAGCGACCACTGTGGCCCACTGGCCCACAGGGCCTAGGGCTAACCTGCACCAGAGGGCAGCTAGCCAAACGGCGATGAGATACCGACTTCGCAGCTGTGATTCGCGCAATGCGCCCCGTGTCCATTGATGCCGCGACTGTACTATTGTCATTAATCACTATTATTGAGAGGTTGTTATTGTCGCTTTGGTAGGGCATTAGAGAAACTGCCGCTTCCGTCTTGCTGGGCCACAGAGGAGCCATGGAATGCGGGTGCCTTCATGTTACAAGGTGCGCCGGGAAGCTGTACACAGTAGAGTGAGTTGGAAGGACCAGGAGGAGCCTGGGAGGAGCCTGGGAGGAGCCTAGGCATTTGCTCCGCTCGATCGTGACTTCCAATGACTGTCTTCGCCAAGGTGTCAACTCCGTTAGCACCTTCCATAGCTTCTTATTACAGGTGCAGTGCTGCTGGGTCATGCCATCCCTTCCCATCGTGGCTGCCAGCCTTGGTGCGGGTAGGTACCTGGGGGAGGTAGGTGCTACCCTGAACGAATGGTAAGCACAGCAGTCTTGTACCTGCGTCGCTCTTTCGTTGTGCGAGTGTGTGCCCCCTGGGTGTGTGGTGGTGTGTGTCTCCTGCCAATGCCATGCGACTGCCACGGCTCGCTTATGGCTGACTGACTGACTGGCAGTTGACACGCCTTGAACGGTCTATAGCAGACTCGCAGTGAGTGGGCACATGGCCGTTTTTTGTTCGCTTTGTTTCGGCGTGGAAGGCAGAGGGAAGTTTCAACGACCTACGCTGCACTAGCAACAAGCTCCCTTCGGTCCGTCAACCATCACGTTTTTTGCCAGAGACATGCGTGCCAAACGGGCGCCCGCACGGAAAGAAGCCAAGCTCGACGTTGCTTTTGCTCGCCAGGCCCTGGTCCCTTGTCGATAGGACAGGCACGCCGACAGAGACAGACATGGGTCTGCATGTCCAGGTCCATGTCCATCGGTTCGGGCGCTCCTTCTCGCGACAACGCTAGCAGCATGATTCTCTTCACTTGATTCCCTCCGCCTCCGTTCTCTCTCGCTCACTCGCTCCCTCACCCGCCTGGCACCTGGGGGCTCCATCCAGATCCCCAGTCTCTCAGGCCAGCCAGTTCTCCCTTCTAGTAAGCCTGCCCCCTTTCGACGACTCGCCTGGGAGCTCGCTTCGCAGGGCTCGACTTGGGCGACTCCAAAGACCACCAAACCAGCCCAGGCTGGCGCTCCTGGCGCTCACCACTTCACCCGTTCCCCTTCTAGGAACTTCTGAGTACCTTAGTTGGCACTACTTCCTCTACAAGCTGATGTTGCTGCCGTTGCCAAACCCAATGGATTGGTGCCTGTTTGTCTGTCATGGCCCTGCCTCTCGGTTGTCTGTTTCCAAATCTGCTTTTGTGCCTAAGATGGTACCCCATCACTGCCCTGGTCTTTTCATTCTGCCTCCCCCCTCCCTGGAGAATGGATTGAGTGAGAGTGCGTGTGAGAGAGAGAGCACCATTAGAAGACAAGCACCAAGCGCCTCCCCCCATCTTCACCCTGGTCATCCTGCCCTGGCTGCTCCCCTCCACCCCCGTGGCTCTCCCAATCCGGGCCACGCACCCTGGACCCCTGCCCGGGAGATACAAACATCCTGCGCATACATAGTACATGCCGCCCGAGCGTGACCCTCTACCTACATGCCTGTCCCTTCTGTGCGTCTGACTTATCTTGACCCAGTTCCAGCAGAGGTCGGACTGCGTTGCGGCGCCTGCTTTGCAGCCGACTGTCTTCCCTACTGGTAGATCTCTCCTGCTTGCTGCCGCTGCCGCTGCACTCCCGCTGTTTGCTGTGAACGCCGCTGCTGTGTGCCCTGGGCTCACTTACACTCCCATTCCACTCTCGAGATCAGTACCAACCCTCATCACTGCGCCGTTTATGTCTTCATCGACAAGCGGTCCTCCGTTCGGTCAGCTTTGGGGACCCTCCGCAAATAGGGCAACCCTCAAGTCGAAAAAAGACACTAATAAACCAGTGTTCGATCGAGTCGAGTCGAGTTGACAGGCTTGCTTTCGAGACAGTCAGAGGAGGAGACCAAGGGCCGGCCTCCTTTAACTTGCGGCACCGTGCCAGCAAAAAGGGGGTGTGGCATCGACAAAGGCGGCTACCGTTGTCTTCCTCTATCTGGGAGGCGTTCTTCTTCTCGTTGCCGAGTCCGTCCAGTCCCGAACTGAGGCAGTCAACCCACGCTTCTCAGGCGACCTGCCGACCCGGCCACCCTCCCTCCAACGGCTTCTGTAGCTCTTATACCACAAAACAGCACTTGGGGCGTTCCAAAAGCGATGCTAACGACCTCCTCGACGGCCAGACCGCTGCATGTCTGACTCAAGGACCAATTGGCCGCCCATATCATGCATGCCGTTTCCTGAGAGAAGACGGTATTGCATATTTCATTCCTAGCGGGCTGATCCCTACAGCTAGCCTCCCCCGACTCCAGCTGCCCCCGACGGAGTGGCTCGGCGCGCGCACATTAGGATCCCACCACTCGCAGACGGCTTCACCCCTTCGCTCAGACTAGGCCCAGTGCTTTTCGTTTGCCTCGCTCTGATCCACCCGCTACCACCACCACCACCACCACCACCACCATCTGCCGCCCGGACTCGTCTCACTAGGCGAGCCCTCCCGCAAGCATGCATAACCACATCATCAGCTCGACAGCTATGGACCAAGAGAACCACGTCGCTCAGGATCACCACCCGTATAACAACGACAACTGGGTTGACATGAACTCATATCACCAACAGACCACGATGCCTGACTACGGAAGCGGCTATGGATACGGCATACCACCCATTACCCACGGGCTGCCCTCGGAGTCTTTGGGCAGAATGCCGCCGCCTCCCCAGCCTCAACCTCAAGCTTCACACACACAGCTACCGATGCTCATGATGCCACAGACGCATGCGACTTGGCCGAGCATGTTGACAAACCCAAACAATTACAGCCCACACTCGACCCCACCGATTGCCATCCCCCCTATTATTAACGTACCTTTGAAAACATCCAGGTTACCTGCAATCCAAACAACTGCACAGCCGAGGAAAACACTCACTGATGACGACCGGCGGGCAATGTGCCAGTATGCCGAGGACCATCCCAACGCCAAGCAGACGGATATCGGTGCACGCTTCGGCGTCGAGAGAAGGTAGGTCAAGACATGCCTGTCATTCGGCAAGACCACCTCCGTTACTGTACTGGGGTCTAACTCGAATGTAGTACTGTTTCCAAGGTTTTGCGCCACAAAGAGAAGTATCTCTTCTCGGAGGATCGGAGCAGCTCCCCGATCAAGCGCACTAAGGGAAAGGGCGTAGATATTGAGAAGGCCCTGACAAACTACCTACGAAATGCTCAGAAAACGGGCATAGCCGTGACGGGCGAGGAGCTCAAGGAGAAGGCGCGCCTCTTCTCGACAACATCGGGTGGCGCTAGTGATAGTTTCCAGAAGATTAATAACTCAACCTGGCTGGACAAGTTCATGCTAAAGCATGGCATTGGTCCCGGGAGGCTGATGCGGCGCGCCTCGGAGACCAACATCCCCGACAGCATCCGTGGTTCACCGTCGTTGAGTGCTTCCCAGCCTTCAAGTGCCATTTCTCCAGCATCTCCGTCTGGCCATTTATCTCCTTCGCCCTTGTCGGCCAACAGGAGCGACGAGGAAAAGGAGAGCATGAACAACTATATGGACTTCTCTACCGAAGGCGGAACCTACAAGCACTCCAACTCGCAGAGCACGACTTCCTTGTCAAGCGCCTTCACTGACACAGCAGGCTCATCGTTTTCCGGCAGCGCTTTGAGTCCCACGGCCTCCTTTAACTTTTCTCCTGATTCGAACGTTGGGGGATTTCTTTCTGCTAATAGGCAGATGCCACCCCTGGGGAGCGGAAACTCCAACTTTCAGCGACCGCGAAGTCAAACTTTTCCGACATTGGATTTAGAGTATATAAACCAGGCTCAGTCGTCCGAGCCACTAACACCAAAATACCATTCATCGTCCACTGCACCGACATCAGCTCTTGATGGATCCGCCAATGAGCCTTCCGGTTCGCATTTCGACCTCAGCCATTCGGTTTCTTCACCTCAGCTCCGCCACAGCAGCAGCAACGGCAGTTTGGCGGCGCGATCAAGCACAACTCCAATTACCGCAAGCGCCGTAGGCTCCTCTCCAGGCTCTCCAACGCAGGAGGATGCACGGAAGGCAGCCGATACTCTCCTGTCCTTTATCCAGAACTCGGGCGCTTTTGTGGACCAAAATGAGTACTTGACTGTCGTGAGATTGACGGAGAAGCTGCGGTTACATCAAAATCAGATGGCAAAGACAGGAACCCACGGGATGGGCGGGCTATCACGCATCCCTGAAGGCGACAGCGAGATGCCAAATGCTCCGCCAACTGCAACGTCGAAGGTAGAAGCGACGTGAGAGGTCGGCCCGCCCAGGATACCACTCAAACGCCGTCTTAACCTACAATTCGAATCCATACGTCAATTTTTCAATATATACCCAGCATTTGCCTTGTCTGACTGGACAACAAAGTACATCAAAAATCTTTTCCGCCTCCGCAACAGCAAAGAATAAGCGCTCACGCGAACTCAGGACTCGAAAATCTGCGTGTCTTTTTTTCAGCCCCTCCTCTCTGGTTGGGTTTGATCTATTTGATTTGAGACACCAACTTCCATACTCTTTTATCCTGTATTTTGTTCTTCATGGAGGGAAGGGCATTGTGTTCTAAATGGGAGAGAAACCTGGCCCCCTGTTCTTGTTCCGTTCCTATTACTTTTTTCCTTCCTTTCCTTCCAATTTTCTTTTCCCGGTTTTTTTATTGTACGATTAAAGGGTTAACTCTGATCTCATATTTCTGCATTATGTCAGGACCGATTTTCCTTTTACTTCCCCCACGGGATCTGAGAATGCAAGGTGGCCAACACAATGACTACAACACCCCACGACACACGCGGGCCGGCGAGCGAGAATCGGATCGGAAAGAATGAAACAAGACAACAGGTGCAAACAAAGCAAAATCAAAGAAAGAGACTCGCAAGGGTCTATCTGTTCATGGAGCGTGGTGATAATTTTTTTTCCGGGGAGCATGGGAGTGCCTTCCCGATTTATCTTCTTCTATTCAAATTTTCTTTTCTTTCTTTTCTTTTCTTTTTCTTTTACATATCTATCTTTATTTGGTCACTACTCATTGCTCACTTGCTCTGTCTCTCTCTGTCTTATTTGTATCTGGAGGAAAGGGAAGAGCAAGCGTAAGGAGGGAAGGGAAAGCGTAAGGGAGGGAAGGGCAAGCGTAAGGGAGGGAAGGGCAAGCGTAAGGGAGGGAAGGGCAAGCGTAAGGGAGGGAAGGGCAAGCGTAAGGGAGGGAAGGGCAAGCGTAAGGGAGGGAAGGGCAAGCGTAAGGGAGGGAAGGGCAAGCGTAAGGGAGGGAAGGGCAAGCGTAAGGGAGGGAAGGGCAAGCGTAAGGGAGGGAAGGGCAAGCGTAAGGGAGGGAAGGGCAAGCGTAAGGGAGGGAAGGGCAAGCGTAAGGGAGGGAAGGGCAAGCGTAAGGGAGGGAAGGGCAAGCGTAAGGGAGGGAAGGGTAAGGGAAGGGAGGAGAATAAGAGAAGTTATTTTGGATACACACATTATTATCCTTGGATTTTTATATTTTCTAAGTTTTGTGTCTTTATTCCATCATGAGGATATCATTTAACTTTCCATCTTTGCTATTTCATCCAGTTTGTCATGAATGGTCCAACCAAACTACGTAAACATAACCTTGATTGGTACTTACCGTTTATTTTATACTGTATGCTTGAGTCGATAAAAACAGCTTGTATGTAATTACTATTATCAAACACGGCGGGGTATCTCTATCTGTCTTTCTACCCCCTCCCAAGGCTAACAGCTAAGAACTAAGAACACACACACACACACACACACAAAAAAAAGAAAGAAAGAAAAGAAAAGAACCTTTCGAGGGTGTACTCATCTGGCAGGCAGGGAATAGGCAGGGTGGAGGGGGGGGCGCGGAGAGGACGGACGAGATCAAGATTTCAGGGCAGTCTCTCAGCCCATAGGTCAACGACGCCCGTCTCGGACAGCTCGGGCAGAAGGCGCACCAGGATTAGCTCCACGATGCTGTACACAAAATGCTTATTGCAGTAAGCATCGCTAAACACATCCAGGATACCGCTTTCAATCTCAGCGACAGCATGCTCATCATCGACCTCCTGGTCGACGTCATCATCATCTTTTTCTTCATCGTAATGGACGTTTTGCACTGTCACCGCTTTGCTCTTCTTGTTGCTGCTAGCAGGGGCGGCGGTGCTGGGGCTGGGGCTGGTGGAGTGATGATCGTGACCTCTATTTTTCGGAGCGGTCCGCTGAGGTAGAGTAGTGGAAGGTAGCGGGCGCGATGAACCTTCGCGGTCATCCTCCCCGGAAGGCTGCTGCTGTTGTTCTTGCGTCGCCGATCCTCTTGTCATCAGTAGCTGCGGCGGTCTGCTGATGATGCTAGTGTCATTGCCAGGGCCGCCCCTGCTCCCTGTACTGCCGCTGCTGCTGCTGATGCCCTTGTCCTCCTCTTCAACAACAACGGTGACGAAAACGGGCCCGCCACGGTCACCACGACGGCCGCCAAAATACAGCCTTCCCACACCTTTCGGAATAAGGCCCCAAAGGGCATTAGCGCACCTGCGTCGCAGCGAAAGCAGCTCCGCGTCGGAAGAAGGCGCCTTCAAGGTTGGGCTGCCAGGCAAGTTGTTGGGGAAGAGCGCTGCTCGCACGTTGCGGAGAAGTGGGGGTAAGCTGGCTGGGTCTAGTAGATAACTATGGATCCCATACGAGAGAAGCCTGGAGAATGAACAACACGGGCCGCATTGGTTAGCTGAGCTGCTGACTGTCTGACTGACCGACCGACTGGGGGGAAGGGACGAGGAGGGAGGGCAAGAGGGTGACAACGACGACATTGTGGTTTCATGGGTGGGGGAACGGTGGGAGAGAGACTGGCTGGCTGACTGACTAGGGGTGGTGAGGAGGGTGAGATTGAGAGCGAGAGTGTGGAGAGTAGCGTGCTCTTCCTGATGAGTGATGAGCGCGAAAATGTCCCGGTTCCATCTTTCTTGCGGACCGTTTCGCGAACAAGGAGAGCAGGCAGAAGTCGGATGCGGGAGAGGGAGGCCTGAGCGACAGGGACTGGGGGTAGGGGGACACTGAGAAGCACAGAAAGGGTCAAGGCAGCATGCGCCATGAAATGATGCCACGACCAGGACGGAGACGAGAGTCAGAATTATGGCGCTGCTAGGCGCGGCATTGGCATCGAAACCACGAAATTGAGCGCCGACCGGGCTAGTCGGGGCTTGCGGTGGCTTGCTGGGGTGCGGAAGAGGCCAGAGCTTCTTGCTTCAATGCGGGGAGACAGGGAGTTTGCGATGAATGGTGGGGAGATGCTGGTCGATTTCCCAAGCAAGCACGCACGCACGCACGCACGCATGGGCCGCCCATCGGACCTGGGTCGGAGAGGAGGATGAAGTCGTCGCGGCAGGCAGGGGGCATTGTGATCAACAGTAACAGCAACAACAAGCCCATTGTCGATGCGCAACAAATGGCATCTCTCCAAAGACACGGCCCGCAGTGACAGGCTCACCATTGCGAGACAGACAAGCAAGCCCTGCTTGTCTAAGTCACATGGGGAGTGATGTGTCGCAGAGAGACTCCAAGACAAGCCGCATCGGGAATCTTGGTTGAGCAGCAGTAGATATGTACCGGGAAACGCATCGGACATGGCAGACGACTTGTTGGGCTGGTGGTGGTGGTGGTGGGGCGGTACGAAGTGTAGGACTTGCTTGGGGTTGGTGAAATGAGGTGAACGGAGAGTGCTCTCTGGACGGCGTCAGACCCCTGCCACATCTTTTTGGTGGTGGGCGCGTAAACAGAGCTCGTCGATAGACTGGTCTGGCATGTCTCTGGCCAGCCGTGGTGCAATGGGACGCGGCCAAGCCCGTCCACGGCCGCCATTGGCCAGACGTCTGCGGGTTCCAGATGCAGGCCCTGGACCAAGAGCTGTGCGGTCGCCGATTCGGCCGCAGGACCTTTTGGGGGTGTGTCCCACCGCATTTGGCTTTAGCCCGAAGCCTTGCTCCCGCCTCGCATTGGCGGAACTGCTGCGTCCAGTGACCTCCTCCATCCAGCAGGACCTTTTCCAAACTCCTGCCTTGCCTGGTTCTGTCTTGACCTGCCGAGTAGGAAAGCAAGATCCATCCCCAGATCGCTGCCGAGAGAAACTCGAGATGCACTTGCACACTAGCAACCTACGGGCCGTGATTCGCCAAACTAATGGCACGTTCTCAGATCCAGTGACTTGCCCGTCATGCCGTATGATGTGACGACCAGGTCTTGGCCTGTCTTTGCTGCAAATGGGATGGAGGGTGTGTGTGTGTGTGATACGGGCAAGGACAAAGTGAACATGATCCACCTACCTGTCTATCATGCCGTCGACGTTGGCTACTCGTCCTGGCCCTGTCATGGCGATCCACTGCAAAATCGATAATGTCCCGTACAGCCAGGGCATCCGCACATCCAGCTCGATCAGATTCGACACTGCAGTCCACGACCGGAAAGTCACCACAGGAACCCTGAGTGGCTCCGAGCCCGTCCTGAGAGGATTAGCGGCCTGCATGTGCTCGTCGGTTCCGAGCCTGTGATGGGCCGCATCGTCCTCCTCGTGAGCACCTATGCTGCCGCTGCCGCTGCCACTACGCGAGATTCGCGGTGGTACGGTGCGGGAGGCCACCAGGATGGCGAAGATCGTTCGGAAGAACGAGGTGGCCAGGAAGCACCACTGTAGGATCGTCCAGAACAGAGACTGGATGGAGAAGGTACTCCTGCGCCCCTCAGACGGCCCTCCTCTGCCTTTGCTCGCCTCGATGCCTGCACCCCTCCGTCGCGCAATGGCATTAGACACAATGATGAGCATCTCCCATATCAGCCATGGCGCCGATAGTTTGTTGACCACGACGTTGCCGATGATTAGCTCAGAGAATATCTGGCCAACCAGAGCCGTCAAGCACCCATTCTCAAGGTCTTCGGTTGGAAGCAACAACGCCAACACTCCATGGACTAACAACTGACGGTAGGCCACCTCATTCTCGGCCTGTTGGGCGATGCTCTTGGGGTCTCGTGGGCAGGGAGCCGGAGACAGGGCCGGAAGCGGACACAGCGAGTGGTAGATTTGGCGGGGATTTGTCGCAACCGGTGGCTGGACTATGGGATCGTGGGCTGCTCGATAGGCTGGGACAAGCGTCTGGCGTCAGCAGGTGCATATTGGATGTGGTAATGTGCGCGCATGAATCCATTCCAAGCGGAGGAAGTGGGAAAGAGGTGGAGAGGGCGGGACAGACCAGTGATGTGCCTGTCGAGAAGCTCAGGAAGCTCGTCGAATAGCAAACTCTCCAGATCCACCTTTCTCATGCGCTGCTCAAGAGCCGTGGTGCAATGGGCGATGATCTGAACAATCTCGGCAACGAAGGTCTCGTCGGGCGTGATCTTGGTGTACCAGTTTTGCACGTATTCCCTGAGGATGATGGCGATCAGCGCATACAGCTGCAGGTCAACATCGTTGCGGCTGGTGAGCGGAGGCAGCAGACCCTCTATGGATGGCGAAGCCGAGTTCTTTCCCTTTTCAAAGTGCTGCGGACAAAGGATGCGACGGACCAGGTTCGCCGTCGCCCGGTCTGAGAGCGCATCAGGACTGGTTGCAGTGCTGGTGCCGCGTCGGGCGGCTCCTCCGGCCCTAGGCTGTGGTGTCGCGCTTCTTACCGGCGAAGCTGATTCGCTCTCGGGCGGCTGTGGCTGAGATGCCGTCGTTGTAGAAGTGGCCGCCGTCTCAGAGGAAAGAGGTTGTTTGGGTCGTATGATATACGAACTGTATGTTGGTGTTGGAATCGGCGTCGGGGCGCGGACTGGGCCTTGGGCGTCCGCGGTCGTCATGGCGGTCAAATCGAGAAGGTCATGGCGCTTCGGGTTCTGCCTTCATGGTGGTGCGCGCCGCAGCTTTGGCCCAAGGAGATCGTCCCTCTTGCCACGTTCATGTTTCGTCTTCAGGTACAAAGTAGGCGCGGAGAGTCCATGTATGTCAGTTAGGTAGGTGCATGTTTACTACCGCACGTGCTAGTTTTAACTTTAGGGGACTAGGTGGGTCTGATGGGTCATTGGCGCCGAAAACGGCAGGCGGTCAATTTTAAACCACGCCAAGATCCGGGCCATGCCGCCCGCCCATTGCCCCTAACAAGAGAGCAACACGTCTAACAGGAAATAAAGGTTAGGGAAGTACATCCAGAAGCCTCAAACGGAGATACCTAGTTAGGCCGTTCTAAATCATTTACCACACCTAGATAATACTAATCACCGACAGCCTTAATTCACGCTGTAGGTCATCATTCGGCAACAGCCTCTCTCTTCGAATATCCAAGGCCTATTTGCAGACAGTATAGCCAAGAACAAGGCAATACAGATAATCACAGATCCAACGACTAGCCAGTTCTACCGACCGTTTCTTTGGTATCCCAGTGTTTCCCAGAAAGGCTACATATGCCGACGAGCTGGGTACTTATGTCTATCGTACAGCGGCCCCATGAGCACAAGGCCGTCGTTTGGGAAATGTACAAGCGGTCACGCTGTGTTTGCTGACCCTGGCGTCTCGACGCCCTTCAAAACTGTACTCTCTCAAGAACACCTATGACTCTGACTTGTGTGTTGTCTCGTATCTAGTTTAGACAGGTTAGCGGTTGCTTGTGAGGGCTTATCGGACGGAGAATACCGACCTCTTCCCGCGGAAGGCCCATGTGCCCCAGTTGCCAGCACTGACATCCTGGGGGTCCATATCATTGATGTCCCACCGGAGACTGCGAAAGACATTTTCACCCGGTTCCATAAGTATGTCCAACTCCCCGGCAGATGTCTTCTTAACCCATTCCACATCCCGCTCCATGTCGGTCTGGGTGTAACCAGTGGCAATAATGGGCGCCTTGGTCTCGAGAAGCATGGGGATCGTCTCCTCCCATTCATGCGAGCTGGCAGGGTGGCCTAGCCCGGGGTGGAAAAGAACAAAACAGTCAAAGTACGGGTCGTAGGGGTAAAAGTATCCTGTCCTGTGGATGTTGTGGTAGTAATCAACAATTGTGCTGATCTTCATTTTTGGCCATACCCGATCCTCAACAATGGCACCGAAGGGGTTTGAAGGCGTCCGCGGTGGGAGCGGGAACTCATCATCTCGATTGGCCATGCTTTCTGGGCCAATAAAGATAAGATGGAATCTCGCGTTGGGGAAAAGATGTGCGAGCTGAACCCAGACGTCCCGGGGAAGAGACGACTCGGCCCGCGCTCCGAGGATGAAGAGCCGCACTGGCGGGGCTTCGAGCCGAAGGCTCTTCACATCCTGGCCACCCCCAGACTTTGGGGGATGCAGAGTATAACGCAAAGCTGTCACACCGGTCAGTCAGCAGTCACTTTTCTTCTTCTAGTTAGGCATGATTAGCCTACCGCTGATACTCTTGAGACCCTCTACTGTAATCCTACCGCCGGGGCCGAAGCTGTACGGGCTCAGTTCGTGAAGGACGCTAGCAATGGTGGCGGGATACGTCAGCAGCCTCGTCGCTTGTCTCATGCTGCGGTCGTCGTTGATTGCCTGGAACTGGCGCGTGTACAGAAACGTATCCCAGTTCGTCAAGTTGACAAGGGCTTCATCCATCTGCGGGCCGGCATATTCAAACTCAGGAAAGAAACGGCCGGACCGAAGATCGTGGTCGTCTTCGTTGATCTGGCGCAGAGTGTCGCACACTTCCAGATGGGCCTCGTAGTCGTCAGCCCAGTGCTCCTTGCTGCAGTATACGGGGATGCCGCAGTCAGGACATTCGAAGTTGACATGGGCGGCAGCAGTATTGCCGGTTCCCGGCTGGTGGTCGGGGTGCGGGCAGCTCGCATGCTGCTTTATAAAGGCAGCTCGACGTCTGATTTCGGGGACGGGCGAGTCTGAGAAAGAGTGAAAAAGATCGTCAGGGCGGAGGACGGGCGACCTCGCACCACCCGACTTGGTGTCTTGCGGGTTTGCGAGGGAGATGACGGAGCTGATGGCCGTCTGCGCAAACCCGGATGAGAGCCTTTTCATAGTTGCATAGCTTTGAGGAGCAGATCGAGATCGGGCAACAGACTGGCGACCGCCGTCGACAGCAGCTGGAGAGCTTCGTTGTCCGTGGAATGGGCGCTGCTGGGTTTGGAGAAACCCATTGGCGGGTCGACTCTGGTTCCTGAGCGGCGTGCAGCATCGTGCACCTAGCTTCGACAGCGCCGAGCGCGCTGCAAGTTCGGGGAGAGCCATTGAGCCGACTCGCAATAGATGGCTCGAGGTGGTCTTTGTCTCTTTTTTTTTTAACTCGGAACTTTTAACAGCCTGGGCTGCCCCAAACGTTGCTATCGACAACCCCCAATTCCCCTGGAGCTCTTCATCCAATCAGTTGTTCCCTAGCCACATATAGAGCATTGCCGCCCCACCACTTGCCTCCGTGCATGCTCGCATCAGGTCGCGCAAGGGAAAGCTCGAGCCGCAGGCTGCGTGCGGGGTGTGGCGCATCCGAGGCTGGATAATAATAAGCTCTGAATAATTTTACCCGTCGTTCTGGAAGCTACACACCTTCCCTTTCGCGCCATAACAAAACAACAAAAACCAGTGCAACCACGCTTCACCGCATCTTTGGGTTAGAACAGCTGGTTTCCGCAACATAGCAAGCCGCGCCGGCTTTCTGCGCACCTCTAGAACCATGGCGGCTACTTCGAATATGTTCTTGTACTCGCTGACAGTTCAGCCACCAAGCACCATTACCCAAGCTCTGCTTGGTCAATTCGCAGGTACCAGAGAGCAGCAGATCATCACAGCTTCTGGGTCGCGCCTGACCCTCCTCCAGCCAGACCCCAGGCACGGAAAGGTCCACACCCTGCTAGCACACGACATTTTTGGCATTATCAGGGCCATTTCGTCTTTCCGTCTCGCGGGAAGCAATAAAGGTGTGTTCCCTCGCTCCTCCCATTTCCCCTCCTCCCTCCCACCCAAACCCCTCCGTTTCTCTTGGACAGTTAGTGATTTGGATCCGGCCCAGCTCTCGCAGTCTGCGACTTGTCGAGCACATCGTCGTGACATGCCCAAACAATAATGCTAAAACTGTTCTGCGCTCAGACTACATCATCCTTGCCACTGACTCGGGCCGGATCGCTATCATCGAGTATATGCCCAAGACGAACCGTTTTGTGCGAATTCATCTCGAGACTTTTGGAAAGTCCGGTTCGCGCCGCGTTGTCCCCGGCCAGTTCTTGGCTGCCGATCCCCGAGGCAGAGCTTGCCTTATTGCGTCCCTGGAGAAGAACAAGCTTGTCTACGTCTTGAACCGCAATGCGCAGGCAGAGCTTACAATCTCGTCGCCCCTTGAAGCGCACAAGCCTGGTGTTCTCGTCTTGTCACTTGTGGCACTCGACGTGGGCTACGCCAACCCCGTTTTTGCTGCATTGGAGCTCGACTATTCCGAGGCAGACCAGGACCCCTCCGGCGAGGCCGCTAAAGAGGTCGAGACACAGCTCGTCTACTACGAGCTTGACCTGGGCCTCAACCACGTCGTGCGCAAGTGGTCTGATGTTGTGGACTCGACATCCTCAATCCTCTTTCAAGTTCCAGGCGGTCAGGATGGCCCGAGCGGTGTTCTCGTCTGTGGTGAGGAAAATGTCACGTACCGGCACTCGAATCAGGAGGCCTTCCGCGTGCCCATACCGAGACGCAGCGGACCCACCGAGGATCCTCAGAGGAAGCGCATGATTGTGTCGGGAGTGATGCATAAGCTCAAAGGCAGTGCTGGCGCCTTCTTCTTCCTTGTTCAGTCCGATGACGGAGACCTCTTTAAAGTCACGCTGGACATGCTGGAAGACAGCGAGGGCAACCCAACTGGTGAAGTGCAGCGTCTGAAAATCAAGTATTTCGACACCATCCCTGTTGCTACGAGCTTGTGTATCTTGAAGAGCGGGTTCCTTTTCGCGGCAACCGAATATGGCAACCACCACTTCTACCAGTTTGAGAAGCTTGGCGATGACGACGATGAGCTGGAGTTCAGTAGCGATGAGTTCCCGACAGATTCAAAAGCGGCCTACAAACCTGTCTACTTCTACCCCCGGTCTATGGAGAATCTCGAACTTGTCGAGAGCATGGATGCCATGAACCCATTGATCGACTGTAAGGTAGCGAATCTGACGGGTGACGATGCGCCTCAGATATACTCGATTTGTGGAAACGGTGCGAGGAGCACATTCCGCTCTCTCAAACACGGTCTCGAAGTATCTGAGATTGTTGCTTCGGAGCTCCCGAGCACTCCCTCTGGAGTTTGGACGACCAAGCTCGCAAGGGATGACGAGTTTGATGTGTACTTGGTGCTGTCCTTTACTAACGCAACACTCGTCCTAAGTATCGGCGAGACGGTGGAGGAAGTCAGCGACAGCGGATTTCTGACGACAGTGCCAACTCTAGCTGCTCAGCAGCTCGGCGAAATTGGCTTGATACAAGTGCATCCCAAGGGCATTCGGCATATTGTGCAGGGCCGCGTGAATGAGTGGCCAGCACCGCAGCATCGGTCAATTGTTGCCGCCGCCACCAATGAGAGCCAGGTCGTCATTGCTCTCAGTTCTGGCGAAATTGTCTACTTCGAGCTAGATTCGGATGGCAGCTTGGCCGAGTTCGATGAGAAAAAGGAAATGTCCGGAACAGTCACATGCCTGAGCCTTGGCAAGGTTCGCGAAGGCCACAAGAGAAGTTCCTTCTTAGCCGTTGGATGCGACGACTGCACTGTTCGGATTCTGAGCCTCAACCCAGAAACGACCTTGGACATGATGTCCATCCAGGCTCTCACTGCCGCGCCTTCATCGCTTTGCATCATGAGCATGGAGGACTCTTCCGGTGCCACAACGCTGTACCTCCACATCGGTTTGCACTCCGGTGTCTACTTGCGGACTGTCTTGGAGGAGACTACTGGCGAACTCACAGACACGAGGCAGAAGTTCCTAGGGCCAAAGCCTACCAGGCTCTTCCAGGTCTCGGTCAAGGGCCAACCTTGCATTCTTGCTCTCAACTCAAAGCCTTGGCTAGGCTATACCGACAACCTCACTAAAGCGTTCACGATGACACCGTTAAGTTATAACGACTTGGAATACGGTTGGAGCTTCAGCAGTGAACAGTGTCTTGAAGGCATGGTCGGAGTCCATGCTAACTATTTGAGGTGGATAATCCCTTTTTTTTTTTCACTTTCCACTCCATGCTTCATGATGATAAAAGGGATTCCTACGCCTTCTTGGCCATGAGGCATTGACTACAAACCGCAGTTTGTACATCAATTGTTCCTTCTGACGCAGCATACACCACAAGTTTTATGTTTTTATCATTATTATTATTATGCATGCACATTCACTAACACGCTCAGAATCTTTACTATCGCAAAGCTTGGTGACAACTTGATTCAAAAGTCGATACCGCTAACCTACACCCCAAAGCGGCTTGTGAAACACCCTGAGCAGCCATACTTCTATACCATTGAAGCGGACAACAATACCATACCCCCGGAGTTGCGGGCGCAGTTACTCGAACAGTCGGGTTCAGTAAACGGAGATGTCAAGCTGCTTCCACCAAAGGATTTCGGCTATCCCCGAGCCAAGGGTCGATGGTCATCCTGCATCAGCATTGTTGACCCAATCGGCGAGAGTGTCTTGCAGACCATTCACCTGGTGGACAATGAAGCGGCCGTCAGTGCAGCAGTTGTGTCCTTTGCCAGTCAGGAGGGCGAGAGCTTTCTCGTTGTCGGCACGGGCAAGGATATGGTTCTCAACCCCCGCCAGTTCACTGCGGGCTACATCCATGTTTACCGATTCCATGAAGATGGCAGAGACCTCGAATTCATACACAAGACCAAGGTGGAGGAACCCCCGATGGCTCTCATTCCTTTCCAGGGTCGTCTGCTTGCTGGTATTGGCAAGACGGTTCTGGTTTATGACCTTGGCCTTAAGCAGCTGCTCAGAAAGTCGCAGGCAGACGTGGCACCGCAGTTCATTGTGTCCCTCCAGACTCAAGGAAGCCGGATTATCGTCGGTGACGTCCAACAAGGCGTCACGTATGTAGTCTACAAGCCCGAGAGTAACAAGCTCATCCCATTTGCCGACGACTCGATCAACCGATGGACAACCTGCACGACCATGGTTGACTACGACTCGGTTGCTGGAGGAGATAGGTTTGGCAACCTGTGGATTCTTCGGTGCCCTGATAAGGTCAGCGCCGAAGCCGACGAACAGAGCTCAGAGATCTCGCTCACGCATGCGCGAGATTACCTCCATGGCGCGCCTAACCGTCTGGCGCTGATGACGCACTTTTACGCCCAGGACCTCCCTACTAGCATCTGCAAGTCCAGCTTGGTGGTTGGTGGCCAAGAGGTTCTCCTCTGGAGTGGCATTCAAGGCACCATTGGCGTCTTGATCCCATTCGTGAGCCGGGAGGATGTTGACTTCTTCCAAAGCCTCGAGAACCACATGAGGAGCGAGGACCCACCGCTCGCCGGTCGTGATCACCTGATTTATCGTGGCTATCACGTTCCGGTCAAGGGTGTTATTGATGGTGACCTCTGCGAGAGGTTCATTCTGCTTCCCAACGACAAGAAGCAAATGATTGCCGGGGAGTTCGACCGTTCCGTTCGAGAAGTCGAGCGCAAGATTTCGGTATGTCGATCCTGCAGTGTTTGACAAACAGCCATGCCATGCCGTGCTAATGGTTTACAGGACCTTCGTACGCGATCTGCTTTCTAATCGTTGAGATGATCACATGAGACAATGTATTTGGCTTGGGGGATTTTTTTTCTTGTATTATACACATTGTACAGTGGGCGCTCAGCAGGGGTTCTTTCGGGTGGCGCATTGTGCTTGCATCTATCTACATGACAAACACGGCCGAGCTTATGACCCAAAAGCTTGCTTAGAAGTAAATAGACCTTTGAAATCTTCACAGGAATGAACAATGGATACAGGACAAATACCTTTTTCCTCTTGTAGCTGTTGCCAGCTGGTGCCAGCCGAATTTTCAATCATGACTGTCCGAAGGTGTTGTCTCTCCTTTTCCTCCTCCACCTCATCACGTCTTTACTAGAACGGCCGCCGTTATGGGAGAAAGAAGAAGTCAGCGGATGCTCGCTCTCCCAGGCCTCGTCGCCAAAGTAGGCCTCGGAGGCGTCGTCAAAATCGTACCCGGCCTGCTCCAGGTACAGCACGGCGATGTCGTAGTCGGAGCACTTGCAGGCCACCATCCACCGCCGGATCTTGCCCTTGCGCACTTCTTCTTCTTCTCCCTCCACCGGCCGTGGTGATAGGCTTAGCCCGCCCTTGTAGAACCGTCCCGGGATTAGGACGCTCCGGCGCCCGAGCAAGAGGTGGTCGCTTCCCAATTTGTTGGCACGCCGGAGCGCCGACGCGGGGACGTTGTACCGCAGCGAGAGGGAGGATATTGTGTCGTGGTCGTGGTCGAGGAAATGGAGGGTGTCTTGTTCTTCTTGTTCTTGCCGAGGTGGTAGTGGTTGTGCTGGTGTGTGGGGCAGGCCTGGTCGAGAAGACGAAGAGGAGGAGGATAAGAGCAGGGCCAGGGCGGATTTTTCGGGGTCGGAGGAGTTTGAGAGAGTGGTGGTTAGAAGTGGTGGGTGGGAGTAGGACGGCGGCGGTTCGATGTTTGAGTTATTTGAGGGGGGAGTGGTGGTGGTGGTGGTGGTGTATGCTAGGGGGAGATCTGTCGTGGCCGTGGTCGTGGTAGATGAGATGTAAGAGGGTAGGAGGTCCTTAAGCCCTCCCCGAGCTCCCCGCGGAACTGGTGACGAGGGCGTGGAGGTGGACGGTGTTTGGCAGTATGGGCAATAGCCGCTGAATCGTGGGTTTTTCTGTTTCCGGGGTAGGTAGGGAGGATCACAGAGTGTCAACTATTTTGATACATTTCGCAAGATGTTATGATATGCGGTGTTATAACGACTAGAGAGTGGTAGGTAGGTAGGTGGGTAGATAGATATTGCGGGAAGGCAAGAAGAGAGGAGAGGGGTTTCAAAACATGCATTTATACAGGAGCCGCAAATCACTCGCCCGCAGCATTCTTCTAATCGCCGGTTGTACGGGAGCGGCTTCTCGGATAGGGGTGAGACGCGAGGGACGGCGGAGAGGAGGGTCGCGCAGGTACAGCATGCTTCCATTTTGTTTTTTGTTTCTTTTGTATCCGTGGTAGAAGGAAGGGTGTTTAGTATGATGGGAAAATTGGGGGTGCTGGATTCATGTTTTGGTTTTGGGAGCAGGCTATTAGGACAAAGGTGTATTGATTGTCCTGAAGGCGAAATAAGGAGGGGAGGCACGGAGGGTGTTGGTGATGATGCTTCATCCGGTGGCGGTTGACGTCGTCGTTGTGAGGGTTTGGCTATCGATAAGCTTATTATTCATCCACAATCCCTTCAATGTGAACGAATTCCGCGGAGACGCTTGTCGTCTTTTTTTATTAAAAATTTTTTATCGCTGCTCTGCTGCAAAAGACTATTATTGCACCGATAATTAAGAAACGTCAGGCAGCCATCATCTCAGCTCCGAAATCAGTCATTTTTAAGCAAATCATCATCAGTTGTTGGTGTTTCCTTCCAACCCATATCATGCGAGCGCAGCAGAACATAGACCCTCTCCCGTGGCCCACTTTCAAGTGTTCGACGTAATAGTCGCTTTGGCGGAGTGGTTAACGTGCTTCCCTGCTACCTTACTCCAGCAGCAGCTGAGGAAGTTCCTTCGGGAGCGTAGGTTCGAATCCTGCAGGCGACGTATCTTACATTTTTGCTCTTCTTTTTTAATTTGATTCTTTTTGTATGATTGGATCCTTGTAATGATGAAGTTATGATTCAAGTTGTAAAAGGCGTGATAGGTACCCAGGTGACAGGCACGAGCGGGACGGATGAGGGCAGTTGAGGGTTTTCCGATGCAATATTATACCTAACTCGATGCGCGACTTGATCGACAGTCTCACGTTTGACCCAGAGAGACAATTGACCAGGTGTTCTTGTCTCTGTCCTTAGTGACGGGGTTGTCAGCATTTGCCTCGAGGGGTTATCTTCGATGTGGGGGAGTTGCCGTTGACTGTCTCGGAGACAACCACCTACCTAGGTATATGGATCGACAAGGCAACGGTTCCAGAGCTTGCATAGAGAGTTAGATGTTGGAATACGCTCAATGATGGGTCCCCCAGTATCCATGATCCAAACTGCTCGCCAGATGACTTTGTTGCTGAAAAGAGCAGGCTCGATCATGGGCTAACCTCGCTGTGGGTGCTGACGGAAGGGGCAAAGGCGACAACAAAAGACAACAGCGAGCAACACTGCAACTTCTAGGTAGGTACTTAGGTTGATAGGACCACTGCGCACAGCTAGGTACCTAGCTAGGTAGGTACGTTGGATGGCACTTTCTTGTCTTGCTCTTTGGCCTCTGATCCCCCTCACTCCAATTCCACTATCTCGCCCACTCTCTCCCAATGTCAATTCTTCACTCTTACCTAGGTACCTACCTAGGTCTCAAGATTGGCAGCAGTAAGCCTGTCGGTGCGTACCCGCTTCGGCGCCGACGTCATTGCCGCCAACTTCAAGCCCATGATTATAATCAGTAACTGGGTAATTACTAAAACAGGCGAAAGAAATCAAACACTGTGACGCATGGTTTGCTCGGGAATGGCAATATCAGCAAACGATTCTCCAACCTGTCTTCGTTTTCTCTCCAAATGCTGTTCATACAGGCCGCACATCTAGCTCCTTAAGGTACTACTTGTTTGTCAATCATCCACTTTGAGACAAAGCCCGACTCACTCTGGCCTCTCGGTTGATGGCCATCGTCCTAATCCTCCAACTTCCGCCTCGCTCCTAGCTCCTTATTATGCTGCCCATTCCATTTCATTTTCAATGTTATAGGGAACTCTTTCGTGACCTTTCTAGCTCCTTTGTTACCGTGGCACGGTAATCAGCCATAGCAATGTAGTCTTTCTCGTGTAGAAGCTCTACCTCTTTCAGGTCCTCGATCAACTCGACCATATACAACGGGTCGAAATCTTGGAGCGAGAAGTCCTTGTCCCTTCTTCGACGCGACTGGCTGAACCTGTTCAGAACACTTAGAAGCTTTTCGTGCTGCTCTTTCGTGTCGTCAAACTCCCCGTCGGCGATTTCTTTCGACAGTGTAAAGCCCCCGCGGATGATGCTGCTGGTCTCATTCTGATAGCTGTTAACCAGCGAAGACCGGAGATTATACGTCCTGGGAATCATGTTGGGGGGCTGGAATATGCCCATCGGGTGCTTTTGCACCATCTTCCCCAGGGTGGCAAGATTTAAGCTGGCCGACGTCTCCTTCTCCACCCAGAATACGACCGCCTTTTTCCGCCCGGGCACCTTGCTGAAGACCAGGAGATGGACGGGATCTGCGTTTGGGGATCCCCCCCTTGGCGTGTTGTTCCTTCTGAGGGCGACCAGTTTCCAATGGGCTTTCTTTGGTGTTATCGGCGGAGCGAGCGAAGTAGATGTGGCAGCTCGAGGACCACGGCGTGTTGTTCCTATAATATCTGGGGCTGATATTGTTCGTCCGGTCTTTTGGTCTTTCGCCGTTTTCGAGGGTTCACCCGGAACGGCGGCGGCGGCTGCGGCAGCGGCAGCTTCGAGACCTTCTGTGATTGTAACCGAGCCACGGTCAAGTAGTACCTTCCCTGTGGCTTGGAGGGAGGCTTGGAAGGATGCCAATGCATTGGTTTGTCTTCTTCTTTGGGCTGCCTTCTCCGAAGCTGGTTGCTTTTTTTCTAGAGTGACATGAGCGACTGATTGGCTCTCGGTACCAAGGGGCGCTCGGTCATCGGTTGACATGTTTTTGGACAGGAACTTTAGCGCTTGCAATAACAAATGCTAAGTGATGGACTGTTGATGGAATTTTGACATCCAAGTTGCAACTGGTAGAATAGCAGGCTGAGAGGATTTGTTCCCCGGAATATATAAGACGAGTATCAGATGACCGCCGCTGACGATGACGGCTACGTGTTGCCGTTGGTTGCAGTCATTGGGTCGGGCCCGATTATAAAAATAAAAAAATAAAAAAACCCCTACCCTATATCGACTAATGTCCAGGTGAGAAAAGCTCTGCGGATTGCATAGCAGGGGGGAAACTAAAGATATAAGGTTGTGTTTCATGCCGTGTTCAAGCTGACATCCTGAAGCTTAGACTGGGTCGGACAAAAGACTGAAGGCCACTTTGTCAGGGGCCCGTTTCGACATCGCAATCACCCGTGGATGTTTCAAAGAAAGTTTTTTTTTAAAATCTTCTGCTAGGCTCTCCGAGTCAGGTTACGAAGAGGAAAAGCAGGTTTGAGGCCTGTCTTTCGCCCATCTCGTAAAAACGACACAACAAACCAGTTCACACGTATTACTTCCCTCCTATTTCTTCTTTCTCTACCCCAGCCAGCCTACCAAGTCAAATACCAGTTGAGAGATTTTCTAGTTCTATAAAAATATAAAAAACCTAAATCGAGTGGCAAGGGTAATCTTGTCATATGAGTACCTATGTTGCTCTATTTAGATCAAGGTGTTTTCGCCCTTCCAATCTACTGCAACGACATCAACAAGACATACTACCACATTAACGCAGAGAGATATAAAACTAGATTTAGAACTAGAAAATGCCCATGTAGGAGTTAATAGATAATCAAGTTAGATCCCTTACTCCTTGTCGCGGCTCCCTTTCGATTTGCAGCCGTCCCTTGATGTCTGGCATGACGCTCCAATCAATCCCCAGCTCTTCAATAGTGCCCATCAAACGATCCACTTCTGTGCTTTATTATCCGAAAGGGTGTATTGTATCTAACGGCGCCGTCAGAACTAGCTTTGCTGAGAGTTGCAACTTGTGTACGGAATATCACATAAAAGGGCCCCCCCTCCGTCTCCTTTTCTCCCCTTGGCCCGGCTCTGTGGGGCGCGGGGACTCGAGCTTGGGGGAGGAGGGCCGGCTGGGGCCGAGTTGTGGGCAAGTTGCTGTGCGAGTGGTGCCCTGCACACATCACCATCCCGGACGGGGATGCGAGAATGCCGCCCCAACTCCACTCTTTACTGTCAGCCAGCATTAGAACATGACATACGGACATGCGTAGGGCCCAACAGCTGGACCCAAGGACGCCTCTCGGGAGTGAGCGTGCATATCAATTTTGGGATGGATTTCATTTCGACGAGGTCAACTGGCAAATTTGTAAATTTGATCCGTCTTTTCGCGACGGCGGCCTGTGCCACACCGCTGCATGGACGAGATGGAATGGGATAGCGAAAGGCCAGCAAAAAACGGCCGGGGCAAGACGTTGACGATAGCATTACCATGCCCTGTGTCTGTGCCTCTCTGTCTCTGCCGGCTCCGCGGGTGCCGTGCGCGATGTGCAAATGTGCGATCTGTCTTGTGCTTGGTTTTGGGGGCATTCAACGGTTCCATTCTCTCTGGTCTACGGATAGGGAGACAATTGGGATCATCCCAACCAGGCTTTCCAAGTCCCAGAAAGCTCCCCACCTGAACAGGAAGCTGCAGCCCAGTCATTTTAAGCCTCTTGGCAGCTGATGACATGGTCCGTGCTCACACGGATTGATCCAGTCCAGTAGGAGGAAGGTCTTACTTGAGAGCACTGAGGCCCGTCCGTTGCTCCTTCCTCCTCCCACACCACATCACAGCACCTGAGCACACCACCTTTCTCATCAACCAGCCAGATCCAGTTGCCAGCGAATCCACCCACCAAGGGGGTAGCAGGCATGTATGCAAGTATCTGTCTCTTGCTCAGGCGGGAAGCTGGCTGTCTTGTCTGTCCATCTCCCGTCATGTTAGCACACGCCCCCCGAAGAGCTGGGCAAGAAGACAAAAATGTCTTCAGAGAAATGATTGCCTCTGTTCCATCAAGAGAGAGATGCAAAGGAAGTTTGGAAGATTTAGGGCCAAGGTCTTGCTGCACGCAATAGTGGTGGTCACCGGATGAATAATTCGCGTGTATTGGCCCCCAGCTCCCATTTCTGATTTTAGAGCTTCTCCGTCCTGCCCGCCGCCTTGCCTGCCAATGACGGGCGTACTGCACTGCAAGACAGTAAGAACCAAGCAGGGCCCGGTGTGTGTGCAGCTGCACAGTAAAAAGGCGGGCTCTCTACTTTTCGGCTCTGCACAATGCAGCATCCATTATCTGTTTGCTTGCTCAAGAAAAAAAGTTAAAGTTGCACACCAAGGCAAAGACAAGGGCCCTAACTTCCCAAGCCTCTGCAACCTTGAATCGACCACCACCCCGGTCGGCTCCCAACCCCAAAACCAGGCGATTCCCAATCCCAATCTAGTGCAGGGTAATATTCGCAAAACTGTCCGCTTGAACACTGGTTCGTCGCAGCAGCACCACTAATCCCCTCCCTTTCCCCCCCTTCTTTTTCCTCCGCTCCCCGACTCTCGACCATTGCTGCAGCTAGCTTCCTGGAAAACTTTTTTTTTGGGTGGTTTTTTTTGGGGGGGGGTGATTTTGCGGGCGAGCGAGCCTGGAATCTGTGACTATTTTACGATTGCGGTTGCGACTGGGTTGCTCGCTGCTTGTTGCTTGCTTCACGAGCGCCTTCTCCACTGCACTCAGTGAACTGCGAATGCCCGCGCCTTAACCCCGGACCTCGTCCCCTCTCCACTTGTCTTTCCGATAGTCATTTCGTTCAGCAACATCGGGCCCTGTCTAGCTGTTTTACTGGTCGGCACCACAACCCCCCCTCCCCTGGAGCTTGCATTATTCCGCCCGCTGGCGACAGCAATCAACCTCCCAAACCTCTCGTCACTTCTGCCTCAAACCCAGCAGCCTCCTGCCATCGCCGACCTCGCGTCCCCCCGTCACCGCCACCGCCAATCCCGACACGATTGACCCAGTGCAAAACCCCCGACCATGGACTCCGGCCGACCGAACGATGGCGTGTCGTCGCCCGAGGCGATGCAGGCTCGCATCCAGCAGGCGCGTCGCGAGGCTGAGACCCTCAAGGACAAGATCAAGCGGAAGAAGGAGGAGCTCGCCGACACCACCCGTAAGTCGCTCTTCTTATTCCACATGTGATTTTAAATCGATGCTGACCCGCCATCCTGTCACGCCAGTCCATACCGTTGCCGCCCAAGCGCACGAGGCAATCCCCAAGAACCAGCTGATGAGGACGAAGCGGACTCTCAAAGGCCATTTGGCCAAGATCTATGCCATGCACTGGTCCACCGACCGGAGACACCTCGTCTCGGCCTCGCAGGACGGCAAGCTCATCATCTGGGATGCTTACACAACCAACAAGGTGCACGCCATTCCGCTTCGGTCGTCGTGGGTCATGACCTGCGCCTATGCCCCGAGCGGCAACTACGTCGCCTGCGGCGGTCTCGATAACATCTGCTCCATCTACAACCTCAACCAGAACCGCGATGGGCCAACCCGTGTGGCCCGCGAACTGTCGGGCCACGCAGGCTATCTTTCGTGCTGCCGCTTCATCAACGACCGCAGCATCCTCACGTCGTCGGGCGACATGACATGCATGAAGTGGGATATCGAGACTGGAACCAAAGTCATCGAGTTTGCCGATCATTTGGGCGACGTCATGAGCATCAGCTTGAACCCTACGAACCAGAATACCTTTATCTCGGGTGCCTGCGATGCCTTTGCCAAGCTGTGGGACATCCGCGCCGGCAAGGCTGTGCAGACCTTCGCTGGCCACGAATCCGACATCAATGCCATCCAGTTCTTTCCCGATGGTCACTCCTTCGTGACCGGCTCCGACGATGCCACTTGCCGGCTATTTGATATCCGCGCAGATCGGGAGCTGAACTTCTACGGAGTAAGATCCGAGACCCGTAAATAGTACTTGCTGTTCGGTCGCCGATGCTAACATGTCTGTTCTTTTTAGTCTCAATCGATCCTTTGCGGCATTACGTCTGTCGCCACCTCTGTATCCGGCAGGCTGCTGTTTGCCGGCTACGACGATTTTGAGTGCAAGGTAAGACTGGCACAAACTCCTATGTCGACGAGTCGCGGTTGATGCTAACGGATTATGCTACCTACCAGGTCTGGGATGTCACGCGGGGCGAAAAGGTCGGGTCTCTTGTAGGCCACGAGAATCGCGTTAGCTGCTTGGGGGTTTCCAACGATGGCATAAGTTTGTGCACTGGTTCTTGGGATTCATTGGTAAGCATCCTTGGTCGAGAAAGCGTCGCAGCGGACTTGCTGTCGCTAACAACCATACAGCTCAAGGTTTGGGCCTACTAGGCGCTTGGGCGATGCCGATACGATTGTCCGTCTCTGGATATCCGAATCGCTGCGGCCGCTCCTTTGAAACTACCGAGTCTGTTTCTTTTTTGTTCTAATTCAACCTGGTAACGCCTTTTAATCTCCGCGGTCTGGCGTTGACAGGACGAAGTCACGACATCCCTTTTTCTCGACACCAACGGCCTCTGGTGACCACCACCATGGTTCTTGCTAGTAACTGGAGGTATTGCTTCATTTTAACGGCGAATCGCTCCTCCTCGCCTTGATTTTCTGCACCATATTTCTGCCGTTCTGTTTGTTTGGGCGGCCTATGCCATGCTGGGGGATTTCTGTTTCATGCCGTCGAGTCCCGCTCTGCTGAGTATCCTCTAGGCTTGTGCTCTTGCATGACGTGGCTCGGCGGGCTGGATCGCATGAATATTCCGGCTCAATCGGGAACAGCAGAAAAGGCCCTCTCTAACCCCCCGGCCTCAAACAAGACAACCCTCGTCTTTCGATTTTATCCCTCACATTGATCGATTTGGTTTCGCGGCAAACAGCTGCGAGTCTGTGTCGCCTCGAAGTCTCCTGACCCGTCTTCTATATCATCCTCGTTTACCCATCATCACGATACTCTTCGGCCTTGGCTTTCTACTTTGTTTGTCGACCTCGCCAACAGCGACTGGCTCTGAAAATCCCAATCTTCTTTACATATTTCTTTTGGGGGATTACGCCCGGGGATGCAAAGCGGTACTTGTGCGTGCTTTTTACTAGTGGGAAGTAGGGAGCGTCAGAAAGTGGTAGATGCCGGTCACCTTTTCTGATGAGGGAAGTGTGTTTAGTGCGTTGTCTCGTTGTTTCTTCTCGTTGGCGCGTCTCTCTTTGTCATCGCCATCCCAGCAACTCAAATGTCGCATACATATCCAAGGAGGGAGGGTTAGCCAGCTGGAGTACAGAACGGGCAGTTGAACAAGAGATTCTTGGGACTATCTGCTAGCAAGGGAAGGAGAAGAGGGAGGAAAGTGGTTCGTTGGTGGTCTTCAAGCCACCGGAGAAGGAGATGGCCCGTGATATCTATCTGTACTATAAATCGCACACTCTGAATGCTCTGTTCACTGATCCCAAAACACGCACACACACAACAAAAAATATTCACGTATCCTTTGATTTTAGCCCTGCCTATAAGGAGTTCGGCTGATACCCCGGTTGCCTTATCTATTTGGGCCTTCCACTGTTATAGTCCCCGTGAACTTATATGTCCACTGGGATTTCACACAATATGTAATCCGAGAGGGAGCCGAGATATCTGGGTTTTGCTGCTTACTAGTCGGCGTTGACGTCGACGTCGAGGCGAGTTTGGTTTCGAACTCGTTTTTTTCTTCACTTTCTAAAGGTGGTCGACAAACACTGGCGATCATCAGCTGCCGCTGGCAAGTCTGCTAACAGTACCAAGTCATCGCGCATATACACAGACGGCCCTCCACCACCCACCAACCCCCCCCTGTTTCAAATATATTAATCATATTGTCTCATGTGCCTGGCTGACGCCGCCGCATGGGGAATCAATCATTGGGTGCTGGGTTAATTGGGATTCCATGGAGTATGGATGGAAAATCGGTATGATTGCCCGGTTGATTAAATGGGGTTGTCATTGCTTAGGCTGTAGGTAAGGTATGTTGGTGGTGGTGATTGGTGGTTGATTGTGTGAGGCTTCCTTTGGTTAAGTGTTGTTGTGTTGGTTGCCTTGGTTAAGTTTGGAGGATTTCTTCATGTTTGACGTACCTAGGTAAGGTAAATAAGTGAAGTAGGTAGGTACCTACCTACCTATCTAACCATTGCCCCCCTTCTACTCTTATAACATGCAACATCCACTCCCATGAACAGACCGCAAAGGGTTTAACAACAAACACAGAGAGACTAACGTCAAAGCAAGAAAGGAAGCCCTTGTAAGCTGTATCACCGAGCTGGGCTGCGTTTCCTTCGCCGTTGCCTAATAGACAGTACAAAGAAGAAGCAAACGACTGTACTTTGGCTGTCAGGCATCATATTTCTCATATATTAACAAACATCATTCATTTTCCCTCCGCCTCCACTACCCACCCTTATTCATCAATCACCCTACCGCCCGATGTCAAACCAAAAGAATAGAAACAACCTAACCCTTTTCCGCAAGGCCTAACCTAGGTACCTACCACCTCCACCACCTTCGGCGCCAGTTACGGAGGTTAGTTAGGTACCCAGACATAACCAACACCTAAGATGCGCGACTGACTCCGTACCACAGAGCCGATAACACAACACTTACAATAATGACTTGGGACTCGACTTGCTTATTACTTACATTACTTAGATCCCTAGGTAGTCAGTCCATGGCCATATACGCAGCCAAATACATAATATATTCCAAGCACCAAAACTGCAATGACCAAACAATATTCATTATATACAGACTTTCGGAAAGTCTTCCTCAACAAAGTTAATCACTCGACATCTCCGCTGACCCTCACTCGCGCCAAAATAAGAGCCATCAGCCGACCAGTACCTGGACACAAAACAATAAGAGGTCGTGGTTGAATTTTCCCCACTCCGCCCATCCCATTTCAACAACACAAAAAGATCCACGAATATAGGAAAAAATTCATCGTGTCCACAAAGTACTATCAAACAAAAAGAGCAGTTCCAAATATCAGCCATTGGAACTCCTAGACTCCAATTTCAATCCAACCCGACCGTTGCTTCCATTAAAGCCTCGTGGTTTGTACGTTCAACCCCCACCCAAAAAAAAAGAGACCCAATGGTCTCGTCCGTCGAAAGGGTAAATAACAAGACATGAAGACAAGGCAATATCAGGCAAAACTACCGGAGCTGATATCGCGGTACCAAGTCCCTCACCAGCCATCCTCTCCCACCCCTAAAATAGCACCAGATCGTTGTCATAGACCAAAATCATCAACACTCCCCTTCACAATCTTATTACGAGTGGAAAAGGTCCCACGCTCGCTCACATAGCTTGAGAAATTCATCGCGCTTAGCGCGCTGCGTTTCTGGGCTGTCGCGGCTTTCACCGAAGGGGCCGCCTCTCCGGGTGCTTGCGCGGCCGTTGCCTAGCGGGGGGCTGCCACCTTCCTCGTACTCTGCGCGTGTTCTCCGTTTGCTGGCGCTTCGGCCGGCGTCAGTGAAAGGTCTTTGCGATTGTGGCCCGGGAGGAGATGGCGGCGTCGGAGGCTGATGCCCCCCACCATAGTGTACTAACTTCGGCAACAGTTCTGGTCGCCCGCCGGCCAGCTCTGCCTGGGCTTCCTCTGCAGATTTATACTCCCTCAGCCGACCCGGTGTCTGGGCCTGCTGCTGATGGTGCTGAAGTTGTTGGGGTGGGTGGTGAGGAGATGCGAGGGGGCCGCGATTATTATTATGTTGTTGTTGTTGTTGTTGTTGTTGTTGTTGTTGTTGTTGTTGTTGTTGTTGTTGATGTTGTTGCTGTTGTTGCTGCTGCTGCTGGCTTGCAAACAGCGCATGGCCGCTCGAGTCGGGGTGGCCAGACAGACCTTGGCCAAACACGTCGGCAATCGGGGGTAGGCGATTGTTGGTCTGGTTCGCCGGGACGTGGTGGATATGCGACGTGCCGGCAAGGTTGGACGGTTGGTTGGTGATGTGGCGAGTCAGCGGATGGGGGTGGTGTCGCCCGGTGAATGTCTGGCCAAGGGGCGCAGATTGAATCACCCTCTCGTTGGCGAACTGTTCGTGCGACGGCGCGACGATGCTTAGGCCGGGAGGTGCACCGCGCTTGCGGGCAAAGCCAGGCGTCTTCGCTGTGAATTGGCCATCCCTGTCGCGCTGGTCGGGGCCATCGCCTTTGGCGGATTGTTGCTGTAACCTCGACTCAATGATCTGCCTCTGGTGTTCCCTGACGCTCATGCTGCGCTGCAACTGCTCCTTCATTACGGGATCCTGAGTGACAAAGCCTGGCGACAGACACGCAAGGCCGACCTCTTGGATACCCAGTCCCGCCGTGTCCCGGGCAGTCAACGGCCCGCGCGCGGTCCCGGGGGTGTTTGAGCCGGGATTAGCGCCCTTGGACAGATCCAACTTTCGCGGTCGGTGGCGGGCAGTCGCAAGATCAGGCGATCCTGGCTCTTTCTTGACAATGATCTTGGGAGGACCACCAGCGCTTCGCGATCTGCGCGTTTGTACAACAGCAATTGATTAGTAAACGGACAGAGCGGCAACAGAAAAGGCGACGTGTGGAAAAGGATGGAAAGATTTTTGCAGGTCAAATGCGGGAGGGATTGCTTACGCGCTGGGCGGAGACGATTTGGTCGCGTTGGATGTCGCACCCACACCTCTGGGGCTGCCACTGCCGGAGCGAGGAGTGGGCGCATTCGGGGTTGCCGATAATGGGGGCGGAGGCGGTGGTACGGCCGACGTTCTGTGCGCAGATGGTGATGATGTGGCAGTGGGCGCAGGAGAGGGAGCTGAAAGATCGGCGCCGAACGAGGGCCTGTCGTGGGGAGCCGGGGAAGGGGCCATTGCAATTGCGGTGCTCATATCGATGCTGGTGAAGAAATCGGCGGACTGGCGCTGATTGGAACTCAGATACTCCAGATGGGATCCTAATCGAGGAGGGCCAAACCGCACCTAGGTGGCTAGGGTCGGATGTGCCAGAAAAATGGGGGGCAGGTTCAGGTTTGTGGTCAATCAATTTCCTGTGTCGTGCGGTGGTGCTTGCAGCTCGCTGGACTGGGAACGCGGCAGAAGTCGATCGATGGTTTGTTGGATCAGAAAAATAAACCCCTTGGTTCACGGATGTGGCTCTGCTCGAGGAATCGATCGGAGCAGCGAGTCAAAGAGGACGAGAAGAAGGGAGAGAGCGTAAATTTTTTTTTTAAAAAAAACCCAAGATTCGAGGTTCTGCGACCGATTCGATGCCGGAGCGATCGATCACTTTGTTGCCAGGTTGATTCGAGACAATCAATAATACTTCTGAGCCGGTTGTCTGGGCGCTTCCAGGGCAGTCAGGTCAGACCGGCACGACAGTGCGAGATCCAGGCGCAGGGTGCTAGCGCTCGGGGATGTCTCAAAGAGCGGGTTCTCGTCGCAGCGATTGATGCACCTTTCTTTTTTTTTGGCGGCACGTCGTAGGAGGAAAGCGACCCAAGAATTTGGTGGGCGCTTGCTTGATATGGACCGGAAGATGCTGACAAGCTCGCTTCAAGCGATTCGAACCTTCCAAAATGATATCCACCTATCTCCTACTTTCCCCCCAATTTTTCTTATAAAAAAGTCCCGTCGTCTTCGCCGTGGTCGCCGTGGTCGCCGATGTTTTCGTTTTCGTTTTGAACTTCCTCGCTGGGTTGGAAGGAGCGGCTGGTAGCACCTGGAAGGAATCCAAGCAGCGCAGGCGAGACAGGCCTCTTTGGTGGTCGCTCGGCTTATTACGTGTTAATGGGCTTTTTGGGCGCGGAAAGACAGGCTGCAGCAGTCGCCGTGTTTCTCTGAAGGTCGAGAATCGCAAAGAGCCGAGGCGCCGTGTAAGTCGCAGTAGTTACAGTCAGAAACTGCCAGCGCTGGAAACTGCGAACCAGGGGAACCTGGGAAACGCTGTGAATGGAGGAAGCGAAGGACTTCAGAAGACCGTGTGTAAAAACGTGAAAAAGAAGAAGAGCGGGGGGGGGGCTCGATGGGATGGCAAAAAAGAATAAAAAAATTAGAAGGATGAGGGGCGCTTGTAAGACGGCGGCGTGATTCTTTTTACGCGACACACACCCGGAAGCACATAGGGAGAGGCAACAGGAACCCGGAGAAAGCAGGGGGGGTTGCGGTTGGATTATGAAAGGAGACGGCGAGGAGACGTGATGCAAGTTGTGTGTGAGGTCTGTGGCTACATCTGTCTCCCTGGTCACAAATGTCAGCCAGATGGGCAAGCTGGAGCTGGAGAACGACGGTCAGTGGCTCTAGTGTTTGAGGTTCGACGTCGTGGAGCACCGAGTGGAGGCCGCGGGCGAGGGGCAGCCTTGGCCAATACACCAGGACAAGTTCACACTTGCATACTTCTCGGGCGACAACAGAGTCGGGAGGGGATGGAGGATTGAATGGCGGTCGACGGCCTGGGCCAGCGACCCGCTGATGCTACGCCCCTCAGAGTCCCCACCATTCCGCTCGTATGTCAAACTGTATGTATGTATGCATATGACATCCATACAGACATACACTACATTACAAGACAACCTCGAGGAGCGCGCCTGCTCTCGGGTGTCACGCCTGCCTGTTCCTGCTGTCCGTTGTTTTGCTCCCACTGGCTATTCCGTCTCTCTGCTGCCGTTCGCTTGCTCGATGGGATCAGCCAAAACCTCGATATTTTACTTGACGTCGGGAAGGGGGTGCAGGGTGCAGAGGGGAGCCATTAAGCTCTGCGAGTTGTTTTGGATTGAGGAAGGCAGTTTGATATCATTGGCAGACACTCGGAGCCCGTCGGTTCCCTCACCCTTGCTCGCCCACACCTGCAGACAACCTTTGCAGGGGCCCAGCAGCCATGGCAGCCTTCGCCTGAAACCCGCCGTCTGCAAGGAGTGGCGCATAACCACTGACCAGTCAGCCGAGAGCAACCTGACCTCCCTGGAATGCCTGCTCGACGGACGACCAGCGCTGGTTCAGGCACTCAACCCCCCCTAAATGCCTGTTGTAAATCGTGACCGTCAACAAACATGGCGGAATAGCTTCATCGTCTGACCGTCCAACTGCGCCGTCGCAGATCCTGCGCCTCGCCTCTCTTTGCGGCCATTCCCTCATGAACTTGTTTTCCGAGGAGACCCAGAGCGGTGAAGAGTCGGGCATGACGCTGCACTGCACCCAGCTCCTCCCGCCCGTGTGCGCTGTCATCTATGTCATGCAAACAAGAACATGGACGATCCTAAGCTGCTTCAAGAAGAAGAAAACATTACAGTACCTGTAGAATGCATCGGATTCTTGTCCCGCTTAATAAACACTGGACGATTAGGGGGCGGCTCACACGACCGACCACAGCGGAATATGGGCCACCGGCTCAATAAAAACCCACATGGCGGGGCTCTGGGCGACATGTCGGGTCGTGCAGCACAACCTCAACCCTCGAAAGAAAGTCGGTAAGGAGGGGACAACGATAACAGACGGCTTGGGATGCCGCTCTCTCCATATGGGTTCCTGCCACCTAATAAATTGGTCGCCAACACGGCCCAAGCGATAGCGATGCCTGTTCGAGCTATTCCACGTGTTTTTTCCCCGAACAGGTTCCTTCCTATTCGCTCAGCAAGCTTGTGGTTCAAGTAAACAAGCCAGAGCTCACAGCGGCAGACTGTTTCTAATCGGCCTCATCATGAACCATGCCCGAATATGCCTCAGCAAGAGACTTGACAAGTGTCAAGTTGACACCGAGATCCATGTCCAGAGGGTCTGAAGACGGTAGTTCCTAGATAGTCCCTATTGACAGGGCCATTGCTATTAAGAGTGAGGCGTACAAATTGAAGGGACATGAGACGGACCCAGCGTTTGGGAACCAAAGAAAGCGACCTTGGTATCCATACATTGGCTCCGCCTCCTACTTGAGTCTTGACACCAGCCACCCCCCTCCCCCCCAAAACCCAAGTGGTCAGTAATAATAGGGATATACATGTTCATGTCTCCCCAACCCCCTTTTAACAGCACATGGAAAGAATCCCGATGATGGAAGGAGAGAGAGTGGATACATACCGACTGTGCCGCCAACACGAGTCAACCACTTTGACTACTCAGTACGGACGGAGTACACTGTCTCGCACTGCAGGAACAGACACCGTCACAACAAAGAGATCAGCCCGGGATTCCCGTGCCTTCCTAGCATCCCCCCACTGCCGGGCTGTTTCGCCCGTTGAGTTGTTTCTTCGACTTGCCGAGAGGAGTCTGTGCCTGTGCCATTTCCCCTTCCTTCCTTTGCAGCGTGTGAATGTGGACGTGCCCGCCGCCCGGGCCTTGGGGAGAGCAGGGTGAGGTTGCATGAGCACAGACTATGACACTTTTTGAAAAGCCATTCGCGAATTCAATCTGCTATCGAAACACCACAAACAGCAAACCGTGCCGCGCATCCTACTACCTAACTGACTTGCTGATGATGAACCCATCCCCATGGAGATTTCCGACAGTAGTGTCCACGTCGGTCAAAAGAAAAAGGGGGGGAACCCCCCCACCCCTGGCCAACCATGCACCCTCCCGAGTTCCGTATTGGGCTTCCTGAGACGGGGAACAGAGGGGTCAAGGTGGCAAACTACACTAAGGATGTTAAACTGGTTCCTCGCAACTGAAGCTCACTTCTTCTTTGGGCCCAACTCCATGAGATCGTCATTAAGGAAAGCTCGAGGAGGAATTGGGTATTTAAAAAAGCAAAGTGGGACGAAGAATTTTTGTCACATCTTTTCTCCCCCTCGGCCCCTTATCATCCTTTCACCCCGTCCATCATCGGATCTTCATGGTGGGCCGCAGGTCGATAAGCGTCCTTCCATGTTTCATAGTGTAGAACAACGACATACGCCTTATTAGGGGACATCCCCCGCCCCCCCCCCCCCCTTTTTTTGGGGGATGGGGGTGTGGTTTGTTTTCCGCAGTATTCACATGGCGAACTGCTTGCCCATTTGTGTTTGTGGTGTTTTCGTTTTCCGACTGTGACCGTTGCGTTTTCCGGGGAAAGAGAGGTTTTTCTTATTAAACGTGCCCGATTGTAACAGTGTAATGGTACTCTGCATGGCCGAGGCCAGAACTAACACCCCCCACCCCAAGAAAGGCCCCATCATCCCATGTGGTTGATGGCCGTCCAACAGAAGGGTGCCGCCTGCTGAGCTTTGCAGACACGAACAGTCACAGCAGCATGCCCGTCATGCGATCATGCTTCGACCCGTGTGGTAATCTCGATGGGGAACACACAAAACTGCATGCTTTGGTGTGGGTGTTTGGGAGGGGGAGGGGACAGGATAATGAACGGTCTATCCCATGTGCGACCAATAGATTGCAAGTTTGCAACCCACTTGCGTCTCTCATTCTCCCTGTTTTGGGGGGGTTGCCGCGCGCTTTGCTTCTTAGAGAAATTCAGACATCATAAAGAAGAAGGAAAAGCCCGGTTGTACAGTTTAATGTGGTCTTTCTCTCGCTTTCGCCAACAGACAATAGACATGCTGGGTGATGCAACCCTTTTCATGCCCGTCGCCAATGAGTCCTGCGGTACTGGTTACCGTTGCGGTGGAACAGGACCTTGTTGGCTCGCTGCAGCCGCTATTGAACGGGGATGGACCGTCACCTACCTGAAAAGAATCGAAACGATGGCCCCTGATTTGACATGACCAAATTCGCCGAAAGTAGCCTGCCAAGCAAAGCGCTTGGAAGAATTCCGATGATGCTGCTTTTCCCAACACTATCGTTTTCTTCGATGTCGGATTATGAGAAATCAACGGAGTTGACGAAAATCATCCATTTCATACTATTCCTTGGTGTGGTTTCCACATTTGCTCCTCTTCCAATCTGGGTTTCCGAATTCCCGGTTTGTTAGCTACCTAGTCAGCCAGCGTGCAACGCTCTAATGGGGTTCCATTAACTTTAACTGCAAAAAGGGTAAATGTTGATGAGAATAAACTGTACAAGTTGGATACGAGAATGACACAAATAGCCGTGATATAGTCCATGTTGCTTTGCCACCGGGACCGTCGATGTGAACCTGACCACCTCTTGATCTTGAGCTCACCCAATGTCCAGCCACTAACATAGGTACGTAGCGAGATACAAAGTGCGGGGTGATAGTGGCTCTCCACTGTATCCGTTAGACAACCGTTATCAGCCAATGTCCATTCCATTGCAATTCATACCATGGAATCTCCGTCTCGGTGAAGGTCAAGGTAAGGGAAAATTTCCACACTAAAAATTCCGTCCCGCCGTCGCAAATCGCCGCCATCAAGGTTCCGGACAAACGAGATCAGCCAGAAGCAGCAAGACTCAACATCAGCAACTCTGAAAGATTTAAAATATTAATTTTTTTACACATATCTCGGCCTCAGTAGTGAGAGAAGAAAATCAATATGGTTCCTAACTCCACGACCAAGAAGCAAACCCCGCAAGAAGCCGGGGACGACGACATATCCATGTCTAGGCCGCCCGCATCTCACCAGCAGCCGATCGGGGAGGAGGACGCGTCCATGGCGGACGTAGAAGAGGAGTACGAGGAGGGCGATGAAGACGACGAAGAGGTGGCCGAGGAAGAGACGCAAAGAGTCCGACTTGTGAGCATCACCCTATATATATCTATCTCCATCTCGATTCGCAAAGAAGTGAGAACCTGTGGAGCGCCGCAGAGAGGGAAGGGGAAAAAATAAGAAAGAATGACTGACCCTCAAATACAGCTACCCGGCTCATCGCCAAATGCTGCGTCCTTTGAGTTCCTGGATGAGGGCCACACGCTGGGAAATGCGCTGAGATATATCATCATGAAGAAGTAAGTTTTTTCCTCCCTTTTCTCTTATTTCCGGTTTCTAAACATGTAACACATCTGACCGACTCTCGTCTTCAGCCCTGACGTTGAGTTTTGCGCATATGCCATCCCGCATCCTTCAGAGGCGAAGATGAATGTCAGAATTCAGACATACGGTAAGTGGCGTGTAATGTAAACCCCTTTCTCTCCGTGTGTCAAACTGACACAGCGTGCACAGAGGGAACAACAGCGATCCAGGCATTGGAAAAGGGCCTGCGGGATATCCAGGATCTCTGCGACGTGGTGACGGACAAGTTCCTGGACGCCAAGCTTCAGTTTTTAGAAGATGCTAAAGCATAGAGTGATGTCTTCTCTCTCTCCTGGAAAAAGGATACATGAAAACGGGCATCGCATGGGAATGGGGCGTTTTTGGCTTGTCATAAACTACTATTACACATGGCATAGAGGAATCGGACGGAGTCACCCATTATTGTTGATGGACGCGTATTTATCTGTGTGTATGGGAAAAAAAGAAGAAAAAAAGACTGCTCTGGGTCTTGTAATTTTTGATTGCTTTTTATATACATAGGATAGGTAGTGAATCACGGAAAGGGCAATAAGAATGGCCATCCTCTTGTTCTTCATCTAATTGCGTCCCTATAAAATTCACGGCATGAGCGAGCTGTGAATGGAACGCCACTAAAGTGATTGGTTGAACGACTTACTTCCAAGAATCCAGCCATGAAGCTTGTCGGCAGCCTCTTGTCGCCTCTGAAGTTCTCGTCTTTGAAGTAGGACATGATGTGCGTAGTCTGGCGCCAGAAGTTCATGGTTTCCTGGGGGAAGCTGTTAGATTTCGGTTATCCGTCTCTGATGGTATACGCAAGCCATCTTCTCTCACCTGGTAGTCGGAGTGGCTGCGGAAGATCAAGACATCTACAACGGAGAGCTTGTTGACATATCTGTTGCGCTCAAATTCCTGTCTTATGCGCGTCCGGATGGCCGAGATGGGGTGGTTTACCGAGTACATGGTCTGGATCTCGGGCGCCTGAGACGGAGAGACACCGCCGTCAGCTTAATGCGTTTTGCGTCCTTCTTCGCAGTCACGTCGCCCATCTAAGCTTGGTGGCTCATCTTCCCGTCCCCGTCGTCATCCATCTCCTCTTCTGCTCGCCTTGATCGTGCACCTTCGAAGAGGAGGGGGCGGGGGTAAACCTACCGCGCGGATCCATGCTCGGTATGACGCAAGCACCTGGCGTTTCGCCTCGGCCCAATTGACCGCTGTTCATTCGAATGTGTTCGTCAGTCCTGAGCTTGGAGAGCCTGCCTTCAATTGGGGCAGACGAGCGGAAAGGCGAGGGAAACAGAAGGAGCTCACATTGTCTCGTCTTGATAGCGAGCTCGGTAGGAGCGATCGCCATGGCTGCTACTAGGTTGCTCGACTTGCGGCGTTGCGGGTCGTGTGTCGTCCGTTCGGTGGTCCCCCAAGGTCGTTGTCGTTGGTTGATTTCCCACACGCGGCTACTTTGCTTTCAACCTCCAGTGACGAGAAAGAAGCTCGGGCCATATAACCTCCCATGCGAGGCTTGGCACTTTTTGTCTACTACCCGGGGGCCGCCACACGCCAAGCTGGGCTTAAAAAGGCTGATTAGTCACCCAGCGAAACTCAGTGCTTCACTTGCCTGACGACGGGTATCTTCAGACCTTGGTGTCGCAAAGAAACATCTTCCCTCTTAAATTTCTCGGCCCCCCGTTCCCCACGAACACTGCCCTCACGAAGCGAGGCGAGAAAAGAGCGCGTGACCAAACCGCTAAGCCATACTAGGTATACAAAAACCAAACTGTCACAGCAAAAGAACATCATGCCCGCTATCCGCGCCGCGTCGAAGCGCAAGCCTCCCCCAGAAGGGTTCAGCGACATCGAGGAAGACCTGCTAGTGTTCAGCAACAAAATGAAGGACGCGCAGAACACGCCGACGGACAACATCCCCAAGCACCAGGCGCAATGGCCCATCTTCCAGATCTCCCACCAGCGGAGCCGGTACATCTATGAGCTCTACTACAAGACCGAGGCCATCAGCAAGACGCTTTATGACTGGCTGCTCAAGAATGGCTACGCCGACGCCATGCTCATCGCCAAGTGGAAGAAGTCTGGGTACGAGCAGCTTTGCTGCCTGCGCTGCGTCCAGACAAAGGAGACAAACTTTAACTCGACTTGCATCTGCCGCGTGCCGAAAGCAGACGTGAAGGAGGGCCACGAGATCCAGTGCATCAGCTGCGGGTGCAGGGGCTGTGCAACTGGTGATTGAGAGAAGGAGAAGAGAAAAAAAAGGAAAAAAGAAAAAAGAAAATAAGGAACTCATCTAGACATGTGCTGGGTTTCTGGAGGTGTGGGATATATCCCTTCGGCATTCGCCAGTGTATCGCGACCGAGGGATGGATTTCTAAAGCCAAGGGGAACTTCCATCATCAAGAGACACATCCATCTACGATGGCCAGGCAGGCTTGTCACAGTCACCCCCGTTCATTTTGAGTAAAGGGAGGTGGCAGGTGGGAGGGGGTCTCGCAATACTCGCCATTACTGCTACGGCGGCTTTCGTAGAGAGAGAGTGTGTGTCTAAGAGTAAGATGCTCATCCACCGACAACTTGGTTTCTTCTTTCTTCTTTTTTGTCTTTTGGTATAAATGCTTACAAGGTCAGGAGCTCATCGGCCGGAGGGTAGGGGAAAAGCAGTGAATGGTGAACCGGAAACTAGCACCTGCTGCTGATGGTAATCCGGCTCTTCTGACGAAGGCAATGAAACCTGCAAGAACAATTGCTTTGCAAGCTAGCATTGTATGCGGCGTGCCCAACTTTCATTACAATGTGAAGTTCGGTTTAAATGTATTGGCGGGCTGTCACTGTCTTTCTCTATGCATGATGGCCCATATTAAGCATATGTGTAGCACTGGTATACATATTGGAAGTTGCCTAACTACCTACACATTTCTTGAGAAGCCGGTCTTCTTCCCGCCGCGTCCAAATCTGACACTCGGCGGTATAAACCGCAGCGAAGACATTGCGTCTACGAGGTCTGCCATCTCTACATCTGACGCCGCCGCGGGCTTCTCGCGGCTGCTATTGCCAGCATTGCCCTGCTGACTTCCAGCTGCGGCATCCTCTCGAGGCTGGTGTTTAGCATCTACAGCCTCTGAGTCCGTCATTTCTGGTCT
The DNA here is from genome assembly GCA_033439775.1 of Podospora didyma. Classification (NCBI taxonomy): domain Eukaryota; kingdom Fungi; phylum Ascomycota; class Sordariomycetes; order Sordariales; family Podosporaceae; genus Podospora; species Podospora didyma. Next base: position 2,158,301 of record JAULSW010000007.1, read on the forward strand.
CTCTGCGAGACTGGATGAGCCCTCTCCACTAGGGGAGGGAGGGTTAAAAGCAGAAGAACTGGGGGGTTTCCTTCTTCTCGAGTTCGCTGCGGTTGTTGCGATGGTTGCGACGCTAGACCTCCGTCGACGATGGCTCTCGCCGCCCTCTAGAAGGAGGGACTGTCGCCCATCGATACCCTCCTTCGTCACGGCGAAGAAGAAGTTCTTGGGGTACATGTGCTTGTCAATGAGATGCATCCGACGCTTTTGCGGAGTCGAACACTTGCGCTCGCAGCCCTCCACGAAGCAGGAATACTGTGTGTGATATATAAGTACCGTATTAGTGATGATTGGATGTGGGAGGAAAGAGAGGACCAATTTTTTTCTAGGATGGCTTATCTCAAGGTGATGGATAATCTTTATTTTGGTAATTTTTCCGCAGCAGCAAAGGGGGGGATGGAACTGAAAACATACGGTGTGTTCGCCCCTCTCTCTCTTCACGGCCAAGAACGAATCGTGCATCTCCTCGATGTGTAGGTCCAAAAAGTGAGCAGACGGAAAGTTCCTCCGGCACTCGTGGCATCTATTACCGTGCTGGTTCCGGTAATGCGCCTCGTACTCGTCGTAGGAGCTGAATACGAGGGCCTCCTTGTGCGGAGGCAGAGAGCACCGCATGTTGACGCTACTCACGCTGGCGGTTTCTGGCTCTAGCTCTGTGAATTTGGCAGCGGGGGAAGGTGATAATGCTGCTTTTCTGCTTGTTGTTGAAGGATGGGTATTGGTAATGGTATTGGTTATGGTATTGCTATTGCTGGTGACGCGGACTGGATTCGGCGAAGGTGATGTGTCGCCAGTTGGCGGTGCATTTGTAGTTGGACCCAATGTCGGTGGCTCATCTTCCTCTGGCTCGCGTGAGCGCTTCATCTTGAAATGGAAGAGGTGAGTTGATGCATGGACAGGTGCTAGGGTTGCTCTGTTAGAGGGGTTGTTGGAGGGGTATACCTGCTTATAGGCGGTGTAGATGCAGTTTGCAGTCCGCAGTCCACAGTCCGCACCAAGGCTTGGGCCAACCCGGAAACGACGGGCAAACTGCCTGACCTGTTGGTGGCTTGTGAGTGTAACACCTTGTTGCTTCTGCGCCATGTTTCCATGTTAAAATATGTCTTGGGCATTTGCAGATGTTGTATTTGATGAATGAACTGGTATCATTTGGCCATGGCGTAAACTGTATAGGTTCATCGCCTGGCATCCGTACCATCTCTATCCGTCGGCCTGTACCATGAATGATCTGTGCGCATCGCACTTAAAGACAACCAAGATCACTCCATCCGGCCACTCGGTACCCGTACCTTAGGTGCCAGTGAGAAAAACCTACCTACCTACCTACAACTCGCTCAAGGTAGCAGCTGGGACGCGGGATGTAGGCCGTAACTGTAACTTGAGCCTTGTGCTGGTCACCGTAGGTACTCCTAGTAATGAAGGCTTCTTGGTAGCGCATTTTTGCCAATCTCGATACTTGGGCACGTAGGTACATATTCCAGCCTACCTTAGGTAAGGAGGTCTGCCACAGCGAGCTTCGATACCTGCAACAATTGGCATTGTGGAAAATACCTACGGATGTAGTGTACGGTGCACAAGATTCGGAACCCAGTTCCAGCTCCACGTGCAGCGAAGGGGCGCTGGAACGGCTTACTTAAAAGGGCTAGCGCTCGTTATAGTGAATGCAAGGCGACTCGCTTCGTCGCCCAAGAGGGACGTCGATCCTCTTCTGACCTTGGAATTAATTTTACTGATTGGACCGCCTGGAGGTCATTGCGCTCCCGACTTTCCGAGGGGCTTTCGATCCTCCATCGTCAAGTCTGGATCGACAGACCACCACGAAAGGTTCTTTCTTTTTGGTGTTTGCCAATACACCTGCGATCGCATTCTCCCAGCATTCCCCCAGCAGTCAAGGCTGAACCTATCTCCGGTGGCGTTTCCCCTCCAATGTGCCCATTACTAGTCCCAGCTCTGCCAGCCGCAAGACGCCGCGCGCCCCTCTTCAGAGAGTCAGACCCGTAAAGTATGGATCGCCCGCCGAACCACGGTTTCTCTGCGACTTCGTGTGAGCTTATTAGCTCTTGACTGCGGTTCCTCTATTAAAGCACCCTGCGGGCGCAAACAACTTTGCGAGCCCTTCTTCCTGGGCGAGCATCGGTCCAGGTACCTAACGCCGCGACCAGTTCAAACAATGGCAATGACAGGCGCCATGGCGTCGCTTGACGATTTGTGGAAGTGAGTGTTCCCCTCGCCATTCTTAAACCTTCACCCCGACATTCCTAAGCGTTACTGCTAGCGTTTGGTGGGCAGACCCTTCTCTTTGAGCCCATTAGATCTGGCACTTTGTATGTTGCTAATATCGTCCTATGCTTGTGTAGGTCGGCGCAGAAGCTGCGTAGCGCAATCAGCAAGGAGCTCGACCAGATCCAGAAGAGTGCGCCAGGCACCAACGAAATTCCTCGCTTTTTGAAGGTCGAGAAGTTGATGGAGAAGTGAGTTTCCCATCCCAACGCTACCTCCAGACGGTGACTGGGCTGACCCGGACTCCTTGTTGTAGATATCGACTTGCCTGCATTCAGACGGTGTGGTTCGATATCCGCGCCGCTACCGAGAAGAACGCCGAGGACGCTCTGTGGAATACCCACAGCGCGGTCACCAGAGTCTACAGAAAGATCTTGGAAGGGCTCCGGAACAGGGATCAGGTTGTGCTCAGGCGCAAGATCGAGAAGAACTACCTCAACTACCTCACCGTCTCCCAGTACTTCTACAAGGGTTACCTGCAAAGAGTCTGCGCCCGATATGACATCAAGGATTTGAATCGTGTCGCGCGCCGGGCTAAGCTCGAGGACATGCCACTTCCCGACGACCAAAAGGTAGATGCTGCTGCGGCAAACCTTGAGGGGCTTGTCACAGAGTCGTGCCACAAGCTCCTTGTCTGCCTTGGAGACCTAGCCAGATATCGTACTCACCTGCGCTCTCCCAAGGACCAGCGGTGGGACACGGCCCTAATGTATTATGCGCTGGCGAACGAGTTGGTCCCGGAGTCTGGATATGGCCATCACCAGTGCGGAGTTATCTACCTTGAGATTAAGAATCACCTCGAGGTCGTCTATCATTTGTACCGGGCCATGGCGTGTGACACGCCGCACCCCAATGCTTCTACCAATCTCGAGAGAGAGTTTCGCGAGGTCCGGGGGAAGAAAACCGCAGGGGCGCAAGGCGTTAACGGCGCATTGCTCTCTTGGTTTGTCAAGCTACATGCCTTCTACTATCAGGGCGACGAGTTCACTGAGCGTAAGGAGCTGGAGGACGAGGTTGACCACCGAATGGCTGTGGCTGTGAAGGCCACCACCCAAACCGATGTGGACATGGATTTACTGAAAATGGTCCTCATCAATATTACTGCCTATGTAGTTGGCAAAGACAAGATTCAGGGTAAGGACACCTCGCCGTCTATGATGTTTTATCATTGCTGACATGACCAAGTGGGCTGGACGGAGACTAAATCCCGCTCCTGCCAGTATATTCTTCTCATGAACATACGCACGATCCATACGCTGAGCCGCATCCTCCGAGAGGAGATTGTGTACATCGTACAAGGAAGCACAGAAGCTTCGACTGGCGCTGAGTACCAGAGATGCAGCCTGAGCAAGTTCACGCCGGTCTTCTCACGCGTCTTGCCTCTCTTGCGTGCCTACATGACATGGTTGTGTTCTTACGGCCACGATCTTGTGGAATATCAAGCTCACCTCGAGCCACAGTTTGGAAACATGTGCAGGAACCTCAGTCAAGTTTTGACCCTCCTCTTCGAGCTGTTAGGCAAACAGAAAGACCTCGCAAACACTGTACCTTTCCGACTGCCTGAAGATGACGAGACCCTTGGGTTAAAGTGTCTGAACGGTGCGGATGTCGGAGAGGGGTGCCAGTTGTCCGTCGACCCTATCAGCTACAAGCCCAAGCCACGTGCTGAGGATATTCCCGGAGCCACTTTCACGGCCGACGATGCGGCTATCACGCGTGTGATGGGCATTATCGTTTGCGCGCTTCACTTGGCTCAAGAGGACCTCAAGTTCCCCCTGGTGGTCAATCAGACAGCCCAGGCTGTAAATGCCGCAACCTTTCAGTTTTTGGAAGGTGGAAAGCGTGGGCAAGTGGCCCAGGTGCCAGCGCCGCAAAATATTTACACTTCTGGACTCGACGCGCAGGCTGCGGCTCCTCCAACCATCACCAACTCGCTCAAATCGAACCCTAGGGAGATACTAAAGATGCCGGCTTCTCTGAGCGACTCGGAAGAGTTTTCAGAGGACGAAGAGTTTATCCCGACCCATGCGGGAGGACATGAAGCCGGGAGTGCTGCCATTGGTGTCCCGGCGTCTAGATCTGTTAACGGAACGTCGCAGATAGCTCCCACTTCTGAATTCTCGGTAGACCGCATGCTTTATCAGATCCTGAACGACTTTCTAACTCCTCCCGAGAACGGACCAATAGCTGCGCCCTCCGAAACTATGGCCCCTCCAGTGCGGTCTGGGGGAAGCTACAACGGCATGGGCTCGACGACAGCGGGAGCTGGCTTTGGAGCCCCTGCCTCCATTAGCCCGAAGCCCGGCTCGGCCACGGTGAAGACGTTCAAGACTTTGCCCTGGGAGTATTTCTACACTCCGGCACCTGTTGATGCTGGCTTGCGGACTTCAGTCACGGGAAGTGCCTCTGGCGGGTGGGGTCTGGACGGCTCAGAGTCTTCACGTCCGGTTAGCTCAGGAAGTGCAGCTCTGAGACAAGAAGTGACAACCCCAGACGATCAGTTCACCCTTCGAAGCGAAGCACAGGTTCGAAGCCTCTACGACAATGGCCCGGAACAGCATCAGTCTTTACATCAGTCAGTGGGCTCTAGTGATCGCTTCCATGAACAGATGCAAAATCACAATCTACGCGGGATATGGCCTGAGGTTGGAGAGACTTCAGCGCCACACACAAGAAAGCCATCAAACCATTCTCCATCGGCTTCCTGGAACAATTACCGCGCATCTAATGGTAGCAACCAGTGGCTGCAATCAAGCGGTGCTCGGCCTTCGACAAACTCCCCTTTCTCATCATCCATGGCGTTTTCAGCCACGTCTACCCTACCCCCGGTGAACTCCCCTCGAGACTTGCCGGCAAACGCCTTTGGAAATGCTTATTCGGCGGAACATATGGCAAAGACATATTCCCAACCCTCTTCAAGTGCCTTTAGCAGCCATCTTACTGGCCCTCCGAATTTGAGCCTTCCAAGTCGTTCTCGTGGTGGCGGCGTCGCTGCCGGCAACGGCAAGATGCACGATCCAACTGCCTACGCCCGCATGCAACCGTCACCAGCAGAATATGCAGGCCAATACGAAGTCGGACACCAATATGCCATTGGCCAGCCTGCTGCTGCCACATTTGCCTCCCTTCAGGCGGACGAGTACAGCAAACAGACTTTGATGAACGCCTGGATTGACGGCAATAACCCGCAGCCGCCCGTCTCAGCCACACCGCTGGTTCCCTTGCTCGAGGTCCGGCAGCATAATCAGGACCTGGCCTCCATCGAGGCTCACAGACACTATCTGTCTAAGCGCTGAACATTGCTTTAGCTAGGATCGAAACTGTGCTTATTATCTTCATCTCCCAATCCGTACATAGGGTGCGTGTGGCTCAATCGCTTCTCCTGATTTCGGAAACAGATCTATATGACCTGGGTCGTTGTAACCTAAACTGTTCAGAAACCGGCAGGAACCGACCAGCGACCTTGCGGTATATCCCTTTCTTCTCCATGATGGTGGATATTGCAAGAAGCTGACGACCAACCAGTGTACCGTGCCGCAAAATCAGTAGCTGAATGTCGAGAAGCCCGACTCGAGAAGGGCGGGAGCCTTGCTTCAGTTCGGCCGAGGCATGCGGTTATCAGTACTCGTCAACAGGCCAGCTGACGAGAGCAACAAACAGTATCGCCGTAGGAACTCGCCCTGCGTGGCTTTTCCGTTCATGACACAGTACATGCTATACACACAGGATTTTGCCTGCATGTGCTGAATCAGCAGCAACATGATGATACGTATTGATTGGTTTATGGAGAGACTCGCGGGACTCTCTATTCGCAGACTATCTCGTCTACATCTTTCCTGAAGGAAAACTCTCTCTATGTATTGGGGGTGGTTTTGGGGGGGAAATTGGGATGAGGTGGATATCATGAAGTTGAATTTCGCGACTTTGTGAAAGAATGCGAGAGAGAGATACATATATTCTTCCTCCTACACAATACTAAGAAAACCCCTAATTTTATTCCCCGTTGTTGAAACCTTTTAAGAGAACCTGTATTTTCCCACACTTGCCCTCTTTCCCAACGCCCAATCACGCTAGACACACTCGTGACGCAGCGCACAAAGAAAACAGGGAATAGAAAATAGAAAATAGCTTCAGCTGATGAGAGAGAGGTTGGCAGCAGCTACCTAGGTCTGTAGGTAGATCGGCTATGGACTTTAGCTAGGTCTCTGCCTAGGCGGAGGGCTGGTAGGTCTGCTTGGGGAAGGGGTAGCTATTGGTGGTCACCGTTAGTTGTTTTGGCCTGATCTCCTTATTGTCCTCTAGTTGTAGTAGATGAAGAGATTGGAACGAAATGAAATGGTGTGTGTTGTCTTTTTTTCCCTCTCTTTTTTCCCCACAAATATGGATGGGTATGTGGCAATTCACAATGTGGGGTTTACCCTGTAGTTATCCAAGAATCTGTATGAAGCTTTGTTTCGTCCAATACACTGATGAAAATTGAAAGATAGAAAAAAGACAAAATACATTGAAGAGGTTGATGTGTTGGGCGGGGAGATAGAAAAGAAGAGAGAGGGGGGGGGAAGGGGACTTACGAAGGACCAAGCTCCTGGATGCTCAGGCGAGCAAGCCACTGGCCGCGGTGGACTGACTCCTCAATGGACTTGCCCTCGACGATTCCCGAGGCGAAGCCGCCGGCAAAGGCATCGCCGGCGCCGTTGGTGTCGTTGATCTGCTCCTTGCTGATCTCGTGGACGGGGAACTCGCGGACCTCGTCCTCGCCCTGCACGGCGACGAGGGTGGGCTCGGTGCCCTGAGTGATGATGGCCACGCGCTTGCGCTGCGTGTTCTCCTTGGGCAGATTAGCCAGCGCCTTGGCAATCACCTTGACATCCGTGGTGCCCAGGCTGTGGGACTCGGCGTACGCGGCGGCCTCAGTCTCGTTGCCGATCACGTAGTCCCAGTAGGGGGCCGACGCGTCGAGCGGGTCCTTGAAGAACTGCGCGATGAAGGGCGCCGACAGGGACAGGATGAACGGCTTGTTATTGGCGGCGGCTTGCTTGGCCAGCTCCATGATGGCCGGGGGGCAGACTTTGGGAAGATATTAGTTGTGCTTCTCTTGAGATTTATACCGAATGTGGGATGAAAGGTTGAGTAAGTCAGTGGGCCATACCAGTGAAGTGGTAGCCGCCGACGTAGTAGACCTCGGCGTTTTCAACCAGGGCCCAGATCTCGGGCTTCTTGAGGTGCTCGAGGTCGTAATGATTGGCGGCGCCTAGCTCGGTGCACATGCTGCGGTTGTGGCCGGTGATGACGACGCCGCACCGGCCGGTGGCCTCCTTGGGGTCCACGCGGTACTCGACGCGCAGGCCGGCCTGCTTGACGGCGTCGTGCAGGATGGCCGCGTACTTGTCATCGCCCACACCGCCCAGGTACACCACGCTGTTGGGAGGCAGGATGTACTGCGCACCGCGCGCCGTGTTCTGGGCCGCGCCGCCAGCGATCAGCTTGGCGTCGTAGTTGGTGAGCAGGTCCTCGAAGATGCCCTGGTGCTTCTCCTCGGCCAGGATGGCGTCGTTGGCCTTGAGGCTATACTTCTCGAGCAGAGCCTCGTCACCGACGGCCTGGATGTCTATTTTCCCAGCGGGTTAGCTGCCTTCAAACGACTGCTTCGGGGCTCGGTCTCCGGGAATCACGGAAATATAGTATACACAGGATGGTGTATTGCACCATAGTGAGGGTAATCATCGGTTTTGCCATTGGGGACCATGCGACTATGAAATGGATTGTCCGGGTGCTCACCGAGGAGGGGGTTCTCCAGGCAGAGGAGTCTGTAGTCTCTGGTGGACGCCATTTTGGTTGATTGAGGGGAACGGCGGTGTGGGAGAGTTGTACAGAGAGCGTTTTGGTGGCTTTGAATGGAATTCGGGAGAAAGCTCACAGCATAGAGGCGGGGCAGAGGAGAGATGGTGGGGCAGAAGACGACTGCATGACCGCCATCGGCCACCATTTTTGGGTGACAGGCCAAATGGGAAACTCCGAGCGAGACAGACTTGGCTGCGGGCTTACAATAGGCCGCGGAGAGGAGAGCCTTAAACATCGTCAGGGTTGTCCGACACGGTGCCCGAAACGGGAGCCAACTCAGAAAAAGGAGTCCTTCCGGCTTGCTTGTAAACGAGCGGAGTTAAACGGTACATTAGGCGCTTGACGAACAAACAGTTTACCTCTGGAGGCAAGGTAAGACTGTGCGGGCAGCCACCTTGACGACATCAAAATCACTGCCAACCTGGGTAGGTAGGTTGGGCAATTTCTGCTCGTGTTTTTGCTTGCATGATATCATTGTGTCTTAATATTTTCCTGTGCTCCGGAGGACATCGAAAATCCCGTACACGAAAAACACGGTTTGCAACCACCTTCACTCCGGTTGCTGTTGGGAACCCTTTTCATTCCTTTATTGTCATGATGCTCGCCGTAGAGTAAATTCTTCCTTCCGCGTTCGCAGCCATAACTACAAAGCCGCAAAGACCGATGCAATCCCATGAACCCCTGCCCAGATGACAACCAAGCAAGCCTTAATCCTTCGTCTTCTGGGTACCACGCAGCAGACCCGTTCTTCTCGCAGCAATGAGACCAGCCTTCTGTCCCTGGGTGGCGTATCTCGAGATCGTAGACGCCTTACCGATATGTTGGTGGTTACCCTGTGGTGTGTCAGCTAACGATTCACGCCTCCATAAACTGCAATTGCACTTACACCACCGTGGGGATGATCAACCGGGTTCATGGCCACACCACGAGTCTTGGGCCAGTTGTTCTTCTTGACGGCGAACTTGTGCTTGGCGCGCGAAGCCTCTGTAAAATTCGTCAGCATTTCCCACTTATTCACCCGCAGACTATGTGCGAGCACGTACTCAGGAGAGGCTTGTCAGTACGGCCACCACCGGCGACAATACCGATCATGCCACGGGCGTTGCTGCTGACAACCTTCTTGGCGCCAGACGGGAGCTTGATGCGGGTCTTGCCCTCATCGGGGTTGTGGCCGACAACGGTGATGTAGTTGCCGGATGTGCGGCCGAGCGAGCCACGGTCGCCTACCTTCTCCTCCACGTTGGACACAACGGTACCTTCGGGGACGGAAGAGAGGGGCAGAATGTTGCCGACGGTCAGGGCGGCGTTCTTGCCGGCGTAGATAAATTGGCCAGTGTACATGCCCTCGTTGGCGATGAAAGTCTCGGTCTGCTTCTTGAACTTGTACGACGAGTTGAACACGACCCGCGCCAGGGGCGCACCACGACCAGGGTCGTGGATGATCTCCTTCACGATGCCGCGGACATATCCGTGTCTCTCGGAGTAGTCGAGGTTTCTGAACTTCGCGGGCGCCTTCCGCAGACGGGTGTTTGCGGTGAAGATGCTGCCGCGGCCCTTACGCTGGTTGCGAATCTGGAAGCGAGTGAAGCCATGTTAGCACCGCCATGTCCCGTCTTCCATATCTCCAGCGGCCCGTGTAATTTTGTCGATAATCGATCGTCTGGCGCATTGGGGGGGTTCGAATCGAGAGATTCATTGTGCGAGCACACCAGGCTTTACTTACGACGCGACCCATCTTGTCCTTCCTATCGTTAGATGTGGAAGTGGCGGTTGACTCGGTTGGTGAAGAGAGGTTGAGTTGCGACTCTCAAATAATGCTCCAAGAGCGAAGACGATATTTTTCCAAATTTCTGTGTGGACTGCACGAGCCACCCCGGCCCGCTGCGGCTGGCCCAAGTGCCCTAACAGCAGGAACAGTTGTGGCTTCGTTGTACTTGTGGGGCAAACTTCTCCTCATCACGTGCGTGCAGTATGTCTTGGTCTGAAAGTAGGAGGGAGACACCCCACTTGCGCTTTAGAGTACCTGGATTTAGTTGATCCTAGGAAATGCGACGAGACTGACTCTTTTCACGGTGTCTTTCATGCTTCAAGACTTCCTGCCTGTCTTCTGCACAGTGCCATCGTTGACATTTCATTCCACCGAAGCCTTGAAACTCGAAGGCCCCTCAGCATAAACCTCTCGTTTGGCAGCTTCGCTCTTGAAAGCTATACAGTGCCAGTTTACCCATTGATTATATATTCGCACGGTACGCGTGTGGCCTTGCCGATTCCCACCAACGAGAAAAGCGTGATGCCAGCCGACCCGACCGCCACCCAACCTCACCAGTCCCACAACCTCGAGAATGGACACGTCAAGCTCTCGTCTCTGTGCCGGTCAACCGCCGCGGAACTACCATCGCAAATGACAGTAACATGTACGCATTTATCTTGTTTCTCGATTGCTTTTGATGTGTCATTGCCATTTTCTAACACTTCCTAGGCATCAAAGTTGACATCTGAGAATTGGCAAGATTTTGTCATCTTCGAAGTGAATCAACTTTCTTGTGGTGAATTTTCACAAATTTGGCCGTCAAGGGCTTATGGTCTTGCTGCGTGTGGGACCGACCGGTAATGAAAGGTTGGGGCGCGCTCTGTAATCGATCAAGCGATCGATGATGCGCACGTCGCAGCCCAGATGCCGCTCAATCAATCTGCAACTCTGCGTCGCGTTTGTCGCACTTTTTTCTGGTCAAGTGCAGGCACAAGCCATATCTCATTGAGCCCTCCTCATTCAGCTTGCAGCAGGTGCCTAATTGCATTCTGTATTGTGTGAGATCCGCTGTGTTGCTTCTCATGCGACCAGCGTTTGCCTTCAAGTGAGGAACTAATTCTCCGAGTAACTATTCTCAAAGGCGTCACGACATTCTCACTATGTGTCATTGGAAATGGAATACGGATTGCGAGGAAATGAAAGTGGTCTAACAGCCTTGTTCAGAGGATGGTCTGCAGCCTGTCACGAGGAACGAACAACCGGGCGAATGACACCAATGCCCGCACGGCTGTCGCGTCGACTGGGCGATGAGACGGGCCATTGCAGCTGTGCTGCTGCTCGAGGCCGCGACTAGCCCTCAGATGAAAAGGCGGGTATGGGGCTGATCAGTCGTCGAAATCGTGGCGGTGATGTGATCTTGCCGGCCAGGAAAGACAGCATCAAGCTCAAATGGTCACAAAAAGCGGAGGTGAGATGGGAAGCAAATCGGAACCACTTTACAGGAAACTTGAGATCGCGCAGAAACTAGCCTTCGTCCTACTTAAAACCCGACCGCGCCCGGGCTCGAAATGTGTCTCGCCATCATCGACTACGACCCCAACGCCTAACGGATTTGGCTTCATCAGGCACTTCGCAGCAGATGGCTGTAGTGTCGCGGCGGCGGTGTTGGCGCTGAGGGTCCTTTGGGGGTTTCAGAAAATCATCAATATTGCCCATTCTGCTGCTCGATATATCAAAGGAAGGGAGGGATAAGGATCGTGCAGCTTGATAAGGGTGGGAATATGATGGCAAGTAAGTGATGGGGGACGATGGGACCGGGGCCCAGGCAGGAAAGACTAGGAAATCAAGGAAGACGGGGATGTGACGGCTGGCGGTTGTCTTGCTTGCCAGCAATAGCAGCCTTGCACGAAGTAGTCAGGTAGCTTAGGATTATAATAATGTTTGTCGAGTGGTATTTTGGATCGGAATCCACCTATCGGATTCCATGTGCACTTTAGGTGAGAGCCCCAGCCTGGCCATTGTTCGTTCGTCGGTACGTAATTTCTTGCCAGCCAGCACTTGGTGTGCTCCTCACCTCTCCTTCAACAACCTGGAGCCCACTTGCTCAGACCCGTGCCGTCCCCAACTTCAGCTTCCGCAAACCACCCACCTCCCATTGAGCAGAGCCGTGCCAGCACCTAGCACTGCCCAAAATGGCCGATGACGATTCCTCGGACCTGTCCTCTATTTCTTCCTTGTCGGCGCCGCCTTCTGACGATGAAACCGACATCCAATTGGAGCGCAAGCACGGCATTTTAAAGTTCTTCCATAAGGTCGACCAAAACCCGGCCTTGGAGCCCAAGGACTCGACACCCCCCCGACCCAAGAGAGAGCCCTCTCCGCCTCATGAATATGTGCTAGCCGATAATGCAGACATTGCAGTACGTGTTTTTGGTCCTATTCGCGTCTTTTCGGCCCCGCGACGCGAAAGATCGCGCGCGCGCGGCACCAGGGCAAAGGCTGCAAGCTGACTTTTTGCTTACGCAGTTCATCGTTATGTTCCGCGGCCGATTCACCGACGCATTCCCTAAGAGCCTCCCAAACTTTGGCCCGCAGGAGCTAGAACGCGACATTGTCGACTCGATCCCTGGCGAGCGCGTTGTGCACTTTTTGTGCGCGCTATTGGGGCTGCTGCTCAACCGCAAACAAGATGTCAAGTGGGTGCCACCTCCCGCGTGCTTGTTTCCTCGCCCTCAAACTTTCAAAGTGCTAATTGTGGAGCTTCACAGGCCCGGACATTACAATCGCGCTCTCGAAGAGGCTATTCAGACGCACAAGGGGCAATGGGCAAAGGACTGGGAGAGCCAGAACCCGCTGTCTGGCTCGGCCACTTTTGCTTCTATGGCACCAGTGCAACGGGTACGCGCCCTTGTTTCCGGCGTTCTGGCGCAATACACTAGAGTAGATATACTGATGCTCGACTCATCTATTTAGCTTACGCTTTTGCGCACCCTTGTTCAATGGGCTCTTTCGTCATCAGAGGCCATCAAGTCCACTATCAACCAGCAATATAAGAACCGCCAAGACGACGATGCAAACATACCTCTTAGCGTCCAGCCATGGGGTAGCGATGGTGACAAGCGGAGGTATTACCTGATCGAGGGGAACGATGACACGGGATTCCGCGTATACAGGGAGAGCAACCCGGCAGGCATCAACCGCACCTGGTGGAACGTTGCTGGCTCCATTAACGAGCTGAAGTCTCTTAGCGAGAGGCTTGAAATACACGACGGCGGTCCCAAGGCGAGAACGCTCGCCAGAAAAATTATGAGCAGCATCCCCCGCTTCGAGGCCACAGAAGAGAAGCGCCGTCGACGAGAGTATCGCCAGCAGCGCAAGGAGCAATTCAAGCGCCCCGAGGTGGGCATGTCGCTGTACGAGGGCCGCACAAGAGGCAAGCGCATGAAGTACACGTATTCCGACGACGAGGCCGACTTCTATTCAGATTCAACCAACCGGCGCTCAAGCCGCAACACCAGAAATCACACGCCAGCTGAACCGGCCGGACCTGTTACCACGGCCCGTGGGAGGCAAATCAGGGCCCCCACTCGGCTCAACGCAGACAACGGCAGCAGCCGTGGTCCCAGTGCCCCGGCAAGCGTGCAGGGCGACGGCTACGTCGAAGACACTGGGATGACCATAGACGAGTCTATGGTAGGCCGAGGGCGTCCACGACGATCGGCCGCGGTCAATCATGGTATGAATGGCTGGGCGAAGAAACGGAAGAGTCAATCTGACGACGAATCTGACGAATCTGGCGAGGAGGAGAGTAGCGAGCCAGATCTAGGAAACGACGAGTCAGACGACGAGGAAGAGTTTGAGGCAGAGCTTGAGCTGGACGATGAACTTGAGGAATCTCCCTATGCGTCGGACTCGACATCGCCGCAAGACGCTTCTTACGTCTTCAAGTTCCCAGTTCGGGTGGCCTTTGACGACAACAACAAGGTGCGGCGCATCCCTGGCCCGCCTATTGTGACCGAAACGCGCAAACACCCACGGGCGGCCCATCGAAACATAATCATCAGTGATGAATCCGGCACTAGCACACCGGACGACGGCGAATCGGAAGAGGATCTCGCCCCTCAGCCTGAAGAACCAGCGGCGGAAGTCATTGCCGTAGCATTCAAGCGAGTCATGCCTAATAATTCTGAGAAGAATCCCCCTGGATCGAGCGGCACGCCTGTTAAGTCGCCACTGACTCCGGGATCCAGTGCCCCTTCGACCTCTCTGACTTTTAGAGGAAGCCCAGAGAAGCCACAGCACATCCCGTCGACCATCGATATGGGCCATGTTGAGTAGGGGGTAGCAAATGCGGCCGCTGATGTTACGACTTGCTATGATGGGCGTTCTGGAACACGAGAAAAGACCGTGACTATAAGGAGTCAGATGGTAGATTTTGTGTTTTTTTTTCATTTTATTTGGGCAGCCTTTGCTGTTTGTTCTGCCTTTTTAGATCGCTGAGACAAGGTAAAAAGCCCTCTGGTGAGTTCGCGCCTATTTCAGGGCACTTAATCTTGGCAGATTAGTACGGCTCCTAGGAAAGAAAAGAAGAGATTTTATGAATATGGGTTTGTCGTCTTCGATTCTGGGACAAGGCAGGTTTGGGTGGCATATCGATGGATGTAGCCAGAACAGACAGTTCAATGTCAATACGCACTGTAGTTAACATGCATCGTCATCCGGGTGTCTCTCTATGTGCTGTTTTTTCTGTGGCGAGAAATTCTCGATTCGTTTCCACAATGTTCAGTGTTCATCCCCGCTTCTTCTCGCCCGGTATCGCCCAATTGTTCACCCCCCACCACCACCGTCGTACTCTTGCACCGATTGAAGAGCCGCTCAGCTGTGCGTTCTTGTTCCAGTATTGCCATCCACATATTCCCAAGTTATAGATCACACCCTGGACGAATGGCATCATCATCTGTTGTACACTATATGTCAGCCTTTTTGTGTCCATCTCGTCGAGGAGTTTGTCTTTCTCCCTGGACGCATCGCAAAAGCAACGCAACGCAACACAACGCACCTGGTCTCGTGCCGTGATCCAGAGGACTTTCCCCCACCTGTCCACGTTTCGTATGCTATGCAGATAGCTCTGTTCGTAGCGTAGGTCTGGAATGGGCGGGAGTTGCGCCTTGCGCGGCCGTGGCCTCAGGACGCTGAAGGGTATATCTTCGTCATCGTTGTCATTGTCGCCTTCGTCGATACCGTCGCCGTCCAGGAAATCCTGATGGTGGTGGTCGTCGTCGTACTCATAGTTCTGCGGCTTGTCAAGGGACGACATCGCAGCGGTGCCGTTGTCCAGCACGACGGGCTCTTTTCGGGACGCGGCTGTTGACGGGTTGATGTCGTGCGCTGCTGATGGGTCGCGGTTGATGTGCGCCGTCTGGATGGTCTCTGCGACTTGAAGAGGCAGCGACGACGCCATGACTAGTTGTTTTAGTGTGTGATTTGGCCAATTGGCTTAGATCCTATGGGCTTTGTCCCTGTTCTGAAGATGATCCGAATCTGTTGTTTTAGGTGGTAGGTAGTATTTTGGCGATAATAGGTAGAACGGGAGGGAACAATGTCAGGGGTTTGTCTTTCAGCAGTAGTTCATCGGAGCTCTCACACAACCTAGTAGAGCGAGCGGTGGCCATCAAGCAGTCCATTATAGCGCGTTGCTCCATAAATTTATATCAAAGGCGGCCCCGCCATCAATCACTGGGACTTAAAGAACGGCACCGGGCTCCTCCTCGATACTGGTTGCATTGCTGCACCTTCCAATAAAGCGATGGCTTGTCTGAGAGGATGCGCTCTACTTGTGAATAGCACTACATCCAATTTCACGCAGGAATTCTTCCACCTTCGCAGCGGATGCAATACATGAAATGCGATGAACTTTATACCTGATGATTTTCTTGATTTATCTCACTGTACGGATGTATATGTGTATATCCGGCCTGACGGTCCCGCTTTTTAAATGCCAACGCCAAACCAGGGCCAACAGAGTTCAGCTCGGGGAAGGTCACCAATGGGCAGTCAGTAACAAAGCTCCACTCCACTCGTCAGCGCCACTCTATCGCTGCCCCAGCCATAAAAGGACTTCACTCCACGAAACCCCTCTCAGTCACAGCCCCACCACCAATTTCAGCGAAATACGGCGAAGGGACGTACACGGAAATCAAAGAAAGAAAAACACCACAAAAAGATCACCTTGCGAGTGCAGGGGCGACTAGGGGACAATAACCGACTCTTCTTCACGCGTTTCTCTTTCCAGGTATCAGTCGAAAATGAGCAGCGACCCGACAGCCAGCGAGGCGGAGAAGAATGTGAGTTGCCTGCCAGCAGCCTGCCTCGCGACACCCTTCGGTAACTGTGTCCCGCTGACAAGACATGTCCCCCGCAGATCGAGATATGGAAGGTTAAGAAGTTGATCAAGCGCCTCGAGGCCGCTCGAGGCAATGGAACTTCCATGATTTCCTTGATCATCCGTATGTCGCTCCCTCCCGTCCTCGGCCTCCTCGTCGTGGTCGTGGTGGTCAAAGACTGCAGTCTGCCGCCTCGAGCCTTCGTTAACAAACCGTCCCTACTCCAGCGCCCAAGGATCAAGTCTCTCGAGCAGCCAAGATGTTGGCCGAAGAATATGTACGTCTTCCTTTCCAGCGGACAACCATCACAGGCCGATAACTGACAGGCACTCAGGGTACCGCGTCCAACATCAAGTCGCGTGTCAACCGACAGTCGGTCCTATCGGCCATCACGTCGACCCAGCAGCGACTGAAGCTCTACAACAAGGTCCCCCCAAATGGATTGGTGGTCTACTGTGGTGAAATTCTAACCTCCGAAGGCAAGGAAAGGAAGGTGAACATCGACTTCGAGCCGTTCAAGCCCATCAACACGTCGCTCTACCTCTGTGACAACAAGTTCCACACGGAGGCCCTCGCGGAACTGCTCGAGTCGGACCAAAAGTTCGGCTTCATCGTCATGGACGGTAACGGCGCGCTGTTCGGCACCCTCAGTGGCAACACCCGAGATATTGTCCACAAGTTCTCTGTCGATCTTCCCAAGAAGCACGGTCGTGGTGGTCAGTCCGCTCTGCGTTTCGCCCGTCTCAGAGAGGAAAAGCGACACAACTATGTCCGCAAAGTAGCCGAGCTGGCCGTGCAGTGCTTCATCACGAACGACAAGTCCAACGTTGCCGGCATCATTCTGGCTGGTTCGGCCGATTTCAAGAATGACCTCAACGCGTCCGATCTGTTCGACAACCGCCTTGCGACCAAGGTCATCAAGGTTGTCGATGTTTCTTATGGCGGCGAGAACGGCTTCAACCAGGCTATCGAGCTCTCTACGGAGACGCTGGGTAACGTCAAGTTCATCCAGGAGAAGAAGCTCATTGGCAGATACTTCCAGGAGATCAGCCAAGATACGGGCCTCGTCTGCTACAGCATTGACGATACCCTCAAGGCGCTGGAGCTCGGTGCCGTCGAGATCTTGATTGTCTTTGAGAACCTCGAGATCACTCGCTGGGTTCTGAAGGACAGCAATGGAACCGAGAGCATCATCCACACCACCAAGCAGCAGGAGACCGGGGACCGCGACAAGTTCATGGACAAAGAGACGGGCCAGGAAATGGAAGTTGTTGCTCAGGAATCCTTCCTCGAGTGGATTGCGGAGCATTACAAAGACTTTGGTACCACCCTCGAGTTTGTTTCGGACCGATCCACCGAGGGCAACCAGTTCGTGAAGGGCTTTGGTGGCATCGGCGGCATTCTCCGGTACAAGGTCAACTTTGAACAGCTAAACGACGTTGACGACGATGATGACTACTACGATGGTAAGCACTATCGCGTCAAGTTGGAGGTCGCCCAGACGCTAATTCGTGTCGCAGATTGACAGTTTGATTCCCTCGTTGATAACGAGGGATTGCGTACTCAAGCCACCCCGTCCCAGCCGACGACGCCGCACGACGAACAGCCGCCCCCCTCCAAGCCCCGAAGCTCCAAAGTCTCGCTGTCCCAGCGACGGCTGATGAAGGGCTTCTCTGCAGGCCCGAGCGAGCAGAGCCACCAGGTGTCCCGTCCAAGCCCGCTTCGCTCTGTGATGACGGCTTCTTGAGTTTACAATGGCGGATTTCAAGGTGTGTCTTGACTTTGATACATTTGTTGGTATTTTAACTTACAATAGAACAGGGAATTGCCCATGAGGATCGAGAAAGTCAAAAGGGGTCAAGGTACTTCATTGCAGGGCTGATCGAGGGAGGATAGGATTGATTAACCGGCGTATGGACGCGGTTGGGTTTGGGGTCCTTGCGACACCGGACTGCTTAGCCTATCAATGCGGTGTCTTTCCGCTCTTTTTAACCCTCGATTTAAGAGGTGTAGCCGACGTTTAGATTTCTAGATTGCTTAGTTGAGGACGTAGACACTCGTTGACCGTTTGTTCTTTTCCTGTAGATGTGACTTTGTTCTTTGTGGCCGTTGGTGGTAGCTGGATGTAAATGCGGGAGTGGAAGTCGGCAGGCCGAGCGAGGTGCCTGCAGGTGTCTCTGAATTCCTTCAATTCACCTATGCTATATTTGGAGTGTGCCATGGCAGACTTCCGGGGCCTGTTGCTCTTGTTGTGTGTGGTTGTCATGGACTTTGCGGTTCTCGGAGGCTAAACTAAGGCAGGGCGGGGCGGCCCGCTGTATTCCAAATTTCGCAATGGCAATCACATCTTCGTAACTTTACAACTCACTTCATGTCTTGAACGTTTCCACACTTTTAAAATTGCAAGCAAGGGCGCAGAACGTCAATGCGACTGGCCACTGACTCCGCCTCCGCCCTACTAGTCCAGAATTGACATTAACATTACATTCTGGCGCCGCCGCCGTTGCCAAACACAGCATCGAACAATACATATTCAACGACAGCGCATATTCTACTTAATTTTGTGTTGATGGGGGTTTTTTTTTACCGGGATATATAACTTTCCAGGTTGTTGTTTGATACATTTCGTTTTATCGTTTACCTCGCAAAGAAAAGCTCGGGTCAGGATTCATTACAACTACCTAGTAGCCTCACTGGAGCCTTGCATTGCCCTCTCGTCTTGACACGACACGACACAAGACGAGACGAGACGACGAGACAGAAGAGAAAATTAGGGCAGACAAAAAAGATGACGGCAGCACAAAAGATGGAGGGAGGAGGAGGAGGGAGGAATAAAGTTGCCTATCTGGGCCCAGTCGCGTCTTATTCTCATCAGGTATGTAATTGCCATATATTTCGTTTCTGGTTTTGGTTTGAAGTGGGATGGATGCCCCCGCACCCACTCGTTATTTCGTGAGAAAGGAGGAGGGGAGAGGGTGGGGGCGGCGGGCTTCAGTTGTGCGTTGATGTGAGAGGATACAGATGGAGAAAATAAAAATCTCACTTTTTGCGGGCGTTTGAAAATAAAGGGAGTTGTTGGAGAAAAGAAGAAAAAAACAATTTAAGGTCATGTGTGGGAAGAAGAAGAAAAGAAAAAGGCTGATTAAAAAAAAAATTTGGTATATAGGCTACGAAATCTGTCTTTTCCCCGGACCAGAAATGGGAGCTGGAGCCTACGGTGACTATTAAGGGTAAGTTTTTTTTCTTCTTTCTTTTCTTTTTTTCTTCAGAGGAAGATATATATAAGAAGAAGACAAGTATATTTTGCTAACAATTTCATGGTTGGTTATATCTAGAAGTCTTTGACGTTGTCCAAGCCGGGGACGCCGACTACGGTGTCATCCCGTTCGAGAACTCAACGCACGGAACGGTCATTTTCACGCTGAACGGGCTGGCCGACAGGGCCGGCAGCTATGCCGACCTTGCCGTCTGCGGTGAGATTTACTTGGATGTCCACCACTTCCTCCTCGGCCGCCGCTGCTTCGGGGGGGCAGCAGCAGGAGATGCCTCCCTGAAGCACATTGAGCGTGTGTACTCGCACCCGCAGGCGTTTGGACAGACGGCCGCCTTTTTCGCCAAGCACCTGCGCGGCGTCGACACCATCGACGTGACGTCCACCAGCAAGGCGGCCGAGCTGGCGGCCGCGGACACGACGGGCAAGAGCGCGGCCGTCGCGGGCGAGATCGCAGCCGAGACGTATGCGCTCGACGTGCTTGCGGCTTCGATCGAGGACAGGGACGAT
Source organism: Podospora didyma (assembly GCA_033439775.1). Taxonomy (NCBI): domain Eukaryota; kingdom Fungi; phylum Ascomycota; class Sordariomycetes; order Sordariales; family Podosporaceae; genus Podospora; species Podospora didyma. Next base: position 2,178,375 of record JAULSW010000007.1, read on the forward strand.
AACACGACGAGGTTCTTTGTCATCCGAAAAGGAAAGGAGCGACAGGAGCAGCAGGAGTCGTCGGGAAAGGAGGGGGGGGATCCATACGGCAACAAGCACAAGTCGCTGTTGTCATTCACGGTGCCGCACCGTACGCCTGGCGCCCTGGCCGACGTGCTGGGCTTCTTCAAGTCGAGGAGCTTGAACCTGACCAGCATCAATAGCCTCCCGAGCCTTCTGGAGCCGTTCCACTATCTGTTCTTTGTCGAGTTTGAGGGCAGCAGGTTTGATGATCCAGAGGGGAGGGTCAAGGCTGTGTTTGAGGATGTGGAGAGGGCGGCGCTGCGGTCGACGTGGTTGGGCAGCTGGGAGAACCAGAGGAGACGGTAGACTACAGGCGGTGTGGGGATGTTGCAAATGGAAAATCTTACTGTCCTGCCCTCGAACTTGGCGAGTAATATAATAACAAATCATCATGCCATTGTCGTTGTCGTGTTGAGGTCGGTGAGTGAGGGGTATATCATAATCATATTGTTTTTATCATGTCAGTGCTGAGAAGCAACCAAACCCCACTAACACATCCTTACCAGGTTTGTAGTGTACTGTACAAGCATCACATACGTAGGGCTGAGCATCCACCCACGAACGGACGTGGTATCCGACAAGTTGTACCAATAATAAATGTCGGAATGAGGCTCGCGGCAACCCAAGCTCGCCGCAGTCTCGGCATCAGTGGAACAAGACATGGCATCCATTATCATGCAGCCGCGGAAACGAACGACGAGTATATGCGCCGAGCAAGGCAGCGCATCCTGTCCAGGAAGGCCAAGGTCATAATTGACACTCTGTCGCCCATGCATTCGCACCTGCTCGACCTCGCCCTGCACTCTTACCTCCCGCCACAGCATGCGCAGCACACAAACGGTCTTCCCGGGCTGTGGTCGTCGGCTGACGAGCTCGCGCTGCCCCAGGGACACCACCTGGTCTACTTCCCGCTGCAGGCCCAACACCGGGGCGACCTGATCGGCGACGGCGCCGACTCTGACCATTGCCCCGGTGCTCCCTACGTCCGCCGCATGTGGGCGGCCGGGTCCATGACCTTTGATGACGACTGGCCGAACGCTTTCCGGCTCGACGGCCGCCGCGTCTGCTGCGTGGAGACCCTCGGCGAGCCCTACATGGCCACTAATGGAGGCTCCAACAGCGGGGACGAGACCGTCTTTGTCGAGGTCACGCGCCGCTACGGGCTCGTCAGAGACAATCATCATCCGTCCGGGGACCAGGACGCGGCAGAAGCCATTTCCCAGCCAGGCGGGGCCATCATTCACGAGGTCAGGAAGCTGGCCTTTAAGAGAAAGCCGCCGCCGCCGCCGCCACCAAATCTAACCGCCCCCCAAAGAATCACCACACCCTTTCCAAGAACCGACTCCCCAAACCAAGAGCAGCCGTCATCATCGTCATCGTCATCGTCATCTATAGCGGCAGACACATCAACCTCCTCTAGAGAAACCTCCTTCAAACTAACACCAGACCCGCTGCTCCTCTTCCAGTTCAGTGCGCTCACCTACAACGCGCACGCGATCCACCTGGACCCGGAGTACGCCCGGGCCGTCGAGGGCTATCCGGAACGGCTGGTCCACGGCCCACTGACAGTCGTGCTCGTTATGGCGCTGCTGCGGAGCACGCTTGCCGCCAAAACCAAAACCGGTGGTTCTGAGAGGTGGTTCGTCCAAAACATCCGCTACCGCAACCTCCGACCGCTCTTTGTGGGCCAAGAACTCACCGTTCGCTTGCGGGAGGACTTGTCTGCCCAAGACGACGACGATGACGACGACGACGACGATGCCGCCGCTGCCGCCGGGGAAGAGAAAAAGAAGAAGAGGAAGAAGAAGATGGTGATCTGGATTGAAGGGCCCGATGGGAAGCCTGCTGTCAAGGGGACTTCCGTTGCGGTGCTACGGACGCGTGACAAAGCAAGAAAGATGCTGTAGGGTACGTAGGGGCCGAGGAAAATGTGAATGAACAATAGAGCTAAGTGTGTATATAGAGAGAGAGTGTGTGTGTGTGTGTATTGAGCACCTAGGTCTCATAATAGTACCGTATCTGTAGGGTAAAATGATTCTAAACGATTTGGACAACATTATCGTACAAGAACTCTAAAATGAGAGACATACGTAAAATGCAAATGCAAATGTAGAATATCATTGAATATATCTCTCTCCCCGTTTCAATTTTATTTTTTATTTGTTTATTTTGTTTTTCAAAAAAGGAGAACAGAAAATAGTAAAGATAAATATAAAGATCTGCTGGCTGGCTCTCTATAAATTCGTCGAGGAGTCGTAAAAGTCGTAGCAGTCGTCCATGAGGAAGGGGGGGGAGGAAAGAACAGGCGAGAGAGGAACTAAATAAAATGGCCACCATGTACAACACAACAAAACATCAAACCATTTGTTGAAAGAACACCCCTCCCCTCCTCCTTACTTCTGCGCTTCGCGTCCTTTCCTCCTTCTTCCTCTTCTTCTCTTTACCCCTTTTGCACGTCCCAAGTGCGCATCTTGCTCATGGTCCGCTTGCGCATCGTGGCCATGATCTGGGCCTCCATTTTTTCGATGCCGAGCTCAATGTCGGCGTCCTCCTTGGCATAGCGGTTCTCGCGGCGCCGATCCCACCAGCGCCACGTGAGCACGATGAGGAGGGTGAGTGGGATGGAGATGGCGAAGTAAACCCATAGCGTCGGGGCTACGACCGGAAGGGCGGCGTCTTGTTGGTCTGGTGTTGAGCTTGATGATGTTGTTGAGTTTAATGAAGATGACGAGACGGACTGGCCACCGCCACTACTACTGCCACCGCTATCGCTGAGACCGTTCTGAAAGTTGAAAAAGGTCATGCTGAATACGGATGCTAGGTACGTCGCGGGCAGGAAGATGGCACCGAGAAGGGAGAGTGTTTTCATCGACGTGCTGTCGCGCTTTGAGGCGTGCGCCAGTCGCCGCTGCTCTCCGGCCATTTGGAGACCGAGCTTGGATTCCTTCTGAGCGATGATGTTGTACAGCTGTCGTGAGACTCGTTAGTCTCAGAAAAAGTCAAGACAGTGCATAAACAGACTTACCGCTGCCCGCTGGATCGACAGCCTCTCCAACGTCGTGTGTGCATAGTTCTCAATGCCCTTGAGCTTCGCAATATAAAAGTCCAGGCGAGCGACCATGCTGCGATGGATCTTGGACACTTCGCCCGTGGGGCCACCGTAGACTGGGTCGTCCTTGGCGCGATCCCAGAAGCTCTCCATGGCTAGGTGGATGGTGCGGATGATCTCCTGGTAGGCTTGAGGCCGCTTCCATAGGACCTGCGAGTGGCATTCGACCAGGTCGCGGTTGATCTGGTCCAGGTCGACCATCTCCTCCTTGATGTAGCGGCTCTCCTCCTCCAGCACCTCGTTGCGCATGCTGACGGCGTGCTCCAGATTCCGCAGCCACTCGCGCGCGTCGCGCTGCTTCTGGTCGTTCTTGGCCGACAAATCATGGCTGAGGATGATGATGGGCAAGAGCAGCGGGTGCATTGTCTGGCCAGCACAGCACTTGAGGTGCTTGATGCTCTCCACCATGTCCGACGACGCCGTCCCCTTGGCGAACCCCGTCGTGATACCATCCCTGAACGAATGTGACAACATCAGCTCCCACCCTCGCGTTAGCCCCTTTTTCCGCACGTCCGACTTGCGGAAGATGAGTTCTTTTTGAGGCCAAGATTAGCAAAGTGAAGTCGCATATCGACGACACGGGATAGAATAAGAACATACGGAGGTGTGGATCCTCATCGTCCTGATCAAACGCGGACCAGAAGAAGGGCCCGACGACACTGGTGCCTTCAATGGCGCGGAAGGGCAGGCGGAGAGCCCGCACCATGCCCTCATAGCCCTCATGGGTGAGAGAGATGTGGCGGGGCGAGAAGGTGTCTGGATGCTGGGCTTTTTGCTGAAGTCTGACACGGGCAACACTGTCAGCTTGCTTCCGGCCAGTCGCACAATAGCAAACGACTCACATCAAGCGTAGGCCGCTGATGAGCTTGACACCTTCTTTGAGCTTGGGCGGCGCGAAGGCACCCTGTCCCAAACACCCTTGTTAACGAAAATCTTCCTAGGTACGTATAACGAGCCGCCAGAAAAAGCAAGAAAGGAAGCTTACCCGCCGATGGAGAAAGTTGCCGAATTCATCTGGCAGTTCGTCGAAGCGGAACCGATGCTCCTCGATGGTGTTGAGCGAGGGATCCTAGGTATAGACCACGCAGGTTAGTTTTTACCTAGAACTACCAGTAGGCAGTCTTGTTGTGTGTCCCCAGGAGTATTCCATCCACGTGTTGTTAGACTTGGACGACATGCCCCTCTCCCTCAAAAGCAACATGCGCCCCTCGTCGTTCTCCTCCTGCTCCTCCTGGCCGCGACCCGATGGAGTAGCTAGCAAGTAAACTCACCGAGTAGTTAAATATTTCCAGATAGCTGGTAGCTTCCGTCACGCATTTGCAGTCCTTGACATAGGTCCGGAACATGTAGTCGTCCATTGGAACGGCGGCAGCGGCTTGTTGCGGCGGCAGCGGTCGTGTGCTTTCGATGCGGCGGGGGCGGCGGGGCTGGCGGCTAGTACCATGTAGATCTCCAAGTTCAAAAATATATAGGAAGTCTATGAAAGAATCAAGCCGTTGTTTGTATCATCGCGGTTCATAAATAAGGTGTCAACTTCGAAAGTCCTGTCGGCGTAATCGCATTTGTCATTCGTCCGAACCTCTCTCTTGTCTTTCCGTGTTGCGAAATGCGATGCGATGAATATTCCCCAAGAGAATAAGCACAGACGAGCAATGCAAGGGAAAGCCGCCAGATTAAGGGCAGTGGTAGTTAGTGTATGTATGTACTCCGTAGGTAGATCGATCTCAGAGCGTATGCAGCAGCTAGCCTAGCTGTAATTTGCTGCCGGTCGAAAGCCAGCAAGCAAAAAGCAAAAGCAGCAAGCTCAGGAAACAAAAGTTCTTCAAAAAGAATAAAATGGTTAGCACAAAAAATTGTGTTAGGTATCAATCGCCTCGCTCGCTGTATCGAATAGCAAATGAAAAAAGATCCAAGACCCAGAAAAAACAGCAGAGTCAACTGAACTGAAGAACCATTCAAATCAGATCGCTGACCTATTTTTTTGGTTCTTTTTTTGCCCTCCCGTCTCGTCAAGTGGAAGTGAGCTTTCTTCCTTACGGGTACTTAGTGCGTGCCCCCAACCTCCACCTCCACCCATACCCCCCTGGCTCCCTCCCTGACAAGCTCTCGATGGGTGCGGGGTAAAAATCAAAGCTCCTGGTTGGTTTTGGTGGCTGGGCGTCCCGAGCTAGTGCGGTCTGGGCGGGCCTTCCTTCTTTTGGAAGCTCTCTCACAAGGAGGCTCGAAGGAAGGACCTGTACAGTATGTACATCATCACGCTGCATCTTGGACGCTCGGTGTGAGCTTGATTGGCGTGTTGGGTGAATGCGCCACAGTCCGACCAAGTGCACAGCCCATCATGGCAGCATTGGCTCCAGAGCTTCACTATTGCTAGAGACTCTGAAAAGGGATGGGAACCCCGCTTTTTCTTCTTGACACTGAAAGTGTCAAGACAATACGGTTAGTAGTAAGGTTACATGCAACTGGGTGGTCCTTAGCTGACAGGGCGAACCAGTTCTCTCCGCTGCAATGAGGTCCGAGCTTTCCGTCTCGTTCACTACCCAGTTCTCCTCAGATGAAATAGCGCAGTGCAAATGTACAATCCAGCCCTGGTTTGTTTGTGTAGCACGTACTTGGCTGGGGAAAATACAGGGGTTCTAATCCAATGAGGTTTTATAGAGAGCGCCTTAAGATAGGGAGAATTAAAATAGCTCGGGGGGAAAGCTAAGGATTCTTTTTTCCCCCCGCAAGGATATTTTGCCTGAGGCGTCGTTAGCCGTTTCTCACCTTACCAAAAGAGATCACTAAGTATACGCTACACAAACAAACTAGGGCTGGATTGTACGTCCAAGCTCCCGTCTGTCATCATCACTTTTGATCAAGTTTGATTCGACAAGTTGCCAAGTCAGCCTCTTGGCATAACTAGGTAGGTAACGTGCTTCAAAGAACAATTCATGTCGTATAGGTAATTCGTAGCCAGTATTCCCAATTCCTCTCAAGGTGCCGTCCATTTCCCAATGCCACCCCTATTCCCCCGGCCGTCACACACCCCTAATCTGTCATCTAATGGTGACCCACCCACGAAACCAGTCCAGCCAGTACCTGACTGGGGAAACAACAAGACATAAGGGCTGTCGTCAAGAAGTTTAAACACTCATCCATGCCAACCTGCCTTTCAATGGTTCCTGCAACTTTGTCGGCTGGAGTTTTGTTCTCATTCAAGTTCACGGCAGGGCCGCTCTCAAACCCATTAGCTGCCGGTAACAAGCCACCTGCATCGAAAAGGAACACCTGGAGCCCAATGCAAGAGTCATGATCAAAAATCGGGGAAGAGGGCGCAATATCTAAGGTGTGTATCAGCAGCCAGCCCGTGACACTGCATCAGCTGAAACATTTGTAGAACTTACTCGTCGTGTCCACTTTGCCCATATCGCTCTGTCTCTTCTGGATATCGATCGAATTGACTTGCATCGCCTGCCCCAGCCTTGACTGGTGGCGTGTAAGGAGCGTCTATATCTTTCCTCGCAAGGCGGTCCCAAGTCACCTCGGAGAACCACCGATGGCTCTTGACGTCTTGCGAACCCCCGTAGAGATTCCCCAGCCTCTTTGTCAAATCAGCGGTGATGAGCCGTTCCAGCAGGTCTTGCGCATCCGGGTTGATGTACGCCGGATACTTGACCTTGCCCCGGAGAATATTTTCGTAGATCTTCATTGGCGATCCACCGTCCCAGAACGGCGTGTACCCACAAAGCATCTCGTATATCAAAATCCCCAATGACCACCTGTGATTAAGTATCAGCGTGCCGGATCAGCATAGTCATACCCACGTGGAGATGTCCTACCAGTCCACCGATTTGTTATACCCCTTATTGGATACCACCTCCGGTGCCAAGTAGTCCGGCGTACCGCAGAGCGTCCATGTCTTGTCCGGCACCCTCTTGGCGAATCCAAAATCGGTGATCTTGAGATGACCGTGCCGGTCAAGGAGCAGGTTCTCCGGTTTCAAGTCTCTGTAGATGATATTCCGAGAGTGGAGATATTCTAAGGCCAAGGTAACTTCTGCAGCGTAGAATTTGGCTACTGGGTTAGGAAAGCGCTGCCAAAAGGAGAAAAAAGCATTAGCAAAGACACAAATACCAAGCACTCAAGGGACAATCAACTCGTACCCCGGACTTTCGTAGAAGCGAGAAGAGTTCGCCGCCCTCAACAAAATCCATGACCATGTATAGGTTCCTCGAGTCGTAGAACGTTCCCCAGAGGGTAATCAGGAACGGATGTTTGACCTCGGCCAGCATTCTCCTCTCGTCATTGGTGTGCTCGACTTGCTTCATCTTGACCACCTGCGCCTTTTTCAGCACCTTGACGGCGTAGAATCGCTGGTTGTGTCTCGACTGGACCAGATGGACTCTGCCAAAGCTTCCCGTCCCGAGCGTCCGCAGAATTTCGAAGTCGGCAAGAGAGTACTTCCCTTTGGTCACACGAGCCTGGTCAAGCTGCGCCTGAGCTGTCGCTGGCGCCGACGACTGCTGCTGTTGCGGGTGTTGGGTTGGAGCCATCGTGGGCGGCTGCGGTAGAGAACCTGGAGCCCCCCCGTTGACGGGAGCAGGGGCGAATCCAAGTCCTATTTGCTGCTGTTGGTAAGGTGACGGGCCGTCATGCTGGGGAGGGTTAATCAGGTTCGAGATACGAGGGAGATTCTGCGGTTCTGTCCCCGGAGAGGGCGTATGCTGGGGCGGGGCGTATTGCTGTTGAATGGGCAGAGTATTCATTGGCTGCTTCTCGGCGGCGTCGACCTGCACGTCTGGTTTAGGTGCCGAACCGTACTGGGAAGTGGCCTGCGAGGTGATGGAATGTGAGGGGGTCAGGGAGGGGACGGAGGTCTGGTCAAAGGCGCGGACAGCAGTAGGCGTAACCGGACTCGTGGGGTTGCTAGGCGGCGAGGGATCCGTATTGCCCTCCCTGGTCCGTTTCTTTTTGAGAAACCCTAGGGTAGGCATCAAGTTGGTAGGTTCTGGCTTCTGGCTAAGCCTTGGGCTGTCTATTGGACAACCGCGACCCAGGTTGGGGACGGCAGCAGGCGGGTGCGAGGAGGACTGCACGGCAATCAATGGGCAGGGCCAATGAGCAGAGTGTGTTGTTCCGTGCGGAGGGGTTTGGGTCTCGGCAGGACTTGACACTCAACGAGATGGAAGGCGCTGGGGGCGTGGATCGCTGACGGTAAGATACGGTACGGGCCGCAGAATCGATGCTGTCACTAAGGTGCCAGAACGAGTTCCAGAGGTAGTTATTCGGTACGTTGTAGGTAGGCAGCTAGCTAGCTACCTTGGTAGGTTAAAAAAAGCTAAGTTGTCTGCGGGAACCCACCAGGTCCTGGGTGGCCGCAGATGGCAATTAACGGAGGCTGGAGATAGCGTAGGAGCCGGGGCGAAGACGGAGCGAGACGGATGTCGTTGACGCGACTGGAGGTTGTGCGGCACAAGCCTCTGCAACCCGCTGATTCGGCGCGTCTTACAATGTGAGAGCACAGGCAAGGTATGAAGAGAAACCTCAGCACTTTGTGGGCCCCAGGTTGCGGGCAGCAGGGATTGAGAAAGGTTTGGTGGTGTCTGTCAGATGGAAGGCGAGATGCGTCAAGACCCAGTAGCGAGCCAGAGAAAGGCAAGAGTATAATTGCGTCGTGTTAAGCCTTAAACACGCTCGTGTTCCCCTCCCTGGCGGGGGCTTGCTTGTTCCGGGCGGGCTTGGAGAATGGCACGACGAACCTCGACGGGTGGCTGCTGTTTGGACCTCGCTGTGGCGCTCACAGAGACTCGATGGCTTTGCTGCAGTCTGCCACCTCCGAGGCAATTGATGGACCCTTGTATGCGTTGGGGAGCTGCGAGAAGGGGCCGATCCTGGAACGGCGACGACGGCCGTGGGCAATGGGAGCTGAGGGCGAGGTCACTGCAAACAAGAAAGCCGGGGCAAGGCAAGGCGGAGAGAGTGTTTTGAGGTGTGAGGTGGCACGGTGGGTAGCAGCAGCGCTGTGAATTTGATGTCTGGCGTGGTCCTTCCAGGTTCCCTCCTGCACACCACTGTGGCCTGGCTGCTCAAGGTCGGGGGATCATGACCAGTGGGGAACCGAATTAGCCCTTGTCGGGCCCCGCCCACCTACACTACTAGCTAGGTGAGTGCCAAAGGTGCTTCTTCTGGGTCTGGCTGCGCCGCGAGTCGCTTTGCTTTTGTCGGAAGGGGCAAGCAGTGCTCGCTTTGTCATGTCGCCCCCAGCTTGCTAAAGCACCCGTGTGCTTTCCGTACTAGTCCTACTTCTGGGCATCCTGCTCTCCGACTTTAGATAATTACCTGGTAAGATCAACACGAGTTGGCATCACAGTCAAGCGGGCGACTGAGGGCCATTGGATGAATGGCACATCCATAGTCGACCAAGTTCAAGCGCCCCTCTCACTCCTAGCTTTCGGGTGAGCTGTCGTAGGCTCAATCAAGGAGGGGCTGGCCTGGCGTTGGCGGGGAACTGTTGCTTGAGCAAGGATTGGCCTGTGCTGAGCGCACATCGCATCGCCTAGATGTCCAATCAGCTCGCCAGGGTGTCAGCGGGGGTTTCCACAAGCCCCTCGATCGTTCGAGTCCAGCTTATCTTGCGGGTCTGGCGACATCAGCTTGAGCGACGATCGAGGCGTCATGGCAAGGGGGTCGTGATGGCGTTTCTGCTTTTGCCTTTTGGATCTGGGCGTGCAACACGACTTATCAGATATGACTTTTAGAAAGTCAGGACCGGTGCCACAGCATGAGTAAATCAAAAGGTGCAATATTAGTGCCAAAGGCTGATAACAGACCCACGCCTTTCAGCCCCAGTAGTTTGTATTCCGACCGTGCGTCGACAGCTGCATGTGAAATACCGATATGCATGCCCTTTCATCGAGTCGCGCTTCTGATTCAACCTGTCCTGCATGTATAATAACCCCTTAAATGGCCTCTTTAAAAGGCGTTCATTATCCTACTCGGTCTAACATCCCGATCGCAACTGGAAAACCACACGTTACTTGGCAATAGCTAGGACACGCACGTGTTGTTGAAGAACGAGCGATACGGATAACCGCAAGTGGAGATGGTTAAAGACCTTGTCCTTAGGCACCTTAGTTGCAGTTCCTCAGCAATTCGCTACACAAGCACAATAAAAGCGAGGCAAACGCTAACCATGTTGTTTTCCTGTCAAGACTCATTGGTGGGCGTTAAATGTGTTACATGGGAAAGTCGTTCCACCTTGCAACAAGCAAAAGGGTAAGAGCCAGCCACGAGCTCCTGCAAACCCCCCCCCCTCCAAAAAAAAAAGAAGAAAAAAGGAAAATAGTTCGAAACAAAGGAAATATTTCCACGCCTTTCCTTGCTGTGCCCGATAAGGGAAGGGGTTAATATGTACGGCTTGTTTTCTTTCCTTTCCAGTGCCTCGCTACCCCCTAATTCCCGTTACGTCACTCCCATCGGCACACCGCAATAGCGTTCAACTCATTGTCAGCTCGCCCGCTTTCAGAAGCGGTGGCTACGCTTGTTGTTCGCTCTCCAGGCTGTGTATCCCAGATAACCGCCAATGACCACCATGGAAAAGAGTAGTCCCTTCACAAAGAACCAAACCCAGCCTCCGCTCTCCCGAGGGGCCGACTTCCTTCCCCTGCCACTTCCAGGAGTAGGCCGGCCGGTTGGCTGGGCCGTATACAGGTTCTTCGCATTGACGGAGATGATGTCGTGGTTGTCGCTCAGTTCGCCCGTCTCGGCACTGAAGCCGAGGTAGGCTACTTGTGGGATGGCGGGCGGCTCGTTGGTCTCGAAGCACAGCGTCCACTCGTCCTCAGTCTTGTACTGCAGCTCCAGCTTGAGGTACTTGTCCTGAAAGTACGTCAGGCGGAACTTGGTCGGGATGCTAGCATGGCGGATGCCCCTCGCAGAGCACCCGGCAAACTCGGTGCTCTTGCCGTCCGTGTCTTTGTCGTAGGTTGTCTTACCGTCGCCCACCATGGCCATAACATAAGGAAACACCACACCCGGGCGGTTGTTCTTGTACGTATCGAAGAAGATGCCCAGCCCTTCAAAGTTATCCGCATTTCCAAACACGGGTCCTTGCTTCCCGCGGTCCTTGGTCAGCCACATAGCGAAGCCGTCGCCATACAGCTGGTTCTTGCCGTGGATCTTGAACTCGACCTCGATCTCCCAGTTTGTAGCCGTCAATGGCACACGTGAGTACAGCCATCCGCTCTGCGAAGGATGGTCGGTAGTCAATCGGATGTATCTGCAAAACAAAAGAAAGGAATTATATCAGAACGGAATCCTCTGGGTCGGGGCGTAGCATCCGGGTGTTGCCCTACTGATCAGTCCGGATGATAGTATCGCCGCCAAAGTCGTACCACCGACTCTGCATATCGGAGTCTAGATACGGCTAGGCACCGGCTTTGTATCAGCACCCTATAATCTGACAAAAAGAGGGGGAAGTGGAATAGGGGGAAGTGGTCGCGTACCTGGACGAGGGTATGTGTCCTCAGCTAGAGGGAGAATTAGCACAACTACCTAGGTAACGACAACAACATGAAGCCACAGCAGAGTCTAAGCATACCCCTATGCTCTTGACCGTCCCATCCTCATCAGCCTGACCAGCACTCCAAGCAAGTGTGGCCAGCCACAACGCCGACAAGGTCGACGTCACCAGCATGGTTTCCCTCGGGGGGCACGCGCGAGTGTATTGCCCGAGCTTGGCAAAGCTCCCTCCGCTGTTTCTTTCCCCTTCGTCTGGGTGAAGAGCGAAATATAAAACAGCCGGTCGCAAGGAAAGAGAGAAATAAAATAGGAAAACGACAGAGAGACAGCCCAAAAAAGTCGAGGCCACTTGTGTGGTTGTAGCCGTTCCGGGGAGGGAGTTCGGTCGGGTTGCTTGAAGGCGGCGGCGGCGTCCAACGTTGGATGTGGCAACCGCTTTAGCTGGCCTTTTCGCCTCACAGGAAGGGGTGGTGTGAAGGTGGGCCTGTGCTTTAGCAGCTTGGATTTGCTGAGAAAAGTCCGGGGATACCCCAAAAAATACCAAGCTACCCCTGTGCAGTTTACCTACCTATCCTTGTCGAACGATCGGGATGGAAACCCCAGGCAGATAGAATAGCAAGCAGCCTCCCCCCCAAAATCCCTAAACAGGTACATGCATGTGCCACACTTCTCTCTGTCCCGTCGCATTTTTCCCCCTTCCCATTCCTTGATTCCACCATCATTGAACTTCGAGTACCCGGCCAAGTAATCTTCTGTCACCGACGTAACAAACGCACTACTCAGAGGAATCGATTTTAATTCAATCTACATATACCTCAGCTATTATGGACTCCGAATCAGTTAAGAGGGCCATCATCAAACAAGTCTTGACCGAGTCCAACATGGCCAACGCGCGGCAGCTCATCGAGGTACATACCTCCCTTATTTGGGGAAAAGAAAAAAAGACTCGACTTTTAATTCAATTGCTAACGTTCTTTTCCACGGCTTACAGAAAATCAATGACAACTGCTTCGACAAGTGTATACCGAAACCGGGCAGCTCCGTGTCGAGCAGCGAGCAGACATGCATTACGCAGTGCATGGAGAAGTACATGGCGGCGTGGAACCAGGTCAACAGCGCCTACCTTCGCAGGATACAGCAAGAGGTTGGCAACAACGGTGGTCTATAGGCAACCCGCCAATAATTGAAAATATAGAAAATATAGAAAACAGGGGGGAGGGAATCGGCGACTTGTACAACAGCAACAACATGGCACGAATAGATAAGAAAGAGACATAGAGCTTATATATCATCATGTAAAGGGAAATAAAAACACCACCCACAACACATACCTTTCGTGGGCAAAGATGAGACCAAGAAAAAAAACCCCCCCACCCCAGTTCTGGAAGAAGGGGGGTCAGGACCGGCAACACGCCCACAAATAGAGGGTATCGATTATTTGGTTTTACACGTATAACTCTACAATTATGGCAGAGAAAACACATCTCGGCACTGCTATGAGGCCTCCACCAGACCATCCTTCTTGGCTTCCTCGGCCGCCCTCTTTCTCGCGAGATAGCGCTCTTTGGCGCTCGAGATATCAGCCTCGGTCTTGCGGCTCTTGGCGATGAGCTCGACCTTGGCCTTCTCCTGCTCCTCCTCCTCGCGGGATCGCTTGAGCGTCTCCTCGAGCTGGGCCTCCAGCATGCGGGTCTGCCGCTCGCGCATCGCATGCTTCCCGCCCGTGGCGAAGACGCCGCGGATCTGGGCGCCGCCGCTGCCAGTGCTGCCCGAGCGCGTCGCCTGCCGAGCCTTCTTCTGCTGGACCTCTATCTTCTTCTTGGGCGCGACATTCAGACCGCCCCTGAGAAGCTGGCGCATATCCACGACCTCGCCATCGTCGTTGACAATGATGCTGCCGCCCATAGCGTTGATCTCCTTCGCCCTCTCAGTCGCCGACTTCATGGTATCCTCCTCCTCCGGGACGGCTGGTTCTATCTGACCGGCAACAGCGGCAGCAGCATTCTTGTGCTCCTCCACCGCCTTCACCCTGGCTGCATGCTCCTCCTCACCGCGGTCCAGCATCTGCTTGTAAAAATCAGCCAGGCCCCGGTTTTTGTTCTTCTTGGACTCAGCCTCCTCGCGCCGCTTCTCCTCCTCCTCGAGCCACCTATTCTCCTCCTGCTGCCGCTTGTACGCTTCCGTGACGAAATTCTCCTTGTCCGCGAACGCATCCCCCTCCGCGTCGCGCTCCCGCTTCAGCCGCTTCTCCTCGGCGATTTGCCGGTCGCGCTCACGGATGTCTGCCGCCTTCTGCAGCGCCCCAAAGTACCGCGGCCGCTTCTCTTCAGCAGCAGGTGCTTCCTTGTCCTCGTCCTTCTTCTTGACTGGCAGCTTGAGAGAATCATACACCGCATCGTATTCGTAGATGGACGGGTCAGCGCCCTCGGCCGCCTCGGCGTATTTGCGCGACGCGAGTGCGCTCGACAGGTCACCGAACTGTGCTGCTGCCACTGACTTGCTCTTTCGCGGTGGTGGTGGCACCTCTCCCCCTAACCTGGATTTCTTTTTTTTCTTTTTGTCGTCATCGTCGTCTTCTGCCGTCGCAAAACTTGTGGCTAGTCTGTCGAATGCATCAATCTCTGTGATAATCGCTGCCTTTTTCTTGGCTTTTATGTTGCTCCCCAAAAACCCTCGCGACTCGACCTCGTCTTCGTCGTCGTCGTCGTAGTCGGAATCACCACCGAATGTTGCTGGTTTTGGTCGCGTCGGCGCTGGTTTCGAGGGCGAAGCCTTTTTTAAACCAAATGAAAAGCCCGGCTTGCTCATTTTGAATGGATATCGGCCGTTCACAAGCTTTCAAGGCAGGTGTGTGTCATGTATTCGGTGGTCGAAGTAGGGTCGGTCATCGTTGAAGCCGGCGATGCGCCAGGGGTAGGCGCGCCTTGGAATACACTGCACTACTTTGGTGGGGCTATTCCATATGACCGCCACAAGCCTTTATCGGCAACGGAGACTGGTTGCGTAACCCTAACCCTTGTTTCCCCCTTTTTTGGAGGTTACAGAGTTGGGACCGTGGTCGTCGTCATAGCAAACTCTCAAGGATATATCAACTTGCTTGGGTACGCGAGATGAACAAAGATGTGAATATCAATCACCATAATAGACATAGTTTAATGTTAGCTCGTCATCGCTGTCTGAGCTTCGCTTCATGCTCTAACCAAAAGCTCCTACACGCCCTATGGCCCCAAAATTCGACCCACCACTCGCCAAACGAGTCCTCAACGTCAAAATCAACCTTGGAAATTCTTTCGTCTCGCTTGATACCGCAAATTATGCATGGCTTTGGTGCTGTCGGTACCATTGTGGCCGACTGACAGGCCAATGTGAGATTGAGCTCGGGAACTTTGAGCGGTTGCCCACCGTCCGTGACGGCAGCATTGGCTGCTGCCACCGCGGAGCGTAGGCGGCCTACTTGGCGTTTCCATATGTCGACCACCTCAGCCGCCTCGCGATCATCGCGGGCTGACTGTGTCTTGTCGACGCCGGCAAGCTTCATGCCCCCTTTGCCGCCAGCGGCCGATATCGCCATGCCTTGCATCAGAAACTTGTCGCGATGCCAGCGTAGCTTGCGGCCGGCAACGATCCGCGCCGCCACGGTAGCAAGCGCTAGGTAGCCGCGCAGAAAGGTAATAGTCGCCGTATGGGTCACTACAAGATCCTTGCTCGACGCCGGTAGTGGCCTAATAGGCGTAAGGAGCGATGTGTTCGCCAGGTCAAGAATTTGAGGGAATATGGACAGCAAGATAGCAGGAGGAGGGACGTTTGTTGGCGGTGGGCGATTCACCTCTAAAGATGATGTCTCTCCGGCCGCATTTGGCTGTTCTCGTTCCGATATCTCCAGGCCCAATGCTGGCTTTGTAGCTGAATCTGTAGGATGAGGGTTGGCTTCGCTTGGGAAATCTTCAAACTCTGCCCATTCATTGTCAAATATGCCTTCACCAACAGATGGCCAAGCGGTCACTGGAATAGGGGATGCTGGTCTGACATCCTTAGGAAACTCGGACGGCTGTGGTGTTTTCACTCTGAGTTGTTTTATAGCCTCGGGTTTTCGCTTTTGAAAGGACCCGTAAGGCGATTTGGGCGCTTCGGGATAGGACACTGAGTTACTTGGCTGGGGCAGGCTTGATAACAGCAGACCTGGGGGTTGCTTTTTCGTCTGCCCAACGCTGGAATCGAGCGATAGGAGGTCGAGAGCGGATTTGAAGGCCGTTCCTTTTGGAGCAGCCCGAGCAGCCGGAACAGCTTCAAAGTCCCCGAAATCGGCATCGGCATCAACCACAGACTCTTCTGCTCCAAAATCATCGGCATCAAAAATAACATTAGGATCGGGGTTTTGCAGAGATTTTTGAGGGGCAGGCGTCTCCCAGGACGGCCGTTCCTGCCAAGACTCCAAAGTTGACGACGTCAAATCAAGGTCGACAAGCTTGTTGGTCATCAGATCCATGGTCGGGGCTCTCATGATGCGATTTCGTGGCGGGTCAACCTTTTTGCCGGCGACAGGCGGTTGGGGCGGTTCGGCGGCCGCAACTTCAAAGTCTCCCCACGCATCATCCTCCTCTGCTTCAATGGGCTTTGTTCCTGTGAGCGACGATATGCCCTGTGCTCCTAGCCCACCAAAGTCCCCCCATATGTCGGCAACTTGAGATTGGCCGACTTGGGTCGCCGCCCATGGGTTCACCGTCTGTTGTTGAGCGGGTGATTGCCATTGCTGAGCGCCATGCTGGTATCGTTGTTGCGGTGCAGATACATCCGAGATCAAGAAGGAGAACGGGTCGCTTCCAGATACCGCAGCTGGAATGGATTTAGGGGGGCCATTCGGGCTTTGGGACGAGGCCGACGTCTCAAAAGCAGCGAAAAGGTCAGCAGACATGATGATGATGCTGATGATAATGATGGCGCGTGACTTCAGGTGGTTTGCGGGTCAAGCATTTGAAACGATCTCCAGCAGCAGCACATGGCGACAAGGAGTGGTGAGGCGAGGAGGCTATGAGAGAATGTCCCCACTGCCAGGAAAAGGGACCCCAGGCACGCCAGCGGACAGCTCGGGCTCAAGAATGGCAGGGGCTCCCTGTTTCTCTCCCCAAGCTTCGTGGCTGCAGCACACATTCAGTGGTGATAGCGGCGCGAAGGTGACTAAAAGAATGAGTCACGCTAGACGTTTTCACGATCGAGAGCCAGTCCGCGAAGCCCTGTCGCTTTTTAGAGATCTAGGCGAGGTTTCGAGGGCGATGCGATAGCACGGAATGCTGTGGATTGGATGGTTGCTTTCAGTAGCTTTCAGACAGAAGTAAGTTACCCAGGATCGGGGACGGGAGTCAGGGCCTAGGACCTGGCAACGGCGCGATTGGGCGACAGGCCCCCACTCGAAGCAACAAGGCAACGTCCCTGCTCACCACCAATGCGACTGCCCGTCTGGAGCCCCGCAGTGTACAGTTTACTGAACTCACCACTGCAACTTACCAATCATCCACCACTTCTTGGACGGGAGGCTTTGAATTCTCCACCACCAAACGAAAGGAACATAAATACCCGCTCAACCTATTCTATCATCTAGCCGTCTCACTTTCTACCGCCACCTAGCTTATTCACGCGCGTGTTGAACCACCATGCTGAGTTGAGCTGCCTGCTGAGCATGCAAAGATGACAATGAGGTCTTACACCGAAGCAAGGTACACTTGCGCTTCCCTCCTTTTTCCATGTCTTAGAAGCTGGCTGCTGATCACTTTCCAGGTCGAGGTGGACCGAGACTGTCAAGCACGGTCCTGGTATCGTCGACCTCCGGCGCGCGGTGAAGTTCAGTGCCGGTCCGTGTCAGTCGGGCTGCCGTTCTGTCTGCTGGAAGGCTTTTTTGCAATTCCAAGATGCCCCTGTTGACCAGTGGTCGATTTTGCTGCGCGAATCGCGCGCCTCCTACATCTCCTTGTGTGAGCAGCACTTGAATTTCATCAGGCATCCTGAGCGGTTGGCTGAGCTGTCGTTCGATCCCCTCGCTGACAGCCCCGATTCCCCCTGGAATTCTGTCCGTGAAGACAAGGGCATTCGAGCCGAAATACTGCAGGATGTCCAACGACTCCCCGACGAGCCTTTCTATCACCAAGAAACTGTCCAGACCATGATTCTGGATATCCTATTCCTTTACTGCAAACTGCACCCCGATGTCGGCGGGTACCGTCAAGGCATGCATGAGCTCCTCGCGCCCATTGTCTACATTGTAGCACAGGATGCCGTGCAAGTTGGCGCGGCTTCCGCAGACGAAACTGCCGATACAACCATGCTGGAAATGCTGGACTCGTCCTTTGTCGAGCATGATGCTTACGCGCTGTTTGCAAAGGTCATGGGGCGTGCGAGCGCCTTCTACGAGGTGGGGACGGAGACGAAACCCGCGCCCAGTGATAAAAACACGATTGTTGAAAAATCCAAATACATCCATGAAGTCGCACTCATGAGGATCGACGAGGAGCTCGCAAACCACCTCCGCAATATCGAGGTTCTGCCACAAATATTCCTAATGCAAGTCCCCAAAATCCAACACCCATTCCGACTACTCGGAAGTCTAACTAGATGTACCACTAGCCGCTGGATTCGTCTTTTATTTAGCAGGGAGTTTCCCTTTGAACAGCTGCTGGTTCTTTGGGATACTATATTTGCATTCGACCCTGATCTGGACCTGGTTGATCTCGCCTGCGTTGCCATGCTTCTCCGGATTCGATGGACATGTAAGCGTCCCCCCTGACTCGGAAGTACCTCTCAGAACAGGACTGATCAAATTTCCAGTACTCGAGGCCGACTACTCAGTAGCTTTGCAGCTCTTGTTAAAATACCCGGCTCCTCAACCCCCGCATGGCCCTCACACGTTCGTCGAGGATGCCATCTACCTTAGAGACCACTTCAATGCCGCTGGCGGCGCGACCTTAATATCCAAGTATACTGGGAGGAGCCCGATATCATCTTCTACAAACTCACGTCCTTCAACGCCAGCAACCTCATCGTTCCAGGGTTTTGGTAGCTTGCGGCAGCGAACATTGAGCGCTAGGTCGCCGCTGTCAGCGCCCGTGAGACTGTTGCAACAACCTGGCGGCGTCGAGGCCCTATTTCAAGGCGCTGCCAAGGGTGTGATTGAGCGCGGAGAGAAACTCGGCATCAACCAAGCAGTTCGGGATGCGATGGGTGAGATTCGACGCAACGTACAAGGGATTCAGGACGGCCGGGTCTCCAGCAGAGCATCCCGCGCTTCCTTGGGCGAGATTAGGCCGGTGCCGTCAGACCATCTGCCGGCCGTAAGGTTGGTGGAGCGGAGAAACCGCCAACTCACGACGATGCTGGACGAGTCTATCGCAACCCTGAAGCTGTTGGCAGCCAGTGGATTTGAAGGCGAGAAGGAGAAACACATCGAAGCGGTAGAGCTTACGGCGGCCAAAATACAATTTGTCAAGGCTTGCTTGGAGGATACATCTTTGTCGCTCCCCGATGAGGAACCTCCCTCAGTGGCAGCACTCACAATTTCTGCCCGCAGCGAGCTCAAATTGCCATCCGTCGCGCTTGACACGACTCCTGTGATTATGACTTCATCAGCTGCCGACGCAGCGAGGTCTGCACTATCATCGCCAGTGTCAGGGGAGGAAACCAACGGGCTCACAACTCCACCGATTGAGGAGAATCCACAAGCTGAACAAGCAGCCGAGGAGGCTGACAAGATGGATACTGATGTTCTTGAAAACAGCATCACATCATTCACCCCTGAAAGCAGTCTTACCAATGCGCCGCCACTGGTATCTTCGCCTGTTTCACCGCCCAATGCACCGCCGCCCGAGAGGCCGAAAGGTCCAATACCGACTCGATCGACATTAGCGCAGTCATCGTTTTCTTGGATGCTCGAGCCAGACACGACCGTTGCATCCCTCCCACACGCCTCTTCTTCTCCAGCCAGCCGCCCCATCAGTGGTGGCGGGAGTGGAACACAGAAAAAGCGCCACAACGCCAATGCTAGCCGGGAACGCAATGCCTTTCTTTTTGGCGAGGTCGTCTCTGGAGGTCCCGGCGAGAGAAAGCTGTCCTCGGAGGAAATATTCGGGCTCGAGCCACTCCGGAAAGGGGCTTCAAACTTTTAGAGATGCCGTGCTCGGTTCCTAATTGAGATATGCCCCCGACAACCGCATCGGCCGTAGCATTACTAGTGGGTGTTTAGATATACCGGATACCGAGTACAGTTAACGCTAGAAGGCTGCTCCATGATCATATCCTAAAGCATCTATTACTCTATGAGGGTATATATTGGCCGTTGCTAAGAGCCAAAGTCTACAATCCAATCCCTGTTTAATTGTAAGCGTGGTTCTTGATTACTGATTTCACTATGGCTGGCGTCATAATCCTGGGCTTGCACAAATTATCCCCGTCAAAAGCACGGGAATGTGTGACGATCTGGATCCTCGTCTGGGTTTTGGGGTGACGTTCAAGGGGGTGAGTAGTTACACACAGTAACAATGGGTAGATAGAGTATCAATGAGTAAATAGATCGCTTGCTGAACCACTGTTTAATTGCAAAGACTAGCTGTCTACTTTAGTTAATAGCTGAAGAACCACAAAGGCTCTTCAGCCCTCATGATTATATAGAACCATGGTGGCTCTGTGGGCTCCATGGCCAAGACCAACAGAGCCACAGGAGCCACCTGATTGACCAATTAGGGGCTGGCTCTGTGGGCCCTATCGCCAAGACGATAGAGCCACGGGAGCCACTCCTGAAATTAGTTCCCTACGTAGCTGCCTAAGGCATCCAGCGTGCTGAGCTATAGAATCGTGATACGATGCCCTTCCTTTAAGGGCTTCGTCCCCGAAGGCCTAGTTTCCGTGACTAGTTTAATCCTGTCACTCTCGGATCGACCAATCAGGAAGTTGCTCTCTCTGCTCTATCGACAGAGCAGACAGAGCAACCTAGTCTATATAAACAATTAGGCTAAGCCTCCCTTAATGGAGCTCGGCAAGTAAACAATATACATTCATCTGCTTCATGTCACCATTTTGAAATGCAGCGAAGTGGGGCACATGCCAATGAGGACCCCGGAGCCCAACAGAGGGCAAAAGTGTCACGATTCATGACGCAGCCTAGTGGAGCCCGGCAAGGGTCACGAGCCAATTAGGGCCGTGCTCTGTGGGCTCTCCAACAGAGAACACAGAGCTGTTCGACGAACCAATCAGGACCGTGCTCTGTGGGCTCTCCAACAGAGCTCTGTGGGCTCTCCAACAGAGCACACAGAGCAAGGTGCGACTTATACAAACAAATAGGCCGAGCTCTCCTTATGAGACTCGGCAAGTAAGCAATACACATTCATCTGCTTCATTACTAGTGAAGGCAATCCACCTTTGTGTACCAGACAATTCCCCTTGTTCAAGAGCTTACCCTTCTTACGTGATCCCAACCCAACAACTCCAGGCGTTCTGCCTCGCAGTTCAGACACTCCGTGTGTGGATTGTAATAATGTACCTCACTGACCTCTACTTCCCTGTCGGAGGTATAGAACTTAATGTTTTAATTCGTAAGAGGAGGAGAGGGCGTGTTACATACAGCACACATCATCTATATCCCTAATCCGTTATTTACCTATTAAGAACACCACTCACCTATCATCAACAACAAAGCTACCTTAAACCTAGATTCGTCCGTTTTTTTATTACTTAACCAAATTCAGTTTAATCATTGTCCCTTCGACCCTTCTCTCCCTACACCGTTAGCGCGTTAAATCCCAAATAGATCAAACTGACCGTCCGTTGTGACTTGTCTACTTCTTTCTTTCTCTCCCTCTTGTTTGTTTCCGCTCGCCCCCACACAACCTACCTCCTCCCACATAAGCTAAATAAAAGAAGATTGAAAAAAAAGTAAAAAAAGTAAAAAAAGTAGGTCCAAGAAAGGAAAAATTAGAACTTCAACATAGGGATGTGAAAAAAGACAACCATCAACACCATCCCGGTTTATATACAGTAACACTACGCCTGCCCTTCATAAACAATGAGAACAGGAATAAAAGTTAAAAAATGAAATTAACCCCTACGTCATGCCCTAATAAACCGCCTCGCGACCAAACTTCAATTTCTCCTGCAGCTGGAGTGAGAGTTTCGATCCACGGGTGATCTGGAACCTGGGGATAGTTTAGACTTCGCCCGCCCGCTGCTGGGAGGACATGATTCTAATCTATTTCCCCACATATCTCTCATCATTTGTGTACGCCCATGACGCATTCATGTAGTGGGCGGCGCGGTCGGGGTGCCCCCCGGCCCTGAACTGACCGATGACGCGGAACCAGCGCGCGGCGGCTTGGGCAATAATGCAGAGGGCAGCTTGCCCTGCGCTATGCGTTCGTCGACCTTCTTGCGGTGGTCTTTGTTTTTCAAATGCACTTCGAAATTGTTCACCGTCTTCTCGGGGCCGATGGTGTATGACTTGCCCGGGCAGTCTAAGCATTTAATCCTTGGCAAATACCAAAACTGGACGTCGGGTGGAACCTCGGCACCACGGGCCACCTGGACTGGGGTTTCCGTCTTTGTGTTGATGGCGATGTGCCGCATAATGGCCTCAAACATGTCGCTCGGGTACTTCTTCTGCAGTTGCTGCAGGCATGCGTTGAGCCATTCAGGCGCAGGGGGCTAAGAGTTTCCAAGTCAGTATAATGGCGTTTACATCACAGAGAAAAGAAGTCTTACCGCTGGAGGCAAAGGTTCTCCCGGTGGTGGGTGGGGTTGTGCTGGCACACGGCCGATCTGAGACTGGACTGTAGAAGGTGTCGCGAGTCCACGGCCAGGTTGGGCTTGGAGCGTGGACGGCGTGTTGGATTTGGAAGGGAGGTTCTTGCTCGTGCCGGATGGGGTCGAGGGCGGCCCCATCGAGCCTGGTCCTACTGACGCGCTCGTGCCTCTCTGGTGGTTTTGCCCGGCCGGGGTGGAGGAGCCCGACAGGGCTGGCGCTGCCTGCTTTAGTCTGAGGAAGAGCTTCTTTAACCTTGTAGGTTGGACTCTGAGCACCACGATATGCTGGCTCGGCTCTTCCGTCTCTTCCCGGGTGGCCTCACGACCAAATCGGCGCGATGCTCTGGCTGTCTCGTGATGGTGGATGATAGCCTCAGGGGTTTCAGACCGCCCAAGATTTGCCATGCGCTGAGCCGCCGCACTCGCCGCACCGCGCATGATTCCTCTAGTCCTCGCTGTGCCTTGTTGTAGTTGCGATGTGGCGGGCGAGTCTGGAGCCGAGTCATCGCTATCCTCCGAGTCTGACATGTCGCCGTCACGAGCGGCTCTTCTGCTTCTTCCGGCGAGGCCAGCAACTCCTGTCACCCGCTTGAAAAGGCGGCTCTCCTCGACATCGAGCACCGCACCAGGAAGCACGGAGGACACGATCGAGGTTCGAATGGTCCTCTGCCTCTCCTTGAGATCTGGTAGCACCGGGCCGCCGCGCCTGTTGACAGACCGCTTTTGTCGTCTCTGCTCGCGGGAGAACATGGTCTCGCTCCTCTCCAACTCAGCGTCCGTGTTCTCATACAGATAGGGGGCGTAATCTTTGGCTTGCTGCTGAGGCCTAAAGACGGCTGGCAGAGGTGACGGGAGGAATGCGATCATAAGGTCCGGATCATCGATGGGACGGCCATCAAAGGGATGGCCGACGCTGTAGAGGCTGCGAGTAAACAGCTGGGTCTGTTCCCGTATGCAGTGGGCAATGGCAGTCGCGAACTCGCCGGAAAGCGACAGATCGCGAGCCATACTGGCAGCAAACTCTTCGGGCGAGTTCATGGGGTTGTTGATCTCCCACTCGAACTGGTCGACAAGGGTGTGCGCCCCAATGGTTATATTAAGCTTCACTAGGATGCGCATCTCGTCGTTCTTGTAGGCCGAGTAGGGCAGCTCAGGGTCCAGTGCATCCTCCTCGGAAAAGGCAAAGGGATAGAAATCGTTGAGCTGCTCGTGGATCTGCTGGACGAGCTGCTCGTGGACAGGTTTGTCGAGGGGCGGCTTGAGGCCCATGTCCTCGACTAGCTGGGCGGCGAACAGCTCGGCCGAGATGAGGCGCTCGTGGAGGTTGAAGGTGAAGGTGTCGCGCAGCTTGACCTTGTCCCAGTCGACATCTATCCTGACGGGCACGAGCTCCTCGTGCTGCTCGGCCTGCTTCTTGATATCCTTGCGGGAGAACTTGGCGGGGGGCGTGGTCCTCCTGCCAGGACGAACCCTCTGGGTGGGATAGATGATCTTGGTCGGGCCGCCCGTGTCGGTATAGCCATTGCCATAGCCGCTGTAACCGTCGCCAAAGAGGCGGCCATTGAAGTTGTGGTGCTCGGTGGCGATGGCCTTGTACTCGGCGATGCGACTCCGCTGCGCCTTCATCGAGACCTGCAGCGCTTCCTGGGCGTCCTTGAGCGCGCCCGAGTGGATCCAGTCACGCGTCACGTAGCGGTCGACGAGGACCTTGTTGAGGCTGTCCTTGTCGCGGGGCAGGATTTCGACGGGCTGGAGGGCGTAAGGGCTGGCAATTTTGGATGGTGGCGTAACAGCAGCAGATGCGGCAGCTGAGGCGAAGAGAGGTGTCGAGGGGGCGCCATCGCCATCGCAAGCGCCAGCACCAGCGACGAGTGACTGCGAGGCGGCCATAGCGAGCGAGCGAGCCCTCCTCGTCGAGGGTGACACGAATTGCGTGTCGTCTCCTAATTCGGTCGGTATGACGGCGGTGCGAGTAAACGCGCAGCGCTTTCTTTGAGGGAGATGGTGGTGGTTGGTTCGTGGTGCGACGATTGCGTCGTTTCGTTTGCGGCTGTCCAGCTCGGGCCTGATTATTGATGAGGCTGGGTGGTCGGCCAGCAGGAGAGTTGCGAAAGGGCCTGGAAGCCCGCACTACAAGAAACGGCGAGGCGCGCCTGGCCAATCCAGTCGCTCGACTCATGGGGCTAATCGAAAAACCTAGCGGACCCCTGCCCAAGTCATCGATACTCCCGCCGCCCCGTCCCTGGCAGCCAAAGGCTGCCAAAGCCCAAGTACTAGAGACCTCCAGGAGGCACTGCCGTCTCTTGGTGTGCGTTTGCGGAGGACCCAGGGCAACAGGGGGGCAACCGAGGGCAGTTCTCGATCGAATGGGACCTCCCGTCTGAGTGTAGCTAGCTACCTAGGTATAGT
Organism: Podospora didyma; assembly: GCA_033439775.1. NCBI lineage: Eukaryota > Fungi > Ascomycota > Sordariomycetes > Sordariales > Podosporaceae > Podospora > Podospora didyma. The sequence goes on from JAULSW010000007.1 coordinate 2,203,234, forward strand.
AGGTCGTCTGGTCCGCCAAAAGGCATGGTCGTCCAGTCGCGCATCGCCAGACAGGTGGAGCTCCAGAAACAAGACTCTGAGCACCACAGCTTGGTGACTGGGCAGAAGCCCGCCCCTCCTCCCCCGCCTTTAGCACAAAATCGAACAGCAGCACAAAATCACATTCCCACGACTCCCCCTCCTTCTTTCACCCCCTCGCTCTTCGTAGCAAGGCTTGTCAACTATTGACCCTACAAACAGCTTCTACCATTTTTACAACCCATCCCGGGTTTAGCAGTCCAAGATGGCGACCGAAACGAGCGATATTGGTCAGTCACAAACAGCCTCGCCTTCCCCGCACTTGTCAAGTCGCGGGTAGAGTTGCCGCTCGAGTTCCCCGCCAGCCCTGGAGCTTGAGCTTGTCGAGGTCGAGGCAGCAACCGTCTTGACAATGCCCCTCCTTGCTTCTCAAGCTCGGCGATGCTCGTGAGACCTGGCACTTCATGTATCCCGCGACTTTCTAGAGCGTCATATCCCACTGCTTTCTGGCCTACCTAGCTTACCGACCTATGTTCAGAGACTGGGCTGACATTGCCAGCAGATTACTCCCTCAACAACCCCGATACTCTTACTAAGTACAAGACGGCCGCCCAGATCTCAGAGAAGGTTCTTGCCGAGGTTTCCAAGCTCTGCGTCGCTGGCGAGAAGATCATCGATATCTGCGAGAAGGGTGACAAGCTGATCGAAGAGGAGATTGCCAAGGTTTACCGCGGCAAGAAGATCACCAAGGGTGCGTGACTACAGTAGGATACACAGAAGCACTCTCACCGAAGCTAACCGGCCTTCGCACCACCCATGCAGGTTTCTCCCACCCCACCACTGTCTCGCCCAGCGCCTTTGTCACCCCCTACACCCCCCTGAGATCGGATGAGAAGGAGGCGGCAGTAGAAATTCAGGCCGGCGAGCCCATCAAGATCCAGCTTGGCGCCCAGATTGATGGGTTCGGTTCCATTGTGTGCAACACAATTATCGCACAGGCCAAGGATGTGGCCAAGGATGTGGTCTCTGGAAGGGAGGCCGACCTAATCCTAGCTACCCATTACGCCAACGAGCTCCTCTTGAGGCTCATGGTCCCGCCCGGACTCCTGGCATCCGGAACAGACGAGGAGAAGGCGAAGGCGGCTTCTCAGAAGGCGCCCTCGCAGTCCAAGATCACTGGCCTGCTGGAGAAAGTCGTCAAGGCTTACGAGTGCAACCTGGTGGAGAGCACCACTTCATGGCTCTTTGACCGCAACGACATCGAGGGCAAGAAGAAGATTGTCATCTCTCCCAGCGAGAACACCAAGGGGGAGGGCTCTCCCGAGGTTGGCGAGGTCTGGGGTGTGGAGATGGGCGTCAGCTTGGGATCTGGCAAGGTTAAGCAGTTTGAGCAGCGGGCTACCTTGCACCGTCGCACGGCCAACACCTATGCCCTCAAGCGGCCGACGTCGCGCAAGGTGTTGTCGGAGGCGCAGAAGAAGTTCGGCACTTTCCCCTTCAGCTTGAGGCAGCTCGAGGACGAGCGGGATGCCAAATCGGGTGTGATCGAGTGCGTGCGCGGCAACGTGTTCCGCCAATACGAGGTCGTCGGCGACAAGGACAACTCTCCTGTCGCCAGACTCCTGACTACGATCGGTAAGGCCCCACTAAAAATGGGGGGTTGGGATAAAAAAGCTAATTTCTAATATGACGGCAGCCATCACCAAGAACGGCATCACTAAGCTCGGCTCAGCGCCTGCGTTGGATCTGAGCAAGTTCAAGACTGAGAAGAAGATCACAGACGAGGAGATTCTTAGCATCTTGGAGCAGCCCATTGCCCGGAACACAGGCAGCAAGAGCAAGAACAAGAAGAAGAAGAAGCCGGCCAAGAAGGCTACGGCCAAGGAGGAGGACGAGGAGGAGGAGGAGGAGGAGAGCGACGACGAGTAGAGTGTGGGTTTTACCCATGTGAGCGGATGCAGGCTGCAGCGGGGGTGGTCAGTTTTGGCCGCGCACCTTAGTGGGCAAACAGGCGCCTTTCTAACGGTTCGTTGACTTTGGCGATACCAATCTGGCATGGGATACTTGGGCTGTCGAACTCGTGTTTAGGGGCCACAATATATGGTACGTGGTGTGATGGTGACGGGAAAGCAATCGCCAGAGCCGACAGCACTCGGAGGGGAGCCAAGAGTGGAAAAAATCCAGACATACATTCATTTTGCCTGCGTTTGGCTTATCGCTGTGTCTTAGCACCTAAAGCAAAATGAGTGAGCAAGTCTCACGGTGGGATGAAAAGTAGTGTCCGCTGTTACATCAGTTCCGTTAGGCAGCCGTGGGCAAGCATGCCATCGATCAGGAAGCGAAAAGAAAGTAACAGCGGAAAGGTGGCTAGTTTTTTTCTCTTTTTTCTATTTGCCCCGAAAATTCCAGTTCAGCTTGGTCTGCTTTACCTTTCTGCCTGGCGGAGTGATGTGGGGTGGAGGGAGGTGGTTCAAGTCGATGTCAATGTCTTGTGAAGTGAAAGTGAGGTGCCGGGCGCTGATAAAGAAAGAGGCGCCCCCGATTTTCGCACCCCCTGACGGCCAATGTCCACCCCTGCGGAAGTTTACTTTCTTCAGTTTCCACACTTCCTCAGCACAACAAACCACCGACGGGAGCCCCTGGCCAAGAAAAAAGGAGCCAAAGGCGCGTCGCGACCAGTGAAGTTGGCGCGGTCAGGAGACAGAGATAGGGGGGGGGGAAACCCCCGAACCCTGCCTGGCCTATCTCGCAGTCCCCCGGCGATCAACAATCAACAAAATCGAACAGGAGAGCAAAGACGTATTCCTCTTGCCATCTTGCCGTCAGCTCTGCATTTCGATTGCGGACGTGGGCGTGGCGTGCAGCTTTGCAGCAGTGGACAGGAGACTCAACTCAGGGCTCATCAGTGAGAGTGGGTGGAGGGTGAGTTGTGTTGCTGAGTTGGTGCAGTTCAGCCCGTGCAGCAGCGCTGTGCCAGTGGCACACCCCCCTGTCGGCCTCTGGCCCGTCACCTCCGAGAAAGCTCAGGAATCGGTCTCCTGCACCTCTGCCCACCCTTTTCTCAATACCACCACCCACACGCGTGCAAGCACCTTGAACGCGACTTTTTCGGCGTGCTTGATGTCGTAGAGCATCTGAGAAGTATGTGCCCGCTGGCTGCTGTCATTTGCATCTATGCTAACCGGCTGCGCAGGCGCGAAAAGACGGAGCATTGGCTGCGTCAATCAAAGAAGCAAAGGGGGGAGAGAGAGAGCCGCAGCAGAGAGCGAGGCGAGGCGAGCGAGCCCGCGAGCCACCACCACAACATCCCACAGAGGCGGCTTCGTCCACCATACCATGCCTGTCACTGCTTCGGGCAGGACCACGCGATCGCGATATTCCAGTCCCCAAGTCACGCCCAGCGCCCCGAAGGACCCAGCACCGGCAAAGGCGTCCCGCGCCAGCACTCCCTCGACGCAGCACGGCACGGATGGCCAGAAGGACTTCATGAGGCGCTGGCTGGAACCTCCGGTCCAGGTCAAGGCAAGCTACCAGGACGCGGGCCTTATGCGCCACGGCGTCGTCGAGGGAATGGCTCCCCTAGGCACCATGCCCCGAGTGGGCGTTTTCAAGAAGGCCCCTCTCGCACCACCTCCACCGCCCCCTGAACAGAAACCTATCCGCAAGATCGTCCTCAAGCGGAAGCAGCAAGAAGTCCCCACGACGCCTACACCTGCGGCGACTCCTACTGCAGTGGCCGGGGCGGCGGCAATCACTACACCAGTCCCGCCCGAGGAAGACGAGACGGAGGAAGAGGAAGGACTCGACGTAGGCGATGAGGACGAAGACGATGCAGAGGATTACGACGAAACCACACCGGCGCCCGGGCGGACATCGTCGCGTCGGTCGCTGGGGTCGTCACGAGGAGTGGATGACGAGTGGGCCCCTGGCAAGGCGTCTCACACAAACTTCACACGCAGGAGCATGTCACGAACAAGCGGCGGCGGGCGACTCGGATCGTTCTCGTCAATCCACCAGTCACCGGCGACGGCGGCCGCATCACGGCTCGCCGACCTCCAGGATCGTGCCCACAAGGTGGTGGAAGATGCCATCAAGGAGGCTGTGGCTCATTTCCGGTACCCCACCGCCTGGGCACTGCGCACCCTCCTGAATGAAAATTCGTCAAACCAGGATTTCCTCGTCATGATCGAGAAGGTGTTCCTGCAGACTGCTGACAACGGCACGCTCGAGGAATTTGCCCGCCTCGTATCGGCTAAGAAAAAAGAGGGCAAGAGGGATAACAAGGCCTGTTACTTTTATGTCACGCAACCCACGGCCAACCAGTTCAAGCCCCACGCTGCAACCCCGGGCCCCTACGCCCACCTGCTTAAGCTCGACATCTTAGCGATTCATCTAGGACAGGACCCGAGCCGGAGCCAGGGCCGTCAGGTTCGCAATCTCAGCCGCGATCCGGAGACGGAGACGGAGCCAGAGCATTTGCCAGGGCCCGAGTCTGAATCTGTGCCTGAGCCTGTGCCAGAGCCGGTGCCAGAGCCGGTGCTTGAACCTCAAACCGAGCCCAAGTCGGCGATTGAGCCAGAGTCACTGCTAGCTTTGGAGCCGGAGCAAGAAGAGACTGTTTTGGACATCAAAACTGAACCAGAGCAGCCAGAAGCTGAGGCGGCCCGTCGTGACCACACACCGGTGGAAGCTCCGCGAGAGCCATCCTGCGAGGCAACGCAAACGCACCCGACACCACAGCGCGAGCCGCAACCAGAGCCGCAGGCTGAGCCAGAGCAGCAACAAGAGGAGAAGCCGGCGCGGGAGGCGCACGTGCGCAAGAAGCGCAAGTCCAACCGGTATTCGGGCGAGTCGGCCAAGAAGATGTCGTCGCCCAGTGGAGTGCAGAAGAAGGCGAAGACAGACTCGCCCCTGCGGCGACGCACACGAGCTCGGTCCATCTCGAGCTCATCCTCGCTGTCGAGCGCACGGTCCATGACGCCGCCTGACGACCTCAGGGACGAGGACAAGGAGGACACCGACATGTTGGATGCCCCTCGCGCTCACCCCAGCCTGCCGCCTGCTGCTGAAGCCAAGGCTAAGCCAATCAGAATCGTGAACCGGCGTCGCTCGCAACCATCGAGAAAGAGCAACAATGTGACACCCGCTCAGCCCCCATCAACCGCGCCTTCTGCTGGTGCTGGTGCCAGTGCGAATGCGAGTGCCAGTGCTAGTGCCCAGCCAGCTGCCAGTAGCACCACCACTTCTTCCATAACCAACACCACCACCAAAGCCGCTGCCGCCCCCGCGCAAACAGACGCGACCCCCACCCCCGTGGCCGAGCAGCAACCTTACGACATGCCGGCCGTTTTGGACATGCCTTTCTTCCCGCACGCGAATCCCACTAGAAAGGGTGCCCGCGCTGGTGGCCCTGGCGTTATGTTCCCTAGCAAGGTGGGCAAGATCGACGACAACGATCCGAAACTGCGCCTCCGCCAAAGCGCCCGCAAGGTGACTGCCAACGACAATACGCCCTTTGCCGTCAGCTACACGCGGGATCAAGTGTCGGGAGCGGCTCCTCCCCTTGCCCCTCCCCCTCCCCCGGCCACAGAAGAACCGACCGTATCGATATCAGCGCCTGCCTCGTCCTCGTCGCTGCCACTGCCACCGCGTGCCTCTCTGCCGCTGGCTGCTACTCGCGGCACCCCCGCCGCATCGGCTGCACGTAGCACGCGGTCTTCGCGGAAACGCTCGCACGATGAGCTCGAAGACCAGCCATCTCCGACGACAGCCCAATTCCCGCCGTCGGAGGCGGCATCGACGGCTGCCACCTCGCGCGCAGCAACACCAGTGCTTCGCGCTGCCAAGCGACCGCGAACAGGCGGCGTCCGCGTTAAGACCTCGTAAGCAACCCCTACTCGGCATGACCAAATGTGTGCGCGTTGCTGACATTGTTTTTTTCTTATCTAATCAAGGCCTATGAAGAAGAAGAACGGCACATCTGCTGGTATACCCCGTGCCAGCGGTGAACGGAACAGCCCCATGGGCAACAGCGCTGCGTTGAGAGAGGTATGCCGCTCTTTTTTCTTTTTTCCCAACTCCTTGTGTCGGGGCTTTCACTGTATCAGCGGAATGGAAGGCCCATTTGGCATCCTCTCCGTCAGCAATTTGCCCGACCCAGCCAAAAAGCACAAAGGTACCTTCCATAGATGAGGAGGTGTGCTCCGTCAAAGGGACCGTTTTATTAGTGGCAAGCGCTACCGTTTAACGGTTTTGTCCCTTTTTTTGCCGAAATTTGCCGCACGGCGGTCTTAATAGCACACACGCGAGGCTGCCTACGCACTGTGCGGTGTTGTGGTGTGCTCAGTGCTCAGTGCTTAGTGCTGTGGTGACCCGTCTCTCAGGAAAAAAAGTTACTGACTTTGCTTGGTGCAGGACGATAACGACGACTACTGCTCGTCCTGTGGTGGCAACGGAGAACTCATCTGCTGCGACGGATGCACGCGGTCCTTCCACCTGACGTGTGTCGACCCGCCGTTGATGCATGACTCCATGCCTGCTGAGTGGTTCTGCAACGTCTGTCGCTCCGCCAGAACGCGAGCGAACCCAGCAAACAATCCGCCGCCGCCGCACTCGTCGGCAGCTGTGGCTAGCTTCTCGTTGCTCATTGAGAAAATCGACGCCAAGAACTCGAGCGCCTTCCGACTGCCCGACCACGTGCGTGACTACTTCGAGGGCGTCCGCACTGGTGTTGATGGCGAGTACGAGGAGATTGTCGCTGTCCAGAAGGCCGGTAGAAAGCGCAAAGGTGATGACGACCAGGCCCCCGATTTCTTCAGGCTTCGCGATGGAGATGGTGGCCCAGTCATCTGCCACGTTTGCCAAAGGGGCAGTGCCGTAAATCGCGCCATCATCCCGTGCAACCTGTGCAATCTTTACTGGCATCTTGACTGTCTGGATCCTCCGCTCGCCAACCCGCCCGCTCTCAGGACCTGGAAATGCCCGTGCCACGTCGATGACCTCCTGGCCAAGGTGCCTGGAGCGCTTGGACCCGCACACAAGTACCGCAAGATTAAGGGCGCGCCTCCCATCCAGCCCACAATCAGGCGCGGCTGTCTGAGCAACGGCCATGTCGAGATCGAGTTGGATGCCAGCGACGACGAGAGCGGTTGGAAGGATGTCGAAACTTATGGCAAGACGGTGCGACTCCCCGAGCACGGTATCAAACTCGACTTTTTATCTCGGTATGTAGCTAGAGTCTTCCTCTCCCAGCCTTGTGTTGCGCATAAACTAATTGCTTATCTAGCATCCGTGAGAACCGCAAAGGCAAGCGCATTCCAGCAATCGGAGCTACACCACCTGTTCCCGTCGCCGAAGCGCCGGCCCGCGTTGTTCTTGACAAGCGGACTCTGGAGGAGCAGCAAGCCGCGTATAATCTGGCCCAGCTCAGCGGCCGAGGACCAGCGCCCGTCGCTATCCTAGTGGACGCCATGATCGTGGGTCTCTGTACATTGATGTCCCATAGAATGTCAACTGACAGTCTGCAGTCTCAAGCGGATCCCAACGTCATCTCGCTTATGGCTTGCGCCAATTCTGATCACACTGAGAACTCTCGACTCACTCACATGGATAAGCAAGGCCTGCGCGCCATGTTGGCCCATATGGATCAAATGCGCCGCAACATTAACAGCCTTCTTGTCTCGGATTCTGATGCAGCCAATGAGGGGCAAACAGCCCGATCTGCGCCGAGTCTCTCGAATTCTCAGTTTACTGAAGTTGGATCCGAGGTTTCCATGAACGCTAGGTCGTCCGATATCGACTTGAAAAAGAACTCGCCCTCGCTAGCTGCCACGGACGACGTCCTGCCCACTACTAAGCGGGCGGCACAGCGGAGGGAAATGGCAGACGGCCCTCCTACACTTGCCGAGGACAGCTCTGAGCCAGAGGAGGCCGGCTTACCTGTCACTCCTTCTAAAGACTTGAGCGACCGCGTCAAGGACGGTGGCCTGGACTTGGAGCCGCATAGCGAGAAGACGGCTGTCGAGGATACCATGGATCTCGACTGAGTCTCGGCGGTCGGAAACTATCCATTTACACCCATCAAACTATCTACCGCGGCAAACAGATCCAGCAAAGCAGCTCACTAGACACGCTGCACGCTGTGGGCTTTTGTACCGCATCGCCTGAAACGCATCTACCTCCCCGCCATTTCAACGATAGATAATTATTCACCACCAACAGCGCATTCGACATCCCTTGTCAAAGCACCACGACGCCAATATGAGCCAGAGTGGGAACTCTGATGAAATGGATGCAGTCCGAGAATGACATGCAGCAGCAAATTCGATTGATCATCATTATTACCAATCTTTTTCCTAGGGGGAGGTTGACGATGGTTACTGCAAAGACCAAAACAAGACAGCTTTGAGGTGGGAAAATGCGATGCGAAGCCTAGCAAAACTACATACACCCAAAATGGATGGACGGATGGACAAAAAAGCGGCAGGCTTATCTCTCCATATTCTCTCTGACTTTTTTATTGCTCTCTCCGGTGTTCGTGTGCTTTTGTCTGTTTTGGGGAATGGGAGGAGTGCGGATTGGAATGAAACGGATTGATTATAGGGAATATAAAGCACAGCGAAGCCAAGCGGGAATTCCAGCTTGCAGCTTCTCTCGAGGGGACGCTCAATGTCCCACAGTTGTTCCCTATCACCATCGGTTCTCGCAACAAAGGAAACCGGAAAGGGAAGGGAAGATATTCACATGTTAGAACTCAACTGCAATTAGGCAAAGCAACTTGGGACTTACTTGCTACTCAAGTAACCTAAGCAAATAACCCAATAAAGATATTGTCTTTTCCTATCTTGTCTTTTTCGCAACCTAGGTAGTGTAGTAAATTCCCCCCACCGAATTTAATCACCCGTTTCAGCCAGCCAACCAGCCAGCCAGCCAGCCAGCCACCTGACTAGCCAAACTCGTACGGATTTGAGAAGTAATAAAGTAAAATGGTTAGAATAGAAAATATAAATGAGTTGAAAAAAGAAAAAAGAGAGAAACCCTTTCCCCATCTCTCTTCTTTCCATATCGACTTTTATCACGGAGAGGAACGAATGAACTACAAATGAGAAGGAAAGAAAAACACAGAATATAAAAACGTTGCAAGGGTTTTTTTTTTTTTAAAAAAAAAAAACCTGCAATCATTCATCTGCTCTTCAACAATCTTTACAAGAAACGAAAGGATAGGTGCGCGTGCGCGAGCTTGGCTCCTATGGTTCACCGGCTGGCTCTTCCTAGAGGGTTTTTCGCTTGTGCCCACTAGTGTTCTTCATGCTCTTCCGGGTGCTCCATGTTCTCATATGCCCATCAAACTATCACCGCCAAGGCTCTCGATCCATTCCACAGTAACCAAACCAAAGAATGAAAAAAATGTACCGCAGACTTGAAGGACATATGGACATGAGAGCGGCGCAACGCATCTCACCTCCTTAATAACTCCCTCCCAATGCCTCGACCAACCTAGCATTAGTCGAGGCCTTTATAGTTTTTCGACGGCAAGACCTTGCCGCATGCAAACGGGGTAGACAAGTATACCTAGACAATAAAGGGTGCTGTTATAAGTCCCCGAAAAGCCCAACGCCTGTACGTAACTTCGTTTTGGGCCTGGAAGGGAGGCTGAAGACGGACCGAGTGCTCGGCGATCGCATTATCTCTGAACATGTAGAAGTAAGTAACTGGTTGTTTACTGGCGCCGCTGTCTCTCGGGCTGTGGGCTGCGACCTACACGTCCACGCCTGGCATTAACCTGTTCCTGCGTGTACCCCACATTCTGCATTCCCCCCCCGAGGTTACTGCTATAGCCGAAGCCGCCCATGCCCATGTTCATGCCAAAGCCAGGGGCACCGAAAGAGGCTTGGCCATTCTGCATACTGGGCATTTGAGAGCCTGGGGGCTGGATAGGGCTTCCGTTTTGTACAGACGGGTTACGGTACTGGTCGAGAGAGGGGCTCTGATTCTGGAATCCACCGTAGCCCGCCTGCATGGAGGGAAAGTAGTTGCCCATGGGCGGCCCACCCCGTGCCATCATACTCTGCTGGTACTGCATCTGCTGGAGGGCAGCCGGTGCCAGAGGCGGGTTGGCCGCATTGTAGATCGAGCCCTGGCCGAATGTCGGGAACTGCTGTGGCAGGCTCGACTCCACGCTCTCGCTACGGGGGATGCCGAAGCCCATGTCATAACTCGCCTGGGTGGTAGCAGCATTGAGTGGGTTGTAGAACTGATTGCTGCTGCTGTTGAACTGAGCGGCCTGCTGCTGCTGAGCCTGCTGCTGCTGTTGCTGCTGTTGCTGCTGCTGAACTTGTGAGGTTTGCTGGTGATGCTGGGCATTGGGCCCGGTCTGGCGGGACGCAGGGCGTTGGCGCTCGCCAGGCGTGTTGCTTCCATGGTCTCGAGGACCGCTCCCAGCGCTCGCGTTGCCGCTACTGCCAGCACTACTGCCGCTGCCACCGCTGCTTCGAGTCGACAGGCCCACCTCATCCATCAGTCGCTTGTAGCCTTGTCCTGGCTGTGCCTTAATTCGGATCAGAACCGACTTGACGTTTTCAACAACCTGGCTTCGAATCGTCTCATCGAAGAAAGGGGTTGTCAGGACCTTGAAGATCAAAGTTGCACCACAGGCGTGATCGCTCAGAATTGCCTCCAAGACTTGGTCATTCTGAGTAAAGAAGAGCGCTTTGAGGATGGTGTCCCTTGCATCTCCCTCCGCCTTTTGGTTGATGACCTTCAAGACTGTCAGATATGCGACCTTGTGCGTGCATAGGTGCACGAGATAGGGAACAAGCTGGGGCGACAGCACGGTTCGCCGCTGCGGGAAGGTGCAGGTGTCGAGGAACCAAGTAAGCAGCAATGCCCCATTGGCGTTGGTTGCAAGTTCAACGCTATGCAACGCGATTGCTGCCGCCAAGAGCTTCTGCTGGTCCTTGGTGGAATGATGGCTCTCCAAGCAGGCCCGCATAGCACGAGCACCATAGCGGCCTTGAGCGACCTCCCACATTCGGCTCAGCATCGTCTCGAAGATGAAGTCGTTGAAAGGCGAGCCAAACTTGAGGCATCCCTGCAGGACATAGTTTCCATACTGGTCCAAGAACAAGGGCATCGTGTATGGGCGCAGGTGCTCCACGATAAGGTTCATCTGGTGCGGTGTCTTGCAGACATCAATAATCTTCTGTGCGGCCCAGGTACCATTTTTGTGTACTCCAATCTCAGCCATGTGAGGCGCGATCTCGACAAGCATCGAGTCTCGCAGGTTATCCGAACAATGCTCAAACAGCTTTTGGACGACGGTGTTTCCAAGATAGTCTGACGACAGCTCGGCGATCTCGGGAAGCATGTCAATGGCAATATTCTCAATCTCTTGTTGGGACAGAGTCTGATTGTCAATCCGCTTGCGGATGTCTCGCAGCTTTGGTGCGTCATGCACCCGCGTATGGGCGGGCTCCTTGATGGGCGGGATCTCATCGATGAAAGCGGTGAAGTTGATTGCCTGCTGGAGGCTCATAGACATACGGAACTTGTCCTCATCGGTGGCTCCAAACTGATCAACAATATCCATGATGTCGTTGGTCAGTTCGCGGAGAGGCGGCACTGTGGGAGTAGCGTTGGTCGGGATGGGCGTCTGCACAGAGTCACCAGCTGCTCCTAAGCCAGCGGCGGAGCTCTGCCCGTTCTCCTGGCCCTTGGAAAAGGGATCAGGGCTCGGTGAAGGGAACTGACCATCGTGGCCTGGCGTGTTGGATGCCGAGGGCGGCTTCGCAAAGTTGATGCGAATAGGACCGGCGCCGGGAAAGATCTCTTTACCATTCATATTGGTTTTCGCCGAAATGGCACTATCAACTCGCTCGAAATTCACAAAGCCGCAATTCTTGTGAGTCAGAACTCTGGCTGAGAGGATTGGGCCATACGACTTGAACATCTCAGTCAATGTAGACGTCGTTGTCGAGGTCGGAATGCTGCCAAGCCATAGTGCACTTGTCGGCCCCTCCAGGCCCTGCTCATCGGCACTCAGCATGCCGTTGTTGTGGCTATTCGATCGGCCCAGCGACATAGCCGCGACAGCCTGCGGTAGGTCCTCGAACTCCTTCTCTTCCGGCATCCGAATTTCAGTGGCTGAGATGGAATTGTCAAGTCTTGACGGTGTTGGGAAGTAGTTCCGCATAATACGGGATGCGGGCGTCTCCAGAACGCCAGCTGTGCGTGCGCGGGGACGGTTGACTGCAGCCTGGGTAGCGAACGCCTGGACGGCCAGGTTGTGGTTGTGAATAGCGGCATTCGTTGCAGCAAGCTGGTCCTGGAGTTGCGCATACTGGCTCTCCATGAGTGACAAGTTCTCAGCCTCAAACTCGTCGTCCTCCTCATCGGCATACTTATCTTTGTTATTGACCGAGTAGGATCGGAAACGGTTTGCTGCCTTAGTAAAATCCGCAAACGTCGGCATATAAGGGGTCGCAAGCTGTGCCCGTGGGGGCTGAGGCGTTTCGGCCAAGCCAAGATAATCCAGTGTCCTCATATGGACATCGTTCTCAGCAGTTCCCTCGCGGGAGAAGTGAGATGGGGCTGGAGAACCTGGACCGTTGGAGCCTAGACTGGCGATGCTTGCCAGAGTGTTACCTCTCTCTCGCCCTGTGCCAGTGGGGTTCCAGCTGCTGAAGATGGAAGGCCCAAAGGGCGAGCTTGTCCCGGGAACATGAGCAAAGGGGCTCCGCTGTGGCATAGAACCAGCCCGTAGTCTCGAAAGGAGGGTGGAGGCATTGACTGCGGTATCTGTCGGCTCGAGACTCGGCGAAGGGGACTTGTAGGGGGTCTGCGTGGGGCTCGGCCGCGAGGTCTTAGAGGCCAGTGCGGGAACACCAAGCAAGCCAGCACCAGCTCCCCCAGGCGAGAACCTGGAGGGCACTGTCCCCGCACGGGCACGCCGGGTCTGTGGCAAGCTGTCGGGTGTGGGCAGCTGGGCGAAGTCAGGAAAGCCATCCGTGGGGGACTCGGGAATGTTTTCGCGCAGGGGAGTCGAGTTGCCGCTAGTCGGAGGGCCGCCCCAGGGATTTACCGGCAATCCCGAGACGCCTTCCTGCGCTTGGATCTCTCTGGCCCTTTATTACGAAAGCAGATTAGCATATGCTTGGCTAGCTAGCCAGGAGAAGGAGAACGAGCGCCCACGACTTACCGTTTGGTGAAGAGACGGCTAGAAGCCGCTATCTCATGGGAAGGAGAGCCCGAGCCAGACCGCGAGGCGCCAGACATCTTGGAGGATGGTGTTAGACCGGGAGAGAGACCGAACGGAGACCGAACGGTGCCGGCTGACTGTGGATCGTTCGGAGAGGTGCTTGTCGGCGACGTGGAACGGTTCTGGGCCGTGGCCGTCTGGGGTGGGTAGCCGATGGTCAAATGCTCATTTGACCGTGAAGTTGACATTATCGATTATCTTATTGGACCCTGCTCATCAGCAGTGCGTCACTTATTCCCGTGCAGTCGAGGGAGGTGAGCGTAGCACGTTGGGTACAGCCGGATAGACGACTGGTAGACGTTTCCTGTTGGACCCGGCTGGCGCGATGTGTTGCGACACGAGACTGGCTGTGATGGGAGAGTGGCGAGGCACGGGCTGGGGCGCCGGTGGAAGAGCACGGCTCAAGGCCGCCGAAAAATTTCCAATTAAGCAGAATCGAAGACGGGCGCCGGAATCAGGTTGAAGGAGTGATCGGTCGAGGAGCCTAGTCGAGGGTGAAAGTGAAGAGGAGAAGGCGAGGTAAACTGGCAGATGCAATTACAAAGGATAAATCGGCTCCGACAAAGCTCCCTATCGAGCCGACAAGCGAGCGACTGTTGGAGGAATTGACTTTTTTGGCCAGTCCAGCAAGGGAGTGTAAGGGGAGGAGGGGGCGTGGATCGTCGAGAGGGCGGCGGCACAAGGTCGAGATCGATGGTGGCAGTCGAGGTCGAGGATGGAAGTGTGGTTGACCAAAAACCAAATTTGGAAATCGAAATCGCTGGCAACTTGCAAGGCACGAATTCGCTTTGCCAACTCGGGGTCCTTGGCTCGCGGCCGTCTGCTGCCTGCACCGAAGGGGAGAGAGAGAGGAGAGAAGTCGAAAGGGGGTATTCAATATACAGGCGTCATTAGGTTAGAATTGAACCTGGAGAAAGGATGGACAACTCAAAGGAGGAGAGGAAGCCGGTGGGGCGAACAAATTTCGGGGGTTGAGGGTTTGACGAGTGGAAGAAGAAAGGGAAGGTGTGGATGAGCGTGAATGGACGGGGGGGCCAAAGATGAAACAACCCGTTTAGGGGCTGGGCTAGCAGCAGCTACCGAGAACAAAACGTCAGGTTTTTTTTAACAGCAGCAGCAATTTTTCTCGCCCACGACCCAGTCAAGTTGCTCCTCGCACTCCACAGAACATCTATGCTCCCACTGGCCGGGTCCTTAGCAGTGAAGTTGCGGCACCTCCACTTTCACCACCGGCTCTGGTCAGAGACTTTGCACCGGTCCCGCTTCAATTCCGGTGGAAATCTGATTAAAGGAGCTTTCTGCACTGACTGCCCGACCCTGATGGCGCCACTTGACCTGGCCACAGGGCAGGCTCCAATTCATTGGTGCCATTGACATTGAAAGAGCTCACTGTATTCACTTGGACCGCTCTTTGCGTTTGCTATTCCTGCCCTTTTGGGACGGAAGGAACTATCGGCGAGGTACGGCAGGTACGGTAGGTATCATGTCAATCTCTACGTCATCCTGGACGCTGAACAGCCGCCAAGTCTCCAGAGCGTGCGGAACCCCTACCTGATATAACCCGTCCGTTCAAGGCACGTATAACCTCAGTCCCGTTCCAGTTCTTGCCCCGACTGCCAGTCAGACATGCTGGCCAAGTAAGCAATCGCACCGCTCCTGCCTTCCGGTGGATTTTTGACCACTTGGCGAAAGAACCGATATCCAACGGTCAGCAGCACAGCGAGCCCGGATGGATAGATAAAGTATACTACATATGATCGTCCCAACAGCCCATTCATTGCAGCGGCCTGGCTCTGGGTTCTTGGGCTCTGGCTGATCTCCAGCTGCCCACCTCCACCTCCGCACATTCATGCCTTTCCCCCTTCCCCGTCTTCAATCCCATAACTCTATGTGGGCCGTCAGATTGATCACCCGGCACTCGGGAAGACGGCTGGGGGTTCTGGAAGGCCGTCTGCCTTGCTGCGCTCCTCCAATCCTGGCCCACTCGCACGTCGAATACTGATAAAAAGAACGATCAACGAGCACACTAACCTCCACCTATCATTAACATCGCTCACGCATTAGTCTCGGTCTAGCAGACACCTCTATCTCTGACGGACGCTGCGGGCATGGCATCCTTCCCGCCAACAGTGCAGCTCTGGATCATCATGCAGCCTGGAATGGAAAGCGGTGGTGGTGTCCACAGTGCTACCTTGGCCAAACATGTCTGGCGTGCAAATTCAGAGAGCTGAGCGGAGCCAAGCCCTGCGCTTGTGCTTTTTGGCACATGCCCGGTGACAGCTAAAAGGTGCTGTGCGAGTAGGGAAGCAAGCGGGCATCCGTGGCAGTAGGCGCAGTCGCAGTGTCCTCACCCTTGGCATCGTGCCTCCCTCCCCGCATTGCGACGGCGAGGGAGGATCATCCCCCTTTTTCCTATACTGCGGATACCCAGGAAGGGATGGGTGAACGATGCGAGGCCCAGGGGGTGTGCGAACCTGTGAGCCCATCACCCGGGGTCACCCTGTCATACCGCATGCCGACCTCGTCAGCCTCTCTTGTGCCACTCTCCATGAAGACGCAAGGGCGTGTTTGCTTCCTTCCTTGCCCGCTTGCCCGTCTGCCTGCTGCTGATGGGTGAAATGCCGGGTGACAGGCCCGCAGGCGGCTTGAGTTGCGCGTACAATTGTGTTGCTGCTTGCCATTGGGGGAGCATCCCTTCGAGATATGCATAACCCGGCAGCGACGTGTTTAAGATGTGTGCTAACAACTCATGCTCGATCAGCACGCCGGATGGACGCCGCTCCAATCAGCGGGGGCGGACACAGGGCAGAGGGATCTGCTCAGGAATCTGAAACGTCGCCTAGTTGTGATCCCTATGCACACGCCCCCACCTCGTCTTGCTCTTGAGCTCCGACTGGTCACTCTCCGCTTATCTCTCTTCGCCAAGCCGTCCGCGGGTCTGTCTAAGCTGGCAAAGCTGCTCCCAGCCCGAACTAGGAACTCGACGGAAAGTCCACCTGATACTGATTGCTTCCAGCGTAGAGCTGCTAACCTTCCGAGTCTCCCCATCCCCTCACTCATCGAGCTCCCCAGCACTGGACAGATAAAATTAGGGGCAGATAGGTAATGTTACCGCCCGTGCTTGTGTTGAAAGTTCCGAATCACGATTCTCAAGGACCGTTCGTTGTTCGTCCGCCTTGACAAGACGGATAGATAGGCAATAAAATCAGCCACCGCAACGTCGCAAAATTTGATTTATTTACATTGATAGTTTGGATGCTGGCCAACTCTCGAAGGGTTTCACGAGGCTTGTTCCCTTGCTTTGCCTTACTCCCTCTCCTCCCCCCCACACACAGCACGACAGACAGGCAAGCAAGCAAGCGCAAGAGCCACGAACGGGTAACGTTAGCTGTCACCACGGCATGACAAGACATGCCCCGGTCAAGCATCCACTTCAACTTGACATGGCCGAATCAATTCGTTGGAAATGGGTGATAGACAGGCACACAGGCACATAGGCAGGCCGAAGTCCGCCGCCATCAAGCCAGCACGCTGGCAGCTGGCGCCAGTCTCGGCGATGTCGGCACGGAATCTCTGGACATACGGCCGATAGCTGCATGACAAACGCAGCAGCCACCCTGCCACTGCTGGCTGCTACTAGCCACCGCTTCCCCGGAGTCTGCCTCTCTCGAGCTCGAAGCCTAACTGAGTGTCTGCCAAGGCGTCATAACTTCTCAAGTGGGAAGTGATGGTGGCCTGTCAGCCCTGTCTCATACCCGAAACCGAGCGTCCTATATCCCTAGGAAGGTTCTTCTGTCACAATTACGCGTATGGGCAAAGCAGCTTCAATACCAACAACAGGCTCGTTCGGATGCTTCACCAAACGGTTGGTCCCGTTGATGCATTCCCACATAGTTCTGCAGAGAGGCACAGGTTTCTCAAGTGGCGAAGAGGGGAGTTGAGACCCGTCCTGATACTACTAAACCTGTGGTGGTGAAACCCGCGAGGCCCTATCACCTCAACTGGCGCGTTTTGGTATATGCGAATATTCCAAATGTGCCAAGTGTCAGTTAGCCAGATGGGGAGTGTTCAGACATTCCCGCTACTGCTTCCTAGCGTATTGCTGGAGTCCGGGCTCTGAGGGGATATTAGTGTGTATTCCTTGCCAAACCGTGAAATTACGACACTCGAATGATGGAAGAGGGTAGATCCGTTCCGCGACTGCCTACCAAGGACGGAGGAGGTGTAGGCAGTTAACTCTACGAGGCGCATAGGGATACATTATAGGGGTTTAGGCATCAATTAGGTAGGTGACTCTAGGAAGTGCCGCACCTTGTGCCTCTCATTGCTCTTTTGTACCTCATGGCGGACGCCGGACGGATCGACGCCGCCAACACGGCAAGGCAAGGCAAATCCCGCCGCTCGGCAAGGGAGGCATTTGAAATAATACGGAGACGGCTCCCCTCCTCTCTGAAAATCCCCAAGTGCGAGTTTCCTCTAATCGGACGCGGTCCACGTATAATAAAATACGGCGATCCTGCTTGCTCGCACTGGCCAGGCTACCTTGTTGTCCCCCGGCTTTCTATGGCTGCTTTGATATATCTTTGTCACTTTGCCAGTATGGAGGTCAACAACCCACGGTGCACAAACCAGGAAGCAAACAAACCGGGCCGTGAAACGCAAGTAGTATCACGCTTCGTGCCATATGGACTGCTGGGTAATTTGATCATTCGCGCCCTTCTCTCCCCTGGCGGCCAGCCCCTAACAAGACGACCTAAGTCCCCCTTCCCGCTTAATAATAAGGATATTATCAAGACTAATGGACAAGAGGCGGCAGTTACCTACGGTACCTTAGCTACCTTACATGAGGTACGCAAATGCTCCAGCTAAGGAACTCACTAAGGTACTTACCCACATTAAGTACATTACCTCGCCAAATCTCTAAGCACTCTAGCTTGAATACGCCTATCACTCATTCATCCACCTATTAAACCGACGAATTATTAAGGGTAAACATCTTTATTTTCACTCGCAGGAAGCCAAGTATTAAGAAGATCTAGATACCTGCCTAAGTTCAAGTCCGCAAAGTCTCCGTCGCCGGCTCATGTGACGTTTCCATTCCATGATAGATCCATGTCAAACTAAGAAAGAAAATAAAGCAGCCATACATGACGCCATGTAGGAAAGCAGGCGACTACTTCTTCAAAATCGAAAGAAAGCGAAAGAAAGCTTGTAGTAATATCTCTCCCCTCCTTTAAAAGTCAGATTAAAGAAGACGTTAAAAGCCTGTGGGAAAACGAGGCAAGAGACGAGAAGTAAATAAGGGGGTTGTCAAAAAAAAGAAAAAGAAAATGATGCTTGCTCTTTCCCATTCCTATTAGAAAAAGCCCTTTTCAAATTCCCCATCCCCCGCCCCTGCAACGCTTAAGTCCAAGGCACCATCCAAAACGGCGTGCCTGCCACATCTCATTGCTCCTCGATTGACATTCCCATTAGCACATGCAACGCTTTCTCAGCTCATGAAGTTATTTCGCTCCCTTCCACGACAGGAGCTCTGCCAAACTGGCCTGCGGGCACCCGTGCTTCAGGAAGTCGTGCTGAAGCAGTTCTTCGGCTGACGCACGGCTCTTTACGTCCACACATAGGCAGACGGAAAGGAACGCCTTGAGTTCCTTGCTGAGCTTCTCGGGTTTCTTGAGACGCGGCGTTCCGTTGGTGGCGATCAGGTAGAGAGCCTTGAGGGGCTCCTCGTTCAGATATGGCGGCTCCGACTCAATCATCTCAATAGCCATGATGCCAAGTGACCAGATGTCGACCTTCGGGCCATACTCCTTTTGCTTGACGACCTCGGGCGCCATCCAGTAAGGCGTACCGACCATAGTCGCACGCTTGGATTTTGCTTCTGTGAGCTTGGCACAGAATCCGAAATCGGCTGGAAGTTGGTCAACACATGTCCTGTTCAGGGGATGGTCTTGGCAGCATAGACTTACTGATCTTAACGTTTCCACGAGCATCGAGAAGAACATTGTCGCTCTTGATATCGCGATGGATGATCTTTTGCGAATGAAGATGGTCCAAACCTTGGCAAGTCTATTTTTGCCACGTTAGCTCTCAAGCCGGGGAGAGGAGCGGATCAAAGGACGCATACCTCGAGGCAAATGGTGGAAATCTGCTCCTCTGTGATGATGGGGTTATTCTCAATGACATCAGTCAGGGCGCCACCCTCCATGTACTCCATAACCACCCAAAGCTCCGTGTTATTGTTCCTGAGGAAAGCATCGAGGAAGTTTACGATATTGGGGTGCTTGTTCTCCTTCATAACCAGAATTTCGTTGACGATCAGCTCCTTACGCGGCTGGTGCGCAAGGTCCATCTGCTTGATGGCAACCTTGTCGTTGGTAATGTCAGGCGCATTCTTGGCACTAAAGTTGACCTTGGCGACATACACAGACCCGGACGCGCCTTGGCCGATCTTCTTCTGCTTTGAGTAAATTGTAAGGGGATCCCACGGCGAAACAACCTTCTTCAGCTTGGCCATCACTTCGCTCTCTGACATGGTGGACATGCGAACATCCTGCTTCCGCTCTGCCGCGGTAGGCTTGGATGTCAGCGCAGCTTCGGCGGCCTTGACGGCATCTGGCGATGGGGCAGGCTTGGCAACGTTCAGAGGTTTGACAGGTGCCGGTAGCCTCGACGGCTGCTGCATCTGAGGCTGGCCATTTGCCGGCCGAGGAGACGCTACTGCGCCATTGGGATACCGCAGAGCGGGAGAAGAGCCGCCGTTGGTCTGGTTAGGTTGCGGAGACCTCTGCTGCAGTTGTGTCTGAGCCTGGGGATCGCGTGTTAACGAGGAGCTGGGTTGTTGTGCCATCTGCGGACTACGAGATGGCGACATGCCGGAACCCGCGGGCGGTGGAGGCGCGGGCCTCTGTACCCTGAGACTCTGGGCCGGCTGGGCCTTGGGAGCGGGTGGGGGTGCTCGACTTGGGTTAAACCTATCCGCGGGAGCTGGGGGGCTGGAGTAGCCACCAAGCTCCTGCTGGGCTTGAGGGGTCCTCGTCTTGGGAAGCTGCGCGTTGTATTCTTCCATTTCGCGGCGGTTTTGCTCGTCATATTCTCTCTGCATGTCTCTCTGGCGCTGTTGTTGTTCCATCTCTCGCATCTGCTGCTCCTCTCGCCTGCGCTCGACGGGGATATAGTTCGGCGATAAATCGTGGAGTTGCATCTCTGCACGCTGTTGCGCCTCGGTGGGCGACGGTCGACGACCATCATTGGCAGGGGGCTGGGGAGACGGGTTTGTATAGTAGCTTGGGTTCCGCTGCACCTGCTGCATGGGTTGTTGCGACGGCTGCATAGGCCTCGGCGGCGCAACAGAGGCACCGCTGGAATAACCCATCTGCTGTATTTGCAGGCTGGTCTGGCTGCCCCCTGGCTGGCCTGTTGGGCCGATGTCCTGAGCCTCCTTCTCGGCGCGCTTGGTGAGGTCCGAGTAGAAATCAAGAACCTCGAAAACGGCCTGGGGATTTCTCTCATAGTCCTCAGGAGTAATGGCAGAGGACTTCAGGAGCTTGGCCCACTCTGGAGGAAGCCCAACAAAATCGCCCGTCTTGGGATCAAATCCGACGTGGACGGCATGCGAGAAGTTGGTCGGGTTGCTCACACCGCATGTAGAGCGGGCATAGATGAGGTCCACCCATTCGTAGAGCTCGTCGTCGGCCTTGACGCGGATCTGGAGTGTTTTCACGCCCTTGTCCTCGTCATCGATACTCCCGGTCCCGCCATCTGTTCTCCTCTTGATTTCAAAGATAGCACCTATGGCCTCCACGCGTCCAACGTGAATAACCTCCTTCAAGCTGAGCTGATACGACACCTTGGTTCCTTCATCTTTGTGGAAGTCGAGCGTGTTTTGGCGCAGAATCAAGTATCGGTTCTTCCAAAGACTGAGAAAACCGCCTGTTTCCTTCACCTGTGCTGGCCCTTGCTTGATGATGGCGAGCCCCCCTGAGCCATCTGTCTTGGAGTCCTGACGGACGATCGGGAGGGCAATGGTGGAACCGCTATACGTGCTAGTTGCAGGGGAGTTGAGGCTCATGTTGGACATGCTTCCTGGGAGATTTAGGTTGGGCGTCAGGCCGAGGCGCGGCCGTTCCGTAGGCGGTCGAGGCGCAGGGCCGGGATTCATAAATTGCCCGGCCGAGTAAATGCTGGGAGAAGCGAATGAGGTTAGCATGCGGATAAGCCCAGAAACCTCTGCGAATGCCAGGATCAGACCACAGAAGTCGTGATGGCCGCGACGAGAGCCACTATCGGGGCATCTTGCCACACCCAACCACTCGTCCTGGGCTCAGTGCGCCGGGGAGAGGCTTGTTCATGGGAAGTGATAATGCGTACCTGTTCTGAGTTGCCATATTGACTGTACTGATTGGCGGATTACTACTAAACGATAGGGGTTTCTTGCTGTAACTCCCCGACAGGAGCGGGGCAGTCAACCAACACGAGCTGGATCAGCCAAGCGGCGTTGCAGTTTCTGTTGTCGATAGTGAGTGGGATGCTAGCGAGACTCGTAGTTGAGATATGGGCTCACCAGAGAAAGAACCACACCAGAGAGCGGGAGAAGGATGACACGTTGTATGGCTTGAATCGAGTGGCCCCCGAATCGGAGGATGCAGGTAACGATACCGGCAGCCGTTCGCTGGCGGATTGCAGACGAGAGACCGAGTCAATTAGCAGCGGTCAAGCCGATCGCAGGACGGGAGCGAAAGAAGGGAGGCGACCGACGGGCGGCTCAGGCGCGGTCGGACGGCTCAGGCAAGGGTGAAGACAACATGGGGATAGATCCGACGTCACGAAATGGCTTGGCGAATCGTGAGAAAGGATTTTGGGGAAGGTCTAGTTGCAAGCGACAACAGAAGGCCCTCAACCGGATAGAGGAGAGGAAGGAATGCTGGTTGATGACCACGACGAGGAATGAGGGACGAGGCGGACGAGGGGATGGCGGTCAGCCTAAGCGGAAAGCGGAAGTGGGTGTTGCTGTCGTCCAAAGTGTGCGTTGATCGTTGGTCTCGGGACGCCGCTCAGCGTGCGGGCTGCGTTGGCGGTGGAAGACGACGAATCGAGGCGAGGGCTGAGAACCGCACTCAGACAAGTGAGGCAAAGTCAGGGTCGGTCCTCCTCGGCTGTTGTGCGAAGGAAAGGGTTGGCGATGAGGGCACCCAGGCGGTTAGGGGATGACAAAGAACTGAATGGCAGGAGAGGTCGGTGGAGTGCTGCTGAAGGGGCCCTGGCTAGGTGTGGATCTCAGGACTGGGCAGACACAACAGACCCCCCAGGGGCAATGAGGGGTAAAGGCGCGCTCCTTGTTCGACCACTCAGAGTTCGAGGTGTGGGTTGCTGTGGTGTTTCTTATAAGCTTCCCCCTAGCGCGGCCTAGGCGTGTACGTGATCTACAGCGCACACTACTTGCTAAGGCTAGGTACTGCACTAGCTATGAGGACAATGGGGCTCCTCCCCCGGCAGCCCGTCGCTGGCCCGAGACCCCTTGAGGGAACGCACCTAAAGCGACGAGAGAGATTTGGCTGCTTCAAGCGCGAACCTAGCTCGTGGGTGGCACCAAGGGTTTGAGATGCTGGGTTAATGCAACAAGGGCTCCCGCCAAACGATGTTTACAGATGTCCGCCTTTTCCTGAGCTGTTTGGTGTGGTGAGGCTGTCTTTGTTGGGAAGGATGTTTGGCATCCGTTGTATGTTGCGGCCACAACCCCAGATCTCTGGGGGATTCGGGGACATACTGCACAACAGTTGCAAGGCATTCCATGTCAGGAAGGCATTTGACGACTGTGCATCTTACATCGCAAAAGCGGGGGCGCCAGCAGCCAGACCGCCCATTACTGCCCATCACTGGCTCGCTCGCCTGAGACTCATTCGTGGCAGAAATGGCTATGTACGTGTATAATTTGTGGCACGAGTCCTACCCGTCCTTACGTATTGGCCTTTCGCATCTTCACAGTATGTTTCTTGGTTGTGAAGACGGTTTGACATGCGGAGACCCACTCTGGGTACCTAAGGTACGGACAGTTGAACAAACCACTCTCCGTATATCTTTTGTGTTACAATGATAAGACAGTTGCCTCCCTACCTAGTTAGTACCTAGGTACCTACCTACATTAGAATTGAGGAGGCGTAATAAATACCCAGGTACCTAAGGTACTCTCCCGGAAGAGCGCCAACCTTCCTTCCCGGAAGGCTGTGTAGGCGATGAAGCTCAGGCGGCCCGGCTTGGCAAAAGTGAAGGCCGCCGCGCCGAAGTCTCTTTGTCGCATTTTCATCCCCTCCTCAGGCTCCGAACCTCGCAATCAAGGCATCTCAAGACATTTGGAGCAACAGCAGCAGCAGCCCGGCCCCCTTGCCAATCCCGATTGATTCCCACAAATTACTGGTAGAAATATCGCGTGGCCCGGTGCCGAGAATTTCCCTGTCAACATCCTCGGTCAGTCGGCGACAAAAACAGCCGTTATTGAAATTCCCCAAAGAGACCACCGAAAGTGCCAAGACCTTAGGACATCACGCAAACACCAAACCCCTGCTCACCCACCCAGCACCCCCTTTCCGTTTAAGCAAAAAGCGGGCGAGTGTTTCCAAACTTGTAGCAGGTAGGATTTTGCCACCGTTTGACGGCCTGGGTTCTCGAAACATCGCCTGATGTGGCTGCTGTACTCAAATACATTTTGAGAAGAAAATAAGTCAAGGCCTAGACTCCAACGCAGTTTTGTTCCCGAGCGAAATTCGTGGTCAATGGGGAAAATGCCCCCTTTCTATCTTGCCCCCATTTTCCCCTTTCTTTGCCTTCCATTTGAGCCAGTCCAGGAACCACAGTTCTTCCCGCACACAGAGGCATGAGCACGGCGTTGGTAAACAGGGGGATCCCTCGCATATCCTGGGGGCCATGTGCGCCTGGGGTTAGGTTCCCGTAGTGTGGCACTCGCGCCATGCGGGGCACGTTAACCTGACAGTTGCTTGCCTCCTCTTGGTGGTATGAGAGCGCGATTGTGTTTGTGAGCAAAAAAACACTTCTTCTCTGTATATTTGACACTGAAAGATTGCCAATCCGCAAAGTTCAGATCCGTTCTTCAACAAAGAATCTCTGCAAGCGAGAAATTAACACCCCCCTTTCCACACTCCTCGGTTTCAAGAGTCATGCCACACGACAAGGGGCGGCTTGGCCGATCCCGCTTATGCTGTTGCTGCAGAGAAGACGCATCCAGGAGGCAGAGGCAACGCTTCCACGTGCATGGGAGATTAATACTGTCTAGATAAACGTTTCTTGGCATGGATAGGTAGGCATCCCAGTTGTAGGATCAGGCTCTCTCAGATACGGTTGCTTGTGCAGTTCCGTAGAATAGGTACTGCGAGTGAGTACCTAGTCACTCAGCAAGAAGGCCAGACACAATTTGCAGAACAACATCCCTCACTGTTTGAGCCAAGGAAAAAGAAGCTAGTAGTAGTCTTCTTAAAAGCTATGGGGTAGTCCACTGCTGTCTATAGGTGTACTCCAATCTTTGGCTATTCCTTTTGATCCGCAGATCCCAGCTAGGGTGAAGCATCGAGTGTGCGACGAGTCGTGTCCTTTAACCGCTTTCTCTAGAGCCTAGCGAACCTCAAGCTCTTGCCCCTGGAAGATGGGCAGCTCGAATTCGATATCCTGCCATGTCTTGCCACCGTCAACAAGAGACTGGATGGCTGAAATAATCTTGCCTTGTTCGGCGCGCACTTGACGAGTGCTGTCGCGCTCACGCAAGGTGACTGTGCCGTCCTTGACGGTCTGGAAGTCGATGGTGATGCCGAAAGGGGTGCCAAGCTCATCGTTTCTACTATAACGCTTGCCGATACTTGCGTTGGAAGCATCCAGGCGGCTAGAGACGCCAGCAACTCTAAGCTTCTGGGACAGCTTCCGGATAAAGGGCTCAAACTCTTTGTTTGACGAAAGCGGCACGATGAGAACCTTCGTAGGTGCGATAGATGGCGGGAATGAGAGAACCTGGGGTGTTCTGTCAGCGTTTGCATACACCACACTACCGTAAATCTTGTTACTCACACCACGCGCTTCATCATCACCTTCCCGGACCCAGTAGTTGTGCTCGATCAGCGAGTACAGTATCCGCCCGATACCAAACGACGGCTCGATAACGTTGGGCGTATACTCCCGGATATTCTCGGTTCGCTTTCGCTTCTCGATGTCCAGAAGGTCCTTGCTGATCTCGACCTTGCCATCGGCCACTCCGGGCACGTCAATAACAATCTTCCCGTTCTCCTGCATCTCCTTAGCAAGCTTTTCACGCTGCTCCTGGCTCAAAGCTAAGACGGCGGCCTCGACCGTTTTTCCATCCTTCTTGTAGAAAGGACCAAACTTCTTCTTCTCAATATCTACCTCCCACTCCTCAGTAACCTTGGGAACCTCGAGGCGCTCGCGCACAACAAGAGGAGCGCCTGTCTTCTTAGCGTGAACGGTTAAGTCATACGCACTCCTGTCAGCACAGCCAACGCACTCAACCCAGCCAGTGGAGGTCAAAAGTTCAGCATCCCAGCAGTCCGTCTATACTTGGTTAGTAAAGTTGTCCAGCAGACAGCGAATACCTGACATGGTATTCCGAGTCGGAGCAGATGGCTTACCGCATAGTGGGCCATCTCATTTGCCATGTGCTGGCGAAAACGGATCTTGGACTGGTCGACGCCAATCTTCTTCAAGAAGAGGTGGATGCGAGCAAGGAAGTAACCGAGCGTCTCGTTGTCAACGGTGCCCTCTTTGACAGCCTTCCCGATAGACTCCTTCTTGACTGAAGTTTTGCCAGAAAGCTGCGTGTGGCGGTCGAGAAGCACAAGCTCAATGTCCTCAACCTCGTGGAACCGCTCGTGCTTCTTGTGGCCCTCGGGATCAACGAAGTGCTCAATCTCTGCCATCAGGAACTCGCGCACACGAAGCAGGCCAGCTCTGGGAGAGATCTCGTTTCGGTACGACTTGCCAATGGAGGCTGAGGCAAACGGCATGCCGCCTGCGTTGAATTCCAAGAGCTTGGCAAAGTTCAAAAACTGCCCCTGGGCAGTCTCGGGGCGAAGGTAGCCGGGAAGATTGCTGCTTGGGCCAATTGTCGTCGAGAACATGAGGTTGAACGCTACCGGGGGCGTAGGGGTGAGGCCAGTGGCTGCATTCTTCAAGTCGTGCTTGATGATCAGCTCACCGAGCTGCTCGCCGTTGTAGTTGTCGATCTGGGCAAGGATCTCCTCGTACTCCTGAACCACGGCATCGTCCAGCTTGATAGCCTCCTGACCCTTGGTCTTCTTCCTCTTCTTTTTGGCATCCACTTCCTTCTCCTCAATCTTCAAGCCACGGGCCTCCTTGTCGCCTCGTAGTCTCGTCTCGAGAACATCCTCCACGAAGTGGTCGGCTCGGAAGATCTCGCCGTTCTTAGGGTCCTTGCTATTGTAATCATTAGCCTACCCGTACCTGAACGCCCGCCGCTAGCGATCTAACGTACCACATCCAGTCCGCAAACTTGTCTACGTGGCCGCTTGTCTTGAGCACCTCGTGGGGGGTCAGGACGGTGCAGTCCACCTCGAGCATGTCTTCCTCGAGGATGAAGTGCTTCCGCCACGCATCAACAATGTTTGCCTGCAGGGCGCAACCAGGAGGGCCATAGTCGTAGAGTCCCGAGACACCGCCGTAGATCTCGAACGAGGGGGTGTAGAACATGCGCCGCCTGAGCAGACTCTCGAGAGTGACCTTGTCAAGGGGTTGCCCCTTGAGGGTGGTAGCCGTGGTCATATTGGGCGGTAGCTTGGTTGTCAGTTTTGGGAAAACAGAACGGGTGTGCTCCTGGGCAGACGCTATGAATCTGCGGGCGAAAGAGGGACGTCGAAGAATGGTGCTGTCGGGGGACCGGCGGAATGCTTTACCAGTTAGTGGTGGGATCGCGGGGATGCGAAGAAGCGGCTTCATTAAGCCCTCCAAATTCTGCCCAACCAACCAGGTGAGTCACTGCTCCCTCAGTGGGCTTCAGGTAACGAGGAAGCTTTTATCCGAGCGGCGGGCTCGTTTTGGGGGCACAACAACGCAGTGGACCTGCGACCTGCCCTGCATGAGAACACACTACGATTGCTCCATGTGAGACAGAAAAGCCAGATTTTCGCATATCCATTTATACGGTGTAGCCGCCCCTCCTTTATACCTACTTAGTACATGAATATCCAATTGGGGGAGGGGTCAGCTACGCAGCAGCGTCGCGAACGAGCCAAAGCCGTGAGATCCCTGCACTCTTACGTCCAGAAAAATTTAGAGGGGCCGATCCGATAACCAGAAGAAACGCACCTGCGACCTTCACAACATTCCGAAAGCCCGACCACATCCGATCACGATGGGCTCTCAACGGACGGGTAAGGCCTCTGGAGGCTCTCTGTCGATGAAGACGTCAAACAAGCTGAAGCGCCAGTCTCTCTACGTCACACAAAAAAAGGAAACCGGCAAAGCCCGTCATGAGCAGCGCCATCGTCGTCGGAGAGAAGAGGCCAAGGACCCCGAGCTGAGGAGGATACGCCTTGAGAACAACCAGCCGGCGAGCATCGATAAGAAGAGAATATGGGATGAGGGCGATGACGACACCCTGGGCTCCGTCGTTAACATGGCTGCGCTGAAACGCAGACGCATGGAAGAGGCCGAGGCGGCCGAGTCGAGGATGACTGATGGGGCGGACGAGGAAGCAGCCGACGGAGACGATCTCGACAGTATGTTGGGCTCCGACGAGGAAATGAAGGATGACGAGGACGAGGACGAAAACGAAGAGGAGGACGAGGAGCGCATGGAGAAGAATCGGAGAGCGAGGGCCGAACGCACCCCTAGTGTTGCTCCTTCAGCGACATCTACCAACATGGACCTGACTCCCGATTCCCTCTCTACTCAATTCAAACATCTCTTTGCCGATGAGCCCTTGCAGGTTCCAAAGGTGTTGGTCACCACGAGCATCAATGCCACGATACACCAAGAAGCACAGGATATCGCAGCCCTCTTCCCCAACAGTGAGTTTTCTCTGTTGTCAGAATAGCTCATGGAACAGGGCACTCTTCATTCTCCCTACCTGGTCAGGGCTAACCTTCACTGCCAGCTACGTACATTCGGCGAAGCGCGCATTTCCATGGCCACAAGTACAGCATCAGGGAGATTGCAAAGTTTGCCAAGAGTTCGTACCCCCCCTCTGCGTTTGCCATTCCCGACCATGGCTAACATTCACCTCCCTAGACAGAGGGTTCACAGCTCTTATGGTGATCCACGAAGATCTCAAGAAGCCATACACGCTCACAATTGTTCACTTAAACTCCGAGGTGGCAGATATCGGTCCCACTCTGACCTACTCTATCCGTGGGTACCAGCCTGGAAAAGCTCTTCTTGGACACGGCAACCCCACAAACCATTATGTACGATACCACCCCTTCCCCAAGTTCTCCCAACGTTGTGACATCAAGGGTTGCTAACCAGTTCCGCAGCCCGAACTCCTCCTCAATGGCTTCCAGACCCCCTTGGGTCTTCTTGCAGCCAAGTCTCTCTATACTTTGTTTCCCGCCAAGCCAGAGCTGTCTGGTCGGCAAGTCGTGACATGGCACAACCAGCGCGGTATGTTTTAAGCAAGCTCCCCCCACCCCCTTTTTTTAAAAAAAGTTTTTGGACCGACGGGGCCACTATCGGAATGTCCATTTGCTGACCCATAATCATCTTTACACAGACTACATCTTTGTCCGCCGCCACCGTTACATCTTCCGTGAGGCCAAGGCGACGGAGAAGAACGTCGTCGGAACGGATGGTAGAGAGATTGAAGGTTTAAAGGGAATCCGCGCCGCCTTGCAGGAAATCGGGCCCAGTAAGCAATAAACACACTCGGCCGCTTATATATCTTCGTCTTCGGGCAACGACGCTAACCAGTTCTCTGCGCAGGGATGACTCTGAAGCTCCGGAGAGTGGACAAGGGAATCGGGAGAGCAGGCAGCGAGGGCGAAGACGCCCTCAAGTGGGAGTGGAAGGCCAAGATGGACAAGGTGAGAACAAGGTTCAACCTCTAGGTTGGCATAAGAAAATAAAACCGAAGGACCCGATTCCTTGTACGGGAAGACAGTTTCAGAGAAGAAGGATTGGCGATACCCTCCACCTTATTCATTGGCTTGACTCCTTGGCTGCTGGTTGAGAAGTTGTGTAACTTGACCCCGTCGGCGGCCATGATGCATTGAGGCACATAGATAGGTCAGTAAGACTGACTTTAGCCTGGCTCTTTTACGAGCATAATGTCACTTGGCCGTATCAAATCCCCGGACTCCATGATACAAATATGTTTGAACAAAGTAAACTTGATTTTTTCCCCTTCTTTCGAGAAACGCCAACTACAGCAGCAGATACCCGGTATTTTATACTACGCGCATCTCGGCCCCTTCTCTCTTCTATCAAGTTGTGTAACCTAAAACAAGAATGCACCACTATAAAAGCTAATGAAATCGATAAACCAAACCTAGAAAATCGTTCTAGCTAGCTAGATATCACAGCAACGACATAAAAATTTTTGTACCCAAACAAAATAATAAGGACTAGGGGGAAAAAAACTAGACATAGAAGAAAACTCACCTTACCCCTTGCAGGACCCGTGACGCCTCTCTCGCTTTTTCTTGAAGCATGACAATAGAGTATCTGATATTGATTAGTTAAGAGTTTGAATAACCGCGTGTTTTTGCCTCGTTCAGAGGGGAAGGAGGGGCGGAACTCACGCTATGATGCCCCCCACGGCAATCATGACGCCCACGATGGACTTGTCTCCGATGGCGCGGCCCGACGCCATCCAGCCGAGAGCCACAATGGTGCACGTCTTAACATGGCCGACCACGGTGCTAGACACGGGGCCCGTCTGGGCAATGATGAAGAACTGGGAGATGTTGATCAGGGAGGCGAAGCCGCCGCTCATGAAGATCATGAGCCAGCGCGTGCGCTGCACCTCGGCCCACACGGGGAAAGTGTCGACAAAGGGGATGATATAGAGTAGCATGATGGCGGAGACGGGGGCCTGATTGAACAGCAGCTGCATGGACGACATCTTGAGCTTGCGGTGGTAGCTGGCGATCCAGACGGTGTAGAGCGACGAGGCGAAGATGCCCATGAAGGCGAACATGACGCCCAGGCTGGACGTGGTCTTGACGTTGGTGTTGCCGCTGGGCAGCGAGTCGTAGTACGAGACCATCCCGACGCCGGCGCAGGCCGGGACGAGGGCGATGAGGGCGTTGCGCGGCAGCGTGGCCTGGTAGAGCACAAAGTTCATGGCGGCCACCGTGGGGGTCAGCAGGATCCGCGCGACCTGGTAAAAGGTCACGCTCGAGAAGGCGAGCGAGAGGTTGGGCAGGATCACGTTGAGCGACATGGCCACCGACAGCGGAATGATGTCGCGCAGCGCCGTCCGCCGTGGCATAAAGAAGCCGAACCGCGGCCGCGAGATGATGTACAGCGTCAGCCATGTGACGAAGAAGTGGAACGCCGCGAACGTGAGCTGGGCTAGTTTGAGCGAGGGATCGGAGAAGATGGCTTTGTTGGTGAACACCTGTTGTTTACCCCAAAAGAAGGGATTCGGTCAGTTTTGAGCAACATATTTGAACAGCAAAAGGGAGTGAGTGCAAGTTGGCCCTGTCACCCAATCGCAAATAACGCAGGATTCGGGTGAAAACAGGACAACATATCCGTACAATTCCAATTGTTGCCAGTGTGTTGATGACCATCCACGTCAGCCCCGTCGCAAAGGAACTCTTTTGCGGAACCTCGGGAAGGGGCTTCTCGGTGTCTTGGGGCAGCAGATCGTCATCCTCGCCTTCCTCGCGGACCTCGAGGTCCTCAGGCGACTTGAGCTTCTCCTCGTCTCCAAAACTGCTGCGGTCGAGTCTTGCGAGCTTCACTTCGTCGTCGTGGGTGGGCGTGTCAGCGGCGGCGTTGGATGATGACAGGGAGCTTGCTCGCTCCCTATGCTCTGTGGCGGCCATTATGGGACTGCGATGCGCCGAGTTTTCGCGTTCGGGTCGTTCTAAACAGTACCGTGTTACGGGGACGAGTTGCGCGGTTTGGGGTCGTCGGTAAGTGGGAGGTAGTTTGGCAATCCTCGCAGAGCGAGACTTGCACAGGTACAGTACTGATTTACGGCAACGGTGGAGGCACAGCAAGCCCCGAGTGTGGTAAGATGGAAGATCCTCCCTAATTGTGTAGTAGAAGGATTCTAAACTACCGGGAGACAGGCTGCTAACGTGGTTGGTCGTCTGGTTGTTGGTCGTGCTGATGTCAAATGGCAAGACCTCGAGGGAATGAAGCTCTGACGACTATTTAGGGAGTCCTTCCAAAGTTGGGCCTTCGGGTCAAGTTGACGCAGGGCAGTCTCGCAGACGTTCGCCCTGGACTCATTCAGGGTCTGAGTGTGGCAGATTAAATCTTACCCGCTGGGGCGGCGTCGATCAATTGCAATACGGCAGGCGCACCCCGCGCGCATTTGAGGCTTTACTGGCACCTGCAAGGCTCAGGATCAAGTTCTGGGCGGCACATGCCCTAGCTGGCTGGACGAATGAACGAGGGAGGGAATAAACAGTGGGATGTCCCAAATGCCCTGGGGAGTTTTGAAATTGAATGCTACTCTGTACTGCTCCCATCTATTAAGACCCCTTTGGACCCTTCTCATTCCTCGTACTCAATAAGTCACACATGTTAGTCGCACGTACAGAGTACCGGCATGAGAAAAGTTTGAGAGACCCCGCACCCGCTCTTGCTGGATGAACCTGCCAGAGTAGGCTGTACTGTTTGTTTAAAGGGCCACCTAGGTAAATTCTAGTGGAACTGTGCCTGCATCGTGTGCTTTGATGCAGGAAGAGACAGTCCTGATTTCAATCGTCTGACTCCATGTCTGGCCCTCATCAACATTCAAGTTCAGCTACGACAAGGACGAAGCGGGAGCGCCACCAAATAACGCATTCCGAGCACACAATAGTCTGTCGCGCTTCGCTTCAAGCTTGCGCTGTGTTACGCCCAATACAGTTGGTTACGGGTTTGGGCACCTTAGATTCTCTGCTGTGGAATGTGTTCCAGACTCTCCCAGCGCAGTGGTCTCATGGAGAACTCCCAGGGGTAGCCTTTCTTTTTTTATATCCACTCGATATTCAATTTTCTGATGAGCTGATGTATCTCTAAGCCGCTTGAGGATATTCAGCTAACAAGTTTATGCGGGACCCCTAATAACTGCTCTAGCATTAGTGAACCGATACTTCCAAAGGATTGGGTCCTCGACCTGATCGGGCCTAGCAGGGCTGGTGTGAGGGGCTTGTCACTTCGTATTACGCGGCTGCCGGTCGAAATACTACTTTGAGTCTTTCGACTCCATCTTCTCCTCGTATTTTGGGATGATGACATGGATGGCGGATCACGTCTCTCCGCTACAAGGCTGGCCAACATCCCTTTGAAACTTCATCTTATCTGGATTGAGGACGAGTCCGCGGTATCTAGTGACGCGTTGGGCACTTCCACTGTCCATTCGTCGACGCGGGGCGTTTCTGACTTGAGAGCTAGCACGTGGAGCGCACACTATCGGCCCATTCCCCTGCATGATCATCCACTAAGTTGACCAACCAGCAAGTCGATAAGAGGCCACCTATATTGTTGTCTTGAACAACGAGCCCACCGCTGTCAGGCATTAAGCTCACAGCAATCCACGTGTACTGCCT
The DNA here is from genome assembly GCA_033439775.1 of Podospora didyma. Classification (NCBI taxonomy): domain Eukaryota; kingdom Fungi; phylum Ascomycota; class Sordariomycetes; order Sordariales; family Podosporaceae; genus Podospora; species Podospora didyma. Next base: position 2,236,249 of record JAULSW010000007.1, read on the forward strand.
CTCTGTAAAGATATTGGATCTTCAAGGTCAGTCACCCTCCGTTATGTCTTGTGTGTATTATTGGGTCCCAAGAAAGGCAGGCATCAATATCCATAAATTGATAAAGTGGGGGCTTGCCAGGAGAGGAGTACCCAGCAGCCCAGAACCGGGAACACCCTTTCTTTGCCAAGGGGTCGGGGCCCTGTGCAGATCGGGCGGGCAATTAAAAAAAAAGAAAAAAAGCTGTTACTGCCGGTGGGCTGAACAGCGGGAGAAAGAACAAGCGTAACGTTCCAGGTTGGTACCGTAATTGAGTCTCCTATCACTTGGGGGTACGGTGATCATCTCATAGACCCGAGGCCATCTGGTCTGGTATTCTGCCGGAGCGATTCCTCTCTTCGGTGATTGCTACGCCACTTGCACCAGCACTCGGACTGGACTCCAACAACAGTGCATACATATCCTTAGTATCTGGTGATTGTTCTAATCTGCACGATCCTTTTAATGGCGTTGCCCACTCTTTTTGCGCCTGAAATATTTCGATGTTCGTGCAGCACTGGCACACGTTGCCAAAAAAGATGAATTGTCAGAAATTGGATCGCAAGGAAAGACGGAAACTTGATCAAAGATAAACGTTGTCAAGGCTCGGAGAATGTGCCTTTCTCCTTTTTGAATGCTCTACTAGGTTGATTGCCTCGTTGGACCGATGAGACGCAATGAGAGACTGAATGCCAGATACATCGGCCCCAAAAATTACCACGTATCAGCGTAAAGCTTGCGCAATTACCACCCTTGAGATCCCGCCCGCGCGCTAGCATACAAGTTGTGATCTCCGAGACCGATTGATCGCCAGGTTCCAGCCCGCGAAAGGGAGTCTCGAGTCACAATTTCGGTGGGATACTGAGCAAGTCACGGTCTCATTATCTCGGATTACACACCAACTTCCCAGGTGTGTCCGTCGAGCTCTTCCTCTCCCCTCCCTCACCCAAGACAACACCGCCGCCTGTTTGTTGCTCGGTTTGTTGGTCACCGCCTTCCCAACTTCCAACGCGGTACCTAGTTGCTGTACATACCTAGGGGTGAGTCCCAGGAGGTCTCGTCTCACTGCAAACATCCGCCCACTCCCGCCCGCAAAGGGAAGCAACACAAACTGGCCAACGACCGCGCAAAATGACCATCACGACTTCCCAATCACCCCAATTGGCGAACGGGGCCTCCAATGGTGCCTTCGCTACGGGCTCTAATACATCCACAAATGGTAAGTTGCTCTACCTCCCAGTTTCAATACTCTTTGTTCCCACGGCGCACCCCTCGATTGCCCCTCCAAAGCCCTGCCAGCCTGCTTGTTCGTTGCTGACATGGGCTCAAAAGCCACCTTCGCCAGTGGCAGGCGACGAACCTTCTTCGAGGAACCTGGGGTCTGGCAGGAGGCCCCGGTGCTCATTGGCACCACCAAGTTCGAGCCGCTTCCCGATGTCAAGAACATTATGATCACGGGCGGCGCTGGCTTCATGTAAGTGGGTTTCCTGTTGTAGCCTGCTTTTTTCTCAGCCTGACTCGTTTCGGTTGCACAGCGCATGTTGGCTCGTTCGCCATCTCACTCTCACATACCCGCATGCCTACAACATTGTCTCGTTCGACAAGTTGGACTACTGCTCGTCACTCAACAACACGCGGATCCTGAACGATAAGCTCAACTTTACATTTTACCAGGGCGACATCACACACCCGCCAGAGGTGGTCAGCTGCCTCGAGAAGCACAACATCGACACGATATTCCACTTCGCGGCCCAGTCGCACGTCGACCTCAGCTTCGGCAACTCGTATGGCTTTACCCACACAAACGTGTACGGAACACACGTGCTTCTGGAGAGTGCCAAGAAGGTCGGGATCAAGCGCTTCATCCACATATCAACCGATGAGGTGTACGGCGAGGTCAAGGACGATGACGACGACCTTCTCGAGACAAGCATTCTCGCGCCAACCAACCCCTATGCCGCAAGTAAGGCAGCGGCAGAAATGCTTGTACATTCATACCAAAAAAGCTTCAAGCTTCCCGTCATCATCGTGCGGAGTAACAACGTCTATGGCCCGCACCAGTACCCCGAAAGCATGTTTTTTCCTTCTTCCCCCGCCGAGCAAGCAATGGCTTGGCTTTAGCTAACTGCTCACCTCTCACAGAAATCATCCCCAAGTTCGCATGCCTGCTAAACCGAGGTAAGCCCGTCGTCCTGCACGGCGATGGCACGCCGACGCGGCGGTATCTATTCGCCGGCGACGCGGCAGACGCGTTCGACACGATTCTGCACAAGGGGCAACTAGGCCAGATCTACAACGTCGGGTCCTACGACGAGATCAGCAACCTGGCGCTCTGCTCCAAGCTGCTCTCTGAGATGGCCCTGCCCCACGAGTCGCCCGAGGACTTCAGCTCTTGGGTCAAGTATACGCACGACCGCCCGTTTAACGACCACCGGTACGCCGTCGACGGCACCAAGCTGCGCCAGCTCGGGTGGGATCAGAAGACACCCTTCGCCGACGGCCTGCGCATCACGGTCGAGTGGTACCGCCGCTTCGGCGAGGTCTGGTGGGGCGACATCAGCAAGGTCCTCAGCCCGTTCCCCATCGTGGCCGCCGACCAGACCGTCCTCAGCGACAAGGAGCCCGTGTCGGACCTGCCCCAGCCGCTGGCCGAGGGCCAGGCCAAGAAGCGGAAGTTGGCCGATGGGATAAATGCGTCTAGTGGTGGTGGGATTTCCCAGACTGCCGCGGCTTGAAAGGCTTTGGACGGGAGGGGGACGGGGCAAGGTTGAGTTGGAGGAATTCCTCGACTTGTGTTTAGCTGGACGAAAAGGAAGCGGGAGCTGAGCCAGCCTTTTCAGCGTGCATGCGTGCGTTGCGCTGCGGGCAAAAATAGATGGAGGGAGGCGGTATTATCGTCCTAGGTATATTTCTGAATTAATAAACTTTCCTTTTTGATGTGGCTTTTCAGAGCTTACCCCACCACGCCCATCGGCCCTAATACTACCTAGCCAAGCCAAGCCATCTCAACACTACCAAAGCCAATCCTCGGGTTGGTTGGCCCGGTGGTTGGAAATATGAGTGAGACGTAGACAACGAAGCTGGCGGGGCGTGGAGGGAGGGGATTACCATAGCAAATAAGAAAGACTTGATATCCGCATAGGTAGGCGAGACAAATTAACCATCCGAGAGTTATCTCTTTGCATAAAACCGGAGAACTGCTGCAGATGGTGTGGATTGATGCCTCTTTTATCCAGATACGGATTGCCATAGATTGAGTCGGGATTCTAGCCTTTTAGTGCTTGCAGTGTAGATGGAGGATGATGAAGAAGAAGAAAATAAAAAATCGGTAAAAGTTGAGACTGGGTATTGGGGGATGGACATCCGTACTCCGTAGTTGTTCAGGGGTGTATACGCTTTCAGGACCTAGAGAGAGAGTGTGTGAGTGAAGGAGTTGTGTCACGGCCGAATGACACCATGAGTGGGTTGAGTCGGCAGCACATGCAGGCTAGCGGGAGCAGGTGAAGGCAGGTGAAACCAAGGCAAAGCCTGGGGAAAGGAGATTTCAGTGCTGCGATCTATCTTCGCGTTCCAAGAGTTTCTACCTCGGATTTGCTTCATTTACTATTCAACCTAGGCTTTGAAGCACAATCTAACCCTAATTCGTTTTATAGCTCGATACTGCCAGCTAATATTCCTCCAAATTTGCAACGCAATGACCAGTCAAATCAAATCAAATCTCCATCGTTCAACTTGTCTCGCTTTGACCTTGTGTATTATTCAACTTTCCGACTTTTAATGTTGTTGTTCGTTGTTGAGCTCTCATGTATTGAATTTTTTGCTTCACCCCTATCACCCACCCGTACGGATGTCCCATGTGCTAACAAATAAACCAGGGTTGGATTGTAGTTGGAGGAACCGCACTGCACCTACAGACATACATACAGACTACACGTCGGATCTGGACGTGATTGATCATGGATTGTGGAAAAGAAGCCTCTATGCCGTTTTATATCTATGCACTTGGAAGAAGGTCTGGTGGCCCGGGAACCAAGATGGCTCATACTCTGTGCCACGGCAGTGCCTCCACCATGGTTGCTGCTTCTGTACAAGTGCCTGCCGAGCCAAGCACCAACCACCGCTGCTCCACGCCCCATGGGCCCACTCAGTTAAGTGCCAGGCCAATCGAGGCACGCACGGACGCGCGTATTCTGACAATGAGACGCGATTTTACGACGCGAACGACAAAGTCCATTGCTCGATGGGGCTAATTCCCATGCCAGCAGCAACCTAACGTAACCTGCAGAAAAGTTCAAGCCGACGGCCTCGTCGCATCAGCTTTTGAACTGTATGAAGACTGGCATATCCGGTCAACTCCTTCGACGAGCCGCCATCCCTCTTGGACGCAGCGCCAAGTCTCGAGCCCGCCCCGTCGCCGTCGCCCATGTTCATCATCTTAGATTCAGTGCCGCTGCTGCTCCGAGCCCAATGTTGAAAAAGGCACTCCAGGAGAAGGCGGCAAATCAGCCGCCGCCGCCCAAGCCCCTCGCGAAACAATTCTTCCCCTTGAGCAGCAGGGCCCCCGCGGGAGGAGCATCCCAACCCAAGCGTGGAAGCAGCATTATGGACATGATGAGGAAACCCCCCGCGAAGCCGTCATCCACAACCACCGAACCTGTCCAAAGCGGTTCGCGCAACAGCGTTCCTCGGCCGCCTACGCGTGTCCCCGATGGCCGGGCATTCGCGGCCATGTACGGCAACTCCGACCCTTTCAAGGACCCGCCCGATGTCATCAGCTACTTCGACGATGCTCGTGCTCTCTCGAACACGTCGTGCTCGAACATAGTGTCTGCATCGTCAGTCTACTTCGCCGAGGAAGACTTCAGCGACGACGAGAATCTCGACCTGGACTTCCAGGCCCCCATCGCTTTACCTCCACTGCCCCGCCCCCAGCCCCGGCCTGCCGCCGTCAATAAATACGATCCTCACCCTCCCAGCAACACGAGCGCCCTCTCTTGGTCCCAGTCGTCCCCTTCACACTACGTGCCCCCAAAGCGCCAGCCCGCGCCGGATCTACAACAGACCGCCAAACGGGATTCGCCCGTGGACGCCGAGTCTACCTCCCAAGTAGCGAAGAAACCAAAACGAGAGTTGCCGAAGTCATGGGCAAAACCACAGCGGGAGGCATCACCAGAGGTAGTGGAAGTTTCCGCTCCCCGAGCATCAATGTCAGATGCAAAATGGCCGTGGAATCGGTCTTTCAGCGAATTGCAGGCCGAGAAGAGGATGAAGTTAAAGATGCAGCAGAAAACCTCGACTGCACGCCAGACGGGGACTCCTGCGGCGGCGAACACCAAGCCGACCACATCCAAAGCTGCACCCATCTCATTGAGCAACGAGCAGCGTCACGTCAAAAACCTGGTCGTGGAGAAGGGCCAAAGTGTCTTCTTCACTGGCCCGGCCGGAACAGGAAAGTCCGTGCTGATGAGGTCTATCATCCAGGATCTCAAGAAGAAACATGCACGAGACCCGGAGAGAGTCGCCGTGACGGCCTCGACCGGGCTGGCTGCCTGCAATATTGGTGGTATGACCTTGCACAGCTTCTCGGGGATCGGGCTTGGCAAAGAGGACTCCCAAACCCTCGTCAAGAAGATTAAGCGCAATCCCAAAGCCAAGAATCGGTGGCTCAAGACGAAGATCCTCGTCATCGATGAGATATCCATGGTTGATGGCGATCTATTTGACAAGCTATCCCAGATTGGGAGAACAATTCGTAACAATGGGCGGCCTTGGGGCGGTATCCAACTGGTGATCACTGGCGACTTTTTCCAGCTCCCCCCAGTACCAGAGAGCAAGGACGGCAATAAGCAGAGGGAGTCCAAGTTTGCGTTTGACGCTGCGACCTGGGCCACGTCAATCGACCACACGATCGGCCTGACAGAAGTCTTCCGTCAGAGAGATCCGAGTGAGCACCATGATTCAAATAACTAGGATGAACTTATACTGACGCGCCAACAGTGTTTGCCGACATGCTCAACGAAATGCGCTTGGGGAGGATCAGTGACAGCACAGTCCAAAACTTCAAGTCCCTGTCTAGACCACTCGAGTTCACCGATGGACTCGAAGTGACTGAGTTGTCAGTCCTCGCTTCCCCGACCGATCTTTGACGACTGCATGCTAATCGTACAGCCAGATTCCCCACGAGATATGAAGTTGAAAACTCGAACCAGAAACGCCTCAAAGCTCTCCCTGGAAAATCATACCGGTTCGACGCCTTGGACACTGGTGCAGACCCGGCTCTCAGGGACAGACTTCTCGCCAACATGATGGCGCCGCCAGTCCTTGAGCTCAAAAAAGGCGCCCAGGTCATGCTCATCAAGAACATGGACGACACACTTGTCAACGGCTCCCTGGGTAAAGTTGAGGGCTTTATGAGCGAAGCAACCTTTGACATAACGGGGGGGCCAGCAGACGGCGACGGATCCGACGCGGAGACGGACACCAAGAAGAGGGTCCGCGCCTTCACCAACGCCCTCGCCGACGGCAGCAAGGACAACAGGGAGTATCCGGTCGTGCGCTTCCACGCGGTGGATGGCAGCTCGAGAACCCTCCTCTGCGTCCCAGAAGATTGGAAAGTCGAGCTGCCCACGGGCGAAGTTCAGGCTTCGCGCAAGCAGCTGCCGTTGATCCTGGCCTGGGCCCTGTCGATCCACAAGGCCCAAGGGCAAACGTTGGAGCGAGTCAAAGTTGATCTTGGCCGGGTCTTCGAAAAGGGGCAGGCATATGTCGCGCTCAGTCGCGCCACGACGCAGGAAGGCCTCCAAGTGCTCCGGTTCCAGAAGGAGAAGGTCATGGCGCATCCTCGAGTCGTCGGCTTTTACAACCAGCTTTATAGCGCCGAATCAGCGGCGGGCAACAAGGCCCAAGCCGGCATGTCGAAGTTCTTGTACAAGGGACCTGGGCCTGCCGCCGGACAGAGACGGGACGCTAACGCATACGACGACGACGAAGAAGAAGCGTTGGCCGCGTACGGCTGATGACTTTGGCAGGCGGACGAGCAATATTGGGGCGGTGATCATTGGAAGGTGTCGTTTGATATTCATCATTGCCGGCGTTGGTATTTTTCTTATTGATTTTCTATATACCTTTCTAATACGGGCAGAGGCTTGTATCTTAGAAACGCGCACCTAGTTGGCACCTTAGATATTTGCGCGACCGAGATCGTGGCACCTTTGGTGTTTTACACGACCCGGATTGGGCATCGTGGCTAAGGCCGACGCCTCACCGAAATAGTTGTAGAGTTGAATAGTTTTTGTCTCATATCACACGGTACTTACACGGCTTGCTGCGGTATATTGATGAGGCTCAAATATGTCTCTCCCCTATCGCGCCTCTGCACAGTAACCTAAAAGTCGTAATCAGCCTTGGCAAGGAGACCAGCCATTGCCCCGCACCGCGCCTTTGCCCGCTTGTGCACGGGGCAGCTACCTCTGGGCTCGCGGTCTTGGCATTGCCCCAGAAAAAGAATAGGTATCGATAAGCAAAATATACTGTACCTACCTGCGGACAATGGCGGAAACCGCGACCGTGATTAAAATTCACCCGCAACATTTTTGGAGCAAACAGCCTTCCGTGCCCTGCGCTGTCTGTCATCCCACCTCTCAACCTGGAAAGGTTCACTCAACCAACCCAACTCGCAAACCCCTTTACCGTCTCACCTAACGAAATCCGCCGACATTTCAACCGAAGACTGGGTTGCGACCCGACGGCGGGTTCTCTTGACCCGGACCCAGTGTGTGCGCGTTCTGTTGAGCAGGAGGAATCATTGGCGGCGACCAGACCCGAACCTTCATCATGGCCTCCGAGTTTATTGGCCTACAGATGCTGGTCACCCTTCGTGACCCGCCTCTCAGACTCAAGGGCACTGTCAGCGCAGTTGACGTCGGCGCCGGTCTTACACTCAGCAACGGTAGGTCCTTCAACATATCTCCCTTCCAAAGTCCCGGCCCCTAGTAATGCGTTCGCGTTGCTGAACATTGGCCCTCTGGGCATTGCAGTATGGATGGTGGATTCCCAGAAGTGGGAGCCCAGAGTCACCATAGCCGCCTCGAACATTGCCGACCTTTCGGAAGCCCCTCTCGTCCCTCCTCCGATCCCCCTCGCGTCATCACCCAAGCTACCAACTCCCTCGGCTCCTTCGGCTCGAGACCACCACCTACCGGCACCGCTCTCCCTTCCCAACAAGCCGGTATTCACGGATCCCGCCATCCTCGCCGTGGGGAGGCGCCCCGAAACCTCCAACCGTGGATCGGACAGCGGATATCCCCAGCCGAACACGAGCGAAAAGAGGGACCCCGGACCCATCAGCATCGCTCCCTCGGTGCACGGTGAGGGAGCAGTGCCAGGCACGAGCATCGCCGATCTCGTCACTCCGCCATTGGGTAACTTGAAGCTCGAGGGCCAGGCAGCTTTTGCGGAGTCGGCAGATGAGGACTTTGCGCCGGAGGTGACTCTACAGTACGGACAAGAGACAGGCCCGAAGAAAAAACGGCAACCCAGAAGGCCGCGAAATGCAAGGTGTGGGACCAATGAGGACGTCGAGGCTTCTCCGCAGCCCCAGAAGATGGCGGGCAAGGGCAAGGGCTGGAGACAGACACCCATTCTGCAGAGTGTTTCGTCCTTCCAGCCGTTCGCTTCACTTAAGAAAAATGGTGCAAAGGGCCAGCCCTCCAACGAAAACGGATGGGCCTCCGAGGACGTTACCGATGTTCAGGAGGCGGGCGACTTCGACTTCGAAGGCAGCCTCGCCAAGTTCGACAAGAAGGAAATCTTCGAGCAGATGCGGAAGGACGATGTTATTGACGACGCCGCCCGGCTGGTGGCACATAACCGACACCCACGCCCAAAGGCAGGCACTGCAGGCGGCCACAGTCTGCACCACTCAGAGAACGTCCTCGACACACCGACAATATTGAAGGGCAAGGAGAAGTCGATGAAAGAGACGGCAAACGACTTCTGGAACAGCGAGGCAGACGATGGAGCTCTGAACGGCGGCGAGAGACTGAGTGGCCGGGACATGGGCAGCCGCCAAGGCTCGCGTCGCGGTGAGAGCAAGGTCTCGACCACTCGGAGGTCCCAGTCGCGCAAGGCCAGCGGGGCCGCGGCGGTGACGGGGCCGAGCAGGGTAAACTCTGGTGTAAGCCACTACCGCACCCAGTCCGTCAGAGGGAGTCGGCCAAGTAGCCGCCTATCGACCACGGTCTCGGCCGCTGACAAACGAAAGCAGCTCCCGACAGCAACTAGCCCGCAAGGGCTGTATATGCACCCGTCCAACCGCCGAGTCGATACCGTCTCGGCACTGCAGATGCTCAACTTGGAGAACATTGCGCACAACGACATTGGTCTGACGGAAGAGATGATGACCGAGAACGCTGGTCGGGGCATTGCTGAGGTGTCGCTGGCAGCCCTTGCCGATCCGGCCATCAAGGTGCGCCGCTCCGGCAGCGTCGATCCTTCGTCAGGCAACCCGCCGCCGCAGACTGTTGTTGTTCTGGCCGGCAACAACAAATCGGGCAGCCGCGCCGTCGCCGCTGCCCGTCATCTGCGCAACAAAGGGATCAACATTCTTGTGTGTGTTGTTGGCCTAGAGCGAGGGGAGCGCGACTTGCTGGAGGGTATGCGCCAGCAGGTGCGCTTGTATAAGAACCTTGGAGGCCGCATCTTCTCCAAGATTGACTTCTTCGAGCACCTCCGCAAAATCTCCATCCCCTTGCTGACCATCGACACCCCGCGGACGTCGCTCAGCAGTCTGGCGAACCCGGCGCCAGTTTTCCTCATCATTGATGCGCTGCTGGGCCTGGCCATCTCATTCGAAGAGCTGCGCAACGGGGACCAGGCGACCGTCTATGAGCTGATCGAATGGGCTAACCGTAACGAAGCATTTGTGCTCTCGGTCGACATCCCGACGGGCATTGACCCGTCATCAGGCAGAGTCAGCATCATCGACGGCAACCGGCTGTACGTGAAGCCCCGGTACGTAGCCGCCGTCGGTGCGCCAAAGCGAGGCCTGCTAGAGGCCCTGATCGCCGCTGATAACAACGACGGCGATGCTGTTCCGGTGGGCGATGCGACGTTGCCGGATGATGCCGTGTCAGACTGGAAACTTTTCCTAGTCGATCTGGGCTTGGGGCCCGCTGTCTGGAAGAAGGCAGGCACGAAGATGCGCCGCGGCATCGATTTTGAAGACAAGTGGGTTGCCGAGATGAGCTTTCAGGGCCTTCCGGCGGAGGACGACGAGACGGCTTAGGGAGAACTGTTTATGGGAGGCCATGAACGGGCCTACGGCCCCCCTATGGAGAGAACGAGCCCGCTGTGGAGAGAATGGGATGCATAAGATTTAATCAAGGCCCAGCGTCACACTCGTCTATTATTTGTAGCGAAGAGCAAACTGCATTCGGGGCGTTTGATCTTTTTTTTGGAAAAAATTAAAATTCAGCAGGGAGTCACACGGGTTTTGCTTTTTGTACTTGTTGACGTCCAAGTTTCACCTAGCTAGCATTTGCTTGTCGGTTGAGAGAGGTTGAATACCTAGATAGGCAGATGTAGCGAAATCAATCTCCTTACGTAAGGGTACTCATTACATCAACGCTGCTATGTAGAAAGCACACACCGTGACTGAATTAAAAATAACAAAGGTAGGTACCTACCGCTGCCCCCACGGCCGGTTGTCCCGGACGAGGGTAGATGCGATAGTAAAATCGCCCAAATCTGCACCCAGGTCGGTAGCTTCGTAGTAGGCTACTCCCTCCTGCCGTCGTGTAGGTAGGTAGGTTTGCAAGTGGTGGGCAAGATGTGCAAGAAAGAGCTCGAGGGGGGGGGACGGTAGGAGAGGAGGGGAGAGGGTATATTAAGCCAAACACTCCAGCTGCTCAATCAGCGCGTACCAATCCGCCATGCTTTAGTTTTCTCCTTCCCCTCTTTCCCTCGGTGGGGGAGATAATGCAGCCTTTTGACTTAGATGCGCAATATGCCCGAGCACAAATAAAGAGAAATACCCCGTGATGTGGGATGCCAGATGCCAAGATAGGATGCGTGCGCACTCCAAGACAAAGCTTAGTCTTATGACTTTTTCGGAGTTTGCGGACCAGATGGCCGTCTCGAACCCTCCGAACGAGATGCCTGCCGTTTGCGACTGCCCGTCGCGAGGGCGTCAGCGTTGCGGAGGCCTCTGGATGGCGAAGAACCCCAATTGTTGGGGGAATACAGGCCTAACTTGGAGTTATTCATCTTTTCGCCTGACTCGTTAGAACCAGTGCTATCCAAGCCCAAGGCGTCGTCATCAAAACCCAGAACATTGGCCTCCAACTTGCCGAGAGGACGACGAGGCCGGCTGGAGGATCGAATGGGAGTTCCGCCGCTGCCCTGAGGTTTGCTGTCGCGGCGAGGGGTTGATAGACCCCCACCCTCGTCGTCCCTACCAACAACAGAACTGGTTGACCGCTTGCGAATAGGCCCAGGCTTAACGAGTAGTGAATAGGGGAGCGGTGTTTTCGATCGAACAAACGTCGGAACCTCATCGACCAACTCCGGATTCGCTTCGGCGACGTGTTGCTGCTGCTCCTGGTATATGTCATCGCTGCCTGGCATAGAATCCACGTCAACGTGCACACAATTGTGACCTGGGTCGAAATACAGTGGAAGCTTCAACTCTGTCACCTCGGCCTGCATCATCCGTCCCTGGACACGACTCATCTTGACGAGGAGGACGTTGTCATCGCCCAGGGTGACCTCGAACGTGTGTGTTCCTGCCTTCAGAAAGCCCAGGTGCCACAAGTCGTAGCAGTTGTTGTATTCCATCTTGGGCCTCAGCTGTGGGTATCTCGATGTCAGTGTGACTTCATCCCCAACAGTGATTTTCAAACTCACCAGCTCCCACTTGTCAAGTTCCTCATCGCCTGGCAGCGGTTTACGGCGACTGTAATGCGGATCGCAAACGAGCCTCATCTCCATGACCATGCCAGCCTTGGTGAAGTCTTTTCTGATAAAAGTTCCCGACTGTGGCCAGTTAGTAACCTTGCACGTCGGCATGGGAGATCCGTGGGACGGAGTAGATACCTTCTTGTACGCCAAGTATGCAAAGTCCTCCCAACGGGGATCGTCCCTCTCCGGTCTTGCCTGGATGCCGATAGCGGCACCGCCGATGTCAAAGAACTCGCGTACAGTGGTCTTGTTTCTTATCGCAAGAGCTGCGCCGTGGCAGATGTGCGTCGAGCTGTGGGAAGTGTGAGCAGGTCCAGGGATAGGGACTGGCAAAGGGCTGGGCAGCAAAACGACTTACAGATATTCAGCGACGAGAGAATGATTGAACTTGACCTTGTCCATCGGGACCGGTGAATCTGAAAACACAATAGACCTTGCTTCCTCTGTCGTCAGACTGCCACCAGCAACCAGAACCCCGATCGAAGAATTGTGGGCAAAGGTAGCCAGGAATTGCAGTTGCTCCTTCGCAAGATTGACAGGGCCATCCAAGGCCCGCCTGTAGCAAGCCTCGATCTCGTGTGATTGAAGAGAGACGTTGACCAATAGTTTTTCAGCCGTTGAACCTCCAGTCGTATATACGTGAGTGACCCCGCTATCATTCACTTTGCCCTGGCTCTTCTGATGGACAAAATGCATGGTGAGTTTCCAGCGCAACTCTTCTTTGGGGTCGCTGATCCCCCGCTCCCGCAACTTATGCGAAATGAGCTCGGCTATGTGGTGAAACCACATTTCGTTGCCCCCAGCAATTCCTGATCGAAGCAGCGTCAGTCACGAGCGGGTTAGACACAATAGCTTGGAGACCGCATACCTCCAGACCTCTGCTCAATGAGGCAGAGGGGCTTGTCGTCCTCGAATTGCTCGATCCGGTATAGACTGAACGACTGCATCAAATGTTATCCTTATGATTGGAAACACCAACATTTGAGAAAAAGGGGAAGGAGAGGGGGTGGCGAGCAGACTTACCATGCTGTGACCTCCAAAATCGAGAAAGAGAATCCGGTCCCAGTCTTCGTCCTCGATCACCTCTGCCCTGGTAGTGATGACATAGTGCGCCAGAGCATCAGCCTCTGCGATAAAGTGGACATGGTCCATCTTTTCGCCCCAGTCGAACGCCTCTTCGATGATGTCAAGATATGCCTGTCAACCCTCTCGATCAGAATCCTGCCATATTTCCACGAGCATGGTCGGTTGACTCACAGTCTGAAAAGGCTTCTCCCACTGGACGGGGAGAGTAAAGACGATCTCGGTATATTCGAGATGCTCGGCCGCGCAGACGGCGTCGACGCTCTGCTTCAGGTTCTTGATGAGCTGGACGAGGATGGCGCGGCAAGTGGTCAGAAACGCCTGGTCTCCCCGCTTGTTGCGAAGCTCCTTGGAGAGAGGATAGCGCGCCATCACATGATCTTGGGCGTTGGCGAGCAGGTACATGAGGTACTTGGCCAGGACATGGCCAGGTTCACCTGTCGCGGCGTTGCCCAGTTTCTCGAGAGGCTTGTCTGTAAACGGGGTACACGCCGTCGAGAAGTCTCCCGGGCTAAAAGGGCGGTTCGGGTCAGGCGTGGGATTCCGAACCGGGTAGAAACGCGAATGCGGGTCATCAGGGCAAATCAGCCCAGCGCGGAGCGACGTGCTCCCAAAATCGACGCCGAGGACCCTTGGTGGGCAGGTCAGTACAGACTACAGAGAGGAGGAGGGCATATGACGATGGAACTTACGCGGCGCGAATATGGCGCTGTGGCTGGATCCTCTGTCGCCTTGGCATTTTTGAGTCTTTGACAACGGCGTCATTAAATTCCAACCAGCTAGGTAGGGACTCCCAATATAGTTATTGGTGGCGTGTGGGAGAGGGCGTCTAGGGAAGCCGTGAGGGTTTCGCGAGTTGGAAATCCAACGGGTAGACTACCAAGCTAGGAAGGACCTAGTGAGTCGCGCGTCGGGTTGCGACTGGCAGCAAGTGGGAGCTCGCACAGACGAGGAAAGAGCAGGTGCTCGCGCATCCGAGGAAGGGGCAGGTTACCGGCAGGTGGCAGGCCTTGGGCTGTTTATGATTTCTCGAGGCCCTCAAGCCAAAGACGAGCTCCCGAGAGATGCTGCTCGTTGAGAGACGCGCCGAGGACTCGATCATCGGAAGAAACAACGGCTCCTGCAAAGCGCGTGTTTTCCGGTCTGGCTCCTATTTCTTCCTAGTTCAATTGTTTTCGGCAGAGAGCGCAGGAGGCTGTGGAAGTGAAGAAGTACTTGCAGGTCTGTGAGGTGGCGCCCATTCACCCGGCGAGACCAGTCCAGCCCATGTCTACATTCACTCAGCAACCATGCAAGCCACGAAATCAGTTGTGGCGTTTGATGCAACTACCTACCCATCCACAGCCGCCAACTCCGTCCACACAACAGTACAAGTTCTCACCATACGGTTGGGCTTCTTGTGGTATAGTCATAGCCGCGTCATAGCCCTTGTCAAACGGTACGCTTTTCACGTGATCCGGAGCGTTTCCTCTCTATGAACATGGTCTCCATATTCCCTAGTTTCCATACTCCTACATCAATACTCAGCATAAATCTGACGGCGCTCGCTATGCGTTGGGCGAATGACTCATGAGACATGACCTAAAACTCATGTTTGATGCTCTCTCACTTTGATTGTATAATTCAGCCATTTACTATTCTCATCAGACCAATGTCAAAGCCAACGACCTTTGCGACCCCTCTCCCGCAGTCGCGGCGATCGTCCGTCCTCGAGTGGAGATTCCCCAAGCCGCACCACAGCTACGTCCTCACCGGCAAGTCGTGGGCCGCATGGCACACGTCGTTTGTGATCCCGCAGCTCAACCTGCTCCTCGACGCTGGACTATGCGTCAACAACCTGCGGCCAAAGCACATCTTCATCACCCACGGCCACAGCGACCACAGCTTGCTGTCCCCGGCCTTTGTGAAGCGAGATGACCCGCCCGATATCTTTTGCCCTCTGCTGATGACGGCCGCCCTGGACAACTTCGTCCAAGCCAAGACCGTCCTCAACTACGGGGGCCACATCCCAGACCCCAACGCCGCCGCAGGTATCCGCCCCACGCACGTCACCCATGGCCTCCAGCCCGGCGACGTGGTCCCGCTCCGGCGCATCAAGGGCGACGGGAACAGCGTCACGGCCACGGCCTTTGCGTGCCACCACAGCGTGCCCTGCCTGGGCTACGTGTTCCGCAAAACGACGCGCAAGCTGCGAGCCCAGTACGCGAAGCTCGCCGGCCCCGAGATCAAGGCGCTGCGCGAGTCCGGGATCGAGATCACCGAGCCCGTCACGGCGCCCATCTTCGCCTTCCTCGGCGACACGACGGCCCAGACGCTGGCCGCCGGCCCGTCCTGGCTGGACGACCTTCCCGTCGTCATCACCGAGTGCAGCTTCCTGTATCCAGAGCACCGCGCCCAGGCTGACAAAACCAAACACACCATCTGGGAAGACTTGGAGCCTGTCATACGAAAGCGGCCCGAGACCACCTTCGTGCTGACGCATTTTAGCATGCGCTACACGGAGGACCAGGTGAGAATTTTCTTTAGGGATATGGCCGATCCACCCCAGAACATGGTTGTATGGGTGGATGGGGATCCGGAAGTTGAAGGTCCTCGTGGGTCAGAGCAATGCTTCACCAGGTAAGTACTTTTGACGTAGGAAAAATAAAATAAAAAAGAGCCATTCAAGGCCCCTATTCCAGCCCCGTGCCTGGTTTTGACACATGGCGACGAGTAAACACTGTTCGACGGGATGCTCAAAGAAATGGTCTAGAAGAGCTCGAGATCGGAAACTACTACGATGTTGTCCCTAAAGAACACTAACCACCCCGTGTCCTCCGCTCCAGCCCGAGCATGCTCCTCAGCCCAACAAGAACAAGATTGAGAAGTAACTGACTCAACCAGGCCCCGTATGATTCCACTCCCTTTCGCAGAACGCCCGAGCCTCGGCCAGAGTTTGGCGACCGTTGTGATGATGAGGCATCGGCAATCTCCTTCCACCCCCACGGAATATCGGCTGACTTCTCAGTTCAGCGTCTTTCCGCGCTGCTGCAATTTCCCAGTCCGGGCTTGAGCTCAAACCCGAGCTCTTCCAAGAGCAGGAACATGGTAGACCTCTGGCTAAGACATTTGCTGCTTCTACAGCCCGAGGGCTTATTTCGTGTCACTGTGGGAAAACGTCCTACTGCGGTATACCAACCATATTGTTGACTCTGGGAGGCCCATGGCAGGGGACACAGAGTCGGGCTCCAAATATTCACCAGTCCTGTGAAAGCGTTTCCGGCGGCTGGCAATGCGGTTGCCATTCAAAGCTCCAAAGTTATGCGCCAGAGCTTCTCCTTTATTCTCCTGTTTCTCTTTCTCTTTATCTCTATGGGCTTGCAATTTCTGACCCCATTGTTGCTTCGTCCCATCACAGTTTTGACGGGTTTCCAACATCATTTTCAAGCGACCAGCCATCTTGCCGTCCACCATGACTATCGGGCTGCCATCCATTGTCTGCAAGGCCACTGCAAACTGCCTCTGTTGCCGGTAATGTAGCCTCCAAATTTTGGCTGTTCAGTCCCGAGGGGGGCCAGGACCTCAGGCACCCCCTAATCTTCTGAGGGCCCTCTGCAACCGCCTTCCCGCCGCATGGGGCTGGCCCCAACGACGGCGCCAATCATTGTGGATCCTACCAAGGCGGTACTGATTGTTGTCAACATGCGGAAATCCTTTCTCTCCTCCGCCATGGGCCACTCGCGAAGATCCGGTCACGATGCCCCAGGCGCTCTTCTCTCGACTGCCTTTCCCGCCGCCCGCGAGGCCGGCATACGCATCGCTCACATTTCATGGGGCATCAGCGATGAGGAGCTGACCGTGCTACCACCCGTTATCTTCAGCAGCTTTGGGTACAATGAGGGAGCAGCACATGGCAGCGAGGACAAATTCACGGAGAAAAGGGGCGCCAAAGACGGATCTGAGGTCCGTCGAGTTCTCGAACTGGACCTCCATTGTTGCTAGCCGTGCCTTAATGCAAACATCGATGGAACAGGGCCTTGCCGGCGAGCTGTGGAAGAGCTTTGACGACTCGCAGAATGCCTCCATGCCGCCGGTGCGTTTTTACAAGAACAGACTGTCAGGCTTTTGGGCTGGCGGCCCAAGCGCCCTGCTAGAGTACCTGAAGAAGCAGAGCATCACAACTCTGCTCTCTGCTGGCGTGAACACAGATCAGTGCGTTCTGGCATCCATGCAGGATGCTCGCAACTTGGCGTACGGCACCGTTCTTCTCGGGGATGGGTGCGAGACGGGCAGCCCGGATTACACGAGGCTGATAGTTGAGTTTGATGCCCGCAACCCAGCCGCCGTGGGCATCGGCTCCGGGATCACAACCGACCACTCCGACTCGCTCGACTTGCTGCTTTGTATACCGAGCTTCCCCCCCATCCTAGCTCGCACAGGTTCTACCGCCTTTTCAGTCGCCTCCACCTCCGCACCCGGATCTTTGGCCAAGATGCACGACAACTCAAAAAGCGTGATGGGATCGTCCACTATCAGCATAACCAAAGCCTCTATGTCGGTTCATCGAGGCATAACTACTAGGAATAACAAGAAATAATGGAGGAGAGGTGGGAGAGGGAGACACCACTATGCTATGCCAACTGGCCCAAGTTCTTGGAGCCCTCAAATTCCGCTCTAGCAAGCCGAAGCCGCCTCTCTGCTTCGTCAAACCGGCCAAGAAGAGTATGGCAGCGCTCAACGTCTTGGTTGATCATAGCGGCCGGCTTGAAATCGTCCAGGTCATTTGCAATACTGTCCTTCCTCGTCTACTCGGCCTCGAGCTGCCAGACGAGCCCCTCCTGGAATCGTCCGCAGGAGACGGGACGTTGCCCAAGGCGACTTCAATCCAGCCGAACTTTGACCAGTCCTGCTTCTCCACCTCGCAGCGAATTCTGTAGTACTCCTCGATCTTGGGGAGGCTGAGGTCAAAAAAACCCCCGTGGGCATGGAGAAGACCGGTGTTGCTAAGGATAGAGCAATAGACAGACATTCCCTGCTTCTTCTCCGTGTCGGCGAGGAGATCAAATGCTCGACCGGCGACTAGGAGAACGTCTTGGAGCTTGGAGTAGCCCGCCGTCTCGAGAAAGATATCTATACATGCGGCCGAAGAAAAAAAAGCCTTAAGTTGAGTACTTGCTCAGAGTGGTAGGATTTAGCAACAGAATTAAGATCGATAAAAACCTACCGTGTAGCATTCGTGAGCAGCCAACAGCAGCGTAAAGTCGGCCTCACGGGCTCCCCATCTTCATCATCTTCCTCCTCGTTCTGTTCTTTTTCCTGCCGCTCAGCACTGAAGTGGTTCTTTAGCGAACTGATTTGCTGAATGCACATCTGGCACGTCTTTGGGAGGAAGAGGTCGAGCTCGGCGGCGTGGGGATGGCGGACGGGGTCGAAGCTGAAGGTGGAGGTGTGCCGCACCGCACTTGGGGAAATTTAGTTTTATATTACTCTAGCTACCTCACTCTATTTATATTTGCTCTTGCTATTCCCAAACTAATGGAGGGAGCTCGAACTGCCATGGAGGTTTGCTAAACTCATAGTATTCGGGCAGCCCCGGTGTCGGTGGGTGTACCGGGAGTTCTCATCGTCGGTCATGCGACGGTATATGAAGAGCAATTTTCTGCTGACCAAGTCCCCGACTTTCCAGCTTGTCTTTGAAGATCGGACAACAATCTCCTCGTCTGCGTGCTCTTGGTTGTTGACAACGACCGGGTGGGAGACCGGACTGGTGTTAGGGAAATATAGATGAATCCGATCGCTTTCGAGGTTGATGACAGCCATTGCGTGGTAAATGTGTGAGGTCCTCACGCCGACTACGTCGAATTTGCCATTGGGTTTTCTTTGGCCCTGCTCCTTCATCTGAACGCCAGAAAGAGTGAAGGTGCAATAGTCGTCGAATGTCTTGCCCTTTGCCTCTTTCAAATTGAGCAGCACGGGGACCAGCAGCGTCATGCTTGCTGGGAACAGCGTTGTCTTGCTCTCGTGCTCTCGGATCCCAAAGAACCGCGCCAGATGATTTCCTAGGTCGCCCTAGCCGTCCCATTTTTGTAGGGGAAGTCCTTCAGCAGAGCGTCGCAGTCAAGCCGAATGCGCTCCTAGGCGTCATCGTTTGACTTGCGCGCCCAGGTGTCTCGCCGATGCATCGTGAAGGTGCCGTGGCTCCAGAGTGCGGAGCGGATGAGCGGGTGCTCCATGAGGCTCTCGAAGCGGATGTCCGCGGCCTTTAGCTTATGCGCTCGTCCAGGAAAGAGTATCACTAGGATTTCCCCTTTCATGATGAAGTCTGCCACCTTCTCGATCCCAAAGTCGTGAAAGGCAATGTCAAAGAGCGCCGGACCCTCAGGTGTCTCTGGCTCTTGGCCTAAAGAAAGCACCATGCAGATGAGAACGACGAGAGTGTCAACGCCGGCACCGTTTCCAAGGCTCTGGATTGTTAGATCTCTCTCAGCCGGTGGCCATTCCAGATACTTGTCGACCAAGTGCTTGGGGATGACGCCGCCATGCACGGGAAATTGCATCTGAAGCTTGTGTGCGAAGAACGCAATGCTCTGCTCCGTGATTCTCAGGTCATTGTAGTATTTGTTTGGAATTTTCGTGTTTGGGTGTGATTCGCGACATATTTTTTGGTTGCGGATTTTTAAAGAAAGATAGAGGGAGAGAGCCCGAGTGAGAGGGAGTTCAAAAACTTTAACAGCACCAAGTCCTCGCTAGCAGAGGAGTCTTCTGGAAATTCGAGGAGGCTCTTGGAAGGTGGAGCTCATAGGTGGGTAATGGAGGTACTTGCACGTCGCGATTTCAATATCACATAGTAGCCGAAGTTAGCACCGTATTGCCAGTTTCAATTATGCAATGTAGGTAATTCGAAACTAAAGCAGCCTCTGCACACCTGCTAACATCTCGTCACAGGTCATGTCATTTCTCACATCTGGTAACAGCTCAGATTACAACACAGCCTATCAAATTTTACCTTTTAGATTATATACTAGTAATAGCTATTAGACCGTTACAACGGCCTTTATCGGTCGGTGGTGGTCATATTCACCAAGGTGGCGCAAGGTTACGATCTGGTCGAGATCGAGTATCAACGAATCTCTCTATCAAGCGTCAGCATTTCATGTATCCAAGAAGTGTTCCAACCCTCTTCCGGAGGCGGTAGGTTCTTCCAAATCTTCTCTTTTCACCTCCGTCGGCAGCAGTGAGGGATGCTGTCGTCTCTGCCAGGAACTGATCGCTTGCTGATGTTACGTCTGAGGACTTTCTCTGCATTGGACTTCTCCAACGTTGTGATTGTGGTGGAGCGGTTATCAGCCACCATGACGGACCAGAATGTAGATCTAGTTTTGAAGACTAAACCATGCAGCGATGCTCTGGGTCAGACAGCGCCGTCCAGTCACCGGGAATCCAAAGCTTTCTCCTCCGGACATGATGCTATCTTGCAAGAAATCAACGGTGACCCGTACGCTTTTAGTTCCAACTCTAAGCCAGGCAGGCACAGTCTGGCACCAAAAATCCACCATTTTACCAACATTGAGCAAAGTAAAGCGGGATAAGACAAGCACGTAGTCGTAGTTACCGCGGTTTTCATATACACAGTCGAAGGCAATATGGAATGTCATAAGGTGGTTATTCAGTGTGCCGCCGAGCTAGACCTACTAAAGGGCATCGGCGGCGACTAATGTAGTATTCCTAAACGTGGCCTCAACTTCTGGGGTAATGGCTCATTACTCATAGGGCTGAAAACCATCGTATTCTGCCATTGTCTCTCTTTTTGAAAAAGTCGTCAAAATTCTCAAGCTCCTTCGTCTTTGCTCACTACCTAGTTGTAATCGACTTTGGGTCGAAGTTTGCCTGGTCGCTGGGTCTCGTAGTCTCCGCCATCGTAGACCTTAGCAAAGCATTCCCGGCGCTCAACAACGAGCCTCTTCTGGAGCGCTTCCAATTCATAGAGCTCGGATTGGGCGTCCTTCTGTGCGCGGCTGTACCCACGCTCGCGGACGCGGTTGAGCTGACGTGAGTATTGGGCTACGTGGCTCGAATTTCTCTTGCACCTCAGCATTGACATGGCCAGACGAGTTCCAGGAAAAGTTTCCCTTCCCTGATGATAGCGGCACAAAACCACTGGCACTCATGATCTTCGGCCAAACCTGCCTCCAACCCACAGTCTCGACAACAGCCACAATGCGGTTTGTCGGTGAAGTTAATGCATCCACTATCTATATTGGGACACACGAGGAGTTGGCAGTCTTGTGTCAGGTGAACGTCGCCAGCCTCCGTCTTTCGCAGCCCTTGCCGTGGCACAACAATGGTGCGCACTGCTGTAGCATGTCATAAGCTGTTCGTTTGGAGACACCGCAAAGGCACTGTTAGCAGTTCCAGACCGCACAGCCCATCTTCTTGCAGAGCCTGCATGAGTTGACACAAGGCTTGTTCATCTCCGGGTCTCCAGGACAGCTTCTCTCTTCGCAGTT
This sequence comes from Podospora didyma, assembly GCA_033439775.1. Lineage (NCBI taxonomy): Eukaryota > Fungi > Ascomycota > Sordariomycetes > Sordariales > Podosporaceae > Podospora > Podospora didyma. Next base: position 2,257,794 of record JAULSW010000007.1, read on the forward strand.
TGTGCAAGTGGGAACAGCCTCAGCCCGTAACTGCTTGAGCATTGCCAGTTTGGCAGCTAAGTCTTTGGAGCTGCGCGTGCTTCCCGCGCGAGAGACTGACCTGGCCACACTGCGTCCAGCAGGTTTGGCCTTGTAGGGCTCAACTTCAGCAGCCCAGTTCTTGGGGGCATGCCTAGAGTCCCGAAGACCTCCGCGCGCCATGCGTCCCTCTTCAGCTCCCCGTGTTTTCGCCCGGTCTTGGAGACTCGGGGTACTCACAGCAGGCGAGCCGTTGCCGCCATGGAACTTCGGATCCTTGTAAAGGAAATCGAATCCTGGATGGCTTTCGGCGGTAGAAATGCCACTCATACCATCATTTCTGTCAAGGAAATCGAATCCTGGATGACGGTCGAAATTTTGTCCACTGGAGCGCTTACGCTTGGAGCCGGTAGCCGGGAATTTCTCAACCAGAATATCAAGTGTCCCAATCAGAATAAGAAACATCTCAGCCAGAACCCGAAGCGCCACAGTCCCCTAAGAAAAGAGGACGTCTCAAGAATGCGGTGGGAGCAGGGCCTCCAGCTGAGGGAGCAAGGCATCCAGTTGCAAAACGGGGACCCGGCCGCCCTAAAGGTCCATCAAAGCCGGTAGATCCCACGCCTAAGAAAAACTGGGACGTCCACCAAAGCATAAACCTCAGGATGGCAATGGCGACGGCGGCGACGGCGATGGCGACGTTGATGGCTCGATGTCACGCATCAAAAGGGCTCGAGTGTCCGCCTTTCAGAGATGTTTCAGAGAGGCTGAAAAACAAGACAAGGGCACAATGCTGCCGTCCATGTCCGAAGAGGAAGGCTATGAGCTCCTCCCCTATGAATTCAACAAGGAGGGACTCGAGCCACTTTGGAGCAAGGACGACGAAGATAGGCTGCAGAAATCCTAGACGGTCAACGACGGGGATCTCCTGGAGAAGCACACAGACACCCACACACAGGAGCGACCTTTGTGGCGAATCATGGTACACCTCTACAAGCGGATCCCGCATGATTCGTTCCGTTATGGTCTCAAGTACGATGATTCAGGGTCGACGAACTATGAGATCAATGGGGGACCGATGCCAAGTCCGTACTTCTCTGCACAGGCAATGGACCTGCTGGTGCGGCTACTGGTGCACCCGATCTGGAACAACAACCTGGCCGCGCTTCGGTATTTGCCACAGACGGCCATCGAACTCCGAGTACCTGGCCACGTCCTGCCGATCGCACCCCTACAGCCCAACGAAGCGCGCGACCGGATGATTCAAGACCTCCCAGCAGAAACACGGGAGCTTGTATATGCATCCTTCTATCTCGGGACAAACCCAGGGTCATTGCCTGAGATAAAGGCCATTTGCAACATCCTCAAAGAGAACATCGAGCCCGACAAGGATTCTTGCATATAGGACCCCAACAATCTTAGGATTGATTAGAAACTCTTCTTCCTTCAAGCCCAAGACATGAAGACGGTCATTGCCGCCTTGGAAGGGGCCAAGCTCTACGGATCCCCAAAGTACAGGACCTGCGACGACTACTATGCTGCCTACAGAGCAGCCAGAAGCGGCGGCAAGAACGCCGAATGGCCCCCTCGCGAGCTCTATACCCTGAAGAAGTGGAAGAAAGCATCCATCTTGGCCGTTAAGCGAGACTGGATAGTCGCGCGCAGGTACTGGGTTGCGGGAAAACGTCCCAGCCTCAACTACGAGCCTCGGGACGTGGAACAGGACGATCTTCTGCCACTCCACTGCCAAGCAGGAGTGCTGGCCTACACACGGGACCAGATCGAGTCGTTAAAGGGAACTCACTGGCCACTGGCCAAGCAGAACCCGCCGATGGAGTTCTTTGATGAGCCTGACAGGCACAGCCCTTTCAGTCATATATTAGAAGACTCGGGCAATCCACAGTTCGCACCTGGCGTGATTGAAGAGCTTTGTCATCTGACGATGCATGCCTTTGGCTCTCTTGATGTCCTGCGGGAGCTGGCCGACGAGGAACGCGCTATCCTCCGTAACGCAGAGCTGGAGTCCTACAAAGAACAACATTCGATGCCGTGGATGGAAAAACTCTAAAATCACATAGACAGGCTTCGGGAAAGCATGCCACGCGCAGAAGGCGCCTCACCGGGCTTGGTGACGAGAGTGGAAAAGCTCGAGCATTACAATGCCGAGCTAATCCAGTTCCTCCAGAAGGCGAAGGCCTCCGAGTCCGTCCCCTCCGAGTCTACTGAGATACAGCGACTCAAGCGTCTCTTAGAAGACAAGGGTAAAGAGCTACAGGAGTCTCGAGCAGCCCTGAGCCAGAAGCTCACAAGTCCCGGTTCTTTGGCCGCCGTAAGGATGGACGAAGAGTTCAAGTTTTTCTTGACTAGCTGGCTAGGTGTTCACGCATCTCCACTCGCACGTGGCTTGATTCATGACATGGCAACAGCAAGAGCGCCGCAAGAGGTATCCGAAGTCAGAGATGACTTTTGGGTGGCCGAGAAGCCGTGGCTCCCCATTGCTGAGGTCGCAGAACCCTATTGGGAGTCACCGTGCGAGCTCGCCATCCGGCTATACCTGGCCCTTGCGGGGTCCCAAGACAGCTTGACCACAGCAGCGCTCGCACTGGCAATCCTTGCCAAATTGATACCCCTCATGCAGAAGTCAACATACCACCAAGTTGGCGCCTGCTATAAAAATATTTGGGGCGTCGCTCTCAGCCTAAACATCGAGGACAAGCATATGTAGACTCTGCTTCTTTTTGCTGTTCGCGAACTAGGCCTCCTCGTCCACTGCAGGTTCCACAACTTGGACGGATGTGTATGGGAACTACCAGTCACCCAAACCGAGAGGAACATCGTCCATATATTTGACGAAGCCGTCTCTGGTCTGCGGAGAGGCGAAACCGGGAGAAGTATGGTGTGGCTCGCTACTGTGTGCGAAGAAGGATGCCTCACTATCACTGACAAGGGCATCAAATACGCTCTGCTTTCCTCCTAGTCTAGCGCATACCTCTTGATAATCAGGCTCGCCGATATAAAAATCATGCCTGAGCGGGACTCGGATGAGCGCTGGTGGGACGACTATGTTCTGATTTGGAGATGGAGATACGAAGCCGGCAAGGTGTGAATAATAATTAGCTCTATAAATATCATACATTCTTTTCAGACTTCACAACGCAAGCACCAATTAAGTTTGATGGAAATTAAATCATTTGAATCTCCTCGCTTTGCCCCTTCTTATCCCCCCCCCCCCACTTTCTAACTCTTGTTCGGGTTTCTTTATTGTTTTGCTTCCATGAACTGGCTGTTTGGCTAATTTTTCCTTAAGCATACATGTAGCGCTTGATTGTCACGCTTCAAATTGGAAAACAACCCGTTAGTACAGAGTATTTGTTCGTGGTATTTAGGTCATACCACGTAGGCTGGGTCCAAGTACTAATAGTACGAAAACGGGTGTTCAATTACTCGATAAATATGTTGTGTTGTGTCTAGATATAAAGAAAAGAATCTGCATCGGAGATGCAAAGATTGTGTGGGTGCACTGTATGGTCGCCGAAATCTCCGACACGGACAACCTTTTGTTTGATTGGCGCGCTGCGAGGTGATTCCACCCGCCCGAGAGCGGTCACGTGAGCGTCACCTGACCCGCACCACATCCCTCATCCATCTAGTATGCTTCACAATGCTTCGCAAGTGTTTTGCGGCTCCCCAGGCACATGTATCAGCTCCTCTGAATGCGATTAAATCTGAAGTTTCTACTCTATCAGCATTTTGAGCCTTCTACCCATTGGGATGGGGTCGGGCAGCTCCCATTCGAGAAGGGGTTTCGCCGCTTTGAGACGGCCCGAGACTATCACTTCTATGCAATGGAGTTAACTTCGATGAACAGAGTGTTAGATGATGAAGTGAGTGTTGAATCATGGCAGAGGGCACGGCTCAATGGTTTTGAGGGTTGTTTGATTGCTTCTAGATTGGGTTGATCTTGATTTTGAGGATGTGTTGAGGGTTTTGGGAATTGGGAACAAGAGAGTGTTCACTGGTTCAGGCCTAAAAGAAGCGGTTGACGCATTGAGTCTAAGAACTCGTCGTGTGCTGCTTCGATTCACTAATCAACGAGCTGCGCCCAATTGGCTGACGAGTTAGCCCTAACCCCGGCACCCGAGTCTTTTCTACCACGGAAAGACTCAAAACTTCTAAAAAGGCTTTTGGCTTGTCTCATTTCCCTACCTAACTAATATCAACATCACAACGTCAAAACAACAGACACGCCAACATGGTAGAAAAAAATATGAACATGGAACAAGTACGCGGTATTGTCTCGAACGACCGCGCGCTTGCGAGCCTCATTACTGCCCTTCGACGACAGCAAACCAACCTTCGTCAGTGGTCCGTCGGGCATCGGCAAGAGCACCAGGATGCCAGCCGCCATTGCCGCCATGACACAAGACGGCAGTCTGTGTGCAACACACAGCAGCGTCTGCCGCACTCCACGCCGACTACGTATCCAAGTCAACCAGTGTCGTGGCTGAGTTCTGTGACCCCAGCAACTACAATACCACGACGCCCCAAGCTCACCTCCTATATGTTACATACAAATGGATCGTAGCGAGCGACATAGGCTGGAGTACAAAGGCTCAAACCATCATCCTCGACGACGTCCATGCACAGACTGTCGACCAGGAGATTGCCTGCTTCAAGCTTTCCCGGCCTGGGACCTTGCCTCCGTGTACTAAGATCATTATGATATCGGCGTATCTAGAGTCAGATCCCTTTTATAAATGCCCTCTCTTGCCCAGCACCCAAGATGGAGCGTCAGTGGCGCAAACCGTGTCGCAACTCACCAAGGAGCCGAGCAGCACCCCTCCTTCGGCAGTATATCTTGGCAGCGATCGTCCTAACGACTTCATCGCCGTGAAGGACTACTCGGGCTGGGTTACAAGCCAGATCAAGAGAAAGTCAGAGACTGCAAAACCATTCCGTGCCCTCGTTTTCGCGCTCTCGGCCAGCGCACTGGAGTCTCTGCGGACAGGGCTGGAAGAGCTCGCCCGTAAGCACCGCCTCAAGCTCTCAACACACGTGCTGAGCGTCGAATGGGGCCATGGACACTTTCACGCATCGGCAGCATCTAGGGCGGCTCAGTGTTAATGCTCATGCGGCCGCATTTTGGCTCTCGGATCCCGCTCTCGCGCATCGACTGCATATTTTGCCCAGCCATGAACGAGACACCGGTGCTCGACCAAGACATGGGCAAGAGTGTGCTCAGCGCCGTGGTCCTGCCCAAGGACCAACTTCGGTTCTTATCCAACCACGGATGCGACCGATTGGCGTCCTGTCAGGTATTCTATGCATTCAAGCAAGAATGGCACGACGCTGTGAAAGCCACCGCCCGTCCGTTCTTCCTTGATGGAGATTGCCTCGACTACATTCTCAAGGCGGTCCACGTCAAGCCGAACTCAATGCCGTTCGAAAATACCAGTACCCACTTGGCCGATCGCACGGATCTGCGGCTCTTTGCCAGCAACGAGATGACGATGTGGGCAATAACTCAATTGGGGCATTTAGGACTCATTAAGTTGCGGCGCATCATAGGCAAACAAGGCTATATATTAACCGAGACGGGAAACGCCGTGGTTGCGTATCTCAACAACACCAGCCTCGACCTTAAGTCCAGTCTCCTGATTGCAGTCGGCACCCAAGAACCTCCCAGCCCCATCCAGCGCACCCTGCTGAAGTTGGCCGTTCTGGGCAGCCTCTCAGGGCCAATCCTGCAGCCGGCGGACGATCCTAGCAAGCCACATCTGACCGCCCAAGAGCGAAAACAGTATAAGAGCATTGTGCGGGGCGGCATCTCAGCCCCTTTTCAATCGGCTTACATCGGTGATCTCTGGAGCCAGATGCACTTTTGGCTTCGTTACAGGCAAAGCCAGCCCCCCGCCCAAATCAATTGGAGGAATGTGACTACCACCCTTGGCGCAGGCGAGCTTGAGGACCAGGTAGAGCAGCTCAGCGCCGCCCATATGTCAATGGTGCTGCAGTCCTTATCCATGTCAGACATCATTCGAGATGTTGGCAACAACGAGGATACGGCCTCGGAATTCATCATGTCCAGTCAGTCCAGCAGGCTGAAAGCCTACCTGTTCAATATCGTATTAGTCCATGAGGAAATGCTGTCGGAGGGGAGCCACAACACCATCCTCATGGGACTGGACGTCTACAGCACCCGGAGGGTGAGGCTTGATCCCAAGTCTATCATAAGCCGACAAATACTCTCGGAGCAACTAGACCAGGAGGACTCTGAAGTCCTGTTTCTTTCTTACACGAGCATGCACCGGCTGGAAGACGGATCAGGCTACGAGGTCTCGGGGCTTTTCCACATCGACAAGTATGTCATTGCCCAGGTATTCAACCACCTAGCCTCCGAGGGAGCGCCCATTACAACCGTAATAGGCAACATTCTTTCCAAAGCTCCCCTTAGCGAGTAGCTTCGCCAGGGTTGGGATAGGCAATTGTGATGATATAACTCCTTCGTGCCCATTCTAGAGTGTACATACAACACCTGGCCATTGTTTGGGAGACAAAGAATATCGAAGCGCCAAGCTCGTATCTCTGTCATACCACCACAGAGGAGCATCATGCTCACATTTTATACGTAACCTAGATGCAGACGGACGGAGGCGTAATGAATAAGTATTTCTATATAATTGTGCGTGCGTGCTTGCGTGCGTGCCATTTTGTACGATTATGCATAACATGAACACACTGTCTATCCATAGTTAAAACCTCATGCGAAGATTTTCTTGACGTGCTACAGCTGTCCAGTTATATTAAGTTGTGGCGGCACCCATTTGGTTTCGTAATTATTTGTTATCTATTTATTTAGTTATTTATTTAATTAGTAAGCATTCGCAAGTACTTTGTCTTAATATATAGTTTAATTAAAGTGTGCTGGCTGGCCAAGTGGGGACAAAAAAACAGAGACACCAAAAGCAGATCGCCAACTTTCAACCACGTGTCATACTCAAAGCGCGGCTTAAAGTGTCTCCGAAAAGTAAGACATAAAATAAGACGTACTTTAAAGACATATATATGATTTTTGCAAGGCTCAAAATCCTTAATTTGGTTGATGACAAACAATAACCTTTCCCATACCTAAGTTGTTTTAGAACCCCGAACCCTCGCGTGCAGCCATGCATCTTCACTTCACGCTAATTTGTCGCATCGCATATATCATATTCAATGCCAGGTCCAAAAAGTCACATTGTCACAAGCAAGTCAGCAAGTTTTGGCAGATATTCAAATCGCTATCTACCCATATCATCACTATCTACTTGGAAGTGCAAAGCGGCCGTGCTCAAAGGCATCTGGCGTACCTCACAACTGGAGTCTGGGGCGAGCTCTAGGGCTTACTTCCCCCAGACCCAGCCCACGAGACAACCTAGCTCTAGGCTTTAGGAACGTCTCTGTGGATACGGCATGAGACGAGCCTGTGGCTTACGTCTCGGTGGGCTCGTTGGAAAGAGCGGCAAATTGGTTGTCGTTCTTGCTTTTATTTTTATACCCAAGTGCCACCATGCCAGCCTTGACGCTTTGGGTGGCTTGACCTCAGGCTCGGACACCTTGTTCTCGATGCCACCAGTCTTGGACGGCCCAGCATCAGACGCCTTGGCCTCGGATTCGGGCGCCTTGCCCTTGGGCTCGTGCCGATCCAAACTGGACTGTTCGTACACCTGGAAAAGGGCGTCTTCCGCTTCCTTTTTCCACTCCTCCACAACTGACCAATGAGCGGCACTGCCGTTGAAGTGCGTGTCAAAGATAATTTGACTAGCCTTGGCAAATGTACGGAGGATGTGATTGAACCGAACCCCGGCGGTTGGCTCACAGAGCTTGAGCAATTCTCGCTGTGCAAAGTTTGCCATCCCCTCGAAAGCATCCACCGCGTCCTCGCTGGTGTGCTTGGTTACGGCCTTCGCGATGTTGTAGATGGCCGCCTCTGTCAATTCTGAGTCAGGACCCTGAGCCTTGTCGCAGCACGGACCTGGGCTGAAAATGGCAACCTTTGGCACCGGCTTATAAGTTGGCGCCCACTTACACCGCCAGATGGCATCTCCGACAACGGAACAACTTCAACACACCGCGACTTCACCATTTTCGATCCGAATAACTTCATTTTTTCACCATTCAATAGCCCAGTCAGTTGCGCACTCAAAATCCCTGAATATACCGAATTTAGGATGCTTCGCGCCATCGAAAAAACACGCAACGGCACCAGTGTCCGGCGCGCGGCCTAGGAATGTGGGGTTCCGAGATCCTCTCTAAGACATCGGCTCAGTAGCACCCAAGCACGTTGCATTGCATTTGAACACCTTCAAGCCCTTTCCCAGGCTTCGGAAAACAATCTGGCTGAGTAGATTCTTATGCAACAGGCCCTTAGCTACCCGCCAACGTATGCCCAAATCAAGGAGCTAGCCACCCGCCTAGCTAGGGTGCAGGGCGGCCCCCAGGACCTGGGAAAACGCTGGGTCCGCAACTTCATAGCTAGGAACCCGATCATCAGGACTAGGCGCGCCAGACGGATTAATTCCGCAAGGCTAAACGGCGCTACCAAGGCTACAGTAACGGCATGGTTCGAATATCTCGCTCTTCCGGCCATTTCCCGCATCAAGCCCGAGAGCTGTTGGAATAAGTGTCACGATTTCCATCTGCAGGCATTGTCACAAGAAAGAAGGGTCAGGGCGCTCCAATTGGTTGGGGTAGCCAACCAATCAGGAGGGGCCCGGGGCCCGATCGCTTTCAGTCCGGGCCTCGGACCAAGGCCCGGAGCAAACACAGATGAGGTTCGGGCCCAGTAACGGACACTCATTAAAGTTCTCTATATAAACAAACTAGGTCGAGCCTCCCTTATGGAGCTCGACAAGTAAGCAATACACATTCATCTGCTTCATTACTTGTGAAGGCAATCTACATCGTGTGTATCGAGACTTCCATCCGCATAGTTCAAGGAGCTTACCTTCCCTACGTGACGCACCCATCCAACCACGGCGTACCGCCTTGCAGTTCAGACACCCTGTGTGTGGATTGTAATAATAAGGACGAGACGGGCATTATAGAAGGTCAAGTGTCACGATTTCCATCTGCAGGCGTTGTCACAAAAGAGGGGATAGGGCGTTCTAATTGGTTAGGGTAGCCAACCAATCAGGAAGGGCCCGGGGCCCGATCACTTTCAATCCGGGCCTCGGACCAAGGCCCGGAGCAAACACAGATGGGGTTCGGGCCCAGCAACAGACACTCATTACTATTCTCTATATAAACAAACTAGGTCGAGCCTCCCTTATGGAGCTCGACAAGTAAGCAATGCACATTCATCTGCTTCATTACTTGTGAAGGCAATCTACATTGTGTGTATCAAGACTTCCATCCACATTGTTCAAGGAGCTTACCTTCCCTACGTGACGCACCCACCCAACCCACGGCGTACCGCCTTGCAGTTCAGACACCCTGTGTGTGGATTGTAATACTTCGTAGAGTATATCTCAGCCACTAGTTAAACCTTCCGCTATTAGTTATTATGAAGGGGAAGACCGTACAATAACAACACTACCCCCGGTGTGACGATCTGGATCCTCGTCAAGGGGTATGTGTCACGATCTAGGATCTTGGCATGCATTGCTTGACATGCATTAAAGGGGGCCCAGGAGACGGGCCAACCAATCCTGTCATTTATGAAAACAACCAAATTAGGAAGTCGCTCCCTCTGCTCTGTTGAGGGAGCAGACAGAGCGACTTGGCAACCAATTGGGAAGTCGCTCCCTCTGCTCTGTTGAGGGAGTAGATAGAGCGACTTAGTCTATATAAACAAATAGGCCGAGCCTCCCTAATGGAGCTCGGCAAGTAAGCAATACACATTCATCTGCTTCATTACTTGTGAAGGCAATTCACCTTTGTGTACCAGACAACTCCCCTTGTTCAAGAGCTTACCCTTCTTACGTGATCCCAACCCAACAACTCCAGGCGTCCCGCCTTGCAGTTCAGACACTCTGTGTGTGTGGATTGTAACCTGGGCCCACAGCTTTCTCCAATGAGGATCGTGACACACCTTATTTAACCAATACGGGGTTTGGAAGACCCCTTATAAGGCCAAGGATCTTACGATTTAATTGGCTAGGTTGAATATCAATACCAAGGCTAATAGGACGGGCAGGGCTTTATTCAGGAAGATTGAGAGGGCATTCGATACGAAGGACTTCGAGTTGGCTACATATTACAATCCACACACAGGGTGTCTGAACTGCAAGGCGGTACGCCGTGGGTTGGGTGAGTGCGTCACGTATGGAAGGTAAGCTCCTTGAACTATGCGGATGGAAGTCTTGATACACACGATGTAGATTGCCTCCACAAGTAATGAAGCAGATGAATGTGTATTGCTTACTTGTCGAGCTCCATAAGGGAGGCTCGACCTAGTTTGTTTATATAGAGAACTTTAATGAGTGTCCGTTACTGGGCCCGAACCTCATCTGTGTTTGCTCCGGGCCTTGGTCCGAGGCCCGGACTGAAAGCGATCGGGCCCCGGGCCCCTCCTGATTGGTTGGCTACCCCAACCAATTGGAGCGCCCTGACCCCTCTTTCTTGTGACAATGCCTGCAGATGGAAATCGTGACACTACACTGCGCCGTGAGAATGAGGCCTTCAAGGCTGAAATTGAGTGCAAGAGAGTGTCATGATCCTCATTGGAGGAAGCTGTGGGGCCAGCAGGAGCACATGCGGGGGAATCCGCATGAGCTGGCGCACGGACCAAATGGCCCCCCCTACTCGAGGATGGCCCCTTGGGGGGCCACAAGGGGGCCACCATGATGTCACGATTTCCGTATCTAGACAAGCGGAGAAAGCGGCTGCATATAGAACCGTGCCCAGCCAGTCATTATAAGTGGGTCACCAGCCAATCAGGAAGGACCCGGCCATCTCGTCGATGAAGCCGGGTCCTGGATTGAACGCAACCAATTATAAGGGACCCGGGCAGCTTAGGACCCGGCCCGGGTCCTGAGGGGCCCGGGTCCAGCAAGATACGGTCTATATAAGCAGATAGGTCGAGCTCTCCTTATGAGACTCGGCAAGTAAGCAATACACATTCATCCGCTTCATTACTTGTGAAGGCAATCTACATTGTGTGTATCAAGACTTCCACCTACATTGTTCAAGGAGCTTACCTTCCCTACGTGACGCACCCACCCGACCCACGGCGTACCGCCTTGCAGTTCAGACACCCTGTGTGTGGATTGTAATACATGATGTATATAAACAAGAGAGCTGAAGAGCCTTTGTGGTTCTTCAGCTATCAACTAAAGTAGACAGTTTAGTCTTTGCAATTGAACCGTGGTTCAGCAAGCGATCTATTTACTCTTTGATACTTGATCCACCCTTGGTTACTGTGTGTGACCACTCACCCCCTTGAGCATCACCCCATACCCCTTGGCGAGGATCCAGATCGTCACAGAGAGGTAGCAAGCGGAAGAAGGTGGAAATCAGTATTACAATCCACACACACAGGGTGTCTGAACTGCAGGGCGGTACGCCGGGGGTTGAGTGGATGCGTCACGTAGGGAAGGTAAGCTCCTTAAACAATGCTAGTGGAAGTCTTGATATACACGATGTGGATTGCCTTCACAAGTAATGAAGCAGATGAATGTGTATTGCTTACTTGCCGAGTCTCGTAAGGAGAGCTCGGCCTATCTGTTTATATAAGTCGCATCTTGCTCTGTATGCTCTGTTGGAGAGCCCACAGAGCACGGCCCTGATTGGCTCGTCGCCCTTGCCGGACTCCACTAGGCTGCGTCACGAATTGTGACAATCAGCTCAAATTCTAAGCTTGCCACTATAAGGGAGATTCGCCGGGCTCAACGCCTTGCGGGGACCAAGATCGACGAATCCGACGAACCAGAGGCCTTTGATTCATCGTCAGAAGCAGAAAGTTGTATAGTAGCATGTTACATAGTCGTCTTTCTAGGTGTTGGAATGTATGGTGTTGAGATCGCGGGAGTGGCTTGCGCCCAGGCCAAATGTGTGGCGTGGCCAAGACTGGTGGCGCCAACTTATGCTGGGCCCTTGTTGGAGGATGGCTTGGAGCCTTTCCCGCCATTGACGAATGCATCGATGCCCTTCTTGCTATCGTATGCCTTTTCGCGCGCGGTGTGATCTTGCACAATCTCACGCGGCCTCCAGTCTGGCTTGCGGTTGACCACGCCCTGGAAGTACTGTGTGCTCGTGGCATACTTCCGCTTGTTTCAATAGTCAACGACCTTGGACTGCTCGGCGGTTTCGACGCGGCGGGTTCCTGGATTCATCTCCGCAATGGCTCTCTGATTCAGGAATTCGTCCAGAGCTATCAAATGTTTGGAGGCTCTCATGGGCATGACCCAGTCCCAGAGACAGCGGCAGGCTGCCCAAAAGAGCTTTTGTTCGGCCAGTGGCGCCCCGGTTTCCCGGATCGACGAGTTTCCAGCGCGGTTGGGAAAAACTAGATATGCCATCTTCAGTTTCTTCCCCCTATCCTCGTACAGTTTAATCCAAAGGCTTAAGCAGAAGGTTAAATCTTCCTGTGCTGCCCTCGCGTCGCTGCTCCACATGATTGTCCATGGGAGCGGAACGCCAAATGCTGGCAACTTCTTATCAGCTGTTGGAACCGCAGCGAACCACACTTGGCCCATCTGTTGTTGGCGCGTCAACGTGGGGGCATTTAGGATTGCCTCCTTGGCCGACGCAAGCTCTGCTGCAGGCATGGGCTTCTTCGGCCAAGTTGGCGCGCTACCCTGCGGTTGTTTTTGCTGCGGCTGTGGGTTTGGCTCCGAGTGTGTCGGCGGAGGCAAAGCTGCCGTCTGGCCACGACGAGGAGGTGGCGGGATTGGGGTGTTGGATCCTACCGTCCGGCTAGCAAACGGTGGTGGGACTGGGGCTGTGGATGCTGCCGTCCGGCTAGCAAAAGGTGGCGGGATTAGGACCTTGGAAGTGGTGGCCGGTATAGGTCTAGTCGGGCACCCTGTTTTCTTCCAGTCCGCAATCAGCCTCTCTCCCTCTTCCCAGAAGGAACTCAGTATATCTGTCTTTGGCGCTGCGCGCTTCATGGTAGATACATCAACGGCGGGTGAGTTGTGCTCTGCCGGAGCGTCGTGTGAGAAACCGCCTGTGACTATGATGAGAGTAGTACTGGTTAGCGATCGACCCATCTTGAACTAGAATAGCAGCCCGCGGCGAAGAGGAGTCATAACCTTACAGGTCATTTCGTACTGCCTTCGGTATATTTTGAAGGATAAGTCTTCGAGCGACTGCCTTGTGTGGCAGCGCGAGACTTCCTTCCTGACGATTTCGTGCATCAACGCCGCATACTCGGCGAGGTCCGCCGGGCTTAGTTGACTGTGTGCCTTTCCGTACACTGATTGTGTTAGCAAGAAAAAGGCTTGTTTATTCTCATTTTCGTTGTTGGTGTTTGTGGTGTTGGAATCCATGGTAGTTTTTGTTTTGGTTCACGGAAGAAAGAGCTTTTCTTCAGAGGACGGGGGCGGAGGAGGGCTTTATATGCAAAAGACATTTGGCCTACCCTCCTCTGCCCCTCTCTGCCCCACTCTTGTTTGTGGTTTTCATACCAAGTAGTAACTATTCCCACTTTGTGCGTGTGACTGAGACCGTGGTCGCATGGAGTCCTAATTATCAGCTACGGCCACGTAGGGTACGATTATTAAACGGGATATATAATACCATTTGAAATTGAGGCAAAGCAACTATACTTAAATCAAACAATACTATCCAGTTACGGGGAGCCTAACACGTTCGTTCTCGAGATCCCGGTCGCGTTCGCGGTGGTGATGGAGACGCAAATGTGGGGCCACTTGCATATCAGAACGACGTCCACGTAGTCGTGAGTCGCCTTGTCGAAGAATTTGTCCCCCAGTCCACCCGACTGGTTTGTTCCTTCCTTCTCGAGCAACTTCCTTCCCCATTTGTAATGCTTCAAGTCCCCCGCGTGACAATCGTGCCTACCTTTCAAGGCCATGCTTCGCCATGTATTCAAAATTCAAAAACCACTCGAACTCCTTTCCAATTTTCTTCGTCTTCAACTCTCAAACAAGATCCAACCAAAGTCACAATTTAACATGAGCCAACCAAACTCACCAACCAGCATAATTTCAGTACTCCCATTCTGGGAGGGCGATAACCTTCAAGCTACAAACCATGTACCGTACATCACCGGGGAGATGAAGCAGCTCCTCCTTGTCTTAAGGGACGGCTCCATCTTCGACGTGGGTGCGCTGATTTTCGTCTGAGCTCAACGACGCCTTGCCTGGTCCCTTGAACGGCAAAGTGTGATGAACGAATCCACGTCGATGACAAAATTCCTTGAGCATGGCGAGGCGGGACCTTACATAGACTTCCTCCATTCCATGTCAAAGCCGATGATCCAGGCAATCGTTCTTGGCACCATTGCCTATCAGGGCACGAGAAACTGTTGACTCGGGACGAAGAGACCGAGACGCCACTCGAGTTCTACGTCGGTGACGGTCCGGTCGCCATTCGGTATCACTTCAAGTCGAAGGCCGACAAGGCTGGTTGACAAGAACCGAACTGAAGGACGTTATTGGTATTCTCGGCCGTTACATTCAGGCATATCTCAGTTGCTAGACGTGGCCAAAGTCTCGCTCCCAGCTTAGCGCTGCTCAAGGAGAGCAAGTCGAGCTTGTCGAGAGAGTTGACGGCTACTATCTCAGATTGCCAAAATCATGGAACACGTTCCTCTACATTGATTCCCAGCAGCGGTTTGAGAAGGCCAAAGAGCTTCTGACCACGCTTGAGAGATTCTACCAACACGCGCCACAACAGGGCTGCATCATCCAGAGCCCGCAGTATATTAGCTGCTCCCAGAGATTCATGAAAGAGCGTTACAAAGCCCATGATCCTGCCACAAGCGAATACTCGTCTGCCAACTTTCCATTCTGGCTCACTATGAGCTGCATGCGTGCAGCCGGGCTGAGACTGTCTGTACATGCTTTTCCCATCATACGTGTGTGGGAAGAAGGCTAAACCGCAGCTGCTGAAATACTCCTCACTATGCTTGCTGGTTCCCTGATTACGGAACGAGGATACAATGCCCATCCGCCAGGGCTCTTGAGCGATAAGCCAATAGCTCACGACTGGGCGGTTCATGAGGAACAAGTCTTCTTTAGCAAACCATGGTATGAAGCCAATATGAGGGAGTCCTCAGCTGCCGTGAAGAGACGCATGAAAATCCTGGACTGGATAGACTCAAACCCCATCGCAAAGGGCAAGGGTATGCTTGAAGATGCCAAGACCCAGAACGAAGAGGCCGAAGAACAGGTCGGCCAAGTCAATGCTCTGGCTGCCGAGGTACTCGATAAACAAGAATGGGCGAAGATAGATTCTCACATCGCGAGGACAAAAGAGAGCACCAAGACAATAGCCAGGATCAATGAGTTGCTGGGAAGCCTGGTCCAGATGGCAGAGTCTCTACCCCCACGTCCAGACGCAGAGTCTCGTTGAGAGCAGCGCATGCTGCGGTCAAAGATGGGGCACGGGGGTTTTTTTTTGGTCATTGACAAGATCGCGCAGATAGGGGGAAGAAAGAATACGGGTATAGCTAAGTCACAACACATTGCTAAACGGAAAGAACCTAGTAACCCATATGTACATACAACGGGAAATGGAAATACCTATATGCAGGTGTGCATTATTTACTCTCAGAGTCTACACGCACGCCACCCGTGCATCCATATCAATGCGATCACCTGGAGTGATTGTTTCCCTTCTTCATGTCACCTCAATCAAGCAGCAGGTCAAAGATGTAATATCACTCCAAGACCATGTATCGGTGGGTAACTGCCTTGGCGCCTTCGACATCGCCGAGCAGGTAGCAGATGGTCCGGATGTTGTAGGCGGCCTCAAAGGTCAAGTCCTCGTTGCCGACGGCAGCGGCAGCAGCGACAGGGAGCCCTCGGTCGGCGTCGGCGGCAGTGTCTGCTTCGGCCAAGACCTTCTTGTAGTACTCGAGTGCAAGGTTGGCGAGGCCGATGAGCGAGTAGGCGCGGGCGATGTTGAAGTGGGCTTCCATGCGCTGCCCCAGCGAGGTGTCTGGCTTGGCGACGCGGTCGTTGTAGTAGCGGAAGAGGAAGGCGAAGCCCTGGGTGAGCAGGTACTGGCGGTTGGTGGCCTGGCGCTTGAGGGCGTAGTGGATGTAGGCAAGCCCGATGCTGAGGTTGATGAGGCAGTTGTCGGGATCGAGCGAGGCGGCGCGGGCAAAGTACGAGAGCGCGTACGTGTAGCTTGTGGTGGAGAAGAGGATGTGGCCGTAGATAGTGAGCAGGCAGACGTCTAGCCCGATGTCGGCGGGGCCGGGTGCGGCGGCGAGCGGGCGGTCCGACTTCATGATGATGTTGTCCATGGTCTTGATCTGGCGCAGGATGAACTTCTGGGCCGGCCCCGACGTGTACCACGATACGGGCGTCTGGCACACACGGCACATGGCCGTGAACATGCGGTACGAGTCGGTGCCGGGCATGTAGTCGCGCATGAAGTACCGCGCAATGGCCACACACGTCTCTTCGTCGCCCGCGTACACGGCGCACGACGCCCAGGCCACGTGGATCAGGAACGTGTTCTCGGTCGAGACCCAGACGGTCGAGTCCCGTGCCGCATGGCACACCACGTACGCCTCGCGGTGCTGCCCCGCGCGAACAAGGCAGAAGGCGTAGTCGAGGAAGATGTCGAGCCAACGGTTGAACGCGATGCCCCGGTGCTCCTGTGGGAGCTTGATGGCCACGCTGTTTTGGTCATGTTCCTGGCCTTCGGCGGGTGCCAGGTTCTGCTGAAGCCGCTCGGCCATCGCCGCCAGCTTCATGTTGCGCGCCGGGATGGCCGACTGCCCTTGCACATTCCCGCCATAGCCAAGATACTTGATGTACTTCTCCCACGGGTAGAAGCGCTTGTACGATCGGAAGTCGTCGACGAGGTCCTTGGCCGCCTTCATCCACGCCGCGGCCGCCTGCTCGTCGCCCGCCACCGCGCGGTCCTTGAGCTCCTCCACAACCTGGAAGTTCTTGACCGCCTCAGCCGTCATCTCGAGGTCCTGCTGCTTCCGCTTTTCGGCATCGATGAGGCGCCGCGGTACATACTTGGACTTCTTCGGCGCGTTGGGGTCCCTGGGCTTCCTCTCCTTCTTAGCCCTTGGCTTCCGTGGCCCGTAGGGACCTCGCCGTCGACGAGGCTTCGGGTCCGCCTCGTCGCCCTGCCGCGCCTCGAGGTTCATGGCCTCGCGCACCAGAAGGAAGGCTTCCTCGCGGCCTTCCTGTTCCTGCTCGCCCTCGTACATGTTCGCCAGCTGGACGCGCGCCTCGATGTTGTCCTCGTCGTCCTCGATCGCGGCGATGAAGCATTCCTCGGCCGCCGACTTGTCTCCGAGCGCCATGTGGCACCGACCCAGGCTCAGGTGGACGTCGGCATCCACCACCATGTCCCCGCTCAGGCCTGCGATCCGCCTGTAGAGATTAAAGTAGAGCAGCGCCTGTTCCGCCTTCTCGCCTTCCATCAGCGCAAGGCCGATCTCCTTGAGGCAGTCTGGAAAGTCGATGAACTTATCGACCGCCCCGTCGTCGGTCGGGTCGAGCAGCACGAGATGGGCCTGGGCCTCGTCATCGTGGCCAAGCTTCCGCCGGTAGACATACAGCTTGGCTCGCAGATCGATAGGGAGCCCCTGGCCGTACGTGTCCTGTGGGTATCGGGCGGGCTCGAACTCGGGCACCTGGATTCGCCGGTCGTCGTGGAGGTCCCATTCCCTGTCGTCAAGCGGCCACCCGTCCCAGTACGACTCTTGGCGCCGGCCCAGCAGCCAGCGGGATATCTCCTTGAGCTCCTGGGCACCCGCTTGCCACTGCTCGAGGATGGCGAAGAACTCGAGGTAGATGCGCAGGTCCGACCATTCGAACCGGCCCTCCTCGGCGTCTAACGTCCCCGTCGCCTGAAGATGGTCAATGATGTGCCGGTAGGCCTTCTTGGCGAACTCGCCGCTCTTCTTGGGGTCCTTGGCATCCAGCGAAACGTCGGCAATGTTCCTCACGGTCCGGATGTTCAGGGGGCGGTATTGCAGGGCTCGCTGGTACTGCTGCATCGCCATGTAGGCGCGCCCCTGCATCATTAGGGCATCCGCCTTGCCGGTGCGGGCCTCAATGTTGGACCGGTCTGTCTCGAGCACATGCGAGTAGCAGATGATTGCCCGCTCCAGTGCCTTGTCCTTCTCCGGGCCGTCATCCATGTCCTCGACACCGTAGAGTGCGTTCTGTGCGGCCGTCATCCAGACGCCGATGTGCTTGGGAACGAGGAGCGCGGCTGTCATCTCGCACATGGTTGCCTTCTCGCGGTCTCCCAGCTCCTCGTGGATTGTTCTCAGCAGGGTCCAGGCATTGTACGTCTCGCTGTTGATGCGGATGATCTCGCTCAGCATGCTGACGGCGCTCTGGTACTCCCTGCGCTCATAAGCCTCTTTTGCCTTGGACAGCCGGAAGAGGATGTCGGGCGTCGGTTTTGCCGCCTTCCGGGGCCCTATCCTCCGTATCTTGCGCACGCCTCCTGGTCGGCTGCCGCTGCTGCTGGTGCCGCTGCCGGGGACGGACTGGCCATGCACCAACCCAGACACTACAGTCCCAGCAACACCGCTTCGAGCGCGTTGCTCGGCCACGAACGCCTCGCGCTGCTTGTCGAACCTCGCGCAGTCAGCGCGCACCTCGAGCGTGTCCGAGTCCGGATCCGAGATATCGCTGGCGGCATCATCATCCCTGTCGTCCCCGTCAGCGACGCCGTCGTAGTTGGGTAGGGTGGCCCCTCCACACTGCAGCGCCGGGTCGATATCTATGTCGCTCGGATTCGCAGTCGACACATCGGCCGCAGCCACGTCGATATCCATCCTCTCAGCTATCTATTTAGACTGAAGCGTGAAGTAGATGCTTTTCCTTTCCTTCTCCTCTTCCTTTTCCTGTCAGGTTGGTGCCTTGGGTATGTTTGTATTTTTCTAGCTTCTCATGAAAAGACAGCAGCGCATGAGGTTAACCTGATTTCGCGCCTTCAATGTGAATCTGCTAGGCAAAGTTGGTCGAGGAGGGCGGTCGGTACCGGACGTTTGTTACTTTACTTCGCCTTTTGAGCCAGGCTTGGGGGGGGCCTTTTACCCACTGCACAATTTTGGGTAGGTACCAGATAAGTAAAAAAAGATGCCGCGGGTGGCTTGTGAAGCAGAGAGTCTGCCTGCACTGCCTGCAGGTCCGTCGCAACGAATGATCTGCTTAAAGGCAGTTTCAAAAGAGTAGTCAGCGATGGGGAAATAATGAGACTACTGCAACTTGCAAACGTTAAAATCTAACTTTGTGAAACAATTGGCGGTTGACAACGGAATGAACTTTCCGTCCTTCATTCATAAAGAAATATAGCTCCTGGCCCCACTAACGAATATGGAACGCCACGCATCATCCCACCCTGCTTGCCATGACCGAGACCTTCCTATGTTTTCTCTCTAGGTGTGATCGAAGCATTGGAAAAACCTAGGATTTTGGAAGTATCTAATCTGGATTGCTAGCTGTGCAAAAGCTCTCCGTGTGCCTGCCCGAAAAACCATGGTTGGTCTCAAGACCAACCAAATTAAGAATCCCCTGCCTCCATAGAAGTGACCAACACGACACCAACTCGTATGTGTGCAATCATGGGTTGCGTCGAATCTTCTACTGCTATGTATAAGTACTTTACAAATCGCCTATGTCGAGAATATAGCAGAAAACCAACGTGTTGAAACCGCTCTGTGCGGTCCGGCTCACTCGTAACGGACCGTCCGTCCATACCACCACCCGTTAAAGCAAGTATATGAGATGCTTTTCCTGGCCAAATGCAGCGCTCGAAACAGTTCCGCGTTTATACGCGCCTTGTCTTGTACCGCATTTTCATAAGATCCTCCGTCTTGATGGGGCAATGGAAGCTGGTGGGCTGGGGCTCGGCCTTCTAGGCCAACCTACCGACGTCACGAGCCTCTAAACAGAACGTGTTAGCCTTCCATCCGCGCCACGCTGTGTTGCTAAAGACATACCCTTGACCTGCTCAAACACCTTCAGCATCTTGCGTCTCGCACCAAGCGCGTTGACCCCGCGCTCCTCGAGCTGCTTGTCATCCAGCTCTACTAGCTCCGTCCACTTCATGTCTTTCAAGTTATCCGTATACTTGTGGAGGCGGAGGCTGCGCAGCCAGCTGGGGATGTCTTGCAGAAGAGTGGGATCTGTGGGATCCTCAGGTGGCTTCGAGCTGCCTCTCCGACCACGCGGGGAGCGGCCCCTAGTCATATCGGAGTGGTCCGAGAGATAGCCCTCGTGGCCACCGAGTCCAAACTGACTCAAGTTCACTGGAGCCAGTCCATTGTTCATCAGCTGAGACCCCCCGTCGTATGCACTCAGAAAGCCGTTGCTCTGTGGAGACGTAAAGGCAAATGCCGGGCCGTAGTTCTGGACAGGCATTCCGGGCGAGCTGGGCCGCGACCGGCCGCCAAAGCTCAGGCTCTGCTGCTGCAGGGCCATCATGTGGCTTTGGTTGAGCACCTGCCCGTGCTCATTGACCATGACAATGTTGGTGCCCTGCATACCCGGAGCGCCAGGCGAAAGCGGGTTCTGAGCGTGGCTAGGAGCGTCATTCGAGCGCGCACGTCGGTACTTGCGTACATCGTCCAATGCGAATCGATTGTTAACAGTAGAGAGCGCCGCAAGTTTCATTGCAGTGGCATTCGCGACCATGTCAGCGTTGTTGCCCTGATTCTGTTGGTTAAAGGTCGGGACCATTGGGGTATTAAGCTGCGAGGCCCAATTGTTGCTCTGGTATGGCGACATAAGGGGCATGTCAGGGCCTGATTGGTCACCCGACGTCAACGTAGTGTTTTGGATATTGTTGTTGCCAGAGATTTGGTGGCGGGGTGACCGCAAAGCACCAGCCGACGGCGGAGGCTGCACGAATTGGCCCATAGGGGGTTGACCCGAGGAAGACTTGGGTCGAGACGAATCGTTAGCCCCCCATGGCGAGGCAGGGTTCTGGCCGTTGAGGTCGTCCTTGGGTGTGCTGATGGCCGGGGCAGCGAGGGCAGCCGCGATGGAACCCCGGTTGTCTACCAAGCTGTTTCGGGTCGAGGTAGGGGGGTTTCCCGTCTGCTGGGTGAACTTGGCCTTCTCTGTCGCAATGGCCGCAGCCGCGTCGGGGAACATGGCATTGATCGTCGATGGATCGAGACCGGAGTGCCGCTTGACATTCGGGCCAGCGCTCGGACGAGCAAGCGAGTTGCGGGCAGATCCAACGTCCAGCTTGCTCATGGCATCGCTCAGCCGGTTCGACATGGGGTCTGGAGAAGCAAGGAACGTGATGTCAGTCGGGGTTAAGCAGAATGTGGTAGGTAACGATAAGTGTCCACAAACCCTTGTCGAAGTTAGCAGGCGACAGAACGCCCGACATGGGATGGTTCTTGCCCATCTGCTGCAGGACTTGGATGAAGAAGCGAATTTGAACCTGCGTAGTCTGCTGGAGGAGGGCATACAGAGCAGCCGTCCGCTCCGCCTCGCTGAGGACCCGGAACCACTGCTCGATCGCACTGAGCTCATCCTTAAAGTCCTGGTCGAGTGTCGCAGCAGCCATCTCCTCCAGCGTGGTCTCGTATTGGTCAATGTCGGCGATCCACTGCTGGGCAAGCTTGTCCTGAGGATCGATGTCGGCATTGCCCTGACCCTGGCCTTGTTGAGTTTGGCCGTAAAAGTCGGAGGACGGACGGATGCGGCTCGCGGCAGCCTGGCC
The DNA here is from genome assembly GCA_033439775.1 of Podospora didyma. Taxonomy (NCBI): domain Eukaryota; kingdom Fungi; phylum Ascomycota; class Sordariomycetes; order Sordariales; family Podosporaceae; genus Podospora; species Podospora didyma. Next base: position 2,279,643 of record JAULSW010000007.1, read on the forward strand.
TGTCAGGGCGGCCATGTCGGCAGAGGCACGCCCCAAGCCGTGACCGGCACCAATAGCCCGGGATGAGGGAGGCCTCAGCGAAGAGACATTGCTCGCCTCAGGGGTGCTATTGCGATTGCTCATGATGTTGGACATGTTGAGCATACTCGTCACCAGCGGTGAAGTCGAGAGGTTGCTCGGAGACAGTAAACAGGTGGATCGGTGGCTTGAAATAGGGAACGAAGTGGCCGAGTATGAAGATTGGCAGGCACTTGGTGATGGGGCAAATATGAAACAGGGCAAGCGGCTGTTCGAAGGTTAGCTGATTGCCGTGGCGATCTGTGGTCCGTGGCACGCGAGAGAACGGACGATGTTTCGCGATTTTCCAGAGACCCAGAATTTAATTATGCCGATGAGGAAATGGGGGGAAAAGAATCTCGAGGGCATCAAACAATACCTAGCTCAAGCCCAGGGCAGATGCGATGGATTACGTATGTGAAATTAGGTCTGACTATTAGAATGGTTTGATCGGGACTTTCGAAGTCGTCGAGGCGCGAAGAGGAGAGACGAAAAAGCGGTTAGACTTTCGATAAAACTCCTGCAGTAACCGGCTGGCCTCAAAGGAGAAAGTCGAAAATCGCGATCGAGTGGTTAGCGAGCACGAGGTTCTGTGGAAGCCAAATCATCCGGGTCAGCAAAAGCCTGTGTTCGGTGGAGGTAGAGCGAGCCCAGCCTCGATGCTGGCTTTGGGGATCGGTAAGGCAGGTATGCGGGGTGAATGCGTCGCTGAGGTTTGCGGCCTCCGTCCCCGCCAGAAACCGAGCGCTTTTGAATTAGGAGACAAAAGCGACTTGGATCTAGCGAAGGCTCGCCTTTCGACGCAGGGCGACGAGGCCACGAGGGAAGGGTTTGTGCCGGGCTGACTTCTCCACCAAGACGCCCCAAGTCCTCTTCTCTAGTCGTTGCGAGGAGAGACGGTTGCAACGGCCGAACCACCAAATTCGCAGAGCCGTGAGGGATGTGTGGATATGGGCGGTATTCTGGAGTGTGCGCGCAATTGGAATTGACAACGTACCCATTAAAAGCAGTTTCAGTGAAACTCGATAATCCGGGGCGAAGGGAAGAGAGATGCTAGACTCCGTTTCCGACCTGAGCCAGCAGCAATGATGGTTCTCGGCGAGGGCAAGATAGTAGGGAAGAGAACGGGAGACTGGAGTGAGCCAGGAGGATGAGTGAACGCGGCCAAGAATAAATTGGAAGGGACCGAAGCTATGGGGACTATGAGAAACGGGCCCCGCAGCAGTCACAGGCCAGTCAAAACAACGGGCAGGCTCTGAGGCCAGTGGCTGCAACCCCCCCCCAAAAGTGCTTCAGCGCTAACCAGGCTGCGGCCAGACTCTGGGGTGTGGTCGGTGGTGTTTCGTCTCCCCGATTCGGCAACGTTCCAAAATGAATTATGGAGGCAATTCGGTCAGAGTTGAGGCCATACCTCGATCATTTGAGCGGGGTTCGGAGCCAGACATAACTACCAACCCTTTTCTACTCACCAAGACGATGCCAACCTCTGTTTGCCTCGCTGTCCTTTTGACTAGCTAGGCAGGCTGTTGTTCACGTTTGAAACCTTTCATGATCCATCGGATTTTGTCGCCATCCTGCCACTACCCCTTACTTTAGTCGAGCCTTAGGTTGATCCAGAATCCAGACTCGCGGCTCCCCTCCGCCCCGGACCTTGCTGCATCGTATCCGCTTGCCCTTGTCGGCCGTCGAACACAGCGCGTGACTCGCTGGCATCCGGAAAGCAGGAAGCACGGCAGTGGGGTAGACATTCTCAGCTACGAAGTCTCCCCATTCCCTCGAGCCCTCCTCTCGTCAAACCGCGAACCCCTTCCTTGTACGACGTCCCCGCTTCGTTGCGGCGGGGGCGGCACATTCTGACTGCATCCTCTCACTACGCAAGCCAGTGCAGACAGCCAGCCCAATGACCACAAGATGGGCCAATTCTTCCAAGAAAATGTGCCGCGTCAATTTCCACAATGTCGTTGATCCTTTTCTTTGAACAGGTAGAGTTTGTTTAGTAAAACGGGCCTGATATGTATTAAAGATGCTAAGAACCTAGGTAGGTAATAGCCTAAAAAGGGAGTGCATGTACAGTACCAGTACAGTGCGCGCTTATAAGCCCTTAAGGACCTAGCCTGAGTAAGACAGACACGCTAAGTCACAAGACCCCGACCCAAACAGGTGAGGCCGGCCAACCCCAAGTAAAGGCAGAGTTTCTACATCCGAGTCGGCGCCGTAGGAAGTCAGTTCAGAAGTCGACTACTAAAGGTGCGAACATCTGAAGCATTTTTTTACGCAGCAGTCAAAGGGAGGACGCAGGGCGGAGCAAACAAACGGGTGAGGTATCACAGAAGGGGGGGATGGGGAGATATAGACCGCAGGGTGGTAACTGTCGCCTCGGCTTTCATGCACCAAGATCTTTCGTGTGGCAAGATCGAAGATGTTTGGTAATAGTGAGGCTTGTCATTCTTGGCACGAAGAATTATTCCTTCAACAAGAGAGCTTGGGGAAGAGCTCGATGTTGTACACACAAATGCCGTTTGTCGTCTGAGATGCTGGGGGGGGGGGGGGGGGGAGGGGAGGAGGAGAGAGAAGGGCGAGGAAAGAGGCCAAGCCGAGCGTCGTTCGTTCACATCGTCGTCCAGCACACAACAGCACCTATCGGTCGGGCGAGCGGAGGGGCCGCAGGGGCAGTTCCGCCTCTCGCAAAACGCAAGAGGCATTGTATTCGTCGAGTAATGACGCCTGAGATAATACCTCCCACAGCCGGCCCCGTGACGGTGCGTCTCGTAGCTCCACCGCGACGTCCCTCGTTAAGATCGTGTGCGAGAATGGTCTCCCGTCCGCATGCTGGCCGCATCTAAGCGGACTCCCGCTTGCCCTCCTTGAACTCCTTCTGCAACACATGTTAGCGTACTGCCGGTAGCCGTTCGTTCTCGCGTCGCAGCGTACCAGTGCCTTCGCCGTGCCGTGGAGCGCATGTCTGTGGTTTCTCCGGAATTTAGGGTCGGTGCCGTTCAGCGAAGGATATCTGGCTGTCTTCGGCTTCTTAATGCCATTGCGATGTGCCTATGGTTTTATTAGCAATGATCTTACGGTTGGGTAGGCGGGACGTACCTTTTTGGCTTGGTTGTGCTGCGAGGAGTTCTTAGACTCTGTTTGAAGTGTCAGTACGAGGCTGGACGAGCATCGCGACTACACAAGATGACCAAACGCTGCAAACTACATCAAAACGGTCGGGGAGCACGTACTGGCCATCTTGACGGTATTTTATGGCGAGATTCTGGCTGCGAATGGAGTCGTTGATCTGGGCTGCAAATGCGGCGGTGATGAGGCGGTTGACCAGAATTAATGCTGCACACAAAAGATGGGGGAATTTCCGTGTGCAGCCCTAAAGTTGCGAGTGTGGCGCATGTGGCGCGAACAGTTGCCGACTGGTCTGTGCTTGCTTTCCCGGTGAGTGCTTCCACCACCTCGGTATTGCAAAACAGTCCTTCACTCCCCACAATATCTGATGCGAAATTTTACTCATCGACCACAACGAATCATATTGTCAGATAACAGCCACTCAAGCCACTTAATATAGAAGCTATACCTCCACGGTGTTATACATGCCAGTGAACGAATTGAAGTGCGGTGTACTTCAACCAGCCTAAGGCCTCCAAATGAAATGCTAGCCCTTATAATCCAAATACTCCGTGAGTACCCAAATGTGCATGCATCCTTATTCCAATCGGGATCTATATTACGTACGAACTGCAATCCTATGTACAAGCAATCCAGTCTTTTCAGGATTTACCGCCTTTGAATGAAACTGGGTCTAATATAGGTACTGATTCTCCAAAGTATGGCGAGGAGATAGATTGAGACATATTCGGATGGGCTATTCACTTCAAGGTCATAGGTAGTGCCAACTTTACAGCCGCTGCGGCTGTTCTTGTGAGCTGCTGCGACCGCATAGTCCGGAGATAGCGGATGAATAGGACAAAGAGAAGTTCAACCCTGGTTGAATTGTGTCAGTGGCTGTCTTAAAGCTTCTTCTTCCACACGCCGTCTAGAACGTACCGCTCTTTGGTCATCATCAAGATGCCCTGGACCAACAGTCCCTTCAGAATCTGAGGGCCCATCCCCTTGAACAGGCTAAGTGCACCCTCGTTCTCGACGATGAATTGCATCACTTCAATAAAACTCTTGAACGGTTTCCCTTGCCGTACGGCAGGCGGCCGGGACTGCAGGCCCACCTTCGCTACAATTAGGGGCTGGGTGACGATCGTGGCGAGAGACTTGGACATTGCGCCGAGGACTAAGTAAGGGGCAGGCAGTGTCAGCAGAAGCGAGATAATTCAGACATAGCTGTACTCACGGAAAGCCTCCCATGGCTTGAGGCTCGTCTTCCCAGGGAACAAAACCGTCTTCAGCCGTTCATAGGCACCGTATGTGATGGCCGGGTTGACAACCAGAACTAGGCTCGCCTTCAGCCCTCTCCAGAGCCCGGTGATGCCATCCTCGCCCTCGATCACCTCGCGGGCGGTCTCAAAGAGGCCTTTTCTGTCCTCCTTCTTCTGGGTCTGCTGCCGTGTCGTGATGACGGCAACCGGAATGGTAAAGAGCTGAGCAAGAGCTCCGGCGAAGGCGCCAAGCGATAGCTCAACAACCGTGGACGGCTGCCCCGCGGCCTTGTTGTACTTGATATACAGAACGCGGACGACCGAGTACCAATAAAAGTAGGCAAAGTTTGTCGAGGCCACTCCGATCAGCGCACCGCTCATGCCGCCATAGAGACCCATGAGGCCTTCGGCGGCAGAGATTCTGCTAATGGCATCCCATGTCGACATATAGTGCGGCTCGTCGGAGTGTGCCTTGTTCGAGTCGGTCTGCTTTACTTGGACCTGGAGCTTCGTTTTGACGCTGGAATTTGGGGTGGGGGGAGAGCGAGGTCAGCTTCGAGTTCCGCGACCAGCCACCAGGGTGTACATACAGGTCCAGCGGGTAGACCAGCGCATTTGCAAAGACTGCACCAGCAGCGCCTGCCGTAGCACGACCCCACGGTCCAATTGGAGTCGGTTTTGACTGTACGGCCATGGCACTGTCCTCAACGCCCCGTTCAGGACGGCAGTGACTTGTGTTTGAAGCAGCTGGGAGGGTGAACAGAAGCACGGGCGCAGAAGGCAAGTGGTGGTCAACGGTGGGATCTCGGCCGGCTAAATGAGCGCTGATGACGGCACCAACTGGAGATACTTCGGCAGTGTTGACGTCGTGTCAAGGGATTTCCTTCGGCGGGTGCTGTGCTGGGTGGACACGGTCGGGGCGGGCAGCAAAAATCCTGGTATGAGCAGAACGTATAAGTCGCATGCGCTACTGGCAATCGGATGGGTGGTGAGATGTCCGGGCCATGCCATTGGCAGCAGCGAACCACGGCTGTCTTTTTTTGCCCGTGATGGCGATAACCAGATAACCTCGGCTGCGACGTCGGGGCACCGCAACAAAGTTCGATCGGAGCTTCGTAGGCGGCGGGCGGCGATGCCCCGCACCCTCCCTGCTCTGGGTGGTGCTTGGCTTGGGCTCGCTTGAGGCTCTGGAGGCGGGGCTCTCTGGGGTGTCAACCCTGGAAGTTACAAAGGGGCCTGACACCCAGCTCGACTCTGGAGTCGCCGCAATGAGATGTTTCTCGGTGGACGCTGAAGCCATCGCTGCGGATGCAATGGCAGGTAATGGCTGGCCATGGCGTTTGCAGAAGGTTGGAAGGTTGTAGATATCTCCCCAGCTCCGGTACCTACTTTCTCAACAGAGCAAAAGGCGCTGGCTGGAAGAATAGAAGTCCCAAGTCGTCCACTCACCTACGGTGCCTACCTAAGGGACCTAGGTAGGTACCTAGATACCTAATGTGCCTACTAGGCACATGCACGGATGTTGTACCTGCCATACATAAAGGGGTTGATACTCTGTATAGTGTCGTATCTTGGAAGGGGAGGGTTTCCACACCCCGAGGTGCACCTTCAAAACTCGCAGAGCACAAGACAGGAACCATACATGTACATTTCAGGCTTCGTCCTGCTCGGGTTTTGTTTTCTCTCTTGGCCTTTTTAGAGGACGCGACACAAGCCCCACAGTCGAAAACATTTCAGATCTGAACCTCAACCATTTGAGGGAGGGAAGACGTGAGATTTCACAGCGAGCCACGCACCCTCCCCCCACGTTCTCCGCGAGTCGCCAACGAGGGACAGTGGAGGCCTGGTCTCCACTACCGGTTGGCCCGGTGGCTCTGCTGCACCTTTTCCCGGCGAGGCGGACACTCAAACGCACCGTTACGAACTGGTGAGGCTTGGCGGCGTTGGAGGGACGGAACGCCACTCCTTCAACTCCAGCAGGCATCACGCCCTGAAGCAGGCGCCTGCGCACTTTGGAGGAAGCACGGAAGAGAAACCGACGCGAGGCTGATCTGGCACATAAATCCCGGTCTTTTTCATCACGCCACCCTCATTCGTCCGGTTTCTTCTTCGTCTTCATTCCTTCTGACGCCTGCAAGCCGCAAGCCGCAGGGACTATGCAAGCGACAATAGCAGCATTGTCGTTTCCAAGCATCGATGGAGGCCAAAGCCCTGGTAAGTTAACCTGGTCCTTTTTTACTGCATTCCGTCTCCTGACTGCATCTCCAGGAATATGAGCGGCGCCTGGCGCTGGCGCGGGGGGGGGAGGCGCTAGGCCATGCCATTGCCGCTGCTGACCTGTATATGCAGGCTGCCCGCAAGGCGACGACGGCTCCGGAGCGTGCCCGGCTCAGCCGCAAGTGCAGTGACCTTATTGCGCTCGGAGAGCGGTTGAAGGCCAACGCCAAAGCCGCCTCTGCCACATCCCGCCCCTCGGTGCCCGAGCCGACTCGAACTCTGCCAGCCGCCGAGAAGTCGATTCTCCTGCGGTCCTCCCGCCTTCATGGCAGCATTTTCCCCCCCTGGGATTCAGCTCCTGATCCCAGCACGTTGTTGGACCGTCGCCCCGACAGTGATACATATGTGTGCGTGTGAATGAGTGCTATCCCTCCCCCCCCCCCTCCTTCTGTGCAGTGTGCCGTGCTAAACTTTTTTCTACTGAGCAGTGACCCTTTCCCGTTTTCTCTATCTGAAGAGCAGCGGGCTAGCTTCGCCGGCTGGCGTCGACCAGCCCAGATCTTCCCTCCTGTCCAAGGACAAGAGTCCTACACGGCGTCGGAGCAGTTCATGTCGGCCACCGGAGACATCGATCTCGTCCAGGACTTGGCCACAGACTGCTCCGTTGTAGCGAGCCTGTGTGCTGCAGCTCGCCACTTGGGCCCCACGAAAGACTCGGTAAGTCGTGCGATATCAGTCCCTCCCAAGCAACCTCCTCCTGGATATGCCGGTAGGACGTCGGCTAACCATGTCCACTGGCAGCTCCTCGCATCGCTCGTCTATCCCTTCAACCATGAAGCCATGCGTCCTGAAGTTTCGAAGAATGGTAAGTACGTCTTCCGCCTGCATTTCAATGGCTGCTGGCGTCAAGTCGTCATTGATGACCGCCTCCCGGTGTCGTCCGACGACCGCACTCTATATGTGGTTGATCGGCGCAACCCACGACTCATCTGGCCCGCCTTGGCCGAGAAGGCATATCTAAAGATCAGGGGCGGCTATGACTTCCCGGGAAGCAATTCTGCAACAGACCTATATGCATTTACAGGTTGGATCCCCGAACAAATTTTTCTTCAGAGGTAAGTCAATTCTTGGCACGTATTGCGTTCTTCACTAATGGGTAGTTGGCGGCCTTCCAGCGATGACATTGAGCTCGATGAAATGTGGGATAGGATCAAGGCAGCCTATGACGACGCGAATGCGATACTTACTCTCGGGACTGGGAAATTGTCGCCCGAGGAAGAGGAGGCAATTGGTCTGGTCAGGGAGCACGACTACGCCATCCTCGATGTGAAAAGGGAAGCATCTAATCGCCTCTTCCTCGTCAAGAACCCGTGGTGTGACAGCCTTGTATGGACCGGTGTCGGGTCGTCGGCCACGCTGAGCGTGCATAGCGCAGGATCGCCACCCCACGGTACGACGACTAACATGTTCTGGATGCCCTTTGAGGACGTCTTCCAGCACTTTGACTCGCTTTACATGAATTGGAATCCGGCTGTGTTCGGCTACCGCCAGGACTACCATTTCACATGGGAGATGCCCGGGAAGACGGAGGAGTTGGTTTTCACGCACAATCCTCAATACAGCTTGCTGTCTCATTCCGACAGCCCCGTCTGGGTTCTCCTCAGCCGCCATTGGCAGGACGGCGAACTTAATATAATGCGCCTTCAAAAGATGGAGAGAGATGCCGACCATGATGACTCCCTAGCGAGCGTGTCCAAGCAACTCGGCTTCATGTCTCTGGCGCTGTTTGCAACTACGCCGCCGGGCTCGCGTATCCCTCTCGCAGACGGACACCGCTGCTTGTACCAGGGGCCGTTCGTTGACAGCCCCAACACGTTGATGCGATTGACACCCACGCCGGGCACGGCTCAGACGGTCGTCGTCGCACAGAGCGAGCTTCCTTTGCCCATATACTCGTTCACCATCTCCTTCTTCTCCAAATCTCCCCTAGTCGTCTCTCCGGCGGCCGAGGCACTCCCGCACCAGATCGCCGTACCTGGCGCCTGGACATGGCGAACGGCCGGTGGCAGCGCCGCACATGCTAGCTATTTGTCGAACCCGCAGTTCGCACTCGAGCTGATTCGGGCTACACCACTTACCCTTGTGCTCAGCACCGACGTCCGCGATCTTCCTGTGCATGTCGCATTGCTTTATTCGGGCGGCGGGCAACGCGTCACAACAGTGGCGGGACGCGACCTGCTTGGCAGCAGTGTCGAGTACTCTCGCGGACGCACCTTCGCCTCCATCGCCAGCGTTGACGCCGGCACGTATACCGTGGTGGCAAGCACGTTCGAACCTGGTCAGACGGGCAAGTTCTCTCTGCGCATATGTGCCGCCGTCCCCATATCCTTGAAGCCGGTTCTCGCTGATGCAGCGGGCCGGCTGCGAACCCCAACCCCGTCGCCTGCCGTGTTTGGAGACGGCGAGCAGCGTCTCCGCGCTCGAATCAACGTGATCCGCCTTACGCGCGCAAGCGTCTTGGCACGTGCCAGCATTGCGCCATCTTCGTCGGCGATACGGGTCGCCTTGGAGCTCGGCACAGGCCCCCACCGGATCGTGCTGGCCGTGTCGAACGACGGCGAGTTTGCGGATGCCTCCCTCGGCCTACGGACTGCCGAGGCTGATCTCGACCCGGGTGCAGATCGATTCCGTAATGCCGGAAGGGGGTTGTGGCTGGTTGTGGAGCAAATCGGGGGAAGCAGTGCCAATGCAAGCACCAGCAGCAGTACGAGCAGTCTGCAGCGATCTTCGAGACAGCAGGGCGTGCATGTGGAAGTGCTTAGTGACGGGGTAGTCCATCTTGGCGCTTGGGAAAATGTGGAAGCAGATGATTACTGACTGCATGATCGCGACGAATGGATGTTTAAAGGTTATGTGGAGAGCCCCTTTTGACTTGGAAATCGACATACCATATCCTACTAATTCTAGTCGTAGGGATGGTATCGCTACTACATCGAGTGGATGCTTATGTCTGTTGCTATTAGAAGTCCTAAAGAGGTGAAGTGAAATCCTTGACCGCAGCTCACTCAGAGCTTTCTTTTCATGTCGACTGAGTGGCAGATCAAAATGGTAAATCATATAAAATACTACGCCTTACAGAGGAAAGAATAGAAGAAGAAGAAAAAAGCTACAAGGTGACCATGCTTCCCCTCCCTCTGCGGACGAGCGAAAATGCTACCCACCCGCCCGCGACCTTGGGTCGCATCTAGTTCTTGCTATTTTGGCGGTAAAGAAAGAAAGAAAGAAAGAAAGAAAGAAAGAAAGAAAGAGGGGAGTAGAGAGAGAGAGTTTGTGTGTGCGGTATATGTTGAGTCTAGTTCTCTCTTCCTCTGCCTCTCCCTCTCCATGCGTCTCTCTCTCCTCTATGAATTCCCTGCCCCTTTATATCTACCGCCACAAAAAAAGCCCACCCCCCAAAAAGAAAAAGAAGAAAAAGGCAAAGCAATCATTATTGGCTGTCGGCCTTGCCCACCGGCCATCTGCAAGTGAGAGGAGGAATTAGCAAAAAAAAAGAAGGACAGGCTGATGGCGAAGCCCGAGATGCACATAGGCATTGTCCAAGTTACAGTGGCAAATTGCGGTTCGTGGGGAAAAGGAGAAGGAGCCGCGCACGACGTCAGACGCCATTGTACCCACTACCACTTGAGGAATGTGACTTGGAGTGTAAGGTACGTAGACAGACATGAAGGTACCTTTCCTCGTCCTTCCCCTCCTTCCCCTCCTTCCCTCCGCCCCCGTTTCTGTAATCTTTCTCTTTTCTTTCTTTCGGGAAGGGAGGGGAGGGGAAAGGGGGGTTTAAATTCGGACGCAAGGGCCGGGATTTGGAGTCTGGTTTCACAGTTCAGTCAGTTCACAAAGTATCGGCCAGCTTATTGGCTTAAAATAGGGACCTGGGTAGGTGAGTATTATGCGATCAGGCAGCCCCAACACCCCGTCATAAAATTGAGGCTCCCCCCGAACTCGCTCAGGTCACACGTCGCGATTCGTTAGTTGCACAACTTGTTCTGCACGTCGCCGCCGCAACTGGCGGCTGAAGATTCTAGCGTGCGCGGACCGGCTAAAAGCCAAAATCGACTCGCTCGGATTGGTCGACGAATTAAAACCAGGTGGTGCATGACGCCTCTCCACGTGTGGCCGTCCACCACAGGTGTCTTGGATGGTTGAGCGGAGCAGATGACACACCGCAAGACAGAAAGAGAGCGAGGGAAAAAAGGTGGGGGGGGGGGGGAGGGGAGGGAGGTTGACGGGTTCACGCTAGGCGGGCAAGGGGAAATCGAACGAATGGATATCGATTGCCGCTTGCTGGGCGGGTTGCAGTTTTCTTTGAGTGGTTCCCCTCCCAAAAACCCTCACCGCCGCATCTGTCCAACCAGATAAGCTTCGACTGCGAGAGTAAATTCTGCTCTTCGATGTCTGCAGCCACATCAGGATCCTAGGGCGAGCGGGGATGCTGTGTTGTGAAGCGAGACAGACACCCCGAGAGAGGAAGGTATTCGATACATGGTTGACCGCCTTTGTAGGCTGGCGCCTTGTGCTTTTACAGACATGCCCTTGTATGTACATGGGACTTTTTTGAGCGATCCCCGCCCTGCCGTCTAGTCCTTGCAGGGCGGAACGATGGCTTCTCAGGATTCTGGAAGACCTGCACCTTTTTCAACGGCCGCATGATCGGGCTTTGCCGCCGCAATATGAGAGGCCTCAAACGCCCACCGAAAGTCTCGCATCGTCTTTCTGCCCCTGGCAAGAAATGAGAGCCACAGACTTGGAAACAACCTTGGTCTTTGACTCGGTATTTGTTAGTCGGATGCCATCCAAGATGCCATGCGTGCCAGCGTGGGGTACAGAGAATGGAGACCATTGGGGGTGGGTGATGAGCGACCCTCAGAGGCTCTTACTCAGACGGAATGCTGTTGTGTGTGAGTGTGGGCTTGCGGACAGACCCGTAGTATGATGCGCTACTGCTGACGGCGCACCTAGATGAGGCTGAGCGAAGGCTTAGCCCCAATCAGCCGACTATGAAGCTCGGCACACCGCAGATCGCTTCTTCTCTCAACATCAGTACACACTGCATACGTCCAGTTACACACTGGAAAGCCTTCTCGGCGTATAATTGGAGCCGGCTGATAACTAATATTTGAGGTTTGCTCCCCAGGATTCCATGTTATTGCTGCGCAGGACCAGACAACATACAGGCTCACGCCGATAACACTGGAAGTTACCCGGGACGCCCGAGGTAACACAGGAGCAAACACCTGGTGACACTGTTGGCAGTCAGATATACGGTTCCCTGTGAGGAAACAAGGTGAGGACAAAGATCCTAGTCGGGCCTTTGGTTCTGACGCAAGCAAGCCTTTTAGCCGCCGACCGAGGAACTCAATCGCAGTTGGGCGCGCAGCAGCCGTGGCCGAGGGGTTGGGAAGGGGGAAGCAACCCAACTGGGTCGTGGACGGCATCCATTTGCTCGACTTGTTTGGGCCCCTTCGGAGGAAGGACCGCTGAGGGGCAGATGAGCAGCATGCAGCAGGATGGCCTACCTGGGCAGGTGTGAACGATGACGGGAGGGCCCTCTGGTCCAGTCCAAGGCAGGGCCGTGTGTTGCTCAGCACTTGAGAAGAAGCCCACCCTGTAGCTCTCGTTGGCCCATGAGTGCTGAGAAAACGATTGGCTGCCCGTGCCGGCAGACAGCACAGGCATGGAAGCTTACGTCCGTATCCCACCGTCCTTGACTGAGGAGCTGAAGCAAGTGAAGTGAGGTGAGTCTCCCGGTTCTCCCGGCTTTCTGGGAACACGACGCAGGACGGACTTGCGAGGATGGATATGGTGGATGCCACAATTCCACCTTTGGTCCAAGAGCCTCAGCATGGAAGGCGCGGGCCAACCCTTGTCCCAGTACGGATTATAGGTGGAGCCATCGTACAGCACAGCCAGCTAAAGGCACTTTGGGTCTGCCCGCCTAAACTGGGCGGGCGGTACCTTTCATTCCCTTTCAACACTAAACTATACAGTTTACTAGTTTTCCTTTTCCATCGGGTGCACAGCGTAATGCGTCCGTGACAAGCCAAGTGTTGATGAGCAGCGCAGTTGAAAGCCGACATAAATGCGAGATGGCGGGGTCTCTATATATGAGGGCCAGGCCGGGTATTCCACGCAATGGATGCAAGCAGCCTCTTACGGCCTTGGAAATGCGAGGGTGGCTGTTGCATCCAAGAAGAACAAGAAGAAGGAGCGGGAATACCTATTGAAGCTTGTGGGCGGGGGGTTTTCGAATTGGCTGAGGGGACAGAGTCCTCGTGTGTGCGAGATGTACTTTGTACTGCACTGTGCAGTCCGCACAGTGAGTTTACTTGTATTCATTTGGGCTACGACACGGCCACGACTGGGACCAGGGTCCGATGGCCAGACAGGTGCAGCGGCTGCGAGCTCGCCCTTTCCTTCCCCTTTCCCCTTCCCGATGGCGAGCGGGAAGCCAAAGCCCACCGCCCCACCCGCGCCGCCTTGCTCAAATGCTACATGGCTGCTTGGCTGCTTGACTGCCCACCACATTCTGTTTTTTGGTCGTGTCCAAGCTTCTTCACCACCCTCAGGTTCTCGCTATGGGCCCGACGACAGACCTTGACTCTTCAACCTTGCCCAAAGCCGTGCAGCTCCCTGCCTATCTATATCCTAAGTCGGCCCCGCGATCACGTATGGACGATGCTTGTCTGATTTCCAGGTCGGGAAGCCCAGCACTTCGCAAGCCCAGGTCCTGTCGCAAGGGAAATTGACACATCCCTGAACACTGAGCTCGCACGCACGCAAGGGGAGGTTGAGCCGCATGGAAACCGTTCCCTCGGGCAGCAGACACTGAGAGAGACAGACCTTCGGCACCCACCTGGCAATGTGCGACACAGGAAGCGAAGGTACCTTCTATCTCGAGTCGGTCTGACACTGCGTATCACTCCACCCCAGGCACGCCAACCAAGACTTGCTGAAGACATCTTCGACTCGGTTCAACGCCAGTCCCGCCTTCGCTTCGTTGATGAAAGGAGAGACGGGGAAGGCTTCCAGCAGCGTGGATCTCGCTGGGTTTTGGTTGTCTTTGAACCCCTCCACTCTTGGACGCCCACCCGTGGGAGATGTACCTTCTCCAGCGCTAACGACCCCTAGCTGGCCCCGCCTCCACTCTTAGCCGTGGGCCACTCGACGTGCATTGGTAAATTTTAGTACGTACTTCCCTACTTCTTGGGGCCCTCCTCTAGGTGTGCTCGACGCCTTGTGGCTCATTGCGGCTCCCTCACCATCCGCTATCGCTAGCCTACGACACTCCTAAGCGACAGAGACTCGCACAGCACCTCGCCAACACAGCACAGCACAGTACTGATCGCTGCCAGCGTCGGGAAAAGCTGGCGAGGCCCGGAGACAAAAGACGACAACAGCCTCTCGACACTCGCTCTCGCCTCGGGCTGGCGCCATTGTTTGCTTCACCACGCAGCCAATGTACATGCCTGCCTGCTGCTTGCGTTGCCTCACTGGTCACCAACCCGCCTTGTTGCTCACCCCGGTCCTAACGGCGACCCTCCTTTTACCTCGTCCTGGATCACCCACAACCATCAGAGCCTTGAGCCGCACTCCCAAAGCAACCAGCCCAGCCTTCCCCCCCACCTCGCTCTCCCGACTCCTGCTCCCGTCGCAGCAGCACCGCAATCTACGATCTCCGCTCAATCAATCCGGTCACGAGGTCGCTTCCGATCCTTTTTCATCCAGCGGTGCTCACACGGTCCTTGGACGAGTCCCTTCAGCAGCTTCTGCCTGCCTTGCTCCCCTCCCACCCCGCCCTCGGCCTTTGTTGCCATCCTTGGCTGCGTCTTGCGGCTCTTACATGCCCACCCCCGTACGCTGCCGTCTGCCTGCGTATGGGAATCGACGTGCGCAATCCCTCTCTTTCCTCATCCGCCGCCTGACCGACGGGCGACGCCGTCCGAGGCAGCCACAGAGACGCCGTGGTCGAAGAGAGACCCAGCCACCGAGAGCCCCGGCACACCATTTCCCGCGGCCGTGTCCGGAGGCGGTAGACGAGTCGTCAAGCCATCGAGCGGGGTGCCGTTGGGCTGGCACTTGGAGAGTCCATCTCGACTTGTCATTCTCAGCCCCGGCTATCGATGGCGAGCTGACCCACGATCTTCCCCTCGCGAGTAGAGTATCGAATCAACCAGACGCGAAACTATGAGTACGACGGCCGCTCCAGATGCTGCTCATGGCCTGCAAACCGAGATCTACGATCCCGATGATGACTGGCGGCCGATGAGCACCCCGCCCCTGAAGCCGCACCGCCCAAGACTTGAACTATCGCCGAGCCCTCCCCTACTGTTTGACAACCACAAAGTCAGTCCTCCTCCCAGTTCCGGCCCAAAAAAGTCTAATGTTGGTCGCATGAAGCCGAAGCCAACACAAGGCGATGTCGCCTTGGTCAATCTTCTCGGCGACGGCAGGAATCCAGACCTTGGCGCCCACGCTGGCACAACCATGTTGCCGGATATCGATGGAGAGCCGGATCCCGGGGCAAGCTCTGACTCATCTGAAGATACTGTCGACTGCGCTGGCGGCCAAGGGAGCTCGGCACGAGGCGGCGGGGGCCAGGACAGCGACAGGTCAGGCGGGGCGGGTCAACCAGAGTTGGACGGACAGGAGATGATGTCGGTGGACTCGCCTAGCCAGGTCAACATGGGCGCCTTTGACCTGAAGGCTTTGGCTGCCGACGCCATGGCACTGGCGGCCTTCGGGACTCCAGACACCCGGCCGGACCCCGTCCACGCAGGACCAACGCCGCCCGTCACCGAGAATGATGTGATGGAGAGGCCACCGCCTGCACCCATACCTCCGGCCATAACGACGAGGCAAGCGGAGCCTGCTCGGGATGAGCGGCTGATCCATCCCTCAATCCCTTCGCCCTATAGTCCGTACTACTCGCCTCGCGACCAGATACCCCAAACTAATGGCATCCAATCTCCAACAGCCGGCCTTTCCAGCTCCCGGGGCGAAGGCCTGGCTCCCCTTCAGCTGAACTCCCCACGGTCCGAAACAAGTGGCCAGACGCCGTTGCCATCCCTCACGGCAACGTTCGGGGACTTCCGCCAACTCAAGACCAACTACATCGCAGAAAACCACGAAAGGCTGCGGAACTCGCACCACAGCTTCCCACACTCGCCCCCAAGTTTACCGCGGCTCGGCATGCGAAGCCACCACGCATCTCCTCCCATCTCCCCAGCCGAGACTTTTCGTAGGGACCCCATATCGCCAGGCCAGTCTATCGCCTCGATTACAAGTCCCAGGTTCTATCCGCCGTCGAGTGCACATCCCCCGTACGAATACGCCAGCAGCGCGACGGAGACCCCCGGTTCGGAACGATCCGGTTCAACCAATCCAGCAGTGGGTGGTAAGATGAGTATCGACAGTGCCTCGAACCAGCCCGGGATATATGTATGCAAGTTTGACGGCTGCGGGGCGCCACCATTCCAAACCCAGTATCTCCTCAACTCGCACGCCAATGTGCACTCATCCGCAAGACCGCACTATTGCCCGATGCCAGGCTGCCCCCGTAGCGAGGGTGGTAGGGGTTTCAAGAGGAAAAACGAAATGATACGGCACGGCCTCGTTCACGACTCTCCGGGCTATGTATGCCCTTTCTGCCCGGATCGTGAACACAAATATCCTCGCCCTGATAATCTTCAGAGGTAAGCTCGAAATTCCCCGGCCGGGCTTGGCCATATGCTGCATGTTGCAGGCCCTGCGATGAGTTCAAGCTAACGAGATTCCCGTGACAGGCATGTACGGGCCCATCACGTGGACAAAGACAAGGATGATCCTCTCTTGCGAGACGTTCTTGCGCAGCGGCCCGATGGGCCCAACCGCGGCCGGAGACGAAGAGGCCCTGGGGGCTGAGCCGAGTCGATTGTTGCCCTCCACTTAACCCATGAATTACTATGACATCATTTTTTCCTCTCTCTCGACATACCCCCCCTTCTCTGAGCTTGTTTTCATCTTGGTTTTCTGTTCTTTTTTTTTTAAAAAAAAATTTGGGTTTGGTGTGCCGGCTTGGGTTGCCTGGCATTTTTCCTTATATATTTTCGTGTTGCCGAGTGAGATGTATTTTGCAGGCAGGTCAACTGTTTTAAGGGGCGTTGCTTACGAAATCTTAGCTTATTTTTGATTTCTTTCTGTTTGCATTTTCTTATCTGTCCGGCATGAATGAATGGCAAGAGAGGCGTCTGAGGCGTTACTAAGAACGCGTCTATATACCACCTTTCTTCTTCTTATATGGCGCTCTCGTGGGGGTGGAGGTGATGGAGAAGGGTCTACGGCATCTTTCCTTTTTTTCTTGTGTTGGTGGTTCTCGCTACTCGAGGAGTATTGATGCGAGAGCTAATGAGGGATCCAGGCCAGAGGGACTGTGTCATGGAGAGGAAATGCTATGACACGGCGCAAATCTAGGTCTTTCTCTTGAGCGCGCGAGAAAGAGGCGGGGAGCTAAATAGGTAATGGGACAGGAGGTGTAGAACATAACAGACATCAGCTCACCTCACCCTGAGGAATTTTTTTACGCTCCATTTAGTCCTTCTCTCATCATTCTGCACTTAGCATCAGCACGAACTGACTTGCTTGGGCAGTGTTTCATGAGTACGGGTTGATAAATTCCCAAAGGGTATTATGACCCTGGGTAAGGTGTCTGAGGTGGGTAGCAAAGGTATCCATTCTACCATTTTGGTCCGTGCGCTTCATTCAGCCCGGTTCGGCTCAAGCTCTAGGGAATCTCCGAGCCTCTCGGGACAGCTAGATACGGGAATAATTAGTCAAGCACGCATTACCGCCACGCATCGAGAAAAATTTTTAAGGTCAACTCTAGCTGACTATCCACTTTTCCTTCCTTGTCAGCCCAGTGAATGAATCAGATGGAGACGGCAACCCATCAGCATCCGCCGCATTCACATCCGTACTATCCCGTCGATTCTATGGTGCCGGGCTACGCGCCAAACGAGAGCCATGCAGTGAGCATCATCGCCCGCTTCGGGGGGCTCATTGCGGCGCAGCTGGTGCTGGCGCTTTGGGTGGCTGAGAGGGCGGCGAATCCGGGCCGCCCAGAGGGTGGGTTAGGGAGGTCGGAGCAGGCGGTATTGTGCTGGTTTGTGCTCTGTGAGTGTCCTTTTACTTTCTTTCTGGAAACAGCACACTTTGGTTGAGTGATCATGGTGGTGGTGGTGGTGCAGCTGGCTGCCCGTTCTCCCCCACCCCCTTTCCTTTTAATCAGAACTAAACCCCAATCTACATACGAAAATCACATTATGTATCGGAAATGTTGTTGGATTTTATGAATTTTTGGGCGGAAGATCTTTTCTAAGTTGTCTGTGTGTGATGAAATAATCTAACTTTCAAATATCACATAATATAGGCGGGTTTCTTCATTGCTTTTTTGAAGGTGAGTGAGTGTGTGTGAGTTGGGTATATAAGTGCGATTGAAGTCTTTCTTTTTCTCTAAGATTGCAATCACATGAACATGGGGTTGATTCAAACTGCCAAAGAAAAAAAAGGGGCAAGTGACAAACAAGATTCCCATTGAGGGGGAGAGAGCTAAGAGAATAAGCTACAAAAGACAACTTACTAATGAGAAGAGAATGGAAAACAAAAAAGGATACTTTGTCGTCAACCACGCCACAATGCCATCCTCTCAGGCCCTTTTTGCGCAGTTGTGGAAAGAATACGCCCTCTCCGACTCGCGGTATATGACGTCGGACCCTTTCATGCTCTGCATCGAGTCTCTGACCGTGGTATGTGTCTTCTTTCCCCCTTTTCCCTTCCTATGGTTCTCTTTTTTGTCTCTGTTCTCCAAATACGACAAACACGTACTTGTAAAACAAATCGAGGACAAGCTGATACATATGACCCTCCGCCCCGCCCCCCCAAAAAAGCTCATATGGGGCCCGCTATCTTACCTGCTCGCCGGGTACATCGCTTTCGGCCGTGGCAGCGGAGAAAACTTACGGCGGCGACACATTCTCCAGGTCATACTATGCATCGGCCACATGTATGGCGTGGCACTGTACTACGGGACATGTTTCTTCGTGGAGCGGCACGGGGGTATATCCTTCAGTCGGCCAGAGGTTTTGTACCAGTGGGTGTATTTTGCGGGACTGAATGCGCCCTGGGCGGTGGTGCCGGCCAGTAAGTCTTTTTTTTTGGCTTTTGCCTACCGAACCAGACCGAGATTAATGGGTGTGATGGAGTCTCTAATACTGCCGTCGTGGTTTGTAGTGTTGCTGTACCAGAGTTTCAGAGCCATCGGGCATTGTAGGGAGAACTTGGGAGAAGGGGACTCGGCTGCACTGAAGAAGATTGCGAGCAGCAAGAAAGACCGGTGATGAAAGCCGAAGGGGGCAGAACGAGAACTAAGGGGCCCTTTGGCATCGTCGGACTCGATCTTGGCATGAGGTAACCAGCTAGGTAGCTGTAATGGGCAGAGGAAGCAAGGAAAATGGGGACGATCTAGTACACTATTTATCGTTTAACGCTTGATGCGGAAGGTGTACGGCATTTTTACGCTATCTCGATTGGCTAAATTTCGTTAAAATAACAAGTCTATCGCTGTGCTAAGTCCCTTGCTTCTTAGACTTTTGTTGAATCCTCCTTCAGTGAGACGATCCTATTGAGAACGGTAAGGTCATCAGTAGAATCGGAGTCTATTGCCTATGTAAATAATGGTCTAGTTAGATCGTCTGCAAAGTGGAAATCGGTTGGTATAGAAGGTTCGCTAGGCGACATTTAGAAAATACCCAGCTCGTATGGCCCTGGAACCTCACACTCTCGGGTCCAGGGACCTCCCTCTCGCTCGGGGAGTCTGGCAAAGGAGCCATTCCGCGCAGTTGCTGGAAAGCCGCTTCTACAAGCGCCGATGGGTAAACCGTTTCATTGTCGGGGTTGATATCATTGAGGAAGCCCCCTTCGGCGACTTTGGGATTATTTGAATTGAAAAGCTGCCTTTGGACACGAACCTCAACCACCTGAGATCCCTCGGAAACCCATTGCATGGACGCTTTTGGCTTCTTCTTGGTCTAGTTAAATGACACACGGATCTCTGTAACGAGCCCCGAGGTAGGGTCTTGAGAGAATGATGTGGCTTTGGCAAGATAGGGAATTGAAAGCTGTGTTGCCCGGTGTCAGTCGGAAGAAAGCTTTATCCTCGGTCGTCCGAAAGTCTGAGCGGTCAATGGAAATTGTTTTCGTGATGGGAAGTTTGTAGCTCCCGATTGCAGGATCCTTTGCTGAAACAGGAGCGTCGACCTCCTTCTCAAGCTCTTCCCAGTCCTCAATCACGACCGGAACAGGATCCAGTACAAGCATAAGTCGGGGAACTGAGGTTTCAAGGTAACGGCGCACTGCCTGCTCGAACCGTGCGGTTTTAATGATGGTCTGAGAGGTGGTCACACCAAGTTCGTTGATGAACGCGAGGATTGCCCCAGGAGGTACTCCTCTCCGACGGAGGGCGTCCAGCGTATAAAAGACGTGGGTCATTCCAGCCTCTGACGGCGTTTGCTTCAACTAGGTCTGCGATGATCCTCTTGCGCATGATAGCACCAGCGATATTGAGACGCCCTGCATTATTTAGCTTGGATATGGGACTCGACGGAACGGCGGTTACCAGAAAGTACCGACTTACCATATTCTCGCTGAATTGGCTCGTATATGCCGAGTGTGTGGTTAAGCCACTCGTAGCTCTCCTGGGAAAGAACGAACTCAGTGATGCATAAGTTGTGAGTGATGTTCTCAAAACTATCGCAGAGGCAGTGAGCGAAGTCATACGTGGGGTATATCTTCCACTGAGTACCGGTTCGGTAATGAGGTGTTGGCTTTTGGGGGATTCGATAGGCTGCGAGGTCCCACATCTCGGGGTTGCCATTGGTAATGTCTTGCTTCATGCGTAGGAAAGCCTCTCGCGGGACGTATTTCCCGTCACGCATGTCGCGAAACTTCCGAAGATTCGTTGCCACATCTTGGTCTGCATGTTCGCAACGGTACCTCGGTCCCTCCTTTCCCTTTTCTCCGCCGTGTTGGCGCTTGAGTTCGGCTTCCTGGCAATGGCAGACGTAACTCTTTCTAAGCTCTATCAACTTCTCTGCCAGGTCATATAGCTTCGGAAGTTATCACTCGAGTACGTAACGGCGTCGGGCTTGAAACGTAAGAACAAAAAGGTCAACCTTGGGCTGACGCAAATGGCGAAAGCAAGCCTGTACCTAGCCAGCGGATGGCCTCTTCTATAGCTACGAAGTACACCCCTTCTTCCTTTGTGGTGTTCGTATCATCAAATCTAGGGACGTCAGATATGCGAATATCTCAAGAAAATAGTATGAAAATCTACCTCGATCTTGTATCTGTTAGTTTGGCTGGTCTACATTATGTGTGTGAGACGGAATCCTGTCCGTCTTCCCCTTGTGATAGCGAGCAAATCCGAAGTTGATAGCAATCGCCTTTGCGTGACCCAGTTGGAGGTAGCCATTTAGCTCAGGCGAGAAGCGTGTAATGACTTGTAGACTTCGGCAAGGAACCCCTGCTTGAATATTGCGTCGGGATCCAGTCCCAGAACCTCTGTCTTCAGAAGCAACGGAAGGCTCACTGGAGCTGTAGCGGATGAGGCTGCTGCGAGTTTGTTCGTCGAATCACCTGTAGTTGGTACTCCTTGCTTCGCGCGAGCCTCTGCAGCCGCCTTCTTTTGCCCGCTTCTGAATACGTTTCTGCAATTCATTTTTGGACGCTATTTCTCCCGTCCCCTCATCAAGCTGGGGTTTTACGGAGCCTTCCGGCCCACCTTCGTTCGCCGCCATTGATTCTGTCAAT
Organism: Podospora didyma; assembly: GCA_033439775.1. NCBI lineage: Eukaryota > Fungi > Ascomycota > Sordariomycetes > Sordariales > Podosporaceae > Podospora > Podospora didyma. The sequence goes on from JAULSW010000007.1 coordinate 2,301,182, forward strand.
CGATTCTTGATGGGGTTGCTGAAGAGCGGAGAACGGCCGTTTCAAATGGAGAACATTAAATATCGAACATGGTGAGTAAGTCACGAACTCGTGTGAGACCGCTACCGTAACCCCTCATTGAATCTGGACACCACAACCCTGTACAGCTAACTCGTTTTGACTGAAGCCACCAACTCCAGAGAGGCGGGCCGCTCTGCCAGAAACTAAACTACAGAAAGTAATTTGCTAACCAGAGGAAGTAAGCCGTACAGGGTCGTGGTGTCCGGATTCCATGTGGGGTTGATAAGCCGATAACGCTCAAGCCGCTGTCATCGAAAGGCGTTGTCCGAAGCATCAACCCATCTGCCGACGCCTCGCACCGTCGCCGGGACGGGGAGACAGATACGTACCTCAGTTTAGTGTTACCGTTACACATCGATCCTACTGTATCTGTATGAAATGTCGCTCAGGCACTGTTGGAACTTGGTTGGAACTTGCCAATTTTTTGCGGCGAGGTCTCAACCGAGGACTTTTACGCGTAGGTGGCAGGAAACAAGGGAAAAACATGACGTGGCACTGAAACCCCTCTCTCCAAGGACGCCATGTGGCTGAAACCATAAGGGCATATGATAGGTACCTTACCTACCTACCTATCATTTGGCTGCGCATGGACAATCAACACCGCTCACAGCTCACTATGTCTTACCTAAGGATATTATCGTTCTGCAAGTAAAACAGCGAAATTGCGCAGCCCCCCACTGTCGAAAATATGAGAAAGGGCATACATCCTGGAGAAGTCCATAGTGGGAGACCCTCGTTAACATCCGGAAAGTTAGATTTCAAAGGCAGCCAAGTGTTCAAGGTATTTCAGAACGATCTTCTCCAGATACCATGAATCTCCAGGATATGATTGACTGTCCCAAGTACCGCCGCCGCTTGGCTCTCAGCTTAAGATTTGAGTTGGTCGCTTCTAGAAAGTAAGCTCGCTCAAATACAGGTGCAAGAGACACAGCTTCGGTTTCAGTACCACGTCTGCTCCATCCAGTCAACTCGCAACTCTAGGATCATCGTTCCTGATATCCCCGTGCCGAGTCCCTCATAAGGGACAAATATTGGCGGGATGTTTTCGTCTGTTTGTGTATATGATGGTATCTCTCGCTCCTGCAACTGCTTCAGCGGACGTACTTGCTCATGAACCTCTTGTGGAAGTCCGAACGGAGCAGATCCTGCAGCGGATGATGTTAGTCTTCCAGAGCCAGCAATGTCGCCTCAGGTGATACACAGCACTTACGTTGATGAACTCCTTCTTTTTCCCCTTTTCCTCCGTGCCTCGCGCCTGGTTCTTGAACACGACGTCGTCGTCCCATCGCCGCTTGATGTTGAAGTCTGTTTTGTTCAGGAGGGGATTCCCCAGCGCGATGTCTCGCTCCTTGGCTTCTTGCTCGGCCGCGGCGCGTTCTTGCTCCTCCCTCTCCCGTTTCTCTGCCCTCTCGCGCCTGATCCGATCCAGCTCCCTCTGCAACTCGGCGTCGTCATCGTCGCTATCGCTGTCGCTGCCGCTGTCATCCTCGTCGTCCGCCTCGTCCGAGTCGTCAGCATCTATGTCTCTTGTCTCTTCTAATATTTTCCGCCGCTTGGCTTGGGGATCTTCTTCAGCGCCATCGGCTTGCGCAGTCAGCTCCAGAGGGCGCTTGGGTGCGCCTGCGACAGATTCGTCATCTTCGGTGGGAGCAGAGATGCCCTTCGCCTTTGCGAAATATGAGGCCTCGGCGGCGAGGAGCTCGGCGCGCAGGTCGCGATGCTCGTGGTCAACGTCTCCACCCTGGCCACGCTGCCTATAACCAGTAGACGCATTAGCATTGCTGAGAAACCAGACTCTTTATGTGGGATGGGACGTACCGAAACTTGAGCTGTGTGTAAGCGGGCAGCAGGCGTTGGTGGTAGGCGGGGCCGCGGAGTGACTCCTTGCCACGAGCCTGGAGACAGGTATGTTAGCCTAGCATTCATGGCTGTCGCAGAGGGAGGAAGGCACGATTGCTTACAGGATCAAACGTGGGCCTATGAGCTGTCGTCATTTTTCGGGCGTTTCAAATTTATAACCCAGTTGTGAGGGGACAGAGTGCGACAATTATGTCGGCGAGGGAGCTGCTCACAAGTCTTGGCGGAGACGGCAGCGAGGTGAATTGATGGATGAGTAGACACTTTGAGACCGCATGCAGGGATCATGAGATGGCGGCGCGTCAGTGAACCTTAGGTGGGCTTGGTTGACCGCCCGGCAGAATGTGTCAAAAGTTGGCGGGCATCAGGGGCAGAAAGCCCCTCCAGAAACAATGGAACCGCAGCCTCCCTAAATCACCGAGCGCCCTTTCCGCTAAACTACGGAACGATTCGGCCATTCACAATGCCGCGAGAAATCGAGCCCTCTCTCAATGAGAAGCAGTTTGTTTTACAGGCGCTGCAAGAGAAATTTCGTCTAGATGGGCGCCAATTCGACCAGTACCGGCCCCTTGAGCTCACCTTCGGAGACCAGTATGGCGTCGCCGACGTGGCATTCGGCAAGACCAAGTATGTTTGCTCTTGCGCACAGTGTTGTCCCAGCAGTTTAAATCTGCAATGGTTACTGACAGTCATTTTTGTCAATTAGGATCCTAGCCAAAGCCTCCGCCGAAGTGACAGTCCCCTATGCTGACAGGCCTCTCGACGGCGTTTTTGCCATTGCGACAGAGCTCAGTCCCATGGCCTCTCCTGCTTTCGAAGTCAACAGACCTACCGAGACGGAAGTGCTTCTCTCGCGACTTCTCGAGAAGACAGTGCGGCGGTCGGGTGCTCTAGACACCGAGTCGCTGTGCTTGGTGGCCGGGCAGAAGTGCTGGTCTATCCGGGTCGACGTTCACGTCCTATCCCACGACGGCAATCTCATCGACACGGCGTGCTTTGCCGTCGTCGCCGCGCTGCGCCACTTCAGAAAACCAGACACGAGCGTGGAGGGCGGCATCCTGACCGTCTACACCCCCGCCGAGCGCGAGCCTGTGCCCTTGAGCTGGCTGCACTCGCCCTTCTGCGTGACGTGGAGCTTCTATGGAGACAGGGGGGAAATCGCGGTGCTTGACGCTACATGGACGGAGGAGCAAATCAGAGTTGCCAGTTGTACCATCAGCCTGAACCGGCACGGTGAGATCTGCCAGATCTCGAAGCTGGGGGGCACGCCCGTAGAGGCTGTCGCGCTCCTGCAATGCACTAGCATCGCTCTCACAAAGGCCAAGGACTTCTCCGTCTTTCTAGACAAGAAGCTGGCGGAAGACACTAAGAAAAGGAATATTGGTGGGTTTATGGCTGAGCTCAGATCCGAAAATGATAGATGAACAGGACTTGCATTTGGGGAGGGGAAAGGGCGTGGCGTAATGTTTCATATGATTACAATCAAAAGGAGATACCCAAGGCATCCGCTCAGGAGAAATGTTACATCAACAATGATCAGTCGGTTTCGGGTTTCGGGTTTCGGTACAAACTAGGTATGCCCGGGACAGGAACGGGCGAATGGTTGACCCCATGGTGGAAGGCGGAAGGGGCATGAAGCTATAGAGAATTTTTCTTGTCACCATTGCAACTCAAACTCAGCCTGGGTGTGGTCCAGCGCGGGTGGCTCAACGGCCCCTCTACAGCAGCTGTAAAAGACAAACCCACCATGCGTGGTATGGATGGGTGTACCGTCCCACCAAGTTCCAAGTTCGATTCTCGCGTGGGGGCATTCGGCAGGAGCTTGAGTTTAAGTTCGCTGCCTTCTTTTCGGCCCCTAATATGCGCAACAGCAGTTCGTTTGGGCTCGAAAGGCATGATGCAGTCAGGTAGGCGCCCATGATATCATACGCCTGGCGAGTTTAGGCAGGCTAGGGCAACAAGAATAACTGCATCTGCTGTCCGCAATCTCCAGAGGCTGGATACTCGACCGCCAGAGTAAGGTGTTGGCTTGAGAAGGCTACATATTCCTTCCATGCTCTAATAATGGCGGCAACAGCATCTATAACGCCAGGCCTTAAACTCCTATAAGGAGAGAAAACAACAGATATGGCCAAACGTATCGTAAGGTATCCTGTTGCGCCAGATCATCCTATCCGAACACATTCGTTCATACGGGTTATCCTAAACCGCTGACACCCCCTGACACGGATAAAATTCTGAGCAATCGAAAATAAGCGACGAGTATGACGAAATCCTTACCTTCTTGCTGGAAGCCACTGGATAGTCCCCAGATCGTATGGTCTCAGAGAGGGCCAGGTAGTTGCCCGAATATATAGATTGTCTCTGTGCCGAGTGATTCAAGTCAGGACTTCCTCGATCGGAATGTCAGTGGGAGGGGTGGCCCTATTGCAATGAGTCTCTCGTCCAAGTATCGGGCCATAGTCCGTCTGTGCCACTTGTGGCCTGGCCAGATCCAGAATGCCAACTTTGATTCCGATTCGCATTCGAATGGCTGCACGACATGGCGTGGTGGGAATGTCGCGAGCCGGTTCGACGTCTAGTCACCTCATGACTGGCGGCCGGGACTCCTTGTTCCATTTCACGCGGGACCGTAGCCAGTCGACCGCTTCTCGGACGCCAGTTCCGGTGAGCGCTGACACGGGCAGCACTCTCGAGTCGCGGATGCTGCTTGCCTTGTCGCCCTCGAATACGCGCTTGACGAGCCCTTCCTTGATCCTCACCACCTCCACGCAGTCCTCTCGATCCTGTTTGTTGGCCAGAATCAGAAGCGGGACACCCTCAGTTTCAGAATTCTGCAGCACATCCTCCAACACGAGGCGGCACTCGTCTAGGCGACCGGAGCTGTCGTGTTCGAGGTTGCCGTCGCCAATATCAGTACTGTCGATAATGAAGACGATGGCGTGGCAGCTGGCGTAGTAGCTCTGCCACAGCTGGCGCAAGCTGTGCTGGCCGCCCACATCCCAGAGCTTGAGGTACATGTCGGGCAGGACGATGGTCGAAACGTTTTGCCCAACGGTCGGCACCGTTTTCAGCTTTGGTTCCGGGTTGTCGGGCAGAAAGATGGACTTGACCTGCTCGTGGAAAGTCGTCTTGCCGGCATTGTCGAGCCCGAGGAGAACGACCGAATATTCTGTTTGGCGCGTAGGCGAATGGACGTCAGGACACTCTCGCCGCGTCAGCGTTGACAAATGAACATATTCGTACCTTCTTTGCTCGTCGCTAGCCGATACAGTCCTTTGGCGAGATGATACATCTTGTCACCCTAGTGCAGCGTGGGGATCGATTGGCTTCGGGCAGGGATGCGCAAGACTCGTAATTGTTGGAAATATACCACAACTCTGGACCAACGGCACGGCAGTTTGGCCAGTGTCGAAAGGAGGCAAGGCTGGCGGCGCAAGACTGGGACGTGCATATGGAGCATCCTCGACAGCACGCTCATTTGCTAATTTAGCGTCTTCGGAGACTATCCAACCCTAAGCCTTTCTAGGGTTCAGCCTCATGCGGGGACTGTGGCGCTAGCTGCATGACCCCGCTTTCCCCTCCTATTGGTGGTGATAACTCGTCGACTGCGTCATACCTACCCAAGCCCGTTTAGACCAACTTTCAACTTGCTCGACATCTGAACTTTGTTTCTTTTTTGAGATATCTGTCAATGGACACCGCAAAAGACTCTGCCCGTGGAAATCATACCGCCCGCTATGTCGTCTACCCGTTAGATGGAACGAATAAAGCGCACCGGGACATAATCTTGTCAACGTTGCTGACATACGCTAGTGACCCCGACACGATTTACACCTCCCAGACGCGAGCGCTGGGTGTAAACTTTTGGCGGGTTGATTTGACAGACAGCCAGGCTGAAGAACTGCGAAATAAGGCAGAGGTGCTTTATTCCTTACTGCTATACCCCACATCTCCAAGCTCATGCGAACTAACCCAAAGCCATCCCAGGTCGCAACCGTAAATATAGATTCCGCCTCCTTCGAGACGACGTTCGATCCCACCGCCTGAACGGCTCTAAATAGGCAAGACACTCAGAGGACGAGCAATATGGTGCCGATCAATTTTGAGTCGGAGCCCAGGTATGGACGCATCTTTTAGACGCCTGTATGGTCGAGCATAATACATTGTCGCTAACACGATATTCGTCCAGCTATGTTCCTCTGGCCCTCGCAGCACTTCGTGTTGCTACCGTCATATATCTCTCCTCCACCGTTGTTCGGAGCCTCTATCGTGCACATAGATCGCTTGGTCCGGCCCAAGAGACGCGTCATCGCATCGAGCAGCGTTCAAAACTCACCACCACATTCGGAACCCTAGCACTTTTAGGTTTCGTGTTCGCGCTCCAGTCTGCTCTCAGCTATGCAACCCTTTCCTATACCGTTTGGGCGGCCGAACGAGGGATTACAGTCCCTACGTATGTCAATGGTCTCTTGCCTGATAAACAAGTATTAATGCCACTCTTTTAGTCTATCAGACATGTTTAGCAGCTCCGCGGATAAGCCTGGCCTGTATTTGAAGTACTGGCTTAGCGAAACGCCAGTGCATCTCGATGCCCTTGAAATCGTTGCAGAGAAGGCTCGCAGGCTGTATTGGGGACAGCAACTTGATCTCGCCACAGTCTCTTGGACCACCCTGCTCGCGATCGAAGGACGTCGGCGGAAGATTCCTTTCCTCTGGGCATACGCCCTGTTGTCCCAACTCATCAACCTGTCGTTCGCTCAGAACTTGTTCTACGTGGCGATGCTCTTGACGCCGTCGCCACTTTCTGCGAAAGAATCCAGGTATGTCAACTTACTAGGAAGGGTACCTAGTCTACCCACATGTTGATATTCTCTAACTATCAAATAAGAGTCGAGAGATTTCTAGAGAAGATGTTTCCGTCAAAGCCCGCTAACTGGTGGCCCAAACCATCGCTATTCTACGTCCCATCAGCCCTCAACTATACCACAATTTACTGGCTTCCTTATGCCGCGGGAACCACTTCGTTTCCAACGGCTGTTGCCCTTACCAAGATCTTGTCCTTGGCGCCCCTTATTCTGCCCGCTGTAGTGCCGGAATCTTGGGGAACTGTTTACCCCGACTCGCATGATGCTTATCGCACTTTCAGCCGAGTCTTTCAGTTTATGTCGACGGCGAGCTTTCTTCTGCACGCCAAGAGCACGGCGGTTGGACTCTGGAGCAGCACGCCTGAACAATACAAGCACCGACACAGCATCAGGATCCCATTCGATACAGAGAAGCGATCGAAATGGGAGAGAAGTTCAACAGCGATTGAAAAGGTATTGGGATCAGTGAGAGATCACCCAACAGTTGCTGCGGCCGGTAAAGACGTTCTTCTGTGCGCGTTGAGCCTCGGGCTGTGGGCAGCTGTCCGAGCTATGGACGTGCAAGCTATGCTCCAGTCAGCGATTCCTACTTTCAACACTTCAGCAGCAGAGGATGGAAGTCCTTGCGCAGACATATCAAAGGCGCCTGGAAACTTCGGGCTACCCCCCGCAATAGGAGCAGAGCCACAGGATGCTTCAAATTCTTCCGTGACTTCGCGACGGCGCAGTCGCCCAGCTAAGGCAAACGGCTCAAGCATCACTAGCTTTGAGGACGGCAGTGATAAGCTCAACCAGGAGGAGGATCTAGAGACGAAACCCGGCAAGACTTACGAACCCACTCCAGAGGTGAAGGCGACCATAAACCTTGCACAGAGCGATGTGGTCTTGGATGATGATTTTGAGTGGGAATCTGGCTCCCTTGCTTGGGGTTTGACAGCTCTGGGAGGCCTAGCGGCTGGATGTTCCGCCGTGTTCGGAGCCGAGTGTATCTCGCGATGAGCAAAAACAATTTTTTGTCCTCCCAGGCGTTTCACGGTACGCCCAAGGCCACGGGAAGTCGGATGGCGTTTGGGGATATCTCGATGTGAATCTAGCATTCTTTGTGGTGTGTGACGGCGATGACAAGTTTTGGCCTACAGGGGACAGAGAGATACACGAAACAACAGGACTTGTGAACGCTGGCATTTAGCTGGGGCAGAATCTCCGTATAGGCCAAGTCAGAATGTCCGCTTTCTCCAAACGCTGCATTCGGACTTTGAAATCATTTTATGGAATGAATGCATGCATGAAATGGCCCAAAAGTTTCGCCGTGCACACCCCTCTGCCGCGGCAATACATGTTAGTATGTGAATGGAGCGAGGCCAGCGTTGAATTCTAACGGGATACCGCATATCAACGAATCCTACACCCTTCGTTTAAAGCTCTGTGCCCCCTACTGAGCAAGAAATAGGCATTGACTGTATTATCTAGCCCTACGAAATTACCAAAACACACTCAACTTACGTCGGTCTCTCGTTCTGGCGTGTAGTGGATCTATTTCTCACCCTTTCTTTAACCCGTGTAGGGTCCACAAGTAAGTCAACGCCCCGATTCCCACGCAGCCACAGCGTTGACGGCGTCGGTTATGTTCAATTAGGAAAAGTTTATATGGGTCTTGTGCGACCGAGGCTGCTTTGCCGATATCCAAAAAATGGCGTCCGTCCAACGTTGGGTTCTACATGGCATGGCGCCGACGCCGGTCTCCTGGGACTCAGGCAGCCATTCGTTCTGCCCCCCTCGATTCGTGCGACGCTATCGCGAGAACCGATCCCTAAGTTAGCGCGCACTAAGCGGCAGAAAAGGTCTCGACAGGGCTTCTGGCATCATATTGATGTTTTTCTAACGGAGGACGCCCCGCCCCAGGTTGAATGCAAGATGTGAGTCAGTGCGTTTTCTCTGTCTTGTCTTGTCTCGACTGGCGATAGTGGTCGACGATATCTTCCTTCTTTTCTTGTTTCTGATCTTCCTTCCGCTTCTCCCCTTTTACTTACGTATTCATTTCCACCATACGCACGGCCACCGCCTCTTCTGAGACCTAAAAAGCAACTGCTAACATCATCCTGTTGTCGATGAACGAAGCCCAAGAGAAGGAAAGAAACGCCACAAAATGACGATAAAGGATCGCTGGAATCGTATCGTCACCCCCATCTCTCCGAAGTGGCCATCCTTTAACTTCTCTCCGTCGTCATCGTCGTCGGCCTCGTGCGCTGGCGAAACACCTACATCACCTGCAGAGTCAAGCGGTGGCAGCAGCAGCAGCAGCAGCAGCGGTAGCGGTAGCGGTACGAGCAGCAGCAAGAATCTGGTCAAGTCCCCTAGCCGACTCCCAGCCAAGACGTTATCATGGCGGTCTTTCCACAACAACAGCAACAGCAACAGCAACAACAGCAACCACTATGGCGGCGACAACAAACCCAATGGCAAGCTTTCAAAACAAAAGAGCGATAGTCTGAGGAAAACCAAGAGCAAGAGCAATAGCAAGACAGATAGGAGTGTCGAGTCCCCCGCTAGCAGTGGTGATAAAAACCCAAAATCTCGACCGCCGAAAGTCCGACACCCCAGCGAGCGCCCTTTTACCCAGACAAACCTCCAGCACCAAGAGATCTTGAGCTCCTTCACCATCAACTTTGGCCGCCGCCGCCGCACGTCCAGCGTGCCGAGCAATATCAGCCCGCGGAGTTCGAGACCGGGAAGCATTGAGGCGGTGGGAACCTTGTTGTAAGAACTAGGGTGGTAGTGGGTATCAAGCTTCATTTGGGGGGGTTGGTTGATGTGTCGGGTAGAAAGACGGATGGATGTTATAACACCTACCTTTCATATGGACAAGAGAAAAGGAGGTGTTTTAAGGGTTGCGGGTTCTGGTTTATAGATAACGACTGAATGGAATGGGATAAATGGGCGTTTATTTGGCGTAATGGGCTTGGAAAAGGGATTATAATTCGATAAGCTATACACATATTTCTTAGTTTTGTTACCACAACCGCTCCTCTTATTCGCACTGGCCGGAAACGGCGATAGTGTTAGGTATTTTAGTGTGATTGTACTATTGAGGAGGCTGTTTGCTCTATCTTATGATTTGGGCCGAATTCCACTAATACTCAAGGGTAAAGTCGATATACATCCCCCTTAAGTACTTGATTCTTTTCTAGAGATGGGAGTGCTTTATTCTCAAGTAACGCGTCAAAACCCTGCGTCGTCATAGGTTAGGCTGAGTCCTGCTATCTCGCAGGCACGCCCCATTATTTTATTTTACCTGAAGGCAAGCAGACAAGGCGTCTTTTTATGTCCTGCCAGTTGGCCGCTCGCCTAACCTCCCCCCACCCCCCGGACAAAGCGTACCCGACAAATGATGTACAGCAGTAAAGGTAAAAGGGCAAAAGACAAAGGGAACAGGTACACAAACACACACACACACACACACACACACACACACATATATATATATATATATAACAAAGGAGAAGAAGAAAACGTGTATCCCCCCATGGCCACCTCCGCACAAAGTGCAAGGCCAGTCTAACAAGCCCAAAAAGCCAACCCTTCTTATGATATTGACCACACTCAAACCAACCCGCCAGATCGCCCGAGTCAAAAAAATCACAAGGATAATTAAGCGGCAATGTTTGAAAATACCACGGTCGCTCCTGAACGCCCTGAAGCAATACCCGGTTCGCTCCAAACAAATGAAATGCAAAAAGAGACACAGTAACCAAAAAAGAGAAAAGAAAAAAAAAGACATAGGTATGCAAGTGTGCGCTAAGCCGCCTCATAAGCTGGAGGAGGTGAATCTTCACGGTCCTCCCAGAAGGCAGGGTTGCGGTTCTTCTCATCATAGACACGGCGGGCAATTTCACCCGCCATTCTCATGATCCAAGCCTGCTCCAAAATGACAGATGATGTGTCTGATTGCGGGCCGCCCCGGCCCCACTGCGGCTTGCTGTCCGCAGACAACTGTTCGGTCTTTTCTGCATCAGCCTTGTTGCGCTCCAGCGCCTCCTGTGATAGCCAAAGTGGGTGTTGCGGGGGGACAGGGACCTCGCACAGCTCAACGGGTGGGATTGGTCCATCCGCTGGCATCGGGCCGCCATTTGCGGGCGCCCTAAATCGCACCTTGGAACCCGTTGGCATGGCCAGCTCCTCCTCCTCTGGGACATCCCGGAGGACGCTAGGTAGGATGGACTCCGACATTGGCGTTTGAGCGGAGGGTGTCTCGGACATGGTGTCTCCCGAGTCGCTGCTGACCTCGCTTCCTGCCTTGCGTCGCAAGTTGACGACGCGGTTCTTCTTTTTTCGGCCTGTCTTAGAGTATCGTCCTGACCCTAGCGACAAGCCTGCGGTGGTGGAATTGATGCTCACCAAGGAAGGCCTAGATAGAATGCTGCCGTTGTCTTGGCTGCCTGTATCGGAGAATGTGTAGGTATGGGCGCTGCCATAGTATGAAGACGACCTTTGGAGGGCGGGTGTAGCCAGAGGCGGCGAGTTGGATGCGTCAAAACGTTCTGACGGACCAGCCCAGGCTCTAAATATAGCATCCCGAATTCCAGGAGTAAACAAAGATGAAGTTCGATTGGAGTCCACGAGACCAGACATGCGAAGCATGTTTTTCTGAGAAAATAGCGACTGGGTTTCTGGTCCGCCGTCAAGAGACAATGATGATATCTCTGTGGGATCTAGGAGGTGACCGTTTGCATCAATAGCATCCAGTGGCGGAGTGGCTAGTGGGTTCACCGCCGGCTCGCTTTCCTCTTTCGCCTCCTCGTCGTCCCTCACGACCTGATCTGGACACCATAACTGTAACGATAAACGATGGATGATGGCGGGTAGCTCATCCATCATCAAGTCGCGCAGCTTCAGTTCGATGGTCCTCTGCAAATAATCACGCACAAACTGGATCGAGTCAAAGGTCGATGAGACCTTGAGAGACTCGAGGGGGTCATTCCGAAAGACCAGGGTCAGTCCTTTTTGCTTGGAGAATACCAGAATGATAAAAGCCGAAAGCTTGATCTCAGACAGAGTAATCTGAAGAGGGATCGTGAGACTAGACGCCGCGGCAAGGGGCTGCGGGGACGTGAAGCTCGGTTTGGCAGACAAATACGTGTTCAGGGGGTTTGCCTATGGTTGATATATTAGCGATGGTATGCAAGGCAGGAGGCAGGTGTTAGCGTGTGGAGAAATGCGACAGGCGGGGACGCGCATCCCTGCGAAGGTTGCCGCAGATAATTTCTGGAAGCAATGCGCCAAGAGCTCTAGGGGGTCTTTTTTCTCATGTCCCGGATGGCCATGATGGTAGGATGGAGATGCAAAGCTCAGCCCGGAGGGTTCCGGGTGACAGGAGAGATTGCATCTAGGCGGCACTCGCAAACAGCCACCGAATGCACCCAAGTGCTTCTGAATAGCCCGTAGCTGGTAGCTGGATGCTCCTAGCTCGGGCAGTGACTGTGATGCGATAGCCATAGCTCTTCTTATGCTACTTCGCAGAGCATAACACTTGCTGTGGTCGAGCTGCCCTAGGGCCCTGGATAAAATAAGACATGCACTAGGAACGGAGGGTCGTGATATTCCGGTCCATCCGTGTCCACGCACGGCTTCGTGGTCGAGAATTCGTCGAGAATAGGGCCGGGAATTGAGGACGGCAATGAAAATAAATCCACAACGTACTTGTACTCGTGTCTTTAGCGTTAGGAATGCGTCGCCAGAATAGCACATCTTGAAAATGCCTCGGAATCGGTCCTCGGCCAAGTCGCCAATCTCCAGGATCTCGAGGTCGGGCGGCACGGAGCCCAGGTTGAATTCGGTCACGAAGATGTCATCGACAATGATGGGCGGCTTCGGGGATTTGTTCAGCGCTGTGGTCAGGAGGTCGCGCGCCTTCTCGTAGAAGCGCTCGTCGGCCGTGAGCGGCGACCAGTTGAAGTTGAAGGCCATGTTGAATTGGCTCGCGGTTTAGACAGGCATCGCAGTGCCGTCAAAAAGGGGAGAGGGGGGGGGGGGGGGGGGGGGGGGGGGGGGAGGGGGCTGATAAGCCCGTCACCGCGTGAGGGAGCGCGATTGCTGGGCCAAATGTCGTCGGGAATAGTATTCTGCGGCGTCGCAATCTGATGGGTCGTCGGCTTTGAAGCGAGTATATCGGATCGAATGGATCGCCGTCGTAGGAACTCGGAAGGTTGACGTTGTTTGAGAGGCGGACGAATGACGCTATCTGACGATTAGAGTGTTGAGGTGGGTTTGTTTGTGGTGGAGGGACGCTGAAATATTTTTTTGCGCGCATGCGCCGCCCATTTGTGTGGCTGCGGGTGGCAGCTGGGACTTGTCAGAACGCCGCGGAGGGCCTCCTGACGTCTGCCAGGAGCTTTCACCGGGGTGGGCTGACTTTTTTGGCCGCCGACGCGCTTGTTGCATCGCCCGCCCGCCCGAAATCACCGAACTGCTTACGCATTGAGAGCGTTTTATTGCAGAGTCACGTCAAGTCTAGATGCTTTGCTTATTGCTTGATGCGCCGTTTGAGCATCTTGCTTGGGGTTCTAGAACGGATTTTATTTGAGTTGATTTATTTTCATAAGCCTGCGCGATTCAAGTTATACTGATGTGGTTATTGCTCTGTGCTGTTCATCACAAACAAAGAGCAGCTTCTGAAGCTCGACCTACCGATACGGATTGGTAGCCAAGCTTGGCTTGACACGCAATCACCATCCCGGGAAAGGAAATGGAGCCTTTGACCCTAAAAAACGCCCCAAAAAAAGGCATCCCAAGTCCATCCCGAAAGGTGGTGGAGTCCGGCGATCTACGAATCTTGATCGCATTTGCCCCAGACTTCTTCTCCAGCTTGTGGTGTGCCGTGCTGCTTCGGGAAGGCGTAGAAAAAAGGAACAAACCTCTGGGTAAAGCACCGTACCAGCGTAACGGATCACCGAACGGAAGCAAACATTGAGGTCTGACCAAACTTATCAAACGGTAGGCACACGGTTTGGAGGCACAGCATGTGACTGTGGTTCTGTGGTCATGACCCAAGATCAGGAAGAAGATCATCACGACTCTGTGGGGAAAAGTCGCGATGAATTGCATAGACGAGAGGGAGCACTTGATGCGCGAGGTGTGCGGGCATTCGAGAAATGCAGTTTCACGAGGGGCATTCTTTTTTTCCAAATAGAAAACGCTGGGGGGGTTTTTTTTCTTTTTTATAAAGAAACCAGACGAGATAAGATAAACAATGCACTTTGATAACCAAGCGTCTATTGCCTATAAGACAAGCAAATTCCCCCCAAAAAAAAGAAGGGGGGGGGGTGAATGAAAGGTAGTACATGGATATCATCTCTGCAACCATCGCTCATTGGCGCGTTATTGCATCTCAGCTTTGGAAGGTGCGATAAATCCATCACATATCACAAAAAGGCCGGCCCACTGGATCACGGTGCTGAGCGCGGGATAAAAGCAGTGGCTTTTAAAGATAAAGAAAAAAGAAAAAAGAACATGGAGCCCAAGTTGGTACTTGTAGACTTTGGCGGTAGTGGTAGTGGTAGTGGTGGTGATGGTGGTGGTAGTGAGACCCCCGATTCTCAGAGACAAAACCTCAAAAGGGGGTTCTGGCATCACTTTTCCACACCAGCGCAGCGGAAAAATGAACAACCTTTTCGTCTTTTTTTCTTTTTCTTGAAAAGCCTGCCTGCTAGTATACGATAACGATGACTTTGGAAACCACGCCTACGACAGCAACGGGCAGCGACATACCGAATTTGTCCGAATTTCTTGCAGCTGGCGGTGACAGCAGCTATCGCTTTAACTTTATCGGGGAGGGCGCCGCGAACCTTGTTTTCGAGATCCTCCCTATCGACGGCAGCAATGCCAGCGAAGACATCAAGAAAATGTACAATGATGTGTACAAGGGTCAGTTCTGTGTCCCATTCTTCCATTCATTCCAATAAACTGACATAGAAAAAAAAACCAGGAAACCTCCTGCGGGTGCCCAAGTCTGGCACGCAGGCATTCAACTGCCAAGTTCTCCACGCCTACTGGAAGACAGCCGTCGAGCCTCTCTTTGAGCCAGGGGACCTAGCGCAGCTCCATCTCATCAGGCTCGGCAGTAGCAGCCAGCGCGTCGTCTCCCTTCTGACCGCGGCCCTCGAGGAGAACGAGACCAGCCGCAGGGGCGACTTCCAAGGATCCAAGGTCTCCTCCGCCTCCGAGTACGGCATGCTGATCGAGAACATGAGCATGAAGCAACCCTCCGACCTGGTCCTAGAGTTCAAGCCCAAATGGCTCGCCCAGTCTCCCAATGCGCCCCCCTCCTCCACAAGATGCCGGAACTGCGCGCGGGAAGCCTACCGGCGGAACCACCACCACCCCAGCAACAAGAAGAAGCAGAAGTCGTCCATCCCTATCCCCCTCTGCCAGCTGGACTTCCTCGCCTGTAGCGCAAGCCGCGGCGACCCAGCCGCCCTGAACCGAGTCCTCGAGCGCGTGTCGGTCATAAAGCACCAGCAGCGTCCCACCGTCACCACCCCCACGTCGGCGGCGGCCCAGCAACAACAACAATACGCCAGCCTGGTGAACTGGTTGAGGACAAACACCCTCCTGTCCAGACTCCGGGACATGCAGGTAGCCAACGATCCGCATGGATCGCTGGCTGTGACGAGCGCCGAAGACGACGACGACGCGAGCAAGTTACAGCTTGCCATGACGCTGCGGGACTGTAGCTGCTACGTGCGAATCTCCGCTCCTACTGAAAACTGCGAGATCGAGATCGAGGCCAAGTTAGCAGACCTGGACAAGAAGAACCGGGATGCCAAGCTGGGGTACTGGCAGGCCACAGAGCGGGAGCTGATTGAGGGGGGGTACTACGAGGGGATGGAGGAGCCGCGACAGGAGACGCACTGTCAGCTTGGCAGGCTACCAAAGCATACAAAGTATGTATAGCTGGCAGGATAGACGTTTTGTGGGGTTGTTTGTCGGCTGTGTCACTCCTCATGTTTAGGACACTTAATGTTTAGGCCACTTACAGATATCGGGATACCTATATAGGTAGTTTGGGGAAAGGGCAGGTAATGTCATAGTGAATCTTCCCTCAATGAGCCGAAACATACATGAATGTGTTTGTATATAAGAATGCAACAGTATCAACATTACATCGAAACTGTATATCGACGTCACCTTTGCTCTGGCATCATCTTCCCGCATCCCGTTACCCATTCTTTCCAAGAACGTCTAGACAGAAATCTAAGAGCGAGCACCTGTTCCCAATAATAATCTGTGTCAACCCAAACGCCGTATCATGAACCCCATATACACCAATGCAAATTCCATATCTTCCATGATTCAAATACCAGCAGCAGTGAAGCTCAAAAGACTGCCCACTGTCAACCCCGCAACAAGACACATTCCCATGAACCCGCCGGCTGCCTCGCGCTCGCTGTCGGCAACCCACTCGCCTGCAGCCATCATGGCGCTGGAGCCAAGCCAGCCGTTGGTCAGACCAAAGGGAAGCTGGACGAGTATGAGGTAGAACAGGTCGCTGCTGATCAAGGCACCCCGCCCACGGATGTTGCACAGTAGATAGAGGGGCAGGAAGCCTAACCTGGCAATGCTAATAGCGAACAAGGCCGTGGGGCGATGACGCAGTGAGAATGGCAGCATCGTGGCCATGCGACCGAGAAGATCGCCCAGGTTCCAGAAGAAAAATCCCAGTGGGATGAAAGCACCCGGGGCAAATAAACGCCCCGACTTCTCCTCGTCGCGTACCGACAGGATCTTCGCGGTGAACACGGGGAAAAACATGGCCACCACAAAGCATAGGAACACGGAGCCTGCCACCCAGTGCAGCTTCCAGAACAGGGTCGGGATGCTGACAAAACGCCGAGCTGCCCGCTCAGCCTCCTCAATACTGGTGACGGACTCGGCGAGCTGCTCTGCCATGCGCCGCTCGATGAGCCGATCATGTCGTCGCATGAGGGGGATGAATGCGAATATCGTGACTCCGGAGACAAACACGGCTGTCAGAAAGTAAATGAAGGCTGCAGCGCCAGCCTCGCCAACCCCGGACTCACCCGAAGTTGGCTCAGCGCTCGCTGGTGGGACAGCGAGGAATGAGAACATCTGTGCCAGCGGCGGCAAAATGCCTGCGACGCCCTGTCCCGCCATGATGGCCTGTGTGTATTCGGGGCGGCCGAAGCTGGCTGCGTACGCAAAGGCTCCGTTTTGCATCATACCGCAGGCCAACGCACTCAGGCAGACCATGACCAGCAGGAAAGCCAGGTACGCCGGCGGGGAGATGTCGAGAAAGAAGGTTGTCGAAACAGCCAAGAGGCCGAAGATGCCCAAGTTCATGAACAGCGCCGTGTTGATCCGGAAGGGGTAGTTGGCGGAGGACTGAATGTTGGTCAGGACGTACATGGCAAGCAGGTTGCTGATGGTCGACACTGAGATGATGGCCGACTGTGAGTTTTCAAGGAGGAATTGGTCGGATACGAATCGCGTTTGAAAGTAGGGCGCTGCTGCGAGGAACATGTTCCTATGATAAGAAACCACATTTGTTAGCTCCCTTGCTCACCATGGCCATGACCCACCAGGACTTACCATGCCCAGAGCATCGCGACGCCTATCACGGCGAATATCGAATACTCTATCCATGAGAACCGCTCCTCCGCCGCCTCCTCCTCCTCCTCTAGGTACACCGACCCTTCGAGTGTCCCCGAGTCATCCGTCAGGGGTTCGTACTCGTCCTCACTCGCCTTTGCAGGCGTGAATATGGACTTGATGCGATCCATTGTGTCCATTGTGTTGTTGTAGGGTGGATTGGTTTGCCCGTCGCGTTTGGTAGTTGTCTTGCCAATGGCCGATTCGAGTAGACGACAGAAATAGGAGGAGTGCCGGGGCTTTGATCGTCGCGGCATTTGCTTCTATATATGTTTCAGACTTATCGTTTGGAGAAGGCGCAGAAAGAAACAGATAGGTAGTCTAGGTAGGTAACGTGGGAGGCGGAGCCCAGAGCCCGAAGCCCGAGGTGGGAAAAGAGGGCAACAGCACAAACGGCTGACTTTGAAAGCGCCGTGGCGAATGGATCCAAGTTTGCGAGATTGCCCTATCCCAGGTGGTTTAGAAAGTCGCTGACGCCGTCGAGAGATGCCTCGCGGTCATCGCTTTACATAATTCGCGGGGCGGAAGAGAGACCAATGTCGACGACCGTCATGTGTGGACGGTCTTGAATGTCTGTGATGGGGTCACAAGGGATGGTGTGTGGCAGGCAGATAAGACACGCTGGACGCGGGACAGCCATCATGGGCTTATCGGGGCTAAGGGCGCTTGGATTCGGGGCAAGATAAAAGCCGGCCTAATGATAAGATACCCCATCATCTATGTTACACTACGTACCTTATCCATGTAGCGGGACTTCAACAGCAGTCTGTCCACATTTCCAACGAGAGCCATATTGTTAGAACCATTCATATTAACAAACTTCAACTGAAGAAAAAAAAGAAGAAAAACTAGCAGCGGATTATGTTATTAACTAGACGGCTTCATCCCGTAAGAGGCGTGGGAAGCAAAGCACCGCAATATGTACATGTACAATGCGATGATGCGGGATGCGGAGCATTCCGACGGGGGTTTGTGGCCACCGAGACGCGCACAAATGGATGACAGACAAGCATTCCCCACGCATCAACAAATCGGACGAACAGAGTGCCGACATGTTGGAAGAGCGAGTTGAGACGTTAACAAGCTTGAAGAAGGTCGACTTGGCCAAACTACCTTTTTTGGTAACAGGCATCTCGGGAATGTGCGTTCGCCAACCCGACGACAATACCTGTTAAGCGCATATTCTCCTTGGTAGCAGACCAAAGGTTGGCTGATGCTTTCCATGACAGCTTCTAAGTTGACATACATAAACTACTAAATTACACAATTGCTCCGTCCATATTTTATAATCAATGACAAGCTGGTTATACACACGCCCCTTTCTCTCTCTATCGCTTTTTTTTTATACAAACACTTATATCATTTGTCGACAAGGCCACAGCCCTGACAGAACATGCAGAAAGAAGCTTCTCATAACACCGACACCACCAAACAATGTAGAGATTGCTAACACCAAAGTACGGATAAAGCCACAGTGTAGATCAAAAATGTTGGTCCGACCGGGGATTGAACCCGGGACCCTCGCATATGATGAGCTGTAGACTCGCCTATAAGAACGATGTGATATCCATCTACACCACCGGACCCGATTTCTTTTATGTAAATAAATCTTCTTTGCCATCTTAAGAACCCAGTCCCCTCGTTCTCTTGACCTCTTTCCCTTTTCCCAACAGAGCCGCTTAAGCGGATTCTGTCTCCGTTAAGCGGGTCGTATGTACGCCGTAACTCCACCACATCAAAACAAGTGTTGCGCACTGGGGGGGTTTTTTTTCCCCATGCGCCACCTCTTGCACCCGCCAACAGCGGGGCTGACAGCTGACTGCATCACACGCGCCACCACGCCACCACACCTTTGTCATCCAAACACCAGCACCTCATCATGCATGCCTTCAATGTGGACAACGAGTGAAGATTTCGGCAAATTATGCCAGGTCCCGCTCTGTCTCTGTGTCTTTGTTCGAAACTAGAAGCTCTGTATTTTTTTTCATCTTTTTTTCCAGGAGGGGGGGGGGCAAGGTTGAGGTTGGCTGGGCTGACTTAAGTAACTTGGGATAAATATACTACTTACCAGTAAAAGCGCCGCTGCGAGCGCGACACTGAGATGGGAGAGTCTTAACATTAGAGCAATATCAACAACCCCCCCTCATGAATAAGTAAAGGGTAAAAAGAGGGGATTATTACTAGAATTAGAGCATTGGCGGCCATTTATGCGGCCCGCCCAGACTTTCCGCGGCACGTGACGGTTGTGTCCTGCGGTGCATGTATGTCGTGCAGTGTTTATCCTTCACATAAACGCGTGCGCAAAAGTGGTCCATCTGTCTATCCGTCTGCTGTCTTCCGTATTGTTGGTCTTTCTTTTTTTTTCTTTTTTTTCCCTTTTTTTTTTCCAAAAAAAAGGGGTATGAAGGCGGACTCAAGTTTGTTTCCCAAACTGTGTGGTGTCTTTGGACGAATTCAAGACGATATAACAAGCGAATTCATCAACCAACCAATCTTATGCATATCTTCCTCTGTAAATGAATGCAAGTGTTTTAACACTGTATTTATGAGAAAATTCAAAAGAGGTACAAATGGGAGAAATGGGGCTGGGAAAGGACACACAGAGTCAAGGAAATAAGAGAAGAATATATTTTGTAAGGAAGGAGGCTCAGTCACGACAATTTTAACGACGTAGAACACGGCATGTACCTAAAACACACGCACGGGACGGAAAGGCACAAAATAAGGTGGTGGCTGGCTTCAGATATTTTTTTTGGGTAGGTATTTTCCTTTGCAAAACCCGACGAAATAGTAGACGAGTACCTAGTTACTTCTACCTTGCACACAACCGCCCCCCAAAAAAAGAGGCGGGAAGGGAGGGATGCACAACGCGCAAACAACCATTAGTGATGATTCACACACACACACAAAAAGAATGGGGCGACCAAAGGCCCTCCTCTAAACTCATATTACATTATGAATACTCATTACCCTTTTTTCTAACAAGGAAGAGAAAAAGAACGTACAATGAAGAAAAACAGTCATTAAGAGGGGTCCCCACTCCAAATCTCCCACAAGATCAAGTCTCAAGACATACGAAGAAAAGACTCACTCCGAATCATGATCGAGCGGGAACCGATCAGTAAACTATCACACACCAGCCCAGTTAGCACCTTTCTCGAAAACAACCAAAGCAATCGCGAGAGAGAAACAACCTCACCTTGAAAACGGCTAAACCACCGTCGAGATCCTTAGCAAACCCATCCACCTCTGTCCCAGTAAACACACCCGTTGCATTGGCGGTCGGCACGCCAACATCCTCCAGCGCCTTGGACGCCGAGCCGAGCGCACCAACCGGCTTGCCCCAGCGGAACCCGTCCAGTAGAATCTGGCCGGGCCTCCCCGTCGGGAACAGCGGCGAGGCCTTCGCCTGCGCACCAAAGAGCGCCTCCGCGCCCGCGGCAACTACGATGCCGTCAAATGCCGTGGCGTCGGCGGACGAGTACGTCATGTCGACTCCCTCGGCGATGGTCTCGCCCACGACGGTGACGACGACCTTGTCCTGCGCGAGGCGCTGCTTCAGGGCCGCGGCCTGCTGGAGCGAGTCGGCCGACTTGGTGGAGGCCAGGACGCCGACGCGCAGGGTCGCGACCGTGGGGAGAGTAGAGTTGAAGATGGAGATGCCTTGGGTCACGTTGTCGTGATAGAAGGTCGGGTCGGGGACGGGGGCGGGCAGGCCGAGGGCGACCGCCACCCGCTTCGCCACGTCGTTGCTGACGCGGTTGAGCTGGGCGAGCACTTTTTGTTTCACTTGGTCTGACGTGAGGTGGCTGGCTTCGAAGCGCATCGCGTTGATGAGGAACTGCTGCTCAACTGGCGTCAGCGAGTTGTAGAACAGCCGCGGCTGGGTCCAGTGGTCATCAAAGGTTGGCGAGAGGGCCCGGACAAGGTTGCCGGTAGTGGCGCGTCCGGGGGCTGTGAAGAAGCCTCGTCCGGTGGTCTGGTTTGCCTGTGCTGGGAAGCCGTTGTTGAGGCTGTTGGGCGTGTACGGGAATTTGTTTTTGTGGATGAAGTTCTGGCCGGCGCCGTCGCGGTTGTTGTTATGGATAGGTGTGTTCACGGGGCGGTTGATGGGCAGCTGCTCAAAGTTGGGGCCGCCGTGACGGTTGAGCTGCGTGTCCAGGTACGAGAAGATGCGGCCCTGAAGCAGCGGATCCTCGGTGAAATCGATTCCGCGTACGATGTGCCCTGGCTGGAACATAATCTGCTCCGTCTCGGCGAAGTAGTTGGTCGGGTTGGCAGTGAGAGTCATGACACCGAGCTTCTGGAGAGGGGCAAGCTCCTCGGGGATCAGCTTCGTAGGGTCGAGCAGGTCGAATCCGAATGCCAAGGCCTTGTCCTCGTCCACAACTTGGACAGCAAGCTCCCAGCTGGGCCCGTTGCCTGATTCAATGGCGTCGAAGAGGTCTTGCCGGTGTGCGTCTGCATTCTTGCCGGCCAGGACTTGCGCCTCCTCCCAGACGAGACTTGCCTTGCCTTGCTGCGTCTTCCAGTGCCACTTGATCAGCTTGGTAGATCCGTCATCCCTCACAAACCGGAACGCGTGGACACCAAAGCCGTCCATGTGACGATAAGAGCGCGGAATACCAGACCCAGCCATGGCCCAGAAGAGCGTATGCATGGTGCTGGCTTGCTGGGAGAAAAAGTCCCAGGCCGAATCATGAGCCGTTGCTGCTTGGGGGATCTCGTTGTCCGGGCTGGGCTTGACTGCGTGAATCAGGTCCGGGAACTGAATTGCATCCTGGATAAAGAAGACCGGAATGTTGTTTCCGACGATGTCTAAATGTGTTAGTATACTGTCTGTTTGGTACTAATACCGCTACCTCTGTTGCTTGCTTACCAAAATTTCCTTCGTCAGTATAGCTGTAAGGAACTAGTGTCAGCCTCGTTCCATCTCCAAAGTTGCACACAACGGTAACCACTTACAATCGAGTCGCAAAGCCGTGGACGTCTCGGGCAGTGTCTGCGCTACCCCTCGAGCCAGTTACGGTTGAGAAACGGACAAAGACAGGAGTCTCTTTTCCGGGGGCGCTCAGGAAAGAGGCAGCAGTGATATTGCTCCAGTCGCCGTAGCTCTTGAAGGTTCCAAAGGCTCCTGCACCTCGAGCATGGACAGCTCTCTCAGGAACCTGACAAGTCCCATATTAGTTCTCGTACACTTGCATGTCCCGAATGACATCTTAACTCACCCGCTCGTGATCAAAATGCTGGATCTTTTGCCTGAAGATGAAGTCTTCGAGCAGCGTCGAGCCGCGGGCACCGGCCCTTAAGCTGTTCTGGTCCTCAATGGGGCCGCCGACATCAGAGGTCAAGAAGCCTTTGTTGTCATCAACCTCAAACTCTGTCAAGAACTGCCCCGACGGTGCGGCCGGGGCAGGCTCATCACGCTTCTCCTTGAGAAACGATGGGTCAGCAAAGGGGCACGCTGCCAGGGCCGCTCCCAGCAAGCTACCCCATGAGAGGAGTGCAGTTGCTGAATACATTATGTTTCTCGTGCTCCAGTAGGAGGTACTGGTCGAAACGACGAGTGTTTGAAGCGAAGAAGGGACGCGGGGCGATGGCGAGGCGAGCTGCGCTCTTGTATGCTGGCGACGGTTGGCACTCGAGTCAGTGCCGAGGCAAACGGGTGGCCAAAGCTGGGTGTCGCGAGACTCTTATAGATTCTCAAGACATGGTTGGCATGGCTTGCTGCTTCCGACATGGGGGACATGGGAATCACAGAATAACCCTGGAAACTGTGTCTCGACGAGTCACAAGGTTCCTGCTCGCCTGCAGGTTGTCTGCGAGGCAGGCCAGGCAGGCCAGGCAGGCTCCACATGCTGGGGACTATGTAACCATTCCATGTAAGGAGCGTGCAGGCAGGTTGGGTAAAGGGTCCCCATGCACCTTCTGGTGTCCCTCGCGGCTGCTTTCGCCAAGGCAGCTCAATACAGGATTGCAGCCACGTAAATTTCGGCATCAGGTCCAGTTGTGAGAACATTGGAAGTCGCTAAACCCGGCAATACTCAGTCAGACTGGCGCTACACAGAACAAACTCTGTCCCAGACGCATCCATTTTTAATGTTACACGGACTCTCCATTTCTTCGCTTTCAGATATGTCAGTTCAACTATCCTCACCTCATACTCGGAGTGAAGAGCGCCATGGTTGGCAATAACGTGAGCCCCATCACAATGAATATACTGGATCCCGGCCCGGAAGTGCTGTACAGGGCTTGGGATAGGCCTGAAATGATGATGGCCTTGGCGAAATGGCAAGCATGAGGTCAGTCAGGTGAACAAACTTGGGAGCAGTTTTCTCTAAAAGGCAGGAAGATAGATAGGTAGCTACCTTCCAAGGTTCTTTCAGCTCACATCCGATGGGTAAAGCGGAGTCGAGGGTTTAGGGAGTCTGGCTACGTACATAGGTCACGTCTGATCTCTGAACAAGTTTGATTCCGCTGCGTCAGAGAGCTGATAATAGTGTGGGGTTTAATCCACCGAAACAACGGCTCCGCGCCATCTCGTACCCTGCGGTGGAAGAAGTCTATTCGTTATCAGCAGGCAGAAATGAAGAGGACGAAAGGAAGGGAAGGTACAGCTCTTCTCTCCTCTGCCGTGCCCGCGAGGTTTCGATACGACTTGAACATACCAACCTACGTACCTGGCGCTACTATCCTGATAATTGTTGAAATCACCGAAGTATACCCGCACACAGGACTGTGGCCGCTAATCACGCCACTGTTACATCGCAGTATTGCACCACAGCGAAGAGTATAAAAGGCTCGACAGCCCGAGAGTGGAACCTGGTACAGGGCGTATGAATGAGATTGAATGCCCGCAGCCTACCGCCTACCATCCCGCTTTTGAGTCAAGGCCGTCCCGGTATTTCAACGCAAGGGAAGGTCCCCGATGCCCCATGTACCTTTGTAAACGGGTACATTCGAACGGTTTCCGCATGAGCCCTGCTCGGATAATCGGGAGCCAAGGTTGGCTGTGCTATCAATAGACAGATGTTTCGAACGGGTCCCGTCGCTTGGTTCGTTCGCTTTCCAATGCATGGCCCACGCCCGGGTGGAGAGAACCAACGGCAGAGAAGATGCAGGTACACAGACAACAAGAATATTATCGTGCCGCGCGCACATTTCTTCCACGGAAACCGGCGGGGCCGTCCCGGGTCTGGGTCAATATTTGCAAGCGAGGTCCGCAGCGTTGCAACCGGTGTGCATATCGCATGTCTAGCAATTCGACGCTGACCGCGAAGTACCGCGCGCCCATCGGTCTAGAGGAGCCACGGTGTTGTCTGTCGGCTAACTACCAGGATACCTAGTTGAGATCTAGGTGCTTAGAAATCCTGTAGGAGTTGCCTCGTCCACTGAGTAGCTCTGAGATGGCCTCATGAGGTCATAGTTGCTGTTCGTATGTGGAGCTTTTGCTATTTTCTGACTTGGTTACTGGAGCCATTGACAGAGGCAACAAGGCCGAGAAGTTACGTAACCGGCTAGTCCCGTACGCTCTGCAGTGTTTCGTGGCCATCAAGGCTCCAGCATATCCAACCTCTTTCCTTGTTGCTCCGCATATCGCGGGATTTGGGTCGATGACGGCGATATACACAGATCCCGGTATCATGCATCATGCATGATAACGAGGGTGAGGATGGATAAAAATTGCAAAATTGGCATGTAGGTAAGGCAGTTGCGCGTTTACGTCTATTGAGAGTTGAAACTGAGAGACCGATGAAGGCATCTGGGTCAGGGAATAGAAAGTTCAAGTTGCATCCAGTTCGATGGCTACGCGGTCTAACTTCCAAGTCGAGTGGTGAGTGGTGGACCCCCTAACCCTGTCGACCATCCCCACACACCACGCCTTCGTTCACCAGAAGTTTCGCCTGAGTTGAGTGATTACGGGAACGAGGAAGGAGCTGCCGTACTTATGTGGACATGACTTGCGGAATTATGGAGAGGGGGTTGGACGTTGAACAGCATTTACCTAAAGACGAGAATTATGGGAATCGCCTGCAGCAGCCTATCTTGCGTTGCATCCCGGCAACCCGTTTCGGCAATTAAGCCTCGTCTGGCCTTCGGGGGTGGTATCGAAAGTTCGGATATGAACCCGAGCAAATACCAATCACGGGGCCGTGATGGAGTCATTTATCCGTGGGGATGGATTTACGTGCCCAAGTATATCGCAACTACTCTGAACCTCCTTTAGGAAAACTGTCAGACTCAGAGATATAATAGAGCATACAGGGTTAGGTATAGAACAACTGTCGCAGCCAGCTCGACCAAAAAGAGATATGTGCAGCCAATGTTTATTTATTCTTGAATATAATTTGCTCGTGAATCATGCGTCCCGTTCCCCCTAAAGTTCCCCAACTCACCCAACTTCATCCTGTATGTATCGTCGTAACAATAGCCCTACGAGGCGTCTTACGTACACGGGGTTGCTCTGCTGGTGTCGGTACCGGTGCCACTGCCGGTACTGGTATTGGTGCTGGTGCCACTGCCAATGTCCTCTCAACTGCTGTCGCTGTCCTGACCTCGATGATGCTCTCGTTGTAAGCAGCCATGCTCACTAGCAGCTCCGAGCATTCATCATCCAACCTGCTTCTGTCCAATCCCATCAGCTGATCTTCCGTGATCCAACCAGACTCGGCTGCGTATCTCACCACGTCGACCGCGCTGGGGAACGAGAGAATCTGACGCGGAGCCTCCGGATCCAGGTGCGACAGGAGCTCCTTGGTCGTGTGCTTGAGCAGGCCCAGCTCCTTTCCGTCGCCCTTGAAGTGGCTCATCAGATACTGGAAGATGTATGCGAGCCATAACACGTTCGTGTATGGATAGTGTGGTTCCCAGGATATTGGATGACCGTCGATAGCCGTGTCGTAGGGAGTGCTGTGGGACTTGGGCGCCAGATGCACGCGATCGCCCTTCAACAGGAAGGAGCGCATTTGCCTGTACACCCTGCATTGCGGCGCATGCGTGCTCGTAAAGATGCCCAGTTCTTTTTCAAAGTCATATGCTACGACGGATATCTCAGTGTTCTCGACGTTCTCGGCACGAGATAGGCCGTAGTCGAGGATCGTGATCTCAAGACCAGAGTAACCGAACTGGCAAAGACCCTCCTCCTCGGGCTTTGGCTTTGGCGGCCTAGCCTGCCAAATACACAAATTTCCCTCGTGCAAATCACGGTGCTGAGGCCATCGGTCAGCAGAAGCTCGTCATATCTCTGTCAAGTGAAGGGGTCACACCTCGAATCTGACCAAATCCTCGGCCCTCGCCAGCGCAACTGCTGTGTGCAAGAATATGTCCCACACTTGGCTGACCGTGCTGAGCTCGAAGTCTTCCAGTGCCACCCCGGCATCTCCCAGCTCGACAACCAGGAACCTCGTGTCGTCCAGGTATCTGCTCGGCGAGGGATAAAACTGGAGTCGATCCGGATCCTTTCTCTTCATCTTGCGGTGAAAGACCTGGTGGGTCTCGAGCAGCGCCTTCGGGGCTCTCCCCCGAACCACATAGCGCTCTTTATAGACCACGAAGCCTGGGACGTCGGCGAGCCATTCTGAGATCTTGAGCTCTCCACGGAGGTCATCCTCTGAGTGCGGTTCTTCATCCACCAGCCCGGACTTCTCCTGCGCCTTTGTCTGCGCTTTGATGGGAGAATCCAGCCTGATGACTTTGATAATGCTCGTCCCCCTCTCGTTAGTGATTCGGTACACTTCGGCGTAGGATGCCTCGGCAATTTTTTCAATCCGATCGCCAGAGGAGCAGACGTCGTCCCATGTCAGGATCCGCAAGCCCTGTGACGCATCTATTTTCTCTTCTTGCCCCGGGCTCTCAGATCGGGTGGTGGGCTGACGAGGCGTAACATGAAGAACCTCCCTGCTTCTCAATGCCCGGGTTGGAGAGGCAGTTGGGCGTAGCGTTGACGGCCCCTTTTTGTCCTCCAAAACCGGACGTTCTCCTTCGAGCGTCACAGAGAAAAGCTTTTCGGCTAGTTGTTGAATTTTCTCCTCGGGCGCAACCTCAAGACCCGTCTTAGGCTCGGGTTGCGGTTGCGGTTGTTCAACCTTTTTTCCTGGGCTTTTGGGCAGAGCCGCAAAGAGCTCTTCGGCCCTGGTCCTCTTGATGGGCTTTCCATATTTTCGTGTTGTTGCTGGCCTCGGCATTTTTGTGTTCTTTTCTACGTTCCAAAATCTTTCAAAGTCGAAATGCCTTCAAAAGGATGCTCGATATTTCACGAATCGTCAAAGCGTCAGCCCGTCCTGCCTTGTGATTCGCTTGTCATGTTGTGGGTGGGTTGTCAGGGGTAACCAGAGGGAAAGAGCACCCAATCAGCATTCAAACAGCCCCTTACATACTGGATGGACACAAGTACTTATAAACAGTTCACTTGTACGTGCACCTGTTCCCATTTTCGGATGAGGAACAGATATTCAAATATTGCTTCGTGCCTTGCATCATCAACGACATTCAAAAGGAATCGTCCCAGGAAATGCAATGGACAGGAGCAATTTACAGCACTCTACATCCGTAATAAAGGAGTGGAGTCTGCCCCAATGCAAGTCGAGGAAAGCACGGACGGTCGGGGTTGACGTGACGGTCCACCCAATTTCAATTTCCACGAGCTTCCAGCGTTGTGCAACAGTTTCGCAGCCCCCATTCTTGTCCGGCCACAGCCAGCACCGTCCGAAACACACAATGGCGAACGTGCTTAACAACTTATTCGGAGGTAGCAAGCCCTCGCCGAGCCCCGCGCCGGTTCAGGCAGGAGATTCTGGTAAGCTATCATGCGCCTCCTTTCCCTGTCGAAGAGACTCGAACGCCACCGAACTCCACCCATCCTGCTTAAGAGGCCAGCAAGCAGCTCGAAAGGGAACGCGCAGAGCCGTTGCGGTGCTGCGCGCATCTGGGGCCGCCTTCTGGATGGCTTCTACCATCTGGCTTATTGCCTCCCGTTGCTCTGCCAGCTACTGACAGGCTTGCCCTTGGCCTACAGACTTCGCCGACTTCCCTGAAGGTGCAGACCCGTCGCCGGTTCCCATCTCGCCCGTTTCGCATACCCTCGGCGGAGCAGGGCCCGCGCAGACGCTCCGGCCGTACACGAAATGGTACAACGTCCATGAGCGCCACTCGCTGGATGAGTTCAAGGCCGAGGGCCTCATTCTCTCTGTCATCGCCCTGGTGCTGCTGCTGCATCTCTTCGGCGCGAACCTGAATCGCACCAAGGCCAAGAAGTGGGTCCGCGCCCATGCTCCGCTGCTCGCCGATGAGTTCGCCGTCGTTGGTTTCAGTGGCGTTCCCACCGTTGCTGCCGACAAGACCGGCGACGAACTAGTTCAGGCCCTGGCCGACGCGAACGCCCAGCAGGGCGACGCCGTTCTCAAAGAGAAGAGTCTGTTCGAGTTTGCGACGTATGCCAGCGGCCGCGCCAACATCGCCTTCCTCGACGTCAAGCTCACCCTGCTAAAGAGATTCAACCCGCTCACCACCATTGCCGAGATCGTGCTTGGCTTCCTCTTCGACAGCTTTGAGTCGCCCCAGGATACCGTCGAGGCCGTCATCTACCCGTTCGATGGCAAGGAGGCGCTCACCGTTCCCGGACTTCCTGGCGCCGCCGAGCTGCGCGCTGCGAAGGACAACAAGAGCAGCTATGACAACTTTGTATTTGGCCTAGTCCACAAGGAGTGCATGAAGCAGGTTCGCGACGACCGCTACGATGTTTCTCTGACCTACACCAAGGACAACCAGAAGCTCCCTACCTGGTTGACCGTCATGACCGAGAGCGCCGAAATCACCGATCTGATCCTGACCCCTGAGCTCATTGAGGCCGCTAAGGCCGCCGGCGACCTTTTCGAATATCTTGTTGTCTCGGACCAACCGACCGACAAGCCCAAGACGCAAGCTGCCCTGCGGGACTTTTGTTTGTTGAGCCTGGCTAACGCGCTTCATTTTTCGCAGAATCAATGATACCGCTCCCCGCAAGCGATTGTTCCTCAAGTACCGCCTCCCGTCAGACAATAACTATGAGCCTCTGGTCCCTCTCTTCCGCTGCTTCGTACGCCTCCCCGATCTGCTTGCCAAGTCGGCCCACTTCCGGTCCGAGGTTCTGCGCAAGGTCAAGGCCGTACGCGACGAGGCTGTGAAGCAAATGCAGAAGGCTGAGGTTGAGGAGAAGGCCGAGGAGCGTCTCCAGGAGCGCGAGAAGGCGAAGAAGGCCAAGCGCGACGCCGAGCTCAACGCCCTGGATGCCAAGGCCCAGAAGCGCTATCTCGAGAAGGAGCGTGAGAAGGAGGTCCGCAAATCAATGAAGAAGTCGACTGCCCGGGCCTAGAGTGACTCACGGCCAGCTTTGCTTCAAGATTTTATAGCGTTTGCCATCATAATACTTTTGGGTTCACCATCCAAATTGGTTCAGCTGCATGCATATAAATGATTCCTTTTTGGCTCTCTTGGACAAAATAATAACACTTGGAAAGAAAAATTCATTGGCCTCTATTGTGTTGTCATGATACGACCCTAGCATTGTCTCGTCAACAATATCTCAGCCCTGTAAGCGGACGGCGGTGACCGTGTTTCTCTATCGCATTTCACTGGCTTTCATCATTGGCCAGTATATCCTGGACCCGTTTAACCTTGTCTTCTGCAGTTTGGGTCTTGTCGGTCCTTTCGTGGGAAAGGGGGCACACATTGTCAGCTAGGATGGAAGACAGCAGCATCAAAAGGGCTGTGTAGTGAGTGTTTGTTATTCAAAACATACCGGGTGCCGACACGCATCGACGTTTGCACGCGTTGCACGCCACCCTGGTGGACGACGGCGTGGGCTTGCCCGATGACTTTCATGACGTCGTCCCAGGAGCCCTCTATCGGTTTGTTTTAATCAGCTATTTTAGTATCGTCTTAGAGCAAAAATAAGAGAAGGGAAGCAATGGAATAAATAGTGAAATGTGTGACATGGTTTTGTTAGAAAGACACTTACCGACAGTCGTCCCGGCCGAGTGCATCGTGTATTTGAGTCCGCTCGCCTTGAGGACTTTCTGCACGTCGGCTACTTCGCGAGCGACGGAGACATTGCCGGTTCCGACCTTTTTGTAGCTAGTTTAGCAATGATGCATGCCGTTGCCTGTTGAAGGGTTGGGTGTGGTTGTGGGATTAGAAGGTCTAACTAAGCATGTTGCTGAAAGTTGGTC
This sequence comes from Podospora didyma, assembly GCA_033439775.1. NCBI lineage: Eukaryota > Fungi > Ascomycota > Sordariomycetes > Sordariales > Podosporaceae > Podospora > Podospora didyma. Next base: position 2,331,837 of record JAULSW010000007.1, read on the forward strand.
AATCTAGGTGGTGGTCGCGGCCATGATGTAATTGAGGGGGAGGGTACGGACAGATTGGTAGGTGGGGACGGATATCCATCTGGATAGGACGACGCAAACCGGCCGCCTAGGGCGAGATAAAGACAGATGATGATACTGCAGGGAGCATTCTAACCCTCTTGGAATGGAAGAGAAATAAAGGGACATGAGGAGCATGACAGAGGTAGGGAAGGGAAAAAAAAACACGTACGGGGACAAGGCAGAAATCTACGTAGCAAGTGCTCGGAGTCGGAATGTTGGCGCTGCCGGAACTCATCCTGTGCTGTTGCTGCTGCTGTTTGGGGGAGAGGAGGAGGATGGAGGATGCTGCTGCTGCTGTGCGCGAGTTTGAGAGTCGAATATGGGGTGGAGAGAGGAGAATTGTGCCCCTACCGGTGAAGAGCATTTGGTGGTGGAAGTGTAGAATTGAAAGACGACGATGGTGTACACGGGTGGATTGAAGGAAGACTGACCGAGCGGGAGGTGAGCAAATTATAGGCTTGGGACGGAATAAGAGGGGCAAAATCTAGCACTTGTGCAGGTATAAAACTAGTGTGTACTTAGCTACTAATTATATAATCTTTATAAACGAGAAAGAGCTTTTAAACAGTCTAAGGAAATTTTAAAGGAAATTAACGTATAGCTTAAAGAAAAAGTTGCTATTACTTATTATATTGTGATAAACCACCTCTCCCGGGAGGCCGCGACCTCCTCCTGCTCCACCACCTCCTCCTCCTTCACCTCCTTCTCCTCCTTCACCTCCTTCTCCTCCCCTTTTGGAATTTGGTCCTAGAGTAGGTTAGTTGTGAGTAGTAAGAAGTATAATCGCTATATCATTATTGGTTTTGTCTTGGCTGACCTTTACAACTTTGACATGAGCAAAAACAAACGAATACTGTCTCTCTCTCTCTCTCACACACACACACACACACTTTGTTTCACTTGAGAGAAAACTTTTCACCGGTGACGACGGGCGCCGAAGCGGTGGATTTGGTCTTTGAGTTGGACTTGCCGCACATGGCACAGTCTGAAAATTTAATGGGGAGGGGACTTGGTCAGCCCGCATAAGGTAAGGCAGTCATGGTTTTGTTAAAACACAACTTGTGATTGAGATGGATGACATGGCCAAAAAAAAAAAACCCACTGTTGTGCTTGAAGGCACATGTGTTGCAGAAGGTGTATCCCTGCGAGATCTTGGTCTTGCAGCGGTCGCACGAACTAGAGACCAGCAGTTCGGTCAGAATGCCTTGAACATCTAGATGGGGAAGGGGGAAAGACGTGAAAATTTACCTAGAATATTGGGCAAGGGGGTTCTTTGCGGCTTTGGATAGGAGTTTGCTCTATAATAATGACATAGACTGAATTAGCTGCAACTTCTGTTTTTACATGTGCAAGATCAAGCACACAAACTTTTGAGATGCCTGACTGCCCTAATGTGGCAGACTTTTTATCACTGGAAGTTGATGCTGGAGAGCCATAGTAAAGCTCGTTCTTCTTCTTGACGCTCGGGGTGGCGAGTGTCGTCTTCGATTTCTTCTGGCACTTAGCGCAGACCATCGCAGCAAGGGAATATGTAGGTATTTTGGGGTCGGTTTTTTTTAAGTGCAGATCGTGAAGAATAGGCTACTTCTTCTTGAATAAATCCGTATCGCAGGAAGGAGGGGGGAGGCCGATTGATGAAATCGCGGGAGAGATGGGCAGGTCCAATAGGATTCACAACAACGAGAGAGGGTCTGAGGATGATGATTGGGGTGTGGAGCGCCACACAGTCAACAAGGCTGTACGTGCATCCGCCGCTGCAGGCTACGATTGGCTAAAGTGGTGATCCGAAACACTTTGTTCAACAGTGCGTTGCGAGCCCCGCCCTCTTCTGGAACGTCCCGATCGGTAGGAAGGGACTCAGGAACCGGGCGCGACCGCCAAGAAAAAGGGTCGTCCTCCACAGTGCTAGCAGCATATTAATTTAGATCGCATTTGTTTGGGCGAGTATTTTGTTCTTGTTTTCATTCGTATAAAAAACAATAATAACTTCTGAACGGCGTGACGACATCCTTCCTAGCTGAGAGGTTCACTGTGTGGGAATAATTGCCTTTAGCACTGGGCAGAGCCAATCTTAGTACCTACCTCCTGGGTAGGTACATGTGGTAAATGTGAGTTCGGGATACTAGTGCGAGACGAGTAGGTACCTGCCTCTACCTCCCTGCTTGCCTGCCTGCTGCCCTGCACTACCAAGATTTCCCCTGAATCTTCTTGTCACTGTCGCCGACCTCTTTGAGTGGAGGGGATTTTCAACTCTCAAACACTTTGACCCGCTGCCGACCCAAGCTTCACATTGCACTGCTTCCCGTAGCTGATTGGCGTTGGCAGACGTCGAACTGCCTCCACTTTGTTCTCTGACAGGGCGACGGCTGACGAACCCGAGGGCTGGCTTTTTTCGCGGCCCCATCTCCACTGAACTGCTGGGAACTGGGCTGCAGGTGGGCTGGCTGGCTGCGCAACTCGTTAGGTAAAGGAGGCTGTGCCAACACGAACACGACGTTTCGACATTTTCGCCCATCCAGCTCCTCGCCGCCGTCGCCGCGCCGCACCTGGTCTTCACGAACGACACTACACCCCCCGAACCTCCAAGCTCATCATCTCCGTGCGGTCTCGCAGCTTTTATCGCCAGCGGCGCACTCCATGTGCTTGACATCGGGCTTCTTCATCGACCTTCGCCTAGTGGAGCCCGCGCCGCGCGACTGAAAGTCTGTCTCGTCCCTGGCTGAGCAGCGCTCGCCTTTGGCATTCGCATGGCCGCCCGTCCGCCGCCTCCTGGAGGCAATTCCAATTCCAATTCGAGTCCCAATCCCGACTCACGAAACGACTTGCTCCTTGACCTCGACAACGAACAGCCCATATACCATTCAGGGCAACGATCCACTCTCAACGACGATGACCTGCTAGCCTATGGCTACGACCAGGACGGGGCGCAACCTCGCCCGTCCGTCTCCTACGATGACTTTGTCGGTGCAGGCGGCCGCGCAGCTGTCCATCCGTCATCGATACCGCCGCCCGCCGCCTCCGGTCCCTCGGGCTCGACTCGGCGCGACGCGCCCTCGGGACCCTACCTCACCGACGCCGACAGGCAGTTCAGCCAAACCTCAGACCTGGGCAACTACCAAAGGTATGCTGACGACGACGACTACCCGGATGACGGCGGGTCATACTATCAACAAGGCGGCGCCCTGCCGGGGGGTGCTGCTGCCGCAGGCCGTGGCACCGCGCGGAATCGGAATAGTGTTCTGAGTCTCGGCGGAGGCTTGTTCGGCCGCGTGAAGAACAAGCTGGGCATGGGCCAGGGCTACTCGGAGATGGACCTCCCCCTGACCGAATCGCGCGCGGCCGGCCGGACAGACTCGGACGGGCTTGACCCCCCGCCGTCCAAGCCGGCAAAGAAGTTCGATATGGGCAACTTCAAGTTTGGCTTTGGTCGGGGGAAGCCAGATCCGTCGACGCTGGGCCCCCGCATCATCCACCTCAACAACCCTCCTGCGAATATGGCCAACAGGTACGTCGACAACCACGTCTCGACGGCCAAGTACAACGTTGCAACCTTTATGCCCAAGTTTCTCTTCGAGCAGTTCTCCAAGTTTGCCAACATCTTCTTCTTATTCACCGCAGGCCTGCAGCAGATTCCCGGTCTCTCGCCCACCAACCGATACACCACCATCGGGCCACTCATTATTGTGCTCCTGGTGTCTGCCGGAAAGGAGTTGGTCGAGGACTACCGTCGTAAGCAGGCTGACAAAGCGTTGAACAATTCCAAGGCCCGTGTCTTGAGGGGGTCGACCTTTAATGAGACCAAATGGATCAACGTTGCGGTGGGAGACATCGTGCGTGTCGAGTCTGAGGAGCCGTTCCCGGCCGACTTGCTGCTCCTGGCGAGCTCCGAGCCTGAGGGTCTGTGCTATATCGAGACAGCCAACTTGGATGGAGAAACCAATCTCAAAATCAAGCAGGGTCTGCCTGAGACCGTGACAATGGTCAGCTCGAGCGAGCTGAGCCGGCTTGGTGGCAGGATCCGCTCCGAGCAGCCGAACAGCAGCTTGTACACGTACGAGGCGACCTTGACCATGCAAGCCGGGGGTGGAGAGAAAGAGCTGTCCGTAAATCCCGAACAGCTGCTGCTTCGAGGCGCTACGCTGAGGAATACCCCCTGGATCCATGGCGTCGTTGTCTTCACCGGCCACGAGACGAAGCTGATGCGAAATGCCACGGCGACGCCCATTAAGCGGACAAAGGTTGAAAGACAGCTGAACATGCTTGTGCTGGTCCTGGTCGGCATGCTGTTGGTTCTCAGCGTCATCTCGACCGTTGGCGACCTGATCATGCGCAAAGTGGAGGGCGACTCTTTGAAATACCTCTTCCTGGATCCGACCGGCACTGCCTCAGAGGTCGCTCGTGTCTTCATCAAAGACATGGTCACGTACTGGGTTCTGTTTTCCTCCCTGGTTCCTATCTCGCTTTTTGTCACCCTCGAGATGGTCAAGTACTGGCATGGCATTCTAATCAACGACGACATGGATATATATTACGACGTTAACGATACCCCTGCCAACTGCCGAACCTCGAGTTTGGTTGAAGAGCTTGGCATGGTCGAGTACGTCTTCTCCGACAAGACTGGCACTTTGACCTGCAACCAAATGGAGTTCAAACAATGCTCAATCGCGGGAATCATGTACTCCGAAGTCGTCCCTGAGGACCGCGTTCCGACCATGGAGGACGGCGTTGAGGTAGGCATCCATGACTTCAAGCAGCTCGAGAAAAACCGCAGGAGCCATCAGTCTGCCGAGGCCATCGACCACTTTCTGACTTTGCTCTCAACTTGCCACACGGTCATTCCGGAAAGGGATGAGGAGGGCAATGTCAAGTACCAAGCCGCGTCTCCTGACGAGGGAGCGCTTGTCGAAGGCGCTCAGCAGCTCGGCCACAAGTTCTTTGCGCGCAAACCGCGTTCTGTGATTATCGAAGTGGACGGTAAGCAGCTCGAGTTTGAGCTCCTTGCCGTTTGCGAATTCAACTCGACCAGGAAGAGAATGTCAACCATCTACCGCTGCCCCGACGGAAAGGTGCGATGCTACTGCAAGGGCGCCGACACAGTCATCCTGGAACGGCTCAATAACAACAATCCGCATGTCGATGTTACGTTGCGCCATCTCGAGGAATATGCGTCAGAGGGTCTGCGAACACTCTGTCTGGCTATGCGAGAGGTTCCGGAGCACGAGTTCCAGGACTGGATGAAAGTCTATGACAAGGCCATGACCACTGTCGGTGGAAACCGCGCCGAGGAGCTGGACAAAGCTTCAGAGCTTATCGAGCACGACTTCTACCTTCTGGGAGCCACCGCTATTGAAGATCGCCTTCAAGATGGCGTGCCCGAGACGATTCATACTCTGCAAGAAGCAGGGATCAAGGTCTGGGTTCTCACTGGCGACAGACAAGAAACGGCTATCAATATTGGAATGAGTTGCAAGCTCCTGAGCGAGGATATGATGCTCCTCATCATCAATGAAGAAACGGCGGAAGCGACGCGAGACAACATCCAGAAAAAGCTCGACGCCATTCGGACTCAGGGCGATGCTACTATCGAGAGGGAAACCCTGGCTCTCGTCATTGACGGCAAGTCGCTAACCTATGCATTGGAAAAGGATCTGGAAAAACTCTTCCTGGATCTTGCCGTCATGTGCAAAGCCGTCATCTGCTGCCGTGTCTCGCCGCTACAAAAAGCGTTGGTCGTCAAGCTGGTCAAGAAGTACCAGAAAGATTCCATCCTCCTAGCCATTGGCGATGGAGCCAACGATGTTTCAATGATCCAGGCCGCCCATATCGGTATTGGTATCAGCGGTATGGAAGGTCTGCAGGCAGCGCGGAGTGCAGATGTTTCCATCGCCCAGTTCCGCTACCTCCGCAAACTGCTTCTCGTCCATGGCGCATGGAGTTATCACCGAGTCAGCAAAACCATCCTGTTCTCCTTCTACAAGAACATCACGCTATATCTGACACAGTTTTGGGTACGTTGGTCCTTAAGAAAGCCACCTCTTACTTACTAACGCTGTCCAGTATGTCTTCCAAAACGTCTTCTCCGGTGAAGTCATCTACGAGTCTTGGACCTTGTCATTCTACAATGTCTTCTATACTGTGCTCCCGCCGCTGGTCCTGGGCATCCTGGACCAGTTTGTGTCTGCTCGTCTTCTCGATCGCTACCCGCAACTCTATAACCTTGGCCAGAAGAACGCCTTTTTCAAGATCAAGGTCTTTGGCGAGTGGATCCTCAACGCAGTATACCACTCCATTATTCTATACGTCGGCGGCAGTCTTTTTTGGATCCACGATGGCGTGCAGAGCGACAGCCTGGTAGCGGGCAAGTGGGTGTGGGGTACCGCGATGTACGGTGCGGTTCTCTTGACAGTGCTGGGCAAGGCTGCCCTCGTGACGAACAACTGGACCAAGTATCACGTCATTGCCATCCCTGGGAGCATGGCCATATGGCTGGTCTTCGTTGCTGTATATGGAATCGTGGCACCCAAGCTCAACATTTCGACCGAATACTTTGGCGTCATTCCGCGTCTCTACGCCAGCCCCATGTTCTGGATCGAAATGCCCACCCTGGCTGTTCTTTGCCTCGCGCGCGACTTTACGTGGAAGTTTAGCAAGCGACTGTGGCGGCCTGAACAATACCACCACGTCCAGGAGATTCAGAAATACAATATTCAAGATTACAGGCCTCGGTATGTATATTTGCCAACAGCTTACATATATATATTGCATTACTGACCTTTTCCAACAGCATGGAACAGTTTCAAAAGGCCATTCGGAAGGTGCGGCAAGTCCAGCGCATGCGCAAGCAGCGCGGCTATGCCTTTTCACAAGCCGACGAGTCGCAGACGCGCGTACTTCAGGCTTACGACACGACACAACACCGTGGCAGATATGGCGAGATGGCGAGCTCTAGACCTCAATGAGCCAACAGCATGTGAAGTGAAGCGAGCATTGGGTATTTTCATTTCTATATTATCCCAGATCGCCGGGCTGTTCTTCTTTTTGGGGGACGCTGATCACGTGATTTTCTTTGCAAAAATTTCACTGTGGGTGTAACTTGTTAAGTCTTCGTTCTTCACTCATTGGGGGTTAGGCTAGCTGGGGTTTAAGGTGCTTATATTTTAAATTTGGGTTTGGACCTTTCCTCGTCCTTGTCTTCTTGCTTTGAATGGCTGTTTCGGGGGTTGATCGGGCTTCATTCCATTTTATTTCTCTGATGATTATAATAAGCTCGAACTGTTTGCTATAGGAGGATTGGGAGGCCGTAGCAAGAGCAGTCAGGCTAGGGACGCAAGGCGAAAAAAAAGGGAAGGGTGAGAAAGAGAGAGACGAGCCTTTCCATCATCTTCTTCTCGCTTTTCTCTTTGTCTTCTCGTGAGATTCGTCTTTGCGTGTAAAGGCTTGGCTGAATCGGCGTGTGAGTAGAGTGCAGGTATACATACGTATGTAAGGAGGAGGGCGGTATTATAGGTAATATCATTGATAATAAGACCCAATTCGCTTTCCGCAAGAAAATCGGTCCGGTCTTCGGAGCCTCTATCTCAAAAAGAAAAGATGACGCCGACGTTCCCATTCACATCATCTTGCAAGTGCCAAGCTAGTAATTAGCTGGCGATGAGTCAGTCAGTGCTCACAAATCCCTTTTTTCCCCGGGCGTGGTTCCCTTGCCTGGCCTGCCTTCCTATCCATGTCTCCCCATGTCCACGCTCTGTTTCTATTGAAAACCGTGGGCTCCCATCTACCGCGGCCCGAGCTGTCGAGAAGACATCACCCACTCTCCAGGGTTATTCTGAACGGCTTGGCGGCGGCGGCGGCAGCATGCGTACGTGCGTGTGCGTGGTCGGAACCGGCACACACACCCAACTTTAAAAAATACACATAGAAGAAAGAAAGAAAAAAACGGCCCGCCCATACATACAACAAAAGTCTGTCTACCTGTATTTTAGCTTTAATTGGCCTCCCTATATATCCGTAAAAATACCGTACTACCGAGATAAAAATCTCCGGTTCGCTCGTGAACGAGATAAGGTTCGTAGTGTTGAAATTATAAGAAAAGGCAGTAATAAAGAAAAAGTGGAAAATAAAGAAAATACGGATATCGGCGCGAAACCGGAGCTTGGCAAATCTATCCCCTTGAAGGAGAAGAGGCATCCAAACCCGGTCCAATTTGTTTATTTTGCATGATACGATGATGTATGGCGAATTGCCTTACAATATCGGGTTTTCGCCGCCTTAGACTCACCTCCCTTTTCTTCTTGGACAAGGGTTTGTTTGTGTGTGTGCTTCCTCAACCAGACTCACACAGTACCATCAGCCAATTTTTTTAGGGGTCCAATATAACCTAACTACGTGGGCCTGGAGGGTTACATGTCGAGAAACCTCGGCAATTTACGGCCCCCCGTCCCCCTAGGACCTTTCAATTCAATAGTTGGGCAGAATTTACTTGTATACAGACTGAAAGCGAAGGCATTGCCTATCAACAGGTTCCCCACCCCCGCTGATCTGTCTGATAAGGACTATCGTGACACAGACTAGAGAGGGGGAGGGACCCCGCAGATTAGGATATGTTTAGTGGAGGACGAGAACGTCGACGACAACGACGAACGAAAACCGAGGGAGTTGCACAAGTTCAACTGGTGTACAAACTAGGTGGCTATGTAGCTGGCGCCTAACGCGCGCTGCCTGCCGCAACACATCCTCGGCGTTTCTTGAAGGAAGCCCCGTTTGGGTTCGGATCGCGCTCGAAAATTGTTATCAGTGGCTCTTGGCCGTTGTGATAGGTACGGATATGACTGAACGAAAAAGTAAAAGGGAAGAAAAATGAAGGGAGGGGGCCTTTTCTTCCCTCCATCTCCCGAGGCATGCCGCCCATATCCGCGGGGACAATGTCTCATCAGTCGAAGCTTCATATCTCGGAGTGGTTTCGGAGCAGGCCCACTTCGCTGGCAAGTAGGGAGTGCCTTATCGCAATGTCAACTAATCCGTAGTGCAGGTATTTTCCACATGTGAGATCTCGAAGCTTGTCAAGACGTTCCTCGCGGGCCGGGGAAGAGAAGCTGGACGCATCCCCCAAGGCGTTGATAAGCCATTGGCAGCCTCTTGCTCGGTCCTCTCTCAAGCCATCATCATCCAGGGCCGCTTCCGACGGAGCAGGACAAGAGGCCTTGCAGCCACTCGCTCGGTGGGAGGCCCCTGGTTCCGGCCGGTGGTGGTGCTTCTCACTTGCAAAGGCAAGCATAGGCCCTCGAGCCGTCTGGATCTGCATTTCTGCTGCCGCCACCAGCATCGAGGCCTGGAAAGAGCATGGGGCTGCAGATGGTTTGTCAAGGCCGGATGCGAGTCGCGTCACCCGAAATAGGTACCACGGCAACCCAGCCTGCTCGAGGTGCAGGAGGACATGACTGGCGGGCCGCACACAACCCCTCTTGGGAAGGTCAGGGTAAGGGGGTATAGTATAGGTAGAGTACTAGCTTTGGAGCTTAGGTAGGTAGGTATCGGGTGAAAAGGCTGCTGCCGTCCTGGCTTATCGGGCCAGAGGTTAAAAAAAGAGGGGAGGGGGTATAAATCGCACTAGAGACGAGCTGATCCTTGAGGGGTCCATAGGTAGGTTAAAAAGGCGGGACTAGACTAAATCTGCCGCAGCCTGGATCGAAGGAAAACATCTGGTTACATGACGCGGAAGCGGGCATGGGACGACAGCTGCAAGGGAGAAGCTGTTTGGACTCGACCAGAGAATTCCCACTTTGGGGGGGGAGTGATGGGAAAACCAAAAACAAAACCCCCCACGCTGGCGGCCGAACCTAAAAAGGGCTCTTGACGGCTCTTGACGGCTTGAAATTGGGTGTCCATCTTCAGGGTGCCTTCAGGAGGCAGGTCGTCGTCGGACCGGCATCAGGAAACGGATGGCGCACCAGGAAATAAAAGAAGACCATGGCCGCCAGAAGCAGAAGGCCGCGTCGTTTGAAGACAGAAGCGCGTGCGTGCGTGCGTGCGCGGGCCGAACTTGGATGCCATCCCATGCCACGCATGCCTCCATGCCTTCCCATTTGCGCTGAGCGTTGATGCGTGCCTGATGTCGGTGCTGTGCATTTAGCGGTACCTAATAACTGCACTGACTAGAAGCAGGGCGCGCCTTCCCCAACAGAGCGAACCTACGTCCTCTAGGTACTGAATAGGCACCTACCATACCAACCTCACTGACCTCGCCAGGGAGGGGAGGTCGACACTGTTCCAAGGTCACAGTCTGGTACTGCTGCCGTTGCAGTGTAGATGCGACACATCGTTTATCTCCCATCCCGAGACGTCGTCTGTGCCGTTCGGTTAGCACCTCGCCGGCGTGGGGTGTTTGTCAAAAACGAGTATTCCGTAGCAGAAACATTATGGGAATAAGCATCCAGCCCCGCTGTTGGTGCAGGCTCTTCCGAAAGCGAAATGGCCGGCATGGATCACTCTCAGTCTCTAATGACGGCTCCTCCCCCCTCCCTCTCACAGGCAGTTAACCTAAGGCGTTGTTAGCCAGCAGCGTGTGTCAAGGGCCAAGCCTGACTGGCCGAGGACACAGACGGGCGCCGAGGGGGACGACCCTTCCAGCATGGGAATTAGGGGATGCCAAAAGCAGGTGTGTTGCAATTTCGCCATTCACGCTGTCCGTGTCGCCTGCTGGTGGATGCGCGAGCTGGCAGGCGGCTGCCAAATGGCTGCCCATTGCGTGATGCCCTGACATTCGTCATCATTTCAGCTGAGCTGCTCGGCAGGCGATGGCACCGCAAATTACCTCGGTGCTTCCTTCGGTGAGTAATGTGAGTGAGAGAGTCCCCCCCCCCCCCCCCAAAATTTGAGACGATGAGCAAATTCTGGTAGTCAGGCGGCGGGTTGGTGTGGGGTCCTGAGGCTCGATGAAAGAAGCAAAACGACAGCCGGAATCCGAAAAAGGCTGAGGGTGTGGGAACAAACTCCTGGGGTGTGCAGCTGGGATCGGAGACTAGGGACAACGACTGGTCATGAACCTTGCTCGAAGCGATGGACTGAGGGCGCGATCGTGAAGGCGGCGTCAAGCTCATAACACTCGTCGACATTTTTACTCCTTTTGGAGGGAGGAGAGTGAATCGTAATTCATACTGCCTCGAGACTGTGTTGCCCCACAAGGCCCGGGTCCAAGATGCGTCCATCAACCCAGGGAGATTTGGTCACGAACAGGAGCTCGTCTTGGCCGGGACCCAGACAGTTGATCACCGATACCTAGAGAGCTAGACGCCGTCTCGGCCATTGTCTGGCTCCGCGGACGGCGCGATGCGGGCGGGACAAACAAACAACTAATAAGGTACCTGGGCGAGAGCAGGAAAAGCCGTGATCGTCGGATGGCCAGCTGTGTAACTAATAACTCACTGCACAGCGGCACAAGAATGGCAGCGAGCTTGGGAAATATCACAATATTCTGGCAACATTCCGGCCGCATCACACACCATGTCATCCACAGATTCCATCATTTCCCCCACGGTATTTGTCACCGGACCGCTCATGGGTCATCCACAAAAAATATCCTGCGCACTCTCGCACTGTTCGAGACAAAGCGGCGGATTTTCCCAGATGAAGTCAGCCCGGCCTTCCTCCAAGGGAGTGGGGCTTATTAGTGTCCTTTCATGATCGATCACGCCCGGGAGTGCCCTTGTTGCGCACTGACCTGGCTTGCCTGGCACCGTCACATCCCCTCGCTGCTGACCTGGCGCGTGCCTGGTTTGAGACCAGGACGGACTCACGTCGCTCGCCCAGAAACACGGGCAGGGAACTTGCCAGTGATGGCTCCAAAGGTCCACCTCCAACCCCCACCCCTCCTGACTGACGACCCCTCTCAGCCCCTCTCCGGGGGATGCTGCAAAACAATGTGGATTTTAGCTAATCGATGGCGTCGAGCTGCGGATGGCGGGCGTGACCGACCTTAACTTGCCTTACACTACATCGCCTGCCTTACCCTCCACTGCTCGTACAAGAACACCAGAATCCCCTCCTTCGCACCCTTCCTCGCCTCTCCATCTCTCCCGGAAGCTTCCCCCCCTACACCCGCCGACGCAATCTACTTTTGTACACCCGCAGAAGTCAAACCTCGACCCCACTGGAGCTTTGGGTGTGCATAGAATAGACAATCAGGTCGAGCCCCACGCCCTACTCACGGCGCCTTCCACGCCCTTGCTTTGCACCTTCCCCATTTCCAAAGAACTGTGGGCTCTGGACCAGGCGCCTCAAGCAAACTGCAACCCGACGGATTGGTGAAAGACCATTGGTCAGCTCTCAACCTCGCTGGTCTCCGTTCTCGGCAACCTTGAAGGCTAGACACTCGCGACTTGTCGTAACGTACAACGCCTCTGGTCCTCCCGACCTGGTCATTCGCTCTCACGCAAGTCACTCCTCACATCGCACATAATACTTGGTGCACCCCATCCCGAAGCGCCGCCGGTCTGCCTGCTTGGATTACCAGCGGCAACAGAGTCAATTCCTCAGGATTTTGTTGCTGCAGAGTTCGCCCAAACTAATCCGCCTTTTATATTATTTTAGCTCGGCTGCAGACAGAACTATTGACTGCACCAGCATCCCACCATCCAACCACTACGGACGAAAAAAAAATCTCCTCTTGCAGCACCATACATATTTTGCCACCAGGCGGCACACACACCTACGAATTTTGTCAACTTGCAGAAACTTTTCCCCTCTGATAGCCTGGGCGCTCAAATACCTCTCTTGCACTGCTCTCAGCGCACCCCAGGATTCAATACCAATTTCAGACCCTCGACATCCTCCAAATCAATCAATTCCTTGACTCTCCGTCCCTGCTTATACTCTTTACGCCAAGGAGACCGATTGGAGCAGCCAACCAGTGGGTTCATCCAACACGTCAAAGTCCCTTGATTCAACCAATCAAATCACAGCCAGCCACCATGCACCACCAACGTCGAAAGTCGGGCCATAACTCTGGCAACTCGTCCATGACAGACGTGCGGAAAGCAGTCACTGCCTCGGACAATTCATTCAAATCTAAGCACTCTACCCGCCCTGCTCCAATGACCAGAAGGAACACGCCCCAAACGGCCCAAAAGCTGGGCAAAAGCCTCAAGGACCGCGAAAAGGAATGGGAACAGGAGCGATGGTGGGATGAGGAGAGGGAAAGCTTCCCGCAGTACTGGTAAGCTCCTCTCTTGTTTTCCGCCTTGCTACCTTGGCCGTTACGTTTCACAATTGTGCCTGAACGACTTCCTCTTCCATTCCCTTGCATCATCACCTGATACGTGGGTCATTGTGTCACCTCGGGGCGGGTTCCAGTGTTCCAGTGAGGGGAAGGGTACACACTCTCACCCTGGGCAGGCATGGGAAGTGCCGGAATGCCGTTCCCGTTCCTGCATACATCATCACTTACACGGTTTGGCGAAACCTGCTGACTTTCGGCCTCTTAGCATGATCTGTGAGAAGCAATTCATCCCTCAAGACGACTTGTTCTTGTATTGCTCTGACACGTGAGTTGGCAATGAGCGGCTATGCTTTTGGAGCCTTACTGACAGAACAACAAGATGCCGAATCCACGACCAGAATGGCTGTGGTACACCCGTAACACCAAGCCGTCCCAGCCACCACGGTGCCCATTACCCCTTCTATTCGGGGGTTCCTGAGCCAAGGGACATCATACCCCGCGCTGCCCCGTCGCGGCCTAGCTCCCTGGCGTTTCCCCCGCCCGCCACCTCGACCATGGCGTTTTCCCCGCCCGCCACGTCGGCCATATCAGCTCTCAAGTCGCTTTCCATCCGGTCGCCGAGTCCCCCATCCCCAGGCGGAACCTACCAATGGCCCTTTGGCCGGAGTGCGGCAACGAGCCCTAGCTCATCGTACTCGCGAACCACGCCAGGGCTGTACTCGTCGACTTACGACGGGACCTATTATGGCACCGGGGTCAATACGTATGGCACCAGCTCGGACAGGCCCCTTCCGTCGAGGAGACCCGGCGTCCACTCGCGACCCAAAAGCATCGAACTTGTTACGCCTATGATGGGACGTTGTTAACCAATCTCCCATTGCAGGCGGGGCGGAGTCTCATTCTTACATCACTGTCTCACTGTCCCATGCAGTTGGGCCAGCGGTCATGTGAGCACGACAACGTGGATAGTGTTCGTGCTTCGTGTTCCGAGGCCCGCAGCCTACCGCATGGACGAGCGACGAGGAGGAAGCGGACTGCTGCTTGCGCTGAGACAAAAGCCCCAACAAAACTGGCTGGCTAGCCGTCCCAATTTGGCTACAATTTCTGCGTTCTGTCCCTTTATCTCAGTGTGGGGGTATTCTCAGGGCGCCAGTGTAACATTCTCGCGCGGGGTTTTGATAACCCCGGGCAAGTTCGTCGCGCGCGCGGGCAGGCCGTCATCGTTGCAGTTCCTGTTTACGAGCATCGAGCTGGATGGATGGATACCCCACAGAAAGCAAGCCGATGAACGACGGCGGGGATTTTGAGAAGGGGGATGCCGTCCATGCACCCTCGCTGACCGCATGCTTAGCGCGTGGGGTTCGGATTGTTCCCCTCGCTTGGCGGCCAACACAACAAGGTGTGGATTGATGGTGTGGGACTTTCAGCAGTCTGCCGGGATGGAGGGGTATTGACCTGTTTCTACCGGAGTTCAAGTCACAACCTTGCCCATGACTAACCCAAACTTATCTGAGCATTCTGAGATCTTTTTAATATCTTTTTTATTTGGGGCGAACTCAGCGGAATAACATCTCGGCATATAGATCAGGAAATGCGCAGACTTAGGAAGCATCATGGTTAGGAGTAAATTTTAGGGGGGGGGGGGATTGCAATATTTTCATTCTCGGGAATATTATCACTAGGGTCGGAGCACGGATCATCAACAGCACGGGCTCTTTCTCGCGATATTGGTCTTGCCGTTTGACTGTCGATCGCTTACGTTTCGACTTTTAATATTTTGCCATTGCTAGTGTTTCTGGGCGGGGTCAATGAGGGAATTTGGACATATATACACATTCCTTGACTACGTATTTGAACGACTTATATATACTATTATCAGTGCGTGTCACGGAGGTTCAACTGACTGTGATGCCTAGAGTTATAACATGGCCAAGAGTAAGAAATACTGGAAGTGCTTGGGATATAAATAAACGGGGTATTTTAAGAGTTCTATATAAAGAGAGAGAGAAAGAGGGGGAAAGAGAGAGAGAGAGAGAGAGAGAGAGAGAGAAAGACGTTGGGATAGATGAAGAAAATATTTAGAATTAAATTGAGCGTGTCGATCTTACTTTTTTATCTCTTTCTCGAACACTGCAGTGCACTTACTTATTTACTCCCTCTTATCCCTCTTACTTTTTGAGTGTTCGTCGTGAGAAGAACTTATTTAAACCGGGCCAAGCCGAGTAAGTTTAAGTTAGCTGCAGTCTCTCTCTCTCCCTCTTCCTCTCCCTCTCTCTATGTAGTCTGTGGGGTTTTGAGAGAGTGATCGTCTCTCATGTATAATAAAAAGTCATTGCAGTCCGTGGACCCGAGGCTAGTTGGTCTGTCACGGTCTGTACCCTTTAAGATTTACGCTCAAGAGAACTATAGATATAAGACATACCCAAGAAAGGAGGGGCTGGCTGTGGGGCTAGGGGCTCGTGCCTTGCGTGCTCCCCGGCTTCGAGTGCTAAGGGACAACGCAGCCGACCATCCCGAGGGGGGAAACATCATACGGGGTGACGGAGAACCGGGAAGATCGACTTTATAGAGGTTTCTCCTAAAGATATTAAAATTGTGGAGAGCTAGGTAAGGAAGTAGCAGCCAGTTAATATGTTGGACGAAATGAAGGACTTCCTCCTCCTCCTCCTCCTCCCCACCCAACTCTTCCTCCTACCACCTCCTAGAACTACATTTTAGTTGTAAACTTAGAAAAGCTCCGGCCGTAATGTCGACCACAAACCCCACAAACCCACCAGTCTATCCATCCCGTCGCTTTTTTTGGGGGGGGGGGGGGGGGGGGGGCTCTCTCAAAGTTTTAAAACAAGTATAGGAAAAAGTCCGGGGCAGCCCCGTATTTCTCGGCTGGACTCAGAAGAAAGAAGAAAAAATTGGGTTTGTTCACTTTTTCTTTCTCCGAAACACACATGCTAAGTTAAATCGTCGTCACTAGTTCCCGATTACCAGTCATAACACATTTCTATTGGAGTGTATAGGAACATACCCTACGTAATGTCTCTCACTCACGCGAATTGTACTTATCCCTTTCTCCCTCCTTCCTTCTTTCTTTGAACTATAACGTCTTAAGTTTTTTTTATAAAAAAGACCTTTAAAAAAACAAGAGGCGGGTACTTACAGTAAGTATCCTTGCACGTAAAAGCTATCAAAGACAAGCTACCTAGCCATTAAGAGGACTTGAATGATTGAACAATCTGTGAACGGACACTTATCGGCCCGTTAAAATGTCTTTCTCTCTCAACTCGCCCGCCGGTCCAACAACGACATTAATACGTGCGAGCTCCGGACTTAGTCAATAATAGATAGGTACCTACATAGGTAGTCCAAGCAAAGAAAGAAAATCTAGAACAATAAGAATCTAGACACCCACCCGATCACTCCCGTAGAGAGAGAGAGAGAGAGAGAGAGAGAGAGAGAGAGAGAGAGAGATGGGCAAACTATGGGAATGAATACATCAATATATTGGACAATCGGCATAGACAAGGAGGTCAGCTTGCTTCATTCAATCAACCCCCTCCGATTGTCGTCGTGGAGGCCCAGGTAGGTTATGTCATTGATTGACACGCCAACTCTAATAAAACCCCCCCAGAAACAGGTATTAGTGTGAGGTCATCAGATGACGCAATTATTCTTAAGAACAAAAAACCCGCCAACGGGTCCTTGCACTAATATCCCTACCGCCATGGTGTCAAAACACATAGCCGGGACTGAAATCGAAGACATGCTAATCTATCGACTCCGTAAGCGGGCTGGGCATTAGTCACAAGAGTGAGATAATATTCTGAACGTTGACTTTGAACAAGAAAAGGAGCATCTCCCATTCATTCCTTCTATGTCTCATACCTTATTTGTCCCCACTGACCCCCCAATCCCTAAAGGATGGGAAAGCAATGGATATCCCACAAGCTCGTTCGTACATAACACAATCATAGCCCCGTAAAAGCAGTGTCCCCGCTCTCTAACAACTGACGTACCCCGGATTCACTTGTCCTTTGTCATCAGTCTACTAACAGCTCGTATGTGCCCCCCCGCCTCCCCAAACGCCACTTCTCTCGTTCAGCCCAAAACAATGAATGACAAAGCCACCTTTGTTCGTTCTCCCAACGGCATATATATATATCATATCTTCGGTATTTTTGAGACCATAGAGTTACATATATATATCTCCCTCATCGGCTGCAAAGTTCAAAAATATATATTCTAGCCTTACTTTCGCCGAAAACTTGGTCAATCATGTTCAAGGATGGTAGAAAGTCTGATGTCTCGGCCGTCCGTGGGCGGCGTCCCAACCTGCACTGTTACCCAGGGCGGAGTCGCTCGCCGCACCGCTACCGCTGATGTCACTCCGCGCGTTGCTAGTAGAGAGCTCCTGCGGTTCGGCTAGCATCTGTGGTGTTAGAGGACCGCTGTTATTGTAGCCCGCCGGACCGGTCGGAGTATAGGGAATATGGCTTCCTCCTCCAGTCCCCGCAAGGAAGTGTCCCAGCATGGGCGATCCGTTGTCCTCCCCGCCACTACCGCCACCGCCGCCACCACTTCCGCTGTGGGCGGGGCTGATAGAACTAGCAGCAGCTACCTGCACCCAGACACGCCCTTCCGCGTCGGTCTTGGTCTGTGGCTCACTGGCTCCGGTTCCTATGCCGCCGCTGCCGCTGCCGCTCCCACTTCCAGTGCCGCTCCCGGTGCCGCTCCCAGTGCTCCCGTTCAGGAACATAGCCACATGACGCGGGCTGATCAGCTCGTACGTCACCCCGTTGGAGCCCTGCCAGAGACTCGTCCCTGACGACGGTGGTGCCTCAAGCTCCACGGGTCGGCTATATGATCGCTGCTGCAAGAACGGGCTGTTTGGATGGTAGCCATCCGGCGTGTAAGCCCTTCTTTGGAAATAAGGTCCACCGACGACGCTGCCGCCGGTTCCGCGAGAGGTCCCGGCCGGCGGGGCAGCGTCAGTTTCTGCTCGACGGCGGCGATGGCGGCAGACGAACCAGCAGCAGCCCACCACGGCCGCAACTAGAACAGCCGCACCGCCGACGGCGATGCCAGCAATGGCTCCAGTCGAGAGCGAATGGCTAGTGCCACCCCCAGCGGGGCTGGTCGGGCCGGGAATAGCTCTTGTCGGCGCACGGCCGGCGATACTGGCTCGCCGTGTCATGAGCACCTTTAGATCGGGGTTGCTGCTGAACCCATCCGCAGGCACTGTCTTGGTGGCGCCCCCGCCAGCAGAACCGCCTACCGCACTGATGATAGGTTCCGGCACCACATATGTGGTCAGATTCGGGAGGAACAGCTTCCACGGTTCCCTCTTGGGGTTTTGCTCGCCAAGATCGAGGTTGTGAGTCCCGAACTGATCGGGTGCGTCGCAGTGGTCGCTGGCCAGCGGGAACGTGCCTCCCATGATCAACATCTGCGCATTGCTGATAACGTTGCATGTCAGGGAGTGATGCCCGTATTGTTGCCCTGTGGCAGCACTGTTGTTCGAATCTGGCCACAGCTTAATCCACTGGAACGAGGGAATGGTTAGGATGTACACGTCATCGAATCCGGCTGTGTTGGGGGGCATGCCTGCGCCGCCGTACAGATAGCTAAAGGGTCGTAGGTTAGCTTCGGAGCAGCAATGCAATTTTCAGGAGTTGAAAATGATATGAAATGTGAAAGGTGTAAAAGAGGTTTGGGGGAAATATGTTAATCTCTCACATATTATAACTGGACTGATCCGGAGCCCACGTTGCCCCGGCGCAGAAGCGCCTCCTCATCTGCGGAACCGCTCCCGTGGCATTCTGGACATACCATTTCGAGCTGAGAACATCGTAGAGGAAGATTTGGTCCATCGTCTGGCCTACCACGGTGCCGTTGTAAAAAAGGTCCTGGATGCCACCAAAGTACACAAGCATGCCGCCGTCGCCGATCGGGATGAACACCATTTGCCCCTCTGCCCTGCGGATCCCATCGGGCGGGCCCGTGTTGTTGTCCCACGAGTTCGAGTCCATGTCGTACCGAACCAAACCCGAGGTCGCCACCGGGGGCCCGGTCCATGACTGCACCGAGTTGTTCGAGATCCATCCGCCATAGTAGTACCCCTCGCCCCGCTCTGAGACGGATGTCCCGGCCCCGAATGAGACGCCGTTGATGGCGGCCCCTGTCGGCACCCCAAACGAGTCCCAGCCATTGTCAATGGTGTCGTATGACCACAGCGTGAACGCCAATGGTGGTGGCTGCTGCTGCGTGTAGTCTCCCCCGAAAAGGAAAATCCTCTTGTTGACGTCGTCGGCCCACAAAGTGCCGCCACTGACGCT
This sequence comes from Podospora didyma, assembly GCA_033439775.1. NCBI lineage: Eukaryota > Fungi > Ascomycota > Sordariomycetes > Sordariales > Podosporaceae > Podospora > Podospora didyma. The sequence continues at coordinate 2,351,439 of JAULSW010000007.1, forward strand.
TGGGATGGAGCTGTTTTTGCTGAGGCTGGCGTATAGCTGCGGCATCCCGGCAGCGGCCAAGACATCGAGGTCTAGATACAGCAGGTCGATGTCTTCCAGACACGAGTGATGCTTGTAATTAGCTTACACAGCTGAAGTCGGACGGGGTATATGCACTTATATATGTTGATAGACCCATACCAAAACACCAGCCAAGATCGATATTAATGGCATTTGAGAGATGAGAAAAGGCATACTCACTCGAATAGTTCCGGGGATATTGGGATATTGGGCTGTAGTTTAGGAGGCCGCCATCAATGTAAAGCTTCCGGTCAATAACGGTAGTCTGGTGACTAAACCGCCTACAGAAGTTCTTCACCGGGTCGACCGCGACTGACGTCTGAGCGAAAAGCAAGACGACACAGCATAGCAGCGACGACAGCGAGGACAGTAACGACAAGGCTGGGTATAGGCGCGTCGTGTGTGCATAGCTGTGGAAGTGGCGACGACGCCCGGGGGAGCCATGTTTGTGTTGGACACTGAGTGCAGATGATGCTTCCGGGCTGCCGTAGGGCCGCGGTGATCGCGTTGGCGGCCACGGCGCCGGCTGCGACGGTGGTGTGGGAAAAGGAACCACAACAAACAAAATATCAGACATTGTCATGTCGGGAGATGTGCGGAGCAAGCCATGCTCTTTCTAGGGCTCCGTATATGCTTGGTGACAGTAGGTTGTGTAGTAAGAGCAAGGGGCGGCGGTGATGTTGTGGCAAGAAGACAAAGACAGGAACCAGAGGAGATGAGATGGCACGGCGCGATGTTCAGCCCGAACGTAAGCCATGGAAAGAGTCAGAAGGTCCAGCTGCCTGCGTACCTGGGGAATAGGCTGGCCAGCCGGGCCCTGGGCTTTCAACAGCGGTAAACGAAATGTCTCTTGTCTAGCCTCGTACCACAACGCATTTGTCGTTACACAAACGCAGGATCTGCAGCTCAGGATTCGGGCGTTGGCTCTCTGCACAGGCCGACGTCTGCGTGTCGGGAACTCAGCCCCTGGGAGAAAGAGCGGAGAGCTTTCGTGCCTGGCGGATCCGCGCATGGCACATGGAAGGCACATGGCTGAAAAAGTTGAGAGAGAATAGCAAGCAACTGACGCTCGTCTGATCTTATATGCCACTGCAATGTCTCGGGAAGCGGGGTACAGACAAACCTGAACTGATAGATGGAAGCGACGTGACATTGTTTGATAACATCATGTTCCAGTCTTCACAGTTCCGATTGTCCTCACACAGTAGAAGAAGCTAGGTGGGTATGGCCTCGCCGCTGGCTTGGCGGGAGGACCAGGGTGGTCCGTAAACGAGGGTGGGTGTATTCCTGAGCTGTATCGGCCTACTTTGCCCGGAGTGGTGTGACAAACGACACTTGTCGTATCGTCCGTATTTTGGTAGGTTAGGACCAATGAGACGCCAGACGCGGCAAACTCTCAGCTCCAAACTGGTCCATTCCACAACACAACGCTCGATTTCTCGAGGCTGATGACCCGAACCCAGAAACCAGGCCACGCGGCAGCCAACCAACTGCTCAGCAGCCAGTCCGTGTGATCGGTTCCGACGGAAATTCCAAACCTGATTTGGTGTAGTGGTTGCTGAGCAGGGCGTTCCTGGCCGTCCAGGCCTAGCCTTGTAGAGCTTTGACTTCACTTGAGAAGCTTTGACGATTGGCGACATGTGGCGATGTCCTCCTCGCACGGATGTAGTCGGGTCGCTGTCAGACAAGGGGACTCTGAATCTGGGGCGGGGGGTTCGGAGTGGCCAGACTCAGCCGGAATTGGGCATGATACCTATAAGTGTTCTGACCGAGAGCGCCTTGGACTGGACTGGGCGAAAGGCAATCTCTCAAGCATTACTTTGCGTGAATCGTCCTTCGTTTTCAAATCCGAGTTGGATGTTGGACAGTGGGGAGAGAGAACCGCTTGAGGAATCCGTCTTGAACAGATTAATTGCAGGGGAACTGATTTGGGATGATTGACTTGGCCGATGTCGGGGGAAATCCGGGGTAAGCGATGATGCATGATTGGGTTAACACAGCCTGGAAGACTTTAAATTTTGGGGTGACTGATGACGAAACGGCAGGCGCTGGGCTAAATTTGAACGGTGGGTCTGTGCACGTCACACTCACCCTCAACTTCAAACACGACGACCACCACGACTTTCACCCCCTGCCACCAGCAAACCTGCTGTGAACTCCCTCCTCCAACCCGCGCCCAACTAGAAAAATAAAAAATAAAAAAATGCCTCCAGCAAAGAAGAGGAAGGTGGCGTCCGGAAAGTCCAAGGCGGTGCCGGAAAAGGAAGCTATCGACCAGTCCTCTGACACGGTCATGGCGGTCGAGCAGCAGCAGCAGCCAGAGCCCACATCAGAGCCCGCAGCAGAGCCCACGCCGGCGCCAGCACCGATTCCAGCACCAGCATCAGCACCAGCAGAAGCCAAACCAGTAGCAGAACCCGTAGAAGAAGAGCCAGCACCGCCGCCCCCCGCGACCGCATCATCTTCTTTCACTCCCGCTCCTGCTTCTACAGCAGACTCCACCGCCGAGGCCGCCGCCAAGGCCCAGGAGCGCATGGCCCGCTTCCGGGCCCTCCAGGCGCGGGCCAAGACGTCGTCGGACCAGAACCTCAAGGAAGCAACACGGGAGTCGCAGCGACTGGCCGCCGACCCGACCAAGCTCACCGCCCTGGGGCGGAAGCACGCCATCGCGTCGCACAAGCTGCTCAAGGCGGACGTGGAGGACGAAGGCGGCGACTTCGAGCGCAAACGGGCGTGGGACTGGACCATCGAGGAAACGGAGCGGTGGGACAAGCGGACCAAGAAGCGGGACGCACACCGCGACGACACGGCGTTCCGGGACTACGGCCACGAGAGCAAGAAGGCATACAAGCGGCAGCTGCGCAACATGGGCGCTCCCGACCTAGAGCGGTACACGCGCGACAAGATGGCGGCCATCGAGAAGGCGGCGGCCGCGGGCACGCTCGAGATCGTCGAGACGGACGACGGCGAGATGATTGCCGTCGACAAGGACGGCACCTTCTTCAGCACGGCCGACTCGACCACCTTCGCCCAGCACAGGCCCGACAAGGCCGCCGTCGACCGCCTTGTCGCCGACCTGCGCAAGGCCGAGGAGGCCACCCTCAAGAAGCGCGCCCAGCGCATGGCCAAGAACGGCGACGACGGCGACGTCACCTACATCAACGAAAAGAACAAGCAGTTCAACCAGAAGCTCGAGCGCTTCTACAACAAGTATACCGCTGACATCAGGGACAGCTTCGAGCGTGGCACTATGGTTTAAGTTGGGATTCCACCAAAACGGGCGGGCATTAGGGGGTTTCATTTTGTGGTTCATTATCGCCTCATAGAAACCAGCGAAACGGGGGAGTTCTCTTGCAGGCATTATATATGCTTTTGTACATTTTTTCCCCACGGTACAGGGGGGTTGGCTGGCTTGGGCGAGGAAGACGATGACAGAGGGGTCAACCACTTATACAGATACATCAATCAGTTCTATATCAAAGTCTCTCTCCCTCTCTCTCAAAGCATAGTCTTGCGCCACGATTTTGTCCCCAGTTCCTCCAGCTGTGGCACTTCGACGGGACCACTGACATGCTCGTCATCCAGCCCCTCCACCACAGCGTCGGCGACAAGGTCAGCCTTGAGCGGCTTCGCACCCGCGGCGCCCAGGAAACCGCTCAGCACGCCCCCCGTGACCGTGTTAAATACGGAACCCGCAGAAGCCGCCGCCGCCATAGGCACGGTGAATGCCCGCGAGCTGTCATACATGAACGGCGGGCGGAAAAAGACGCCGCGCATGCTGGGGAACTCGCGCGCGATGACGTCCTCGGCCTCGCGCTTGGTGGAGATGTAGCGGCCCGGCAGCACTGGCGCGCCGCCTGCCGCCGAGATGTACCCGAACGCCTTGACGTGCTCCTTGGCTGCCTCCTTGGCGAGCAGGATGGCGCTGTCGCGGTTCATCATCTCGTACGTGAGCTGGCTTTGGCTGCTGGGCGGCGGCAGCTGTTCTTCTTCGCCGGCTGCCTGACGTTCAAGCGGGTTGGCTGATGATCGGGATTCCCTGTTTGCGGAAAAGGCCCTTTGTAGTCCCGCGATGGGGGACTCGCGGCCCGAGAGAACCTTCTTGTAGTCGGCCTCGAGTAGGATTCCCATGCTGTGCACGACGTAGTCGGCGCCCTTGAGCAGTGCGATGTACTGCGCCGGCCGGAAGATGTCGGCTCGCTCCCATGAGACCTGGTTTGCCCAGACCGGGGGCGAGGATGACGATGTGACGCTTTCCCAGCGTGGCTCACCGGAGCGGCTATGAGGGCTTGTTAATGAACCGAAGCTTTTGGTTTTCACGACGAGGGGGACAATGAGACTTCGGAGAGAAAGTATTTTCTATGACAGACAGATTTACTCGAAATGAGGGGTCATGAAAACATGTGAACGGATCGTGAAATGGCGAGTTTTCCCATACCTGAGTGACGTGACGTCCCATCCACGAGACACGGCGGCACGGCATATTCTTGACCCGAGAAAGCCGGTTCCTCCACAGACGACAATCTTCTTCGCTGCGGCGGACATGTTTGTGGTGGTGGCGTGAAAGCGCGCGTCGTCGGTTTTAATAGAGTATGTCTTTGGACTGACCGAGCTGTATAGCTGAGTACCAATAGAGGTAAATAAACTAACAGTTTAAGTAGTTTCTCAGTTAACCTTCAATTGGCTGTCAGGCCCTCGTCATTTTTTGGGGGGGAGGGGGGTGTTTTTTCTTTTTCTTTTTGTTTGTTGTTTGTCTTTCACAAGGGACGGAACGGCATCATGACTTTACACCTGCAAGGCTGTAGATGTTGAAGAGTCCCTCTTATCGATTGCGCCACGGTTCTAGGGGGTCATGACAGGGGTGATCGCATCGCTGGGCCCCCAATGGTTCGTTTCCCCCCGCATTGACACCCTGAAGGCTGAGCTTTTTTCCACACATACCGAGCGCGTCTCTTTCAGCCTTATTCTACTAAAACTCCAGCGCTCTTTCAACACTCACCCCTCCGTACACTCGCCCACTCTCAAGTCAAGACAATAAAACAAAACAGTATGGCGCCGCCATCGGGCAAGCGCGTAAAGGGCATCCAGGTCTTTAGGCCATTTGTATACGGCACCACGGCGAAGCCTTTCGACGACGTGACGAATCCCAAGCCTCCCGGCGTGCCTAACGAGCACACTCACTTGTGGACCGTGTTTGTCAAGGGCATCGACGATGTCGATATTACCTACTGGCTGCGTCGCGTGCAGTTCAAGCTGCACGAAACGATTCCCAACCCCATTCGCAGTATGTTTTTTTCTTTCACCGTCTTTCTGTTCCCGTTTTCCCTTTTCTTTCACTTTTACCAACTAGCGCACGCTCCTTCTAAAAATCGAATAAACCAGTGATCGACGGCGAAAAGGGCAAACCCTTCCAAGTGCACGAGACAGGCTGGGGCGAGTTCGAGATCACGATCAAGCTGTACTACGTCGCCGAGTCGGGCGAGAAGCCCCAGACCCTGTACCACCACCTGCGCCTGCATCCCTACGGCAGGACAGAAGAGGAGAAGGAAACGATGCGGCTCGGGGGCGGCGACATCATCTCGTGGACGTACGAGGAACAAATATTCAACGAGCCGTACGATGCCTTCTACGATATCCTCACCTCTGGCGCGTATCCTCCTCCGGCTCTTCCCGGCGCGGCAGCAGCAGGCGGCAACAACAGCAAATCAGGCGGAAAGGGTAGCGGCGGCAAGAGCGCTGGCGGTGGTGGCAAGAGCAAAGAGAAGGATCAGCAGCAGCCGACACAGCCGCAGCGATCGGAGGGGGGGGTCCTCGAACACAGCGCCATGATCCCCTTGACCAATCGCCCGGGCCAGCCGTTCAGCCGGGAGACGGAACAGCTCGAGATCAAGAAGCTGAAGGAGGCGCTTGTCAAGGTGGAGGATCTGACCAAGAAGATGGCCGAGGAAGTGGCGGCAAAGGACAAGCGTTTACAAGAGCTCCGGGCCGATGCGCCTGTTTCCAACAAGAAATAAAAACCGGGAGAGTGGAATCGCGCCCGTCCTGCCTTGGGACGCACCGGGAAAGGAAGGAAAGGGGGGGTAAAAGGTATACGATCGAGTCAAGTGGTAGGATAGCAAGATTGTTTGCAACATTAGGCTTTCCTTTTCTACTTTCTGTTTTTGTTTTGTATTATATGATACCCTGTCGCTACTCACCACCACAGTGTGTACATATTGGGCATATGTGGGAAGGGGGGTTAGGATAGAATGGGCCGGGGCAATGTTTGAAGTTTATTATACAGAAGAAGAACTGGGCTGCATTATATTGGTGGCATATGGGGGGAAATGGGAACAGGGGCTTTTGTTTTGTCTGTACAACTCAGCCGGGGTCTTTTTTGGGGGGTTACCGGATAGGTCGGTCAGTCACTAAGCAAATGAACGGAATGGATGCTGGGGAAGGGGAAGGGGAAGAAAAAGGATAAAAACGTGCGGAAAATGAAAAGACCGTTTTCCTCTTCAGATTGATTTTCTCTCCCTTCCAAGTCCACGGCAAGGGGCAGCAGCTAACTTGTTGAGATGCGTACACAACAACGCATTTTCAATGCTGAGGGAATGCTAACAGCTCAGATAGAAGCCTTCGGTGCCTGCTCGTCCTTCAGGATGCCAGCCACGAACGAGCCGATATACTCGTTCACCTGCGCGGGCGCCTCCCAGAGGGCCCAGTGGCTGGTATTCACCTCGCCCCGTGCCAAGTTCCCAAAGTAGGCATCCATGCGGGCCGACATGGCTGGCGGCAGCGCAGCGTCCTTGGACGCCGCCACCATCAGCGCCGGTACGGCGATCTTCTTGCCACCCCCGGTGGACAGCTCCAGCTCATCCTCAAAGTTGACCTTGTGCGTGCGGTACCAGTTCAGCGGCCCGCGGAAGCTGCCGCCGTCGTTCTGCGCGAACTGGTCGGCATAGAACTCGAACTCGTCGCTGCTGAGCAGCGGGCTCGGCCCGAGAAGACTCAGGTTCTCGTAGACAGGACCCTGCGCGGTAGTGAACCCAACCTCCTTGTTCGGACCCCGACCGCCATACATTGCTCTCAGGAACTGCTTGATCTTCTCGCGGCCTACGATCTGCGCCTCGACGTCCGGCCCCGCCAAGACTTCCTGGTACGCGAAGTTGGGGAGGACGGTCTTGATCAGCTGCGCGCGGGGGACGTACGGCTGCCCCGGGGTGGAGGGCGGCCAGTACGGGGTGCAGATGCTGAACACGCCCTTGAGGAGGTCTGGATGCCAGAGAGCGAAGCGCCAGACCACGGCACCGCCCCAGTCGTGGCCGCCCAGGAAGATTTTCTGGTCCGTCGTAGGTTGCGGGTCGGCGGACCGGACGTGGGCGACCAGGGCGGCGAGGTCGGCACAGACGCTTTTGAACGCGTAGGCAGCTATGTCTTGCGGGGAGTCGGTCCTGCCGTAGCCTGGCATGTCGGGCACGATGACGCGCAGGCCGAGGCTGAGCAGGTAGGGCACCTGATACCGCCACCCGAGGGAAAGGTCCGGGAAGCCGTGCACGAGCAGGATGGTGCCATTCTTGGGGGTGTTGGCTGGGGGGTTGCCCAGGAGGTAGTGGTACTTCTTGCCGTTGAGGGCGGCGGTGTGGTGCTCGACCCGCGGGTCCGTCGGGGTGAGTTTGTCCACGGCAGCCATAATGTTGGGTCCAGGAGAGATGCTCTGAGTCCTTGAAGTGGGGTCCAGAAGAGGAGGCTGTGCAAATAACAGCTCGATCAATGAATAAATGGGTGTCGGAAGGCACGGCCGGACGTAGGTTAGGTAGTTGCGCAGTGAAGTGTGGTTTTTCCTATTTCTATTTTAAACAGAATAAACAACTACCTACCTAGGTACCTACCCTGTAACAAAATCAATTTCTAAGCACGCACGCATCGGAATTGGCAATGACTCCATCTCTCTCCATCCACTGGCTGGAGCCGGAAAAGGGAACAAGATTATTTGCAAGACAAGCCAACCGGGCCGGTGGAGGTGGTGGTGGTGGTGGGGGTGGGCGGAACGGGATTTGATAGAGCCTGTCCTCATTTTGGTTGTTCGTGAAACACTGAAACCCGTTAGAAGTATAACAAGGGTGTCGTTATAATTAGGTTACAAGTAGGATACGCATAAGGTATTCTGCCAAGAACGGAGGCCATTCAAAACACATGGAAAGTAATTGGAAATGCAGTCTCTGCTTGCTTGCCACAAATACGATAAACAACAGCACACCAATGACAGCTCAAGAGATTGAGTCGTTACTGATGTACCTCGGGTCAGCGGCATCCCAGGCAGACTTTTTTGAGTATGTTTACCAAACACTCCTGCATTCGATCAATCCTCAATCCCTGTTCCCATTGTTCTGACAGGTTTTTGTGAGTACCGTGGTAACGTCATGATGTAGATGCCGCTTCAACTAATCGTACGAGGGATAGCTCCATTCTTGCTGATAATCAGTAAATGACATAATTTAAGGCTCCGCTGGTTGTCCAACACGCGTTTCCATCTGGTAAAGGCACATGAACTGGCCAACTCCTACAGGGCTAAACCGACACCGATACTGGTACCGTTCAGTCTTGCCTGGATTGCTACTTCCAAAGCTGAGACCGCTCTATAAATACCGGGTGAGGCAGATACAGAATTACCATCTCCTACGCGGTGCGTCATACGACACCTATATCTACGTTGAACTCCGCTGAACCGGATGCGGGGTCCGGCAAGCACAGTCATCCTCAACTATTTCCCCCCGACTCACAAGCCAAGCCCCCCAAAAATACAACTTGGTATCATACAGGCAAATGAAACAAGAAACAAAGACAAGGCTTGGTGTACACAAGGATCGCTCCTCTAAAGAAAGGGGATAAGAAATTCGACGGGAATAGAATTGCCATGTGCTAACTTCCAATATTACTAGGTATTAGAAAACTGAAGAAACTCGGGGGCGGGTCAGCCAGCAAGTTTCAGGTCTGGTTAGTAGAGAACTGTATCCTCTTCGTCTTGGACCATCTCATCCCCGTTCTCATCCTGATCCTTGTCGCTGCTGGCGCTGCGGGCTTTGGATGGCGGGGGTGGAGGAGGAGTATCGTGGCGGTGGTTAGTATTGTCGTCAACAGATCTGGGCTCACCATCCGCAACTTCTGCTGACCGAGGCGGTGGCCGAAGAGAAGCTCCCAGCTCCTTCAGCCTCCGTTCCTTTCCACGTTCAAACTCCGCCTTCTCTTTGTTGACTGTTGCCTCTACCAGGCAAATCTGTTCTTCAATAATGCGCTTCTCGTCTTCCGTAAGCTGCCATGGGCGGTAGTACTAGCGGCTCCATGTTAGATGCGGTCATATTCAAGCAAGGGGACCGGTTGTGTTTACCAGTCTGGGCTCGCTCTTAGTCTGCAGACTGTGGGCTCGCGCAAGCATACTGGTGTGCCGGGTGTTCATCTACGGAGGCAAGAAATCAACAAAGGGCTAGGCCGGGCCGGGCCGGGCCTGGGCAGACGGAGAGCATAGACATGATTTACGTACTGCTTGCTCATCAAAATCGATCTGCTCGATGCTTCGGACGTTGTGGAGCTTCGCGAGCTTCTCGGCTCGGCGTCTGCTGTCTTCAGCTCGCTGCTGCTGTGCCTTCTCCTGCTGACGCCGATCGATCTCCAGCCTTCTCTTATGGTGCGAGCTCGATGGTGTCTGACTTAGCGTGCTGAGCAAACCACCAAACAAGCGCTGCCCCCGTTTTTTCTCCTCCTGGCTTACGACGTGGCGTGATGCTGGTGGCCCGGTTAGGGGGGGCTTGCGCGCATCCGCAGAGGGCCGAGCAGCAGACTCCGAGCCCCTCTCCCTTGACGCCGTAGGCGAGGAAGAGCCCCGAGTCGAGTTGCGCCGCTCGTCGCGTGGTTCGTCCCACCGCTCGTTACGCTTCACAGTTGCGCGCGATGTCGACCCTCTTCGGTCGGATTTGCTATTTCTGATGCCCCTTTCGCCGAATCGAGTGCGCTTTGAGGCCACATCTTCGGTAGGTGAAGACGGCGAGGCCTTTCGTTTTTTTGCAGCAGACTCTTCGTGATCGACAATCATCTGGCTTGTTGAAAGCTGTGGTTCCGCAAAAGGCGACGTCGTAAATGGAGTTGTTTTGCTGTGGAGGCTTGAATCGCAGGTTGGCTTTTGACGAGGGTGACGGTATCTCTCTAGTCCGTCGACGTGTTCTTCTTTTGCGAAGAATTCGAAGCGTGGGAGAGAATGCTAATAATACACTGGTAGTTGTACAGAGCTTCGTCGGCGTTGAGTTAATCGTTGATTCACCTTGATGTATTATGCATGTTTGCCTTGGCCCTGTCTCCCGTCACTTAATCCAAATAAGACGAAAGCTCGGTTGTTTCACTCCACCTACCCCGCGGTTGACCTAGGGCAGGGGGATCCCAGAAACGCGTCTGAGTAGATCACAAGAGGAAAAAAAAGGAAGGGAAAAAAAGGAGGAAAACAACACTCAACACTTTATCTTCACGTTTCTTCTTCAACCTGGGAATATATAAATGTCATGGGTTTGCGATTAACAAGCAGTCGGCAACTCTTACCGCATATTTCGTCCTGCTTCTTTGAAACGATACGTACAACATCACGTACAGTGGACATGGACCGTTTCGTAGGCCTTATTCCGTAGCCTCTGCTATAAAATACAGTGCATTCGTTCTTTTAATGTCGTTTATACCCTTATATTCTACAGACGCAGCAACGCCCTTTTTAAGTCATGATTTCTGCCTGATAACGTATGATGGAAATGACTGATCGTAGCAAAAAATTAGAGGCATGAAAAGTGTTTGTGTGCGCAAGTAAAAGAGAGACGGGTTGAATTTGGTAGAGAGTAGGGAGTATCTGGAAAACAATGGCCCAACCTTAACCCTTTGAACTACTGTAAAACCTACCTGTTTTAGCTATATGGAGCGGCAAGGCTGACCAAACCAAGCATCGAACATGCAGGAACGCGCGCCACACTAGCCAAGGCTGAGAAATAGTTATTGATCACCGCCGCAGCGCACAGCAAAAGAGTCCCTCCTTCTCTGGCGAATACCGAGGCAACTCGCCAGCAACAACAACACCTTGTGATACACGCGCACCAATCTACCAGCTGTTTCACACCATCAAACGAAACCCTCGATAGCCACCCCACCCCAACAACAAATTCAACCATGTCTCGCCATCACCCGTAAGTCGCTGCGGCCCCCCTCCCCTCCGTCCTCTCCCCTTTCCTAGCAGAATCCTATCACTAACCATCTCCCCTCCCCCCTCTGCAAAAAAACAGCGATCTCGTCATGTGCCGCAAGCAAGCAGGCATCGCGATCGGCCGCCTCTGCGACAAGTGCGACGGCAAGTGCCCAGTCTGCGATTCCTACGTGCGGCCCACGACCCTCGTGCGCATCTGCGACGAGTGCAGCTTCGGCAACTACCAGAACAAGTGCGTGGTCTGCGGCGGCGAGGGCATCTCGGACGCCTTCTACTGCTTCGAGTGTACGCGACTTGAGAAGGACCGCGACGGCTGCCCCAAGATTATCAACCTAGGCAGTTCCCGGACAGATGTGCGTTTATCCCTCCGCCTTCTCCCTCTTCAGCCAGAATCCATGTAAAACATGAGGATCCTAACAATCTTTTTTTTTTTTGCACGTTATAGTTATTCTACCAGAAGAAAACGAATCGAACGTTCTAGCACTACAGCGGCCCAAGTTTGGGCGGGCGGGGTGGGCGCGAGTAAACTCTGTTTTTTTCGGCTCTGTTTTTGTGTTGTTATTGTCCTTCGGTATCTTTGAAGGGTGGATGGATGACTGGTATGTATGGGATCTTATACCCGCTGGCGTTTTACTTAGATATGGGTTTACATTAAAAGAGCTATGGAAATATGTGATTACTATGGGAGTTACTGAATTCACGAATATCCGGACTGCTTCTTCAAAATAAAGCAGCTCAGCCAATAATTAATTCAGATAGTAAAACGGTGGACATGACCACTAGCAATGATGAATTTTCGCGGCAGAATTCACGCTGATGAAGCGAACCCGATAGCCATACGATTGATGTTTTGTGTATTGTTGTTGGTACCTGGATTCAAACTACGCCCAGGAGAACCTGGCAGGTATTACCCCATCTCTTCCACCAAGGGCAGAGAAAATCTTCCAAAACAGCAGCAGTGAGCGGAGGTTCAAAACACAACCAACCAATCTGCCACGCCTCGGGCATTATTTATATTATTGAATCCATACAGCCTCTCCTCTCCACCCATGAAATCCCGACCCCAATTTTTTTTTTAAAAAAAAAGACACCAAAAGAAACCAAAAGAAACATAAAGGAGTGGCTCAGCCTATTGTGTACCATCTCTTTTCGGTCACGGAGCTTGTAATGTATAAACACCGATGCACCGGAAGATAGTATGGAAGGAGGGGTGATATATTTACAGATGCCCTTCACTTACTGACCGCCACCATGAGCACTCGCCATACCGGGTGGGTGCCCGTCCAGATCCACTGCGTCAACTATGCGGCGCTGGTGCGAACTCTCGCGTACAAGGTTGGTAAAATACTTGAGCGCCGAGTCGCTTTCAGAACGGACGCGAATGGTTTCGTCGCGACGGCTCCCGAGCTGCTCAACGGAGCGCTGGAGACCAACGCGCAAGGAGTCGGCGGGGAAGCGTAGCACCTTGCGCACCGATCCTGAAATCCGGGTACTGTTGGAGTGGACGTAGTCGATAGCGGCAAGCTGACTTGCGATCTTGCTGTTGAGGCGATGTGGTAGTGAATGCGGGATCTGGTTGAGAATATAGAAGGCTGTTGCAACGGCTGTAAGGCAGATACGTGGTTAGCAAGCAGGTCGAAAGAACTCCCGAGGCAGATGTACCCCAAGGGAGGAAGATAATGTGGAAAGTAGCCTACCAGCAGCGATTACACCGGGAATAATAAGCCGGCGTAAGCTATCACTGCCCAGCATCTGAGCAGCACGGAGTGCTATATTCATGTGGCCGTAGCTACCAATCACGCCTGTCCCAACGACACCGGCCACAGTCAGAGCCATACCAGCTTTCTCTTCCCTCTGCACGACTGTCGACCAGTCAAAGAAGTCCCAGAACTCAACAGGGACGTCAACTTGACGGGCCAGTGCGTCCTTCTTGCGCCGGAACATGACGTCTGGTCGGAACTTGAGATCCCCATATTCCGTTCCGAGATGGAGTATGCCCAACTGCTTAATGACGTCGACACCGCTGACAGTCTTGGTCCGGGCGTGCTCCTCGCACTGCAATACCGAATCGGCAATCTGCGATAGCATGGCTTCCTTGAGATCCTCCGCGTAATCGAAGGCACTGAACAGCCCTGGATACTGAACGCAGAGGTTTCCATCGCCTGCGTGTTCAATGGCCGTGCTGATTGTTGAACGGGAGTGATCATAGACCCCCTTGCACGTCTCCTCGATCGTCTGGTCAATTTGCTCGCTTAGCTCTGCCCTAGCCTTCTTGCTGGACTCGAGCATCGGCTCAATCTCCGCCAGTTCTCTGTTCACTCGGTCTAGTTCCGACTGAGAGACCTCAGTATTGACTGTAGCAAGCACGCTCACATCGTTCAAGATATTCATGAGATAGGTCTTTGCCGGTGCCAGCTTGGAACGCGCCCGCTTCTCCAGAACAAATCTCCGCAGGGATTGCTCCAGATTGGCAAAGTCGCGAATCCGCTCCTTGTCTTTCCCCTTGCCCTTTGGGTCATCATCTCCTGGCTCGTCGCCGGTGCCACTTGCGCTGCCGGATCCGCTTCCACCAGGACCACCGCCAGGAGGCGACGGCGCCATGGGTATGGCTGTGCTGGAGACAAAGTGCACCAATTCAGAAGACTCCTTGAACGTGTCTGGGCTCAGAGCATGAATTTGCCCGAGAATCAACTTCTGGCAGCGCTCCTTGTCTCTGATGGTGTCGTAGCCATTTACGACGATGAAGAGATATGCTTTTTCGGCCGCGGCAGCCCGGATAAACTCGGTTGAGGTCTGAGTGAAGTGGTTGGTTGCTGAAACCACGAAGACGACAACGTCAATTTCTTCCTGCCTCGCGAAAATGGCTGTGGTTTTAGTTGTATCCATGTTGAGACCAGGCGCGTCGATAAGAGCGATATCGACTACGCCATTGTTAAGAAGAGATTCGTCAATTGTCCGGACATCTTTGACGTAGACCTTGCACTGCGTGTATGTGTCGTTGTCTGTCACAATCTTCTCCAGCTGATGCAAAGTATAGACATCGTAGGTGGTCTCGTCGTGCCTGTCGTAGACGGTGTCCTTGTGGACAGCGTGGACTTCCTCGATGCCACAGTTCTCGCGCGCGTCTAAGACCTCGCAGAATATACTCGTACAGGGCTGCTGATCTTCAGGAAGAATCTTCCGCCGCAGCAAGGCGTTGCAGAACGTCGACTTTCCGGCATTCAGATCGCCCGTGATCAACACCTTGCTTGACGTGTCCTCTATCCGCTCCCGGAGCGATAACAAGTGCTTAATGCTCGAGCGTATCTTGCCATCGAGCAGTGACGCCACAGACCCCTTCTCCAGCGAGTGGACCAGCTCGGTCTGGTGTAATGAGCCCAATTTCAGGTCCAGCTTGAGAACCGAGAACTCTTGTGCGATTTGGGGAGTGACCAGGCGTGGCTCGGGGGTACTCCTCCTTTCAGCGGCCTTGCTGGATTCGGGCTCCGCGTCGTCGAGAGATGTCATAGATCGTCGAAGGTGCGGAGCCGGGGCGGGGAAGGATGATGACGCTGACGACTTGAAGCCTCCGATGGTTGTGTGCGTGTGCTGGATGCCGGGTCTCGGAGCAGTGCGTGATGGCGCATCGAGGGCGGCGCGCTGGACGGAAGGATAGTGGGCAGGCCATGTGACATTCATGTCCTGCAGGCCCTTGAGGAGCTCGACAACAGTGTTGATGGAGCGGCCCAGGGCAGCGCGGTGGGAATTGTACCACAGCTGGTGCACAGCACCGGCCTGGGCGGTGCGGCGGTCTACATCGGCAACATGGGAAGAGGAGGCCTGGGCACGCATTGGCCTGTCTTCATGTATGGCAGCATCCCAAGCCGCCGTGGCAGCTGGGCCGAACATGGATGGGCTTACATCGTCGTCGGCAATGCTGCCGCCATAGCCGGAATCCTGCTCCAGCATCGCTTGCAAGTGAGCGGCATGCTGTGACGTTGATCCCGTGCCGACGGTCATGTACGTGGGTGGCAAGGAAGACGGAGGCTGCGATAGCGGGCGTGGTTGGGGTTGGCTTTGGCTCGAGGACGACTCGCCGAGGGCGCGTTGATTGTCCATGTTGGCATCGATGTCGGAATCGTCTCGCTGGGGCGCCTTACCCTTTGGCGAGAAGTATTCCTGGCTCATGGCGGCGGCTGGCTTTTGAATCTATAAGGAAAGGGTGGGAGGAATTGGTGTTTGGTGCGGACCAAAGAACATTCTTCTTCTAGGAAAGTTTTGCCATTCGAGGTTGGCAGTAGGTACGGGTCATTCGGTTTGCGAATCCAATTTTCTGTCTCGTCGGTTCGCTCGCATGATTTCGGCCGAAGGGGCAAATCTCCCTGTCGAGTTTATCAGCAGCTAGCGCTGTATTAGCCACTGCCGCCTGTGTTCTAGCTTGGTCTGCCGCCGGCCGCGCTAGGAAACGCTGCGAATTGATGATCTTATAATTTTATACTGAACAGACTAAACATGCCCTGCCGTCCGGCGCATTCCAGCGATGGCAGTTACCTATCTGCCATTTTTATCTAACAACGGAGATTGGATACGTACTTTTTGGTACTGTTTTTCTTTATATTTATATTTGTACTATGCAAACTACGGAGAAAAGGATGTACATTTATGAGGCCGTAATTACTGCTAAGAAAAAGCATGACTGTTCCACTGATTGTTGATTACTACGGAGTTCACGAGCCACATTATGAGGTCATATTAGCGAATGATTGTGGCTTATGATTAGCGTTCGGCTTCCCCAGGTTGCTGCCTTGCGGAGCCGCGCATTGCGCCGCCTCCAGCTCCTCGAGCTCGGCAACTAACTCCCCAAAAGGCGTACCTGGGCCTTCATCCATCACTCGTGAAACGCCCTCGACGTTGCGATTCGACTGCAAATAGCAAATGTTTTTTTTCGCCTTCTTCTTGTCAAAACAGGCCCATCTCTATTTGCCATTAGCGACTGGCGAGAACGCCGCCTTTTCACCATGAACGTGAGCCATTCATTCCCCGTCGCGAGGTGCGCCTGATAGGCCTAGGCTGACAACGCTCCAAGATCCTGGAGTGGGCATTCGGCAAGCGCGTGACGCCGGCAGAGCGCCTGCGCAAGAACCAACGCCTTCTCGACAAGGCCATCCGAGAGCTAGATCAACAGCGCGTTAAGCTGGAGAAGCAGGAGAAGGCCCTTGTGACCCAGATCCGGCAGAGTGCGCAGAAGGGCCAGATGGGCGCATGCAAGATCCAGGCGAAAGACTTGGTTCGGACCAGGAGGTACATATCTGCTTGTTTTCTCCAAAGGCCCTGGTGGCAATCTACTGACAAACGCCCAATAGATACATCGAGAAGTTCTATGGCATGAGATCCCAGCTCCAAAAGATCTCTCTCCGCCTCCAGGTTAGCAGTGCAACCCCGCGAAGCCCGGCTCTCGTCCGCTAATGTACCGTATCACTTGCCAGACCCACCGCACGAACGAACAGATGATGCAGGCCATGAAGGGCGCCACCTTGGCTCTCGGCAGCATGAATCGTACCATGAATCTCCCATCTCTTCAGCGCATCGCCATGGAGTTTGAGCGCGAGAACGACATCATGGAGCAGAGACAAGAGATGATGGACGATGCTGTTGATGACGCCATGGATGCCGGCGTCGAGGAAGAGGGCGACGAGGTTGTGGAGCAGATCTTGGAAGAGATTGGCGTGGATCTTAGCCAATCGGTAAGACAATCCTCCCTAACCCAAGTCATAGTCAACCTACTTACAGTTCCCTTCTCATAGCTGGGTGAGACTCCCTCGGGCCTACAGTCTAACCACGTCCCCGAGGGCAAAATTGCCCAAGCTGTTGGGGGCGGCGGAGCTGATCCCGGTGACGATGACCTCCAAGCCCGGCTAGACAGTCTGAGACGATGAGCTAAGCAGAAATTGAACGGAAGAACCCCGGGCCATTTACTGCATCTTAGGCCAGTAATGACGTTATGTTCACTACCCGAATGCGTAAATAGGACTTGGGGGTTCCTACTGGTGGATTTGATTTTACTCATTCGGGTTTTTGGGCCATGCTGCAGGAGGCCCTCCCCCTCCCAAATGCATTCATTGCGAGAGGTCCATCAAGTTGCGATCCGAGAGAGCCGAGCGCTAGTCTTCTGCTTAAGGTTCTAATCCAAGTCCTCCACGAGTTTTTGGAGAGAAGCCTCTTTGAATGCAATGCCTCTCTCACTCTCTTCAAGGAGGCAAGTGTATAGCAGTCAGCCGACATTGTTTATTCGAGCCATTCAGGAGTTGGGAAGGCGAGAGGGAGCAAGCCTTTAATTTGAGGGTTTGGGTACTGCTCATCGCGAGTAAAGTGCGAGGATACGTGTGGGCTGTGAACCTGGGAATTCAAGCACAATCCAACTAAATTCTTTGATATCCACTACCATCTCTTTCAGATAGGCCTACCGAACGGAGAGGGTGGTTGAAATTTAACGCCGAAGCGCCGACTTGGACCGACTTGCGAGACAGCCAGTGAGATCAAGGGCGCTTCGAGGTGTCCTGCATACGACCCCCTTCGCTTTTCTCCCACTGGAACCACGAGTTCCTGCATGTCTCAGACAGAGAGGCGAGCGGGGTTAACAAGCAGCTCTACACGTGTAGGCATCCTGTACCAACCTAGACAGGTAATAGAAAGAAACAGACCATGGTGCTAGTGAGCCTTCCCCAGACTTAAAGTTTCCAACTGGGTAGGTTTTTCCGTCTATCCCGAGGGTTGGTTTATCGCAAAGACGGCATGCGGAGCCTGAAAAATGTGTGCTTGCCCAAGAATACGGTTATCTTGTTTCCACTTGATACCTACCTACTCATCTTATAGGCGAGGTCAGATGATCGTCTGAACCTCTGTGGCGGATGCCAGTGACGGCGTAAAGCCCCATGCACCCCCCGCTCTCCACCGTGTGGACTCCAGTCAATACTCCCCTGTCTCCACCACTTGATCTCAGTGACCTACTACGTAAGCGGCACTGAACACCCACGTCTCACACCGAGGGACCTTGGGAGTAGAATGAACGATTTTAAAACCAGGTCCATGGTTGCTGGTCTGTTTTGCACTGTTCTCCGACCATACTAATAGCCTTGCCCTGACACTGCGTCGTAAGCTTGGAAGAAGCCCCCGCCTGCTCGGTTTGTTTATCGTTGACAACAGGACCCTGCGTGCGGTGTGTCTGCTCCAGAAAATCCCTGTGCAGGTAACTGGCTCTTGCCTCTGACATTACATCATCCTAGAAGGAAGCCACTGCCTCACAGTGCCTGAACTAGCGCTAGGTAACGGTCTCAAAGAAAGCCGGCAGGCTTGCAAACTACTTTGTCAGCAGGCACATATGAATAAAGCATGGAATAGAAAAATAAATGGCAGGATACTTGACTGCCCCGTGAGAAATAGGAAGGTGCTAAACGGAAAAGAATAATGCGTTAGGAGAAACAGCAGTATAATACCCTCTTATTACGGCATCCTTGAGCTTGCAGGTCTGCACTGTGGCAATTACTGCTTAGGCACTGGGCAGCGCCGCCCTCTATTCTACACTACCTTAGGTATCTCTCTGCCCGAGCCTGTGGGGTACATCGCATCACGAGACCCCTCCTCCTGTTCAACGTCCACAGCAACAGCCAAACAGCCTACCCGCCAACGGCCCCATTCTGCGCCCCTCGGCCATTGAACTCTCCCATCGCCTGCCTACTTTTGGGGACAGCTGCCCTTCTGCATCCGCCATTTGACGCCCGATCGTGCGTTGGACGACCAGACCGTAGCCGAAAGTGAAACACTCCTAGGCCTACGCACAACCGAGAAAGCGGTCTTTGCTTTGCTACCCCCGCATCTGATCTCTCCTTCAGTCCAGTCATCATCGACGAGCCACAAAGCGAAGCGCGCAAAGCCACACGCCCTTTGACCCTTCAGAGTCGATTTCGCATTCCAGCACGGTTTTTCTCGACCATACCCGTCTTCAGCCCCTCGCATCGCTCGCCTCGCCTCGCCTACCTTTGGACAAGTTCCTTTTTCCTCCCTTATTACCAATCAATCTGGCAGGCAACAAGCGCCGCAGTCTCTCTGCTCAGGGAGGTCTGCTGAATAGGATGTTCGGTGGCGGCTCCAACTCTGCCGTCCCAAAATCCGAGAGCAGCTCTATAGCCGAATCGACGACGACCATCAGCAGCGGCCTGAAGGAGAAGTCGAGCAGCAAAGTGTCAACCCCCGACAAGGAGAAGGACAAGGACAAGGACGCCGCGACTCCGCCTCCCCTCAAGACCACCGACCTGGCCGCCAGCGGCGAGAAGCGGAGTGGCAACGGCAGCCCTCCGAGTGCCAGCAGCTCTGCAGAGCAGAAGAAGCGCCGGAGCAGCGGGGTGAGCGGCAGAGCCAGCAACCTGATTGCCCAAGCTAAAAACACTCTTTTTACGCAGGCTGGCAGCCGTACCAATCCCGATCAGAGTGCTGACTCGAAGCTGTCAAACCAGACTCCTCTGCAGAAGCTGGGCAAGCAGGACCAGGCCCTTGCTGTGCCTCAGGGCCAGCACAACAATGCTGCCGGCGAATCTCTCCCAGGCCCCCGGTCCACCTTCCGCGTTGGCGTCTGGGAGGACCGGAACAAGAAGTGCAGGCGCACCATGGAGGATACCCACGCCTTCCTCTACAACTTCCTCCACACCCCTGCGCCCGCCTTGGGCGCCGAGGGCGTTCCCGGTCAGAGGCAGAAGGCGACCGACGATTCAGGCGAGGCCCAGCGCGGCCCCAGTGCTTCGACCGCCGATATGATCGAGACCGACAACGGCTATTTCGCCATCTTTGACGGTCACGCAGGCACCTTTGCGGCCGACTGGTGTGGGAAGAAGTTGCATATTATTCTAGAGGAGGTCATCCGGAAAAACCCGAACGCCCCTATACCGGAGCTTCTTGACCAAACCTTCACCACCGTCGATACGCAGTTGGAAAAGTTGCCTCTGAAGAATAGCGGCTGCACGGCTGCCGTCGCCGTACTCCGCTGGGAAGATCGGGTTCCGAGCACGCTGTCTGCGACTGGCTCCCAGGCCATTGCGCCCGCGGTGGCCAAGGCGGCCGAGGAGGCTTCCAAGTCGGATGAGAGCAAGTCTTCTGAGACTGCCTTACTGACGCCGAATCCCGAGGCCGCCCATGCAAGGTTAAAAGGAACGGCGACAAGGCAGCGCGTTCTCTACACGGCCAATGTTGGCGACGCCCGCATCATTCTGTGCCGTTCGGGCAAAGCCTTGCGGCTATCGTATGATCACAAGGGCAGCGACGAGAACGAGGGTAGGCGTATAGCGAACGCTGGGGGGCTGATCCTAAACAACCGCGTTAACGGCGTTCTTGCCGTCACGAGAGCTCTTGGTGACACGTATATGAAGGATCTCGTGACCGGGCACCCCTACACGACCGAGACAGTGATCCAGCCAGAACTTGACGAGTTCATTATCATTGCATGCGACGGGGTCAGCTCAACATCCTTCCCTCAGCCCTTCAACAGACCATGAAAGATATGCTAACAAATCACATAGCTTTGGGACGTCTGCACGGATCAGGAGGCAGTCGACCTTATTCGAACCGTTCAGGAGCCTGTGTCCGCCGCGAAGATTCTGGTCGATCATGCTCTGGCCCGTTTCAGCACTGACAACCTGTCTTGTATGATAGTACGCTTTGACAAGAATGCCCTGCTCGACAACCAGAACAACAAAGATAACGCCATTGGTGTTGAGGGTGATGCCGCCACGGCTTCGGGCAAGGTTAGTGAGGTGGAGAAAATTGTCAGCGCGACCAAGCAGAAGATCGCAGAAGGAGGTACCCCGCCTCTCGGCGTGTCTGCCAGCAATAGTGGTCGAGGGCATGACCCGGCGCCCATCGAAGATGGAGACTCGAAGACAACTACCACTTTTACACCCACTCTAATTGAGGGATCTGTCGAGGAGGAGCCGAGTTTCATTGATGTCGGGGGCCCCCGAGCCAATGCCTCCGACGCTAAAGCTGTCGCTAGCTCGACTCCTTCGAAGTCAAAGACGAGTCCCGACGCCTCATCAAAGGGAGGTGACGAAGTTTCACCACCCAAGAGTTCATAAGCTAACTCCCCAGCGGCCCTTCCAGTCGGACTCGGAGGTTCAGGAACAAGATTTGGGAGCTGAATAAGCTGTCCGGGACTCGTGAAACAATGTTATATCCCTTTCTCTCATGCTTTGTACATATTAGCTGGTCCGAGGTCGGGCTCTTCTCAGTTTTGCATTCATACGATGCATACGATATGCCCTTCCCTAATCATGCTTTTCATAGCAAACACTACGATTTCATGATTGCCGTCGTCGCTGTTTCTATCGAGGCGTGGGGGAGTGAGAGGTGAGGAATATACCTGGACACCACTCAAAAGGGACTTTGTTTGTATTAGGTTAGCGGTTTGTCACAACTACATGTTTTGCGCGCGTTTTTGGACGCGAGAACGAAAAGAGCAGCCAGAGGCCCCAGATGTTACGGTCCGAGAAGCAACAGATAGCCTGTAGAGGACTGTCAGTTGCGTATTTCGCCTATTTCCCTAGGCTCACTTGGGTTTATAACAGACCTTGCCACTGAGTGCACACAAAGTACCTAGATTAATAATTGGGTCAAGTCTTAGTGTGTTTGCCCTTTCTTAAAGAGGTCGAATTCTCCTTTGTCTAAACCCGATTTGATCATTGTCGCAGAATCAATCTTGCTCGCTCATCAGCACGATCGAGGGAAAACATGGTAGTAAAAAATGTATAGATTACATGGGCATAATAATTCTCATCAGTATACGGCACTGATACAGGCAACTTCGATTTGTTATTTAACTATATCCTTCATATTAAATGGCTTTCATTGTTTAAGATATAAATTTGGATGCATGTCCGTTCAAGATGCTTTATCTTCTCGAGTTGTCGAGAACTAAGCTTTTGGACGAAATACGAATGCTAAGATAAAAGATTAGGTATTATCACCAGTATCGGCAAGAGAAAGCAATTGGACTCGGCCCAAGACCCGACGGGGCGCTGATGTCTACTCTCATTCACGTGTAGTAGCGATCGAGGAGGATATTGATGGTTTTATGATACCGCTTATACTCAGTTGAATCGATTCTGAGCTAAGGGCCTACCAAGGCCGCCAAAGACGACTCAGGCTTTTCGACTGGGATTATACCCACTTTTCTTTTCTTTTTCGAGATCGAATATCGTGAGGTTGCTTCCGCCCCGTCCAACTGACGTGACGAGACCTACTGAGCGCCAAAATCTCAGTGCGCTCCACCGTATTAGGCCTGTGGCGCCCTTAGCTCAGAATCGATTCGACTGAGTATTCATACATGCGGTATTGATGTACCGCTTCTACTGAACCGAGTCGGAAAGGAACTGAAAGAGCCTAAGGCGCTGAGTGTCCTATTTGGGCTGCTTTCTTAAGGGTTTCAAGGCTATCGTTATGGAAGTTGCTTGATGACGGAATCCTCCATTTGGATCGGAAAAAAAGAAAAAAGGAAGAAAAGATTGGACAAACACAGTATCGGGATGCGGGTTAGGGTTAATAGCGCCTTAGCTCTTTAGTTCCTTTCCGACTCGGTTTAGTAGAAGCGGTATGTAGGGGAATGCCGGGGGGGTTCCAGAACATTTCTTCCTGAAATACGCGTGTCCATGACCAGATGGAGGACAGTACCCAAGACTCACGACATTTACGAAGGGACTGGCTGGGAATGCAAAGTTAGTGGTCCCTGAGTTAATCTACTTGATATGTTACGCACCCGGAGCATATCGATGCTGTGTAATTGGAGAAATTCGAATTTGGCTTTGTGCTCCCCTCTTCACCGCCGCCTTTGCACGGTACCCGAGAAAAGGACCCCAATACAGATGCTATTGATTGGCATTCTGCACACTACACTACATATGCAGCCGACACGGGATGAGCCAGACATGGTGGCCCCGCCCCCTTCTTCACCCCCCAAAAATCGAGAGCAACCCCTCCAATCGTCAACCAGGTAAGCAAACAGTGGGCGTAACTATGCGCTAGTAAAGGGTGACTATATAAGCTTCATAAAATGAAAATGTGTTTCCTAGAGTATCACCGAGCAAAGCAAGAAAAAAAAAAAAGGTCTATAGGAAACAAGAAGAATAATCAGCGAGTTGCGGATCGTAACACAAATGAAAGAAAGAGGGGAAAGCTGGCCGACAACATGCAGGCTTGCAGGCTTGATGGAGGCGTTAGAGGTCAAAGCGTGTCCGTGGACGACACCACCGCCGTTGCGCGAAAGAAGAATCAACGTGGCATGGGCATACAAATGGTGACGACGATATGTATTCCCCTCTTTCGAACACTCCGTCTCTCTCCATCATAGTTCCCATGGCGGGGAGAACAAGTTTGGATTCGTTTCGTTTGGCTTATTCATGCTTTGGTGTTATCTTAAGGGGCACGGTCTGTCGCACGTTTCAACCGTGGGCGCCCCAGTACAGGCCAGGGGGCTGATCGGCGCAGTGCCCCGGGTCCTTGTCAACTGCCAGGGCAGGAAGTGAAGGGGAAAAAAGCCACGCTGAGGAAAAGCTTCAAGATGTTTCACAACGGCCGGTCATCACGCTAGACCCGGTGAGGAAGAAAAGGTCCTGACGTTTAGTAATTCTTCTTCTCTGCGAAAGAGAACTCGCTGAACACGAGTGGAGGGGCCAAAGGAACGGTGAATGAAGGGTTAGAGTTGAGGCCGTCCACTCAGCAAGGGAGGATTGGTGGTGGCCGCGGGACCCTGTCCCACATGAATTTACACTAGTTGAGCTACGGGGGGGTGGTCCGAGAAGAAAGGGGTCTAGTCTGGAGCTCGCTCGGAAAAGGAGAGCGAAACTTGAAAGAGACAGGAAGATGATAAGAATCTGGAAGGAAGCTGCTGATGGCATTGCGGAATCCAACTGGTGGCAGTGAATGACAATGCTATTACCATATGCCTGTATAAGTGCCCATTATTAACACTCTACTGTATGAGAGTGAGAGCTTGGAGGGGCCGTGCTTGGAGGTCTTTAAGAAAATAAACAGGTGGATGTTGCCGTTTGTTTCCTTATCCTCAAGATGCGCCATTCTGTCCCTCTAGCGCAGGTCCGCTCGTCCAACCTGCATGCGACCTTGCAACTGCCCCAATGGCACATCCATAATCTGTAAAATATCTCAGACAGTGGAGCGACCGCAGGTGAACCTCCTTTTCACGCGCACCCATTCTCCAGATTGTTTTTTCTTACCCTGGGCCCCTCGTCGTTTGCTTTGCAGGTGTTGGCATTCTGATAACGGACTGCAACTTTCTCCGCGTCCTCGCACCCGTTCTCTGCTACGTTGACATTGATCGACGTTCGTTCCTTTTCCCCCCTTCTTTTTCTCCAAAGCTTAACCAAGAAAATTAACCGTTAATTAACTGGTATCCAGCTCCACGTTGTGGTTCCAAGCCCCAAACAGTGCCGCTATCCTTGCGTGTCGATGATCCCGGCCAGCAACGCCGTCGCCATTTCGATAAATCTCCAAAACCACCTTATTTCACCCTAAAACGGCCAAATCCGAATCCATTCTAAGGCTCCACCGTCAAAGTCCCAAGTCTCAAAGTTCGCCCGATTTCCCGATGCCCATTATAGACGTTTCTTTTTGCTTCGCAACCCGCCTCTGACTGACTACTGCAGCGCTCGCTCCCGCGAGTCGAGTTCCATGTTCGTTCGCGCCGTGGCCAGGCGCTCAGTGTAGGCGGAGGTTCGGCTCGACGTCTGTGGTTTTGTCAGCCTTGCCTGCCACTGCCCCTACCTTCCCCTGCCTTGGGAAGCTTGGAACCCCTGAATCCGACATTGGCACCACACAGCACACTCGCCCTCGAAACATTTACCCCGAGATCAGCCATTAACCTGCAGTCGCGGACAGACACCAGCCACGCCGTAGAGGGCAATTAGAGATGTCGCTGAATGGGCTTGACGATGAGAGAGTCAAGGAAGCACACCAAGCTGCGGTTGCGGAACCAGGAGGATGGTATGCTTTCACCTCTTCCCCCCTTCGTCAGTGGCAGCATCTTGCTGGAGAGTGAGACCGGCGCATGTGTATTCTGAATCTTGCTTGCTACCTGGTCCCTTCGTTTCCTCTTCCCTTGAAACAACCCGGTAAGCCGTCTGATGCTTGATTTACAGGTTCCTCCTCAAGTACGTCAGCCGCGATGAGATCGAGCTTCTAGGCCGGGGCAGTGGTGGAATCGTCGAAATACGCAACGGTGTAGCACAATACGACGAGCCGTCGCCCTTGTTCGGCTTCCTCAGATACAGGCGCCGGAATGTCGTCATTAAATACCTGCCCGAAGAATGCTCTCGGCTAGTTCAAGGTGTGCTTTAATGCGGCCCTGTTGCCCACGATCTTTTGATTTTGTTTGAAGACATGACTGGAAGCTGACTCGACTGCCTGATGTAGCACGAGCCTCTGTCCACTTCAATTCTTTCTGCGAGCGATTCTCTCCCTATGACACCGACTTCGAGATCACGAATGCGAAGGAGCTCAAGGATACGAAACTTTCAGCCGCTTGCTCTTTGCATGCTGCGTCTGGATCGACCTCGTCTTCGACAAGCTCGCTGCGAAGGAGACGACTGATGGAAATCACAGAAGAGGAGGAAGAGGAGGAACGAGAGAGAAAAAGACAGTCGACTGTCAAAGAGGAAGACCAGTCAGGGTCACCTGGGGGCCAAGAAGGTCTGATGGCTACGCCATCCGTTGTTTTGCAAGACCCCGAGCCACCAATTACATTAAATGCGAACCTTGCTGGCTCCCCCGAAGCCTCACGATTCACCGACAGTTTAGATCCTCCCTCGTTCATTGGTGCCCCGAGACCTGCTTCGCCGGCCAAGTCGCTCGACGATGCAGCACGGCGCATGTCTTCGCAATCAGCGCGTCCTGACATATACAGTACATCGTCGTACCCGTATGGCAAACCACGGGTGAAGCTCGCTCCTCGGCCTTCTGCAGATCTCAGTGGTCGACCGCTTACGTCTGCTGGCGCTGCAGTCTACCGTCCCGTGTCATCGATACCTGCCGGCCTCAAAACGTTATTATCCAAAAGCGGCAGGAAGGGCCGATCGCAAGACAAGGACCTTGACGAGGACGACGCTGAATCACCCATTGTGGAAGAAACAGATATTAGCCTTGGCACATTGCCATCGATCAGTGAACCCACCCGGCCGCATACAAGCAGCGGAGCCCACGCTGTGGTTACTCCAGCCCCCGCCTTCTTGTCAAATATGCCCGCGCTGCCACCAGCGCCAAGCAAGCAAAATACAATGACGCCCGAGAAGGCGCGTCTCCTGAAGGCGATGAAGCTGAGGGAAAAGAAGAAGATGGAGTTGCAGACAAAACATGACGAGCACACTGTGGAGGCACCATCCGACCTGAGCTCGCCGAGCCTCCCAGAGCGAGATTCAGCTCCAGAGACGCCAGCAACAGACCCGAAGGAAAATGACGAAGTCGAAGTCGAGGCCGGGGGGCTTCTCGAAAATCGGCTGTCCATCTCCAAAGCCGACTCGGGAGTTGATGTCGGCGCTGACCAGGCATCTGTTGACACGCATATGGATTCTCATCCCACTTCTCCTTTTGCTGCTTCGGATATGGGGGATTCAACTCAGGCATCTTCGTTGTCAGAATCAACAGATGAGACTGTGCTTGCCTCCAAAGAACACGATCTGCCTAATTGGTCCGAGGATGGCAAATACAGCGTGGCTGCGTCATCGCCGCGTAGGGATGAACATGAGCCCACTGACGGGGCCGAGCCCACCGAGGAGCTAGTTAAGGAAGTTGAGCCCGAGAGTGACTTTACAGCCCACGAGACACAATCAGAAGAATCCAGCACAGATGGAGAAGCTGTTGCAGGTTCTCAGAAAGTCGAAGAAGCTGATGGCAAGGAGGTAGAAAGGGAGCTAGACGGCGAGAAGGAAAGTAAAGTGGAACCGCTTATGGAGTTTCCGGAGCACGGTACTGAAAAAGATTCCGATACCCTGGCTTCCCTGGGGGGAGAAGGAGCACCAGCACCTGCAGTTCAGACCCTGCCGATATCGAAATTCTCGTCGGCGCCTTCGGTATCCAGCCCAGCCGAGAAGGAAGGGAGCAGCAGGCCAACAGCCGTCAAGTCTGCGCGATCAGTAGAAACAAGACTCACAGATGACGCCGTAGAGGGAGACTTGGCACGACCACTTCAACTTCGGATTCCCTTCTCCAAGTTCTCGACTCAAGAAGGCAAGTCCCCTACAAGCCCGATAAATCGACAAATACCCTCAATTGTGACCCACATGTCTCAGGATCGCGAGGCAGAGGAGCGTGCCCTTTCGAAGGAGATAGACGTCGAAAACGCCGATGTTCTTGAGACTGCATCCATCGAAACGAGGCGGTCGAAGCGAATAGCTGCTCTTGAGCCCATTCGGACAGACATTGATGGGCCCGAGAAGGATAAGCGGCATTCGATGGCAAGTCTCTTTGACGACGATGGCCTGATGGATGAACTGCAGTCAGCAACCGTGCAGCAGGCAAAGCCAGTCACTGTTTCCAAGTCTCCGATGACCCCTTTCTTCTCCAGCGACGCAAAGACAAGGCCTCCCGGACCGGACAGCGGTTTCTCCACGCCCAGGTTTGTGAGAACTGTATCGAATCCCATACGTGGTCCCCTTTTGGCTCCCGGAGATGTCACCACGAGCTCGGCAAGAGCAGTCTCGTCAGGCGCAGCGTACCTTCACAAAATCGCCCAACAACAGGCAGCGGACTTGAGACCCAAGAGTAGCAAGATAGGATCTAGCATCTCTCAGCGTATCAAGGCCCTGGAGAAGCTGTCTGCTAACACTTCTCCTGTGTCAGGAGAGACCGTCGTTAAAGAGCGTCCCGCGTCGACTTTCTTCTCCGTCCGCAAAACCAGCGGCCGAGAACCATCAAGGTCCCCATCCGTGGTTGACAGAGCAACTTCCTTGACACGGGGCCCAACACCCTCGCCCCCAGAATCCAGAGAGTCATCGCCCGAGACGGGGAAAAAGTCGTTCCGCGATAGGTCTGGGTCTTTGGTGAATCGTCTTTCTATGTTTGAGGGGGGGAAGATGCCGAGGGGCAGGCCCGAATCAGTTCAGGTGACGGCACGCATTGTCCGTGATGCAACCCAACCGTTTTCCAAAGCCCCCGAGCCAAAGGCTGACGCGGCGGACTTTGGGCCGCTGGACCTAAAGCAATCGCCTTTGGTTGTGGATGTCAAGAAGTCACCCTTCCCGAGCCTTTTGTCCTCGTCCACCCCCGTCCCAGAACAGGAGCCAGCTCTTGAGAAGAAGCAGTCACTACTGCAGCGACGCTTCTCAAAGGGTCGGAGATCAGAGTCCCGAGATAGAAACAAGGACATTGCCAAGGAGGAGGATAAGGAGGTGGCCGATACACCGCGATTGGCGAGGCGGCGCTCGTCCTTAACTGTAGTAAAGGATTTTATCAAAGACCGCCGCGACAATCTTCTTGGCGCGAAATCTCCTTCGACCGACAACCTAAGCATTACCCTGTCGTCTGCTACTGCGAACCTTGCGTCTCCCTCGGGTCCTACACCAACTTCGCGTTCACCGTCACGCCCGCCGTCAGTGCATCAGAGTCTGTCCTTTCCTCGTCGCCTAAGTATAAGCAGTCGCCGGTCATCTCTCGAGCAGAGCAGCCCTGTTCTCTCCGGAAGTGGTCTACCAACGGGTCCGCTATCACCTTCTCGTACAACTGAAGCAAGCGGCGAGTCGGATGGTGGGGTTCGTGACAAGAGATCTGGGTCCAGCAGCTCGAACCCAGGCTCGATCTCAACC
Source organism: Podospora didyma (assembly GCA_033439775.1). Classification (NCBI taxonomy): domain Eukaryota; kingdom Fungi; phylum Ascomycota; class Sordariomycetes; order Sordariales; family Podosporaceae; genus Podospora; species Podospora didyma. The sequence continues at coordinate 2,380,539 of JAULSW010000007.1, forward strand.
AGCCCCACTCCTGGGAATGGAACCGGTAGTAACAACAACAGCAGCAGCAGCAGCAATAGCAGTAGCAATAGCAATAGCCGCACCTCCCGCTTTATGCGCCGCCTATCCAGCTCACTCGGCTCTAGCAAGAAGAGTGTTCCACCCTCCATCTCACCCACCGTAGCTGAGGAGGAGGATGCTGAGGTTGTGGCTGCAAGCATCGGCGTACCGCAATCGCGTGGAAACGCGACTACAGGAGCTCCTTCCTCCGCCCCTACCCAGCCTAGCATTGTCGCGTTCATGGGCGACGTCAATGTTCAGTTTCCTGACAATCTTTTATGGAAGCGACGGACTATCTGCTTGGACAGCCAGGGCTTCCTGATTCTGAGCGCTGTTCAAGGAGCTGCAGCGATGCCGACAGCTGTTGCCGGGAAGGATAGGCACCACCCTGTGGGCACCATCAAACGATACCACATGAGCGACTTCCGGTTGCCCTACAACCCCGAGATGGAGGTGCAAGAACTCCCAAACAGCGTTGTCCTTGACTTTGTAGATGGAAGTGGCCTGCAAATTGCATGCGAAGATAGGGCTGGCCAGATGAATGTTCTCCACAGTGAGTTGATACCATTCTTTTCATCTGGCGAATAAATGCTAATCATCCAAACAGTTCTTCAAAAAGCACATCAAAGTCACACCAGCTTCGGTCTCTGATTGTGCCTCGCTGTGTTGTTTACAGCCAGCTCTCTTTTTTCCCATGCTGGATCATGCTACACTTGGTCTACTTCATGCTTCCTTAGACGCTAGAGTTTCGAGGAGCTTTGTGCACTCACACCCTACGGATTTCAGATTTCCTTTATAACGACTCCTTTTTATTGTTCTTCGGCTGTACATCTTCACCCTACTACGCTTTTCTCTCCTTAGACCTTTGTATCGTCCAGCCCTTTGGGTTTCGAATGGGGAGGAAAACGCAAGAATGACGACTTGTGTCCTGCTTTTTCGGCCTTGATCGCCAATTATTACCATTTGACCTACCTTTCTGCACCTATTACTACTGCTACATACATGATACCACCAATCTTATTGCGAGGGATTTTTGTTTCTTGCTCCTTTTCATTTTCTTTCTTTTTTTGGTTCCTTATCTAGGTTTTCTTGCCTTGGTCTGTCAGTCCATCCAACCATCCGCTTGCCATCTGCGACCTTGGGGAGTGGGAATCGCCGTATTTTTCTCGTTTGTTACTGCTGGTTTGGTTGTTGGAGAAGCGGTGGTGTGGTATTGTACTTTGGTAGGTGAGATGGACCGTGTTTGGAAGTCACACACGGGAGATAGAAAGGACGGTGCTGCGGGGCGGGTTGTGGATAGGCAAGTAAGCGGGCGAGCGAGGGAGCAAGCAGGCCCCCTTGGTTGTGGGAAAGAATTGCTAGGCGGGGCGGGCTATGCTAGTTATCTATATCCTTATTTATTTCTCCCATTCTACGACGAGTCTATATTTTTTATACCACATACAGTACAGTACACATGTACAAAGTTGTCATCTATCCACGGCGAACGATTTAAGTTTGTGTTATACATATATCTTTCCTATGTACCAGGGTAGACATAAGATGAAAGAGTTTAAAGATGAAAAATGTCAAGCTAAATTGCTATTTCCTTTTTATATCGGTATTTGTCGAACAACTTTGCTCCATCTTGGGGGCGCACAACATACGTACCGGCTGGGTGGGTATCCGGATGCTCAAGCTTGCAATATCATGGGAACGACTGGGAAAGATGATTTTGCGTAATCCACGTGTGACAGGTAGGATGCTGCTTCGAACACGGTAAATGATTTGTAGGTAGGTAGGTATGTTATTATTTATTTCGGCGTCGAGATTGTTCTCATGTTTCTATATAGGCACGGCCTCCACCTCACTGTAATCCGTAGTGTTGTACAATACATACATACCTTACATATATATTATCACATTTGAAGCCGTAGAAAAAAAAGGTGCCGCCCAAAAAAAGAAAACGAAGAAAGACCCGAACTTGCGCCGGCCTGTGTGGCGTTCTATCCCACCTCCCTCTCGACACAGGACATGCTGATGAGTGTTGGTAAAGTGGGAAATACTCTTGGGTTTGAAAAAAAAAGGGGGGGGGAGGAGAAAGAAGAAAAGAAATATTCATCCGCTGTAATGCAAAAAAAATGAAACCAAGCTGTAAATGAAAACCACGAAGAAAAAAATAGAGGGGGAAATGGAAATCCCCCTTCCCTCTTCTTCTATCCCCCATTTAACTGTCCTAATTTAATCGGCTGCCGCCGCCCTTGGCAAACGCCTTCTGCCTGTCAGCGTACTCCTTGATGACTAGGGAGCAAGTGGTATCGGCACAGAGGCGCTTGCGGCGTTGGACGGGCAGCTTGGTGGCGAACTCGAGGCCGCTGGCGCGCTCGACGGCCTCGACGGGGACCTCGAAGTCGGTGATGGGCTTCTCGTTGGGAATGGGGGCGTTGGGCAGCACGAAGGCGCCGATGGCGACGGGTCCCCCCGCCGCCGATTTTGCGTCCTCGGCGAAGATGACCTTGTAGAAGTGGGTGGGCACGGCTACATTGGGCGGATTGCCGATCACCTCGTACCGGACGTAGAACTTGTTGTCCTGTGGGTCACGGCGCGGGAGGTAGAGGGGCCCCGTGACGATGCGCACCGACGGGTACGTGTTGGTGAGGCGGCGGCAGAAGTCCTCAAAGTGGGCCCAGTAGTCCCGGTTGAACCCTTCGCCGACCTGCGGGCACATGTTGGTCAGGTAGAAGGTATCATCCATGGCCTGCTGGGACCACTTGCAGTCGGCCGCGGGCACCTGGTGGCCGCGGTCGTACCCGGACCGGAAGTAGTCCTTGAGCTTGGCGCGGAACTTGTCGGGCACCATGTCGTCCTCGCGGAACGCGCTGTTCTTGCGGTCGCCGTCGCGCGCGGCGAGGGACGCGGGTGTGATGTGCTCGACCACCCATTGCGGGTTGCGCAGCCGTCGGTCGAAGGAGGAGATGAGGGCCTGCCGCGAGGCGATGTCGGAGACCGGGCCTGGGAACCCGTACTCAAAAAGGCCTGCTGGGTTGACGGGCGCGTTGAGGGCGGCGGCGGCGGCAGGCACGGCTGTGCGTGTGCTGCTGAACACTTGGGAGGCGGACACAGGAGCAGCCGCACCGACGGGCGGCTTTATGAGAGTTTTGGTCGATGTTGTGATTATCTCAGTCGTCTTCTTGTCGGATGATCGCAGCGAATACATGGCGGCAGTCACGGCAGCCCCAGTGGCAGCGCTCACGGCGGCAATGACGGCGAGAGTAGATTTGGACATGGTGAAGACCGTTTTTGGACACGACCGTCCGTCGTTCTGGGTATTTATATAATTTTGCGAAAGGAAGAGGGAGACATCAGGCGGCCCTGTTGTGGTGACTCCCTTTTACGTACGAGAGCTCACGGGACGAGGAGTGAGGACCTCGTGCTGCCGTGGAGGGGAGGAGTGGTGTCGATGACTTGGATTGGGCGAGTCGTCGACGAGGCTGTCACCACAAGTTTTTTTTGGGTCTGGTACCTACCTAGGCAGGATCCAGGTCGGATCAGCCAGCGCCAAGAAACCCCCTGCAACACTGCAAGGCACACGGATTCCGAGCCCCGTTACAGCGTAATTTCGGTGTGGGTGTGGCAGTAAGCAGGTGGGGGATGCTAGCACCGCCTGCCCCTCCTTGCTGAATCCACCACTACACCCAGCACTGGAAACACGGTGTCATCCCCCCAAAGCCTCACACGCGATGGGTGGCATGGGGACAAGACAGAGTCAAAAGTGTCGGGTGGCTTTCTGCAATGAATCGGTGCCTGTCTGAAGGTGTAAGAATGCCATCTCCCTGGGAACCTAGGCACCACGTGCTATTGTGACGGTTTGTACATAATACGTCCCAAAGGGCCACTTGCAAATCTTTGGAGGGATTGTACAGAGTTACAGTTCTCGACCTCATTCATAAGATTCGCGGATGCTAATCAGTATTGTGTTGGCGAGAGAGACATCCGATCGCTGTAATCAAATAAAAACTGCAGCGGCTCGGGCGATAGCCACCTCTGCACAGTTTTATCCAATTGCTCATGGCAACCGACATCCGACCCGACCCCTGCGGTTCGGGCGCCAGGGCGCTGTGGTGGAGGCCAAGATGATGACATACCTCCAGATGGGCATTTGGTCCGTCCGAGTCCCTCTTCCCTCTTCCTTCTTTGCCCGTTCTTTTGCCCGGCTCCGATTTTCCACCTTTGAATGCCTGCTTTGTTGCTTGGCCCTGGGAGGCACTTAATTAGCTGCAAGGCCGCATCAAACAGCGCCCACCAGCCCTGGCCAACAACAGCCCCGCCGTTGTGTTTCGAAGGAGCCAAAAAAAAAGTGTGAAGAGACCTTCTGAAGTCGTGTGAAGCAGGAGTTAGCTCGCCTCCTACCTTATCACTGGTAATCGTTGACTGTTTTCTCTGCAGATCCGACCATGCGTTAGGCCGACCTTCCAGGTTCCACCGGTTTAGGGCGAAACGTCGTTGTCCAGCGGGCTTTTGGTGTATCCATCTTTGATCGTACCGTCGGTACGTACCAGAACCCAGCACGGCCATCGAGGTTCTCAGATCGAACCTCCATCCATGCAGCCAAGCAGCCTCGATCTTCGGTCTGGTCTCCGCCTTTCTATTGCGCTTTGTCCATTGCAACAACAAATAAAACAACCACCTCGACGGGATCCTCGTTCGCTCAAGCACACCCCCCAAGCACCGAACCTGTCCCCGTTCTGCTTACGTCCCCTGCGTATAAAGCTCGCTCGTCATCGCGATTCAGCGAGGCTGCAAGCTTGTGGCTGGTTTTGGGGAGCCGCCACCTGGGCCAAACACAATACTCTCGGATTGGGAAGCATCGACACTTGATTCGCGATTCTCGACAATCCTCCCCTCTCGACCCAGCCTTTTTTCCCAGCCTTTTTCCCTCCCCACCATCTTGAACCGCTGCTATGGGCGTAGTAACCATGGAAGGCGGCGTGGACAACGACACTCGAGGGTGGATTATGGCCACGATCAGCGGTGTCGGTACGTGATCGTGCTCCCTTCGCCCTCGACTGTTTTCTAATTGACCCCTCTCTAGCTTGTGTTGTTGGCGCATCTATCATTTGCGTCGATGTCCTGGTCCGCCTCATCCCTAGCAAACGCCAGTTCCGTATCCAAGACAGCAGCGTGTTTCTGGCCTGCTCACTGAGTCTGAGCTTTGGTGTTATGGTGCGTGGCCCAGGTTTTCCTTTTTCCCCCTCTTTCTTCACCCCAAACACTAACCCCTCGTCGGCTAGCTATTCTCGGCGCTGTATAGTATGCTGCCATCGGCGATGCGCTACCTCCTTAAGGGCGGATGGGACCATCAAACTGCCGGCTTCGTCATGATGGGCTTCTTTGTTGGGGGATTCTTCGGAATACAGATCATCTCGCGCGTGCTGCACCAATACATGCCCTCACATGTTGTCGACTGCGATCACACCCACGTCGACCACCCCGACGAGGGCTCCGAGCCCTTCAGCCGCCGTCAGTCAAGGGTCAGCAGGACTCGCATGCGGAGGAGATCGTCTGTCTCGACCACAGCACGCCTGCCGCATATGGTGGAGGTGAATGGCGCTGCTGCAGAGTCCACACCCTTGCTTACGACCGCTGAGATCGAGCACCACGGCCATGCGCATTCTGACATGTCGAACGGGGATGTAACTACCCACTCGCACGGGTCGGCGAAGGACGCCAGCCGTAGTCGCGCCGCGACACAGATGAGACGGCCCTCGGTGCCCCTACATGTCCAGCACCGTGTCATGTCTTTTGTCAAGGACACCAAGCCCAACTGCGATGAGTTCGGTCCCTGCTACGGGTACTCAGATCCATGTGGTCAGGAGTGCTTCAAGCATATCAGCACGCGGGCTGCCCCGTCGCGGAACCCCACTCTTCTGCGAACCACGACAGGCACCTCGATAATACCAGCCCCTGTAGCTGAGATCCAGGATGAGTCTTGTGAGAGCTCATTGGCGAGTCCAATATACCGCACTAGCCGGGCGCAGTCTCGCGATTCTGCGCCCGAATATCACCACCATGATTCATGCGCCTCTCATAACAGCCATCCAGCATATGGCCACGGGCATGGAGCAGAAGACGACGATTGCAACGCGGAGGACGATTATGTCTCGCTTCTGCAAGACGATCTGGAGTCCCAGCCACAACACCATCACCACGTACCTACGAACGCATTCCTGTCAATTGGCTTGCAGACCGTCATTGCCATCGCCCTGCACAAGTTTCCCGAAGGCTTCATCACCTATGCCACCAACCACGCCAGCCCGGCCCTTGGATTTAACGTATTCATGGCCTTGTTTGTGCACAATATAGCCGAGGGTTTCGCACTGGCTCTGCCATTATACATGGCGCTTGGGAGTCGTCTGAAGGCCATGCTCTGGTCAACTCTGCTGGGAGGCTGCAGCCAGCCCTTGGGTGCTGGCGTTGCAGCCCTCTGGTTCAAGCTGGCCGACCATTCCCAGTTTGTGATCGACAATACGGCATATGCGGCTTTGTTTGCCGTGACAGCGGGCATCATGACGAGCGTTGCACTGCAGCTGTTCGTGGAAAGTTTGAGCCTCAACCACAACAGAAACTTGAGCATTGGGTTTGCGTTTTTGGGCATGACACTTTTGGGCGTAAGCAACGCGTTAGTGGCAGATTAAGGGAGTAACGAAGAAGACCAAAATAGTCCTTTCTTTTATCTAGCTCGAATAGATAAGACACAGCGGCCTTTGGTTTAGGTAGCCTTTTGGGGTTTGGGCGTTGACAGATCGTGCTTAGCACTGGTTCAGAGGTGTTTTATTTATTACCATGGTTTGATGGTCAGCATGGTTGGAGTCAGTGAGAAACCGCATGCGTGCGGGCAACTCCACTGCTATTTGGGTTATTGACGGCATCGGATCAAGAGGTATGAACTATGGATGTGAAGAAAGGATATTGAAACAATATCTCTTGGTCGGCAAACAACATCGCTACCACTGGACGCATGGTTATAAAAAACCATTGCACAACAGACAGACAGCCTCTCATAGATACCTAAAGAGGTACTTGGGGTCAATAAAATGCGTATTGTCATGCACATGCCGAAGAAAACGTAGCTTACAGCTACCCTAGACAATCTTTGTAGAACGTACCTAGGAGTTTGTCGTTAACGTTCTGTAACGAGCTTTAGCTGTTGGTCGCACTGACAAGGGACAGAGAGGGGGCTTGAGAGCCAGGTATGACATGACATCCGTGGATGACAGTTGACCTCGGTGCGATGGAAACCTTTTGTTCGGGTGACGTGCGTACGTACGTTGCGTGGCTACGCCTGTCCGTATGTTTGTTTCTCTCCCGGAAGAACTATGAATGGTGAGAGGGGGAAGGAGTTGGGGCGACTGACGGCTGACACGACAAACATAGCCAGGTAGGTAGGTACCGAGGTAGTTGAGAGTACGTTCTGAAACTAGTGTGGCATGATGAACTTTAGAGGCGCGCGGTGGAGGGATATAAATGAATTAGGGAACAAACAAATACCTAATTACCTAACTAATTAAATAGAACTAAGGCACGCAAAGTGTACACGTACACAGTCCCCCCTCACTTGTCCAACCCTAAGAGAAAAAGAAGAGGTATTTCAGTCACGTTTTAGATTATATATGTTCACAGTTCTACGCCAATCGTCTTGGGGAGGGACCTTAGCAGATCCGCTCGGCGATATGTTAAGTCCTTATTCATACGGCGAACCATCCCTCTTCCCCCACTGTGTTACGCCCGGCAACCAACCAAGCCGTCGGTCGCTATCCACACCCCCAGCTCCAATTCTCAGACAGCATAGCTAGTCTATATTTTCAGCACCAAACATTCATCAACCCGCACTACTTTCGCAGTTTAATGGGCCGGCCTGAGTAGCATAGTGGCTAATGCGTTGCACTTGTATCTTCTCCACGATATGCAAAGATCGCAGGTTCAAGTCCTGCCTTAGGCACTTCACCCAAAGTACTAAGTTTGGGATTTTTTTCTTTTGCTTTTTTTTTGTGTATTCCATGTTCTTAACACCCCAATTATCATACAACAGAAACCTTTTTTTATTTTATTTTACGTCGGTCGGGTCGGGTTTGCCTCTTGCACATCAACGTCTGATGAAGTCATGTATGAAAAGTAAAATTGCTCGCAAAAAAAAAGTTTTTTTCTATTAGAATACAGTTTACTCTAAACAACCTGGACATCTGTTGGTCCAAGACAAATATACCACCGTCGGGAGAAAGATACGAGGAGTTGGACTCGGCTTTCCCCCCGATCAGAAAGGGTGTCGCGACTCCTAGGCCTTCCCAACTCTTTCCGCCACCTAATACAGGCGCCTAGTGATCTGATGATCACCCCCTCTCGTAGCAAGGTATGTCACCTTCCATTTCGCTCCCAGTCCGCATACACATATCAACCATGCGCCAGAAATCATCGATGTGTCGTAAAGTAGTCCCTCCAAAAAAGCACAAGCCCAATGGGGCCATCCCAAGTAGAAGAGAATAAGGGAAGCAAAATAAAAAGCGCCAAACATCACCCAAGAGAACTTATCCCCACCGTTGCACCAACGCAAACGCCATTGTGCTGTGTCCGCCAGCCCATAGCAGGCAAAATGCCAAAATAAAAAGATCCAGCCCACGCCGAATTCGCCACCCAGCCCATCGTCTTCAGTCGTCGTCGCTCTGAACGCCGCTGCTTCCTCCATTTATCTGGCTGGCACCATTTGAGACTAGCTTGATCCTCGTTGGCGGGGGAGCACTATAGGCAGGCTGGGGAGTGCCGGAGATGGTCGATGGAGCGACCGAGTTGTCCTTGGTAGAGAAGCCATCTTCTAGACTGCGAAGGTCAGGATTCGCGGCATACTCCTTTTCAAAGAGCGCCGTGAAGTGCGCCTATCATATGTTAGTCACTGGTCACCAGCAGAGCATATTCATCTAGCACAACGTACATGTATCATGTTTGCATCAATGCAGATTCCGCTCGTCTCTTCGTTGTAGGTCCGGCAATTGTTGATCATGAGCTCAAGGTCCGACTTCATGGCGGCCAAGGTATGGTATTCATCCTTCTTTATCTTCTTCAGGATGTCATTCATGCAAATGGGTTGCTGAATGATGGCGTAGTAGTCGCCATATTCACGCTTGGGCACCAGTTTGACGAAGGGGCCGATGATCAGCCGTTTGGGGGGCTCGTCATCATCGCCATCGGGCCTCTCTTCAGGTTCGTCGTCGTCAACCTCGAGATTCATAACGCTGTCGTAGATTCTCTTTTGAATCTTGTGGAGTTTGTCTCGAAGTTCAGCTGACAAGCCCGCGCCGTTTGCGGCAATCGACTTTGGACGACCCTGGGGACCACGACGTTTCTTGGCGGGTGGCTCATCGTCGCCGTCCTCAGCTTTGCGCTTCTCGACGTTTTTGCTGCCAGGCTTGCGACCTCGTTTCTTCACCGGTGTCTCGACATCCTCGGTACTGGCGCGGCTGGCGGACGGTGAATTTTCGAGGGACGGACCACCCCCGACTCGCTTGAGTCTGTTATTCTCTCGCCGCTCTTTACGGGCTGCCTTTCGCGCAGCAGCGGCCTCGGGGGTATCTTCGTCATCGTCAACAGCCAACAGCCATTGCTCCTCGGTGAGACCATCATCGTATTTAACTTTGGTGCGCTCACGAGCTCCACGGCCGAGGATGACTTCCTCTTCCTCCTCAATTATGTTGCCGTCAGACATGTAGATTTCGGGCAATTCGCTCTCAGCCATCAGACGCGGAATCCCCTTGCAACCTGGGAGTGTGCCGTAGACTGGGTCGCGGCTCCTCGCCTCGTCCATCTGCTGGAAGACAGTGACTTCGTTGTCGTTTCGCGCGAGAATCATGTTCAGCTCCTCGTCGTCCATCTCTTCTTGTTCCTGGGTTTCCGCCATGTCGGCCGTCTCAAGGAGGGTTCGAAGCATGGCATCACGGTCAGTTTCGGACGATTTATTGTCGAAACGGCCGGCCTGGATGACTTTGCCATCCATGTCGAGCTTAAATCGAGCACGCTCCAAGATCTTCTCTTCGACGGAGGAGGAGCTGATCAAGCGGAGAATACGGACCTCGTTCTTCTGGCCGATACGATGAGCGCGATCCTGAGCTTGTAAATCCTGATGAGGATTCCAATCGGAATCGTAGATAATGACAGTATCGGCCGTCTGCAGATTGAGACCCAGACCACCGGCGCGTGTTGAGAGCAGGAAGATGAAATATGGGGAGTCTGGTCGGTTGAAGTCCCTGAGAAGATCGGATCGGTCTTCCGACTTCGTAGTTCCGTCAAGACGAAGGTACTGGATATTGCGGTAACGGAGAAAATCTTCCATGATATCCATAATGGCCGTCATCTGGAAGAACATCAAGACACGATGGCCGGTGGCTTGGTATTTGGGAAGAATCCTGTCCAGAAGCTCAAACTTTCCAGACGTTCTCCACAGAAGGTCATTGCTGACGTTCATTGGGTTCATCTGATTTTCCACCTCGTCGAACACGAAAGGATGGTTGCAAAGCTTTCGCAATTGCATGATCATGTTACTCAGGCCGCGAGCTCCGGCCTTCCCGCCCTTCCCATCACTGACGAGAATCTTCTGGTGGGTGACCATCTGCTTGTAGAGGCGAGATTGCAGGGCGGAGAAGGTGCATTTGATGACCTTCTCTGTCTTGTCTGGAAGATCCTTCTCGACATCCTTCTTGAGACGACGCAGCAAGAATGGACGCAACACCTTGTGTAGGCGACGAATGACGAGAATTTGCTCTTCTTCCGTGAGCTCCATCTTGTCCTGGCCGCCCGTGTTTGCAAAGGGCGTATTGAACCACTCATCGAAGGTCTTAACGGACTTGAAAATGTTGGGGAGGACAAAGTTGAGCATGGCCCAAAGCTCAGACAGGTTGTTTTGAAGAGGAGTACCGGTCAGAATCAGACGGAAGCGGGTATTGTAGTACTGCTGGATTGTGGCGCTCAGCTTGGAATTTGCGTTCTTCATACGATGGCCTTCATCAATGATCATGTGGAACCACTTGATCTTGCTGAGAAGAGGACGGTCTTTGATGACATATTCGTATGTGGTGAGCAGAACCTGGAATCTGCCTTGACGGATCTTCTCCTGCTGGAGTTTCCTAGTGTTCGGAGGACCCTTGTAGACAACCTTGCTGACACCCGGTGCCCACTTGTCGAATTCCAGATTCCAGTTCGTCAGGGTGCTCAGAGGGACAATGACCAGGTAGGGGCCGTTTTGTTGCTTCTTCTCAATCAGATAAGTGACCAGACTGATGGTTTGAATCGTCTTGCCGAGACCCATTTCGTCTGCCAATATACCGTTGAGGTTGTTGTTGTAGAGCGAAATCATCCACTGGAGGCCCTTGATCTGGTACTCCTTGAGTTGGCCTCCAACCAGCAGGTCTGCCTGTTTGGTGACTTCCTCCTTGTGCCGATGAGCAACAGCATAGTAGTCGATCTTGCGGCGGCTCTCTTCATCATCTTCAAGCTCGCTTTCTTCCTCAGGCAGTAGTTCCGCTCCTTCTTCAGCATAACGTTCCTCGGCCTGGCGTTGTTGGGCGCGTACAGAAGAGGCGAGCTGATGCAGGAAACCATCGGTTTGGCGGAGAAGGTGGGTAATGCGCGTATCCTTGGCTTGGTCAAGCAGTTTTAGGTACGCCTCTTCATCGTTGGCCTTCAAGGCCTGGAGACGTTGTTTCGCGGTCTTCTCAACCCTCTTCTGCTCTTCCTTCTCGATGTTGAAGTGGTGAGCAAACATAAGACGGCCCATCTTCTGCATCTTGTTGCGCTGAGTTTGCTCGGTGTTATGAATCTCAGCCCTGTGGTTAAATATGGCGTGCAGGAAGTCAACGTGCTTCTTGCGCTCGCGATTCTCACGAGCATCGCGCTGCTGCTTCTCGAGTTTTTCGGTGATACGAGCCTCTCTGACACTTTGCTTTTTCATCCGACGATATTGTGTGCGATTGGTCGTCATGGCAAGATTGTCGTAGTGCATCATCTGTTTTCCAATTTTGTCCCTCAGCGCCCGCTGTTTTGAGTACAGGGCCAGCGACTTCATCTCAATGATAGCCTTCCTCTTCGCAGTATCGTCTGCCACAAAACTATCCTGGGTTGTATCCCAATGCGCCAAGTTGCCAGGAAGACTCTTCAATTCCGAGTATCTGGCACTCATGCGGTTGAATACAATCTTCTCCCGATCGTTCCTCAGGTGTTCGAAATCGATGCCTGTTGGGAATATTCCCGGTATGATTAGACGGTTCTTGCGACGCGCGTGGTCCATGTAGTTGATGGTCTTCCGCACGAGGCTACCATCGTAGGGTGACTTGACATGCTTAAAGCCCCTTGTTGCTTTGAGGGCAGCCGCAGCCTCATCGGCAGCAGCGACACCATTCGCATCAGGCTTGGGCGCATCATGAGTGGTTGTTCCAGCTGGAGCATCTGCGGCAGGCGCCTTGGGGACTTGCTCGGTTGAGGAGATATGACGCCGCAGACGATGCTCATGAATAGCCTTTTGCATATGAACGGGGACTCCAGCGTTCTTACCGAGCATCTTAAAGGCGGATATCTGAGATCTCAAAAGCTGGAGCTGCGCTGGCGTGAATTGACTATGACTAGGGCCTTGGGTCGAGGATCCGCCAGCTGATGTCGGAGCCGAGGCATTTGTCGGGGCAGGGAGAGCGGAAGTGCCGAGTGCGGTCGTTGAGAGAGGCAGGGAGGTCTGTAGGAAGGCTTGTTGAGCAACACGACCGGGCTGTGCGCCGTTGGCGCCATTTTGTTGCTGTTGCTGTTGCTGTTGCTGTTGCTGTTGCTGTTGATGTTGCTGTTGCTGTTGCTGTTGCTGTTGCTGTTGCTGTTGCTGTTGTTGCTGCTGTTGTTGCTGTTGTTGTTGTTGTTGCTGCTGCTGTTGCTGCTGGTTATGTTGTTGTTGTTGTTGTTGTTGTTGTTGTTGTTGTTGTTGTTGTTGTTGTTGTTGCTGCTGCTGTTGATGCTGATGCTGGTGCACCTGTTGCTGCTTGCGCAATTCTTGTTGTTGCTGGAAGGCAGCTAGAATTTGTTGAGTTTTGATGAGTTCAGGGTCATTTTGGGGAACGCCTTGCTCCTTTAATGCTTTGAACCTCTGCGAAGGGGGGGTCAGCAAAATACCAAGTAGGCGGTTCCGGATGCACAGTAGGGCAGGACAATAGAACATGAAGAGTACTTCAATGGCGGGGAGTGGGGAAAGGGAGTACGCACTAGGTAGGTGGCCTGGATATGTTGTTGGGTCATGTTCCCATTAAGAGCACCGGGGTGTGGCTGCTGCATCGAAGGCGGCATCTGAATGCTGGCCATGGCGACGGTAGGTATATCGAGTATGCCAACCGAATGTCAACTGCTGAGTCTGCTATTATGGCGCGGGCATATCTAGCGGCAGGTTGTCGCGGTCGAGATGGTGGTGGTGGAACCGGGACGAATGCGGTTGACGCGGTGTCAATCAAAACGAATGATGGGCAAAGGACAGAGCGGAAATCGCGAGCGACAGCGCGTCCAAAAAGGGCAGGCTGGCAATTAGAAGGTGGCGGATGTGCAAAGTCGGATGAGTCGCGGGTGGTGAAATAATCCTGCGACGGCGGGGATGGGAATGCGCGACGGTCGCGTCGGTGGAACAGGCGCTTGGTCGATGGGGTTGACTCGTTGACCCGTGCCGAGATGGCGACTGGCGTGCTTGTGGGTGGGGGAAGGAAAATACACGAGGGCGGACGGGCGTCGTGAAAAAAGTAAAAGAGACACGAAGGGGGCGTGTGGAGTGTGGTCGACGAATGGTAGGCGTAGAAAATCGCGTGGTCCGCTTGTTGTCGGCGATTTCGAGATGGCCTCGATGAGTCGCAAAGGGAGATTGGTGATTTTTTTTTTGATGCGCGCGCTCACCCTTTGCAATGATGGAGAGGTGAAGGCAGAGAGCAGAGAGATTGAATGGCGCGGCGGGCGATGTCTGCCCGTGCTGGAACGTGCGCAGCGAAAACCCTGGAATGGCTGACGTAAAGTAGAATTCGGCTTTACATCGGGAGTAAGCACAGTGCATCGCAACGGAGCTTCACGGTCACAAACTGGTAAATCCCAGCGCAAGCAGAAGCTCGGGACCTCAGCAACAGACGCTGGTTTTTCTGTTCTGTAAAAGGCTCGCTTTTTTTCATGCTCATTATGATATAAAGCCTTTTCAATGTCTACTCACTGCCATTTTCTCTCACTTAATCAGTCTTATCGCATTCACACGAAACACTGTGACCCTCTGACGGCCCGGCTGCCAACTGGCAATCACATGGGCACCTCTTCGATACGGACTTGCGTAAGAGATAGGTACCTAGGTACCTAGATACGTACTTGCTAGGTGCCTTCCCGAGGTATGCAGCCATTCTTCCCAGCAACGTCTTTTTGGGTATCCGCTTTGGGGTGCCTTTGGTATCATGTTACTTCCAAATCATTGACCACAGCTGAAATAAATCAATAATTGAACGCCTCGAAACACCCAACATATCCAAAACCGTGGTATCGTATGCAGTTTTCCTCCTAGTCGTCCGGCTTCATCTCTTAGTCTTCTTTTTGTCTGGCCCATCTTCATCATCACTCACTTCAGCATACTGTGTAACAGGCTGCGTGTCCTTCCATGCGTTTGTGAACATGGGGTCCTTTTTCGCAACGTCGGCGTATTTCAAGAGCGCCTCTCTCGGGTCTTCGTGGAGCATGCGACTCAGGGGAATATTCTCCGAAATGTGCTTTTCGTCCGGCTGGCTCCTCATAAACGGCGTGATTTGCTTCACTTGGGGTCTGCGTGGGTCGTTCGACTTCCCTGAGGCCGTCAAGTTATTCCGCTTTGCGCCGGGAGTGATGATCAAGTCTGCCGAGAGCCCAGCAGTGACATCCGTGGTGATGGAAGGGTCGTCGTCAATGTGTCGTTTCTTGGGAGCCCGTGACATGACTTCGAGCGCGCCCCGATGAGACATGGTGGGATTGTAAAGCACACGCGTCTCCGAATTTGCCGAACCTGTGACGATCTGGTTCAGCTTGGGATGCCAGTCTACCACGATGAGCGGCGCCCCGGGAGTTATCGGTGTGACAAGTTCTGGTCGCAGGTTGCCGGGGTTGAGGACGTGAAGATCGCCAGACACGGAACCCGTGATAATGCACGACGAATTGGGAGAGTACTTGATGTTGGTCATAGGGAACCTGTCCGATGTAGACGCATGTTCGACCTTGACAAGAGGCTCCTTGAACTTGCGGGTATCCCAAAGCTTGATTAGGCCGTCGCCGCCTCGAGTCACGACCATGCGGCCGTCAGCGCTGATATCAATGCCACCGGTCCAGCTATCAGCTTTATGAGCGTCCCGGATTTCTGCGGCGGGTCGGTTAAAGGGGCCGTTTCCACTGTACATGACGAGGGACCCATCCAGCGCAGCGGCCATAAGGACAGGACTGCCCCCCTGGGCCGGGGTCCCCCATGCGACCGCCGTCATTCGCGTACGGCCTGCGGTGCCGATAACCTTTGATTTGAACGCAATTACATCTCTCTGGCTTCTCTTGTTGTTTATGTCCCAGATCCTCAAAGTACTATCCGACCCAGCCGTCACAAACAAATATTGGTCGGTGGGGTGCCACGCGCCAGTCGAAATCTCACCGACATGCCCCTTTGTATTGTTCATGTCGCGAAGGTACATGTCGCCCTTGACGAACTCTGTCTCTATTGCCCCGTCTCTCGACATGAGCTTTGCCTGAGGATGGGCTGTAATGCAGAGGAAGACGCTCCCCGAGTGCTTGCTGAATTCAAGGTGCTGGATCGGGTGGGATTCGGGCAGGGCTGAGGACTTCTTCGCCTCCCATGGATCGACGCTCTTGAATGCCCTCAACGTGGTAGGTGTCATGGCCGCGAAGTCGTGGAACTTGACAGTGCCGTCGAGAGAGCCACTTAACAGTCGGCCACCGGCCGGGTCAAGGGTAACGGTGGTAACCGCCCGCTCGTGGGTGTGGAGGACCAGCTCGTGCGACACAGGGAACTTGTCCTCATCCTCGGAATCGTCCGAGTCGTCGTCGTCGTCGCTATCGCTGGCGTCGGAAAGAGCTCTCTTTGGCGCGAGCGGCTTTTCCACCTGTCTCCTCGATTGCTCTATTTGCGCAGCGAAGTTTGCCTCCTTGGACTTTTTGCCAAACGAGGCGGGCATGTATTGTCGCATGTGGTCATCTGCAGCGATGACAGGCTCGTCGACCTGGTAGTCGTCGCTATCATTCATCGTGGGGTTCGCGGCGTGTCGAATGCGGAGATGGTGTGGAAATCGGGAGCGCACGCGAATTCGAAGTTTGACGAAGGAGCAAATCGTTTCTCCCAGTTTGGACTTTCAAGGTTGGACGAAGAATGATGAAATCCAAGGTCCATCCTTGTTCGGATACCATACCATTTACTTAGCGCATTGTTCTTAAGAGGTACCTACCAGTGCAGAAGACGGGAATCGGGCCCGCTAAACATTAGCGTTTCCCGGTTCTCGGATTGGCCAGAAATCTTGCCAACATTGGTCTCGTCACAACTCCGTAAAAATGGACCCAGCCCGATTTGGGGAAGGGGTCCTCACGGAATTTCCAAAGAGCATGCCGAGAGACATCTGGAATCCTGGATATACATGTACATACAATATTTTGTTGCTTGAATAAGGAGTTACAGTCTCCTCTTCATATTCTCCAACTCACGACGCGATGCTAATTCTCTGCGACCCCTCCTTTTGCTCTGAGCTCCTCCAATCTTTGCAGCTCTTCTTTCTTCATCCGCTCCTGGATCCTGACTCGCTCAGGAACAACCCCTTCTCTCGGCGCCGTGATCTTCCAGCCAGGCAGTCGAGTCTTGCCCAGGGCCCGGAGTGTCACCTGCTCAACGGGGCTGTAGTCTCCGTCCTCTCTATCGAAACAGAAAGGCTTGCTCAATGCCACCGGTGGGTTCGTGATAATGCGCACATTTCGCTTCGCATTGGTCGAGGCAGAGTGCAACATGAGGGGATGGAGGAGGTAGATATCCCCAACTTGGCCCGTCGC
Organism: Podospora didyma; assembly: GCA_033439775.1. Classification (NCBI taxonomy): domain Eukaryota; kingdom Fungi; phylum Ascomycota; class Sordariomycetes; order Sordariales; family Podosporaceae; genus Podospora; species Podospora didyma. The sequence continues at coordinate 2,397,654 of JAULSW010000007.1, forward strand.
CTCTACAAAGTGGGAGCAGCCTCGGCCAACGGCATTGAACCAGTCGAGATTCTGTTCTTGGGCAAAGTCGGGCCCGCCCCGAGGCGTCATGCGAGGCGACACTCCCTCTGGGTGGTCGTGGAGATGCTTGGCGAGCACCGGGATCGCCTCGGGACAGATGACAGTGCCTCCTGCGTCAGCTTCTATATCGCTGAACAGCGGGATGACCAACAAACCCTGCTCTGGGCTGTCCAAGTAATGAACGAAGGTGTCTCCGTCTACGTGGAAATTGTCGAGCTGCTGGGGAGTCACAGGCTTGCCCTCCCCTTCGGGCGTACCCAGGCTCACGATGAAGGAGTCCCTCCAAAGCCTTGCAGCGGGCGCGAGACGTTCCTCGCCTCCACAGAGCTCAGTGATGGCAGCCCAAGCGCGGGGCGCAAACTCGGCTGCATCGAATTCGACGTGGTTCGGCATATGGACACGCCATTGTTCCCAGGTGGACTTGTCCGTTTCAGACATGCCCAGTCTTGTCCAAACATCCTTTGTCGCCGTCTTGGCCTGGTCCTTGGTGAAGGCATTTGTGATCCTGGGAACTCTCATCAGCGCCGGGTCTGCAAATGAGCTTGGCTGGCTCTCTACTTTATCCACCCATGGGCCAGAAAATGCTCCCTCTCTTCGAACGTCAAAACATAGGGCGGTGACATGCTGGTAATAAATATCGGGTGTCGTCTGTGGAACGGGATCAGGTTTGTTAAACAGCCACCTGGCGACGACGGGCAAGCGACAGAACTCAGTCCACTTAAATACTGTATTTGGGCAGCGAGACCAGCCCAAGTTCGCTGCCCGGACATCCATACCTAGCACTTGCCCTCGCAACACGAAGCGGGGAAGTATCCGGCACCTTCATCCTCATTTTTATTGGGTGCCCGGCCAGCTTTCGGAGGTAGGAATGGCGACTTTGGCCTGATCAGTGGTAGCTATTTGGCCCCTAAGGCCTGTCTCGGCTAACTGATCCGGACGACCCCGACTTTTTTGCGGGGCGTCCAAGGTGTTCGAGATGTGGCCTATAGACAGCAGTTTCGAAGAGCTTCAGGACATCATCCAGTTTGTGTCATGGCCAATTGTAATTTTTAAGAGGGGGGACGGGGTTAAGACGAAACTAGGTACCCAGCTGCGGTGTAAAAGTAAGCTAAGCTACCCAGCTTGTGTAGAAGCTGCAAGACACAGTGCCAACCTAAGTGCTTTGAATGATACCTTCAACCCGTTCTTTTCTTGTATACTTGTTGGGTCGGGTGCCTATCCTCGAGATTTGAACGGTGACGATGGGCACGATGGCGGGGGAAGCTCTGACCGAGAGGCACTAACAGCGGTAAGGAGCCCTATTCGCTGAAATCAGGGCGCCTGTCCTAGATCCTAGGGAGGCGCTTCAAAAGTTCTCCACCTTTTTTCCGTCGGGCCTGCCATCTCATCGCCAGAGCGTCTTGGAACTTCCATGTTCTCCACGTCACAGTCCTCGACACACAGTTTCTATCCGCCAAGATGCCTCCAGAACTCATCCCAGACGATGAGGACTACGCATCAGAAGAAGATTCCGACTTTGCGGTTGACGATGTGCCGGGCGAGGACTCTTCCGTGTCGGACGGCGAGGGGCCCGCCGAGAGCGAGAAGGAGGCAACTCCAGCAAAGCGGAAACGCCAGGCTGGCGATGTCGAAGTAGAGGCTGAGGATGCCGGGTTTGGAAACTCTGGAGACGAAGCCATCATCCAAAAGGGCAAAAAGCGGCGGAAGAAGTCTAAGGCAAAGGATGGACCTACGATAGACGATGAGGGCGGCGAAGGTGGCCTGATCAAGACGCGTAGCATGCGCGCTATCGAGTATGTCGGCCATTCCCTAATATCGAACGACGTCGGGCTGACCTTTTTTCTTCTTCTCTTTTCCAGGAAGATCGTACGAAAAGCAGCAGCGTCCAGCGGCCCGGTCACAGTCGACGTCGACGCACTATGGGCACAAATGACCAGCGAGCCCACCGTCGGCCCACTATCCGCGGCAGGGCAGAATGAAACTCGAGACAGTGCAACGTCCCAGCCCAGCAATGGAGACCAGCCAGGTATCATATCACCGCAAAAACCAGCCGCTGTCGGCCCATATAAAGTACAGTCCGAGACCATACGGATAAAACGGACCTACAATTTTGCGGGCAAAGTCCACACCGAAGAGAAGCTTGTCGCGCGCGACTCTGCTGAAGCAAGACTCTATCTCGAATCTCTTGGAGAAAACGACGACCCGAATGCGGACACAGAATCCTCGTCCCCTCCAAAACGGATGCCCAAGAAGGCGTTCCGCTCCGCCTTTGAGCCCATCACCGACC